>CM024603.1:19033111-20377171 GCA_014182555.1 Eucalyptus erythrocorys
AACAAATGGACTCAGACTGTGGAAGAATCCATGAATGTGAAGTTTGAAGACTCAGCTCGAAATCGGACTCAAACTGAAGATTATGAGTCTGGCCAAGTGTCTACAAATTCTCTTGAAGAAAATCAAATTTCAGACACAGCCGCAAACCAATTCAGTAGCTCCAACTGAAGAAGAGCTTCATCAAAGTGGCAAACCAATTACAAATTGGAAACACAAATCCAGTCACCTTGCAAATCTCATCATTGGCAATATTGATGAAGGAGTTCGTGCAAGATCTAAAAGGCGTGAAGAATCTTGTGCTCTTGCACTTATTTCTGAGATTGAACCTAAAAACATAGAAGATGCATTGAAAGATGAAAGCTGGATTGAAGCAATGCAAGAGGAATCGAATCAATTCAAAATCAACAATGTTTGGGAGCTAGTTCCTAAACCAAAAGGTAAATCAATTATCGGTACCAAATGGGTTTTCAGGAACAAGCTTGATCAATAAGGAAAAGTGGTGAGGAACAAAGCAAGACTTGTGGCGAAAGGTTACACACAAGAAGAATGCATTGACTATGATGAAACCTATACTCTCGTAACAAGGTTAGAAGCTATAAGATTACTTCTTGCTTTTGCTTGTTTTAAAAATTTTAGGTTATTCCAAATGGACGTGAAAAGTGCATTCCTAAATGGAATTATCCAAGAAGAAGTCTATGTGGAACAACCACCAGGATTTGAAGATCCTAGAAAACCAAACCTTGTTTTCAAACTGAAGAAAGCTTTATATGGCATAAAACAAGCGCCTCGAGCTTGGTATGAAAGATTAAGTAATTTCTTAATTCAAAGTGGTTTCTCTAAAGGTAAAGTAGATACTACTTTATTTATCAAAAAGGAAGGCAAGGATTTCATACTTGTTCAAATTTACGTTGATGATATAATATTTGGTTCTTCTAATGAAAAGCTTTGCAAGAATTTTTCGAGTTATATGCATAATGAATTTGAGATGAGCATGATGGGTGAATTGAACTTCTTTTTGGGACTTCAAGTCAAACAATCAAGAGAATGAACTTTTATCCACCAAGAAAAGTATGCAAAAGACCTTATCAAGAAGTTTGGAATGGAGAATTGCAAGAAAACAGAAACTCCTATGTCAAGCTCATCAAAGCCGGATAAAGATGAAGAAGGAAAGAGTGTAGACCAAAAACTATACAGGAGTATAATCGGTTCACTTATTTACCTTACAGCATCTAGACCTGATATTTTATTTAATATTTGCATTTGTGCTAGATTTCAATATAATCCTAAAGAATCTCACATGACTGCTGTGAAGCGTATTATTAAATATGTTGCTACTACACCTAAGCTAGATCTATGGTATTCAAAAAGAGGAGATTTTACTCTCCTTGGATATTCTGATGCTGATCTTGCTGGCTGTAGAGTGAATAGAAAAAGCACTACAGATACTTGTCAACTTTTGGAAAAGAGGTTAGTAACTGGGTACTGTAGCTCTTTCAACCGCTGAAGCAGACTACATAGCTCTTGGAAGTTGCTGCTCCCAAATACTGTGGATGCAATAACAATTAAGAGACTTTGGAGTTGAAGAAACGTGTATAGAAATCAAATGTGACAACACAAGTGCAATCAACCTCACAAAGAATCCAATACTTCATTCAAGAGCAAAACACATTGAAATCAAGCATCATTTCATTAGAGATCATGTTCAAAATGGTGAAGTGATGATTTAACATGTTGATTCAAAGAATCAATTAGTAGATATATTCACAAAACCCCTAGAAAAAGCTCACTTTGAATCAATTCGCTCAAGACTGAATATCGCAAGACTTGAAGATGTTTATACTCAAAACTAGAGTCTTGAAAAAGGTTTAGACTCAACGCAAGGTCGAAGGCGTTCGGACTCAATGTGTAAGGTCCGATGGCACTCGAGACTCAAAGGTAAGGTACGAAAGAGTTCGGACTACGAGGTAAAGTCGAACACTCTCGGACTCCGTCCTAAAGTCTTTTTACGTATTTTAAATTTTTCGTATTCTATGAATTAAATTGTTTTTGTTAATTAATTTTTGAAATTTCAAAATCTCTTTTTACTCGAATTCGACATGTATTTATGGCAGTTTACTTTTTTAAAATTGCGGTTTATTTTTGGCAGTTTTTATCTTTACTTTTTGGTGACGATCCAGTATCTCGTTTTTATCTTTTCCTACTATTTATACTTTTAAATCATCATCTTCATCTACTTCTACTCTCTAGAAATCCATCTCTTTTACTCTCACTTTCAAAACCCTAAAAGCACAATTACCGTTCTGTTCCATTACCTTACTCGATAAAAATCCCATCTTCCGCTTGCGAACAAGTTAAACTTTTGTTTGCGATCCAAGAATGTCGTCTTGAAAGTCATCAAGAATCGCTACTAGGGGACCACAATGACAGCAAGAGAGTCCTAAAGGGTGGACCTCACAGGCGAAGAATCTCCACAAAGGGAGACCCAAAGTCAGCATTTTGAGGAAGAGATCACTGAAGCGAGCGTAAGAACCCTAAAACCAAAGGTTGCTTTTGATCTTTATGTAGGCTAAAGGCTGGGGGAACAAGCCTAAAGACGATCGAGGATTTTTTAAAAGAAAGAGGATATAAGAGTGAGTATATCTTCTTGCGGGAGATGGAGGAGTTAAAAATTGTTAAAGAATGGACAGTTCAAAGAACGCTTGAAAACATTCCAAGTAATCCGCTTTACAGTACTGCAAACCAGACTTTAGGCGATGATGAGAGACTTTTCTCTCAATTCTAGCCGCGAATGGGTGTGGCTGTGAACTCAATTTGTCCTTCGGGTAATCTTTTTCGGTCTAAAGAGCATGAGCGGATGTACTCAAAGCTGTTGAAGAGGGGTGTTGTAAATCCGAGAAGTGTAGACTTCGATTTCCTTCATTCACTTTGGAGATAAATCTTAGAGAGAAATTTGCTAGGCTACAATTGGAGAAATTCTGCACAGATACGACAAATGCCTACCCTGAACTTATAGCATATTTTTATTCGAATTTGTCGTTTCTGGATGCAAATAGGTTGTCCTTTTCTTATATGGACAAAGAGTATATTGTTGATGTTGACAAATTGGCTAATGTTATTGGGGTGGAAAGAAGGAGTTTCCAACCAATAAAAGTGTCCACAGCCTTTGCAACCCTTGAAATTGTGCGTGATAGAAAAGTGGAAGGCAAAATATCCTATACAAGGATGAGCTTGCCTCAAATGTGTTCTTGCACAAGATCATCATCAAGCTGTCTCGGGCCCAAGACAACCTCAAAGACCGATGTCTCCAAGATTGAAGCCAAGCGATGTTTGCCCTCAACCAAGGCGGGCCCTTTTCACTCCCACATGTTATTCTTTTCCACATGTACCGAACTGTGGTTAAGGATAAGGGTCAATTGCCTTATTCGTCCATCATCACCAAGTTGTTCAGGCATTTCGAAATTCAGATCCCTACACCTCTATGCCTGACCAATTTAAGTCTGATGCTTGTTGGTTACAAGATGGTGATGAAGATGAAGATTCCAAAGCTATTCACTGCACTGGAAAGGTTGAAGGAGAAGACACCCTCAAAAGAGACGCCCACTGCTTCTACAAAGAGAAAGGGCAAAGAGCTCATGACTGAGAAAAAGCATAGAAAAGTCATCCTGCGGGGACGAAGAGGATGAAGAAGATTTTGATGACGCCATGACTTTGTCTCGCTCTCTCAAAATTGAGGAGCTCGGTTAGCTTGAGCGTCTTTGGAGAGAGGGCAAGGAAAGAAGCGAGAGGAGAAAGAAGCAGCCGAGAAGAAGAGGATTGAAGAGGAAAAATAGAGGAAGAGAGAAGAGGAAAGGAAGAAGACAGAAGAAGAAAGACAGAAGAGAGAAGAGGAACAGAGAAGAGAAGAGAAGAATAGAGAGAAGAAGAGGAAAGACATAGGAAAAAAGAAGAGGAAGAACGAAGGAAGAAGAATGAAGAGGAGAGCAGAGCATAAGAGGATATGGCTGAAGGACTTGAGCCATCATTTGCTCAATCTGGGGAAGAGACCGAGAAACATCATAATACTGACATGGATTTTGACGAGGAATATTCGACTCTACCCACTGGCATCAACACAGGGGGGTTTCTGCAGATCAGGGAACGATATCACCATTACATTTTAGTGATGTGAGTAGGTCTGGTACTGACGCTGAGGATGTTTATGCATCTCATTTCCCAGAACATGAAGAATCCTCTCCATCTGAAAGGGAAAAGGCTGAGAAGGATGCTCCAAGTTTCCAAACTCCATGAACTGACTCTGCTAGTCCTAGTGGAGGTAATACTAACTCAACGAGCTTTTACACAACTTGTTGGATGTTATCTTTGAACCTAAAGAAGCAGGTGTTTGGAATGGACTATGAGTGAGGGATCTAAAGAAGGCAATGCTGAGTACTTCTGTGAACATGCAAGATCAAATCAACGCACTTAAAGTTCAAGTGGAATCAAATCAGAAGAGTGTAGAGTTGATTTCAGTGAAGGAAGCTCTTGCCAATCTCGAGAAGATAGTATAGATGCTCAGCAAATTTCAGCTTGTTCGCATCCCTAAAGAGCCCCGAATCTTTTGCAAACCATCTCTTATCCACTTTACCTCCTTTGATGGGACAAAAGGGGGAGAGTTTTGCAGATTTGAACTTGTTTTTGTTTTGAACTTTTATTTCGTTTGCTTAGACTGTTTTCATTATTTTTTATTTGGATTTTGTTTGGGATATTTATTTGAATCTCCATGACTTTATGCTGATTTGATGTTTGGATTCTTAGACTTGTGAATTTGAAGGATCATTATATTTGTGAGGATAATTGTTATTGGACTAACATTTTTCTGTTTTGCGAAGTAATCCTCAAAATATACATCGTTCTCTTTGCAAGTTATAAATTTGCAAATGCCGAGGTGTTTTGTCACCATCAAAAATGGGGAGATTGTTGAAGAAAAATCCCTTGTATGTTTTGAAGTTAACAAAATAGCCTCGTCTCAAAGTCCGAAGATTCCAAGACCCGAGTCGGTTAAGTCGAAGAGTTCAAGACCCAAGCATTTCCGTCGAAGACAGTCGGACCCAAAGTTACGGTCTGAAATTTTCCGTCGAAGACAAAGTCGGGAGCTGAGCTACCGTATGAAGATCTCCGGACCTAAATCTAAGTCTCGAAGACAGGTTTGCAATTTTGCCGGGCTGACAGTAGGTTATTTTTATGGTTAAGGAAATTAAGATTTGGATATTATATTTCCTAACTTATCCATGGAATATCTCTGGCTGTGTGATTGTGAGCTCGGAAGATTTATTCTTCGGATTTTATCCATTGAAGATCAAGCGAATTTTTGGAAGGATCTAATTTTGGAAACTCAAGATCCGATTGTATGGGCGAGCGGGATTGACAAGCTATTTTCTACTTATATTTTCGACAACGTGAAGATCACTTAAATTGATTCAGTCCAACGGGTTGATTGGATGAATTCGTGGAAAGTGCCAATGGGTATGGAGGCACGAAGGTTATTTAAGGTTGGTCGGAGTTGTTCGAAAGTAATGAGAAAACTGATAGAAAAATTTCAAAGTTAGAACCTCTTATATCTCTTGTTCTCAAAATCTCTCGTGCTCAAAGTTGTGTATCAAAGAGTCATTTATAGTGCGAAACAACAAGAAGCTGTAGGAGAGACTTTCTGCTGAAGAAGTCTAGTCCGTGAATTGTAAGAGCTCTCATTTGCTACATAGTGATTACAGCCGGTTAGGTGCCCGGCGTGGAGAGTGGACGTAGGCTTGCAATAAGCCGAACCACTATAATCCTTGTGTTAATTTTCTCTTACCCTATTCTACTTGCTTTATGGATGCATGATCTATTATTTATGATATGATTTTCATATTAAAGTATTCTTCAGTAAAAGATTCCAAAAGAATTCCATAATCACCTATTCAACCCCCTCTAGGTGGTTTCACTAGCCTATATCAATGGGAGTGTGCAGCAGCAAATGGAAGAAAGAAAGGCAGGAGGGGAAATGGCGTGGGGGGAGTGGTGGTGGTGTTGCAAAGGGGAAATGGAGTGGCGGCTTGGTGTTGAGGGGAGAGAAGAAGAGGTGAAGGAGAAGATTGAGAGAGAAGTGAGCAAAGAGGGAGGTTGGCGAAGGGTGGCTTCACGCGTGAGATAGAGGGGGAGAGAGAGAAAGAGGGAAACCAATTATTCAAAGCAATAGCCAATCAAACTCTTGAACAAGTATCCAATTTTATCATTGAAATGTCCACAAAAGTCTTCATGCTTCATCTTCTTTGTCCCCCAAAGTCAAGAACCCACCCAATGGCTTTAATCCTCACAAACAAAATACTTTGGGCAGCCAAATAAATCCTTTAATATGCCCATATGGATTTTCATTTCATTTTCTTTTTGTCGAAAACCGATTTTTCTGAAAAATTCCGGACTCGATGAAATTTCTTCAAAAGATGAGATGAGGTTCTAAAAATAAATTGTAACATGCTGGAACGTTCGATTCCCAAAACTGAATTCAATTTCATGGTTAAAATCAACCGGGCACGATTTTAGCGCGATCCAACCTATCGTGTAGCTTTTAGGGATTTTAGCGTGTTTGACCCGTGATCGATAATTTTCAATCTATGTTTGTGCATCTTCAACTCGTAGGCGACTCTTAGTTACCGTAAAAATCTCAAGGTTTCAATTACGGGCCTTTGGATACCGAATTGATAGAAAATTGGGTTAGTGTTGTTCGATACGAATTTTGCAATCAGGTAGAATTACCCACAATTCAATTGCGTGCTTCTGTCAAATCGACCTATATCCAATCACTAATCGCGATAACGGTGCCGTATTGACCCTTGCCGATTAGCACGATCGAGCGATCGATTTTTGATCGAATTCTCAAGTTTGCCGCGTTTATATCCCTTAACGGCTTCACCTGATAGATCAGTTAATTCGAGAGTGATTAGCTCCGAGAAAAAAGGATGATAGGCTCATCGACGAAATGCCCATTTTATATATTCAGGACGGGGTTGAATTTTCAGGATGTTACAGGACGGTTGGACGCGGGGCTAGTGGACGGAGCTAAGGCGAACGGTTGGGCGGACGGGCAAGCTGCTAGGCAGAGCGCTGGACGTCGGCTACCGGGTTGGAACAGGCGATGGTGAGGGCTGGTGTTTCGGTGGTGGAGATGCTGAGGTTGCATTGCGATGGCGGTGAGGCGGCGTGCTGGTCGCCCTGGAGCTGGTGGACGAGTGGTTCTGGTGGGAGAGGAAATGGAGGAATAAGGGTCGGCAACTGAAGAGGGAAATGAACGTGAAGGAAGGAGGGAAATGGAGAAGGAGATGGGCTTGGGCGATTGAAGCAAGGGGTGCACGCGTAAGAGGGGGTGGGAAATTGGAGAGAGAAGGGAGAAATGGGAAGTCAAAGGAAGGGACAATAGAAAGCTTGGTAAAATATCAATTCACTCATCACATTTAACCCTAAAGTCTTCATGCTCAATAAGTCAATTAGTCATCCAATCACAAATTAGCCCTCATTTCTCACAAAATAAACCATTTTGGGGGCCAAATAATTCATTTAATCAACCCATCCGAATTTCACTTTCATTTCCTTTTTGTTTGAAATCGATTTTTCGGCAAAATTCCGAACTCGACGAAAATTCGTCGAAAGATGAGATGATATCCTATAAATGAATTGTGACACACTTGGACATCCGATTCCCAAAACCGAATTCAATTTCGTGATTAAAATCGACCAAACGTGATTTTAGTACGACCTAACTTATCGGGTAGCTTTTAGGGATTTTAGCGCGTTTGACCTGTGGTTAGTAATTTTCGATCTACGTTTGTGCATCTCCGAATTATAGGCGACTCTCGATTGTCACAAAAATCGCGAGGGTTCAATTACGTGTCCTGAGTATAATTTCGATAGAAAATCGATTTACTGCCGTTCGACGCGAATATCGCAATCGTGCGGAATCACCCGCAACTTGACTATGCAATTTCATCGAATCGGCTCATATCCATTTGCTAATTGATTTATAACGGTGTCGTAATGACCCTTGCCGATTATTATGGTGGAGTGGTCGATTTCCGATCGAATTCTCTAGTTTGTCACGTTTATATCCCTTAACAGCCTCACCTAATAGATTAGCTAACTTTTGAGGGACCAACTCCAAGTAAAATGACCATAGGCACGTCGACGAAACAACCATTTCATATCTTCGAGATGGGGTCAAATTTCAGGATGTCACAAAGCTAATGCATCGCTGAAGTTGAAGATGAGACGCCGCGAGGCCGTCTTGGCTTGGGCAAGGATTGACCTTATATCGCCTCGAATCCTGAGCATGCGCACATCCCTTAGCGGTCAATTAAAAATGCTATGTCCGAGGATGCGTCACCGACCCATTCTTTTCATCTTTCAATTAAGCAAGTGCGGAAGTGAATTAAATAAATCCCCGGCCAACAAACAAACATAGGGTAGTAAAAACACAGCAAACATTGTCAAAAATAACATATTTGATTATCAACTGTTAACCCTAGGAAGTTTAATACTTACAAGCCTTTGCGCGGCCACTTCTTATCGACCCTCTCAAAAACCTTCAAGGATTAGGGTTAACCTAACTTCACTAACGATAGGGCCAGCCTAACGGTGTCACATCCACGCCTACCACATATGCACTCAGCAAATCTCTACGCTACAGCCCTGAAAAATTTTAATTATGACGGGGTGAGATAAAATCTTAGCGAGTCAACAACCTAAGCCTCGATTAGGACGAAATTCGCCTCAAAGGCAGCCTAAACAAGCACCACAAACAAACTCATCTCGCCTCGGCACACCCCTGCAAGTTAGCACATCACATATGCCATTATCAATACTATAAATATAATCAATAACCGGAACACAAAGTTCTCACTCTACAAACAGTCGCATGCATCCTGATTATAAGGTAAAACCGTTTTGACACGTCGCATACCATGCCTGTCACGCCTCGATCCTACGAGCACATGCCGATCCCTCAGCAGTCGATTAATAGCGATGTCTCAAGACGCATCGCCAACCCATTTATTTTAATGCGCATGTGGAAGCGAATAATAAATCCCTAGACAACAACAAGATGGAATAAGAAAGTAGGGCCACAAATTTTCAAAAGTCACAACACACTTAAATATATACATATCAAACCATGGCTCATACAAACTATCTGATACATACACAAGGTTTGCAAAACAAGGGGCGTTAAAAGTGCGACAGATTCACTAAGCATTCAAGTCCTTCTCTGAATATACCGGGGATCCTGGATCCGACAGACATGGGTCCACCATCGAACCACCAGAGGATCTCCAATGTCTTTTTCCAAAAGCAACCTCCAGCACATAAAAATGTATCTCAGATTCCGGTATGGGACCCTCTCTCTGTCCATTTCGCTCACGACGGTACCATGATCTGTATTGATGGGGTACCTTGTGGGGAAGACCTGCATCAACCTAGACCACAGACCTCACGAGCTCATAGACCCATCCCCTAGGGCTCCCATGAAGTGGAATATAAGATACCTGCTTTGTGACCTTCTTCGGTTGACCAAAATGCTCGGGAGGAGCTGCCATCTAGGGACCTGAAAATGTTATCCCATAATAGGGTGAGACGACGTCTCAGCAAGTTCACCCCCTAAGCTCCGACTAGGAAGGAAATACGCCCAAAGAGCTGCCTAAGCACAAACACAAGTTAGAGGACTTACCTTTGCCTCCCTTCCTTCCTGCAAGTCAGTATAATTCATAAACTTAATGAATCAATTCAGTTCATGTCACATCAGACACCGATTAGTCAATACACTCGACTCCATGTCATCACGACCTTCTCTCGGTCTGCCCATTCAATACTATCTATAAAGTCTGATCATATCTCGGACTGCTCACTCTAAGCTGAAGATAAATAGTATAGCTCACTTTGAGCTGATAAAGTATATTGCTCGCACTAAGCTGACATATCGAGGCCCTCGGGCTGATATAATATACTGACATTGCTCACTCTAAGCTAATAAATAATATTAGGGGTGAGCGGTTCCCGGTTCCTTACAAGTTCATTTGGAACTGGAACCTACTCTCGGGTACGGCACAGTTCCTCATTTTTTGGAACCTGGAACCTACCCGTCGAGAACCAAGAACTTGGAACCTACCCCTGTCACAGGTTCCAGGGTAGGTTCCAGGTTCCAACAAGTTCTTTTTTTATTTTTATTTTTCATTTTTAGATTTGAACTATAACGAAGAAGGAAAGAGACAAACCAAAGCTTCTATGTCCATAAATTGCCAAAAATAGTTCCTTGGGAGCAAAAGCATCCAAAAATAAAAGCACCTTCTTGTCCCTTTGATTGATGCTACTCCAAATTCACCAACTGCATAATGAAAAGTAATTAATTGGTGGTTAGACAACACTCAATGAAGCTATATTTAAAGTAATATTGAAGAAAGCTGAGACAAGGAAAGATTTTGTTACAAATATCCAGGAAAGCTTCCTTCGCTCGCCATGCCTTAATGGAGAAAGCAAAAAAATAAATAGAGCTATCAAACCAGACTCAAAACAATTGAAGTGCCATTTTAAACTTATTCTGTCTCGATTTGGGCAACTTATAGAAAGCATCCTTTGTCATCCCAAATTTCTCTCTGAACTCCACTGATGACATATAAGTCTGCTACATTTCATGCAAAGCAATGTCCAGGAACAGAATGATACAACGGGAAAATCTTATTTAGATATTAACTCTTGCATAGCTGAAAATTTTTGCATTGATTGCAGAACCATCGTTCTGTAGACAGTATAACTTCACAACAATGAGAGCATACATACTGCAAATGGACAACAATGAAGTCTTCTTTAGCAGGCAAGATTTTTTCCCCAAGCTGTTATCAATAAGAGAAAAATAATGAGAGCATAATTTAAAGATACATAAAAGAAGGTAAAATCAACCGGCCACGAAGTTGCTAAACAGATATCATCATTTCTCTAATAAAAGAATCTTATTCAATCTATGACACAAAATGACAGTTTATATACTGCTCAATTAAACAAGCCGATGCGGATCTTGACATTTAACTTAGCCTCTCGTATGTTCATAAGAACATATTGCTGATTTAGCAAAAAGTTGTCATGAGGACATAAGCATGTTACACTTGTACACAGCTTGCAGCATTAAGTACGAGGTAGCTAAGAAGCATATCGTGCTTGCAATCTTTGGAAGATGCGGGGCACAAGCTTTCATGAGTGACTTACGGTGTTCAATAAAAAGGTCAAACTGAAATGAATCCTTGAAAGCCTTAACTGTACTACTCCACTATCAATCACATGGACTTGAAAATTGGATCTTCCAATTTGTATTAGTATGCAACAAGAGAAACATACCCCAGCTTCTTGATATATGCTGAAATCTGCTTTCTCAATTCTCCCATTTTTTTCTAAAAAAATTTTACCCATAGTTTTTCATCCCCTCATAACCAAATCCAGCATCCCCCATCAACACTACCGCCAAAGCAAACCCAAAACCAACAATCAAATATTCATGCTGGAACTTAATTTTGCTTTATGAATTTCATGAGCATTATACCAGCACTGAGTTTGTTAAGATCTTACATGTACTGAAAATAATAAATGATATCCATAAAGCAAGCCGAGGGCACAAGCAAATATTGGAGCACAAAGAGGCTTGCGGAAGGGAAATAAAATCAAGCACTTGGTGCCCATTATACCTGACAATATCCCACACTTCCAGAGAAAGGGGGTAAAACAGTTGTCATAACTCGCTTCCTTAAAAACAAAAACACTTTGAAATAGAGCTGAATGAACAAAAGTAGTATTCTGGCAAACATGAATTTCCCCCACTAAATCTTACATACAAACCACATTTGTTCAAGAACATCAGGTCGCCGGCTGTGACAAACAGGGGGAAACCTAGAAAATGAACAATAACGATAGAGAGAGGGGGCAGCAGAGATTACCGGCACAAAAAGCGAGCTACGAGAAGGCGTTGGGGGCAGCTGGCTGAGCGGCTTCGGGGGAGGCTGGGCGAGTGACGTCGGCGACGATTGGGCTAGCGACGTCGGGGGCGGCTAGGCGAGCGGCGATGGCGTCGAGCAGAGGTCAACGGTGGCGTCGAGGGTGAGCGGTGGTGGCGTCAAGCAAAGACAGAGAATGGGAGAAGTGAGAACTGTGTCATGTGAATGTGAAGTGCTTTTCTAATTTGGGGCTTTAAAATCCCTAATCGATTCCGGTTCCTATGGGAACCGGAACCGAAACTGAAGCTGCCGGTTCCCAAGAAAAGGGAACCGAGAACCGAAACCGGTCCCTTCGGAACCAAGAACCGAACCGGAACCTCCGGTTCGGTTCTTCGGTTCCCGGTTCTACCCGGGAACCACGCTCACCCCTAAATAATATAGCTCACTCTAAGCTGTTAAGGTATACTGCTCGTGTTAAGCTGACATATCAAAGCCCTCAGGCTAATATAGTATACCAGTATACTGCTCGTGCTAAGCTAACATATCAAGCCCACAAGCTGATATAGTATACCATCCTGATAAACTAACAATTTCACCATTTTTATCATACCGGATAAAAATAATCGTGTGTGGGTACACGATCGGCCTTAGCCAAAATACAATATTTTCCTTTTGAAAATCCCACTAATTCTAACAGTCCAAAAAAAAAAAAAAAAAAAAACACACATTTTTAGCATTGTAAACCGACGCCCGATAATTATCTAATTAATTACTGAAATTATTAAATTTTGGGATAAATACCCAAAATTACCAATTCCACTTAACTTGCACAAATTAGCATCCAGATAAATAAACCAATCACACCATTGCAATCAGCACAGAATTCCGATCATCGATTATCCCGTTCTAATTTCCGGAAAATAATTAATTACCAAAATTAATTAATAAATACCAATAAATGCAACTTAGGCCGGAAAAGCCTAATTAAATATTGAAACGGGCCCGGAAAAATTCTGAACCTATCTAGATAAATGCTATAGCTTATCTAGTCTCTAATTACACTACTCTAACCACTTAACATGCAATATCGAATGATTAAATCACTAATCCGTTCTAATTAACCACATAATCCATACTTAACCTAAGCTAATCAACCCTTAAGTATCATTAACTTCCTAAGCAAAGATTATTGAGTAAACTCACTTAATTAACGAACCGACTGCACCATAACGACGAGGAGGAGAAAGGCCAAAAACTCCAAAGCGGGGGCACCTTTCGAGGTTCGGAAGGGATCGAAAACGGGCTGGTTGGGCAAGCAAGGATCGGCGGGGGGTTATAGCGGCCTAGGTGGGTCACTCTGGTGACTAAACGGTGGTGTGACAAGCTTGGGTGACCTCCACAATGGTTCAGGCGACCTATTGGATGGCAAGTAGGGCCGAATGACGCAGCTGGGACGGCGGAACGGCGAGCGAACAAGCGCGGCTTCTGCAGGGCACAACGCGACGTGAGCGGTGAGCATCGGGGGTCTGATAGGTGTGCCGCCTGCTCAGACGGCTGCTAGCTGATCTCCTTGGGATTTTTGAAGGCTCAAGCTTGCTGGAATGGAGGGGGTTGACGGAAGGAAAGAGAAGAAGGGGGGACAGCTTTGGCTTGAGGGGGCCACCCTAGTCTCCATCTCTATCCTCTTGCTCCCTTGACTTGGCCCCACCATGGCTGCTGGCTTCCTTAGCAAATTTCCAGCCACCAATCTTCCCTTAGAAGCTATTGAAGTGGTCCAAAAGGTTGGGGCATGGGGGCCTACGAATTTTGTACAAATTTCCCTCAAATCCACTTCCATTCCCTCTTAAATCAACTCAATTCGGCCCTAAAAAAGTTCCACAATCAAATTGACATTTTTCCTCACCAATAGAACCAACTAGCATCTCAATTACATGATCAAAAACGGTCCCCTGAATTTTCCGAACAAAAACGGCCCTATCTTGACTTTTCGCCAAAAATTTCGGTTTGTAGAAAAAGTTTTGGAAGACGAGTCAACATTCCTAAAATGACTTGTGACATGATAGAACTTTCAATTTCTGAAATCGGATTGAAATTTGCGGTTAATTTCAATCTGGCGCGATTTTAGTGTTACATAGGCGATCGGGTAACTTCCAGAAATTTTTGGTGCAATTAACCCATGGTCGATTTTCTTTAAGCCACAATTTATCTCTTCGATATATTGGCAATTCTCAGTGGTCGTGAAATTCTCGAGATTTCAAATACGGACACATGGTACCAAAATGATAGAAAAATCAGTCTAGTACCGATCAACGAGAATTTTGCAATTTGATGGAATCACCCACGTTTAGCTACACATCTCAGTCGAACTGACCTATCTCTGATCTCTAATCGATTTTTAACCACGCCGTAGTGATCTCTGCAAATAAGCATGGTCGAGTAGTCAATTCCTAGTCGAATTTCCAAATTGTATTACATTAAAATCCCTTAATGACTTCCCCAGATTGTCTAGTTAGCTCATGAGTAATCATCTCGAGAGAATAACACTATAGGCGCATCGATGAAAAACCTAATTTATTTAATTGAAAGTAGAACTGAATTTTCAAGATGTCACAACTCATCCCCTCTTATAAAAATTTCGTTCTCGAAATTTAAACCATTACAATTTTTAAACAAAAAGGTGGGGGTACATTCATCTCATCGTTTCTACATTCTCCTAGGTTGCTCCTTTAGTGTGTTGGTATTACCAAACCACTTTGACTAACGGGATGGTTTTGGTACGCAGAATCTATTCCTTCCGATCCACAATCTGAACCAAGCTTTCTACGTACGACACTCGGTTGTCCACATCTAATTCCTTAAAATTAAGCACGTGGGTCAGGTCAGGTGCATGCTTCCTCAACATCGACACGTGAAAGACGTCATGCACTTGTGCTAATCGCGGTGGTAATGCAAGATGATACGCTAGGATCCCGATTCTCTCTAGAATCTCAAAAGGACCTACGTACCTCGGACTCAGCTTTCCCTTCTTGCCAAAGCGCGAAGTTCCCTTCATTGGTGACACCTTCAGAAAAACGTGATCACCAACTTGGAATTCCAAAGGTCTTCGGCGCTTATCTAAGTAGCTTTTTTGGTGGCTCTGAGTGGTCTTTAATTTGTCCTTGATGATTGCAACTACATCCACTGACTGCTGAACCAACTCTAGGCCTATGATCTTTCCTTCCTCGACTTCATCCCAATACACGGGCGTTCTGCACTCTCTGCCATATAACACTTCGAAAGGAGCCATCTAAATGCTCTGTTGGTAGCTATTGTTGTAGGCAAACTCGACAAGGTGAAGCTGTTCCTCCCAACTTCCCTTGAAATCCAACACACAAGCTCGCAACATGTCTTCGAGGGTTTGAATCGTCCTCTCAGATTGACGATCCGTCTGAGGATGATATGTGGTACTGTACTACAACTTCGTTCCTAAGGCAGCTTGCAAACTCTTCCAAAAAGCAGCCATGAATCTTAGGTCTCTATCTGAGGTAATCGTCACCGGCACTTCATGCAGATGAACGATCTGACGCACGTACAACAATGCATGCCTATCCAAGTCCAGATCCTTTCATACCACGATGAAGTGAGCCGACTTTGTCAATCTGTCGACCACTACCCAAATGGAATTATTACCTCTTTGACTCCTCGGCAAACCTGTCACGAAATCCATCATTATGTGCTCCCATTTCCACTCTGAGATCTTGAGAGGTTGCAGAAGTCCTCCCAGCTTACAATGCTGTGCCTTCACTTACTGACACGTCAAACACTTGGCGACATGCTTGGCGATGTCTGCCTTCATACCAGACCACCGGTAGTCTTGACGCAGATTCTGATACATCTTTGTACTACTTGGATGAATGTTGTGACTGCTACGATGAGCTTCTGATAAAATCTCCTCTCTAAGTTCTGCATCATTAAGTACACACAAACTCCCTCGGAACCTCAGTGTTCCATCCTCAAAAATCTGAAAGTTAGCCTTCCTTTTGTTGGTATCCTCTTGCATAATATTTTGAACAGCTGGGTCTATTAGCTGAAGTGCCTTGATTCTAATCTGAACATTCGACTCAATTCTGAGAGTGACCATGAGATGTGAGAGGTGGCCTACCTTAAATTTGAACACCGAATCTCGGGCCTTTTCGAGCAAAACCCATTCCTTAACCACCATCTGTGTGACTGAAGACTTTCGACTCAGCGCATCAGTGACCTTGTTCGCCTTCCCAGGGTGATATAAGATATCACAATCATAGTCCTTCAGGAGTTCCATTCAGCGACGATGTCTCATATTCAACTCCTTATGAGAGAATAGATACTTGAGACTTTGATGGTCAGTGAAGATCTGGAATCTTTCTCCACACAAGTAATGTCTCCAAATTTTCAGAGCGAAAATGATTGTCGCGAGTTCTAAGTCATGCCTTAGGTAATTCTACTCATGAGGTCTCAACTGGCGGGAGGCGTATGCAACAACCCTACCATGTTGCATCAGCATGCAACCTAGTCCTTTGAATGATGCATCACTATAGATTTCATACCCTCCAGGACTAGATGAAATGGTCGGCACAGGTGCGGTAGTCAGCTTCTACTTAAGCTCTTGGAAACTATACTCGCACTTGTCGGTCCACACAAACTTTTCTTCTTTCTTTAGGAGTCGAGTTAAAGGCGGCGCTAATGCTGAAAACCCTTCCACAAACCGTCTATAGTAACCTACCAAACCTAAGAAGCTTTTGATTTCTATCACTATAGTTAGTCTTAGCCAGTTGATCACTGCTTCAATCTTGGACTGGTCCATGGAGATTCTTTCACCTGAAATCACGTGACCTAAGAACACTACTCGAGTCAACCAAAACTCGCACTCATTGAACTTGGCGTACAACTGATGAATCATCAGGGTCTTGAGTACCATTCTCAAATGACTCTCATGCTCCTCAGCACTCCTCGAATACACTAGATATCATCGATGAACACGATCACAAATTAATCCAGGTATTCCTTAAACACTTGGTTCATCAAATCCATGAAAGCAGCTAGAACGTTCGTCAAACCGAACGGCATTACAGTAAACTCATAATGGCCATATCGAGTATGAAATGCTAACTCCGGAATATCATCGATGAATACGATCACAAATTGATCTAGGTATTCCTTAAACACTCGGTTCATCAAATCCATGAAAGCAATTGGAGCATTCGTCAAACCGAACGGCATTACGGTAAACTCATAATGGTCATATCAAGTACGAAACGCTGACTTCAGTATATCCTTCTTCTTGATCCTCAATTGATGATATCCCGTCCTCAAGTCGATCTTTGAAAATATCGACGCTCCTTGCAATTGATCAAACAAATTGTCGATCCTCGAGAGTGGATACTTGTTCTTGATTGCCACTTGATTGAGTTGACGATAGTCGATACATAGACGCAACGGACCATCTTTCTTCTTTACGAACAAAACTGGTGCTCCCCAAGGTGATGCATTGGGACGTATGAATCCCTTATCCAACAACTCCTGCATCTGCACCTTCAGTTCCTTCAACTCAGACAACGCCATCTGGTAAGGAGCCTTAGAGATTGGCTGTGTCCCAGGTGCTAACTCAATCACAAACTCGATCTCTCTCTCTGGCGGTAGGCTTGGCAATTCTTTTGGGAAGACGTTTAGAAATTCTTGCACCACCGAAATGTCTTCGATTTTCAGCTCCTTAACTGTTGTATCCATGACAGCTACCAGGTAACCTTGACAACCCTCATCTAACAAACGGGTTGCCTCAAGCGATGAGATTAGAGAAATCGAGTGTCCTCCTTGATTCCCGACAAATTCAAAACTTTCACCCGCTAACGAGTTAAACTAAATCGCTTTACGATAACAGTCCATCTTAGCTCATTACTTGGTGAGCCAATCCATGCCAATTATCAAGTCAAAGTCATTCATGGCTAAGACTAATAAATCTATCCTCCCCTCTTGCTCACCAATCGCTTACTTGCAACAAGAACAACCCAATGCAGACAACAACACCTTATCCTTTAACGGTGTAGATATGCTAACCACTGACCCCAGCAACTCAGGACTTAATCCTATCAACTTAACATATTGCTCGGCGATAAAAGAATGAGTTGCCGCCAGGGACGAACAAAGCATAAGTAGCATGGTCGTTCAACGAAACCATACCTGAAATCACATCAAGCGTGCCCTCAGCCTGACCTCTCGTGATGGCATACACTGTCTCTTGAGCTAGGGGTCTATTCTATCCAACTTGCACCATGTTTTGCCACGCGAATCCCCTGATCTGACCCATCGGCAGCGACAACGGTAACTGTTGTTGTCCTCTTGGCCTTCTAGGACAATCTCTGGCCATGTGACCCTGCTGGCCACATTCAAAACAAGCGCCCGTTCTCCGAGGGCATGGGGTCGTACCATGTCGTCTTCCATAGAGGCGACATACGCCATTCTAATTTGGCGCTAGCTTTCCAATTCCACCCAACTTGTTGGGCAGAACATGGAACCTTCCTCCGGTCATGGGCTTCTTCCCATACCAGTTCCCATCTCTATTAGGATTAAACCTCGATCCAGACGAGATGGCCTATTCATTCAGACTCCTGTTGATTAGCTGTGCTCAATTGTATACTTCACGAAAGTCCTTCAGATCAAACGGCACCATTGGGTTTTTCAGTCTAGTCGAAGGTCATTCTTGAACCTTCGAGCCTTGTCTTTTGGGTCCTCTATAAACCTCGGAGCCTATTGAGAAAGCTCCACAAATTTGACCTCATACTGGTGAACAATCATTGTCCCTTGGCGGAGGCGTTAAAATTCCTCCATCTTCTTTTCTCGGTCGCTACCCGAAAAGTACTTGCCGTTGAAAGCTCTGAAGAAAGCGTCCTACACCGAGACCATGCCTTCTGGAAATACTATACCTCTGGCAGCTCTCCAGTAGGTATTCGCATTACCCTGTAGTTGGTATACTACTAGGACAACTTTTTCTGCCTCAATGCACATCAGTAGTGCAAAGGCCTTCTCCAGATCCTGAATCCAAAGTGAGGCAGTCTCTGGATCTCCGGCATCGGTGAACATCGGTGAGTTCAGTTTCAAGAACTGCTTTACTAACTTGTGGATTGGTCTCTCCCTCTCCATAACTACGTTCCCGGCTAGAACTTCGGCAGGTGCGGTAATGAGTGCGGCCTCGGCAGCGGCGGCAACGGCAGCAGTAGTGGCAGCTTGAGCGGCGGCAGCAGTGGCGGCGGCTTGATTTTAGGCCTGCTGCCCTATCAGATCTCTCATCGCTTTAAGCGCCTGCATGATCCCTTCAATTTTGGGATCACCAGGGGTTGCTACCTCAGCACCAACTAGAGGCGGTGCTACTCCACTAGCAAGCTAGCGCTTGACCACGGCCTCCTTGGGTACCGACCCTAGTCGGCATCCTACCCCAAGTCACAGGCCCAATGGTCCTCTTCCTAGGAGTCCTCTGCTCCTGATCGCTCATGACTCAAGTTTTCTACAGAAACCTGTCTTCCAATTCCACACAAAATTAAAAGTTGAGTGATCCACACAAACAAACAATTCTACCAATCAGCTATCATAGACATGCACTAGCATGAAATAAAGGCCAATCCTACAAAATATCCCGTAACCTATCGCACCTTATCCCTCCAACCACTAACATTGCTCTGATACCAATATACTAGGATGCACACCCCAACCCTCCGAGCACGTACCCATCCCTCAGTGGTCGATTAATAGCGACGTCCTAGGACGCATCGCCGACCCATTTATTTTAATGTGCATGCGGAAGCAAATAATAAATCCCCAGCAACAACAAGATGGGATAAGAAAGTAGGGCCACAAATTTTCAAAAGCCACAACACACTTATATATATACATATCAAACCATGGCTCATACAAACTATTCGATACATACACAAGGTTTGCAAAACAGGGGGTTCAAAGTGCTATAGATTCACTAGGCATTCGAGTCCTCCTCCGAATACACTGGGGATCTTGGATCTGATAGACACGGGTCCACCACCGAACCACCAGGAGAATCTTCAGTGCTTTTTTCCAAAAGTAACCTCCAACACATAAAAAGGTTTCTCAGATTCCGGTATGGGACTCTCTCTCTATCCATTCCGCTCACGACTACACCATGATATGTATTGATGGGGTACCTTGTGGGGAAGACCCGCATTAACCCAGACCGCAGACCTCACGAGCTCATAGACCCATCCCCTAGGGTTCCCATGAAGTGGAATATAAGATACCTGCTTAGTGACCTTCTTCAATTGACCAAAATGCTCGGGAGGAGCTACCATCTAGGGACTTGAAAATGTTATCCCACAATGGAGTGAGATGACGTCTTAGCAAGTTCACCTCCTAAACTCCGACGAGGAAGGAAATACGCCCAAAGGGCCGCCTAAGCACAAACATAAGTTAGAGGACTTACCTTTATCTCCCTTCCATCCTGCAAGTTAGTATAATTCATAAACTCAACCAATCAATTCAATTCAAGTCACATTAGACACCGATCAGTCGATACACTTGACTCCATGTCATCATGACCTTCTCTCGGTCGGCCCATTCAATACTATCTATAAAGTCCGATCATATCCTGGACGGCTTACTCTAAGCTGAAGATAGATAGTATAGCTCACTCTAAGTTGATAAAGCATACTGCGTGTGCTAAGCTGACATATTGAGGCCCTCATGATGATATAGTATACTGACACTACTCACTATAAGTTGATAAACAATATAGCTCACTCTAAGCTAATAAGATATACTGCTCACGCTAAGTTGACATAATAGAGCCCTTAGTCTGATATAGTATACCGATATGCCGCTCGTGCTAAGCTGACATATCAAGCCCCCAGGTTGATATAGTATATCACTCTAATCATCTAACAATTTCACCATTTTTATTATACCCGATAAAATAATCGTATATGGGTACATGGTCGGCCTTAGCCAAGATATAATATTTTCCTTTTGAAAATCCCACTAATTCCAACAGTCCAAAAAAAAATTAGTGTTATAAACTGACGGCCGGTAATTTTCTAATTAATTATTGAAATTATTAAATTTTGGGATAAATATCCAAAATTACCAATCACACTCAAATTTCACAAATTTGCATCCGAGATAAATAAACCAACCACACCATTGCAATCAGCACAAAATTCTGGTCACCGACTATCCCAATCTAATTTCCGAAAAATAATGAATTAATTAATTAATTACCAAATTTAAATAATAAATATCAATAAATGCAACTTAGGCCGAAAAAGCCTTATTAAATACCGAAACGGGCCCAGAAAAATTTCGAAACTATCTAGATAAATACTACAGCTTATCTAGTCTCTAATTACACTACTCTAAACACCTAACATGCAACATCGAACGATTAAATCACTAATCCGATCTAACTAACCACCTAATCTGTATTTAACCTAAACTAATCAACCCTTGAGCGTCATTAACTTCCTAAACAAAGATTAGCGAGTAAACTCACTTGATTAACGAACCGACTGCACCATGACGACCGCGAGGAGGAGACAGGCCAAAAACTCCAAAGCAGGGGCACATTTTGAGGTCGGGAAGGGCTCGGAAATGGGCCAAACAGTGCCCATCAAACCTAGAAATCTTAGTTCTATTCAGTGGGCCAAGGAGGAAGTTGAGTAGCTAGTTGGGCGAGCAAGGATCAGTGGGGGGCTGCAGCGACCTAGGTGGGTCACTCCGGCGACTAAACGATGGCTTGACGGGCTTCGGCGACCTCCATGATGGTTCAGGCGACCTGCTGGAGGGCAAGTAGGGCTAAACGACGTAGTTGGGATGGCAGAATGGTGAGCGAACGAGCACAGCTTCCGCGGGGTGCAACGCGACGTGAGCGGCAAGTAACGGCAGTTCGACGGGCATGCGACTTGCTCGGACGGCTGCTGGCTGATCTCCCTAGGATTTTTGAAGGCTCAAGCTTGCTAGAATGGAGAGGGGTCGATAGAAGGAAGGAGAAGAAGGGGGAGGGGAGACAGCTTTGGCTTGAGGGAGCCACCTTGGTCTCCATCTTTATCCTCTTGCTCCCTTGACTTGGCCCCACCATGGCTGCTGGCTTCTTCAGCAAATTTCCAGCCACTAATATTCCCTTAGAAGCTATTGAAGTGGTCCAAAAGGTTGGGGCATGGGGGGTTACGAATTTTGTACAAATTTCCCTCAAATCCACTTCCATTCCCTCTTGAATCAACTCAATTCGGCCCTAAAAAATTCCACTATCATATCCACAATCAAATTGACATTTTTCCTCACCAATAGAACCAACTCGCATCCCAATTACGTGATCAAAAATGGTCTCCTGAATTTTTTAGACAAAAACGACCCTATCTCGACTTTTTGCCAAAAATCTTGGTTTGCAAAAAAATCTTTAGAAGACGAGTCGACATTTCTACAATGACTTGTGACATGACAAAACTTTCCATTTCTGAAATTGGATTGAAATTTGCGGTTAATTTCAATTTGGCGCAATTTTATCGTGACCTAGGTGACCGGGTAGCTTTTAGAAATTTCTAGTGCAATTGACCCGTGGTCGATTTTCTTCGAGCCACAATGTACCTCTTTAACACATTGGTGACTCTCGGTGGTTATGAAAATCTCGAGATTTTAAATATGGACACAGGAAACCAAAACGAAAAAAAAAATCAATCTAGTGCCGATCGACAAGAATTTTGCAATTTGGTGGAATTAAGCAATTTTAGCCACGCATCTCAGTCGAACTAACTTATCTCTGATCTCTAATCAGTTTTTAACTATACCGTGGTGATCTCTATAGATGAGCACGGTTGAGTAGTCGAATTCTCAAGTCTTATTGCATTAAAATTCCTTAATGACTTCCCCAGATAGTCTAGTTAGCTCATGAGTGATCAGATTAGAGAATAACACTATAGGCGCGTCGATAAAAAGCCTGATTTATTTAATTGAAAGCAGAACTGAATTTTCAGGATGTCACAATGCTAAACAATTTTGCTCCATAATCAAGTGCAATACAACACAATCATTCACGTGTGTTCCGATTATTATGACCCATCAGCCACGGCCAACTCAACAATCGGTGGTCATTCGGCGTAACTGGCCATCATCCCGCCCCGTCGGACACAGCAACGTCTAGCAGACCCCGCCTAGACGGCATTCCATAAAGAAGCATTGGTCTTGCCTCCACCACAACTTGGCATCTCGTTGACGTGGGGGCATCCGATAAAATCGGGCATTGTCCTGCGTAAACGCATCAGGATGTGTTTCAATAAGTGACCATACTAGCACATATTTAGCCAAGAACACCATGCTTTGCGTTCAAATGCCTCGTTTCCAAATAATGAACTTGGCCAATTTTTCTTCTTATTAAAAATCCAGGTAAAATAATCGTGCATGATCACGTATTCAAAATCGAATCGTCAAACTTGGTACGCTCCCAATTTAAAATCCCATAGTTTTATATAGTACATAAAAGTTGGCGTCAAAATCCGACATCCAACATCTTTCTATTTAAATGCCCATAAAAACCGAGTTTTATATTAAAAATCAATAACTACCATCAAGCAATCAATTGCACATCATCAATCAAGTCAACCTTTATTTATGTTATTTAGCCAATGACGCCAAAATCCCTTTTCAAATAATAAACCTTGCAACTCTTTTTTTTTTTTCAAAACTTTCTGAAACAAATTCGTATGGGGTCATGTATTTAGAATCAACCAGTCAAACTTTCCACGCATCTAATTTGAAACCTCATGTTTTATTGAGCACATAAAACTTGGCATCCAAACCCAACACCATATTTATTTTCTATTTCTTTGTCCAACCACCCTTTTTGGAAACAATCTTTGGTAACCCCCTTTTTTCTTCAAAACTTTTGAATAGAAATTTGTACATGCTCACATACTCAAAGTTAACCTGTCAAACTTTACATACTTTTACTTTAAAACCTCCTTATTTTGTTGAGCAAATAAGTTTTGGTGTCCAAACCCGACACCTCATTGCTTTTCTATTTAAAAGCTTGTAAAGCCATCTTTTGACATAAAAATCAAAACCAACACAGGGCAATCAATCTCATCATATCACCCATAAGTTCTCAGCATGTCAAAAATCAACCAAATCACAAAATGTACATTTTCTAGCAAGCAAGACACCGAGAACAACTACAAGACCACAACCTGCCCTCACCGACAGAAATCGAGTCCACTCACACGTCCCCAAGATTAATTCCATAAACATAACCAAACGAATTCAGAAAATCCTCAAATTTAAATATGTTATAAAGGACACTTAAACAAACACTTTTCATGAAGACACCTTGACCCAGATCTTTCTAGAGTAGGAGCAGTAAATCACTCAAATCGTTACCAAAACTGTGTCCATATCCAAAAATTATGTTTTCCAAAACTAGCTTGGTTGGTGGTCCAAAACTCATCTGTTTGCTCTACAATTTGACTATGTTCAACTTCAAGATGTGAAAAAAAATTTGTGAAGAAACTCTTTGGAAAATTGAACCCTAAAAGTTGATAAAAATCCTTTAAACACTAAAAGGTCACGGGTTGCAACACAAAACGAGATTCTTTGTTGCATGCAACGAAGCTGAAATCTTATTCTTTTAAATCCAGAAAATCTTGAGTAAAATATATGTCATAAATAAAGATGTTTAGAACATTTTTCAAGAAGGAAGCAATCTCAAAATTGTAGCATATCTTAACCCACAAAAATAGCAAACAGCGAGTGTCCAGTAAATTGTAATTAATTAAGCTAATCCAACTCAATTAACCTAACCATGATTACTTATCCTAACCAAGATTAATTAACCTAATCATGCTTAGTTAACACTAATCTAGGATTAACTAAAACTAATCCTCATTAACACTAATCTAACCATGATTAGCACTAATCTAAACACCCCTCCTAAGTGCAACTAACGGTCTAATCAAAGATTAGGGAATTAACTCACGGGTTTACGACGGTGACGGATCGCGACGATGGCGATGCGACAGCGGTGAGGGCATAGCAACCGTGGATTGGATGAGGCTCAATCGATGGCGGTGTTAGCCCCTCAAGCCCTTGGCCAAGGAGGGGATTTCGGCTACTGGTGATTGTTGGTTGGTGGAGGGCTGCAAGTAGGCTAAGGTCGCTGGTGGCGCGGTTGTGAGGCCGGGATGTCGTGGTGTTGGGCACGGGGTGTGATAGCCTGAATTTATGATTCTATTTTCGATTGAATGAGTTGGGCTTTTCATCGACACGCCTATAGTCTTTTTCTCTAAGCTGATCACTCACAAGATAACTAATCTATCAGGTGAATGTTACGGAATCTAAACACGACTGACTTGAGAATTCGACCGGAAATCAACTACTCAACCGTGCTAATCTGCAAGGGTCAATACGGCACCGTCAAAATTGATCAGAGTCCGGAGATAGGTTAGTTCGATAGACATGTAATTAAAGTGTGGGTGATTCCACCTAATTGCAAAATTCTCATTGAACGACACTAAACCGATTTTTCTGTCATTTCTGTACCCTACGTATGTATTTGAAATCTCAAGATTTTCACGACAATCGAGAGTCACCAATATGTCAAAGATACATAATGTGGCTCGAAAATAATTGACCACGGGTCAAATATGCTAAAATTTCCTAAAAGCTACTTAGTAGGTTAGGTCATGCTAAAATCGCGTCTGGTTGAAATTAACCATGAAATTGTAACCGATTTCAGAAATTGAAAGTTCTATCATGTCACAATTTATTTTAGAAACGTCAACTCATCATCCGAATAATTTTCGGCGAGTATGAATTTTTGGCAAAAATTCAAGTTTGCATGTTTTTGGATAGGTAAATCCGGATGGCCCTCTTTGAGTGCATTTTTGGGTGTCAAGTTGGATTAATTAACGAGGGAAAATGTGGAATTGAGTGTGGGCACTTACCTTGGCATTGTGGCACTTGATTTGTATTATTTTGGAGAGAAATTGAGTTGAATTTGAAGGGGTTTTGTCTCAAAATTTGTAGCCATGGAAGGGTGTAACATTTGGACCACCTTGGGTGGCTTCTAGGGGAAGATTGGTGAGGGAAAATGGCTGAGGATGAGGCAGCAGTTGGTGGGGGCCAAGTGATGAGTGTATTGGATATTTTGTGAAAACTTTGAGGGCTTGTTGTCCCCCTTCAACCAGCAGGCCACCTTCTTTTTCCTTCTTGCCTCCATTCTCCCTTGTTGTTATTTAGAGCTCAAGAACCAACCAACAAAACTAGAGAAAGCCAGCAGCGACCGCCCGAGCTCCCCTACACACCCATCTTCACCGCATGCCTATCCGAGCGCCGCTGAAGCCGCACGCTGTCCCACTCGCCTGTGAGCCCGAGCTTGTGCATCTAGGCCATTGTCCTGCACCTGTTTGCCGTCGACCGCGCCGCCATTGCCGTCCGGAAGCCGTCCAAGCCACCATCGCCCTCCGCTTGGTTCACTGCTGCCGTCTGCCACCCATCTCCTCACTGTTCCAACCTCAGTCCTCTTCGGTTCAACCCTTGGATAGAGCCAAACTCAGAGCCCAAGCTGTGAGCTTTGTCAGCCTTTTCGGGCCTCTCTTGGCATCACCATTAACCCGAGTGTCGCTCACCGTCGCGCCACCATCACTGTGAACTCACTAGCTCGCTAATCTAGTGAGTTTATTCATTAAACCTTGCTTAGGAGGTTAATGATGCTTAAGGGGTGATTAGATTAAGTTAAGATTATATTAGTGTAATTAGTAGCTTATTTAGTTAAATTAGATTAATTAGATTAGTTAATTAGGTGGTTAGTGGATGTATTAGCTAGTTTAGTATATTGTTGTGTAGTTAGGATGGTTAGAGTAATTAAATTAGTCCATTAGGTGCCTAGATTAGCATTTCTTAGCTTAAGTAGGCATTTATCTAAGTAATTTGTATTTATTTAATTAATTTTGTAATTTATTTAATTATTTAATATTTTCCAAAAATTATACTAAGATAGCCGGTCGTTAGAATTTTTCGTGCTGATTCTTTGTGGTGCGGTTAGTTTGTGCAATTGATTGTTAGATTGTGCAATTGAGTGATGATTGTGATTTTTCAGTTATTATTTCAAAATTATGAAATTTTGGTGTTTAATTAGCAAATACTGAGTGCGGTTTTTGATGCCAAAAATGTTTTGAAGTACTATATCAACTAGTGTGATTTTAAAAGGAATGATATCACTTTTTCTGGTTCGATTTGAGCGTATACCTACACACAATTATTTTACCGGGTGTTTTTAATATAAAGAAAATAGGCAATTCGTTATTTAAATTGACGCATTTGAGTGTAATGTACGATATCCTTGGCCGAGGTTGGTTGTGTGTGTAATCACCTGTGAGAATCCGTCACCGATGAAAGTCGGGTGGGCGTTGCCCTTATATGGGATGCCCTTGTCAACGGATGCCGGATCGCGGTTGAGACCGGACCAATGCTCCTTTGGGAATGCCGTCAACAGATAGACGATGCTATGCTTGATGGGGCGAGACGATACCTAGTTATGCCAGAAGACCGCCAAATGTCGAGTAGGCCGTGCCTATGGGGTCGTAATCAATTGGAACGCATGAATAAGTGTTTTAACCGCGCTTGATTATGAGACAAAATTGTGTGGCACGGTATGGGATGTGTCATAATGATTTGGCCTTATAATCGAGACCACTGTGATTGATTGGTTGAAAGTGAGATGGTCCAATTGATGTATGCATTTATTATATGCATCTGTTATATGAAATATACTGATGTGCAGGAAGGAACTGAGGCGAGGTGAGTCTTTTGTGATGTGTGGTTAGACTGTCTCTAAGTGTATTTCCTTCATAATCGGGGTTTAGGGCGTAGACTTGTGGAGACATTATCTCACCTTGTCATGGGCTTAATTTTTCAGGTCCATAGATTGAGGCTTCTCCAGTTCGTTTTGGACATCCGTGGGCGTATACAAAGCAGAGTACCGACGTCCCCGTCCCCGGGAGTCCCTGGCTCCATGAGCTCAGCATGACCACTATCTCGGTTGATGAGGGCCAACCAGAGTTTGTACCTCATCGGTTCAGGGCGTGGTTCCGTCATGAGCCTAATGGGGTCTAGGAAGGTCCCTTGGAGGGTTTTAATATCCCTGTCATTGCGGTTAAAGCCGTTGCGGGTGAGGGGGTAGCTGACCCACCTGACGATGCCATGGTAGACCCTGGAGTCCCGAAGGTCTCAATTGAGGAGTCTTGTGCCTAGATGGTTTAGTGACTTTTCTTTTTGGAGTTAGGCTTTTGTTTATAGACTAGCGTTGTATATAAACCTGGCGTGTTTATGAAAGTATATTTGTGAAAATTGTTGTCCAGCTTTTCTATCCTATGTTTGTGTTGTTTGGGGTTTGTTTATTATATACTTCCGCATGTGTATAATCAATTGGGTCAGCGACGCGTCCTGGGAAGTCGCAATTTTATAGACCACTGAAGGATGTGCACGTGCTCAAGGTTCGAGGCGTGACATGGGGGCTACTAGCCGTCAGACGGTGGTGGCTGCTCAGTGGAGTTCTGGTGGTGGGATGAGGAGGTAGGGTGCTGGTGGGTGTGGAGGTTGGATGGTGCGATAGCAACAAAATCTGAAGAGGACAGAATTAAAAACCAGGGGAAAGAGGGAAAGGACGTGAGGAGGAAAGATTGTAGGGAAGAAGAAGAAGAAGAAGAAGAAGAAGGGAACAGCTGCAGGGGGTGAACGTGCGCATGGGAAAGGGAGAGTGGAGAATAGGAGAGAAAGAAGGAAAAGGATGGGCTAACCAATCAAAGCTTAGGAACAAACATCTAATTCATCATTGTAAATGTCCCAAAGTCTTCTATGCTCATCTTCTTTGCCCCCAAATACTTTCTTAAGCTTAATTTCCCAAAAATAAGCTTATTTGGGGTAGAAAAATCCTAATTTGTCTACCTATCCGAATTTCCTTTTATTTTCTTTTTGTCCGAAAAATCGTTTTTGCAAAATTTCGGACTTTACGAAAATTCACCGGAAGATGTGACTATGTTCAATAAATGAATCGTGACACGCTCGAACGTTCGATTCTCAAAACCAAATTAAATTTCGTGATTAAAATCGACCGAATGCGACTTTAGGTTGACCTAATCTACCGGGTAGCTTTGTGAAATTTTAACACATTTGGCCCGTGATTGATAATTTTCGATCCACATTTGTGCATCTTCAAATCGTAGACGACTCTCGGTTGTCATAAAATCGTGAGGTTTCAATTACGTATCCCGAATATAATATCGATAGAAAATCGGGTTATTGCCATTCGATGCGAATATCACAATTATGCAGAACCACCCGCAATTCAACTACGTACTTCCGTCAAATCGACTTATATACGTTCGCTAATCGATTTATAATGATGTCATATTGACCCTTGTCGATTATTATGGTCGAGAGGTCAATTTCCAATCGAATTCTCTAGTTTGTCGCATTTATATCCCTTAACAGCCTCACTTAATAGATTAGTTAACTCGTGAGTGGCTAGCTCCGAGTAAAATAACCATAAGCACGTCGACGAAACAACCATATCATATATCCAAATAAGGGGCCAAATTTCGGGATGTCACAGACCTTGCCAACACCGGCCTTCGCCTAAGCACCACCTAGCAAGGCCAACCCTTGCCAGCCATCAGCGACTGGCTACCAGCACTAGCAAAAAAAAGGGATAGAAAATAAAAATTTAAAAATAATATTTGAAAAAATCATTAAAAAAATGTCCACTTCTACATTCATGTTAGTGATTTTCAACCTAAATTGACTAGATGGATTGAATTGGTACCAAATTAAAAATGATTTTGGAATTTATTGATTGGATAGAAAAGTATATGATCAAATTGTTACTAATGCAATAAATTTAAGATTTTTTTGGTACTTTTCCCGAAACATAACACATTATTTTTGTAATTTCCTATGCAATGAATGACTAAATGGTGCTGCCAAAGTTTAGGTATCAATGGGGATTGGGAAGAAAATCATGGAGTTGCTAATGGATATCTACCAACAGGATGAGATTAAAATAGACCCAGCCTTCCAAACACAATAAGGACAATTCTCATCCAGGACAGGTGTACAAGACATGACAACGTTACACCTTTTCATTCCAGCATTACACCAAGTAACAGCAGCAATCCTCCCAAAAAATTTAGACAAATTTGTGTGAATATGGAAGGTGCTTATTCATTTAAATTAACCGGGACATCTACATAATAGATTGAAGGCCACTTTGTTTTGAACGTGCTGCTACATATTACAAAGACAGTAAAAAAAAAAAAGAGCAGAAAAACTAGTAGCCAAAACATTTGAATCCGTGATTCAAATAATGGGTTTGATTTATTTGGGAGGAAGGGAGGATGCAGCGGATAGTTTAAAGCTGGATTCGGTTAGGCAACATCACAAACATCTGGTGGACATCACAGATTGGGGTTTTCTTCACAAGGAGAGGAGGGACAAGCCCTGGCAGTGGGAAATAATCTTTTTTTCACACTGTTGTCAATGGCTTTTGAAGTTCTAACCTCTCCCACCATGGCTAAAACAATTCAAATTCATGGACAATTTAGTTCATTCTTATCTCTTGGAATTTTGGACTGAACAAAGCAGTCCAAGGGACTATCTCCCTCGCTCTCCGCCTGATCAATCATCAATCATGCGACAGACTGGCTGTGATAAAGTTAGTTCAACTAAAGGTCACGAATCTGTTGGAAGTTATCTTTCGATGCACAAGATTTTAACCGCTTAAAACTGTTGTTGAAACTTGAAATTTACAGTAAAAAGCTTCGCTGCGACTGCTTGTTTTCATAATTACGGACACTTAAAAGGAATCTCAATTAGACTTGTCCAAAAACAAACACTTGCTATGAAATGAGTAAATGATATGTAACAAAGCATGTTGGGCAGAGTATGACATTTATCAATTAGATCATAATCTGACTCGGAAACATGAAAAACAGACAATGGCTATGAATTTGCACTTGAATTTATACATTCATTTACAAAAATTACTCTTGATGGACTCGGGACGAGTGTGTCAATAACTCGTCATCTCAGTTTTAAATCTAATGAAGTATGCAGGATAACATAAATTTCTTCCGTTAAACAAGGCATAATAAGCAAAAGGAAGGACTTCACTCAAAAGTCGTGATTGAACTATCCAATAAAACTAGACTACCATAAAAATGTCAATTTAATCCGTTTCACTACTACGCTCGCCTCTTCCCATTTAATCTGTTTCATTGTCACTGGCTTCCAATTCCTCTATATGCATGTGACATTTGCATAAGTACGCTCTTGAAAGAGGTAGGCAGTCAGAAAAAGTGTCTTCCTCTGAATCAGAATCCTCGCAGAGTGCTTTTGAGACCACTAATTGACTGTTTTCAACCACAGCCTTCAAATCATCCTCTAGTTGCCTACATCTTAGCACATATCCCAACTTTTTCACAATTCCACCTGATATTCTAAGTGTAAGGTTAAATTGTAAATATCTCTCATTAAATTGACCAAAATCAACTCCGCCTTCCAACATTCCCCATAGCACATTTGGTCTGAGATACTGAATCCACACGTGATTTAAATCAAATGAACCGAGAGTACCTGATAGCACATTCCGCCTTTGGCTATTAACATGTGGCACGATGTCGAAAGATATTTCCTTTTTTCCATCTTCTACACCAAGAGCAACACAGAGAACCACTCCTAGTAATTTGTCATACAGGTCTTGTGAAGCCATGAAAGATATGGTACCGTCTTCAACAAGGACAAATTCCTTTGGCATGTCTCCTCCAAGACGAACATTTCGGTATTCACGAGAAATTCGAGAATAGCGATATTTCTGTTATATCAGTAAATTATTAGAAGTACCCAAGTTTGTAATTAGTTCAAGTAGAAGAGTTTGATTTGAGCATATTCCTTGTAATTCAACCTCAGCTAGTGGTCTATAATAATTATTCATTTTGATCCTTTCTTGCCTTAAATACAATACTTATGCCATAGAAATCATTCCCTTGTAAGTGTTGTAGCGATCCCCGTTACCTATACGTGCATAATCACTTTTTATTTGATTTGTCTGTTTGTCTAGAATTTTCAACTTTTTCATCGTACAAACATAGGGCACCTAACGTACCTTCTGTGTCAACAGAGAGAGAGAGAGAGAGAGAGAGAGAGAGAGAGAGAGAGAGAGAGAGAGAGAGAGACCTCAATTGAGAAGTCAGCCACTTTTGATCCTTTGTGGACTGATTTGCTTGAAATATCTTCTGTTGTGTTAGTTTTACTATCTTGTAGATCTTCTGATTCACTTGAACTTTCTTCCACCGTGCTAGTTCGAGTCTCCTCATGCTGAACCATGTAAATTAAATTTGGATCCAACAACTGATTATGTTGAAGCAAAACCTCCAAATCATTCTCTAGTGGCATGAATATTAGTCGGAATCCACACTTTTTCACAATTCCACCATCCAATGCACTAATGCTAAATTGGAAATGACTCAGGTCATTTGGACCAAATGCATCTTCTCCCCACAGCTCCCTTGGTTCACAACACTGAAGCCACACATGATCCTTATCAATATTGAGCAACACAAATGGTTTCCTTGCCAGTCTACCATTAGCCCATGGTGCAATCTCAAATTTGACATCCTCTTTTACTTTCCCTTGCAACACAACACAGAAAGCTAAACATAGGAACTTCTTATACAGGTCCTTTGAAGTGATGAAAGATATATAACCCTCTTTATTAGGAACCAACCACTCCGGCATGTCTCCTCCGGGTAGAAGAAGACTTCGGTTACCAGTTTCAGGATGAAAATTCTGTGATAGATGTAAATTGTTAGATAGTTTTTTGAAATTGGCGCCTAAAAAGAGGGGTTTCAATGAGCTAAGTAGGTAGTCTTAGAGTTTAGCTATAGTTCTTAATAGCATTGCAAAGATTTTTGGTACATAATTGGTGGAAACAAGATATGTATGGTTGAAGATTATGTAATTGGATGAACATATACTATTGAAATTTTTCATTGAGTGATCCTTGTCATTCCATAGTGACCTAGAGATCTATAGAGTGAATATCCTTTGAGTTGCCTTATAACTACCTCCTCTAACTATACATGCAAAATTACTTTCCACATGTTCTTAATTAGCCAACTAATCCAGGATATTCAGCCTTTCTTAATATACAAACACTCAGTGCACCCAACATGTACATGACTCCATATTAATAAGAGAGAAAGAGAGAGAGAGAGAGAGAGAGAGACTAACCTCAAGCTTGAACAAACTGTAGGCGGTCAACCCATTACGGACCAGCTCATGACATAACTCAAAGGAAATGAAGTCAACGTCACATATATCAGAGGGAATTTTACTCAGAGATTCGCAACCATATGCATTTAGAGCTTTTAATTGCTTTGGAATCTTGAGGATCTCTGGTAGTTGTCGGCAAAACGAAACATCCAATCGGACCAAATTATATAGATGCTCACATGTGGGAAGGCTAGTAAAATTGTTTCCCAACAACAGCAAAGAATATAAAGAGTGGAAACAAGAACGATTCTCCAAGAACTCAACTTCCGATAGATTGCATCCGCTAAGGTCTAATTCCTCTAAGCTAGGAAATCCTATCTTGGTATGGGGATCATTGCAGTCCTCCTCCATCTTCGGAAACCTGATTAGTTTTGAGCAGCCTGCAAGCGTCAATTTTGCAATATTTCGCAACTTGTAAATGCTAGATGGAAGGATTGTCAGTTTCTTGCAATCGTCTAATTCCATTATCTTCAAAGAGACAAGATTTTTTATGGATGCAGGAAGTTCCTTAATTGAAGTCCTTCTCAAATAAAGTTTTTGCAAGCTTCTGATTTTATTTGAAATATTAGGGAATATTTGTAATTTTGAACAATCATTAAGATTGACAAGCTGAAGATTCTTGGACTGAAGCACATTAGGGAAATGTTCCAGGTTTGTGCACCCATGTAGATTCAATTCCTTGAGATTTGGTGTACATTGGAGGTCCGGCATACAAGTCAGTGACTGGCATCTGCTCAAGTTGATGAACGTTAAATTTTTGTAGTCCTGCAAGAATAATGAAATTCAACTTGGACCGAAAAGAAATGAGATAAAAATTCAATTCAAAAACTGGCCTTGCTTTTTAAATAAAAAGTAGTGCTATGGTCTTTTACTAAGAACCTATAGATACAAATTTTTCACACATCAAAACTCATAAGCACTTATCGGACAACTACGGTGAACAAGTAACCACTTCTACTTGTCCACAGGCAAACAAATTGTCCTTACAGTTTTAAACAAATTACTTGGGGATAATTCTGCTATTCCATGATGCAAGAATCGGAACACTACTCCGTGCTGGTAAAACGTTAAAGACGTTTGCCATTGTCGAATTCCGTTGCTAATAAAACTTGGACCGGAAATTTGTTTAATTGGTAACTCATTGATAAGTTACCCACACTTCCAAGAAAGTACCTAAAGTTACTAGATAGCGGTATATTGCCAATTATTTCAAAAATTTAGCAATGTATTTTATGTAGCTCACCAATACGTTAAAGTAGCTGAATTTCAACGAAAACTAGTAAAATGCCGTGCATTACAACGATCTAAGACTATTTTTTTTTTTTAATTATTCTATATGCTGATATGATGTGAATTTTTCACAAGAGAGATATGATATTTGCAAAAAGTTATAACAAAATGAAATCATACATCAATTAATTCTCTGCTAGAGTTTACAAAAACTTCTTTTAATAGTTGATCCTAACATTTGATGCAAGTTTATCCTCTAATATCATTAAAACCCTAAACTGGTTTCACATAACACATCTACTCTAAAATAATTTGTCTAATAAAAAATCTCAAATCAGTACACCTAACCCAAATCTACTCTCCCTTAGCATTCCATCCAATATCCTATTGAAATACATACATGTCAATACATGTGGCGGACGATTGCCAGAGGAATCTAATGCAGAGAATGACAGATTTGACATAAAAAATCCATGTGGCATGATAATTAATCCAAACGTGAATTAGTGAACATTCTTAGAAAAAATGAGTAAGACTTTGGTTTTGGTTGATGGACTCTGACCAAAGCCCAAAAACACGTATCTTCTTGACTAGATTTCATAAGCGAAAGCCCCACCAAAATAAAAAAACACGAATCAAGGAATATCATTGTGTAATTTTTCGACATCACTGGTAAATTTACTATCAATAAGTAGTGTCATCTTCACGCTTTTTAATTGGACGGACCCATGAATAAGTCCAACCGGCCAAGATTGTCGCCCATGAATTTTCGTTTTTGAGGCCAATTTTCTTTGTTTGCTCCAACAACAAATCCAAGATGGACCTAAAACAGGCCTCAGGATTGTTGAATGGAAGGCCATGGAATGGCCGAAGTGATTGGGCTAAGAAGGTGGTCATGTTAGATTCATCCCCTCAATCAACAAAGTTGGGCAACAGTTTCTACCCAAGTAGTTTGGATGGATGATGCCGTAATCATATGGGCCTCAAATGCAGAGTAATTTATCATTGAAATATACGCAGTCATGTTATAAACATTCTAAACATAAATTTCTATTCTTTCTATGAGGGGTAGTTTTATTATATTTATTTATTTGTCAAGATGAGTTGAATAAGATTGATCATCTGGTATTATTATTTCTCAAATATGATTTACCTATCACCATCCAAAGAGTCATGAGTACATGCCTTCTCAATTCTCTCGTGGAAAGGGTCTTTATAAACATTTGGACTGCAACCAACTTCATATCAAAAACATAAAAATCAAATAAGAAGTCTCATGGTATAGCTTAAGCACATTCAACATTCAAATGTTTAAGTACATACCAATAAGTTTTTGTCTCAATTTTCAGCTCAAAGTCATAATGGTTTGAGCTCACTGTTGTTTTTATTATTGTACTGAAAAAATTTGCTTTTCATCTTTGTACGCTCAACACTTTTTAAATCAAGTCACTGTACATTTAATTTTCTAATCAAGTCATTCTATTCACATAAACTGTCTAATCAAATGTATTCGGTATCAAATCTAGCCAAGTTTAGCTAACTTGACCATTGGATGACTCTGTATTATGACGACGATTAAATATTGCACGTATGTGGGCACTCGAGAATTAGCTTAAAGCAAAACTTGGTCAAACAGATTATGGCATCTCCCACCATTCACTATCCACGGGGGGTATCCCCGTAGGTAATATTCAATCCATGTCACACTCAGGCGTCCTTTAACAATCATGATGGCTAGATTTAGCCGGCCTTTGATACCAAGAGACTTGTTTAGACAATCTGTGTCAATAGAATGACTTAATTAGAAAATTTAAAATACACGCGGACTTGATTAGAAAATTTAAAGCACATGGACTTATTAGAGAAATAGAGGAACTACATGGATTAAATAAATGAATTCTTTCTTATAACCATCAAGTTGCCAGTTAGAAGCCAGAGTATTTCAATGAGAAGATTTTAACTGCACCGGTTCGTCTACTAGATTTCTTTTTTTGGGTCAGATTTCACGAACTAGATTGACAGCCTACATTTGATGCTTGAATACGTATAAAGGATATAGTAATCGCAGATGTTTCCCAAGGACAATAACAAACATAATCAGATTTAAAACTTGAAAGTAAGGAAAAAGGACCAAGTAAATGCACACCTTAAATTGTTTCATCACTACTTTAATGTTGCCATTTTGCAGATCAAGTCCAACTAACTTCTTTTGACCATCACCAAATTCTGGAATCGCGGGACAATTAGGCCATTCAAGCCACCTTAACTGATTTGGGAGCCGGATGGGACCTTGCAAAGAATTATTCACGTTATGCAGGACAAGCAACCTCAAGTTTCTCATGTTCGTGAAAGCACTAGAACAAATCTGCACGTTTTCTGGCTCCAGTAGCTTCAAAACTATGGCTTTTACCGCAAATATTCCCTGTATATTTATTTGAACATATTTAGCTTTCTTTGTAACTATAGTAAACAAAATTAAAGATAAGAATATAATATGAATTCTTATACACGAGCAAGTCTTACCACATCTCTTGAAAGAACATCAAGAACATCATCATAAAGCCACAATCTACTGCGTTGGCTAGGACCATCATCGCTTTCATCTTTAACAATATTCTTCCCCATCAATTGTATTAAGTCATGCATTTGCAAGGACCCTTCCTCTTCACTGATCAAGGAGCGTTCAATGAGAATTTGTACCCCAATAGTTGTGTCAAAACCACAACTATCAAGAACTTTCTTTATGTGCTCTGTCCTCTGCCCTTTGAAGAAACAAGCAATGTCAAGAAAAATCTCCTGTGCATCATTCTCCAATCCATCGTAACTTACCTTTAGCACATCATGGATTTTTTTTTCAGTAGTTTTGGTAAGTCTTTGCAGGGTACTTTCCCATTCATGTTCTCCTCTACCACACAAGAAAGAACCCAATACCTTAAGAGCCAAAGGAAGGTTTTTGGCATAATGTAAAACACTATCAATAAGATTGCTTCTTATTTTTATTTTTTGATTTCTTTGAAAAGCATGCTTTTCAAAAAGTTCAAGAGCTTCAACATCCTTGAGAACTTTAACTTCAAAGATATGATCTACCCCATGATTAATTAGTAGATGCTTATCTCTTGTTGTGATGATTATCCTACTTCCTTTAGCGAACCACTCACGATCTTTGGCTAAAGCATTTAACTGGCATTCGTCATCCACATCATCAAGAATAATAAGCACTTCCTTCTTACAAAGTCTCGCTTGAATAAGTTGATTTCCTCCACCAACGCTAAAGATCTCAAATTTCTTCCCTAGTAACACCTCCGATAGCAATTTTTCTTGCAAAGGAACCAAATAATTTCTATTTTTGGAATTTTCGGATTTTTCTCTCACACCTTCCAAGAAACTAGAACCTTGAAACTCTCTAAACACGTCGTTATAAATGGCTCTTGCAAGGGTCGTCTTCCCTACACCTCCTTGTCCCCATAATCCTACCATAAGAACATCATCCTTGGACTGCAGATTTAAGATTGGTTTCAGTTCCTTTACTCGAGAATCTATCCCAACTGGATATTTGGCTACATCTAAAGGCATCCGGTTTAGTTGAGTTGAGATCTCCTGCACGATATGTTGTATAAGCTCTGCTTCATTTCTGAAAAGGGAAAATTAATTGAAACTGCTTTTAGAGCAATCCAAAGAAACAGATAAGTACTCAAAGAGAATCATTGAGCAAGAAACTTGTCTGCAATATATCTGGAGATGAATGTTAAAATATCTTCAACTTGCAAGATGCCCCTTCATGGGTCTAAGACTATATTTATCAAGTTATTCTAAATGTTGTGTGTCAAACTATTTTGCATTTTTTCACCCAAAAAAATCTTTTTGCATTTATTAATAATTCAAGTTAATTATTGAATATACTAAATGTTAATCGGCATTGTCTTGGTCTCACAAAGTTCATTGAAATCGGCTTTTTTCCCTTCAATTCTCCAAATGCCTACCCATTTATCTAGTATTTTTCTGTGATGAAAATTAACAATGTCAAGTCTAAGTTCGCATTACCAATTGGGTGAATCCTAAGAATCAAGGAGTTTACCCTTTGGGACGATTTTATTTCCACTGTTCAAAATGGACAGAAAAAAAGTGGACAATGAGACGTTGTTTGGCCGTTTGGACAAATATTGCCTCCTGTTGGTTCCTGTAGAAAACTATCTCATTATTACCTTTTCTCTCTTTGCAACTTCAAGTACTTACAAAAATGCCGTTAGAGCCATATTTTCTTTTAGAAAAAAAAACCTAGCTTTTCATTCTTTCTTCTAAAACAAAACATTTCTAATAAATAAAACTGGTTGATAGAATGTCAGATTTATCTTCTCCTATGCATAAGGGCTTACATAATCAAGTAAATACTTTCTTGACAAAACTTCTCGCTCAAGAAAATGAATATGGAGATACAAAAGATGGAGAAATGCTCTTGAAAGAGAGGTGTCTTTGTTGGTCAATGAGAGGAGACAGAATTTAAGGAAGCCTGAGAGAAGCTTCGACTCAAGTCCTTGATGTCCAAAAAATGTAGCAAGAAAAAGTAACACCGTTCATTTTGCATCCTGTAAAAGGAGCGGCTAATCTTAATGGTAATGATACTAGGAGGTTAGCCCAAAATCTTCCGCAATCTTCAGGATTGGCTGAAGAACCTCCAATATAGATTGAAGGTGGAATATTTAACGGCGAAAAGGACTTTATATAAGCCCATTTATCCTCAGAACAAAATCATAATTTGTTCAAAGGACAATCCATTAAGGGCTATAGTTGGTTCTTGGTGATTTTCTTAATTTTGATTGTGAAAAAAAAGTGTTTGAAAGAATAGATGAATGGATCACATTAATTCGTATGATGGCTAATGGAAGAGGATATAGTCCAAACACTACGTTTGAAGAATTGATGCTGCTTTCGTAGGTAACACTCTGGAATTTTGGAATTTCTTATTATCTCAAACAGATTTAAGGGATAAAGTTGACAGGAGCTTATTGTGGATGGAATGTTAACCATTGCAGCAGATGTCTTGCAAAGAGAATTTTGTTGTTTCTTGCTTTCTACGGAAATAGTAGAGAGAATAGCCTTTAAATGCTCTAATGAAATTACAGATTTCTAATTTGTGCTAAATATGTGTGTGTGTGTGTGTGTGTGTGTGTGTGTGTGTGTGTGTGTGTGTTATTTTGAAGACTGTAGCTGTGAATTTCAAACAAATACTTTTGTAAAATGGATATAGTTCTGCACAATAGATCGTATCAAAGACTTTCTTCTAAAAACTTCTAGAACCATGGTCAGAGGTCACAAAGAAGGTCCGGGTGGGCGAATCCAGTCAAAGAAGTATACAATGTGGAAAGTCAATACTGAAATCCAAGCGAAGGAAACAACTAAATCGTTTCCTTATTTAATCAAGAGTTGTTGCTCTCAAATAGACTGTGTCCATGACATCCATAAAATTCTTACACTAATATACAGTATGAAGGAAATGAATGCGATAAATATTACAAGTGGAAATCCTAGTCGGATTATTAACGTGGTGGTAACAAAAGGCCCGAATTGTACTTTTCATGTCTGTAGTTTTCGATAATTGGTTCTATTAGGATTGAATTAATAAATATTTGCCCTTGAATTTGTTTCTTCTAGAGGCAATGAAACATGTACCGCCACATTGATTGTTGTTGAGAAAACTTCGTAATAGATTTTGGACCTGACAAAACCATCCATGAATTTAATAAATGCTTTGAAGTATCTTTGATTCAGGAGAATATTCTTGGAAGAAAACTCTACAAGCAATCTTGATCCTATTCAGACTCAAGTCTAAGTCTGTTTGAACATCGTGTTCTTAGATATTTCATGGATATCATTAGAGTAACATGAGGATAGCAGCAAAACTTGCGCGAGAATACTGTCAAGATGTTTGGCATGTTCAGACTTTATGGGAAGACTATTTAAACTCGAAAATTATTCAGACTTAGACAGTTCATTGGATGAGAAGTTCATTCAGACTCTAGAATTTATATATAACGCAATGGCTGATCCAACCCAGATTTCATACATAGAAAGGCTTGATTGACTCCCAATCTTAAAGAATGTTTGGCGACCAACTTTGTAATGCAATAATATCTTAATTGATTGGCAATCAATCTCTAGACAAGTTACCTTCTTAAAATGGAGATCTCTACTTTTGAAAGCCAAGACTTTGGTTGTATCAACAACCAGAATCAATAGAGATCCAAAGTTTGTCACTCAATGGCCACTCAATCTTCTTAATATAGATCTGTTCGACAGGTAGATTGGAAGATGATCCTTTTGGAGACTGTTCAATGACTAGATTGGAAGTGGTGGAATACATAAGAAGACCAAGGTACCCAAGAGAAAGTAAGAGACAAGTCCAGAATCCATAATTTCAAAGTCTAAGAGAACTTCAATCATGTCTACTTATCTTTATTTTCTACAAATTACAATTTTAGATAAACATTGAAAGAGTGATTGAGTGAGATACGGAGATCTATCATACAATGAGGATCATCACTCATGCTTGTAATCTCTTATTAATCATCTAATGAAAGGCAACTGGAAGGCTATCAACGTGAGAGAGTGGATATAGGCTTACCATAAGGTGAACCACTATAAATACTGTGTTCACTTTCTCTTATCCTTAAACTCTTGCTGATTATTTTGATAGACTTTTCTACACTAGTAAACTAATTCTGATATCTATTCAAATTCTAAACTTTGCACCCTAATTCAAACTCAAATCTTGATATTTTCAATTCCATCTTAAATTTGTCAAGGTTCGGTAAAATCACCTATTCACCCCCTCTGGGTAATACTAGTAGCTCTAACAGTTGTTAATGGAGACTGATACACTCCAAGATTTCATATTGGAGGAGTGGTAGGCTGGAGTTCAGTCCCTCTTAGCATCCATTGATTTTTCCTGAAAGTTTTACTAGGTTCAAATTATATTTCTAACTTATCAATGTTAAAATGGACATTGATTTCCTTGTTTACATACTGATTTATTTGATATCTTAGCAATTTATAAAAATATCTACTTTTGAATCATACAATCTAGCCAAATGTCACTCTTTGATTTATACACCTCTCCCTTATACACCACCAAATTTTTAATCAAGGCAATCATTACTTTTAACCCATGGTTATTTGATCTTATCCTCTTATAATCCATGTAAGTCTTCAAATACATCCCCTTTTGATTATAAGAAGCCACTTCAAATATCCAAGTTCTAAACAGAAACCTTCAACTCATTCTTGTAACAAAAGAAAGAAAGTTCTATGTCGCTTTCCCTTCTCTTTCATTTTCCACTCTTTTGAAGCAAAGGCAAAGGTTTCACGTTAGTATTTTGAAAGCTTCCAAACCAATATTTCAAGTGTTTATAGGTGGGTTGCTGTATTTCCTCTTCATCTTATCAAACTAGTTTTGTTGCTTACTAGTATTGAGAGTTGTTAATTTATATTCCTTATTATTTTGCTTTGAAGGTATTTCAAGCTTTGATTTGCTCAAGTTATTTTCAAGGTAAGTAAAACTCTAGGGGCTAATTTAGGTTGAACTACTTAGCACTATTGACTTGGCTATTCCGTGTGTTGGAATGGCCTGTATGTTGAGATGCCCCGAGAATGTACAGGAGAAGAAGTAAAGAATATAATACACGTATATGTACCTATATAAATACATATAGGCACAACCTAATTAGTGAATTAAATGGTGATAAACAAGCCTCATAATATGTGTTATGTCATCCTCTTGCTTATAGTGAATATTCTCATTCAATGTTGTTGTCGGTACCTATCAACGTATCATGGTAAGAAAGGTGATGTATGTATACTTTCACTTGTTATACATGGTTATTTTCTATTGCCTTGAACTCACATTATTTGTTAGTGCCAAGTTGAGTAGTAAGATTGATCTCCTACTTTAGACCTAGAGTTTTCATTTACTAGGTTTTGGCTTATTGTTTTATTTTTTAAACATGTAGGATGGATTGCCCACCGCCACTACTTTTTTGAGGTTTCATGCATTTCAATTATATTTATAAAGATGTGCTTGTACTTAGTTCAATTGTAGTATATACTAAGTGCAGTTGCACTGTGTGGGTCGGCATAAGATTTTTTTTAAATGGGTTCCTCATCAATTGTTGGTGAGGTGGTTGGACTGTTGAGGGGTTTTGATGGTGAAGGCAGTGAGTCATTGGGCAAAATTGTCAACTTGTAATAATTAGTTTGGCTTTTGGGCATTGGAGTATAGTTAGTGATATAAAACCTTAAACTTTCCAAGCCTTATGTATTTTTGTGTTTTGCTCAGGATATTGTTTTGATTTTGTGAATTTGATGTTAATATAAAGAATCATATGCATATTATTTTAACTCAGGTAATTTCTCGTAGGAGATGTTGAGGATGCTTTATTGTGCTTTCATGTGCTAAAGATAAATATGAATCATAATAAATAAATAAAAAATGACACGTATCATGCGTGACATTGTAGGACATTATAATGTCCTAGGTAGATACGGATGTAACATGTTGGGGTGTAGTTCATACTCCCTATCGTTAGAAAGGCATGGGGATCCCACTCCTTACTGAACGAGCAAGGGTGTGACATCCAGATTTTTGGGTTCTGATTTTAATTAGATAGATTGGGCATTTCATCGGCGCGACTACGGTGCTTTTCTACGAGTTGGCCACTCACGAGATAACTAGACTAGTTGGGTGAGTTATTAAGGACTTTAAGGCAAATAGACTTGAGAATTCGACCAGGAATCGACTTCTCAACCGTGCTCATCTTTAGAGATCATTGCGGCACAGTATAAAATCGATTTGAAATCGAGAGATAGGTCGGTTCGGCGAGATGAATGATCAATCGTGGGTGACTCCACTAAATTGGAAAATTCTCATCGACCGGCACTAATTTGATTTTACTGTCGTTTTGGTACCCTGTGTCCGTATTTGAATCCTCGAGATTTTCACGACAATCGAGAGTCGCCAATGTGTCGAGTGGGTTCATTGTGGTTTGAAAAAAATCGACTACGAATCAATTGCCCTGAAAAGTTCTGAAAACTACCCGGTAGTCTAGGTCACGCTAAAAGCGCGCCGAAGTGAAATTAACCATCAATTTGAATTCGATTTCAGAAATTGAAAGTTCTGTGGTGTCACAAGCTATTCTAGGAACGTCGGCTCACTTTTTGAGGAAATTCCGGCGAGTTCAGGATTTTTATGGAAAACCGGGTCTAACAATGCAGAAAATAAACGGAAATTCGGATTGGCCATTTTGAAGAGACTTTTGACATCTAGTGTAAGTGATTTGGCGAATGGAAGTTGTTCGGGCTTTTTCTGAATTCAAATTGGACCTCAATCAAATTTATTTGTTTGGAAAATCGGATTTCAAGAAAATTGCAATAAAAGTTGGTTTCGAAGGAAGTTCGTGAGACTAAAGGACCGTCTTATTCTGGACTTCAAGTGTGCAAGTTGGCGAAGAAATTGGTCCTAAATTGACCAATTGGCAAAGTGTTTTGGAAGCTAATCAAGATTTTATTCTTTTTTTTGTGTGGTGTTATTCTTTTCTTGTCTTGGACTCATGCACCCCATGCACATACGCTCACCCCTCCCCTTTTGTAGTCGACGTATTCCCTTATTCCCTTGTGCGGTCTTCCTCATGCATGGTCTCTTTGACTTTTGGTCAAAGATGGCTCTCTCTCATTCGGCCCCTGAGTCCACGTCGCCCCCCTTTTTTTACGCACGTTTTCCTCCTGCTTCATTTCATCTTTTGGCCAACAATTTCTGTTTCTTCTTATCCTTTAAACGGCATTATCCCTTGGTCGGCCTTCTGTAGACTTCGATGCCAGCTGCCCCGCAAATCCCTCTTGATCTTCATCGGTTGCTTTTACTTTTTCTACCTTGGCTGACGTTCATTAATCGTCTCTCTCTTCCTTTTTAATGGTTGTTCTTTGCACGTGTCTCTGACCGATCTCGCTGCTCAACAAAGACCGGTGGGTGCTGCTTCCTTATGTTTTGTTGCCGTCCCTTCCTGTCGCACGACTTGCCCCACCGAAACCCCAGCTTCGCCCATCTCTCTTGTCAGCGTCTTCAGTGAGTGGGACTCCTCTTCAGCGTGAAAACCATGGTCCCCATCAGCAGCAGCTTCGGCCTTCCTGTTTTCAGTAGTTCAGCCCAGCCCGCGCCTACACCGGTTCAGCTTCAAGAGGTCCGTTTGAGTGGAAAAAGGTAGCCCGTTCCAGCAAGATTTTAGGCCACAAGTTAGCCTAACTCGAGGCCGTTTCAGTCACGGCTCGTACTCCAATCTTCGGCCACCGAACCTTGCCGGTCTGTGCCTCAAATCAGGCCCCGTGACAGCCCTATAGCTCATGTTCAGCAGCTATTTTGCAGCAAGGGTTTGAAGGTTCCATGGCCCGTTTTTGAATCGTCCCGATCTCAATTGGTGAAATCGTTTTGGAAATAATCGAGCTTCTCGGAGTGCTTGTCGTTTTGATTCAAGTTAATCTTTAATCAGGTAAGTTTTGCTATCTAATCCTCGCTTAGTAGACTAATGATGCTTAAGGGTTGATTAGTGTTAATTAGGTAGGATTAGATTGTTAGGTTAGAGTAGATTAGTGATTATTAGTTAATTGTGATGCATGTTAATTAAATTGATTGTGCATTTAACTAGTAAACGTGTCCTATTATTTATTGGATGCTTCTTGGGATTTTTCCGTCCTTATCGGGTGTTAATTAAATAATTCGGGCCTAAATAGAATTTTTAGTAATTAAATATTAATTTTAGAAATTAATTATTTAATTATTTATTTCTCGGAAATTCAACTGGAATGGCCAGTGACTGGGATTTTATGCTGATGATTGTGGCGCAGACTGATTATTTAATTGAGCTTTATATTGTGCTAAATTGAATTTATTGTATTTATTTATTTAATTCTCGAAATTAATTAATTTATTTATTTATTTTCCGGAAATTCACCGGGATGGCCGGTGACCGGAATTTCGTGCTGATTGTCGTGGTGCAGCCCATTTATTTAATCGAGCTTCAATTTGTATGGAATTGATTTAATTATGAATTTTTAGGATTTATTCCTATTGAGTTGATGGTTAATTATTTGATTGAGAAATCATCGACTATCGGTTGTCAGTATCGAAAGTGAGTTGGTAAATCACCGAGAGGATGCACGTGGCCCGGTGAATTGGAGTGTCACCTGGGAAGGACACGTGGCTCGGTGGCAGAGTTTTGAGTATTGAAAGGGTCGGGTGGAACCGAAAAGCCACTAAGTGTTGAAATTGGTCGGGTGGGACCATAAAGCCATTGAATCCGAGAAAGGTCGGGTGGGACTTTAAAGCCATTGAATCCGAGAAAGGTCGGGTGGGACCTTAAAGCCATTGAATCCGAGAAAGGTCATAAAGTCATTGAATCTCGAAAAGGTCGGGTGGGACCATAAAGCCATTGAATCTCGGAAAGGTCGGGTGGGACCTTAAAGCCATTGAATCTCGGAAAGGTCGGGTGGGACCATAAAGCCATTGAATCTCGGAAAGGTCGGGTGGGACCTTAAAGCCATTGAATCTCGGAAAGGTCGGGTGGGACCATAAAGCCATTGAATTTCGGTGACAGAGTATGGCATCGTAAAAAGGGCACGTGGGCTCGATGACTTGATGCATCACTTTGGAGAAAGCACGTGGGCCCAGAGACTTAAGTATGGCATCATAAAAGAGACACGTGGGCTCGGTGATTTGATGCATCACTTTGGCGAACTAATGCCTAAGAGAATGCACGTGTGCTCGACATCTTGATATGCATTGTGGGAATTGCTTAGTTTGTTGGATATGAAATCGACTAGGTCGATTGATCATTGATTTGATCAGATTGTCGTAATTTGATTGATTGATTGGGAATGACCGTGAGTGGTCTTGTTGGCATGTGATCGACTAAGTCGATTTGATCGATGCCTCGATCTGTGATGTGATTACTTGGGTGCCTATTTGATATGTGCTAACATGCAGGTGGAATCTGAGGCCAAAGTAAGTCCTCCGACTCATGTTGTGCTTAGGCAGCCCTAAGGTGTATTAGTTTACTAATCGAGTCTTAGGGGGTAGAACTTGCTGAGACATAGTCTCATCCCGATTGTGGGATTATATTTCAGGCCCCTAGATTTCCCGAAGGTTGGCCAGCATTTGAAGTTGAGGATGAGCAAGAAGAAGGAGATGAAGAGTTTGAAGAAATTGAGCCTAGTGGTGAAAGACCTGAGGAGGACTGGGATGATGATCCCGAGCATAGTTCTATCCTCTTTTGTGAACCCTGTACATGGGTAGTTGTGAATTTCAATAAATAAAATTATGGCCTGCTTTTCTATCCCATTATTTTATTGTCTGGGGATTTTTAACTACTTCCGCATGCGCATATATATAAATGAAAGGGTCGGCGATACATAGTCCTGGGATATCGCATTTTAAAATCGACCAAAGGTAAGGGATGTGCGCGTGCCTGAGGATCGGGGCATGACAAAGGGTACAAGGGGGACCCCTAGATTGAGAGTTGCAACAGAGAGGTGAGAAGTGCTAATCATAATAATACTCTCAATTTTGGTGTGTTTGTGTGACTAATCCTTACATCCGACATCAGAGCAAGGTTTAAGGTTAGGGTTTTTGGTTAAGAGAGATCTGAAAAAATTGAATCTTGGGAAGATGTTGGTGTGTCAATCACTGACTGAAGTAGAGAAGTCCAGAGAAAAGGGTTTCGAGTTTTGGAAATTAAAAATGAACGCCTTGCTCATGAACAGAGATTTGTGGCATGTGATCGAAGATGACAAACCTAAGGAGAGTCTCAAGGATAAGACAAAGGAGTCTACACCCTATGAATTAAAGGAAAGAAACATCAGCCTCCGAAAGGCACAGAGCCTAATCTATCTATGTTTTGCTAATAATGTCCTGGTGAACATGACCTCAAAGAAGATGTCAAAGGATCTCTGGATGAAGCTAGGTAGCCTTTATTAGAGCAAGTTGCTCGTGAATAGTTTGTTCCACAGAAGCGATTGTACACCTTTCAAATGAGTAAAGGTGATTCCCTTTCTGCACACTTAAAAAGAGTTTAATATTATTTGTGGATAACTTGCACATATTGATGTTAATCTGGATAAGGAAGATAAAGTGTGTACATTGCTTTGTTCATTGCTGAATTCATAGAAACACATAATTGTTTCAATTAGCACTTGTGTTAGTACACTATCCTTTGAGGACATTGTAGCTACACTATTGTCTGACAAAATGATGAGGGCAGAATTTATAGTGTCCAGGCTCCTTTTTTAAGAAGAAGGAATAGCGAACAATCCAAATTCAAATTTGGTGGTAGAAATAAGTCTAGAGTAAGATCTAAAGGTAGAGATTAATTGGAAATAACAAGTTAAAAATGAAGAAGGCTGGACATTTGAAAAAGGATTGTAGAAGCAAAAGTGTAGGTCCAGATAAGCAAGTTGAGCCACCATCCTCTGGTATGAAAAAGGATGATGGTAGCAACATGGGAGACATATATCTCGTCTGCAACTCATCTCAGGGTGATTGCAGAGCATGGACAATTGATATTGGAGCATCTTTCCACATGACGCCTCATAGAGATTGGTTCTATTGTTATAAGCCACATGAGAGAGGTACAATGCGAATGGGAGATGACACAATGCTTAATATTGTTGGTCACAAGAAGATGAAGTTGAAGATGAAAGATGGAGCAATAAAGAATCTTTCGAATGTAATGCATATTCCTGGTATTATTAGGAGTCTTATTTCTATGGTAACTATTGTAGATGCTGGCATTACTTTCACTAGTGACAAGTATTCATAGAAGTTAACGGATGGATTTATCGTGATCACCAAAGGTGAACGGTATGAAAAACCATGAAAGTTATTGGGACGCACGATTATTAGTCGTGAGAGGTACATCTCAGAGCAAATGGAAGTAGATCCTTTGATGCTTTAAGTCATATTGATGAAAAAGGGTTGGTGACCTTACCCTCAAAGAAGATGATGGATGGAATCCCAAGCTATTCGACAGGATTCGGATTTTGTGAACATTGTCTACATGGGAAACAGAATCATATATCTTTTCAATCCATAGGAGAGAGAGCGAAATGAATTTGGGATCTAATCCATAGTGATGTCTTTGGTCTTACACCTATAGCATCATTTGGAAAATCAAGGTAACTAGGTTTCTTTCACTGATGATTTTTCGAGATTTGTGTGGATATATTTCATGCAAAAGAAGGATGATGTGTTTGAAAAGTTTCGGGAGTTCATAGTTTTGGTGGAAAATTAGTTTGATAGGAAATTCAAAATTTTATAGAATGACAACGGAGAAGAATTCTATTCATCAAAATTTAATCAATTCTATTCATCAAAATTTGATCAATTTTGTGCGGCCAATGACAAGACCCATCACTTGAGTAGAGTGTTGGTGGCAAAGAGTTTTGATTAGTTTCTAATAAAGAAGGCAAGAAGTATGCTAAGTGGTGCCAATTTAGCAGCTGAATTTTGGCGAAAGCAGTGGCCGCCGCATGCTTTTTGAAGAATGGTTCTCCCATATCAGTTTTAAAGGATTAAACACCATTGGAGGCACTATTTAGGAAGAACTTAAACATATCCAATGTTAAAGTGTTGGGCTGTGAAGCATATGTACACATGCCATTGGAAAGGAAGAATAAGCTTGAGAGCAAGTTAGAGAAGTGCATCTCATTAGGTGTAAGGATGGTGTCAAAGTGTATAAGTTGTGGACTATTGAAACTAAACATATCTTATACAGTAGAGATGCGGCGTTTGAGGAATCTACAACAAATTAGATTGTTACACAAACTCTTGAAAAACCAGAGACGATTAAGTTAGATGTTGATTTGAAGGAAGATATAGAGGTTACACAAGCTGAAATAGAAAATGAGATTTTGAAGCTGATGAGCCCGATATGGAGGATGATACAATAGATTATGAAATTTAGCTTGAAGTTGAAACACCACCTGTATTGATCTTAAGAAGGTCGACACGGCTAAGAGGTATACTCTTTTTGCTAGTAATGAGAATTGTGCTTTGAGTGTTATAGGTGATGATCCAAGTACTGTCAAAGAAGCAAGAAGTGTGCAAGATGCCAAATAGTAGCATAAAACCATGAAAGATGACATGGACTCACTAAATAAAAACAGAACATGGAGTTTGGTAAAACTATCTACAAATCGAAAGGCAATTAATTGCAAGTGGGTGTTCAAGAAGAAGATGTTTGCAGATGGAGAGATAAAACGATACAAAACTCATTTGGTTGTGAAAGGATAGTCGCAAATAGAGGGAATCAATTATAGTGAGATTTTTTTTCTTCTATTGCTAAATTGAATTCCATATGACTTGCCTTATCAACAACAACTACATATAAGCTAGAGGTAGGGTAACTCGATGTGAAGACATCATTCCTCCATGGTGACGTGGAGGAGAATATATACATGAAGCAACCATAAGAGTTTGTGATCATGGGAAAAAAGGATTTTCTTTTCAAACTGCACAATCTTTGTATGGCCTAAAGCAATCTCCAAGAATGTAGTACCAGTAGTTTGACTCATATGTCTTGAAGCTTGACTTTATTCATTGTAATGTTGATCATTGTGTCTATGTGAAAAGGTTAGAGGATGACTTTGTTAACCTAATATTGATGATATGTTGCTAGTTGGGAACAATTTGAGATCAACACCGTGAAAGGACTATCATCAAAACAATTTGAGATGAAAGGTCTAGGCCCAACAAAATTCATCTTCAACACACAGATAAAAAGGAAGTGTGAGAATGGGAAGTTGTGGCTAATTCGGAAAAAGTATGTTGAAAGTGTGTAGAAGAAATTCAACATGACAAAGGGTAACCCAATGAAAACCCCCATTTCCATAAGCCCTAAGTCATTAGGGCTCTAATGCCCCCAAAATCAAAGAGGAAGCTGAAGAGATGGCAATAGTCGCATATACAAGTGTATTTGGGAGCTTGATCTATACCATGATGTGTACTTGTCCAGATGTTGCTCAAGCAGTGGGAGTATTGAGCAGATATATGTCTAATCCAAGAAAAGAGCATTAGATGGCAATAAAGGGAGTGCTTTGTTATCTTTGCGATGCATCTGACTTTGAGCTATGTTATGAAAGCATGAAAAACTCAAAGGGACAGTAAACATTAGAACTAAAGTGTTATATCGATGTTGATTAGAGATGTGACATTGATGGCAGGAGGTCAAATAGTGGATATGTTGTTTCTTTATTTGACAGAGCTATGAGGTGGATGAGTAAGAGATAAAGCATAGTGGCTTTATCTTTTGCTAAGGCAAAGTACATGACCCTTGCTCATGCTGCTAAGGAAGTGATCTAGTTGCGCAGATTGTGTGAAGAGCTTAGTTTTACACAAGGAGGAATGGAGATTGGAGTGATAGTCAAAGTGCAACTTCTTGGCTAAAAATCCTAGGTTACATGCATAACAAAGGACGTTAGCATACAATAACATTTCATTCGAGAGAGGGGTAGAACAAAAGATTGTAGTGCCGAGAAAAGTGTACATAGGTGAATAGTGCATATTTTTTTACCAAGGCAGTGAATGCAAAAAAGTTTGAATAGTGTACAATTGTGTAGGGCCTAAAGAAGCATGTGAAGTATTATTCATCAAGGGGAAGAATGTTGGGTGTGGTTCATGCTTCCCATTGACAAGAAGGCACAAAGGTCCCACTCCCCAATGAGCAAGCAAGGGTTCGAGGGGGGCCTCCCTTGTTGGGGTCTAGGGGTAGCATCCCTAAGCTACTAAAGGATTTTTAGAATTTGAACCCATATTTTATTGGTAAATTAAGTTTTGGCCCATGAATAGATACTAAGTAGCCTAAGGTTTTCTTGTATCACCTATATATATATTCCTTCTTTTGTAATTAAGAGTTGTAAGAGAGAGGAGGTGGAAAGTGCTAATTATAGTGAAATCATTTATTAGTGTTGCCCAAGTTTAAGAGTAAATTAGGTAAACCTTATGTCTCGTTCTCTCTTTCTTACCTTTACTCTCTATTTCGTTTTATTTTTGCACTTATTCCTAACATAACTTTTATCAAGAAATCATAGATGCAAGACACTTTCCCAAGGGATCAAAAAGAAGAAAGTTTATTTGATATATTTTAAAAAATAAAAAGTGTACCAAGGTAAAAAGCTATAAGCCTTATAAATAAGAAGAGTCATCAAGGTTTACAAAGAAGAAGACTAATCTTAGACATTTTAAAGGCAACATGGAAGAGAACCTCGTTGTGCATAGGACTAAGGGGACATTTAGTTCAACACTTTGAAAGCTTATTGGGGAATTACAAAGCAATTTAGCACAAATGCAAAGGCCATTTAATAAATTAAGCTTTGAGAAGTAATTTTGAGAGAAATGTCGTTCGGTAGAAAACACATTTGAAAAGCCTTTTAAGTGATTAATATTAGTATTTTTAATTTTTATTTGTTTAAAATTAAAAAATAAAATATATATAATTGAAAAAAAGGACCAACCCCTTCGCCGAACCGATTGTCGGTGCCAAATTTGGCTCGTCGGCTGTTGATTGAGGTTGGGCGGCCTCAAACGAGGGTCACGTGACCCTAGCGAAGGTCGCCGGAGGTTGTGCACAACTTTCGCAAGACCCAGGCAAGGGTCGTGTAATCAACCTTTGGCGAGGGTCACGAGACCTAGGCGAGGGCCACCGAAAGTCGTGCATGACCTTCGTGAGACCCAAGTGAGAGATGCCTGAGGACGTGAGACCCGGGCGAGACCCGGCGACAATCGCCCGGGTTGCGCAGCCCTCACCTAGGGTCTCTTGAGGGATGGCCTCGGCCGACGGCCGCTGGTACCAGATCGGCTTATCGGCTGCCATAGCCCTTTGCCGGACTGGCGAAGGGTTTAGTCCTTTTTTAATTAAAAATAATAATGAGAGACAAAACAGAAAATTTGAAGAATTTGTGGGGGTAATTTTGGAAGGAAAAAAAAATGAGTTTCAACATTTAACCAATGCTAAAAGCCCAATGCTACTCCCTATTACTATTGAACTTTTAGCATTTCCAATGCTAGCTTTAACTTGAAAGCCTCTTCAAAATAGTTGTTAAACGGTCCACCATTTCTCTAAGGGGCTTTAGAACCAAAAGTCCATTGGAAATGCTAACCAAACGCACCCTAACAGAGTAGTTTTAACTCTCTTTTTTTTTTTTTTTTTTTTTTTGATTTTGTGGATTAAAAGCCCACAAGGCCCATGCTTGTCCATAAAAGTATCCAAAAAAAGAATTTCTTCCGAAGAGTATTTATCGAAGATGCAATCTTCATGAAATCTTCATAACGAACCTATTTATAAACCTAGAGATGAGCTGAAGTTTTCTCAGAACATGAGACAGACGAAGAAGATTCAAAATAGGCAAGGGAACAATTATCAATGACGAACGCATGTGATGATATAGTGCCCCTAGGGTCAACATCTTAGGTTTTAGAAGAAACTTTCCAATAGAGTATTTGTCAGGGTCAACTTTGGAGTGGAGGTTACTCGGAGTAGATGCTAGGGCAGTTTATTGATTATTCAGATTTAACTTTAAATAGGCCATAAAATTCTCACCATCAAAGTCAATGGCGCAAGTGTCGTGCATCTAACTTCGAAACTTAGGTATACCTATGCTAAATCTCCACAAGATTAGAGAAACTAGAAAGAATGAGAGGGACATACAGTTATATACATACAGTATTAATCCAAATTGGACTGGTACCAATAGTTCATCTTCCTGTTGGTCTCGTGATTGAAGCTGTTTGGATCAAAGATGGAGAGATTTTGTAGATCAGTTGACCTCAGGAGTACTAAGCCAATCTAGCATATGGACTACTCTGGTTCCAAAGCCCAAACAAAATACTTGACGACTCTAAAGGATCTTTGCTCGGGGAATTAATTAACATTGAGAACTAATTCTAGAAATATGGATTGGACGAACCCTCAGATCACATGTTTGATGTATCACACTAGGATAATTTACAGATTCCTAAATACCAAAAATCCTAGAGAGAGGAAGTTAGAGAGCATAGTTGTTTGAAGAGGCTCACACGATTACAAACAAATTCCGTATCAATCCCCTAAAATTTACGTGAACTAGGAGTTCGACCCTGGGGGAACCTACTGGAGTATCTAGAGCAATTAGTGCATCTTAGGTCAATTAGAGGGGAGCATATCGACATCTTCTGATTGATTCCGATGATCATAGTCTATCAGGGATGGGCACTAAAATCTATGCGGAGTTGCTGGGGAGACTTCAGAAAAAGATTTCCAGCAACTTGAATGGTTTATAAAAGATCCTTATTCATACATAAAGATTCTAGAAATTGAGTTAAAATTTCGCAAAACAAATGGAGAAAAGTTCCTTAAATAACGAGAAGTTGAGGAACGTATTCTCGCCACCTGGAGATTTGACGTTAAGAAAGAAGAAAACAAGAATAGACTCCAATGATACTTCTTTAAAGGAACTCTCTGTTCCTTATCTCCCTTGGGAAGAACAAGTATGACAAGGCTAGACTTGACACAAGCATAACGGAAATTGGACTTCCATTTGCAGAAGTGGGGTTTGCAGACGAGATCAAGATTGAGAGAGGCGATCCACACCTTCTTAGTAAAGTTCATCCGTTGGCAAAATAAGCTTTAAGCTGCTTAGGATATGGTCCTAGACATGCTATGGTGGTTGTTACCAGCACAATGAATGGAACTAGATGATGAAAGAAATATCATATTTCCTAACCATCTGGGAAATTCAACAACTTGCAGAACCAAACAAAACCAAGAGATACATAAAAATGCAGTGGCACATATCATTTTTCTTACTAAAACCACTCAAATCGAATTCTTTTACATGGGCTTTGAATAAAAAATGATCGCTGAAACCCAAGATCAGAGACTTGAAGAGAAAAGAGAGCAAGATTATCATGCCCAATTTAGAACTAAAAGCCCAAAATTTAGATTGGCATCCGTCATTTTATAAAATTAATTAGAAGAAAACTGGCTTCTAAAGAATATTCTGTTGCCAGAAAAAAAAAAAAAAAGGAAAAAAAAAGAGCCTCATAAATACACATCACAAGGAACGGCAAAACTGGAAATTTTGGGGTAACTAATTGGAATATTCTCGACTTATAACGGTGTTAAAGGATAATGGCTAGGTTTGTACCTATGCTCCCCTCCGCCTGCGCCACTGCCCCCACAGCCGCCGTCATTGCGTTACCCCCACTGTCACGCCCCTGCCATCGTGCCGTACCGGTCACCTTTGCGTGCTGCACTCTCTCTCTCTGTTTTTGTCCCGTCTCAGCTGTCGTCGCCAGCCTCGGGTGACTATTGCCTGTGGCTAGCAACCGTCGATCTGGGCTTGACACCCTGTATCCGTGGTCGCGAGCCTAGAGCCATCAAGCCGCTTGATACAGAGAGACGAGTAGAGAGGCTGAGGTGACGCGGCCGGGGTGGCGTGGGGACGTGAACACTCGGGCGGCAGCGAGTCGAGAATCGGCGGAGGAGAGAAGACAAACGGCTCACACATGTTGCCGTGGTTCGTGTGCTGCTTACGCGTGCCCTGTGCTGTGTGAGTGCCTGATGGGTGTGTGTGCGTGTGTGAGAGAGAGAGAGAGAGTGAAAGGAAAAATTACCCCGACTTCATGGGATCCCAACCCTCAGAGAAAATTAAGTACAAAAAAATTTAGACCAACTCAAGAGCAGGAGTGTTGTCACGTACCCATCAGATAAATATGATCCAGATAAGCTACCGGCATCGTAAAGAGCTTTATTCCATCTCTCTACTTTCTTTGGATCATTCCGGAACTTCACCTCATGCATGGCCATGGCTTTTTTGTAAGACTCTCTTGGTGTTCTCACTTCACGGGGTTCCACTTTGTAAAACACTGGCCACACAATCAGCTCTTTTTGCTGCCTGCGCTTCATAATTTCTGTTAACTCTTCCAAACACCAAGGTGAAGAGGCGTAATTCTCAGAGAAAACAGTTATCGCGATCCGCGATTCCTCAATTGCCTCCATAAGCGCCGGTGTTATCTGCTCTCCCTTCTCCATTTCTTGACTGTCAATGTAAGTGTATATTCCCATTTGGTTTAGAGCTGTGTAGAGATGACTAAGAAAATTGTTGCGGACATCTGTGCCTCTAAAATTTAGAAAGACATCATATCTCCTCTTTCTCTTTGAAGAAGAAGAAGCCATTAGAATTGGGAGGACGTTATCAAAGCGCAATGAGTTGCCAAGATTTGCTACTTTGTTTTATATTACCCTGTTCACTGTTGGAAATATGATTGAAGATCGTGGGGCCGATCTTGATTACGATCTGACCAATTTATCTAATCCATGATTGATTTAGCTTTTAGAAAGTGATGATTTTTTATGTAGGAAATATTGTTTGTATATTATTTCCTGCCTTTTTTTCTTCTATTCTTACACTATAAATGCGTCAGTGTACTTGTATACAAAAGATAGATTAATACAAACATTTCACTTCCAAATTCCTTCTTTCATTTTTATCATGGTATCATATAGGGGTGATCGGGTCCAGGGTGGATAAGATCTAGACCTGGATCCTGTACTCGACACTGTTATAATCGATTCCCTTTTTTTGAACCCTATACCCGACCTTGTTTGTATTAGACCCTGCTCTCAACCCACTCTGTTTTTCCAGTCTAGTTCCAAGGTCAACCCTGTTTCCATTGAAACCTGTTTTGCAATCTCCCGATATCCTATATGACTTCGAATTTTATATTAATACCCGAGAAAATAACATAATCCTCCTAATTTGTATCGAAACATTAAGCACTTATAATAAATAAATACATAAAATTTTTGACTAAACGAAAAATTAAGGATCCACAGAGTTAATTATAATAAATAAAATCATAAGGCAAATAATTAACAATAAATATGGATCTAATATTAGTCTTATTCCCACAACTACTACATGAAGTTACTCTTTTATGCAAGCATAAATCCTCCTACAAAAAAGGAATTAGATGAGCCAATCCATAAGGTACATAAGAATTTGGCGGTGATAAATACCGTCCGTCTGTCAAATGGTACGAGAAGGAGCCGATGAGGGAGGAAAGCAAGTGAGGAAGAGGGACGATAAAGGAGGAGTGCCATGCATGTTTGAGAGAGCCAAGAGGAAAAATGTCGTGTGACTGCGGGAGTAAGAATAGAAATAAGGGGAAACAATAGGGTTTTTGACTTATAATTATAAAACTGGTTCCCAAACCGGTTCCAAAACCAGTCCGAGAACCGATTCCTAGGTGGGTAATCAATCGGACTCGGTTTTCGGACTGGTTTAAACTGGTTTTGAATTTTAGAAACCGGTTCCTGGACCGATTTCAACGGGAACCAGTTCCCAACCCTATTTTCCGGGTGGGTCGGTCCAGTTCCAGGATATACCCGGTCCGGTTGCACTACCCCAATATTAGAGCATTTTTTTCCTAGCCTAGCTTTCGCGATCCTATAATTGCCCTCGCTTCTTTTTTAAGTTGTTGTTGCAAATTTCCGATTTGCAAAACAAAACAAAAGGCAAGTTGCAATTCGATTTCTTATGCCATGATGAAAAGCAAGAATATTGATTCATCGAAGGATACACTCAAAATTAAACTCCAGTATCATTGGTTCAAAATGATCCTAATGAACAAGAGAACATATATATCAGCAATCCAAAGGATCACCAGAATACATCTAGCCGTGCCTCTACTCCAGTTCAAGTTTCTAGACCCTTGCACTGGCCCCTGTTTCCTTGGTTTCCCATCCAAGGTCAATGGGCCACTAGACTAGGGCAAACGTGGGCCCAACGTGACCCATATAGAATGGAAAGCTCCTTTGGCATTGGAACTTGGCTGAGCAAATAAGGCCTGAACCCTGAGCCTATCGCCCACAAAGATGACCCTAACCAAGAAATGAGTCACAGGGATCCGAACCTGGGTCACGGATTCGGGTCAACATCAGGTCAAGGGCCAGTCCTTACTCGTATTTTGGACCCAGTTTCATGCCGTATGCACTTCTTGTTAGCGTCGGTAGCTAACTTGAAGCTGGCAACCCCCTCTTCACGTCATTGGCGGATGGCCCTAAACTGAAGCTAATTCAGCTACAACTCATCGGACTGGAGACATATAGCTCCTGGGCTTGTGACCTCCAGCGAGCTCTTGTCACAAAGGACAAGGATGGTTTCCTTGAAGGCATCGTCCCCTTTTCGACCGAGGAGCGCGACTTTGGTGTAAATGTAATCAGCTTGTGAGAAATTGGATCGAAAATTGCTTGGCCCCTGACGTCGCCGCTGGCTTGCCACCAACCAAGGACTACAAAAGTATTGGGAGAACATCCGTGAGATGTACAGGCACTTGGATCGGGCCAAATTCTTCAGCATCACCCAAGCAATTTTAGAGTTGAAGCAAGGGAACCTTTCGATTACCTCTTGCTTCAACAAGCTCTCGGCCTTGTGGAATGAACTTGAAGTGGTGGAGAAGCAGCTCGAGGGCCCGAAGAACACCCTCAAACAATCAGAGAGATAAAGGAAAGAGAAAAGGCCACGCGTTTCTTACTAATCCTTAATGAGTTGTATTTGGCCTTTCGTTCGCAGATCTTGGCAATGGACCCATCCCTATCGCTTGGCTGGATCTTTCAGCTCGTGGTCTAGGAGGAGAACCAGTGGCTTGCTGCAGCAAAGCATCCTCGAGTAGGTGAAAAGATGAGCCTCGCTGCGTATTCGAGCGGCGTCGCTATGAGGGAGATCGTCGATGGACTCATGGATGGCTATAGAAACCAAGGGGCAGGAGGAACGGCTATAGATGTGAGAAAAGGACATGGAAACCCTAGATCTACTTGGATGGACGGCCTGGATCATGGTGTGGGATTGGACAGTCAAGATTAGAACACTAGATCCAATGGCTAGGATCAGTGCTCTAGATCCAATGGTCCTCGTCTCTTCATTAACCCATTCAAATCGGATGGCTACAATCAAGCCACATCAGCTATCAGCCACAATGGACCTTTTGATCCATGAAATGCCATGTCGACAGGGAAGATTAATGGGTAAAATCCTAAATTTAAAAATAAATATTGTGAATATTGCAAGTGCTCCACCATACCATAGATACATGCTGGAAATTACATGAAAAATCTCATGATAAAAAGGACAAGGAATCAACTACTTATCGGGTTTCTACTCAGAAAATTAATGGGGTACACCAGACGATTACTTAAGAACAATATCACACTATTGTGAACATTCTGAGTCAGTTAAAGACAAATAACAAGGATGCAGGATTCTCAAGTACTTTTTTATACAAGGAGAATTCTATTTTTGATGATGTATTGATAATCGATTCAAGGGCTAGTGACCACATAATTTGCAATAAGCATCTGTTTTCCCATAATTATGAAAGGTCGTAATCTCTAGTATCCATACGCCTTCCAAATGGGAATGTCACTAATGTTACCCAAGTTGGAACCGTACATCTTGGACCAAACTTCATTCTCAAGAATGTCCTGTATATTCCAAATTTTGCGTTCAATATTCTGTCTGTCTCAAAATTTTGCCAAGATAATTCTTATAGAGCTATATTCAGTTCTAAAAATTGCTTCTTTCAGGACCATTTAACTAGAAAATTGATGGGCTTGGGTAATGTCGCAGAAGGACTATTTCTGGATTAATTCCCCAGCAGATTTAGAAATGTTTAATGAGAATATTTCTTGTAATACCATCAATCGGAATAAAAATCTCCTTTTGCATCAATGATTGGGTCATAGTGCTCGTTTTCCTCACCCTAAACATCCGATATGCCCCTTAGTTAAACAATCTCGAGCTTCTTTTCTAGTTAGTGCATCTCAAGCAAAAACGATTTTTTCATTACCTCATATGGGCATTTGGGGTCCTTATCACACCCCTCATCGTGATGGATCTTGGTTTTTCCAAACAATTGTTGATGACTATACTTGTGCCACCTAGGTGTATCTTATGCAATCAAAAAGCCAAACATTTACTCACATTTCAAATTTCCTTTCATTGGTCCAAAATCAATTCGATAAATCTGTACAATGAATTTGTATAGATAATGGGTGTAAATTATTTACTTTTGATTACATAAATTTTATTTCTTCTCATGGAATACTCCACGAAAGTTCTTGCACTTATATTCCTCAACAAAATGGCATTTTTGAGCACAAACATAGACATCCTTTGGAGGTAGCTCGTGCCCTAAAATACGAAGCCTCCATCCCTGAAAATTTATGGGGAGATTGTATGGTCATAGCTGCCTATCTGACTAATCGTATGCCAACCGAATTCTTGATGGAAAAACTCCTTATGAAATGCTTTATAACAAACAGCCAGAAAATAGTCATCTTATGGTATTTGGTCGTCTCTATTATGCAATGATTGTAGGCCATCGGGATAAATTGAATCCACTTGCCAATTCGTGCATTTTCATGGGATATCCTCCTCTTCATAAAGGATACAGGGCTATGGATATTTTTACAAGGGATTTTTTTTATCAGCAAGGATGTCATATTTCATGGAGATGTTTTTCCTTTCAAGGAAATGATACACTCATCAAATTCATTGCCATAAAAAAATCAGCGTCCTTTCTTGTCCAATGAAGATTTATCAATGAGGACACAATATTTTCTTGTTCCACCAGAATCGCCCATGGCTATCTTAAAGGAATCCGTGCCTATTTTGAAGGAGTCTTCAATCATAGAAACTTCAATCCTAGCCGTTGATGAAGTTATTTCAACATATTCCCCGATGTCAACTGTGTCCGAGAATGTTTCTGAGCCTTCTCCAGTTCTAGAACAAAAATTGATTGGGGAACTGCGACGTTCCAAGTGGCATACCCATCCACCTACATGGACCAAGGATTATATGTGTTCTGCAATGAGTACCCTAGGTACACAATATCCTATCTCCTCATATGTTTCATTTAGCCGGTTATCATCATAACATATGTGCTGCATTAGTCATATATCAGGAAAGAAGGAACCTTCTATATTTGCTAAAGTAGCACGTGGCCCTTGATGGTGCGATGCAATGGAATCGGAACTCATTGCCTTAATGGAGAATCATACTTGGGATATTGTTCCATTGCCTTAACATCGGAAACCGATTGGCTGTAAATGGGTTTATAAAATCAAGTTCAAGGTAGATGGATCAATTGAACGCTATAAGGCTCGCCTGGTCGCTAAAGGGCTTACTTAGAGAGAATGTTTTGATTATCATGAGACTTTCTCCCCAGTTGCAAAGAAGTCACTGTTCGATCCTTTCTATCCATTGCGACTATTCGTAATTGGTCACTACATTAGATGGATGTCCACAGTACCTTCCTTCATGGCGACCTGGATGAAGAAATCTATATGGACATTCCTCAAGGATTACGTAGACAAGGGGAGTCCCTCGTATGTCGTCTACGTAAATCCTTGTGTGGGCTAAAACAGACATCTAGGCGATGGTATGCCAAGTTTACCGCTGCACTAACCAATGCAGGTTTTCAACATTCCAAGCATGATTATGCCCTATTCATAAGGACTGCGGGGAATTCTTCTATTTATTTATTGATAGATGTTGATGATATTATTGTCATAAGAAATAATGATTTTGATGTTGCAAAGTTTAAAGAGTATTTACATTCCACCTTTCACATCTAGGATTTGGGACCTTCCAAATATTTTCTTGGCATAAAAATTGCTTGGTCAGATAAGGAAATCAGCCTTAGTCAGAGAAAGTTTGTCTTGGAAATCATTTCAGAAGCAGGACTATTAGGTTGCAAACTAGTTGTCATACCAATTAAACAAAATGCCAATCTTACGACCCATGAGTATGATCAGAATTCTTCTTCATCTATTAAAGATCCATTGCTAAAGGATTCATCAGAATATTAATAACTTATTGGGAAATTGATATATCTTACCATGACAAGACTTGATATATGTTATGCAATGCAAATACTTAATCGGTTTATGCACAGTCCAAAACAATCCCATATGAGCGTAGCCTTAAAGGTTGTGAAATATTTGAAGGGATATCTAGGACTCGGTATATTCCTATCTCGTGATTGCAACATGAGGATGACAGCTTACTGTGATGCAGACTATGCTACTTGTCTGATGACTAGAAGATCCATTATTGTTTTCTACATCAAATTGGGAAATTCACTGATCTCATGGAAGACGAAGAAACATTCGACTGTGTCATTGTCATCAGTCGAGTCAGAATATTGAGCCATGGCGAAAACTACAGGTGAAATAGTTTGAATACGAGGACTACACTCAGACCTAGGTGTATAGGTCAAAGGCCCAAGTGAATTGTTTTGCGACAACGATACTACACTCAAATTGGCAGCAAACCTAGTTTTTCATGGAAGAACGAAGCACATAGACGTTGATTGCCATTTCACTCGGGACAAAATTAAGGAAGGAATCCTCGTAACAAAAGGAATTGGAATTGCGAAACAACCCGCGAATATCTTCACTAAACCATTATGCCAAAGACAACATTCCTATCTATTGAGCAAGCTAGGTGCTCTTGACATATATAGACCACCAGTTTGAGGGGGAGTGTTGGAAATATGGTTGAAAATCATGGCGATGATCTTGATTACAATCTGACCGATTCATCTAATCCATGACCAATTTAGCTTTTGGAAAGCGATGATCTTGTATATAGGAAATATTCTTTGTATATTATTTCCTGCCTTTTTTTCTTCTATTCTTACACTATAAATGCATTAGTGTACTTGTATACAAAAGATGGATTAATACAAACATTTCACTTCCAAATTCCTTCTTTCGTTGCTATCATTCACCATTTGATTGTCTCGTCATCTTCTTCATACTTCTTCATACCAAGATGTATGACTTTCTTTTAGGCGTTTCAACAAAAGAAATTTATTTTTGGTCTTTTAATATTGTTATTGTGCACCTCAGGCACTTCAAAGTGGTGAAAATTTGCGTTTGAGAATTTTCTTCCATAAAATATTACATTTGCTGCATTGTTGATGTGAATTTATTATTAATTGAATTGCTAATTAATTTGCCCAGTCCACATAAGATAATTTTTTTATGACACCAATTTCATACCATCCTGATTGGAGGCTCGATTAATTGATTGGTTCTTGGAAAGAAAGCCTTTGAAAAGTGTTCAAATGCATATTAGGTGAAACATCGTAATCCAATCCAATATTAATACTAATCTAATGGCCATCATTTCCATAAAGGAAAGAGAGAGGTGAGGAGATCGAATCATCGCTTTTTCAAAAGAGTTAGAGGTGGGGGCATTTAGTTTTAAGTGTGGGGTTTAACTTCCATACTCTATAAAGAAGCATGAGAAAAGTCTGAAAGTAAGTTAAGAGTTAAAATAGAATAGACAAAAAAAATATATCTCCGAAATTTTAAGCCAAACGAGTCAATCAGTGCATCCTAAATTAGTTTCAATTCCACATCGCATCCAATGTGAGAAAAACGATAAGAAGCTTGCCGTGCCATTACCATTCAATGCATGTGAACATGGTGAGGTTGTATAAACAAAAAAGTTAGAAACATGGCATGCGTCATTGCTTCAAAAGTCATTCAATCATATTATTTACTTTTTGAAAGTGACCAAAAAGTGAAATCCTTTAAAGCATGTTGAACGATAGACTTCTCGTCTCACCCCAAAAGATTAAAAAACTAACCAATTAATAACACAATAAACATTAAAACAAATTAGGAAATTACAAATTGCTAAAAATATATTAGAGTAAATTCAGAGAAAATTATATCAGGCTCCATGAAAGAATCCGATTTGAATTCAAGAAGAGCATCGCTACATACCAAAGTACGAACAAGGAAGCGCAATCCAAATTCTAGCATAGGAATCTTTCATTGATGTATACCTAGAATCACTGATCCAAGATTGCATGACTTTATTCTCAGTAAGTCAACAAAGAGCATCATGAGGTCCTTTTCAAATGCGTTGGGTCACCATTGAAATACTTCTATGTGGCTTCCAGAAAATGGCATTCGCAACCACTGAGTTTAGGTCTCTCTCTTTTTCTTTTTTTCTTTTTTTGCATGAAGTCATAAATATGGATATTTTCTAATTATGAGGATTTACAAAGAGTTGTGAGGTACCCTCGTGGCTCGTGACGAAGAATAAAGCATTGTAAATTTAAAATTTTCATAATTACTACAGTTTACGAAATATATGTCAAAATAATATAAATAAAAACATGATTGGTACAAAGAAGACGAAATTGGAAAATTGAATTTGACTGGAAATAGGTTAGTGCGCTTCACCTGCTCCCCTTTCATTGTCATCACCTCCTTGTCTGCACTTTCTTTTTCGTAAGTTGTGACATCGTGGGAGATTAGCATGTTAGCTAGGGTAGCCTGGTCCGAAGAAGACGAAATTTGCAAAATTGAATTTGACTGGAAATAGGTAGTGCGGTTCACCTGCTCCCCTTTCATTGTCATCACCTCCTTGTCTGCACTTTCTTTTTCGTAAGTCGTGACATCGTGGGAGATTAGCATGTTAGCTAGGGTAGCCTCTATAAATAAAAACATGATTGGTCCGAAGAAGACGAAATTTGCAAAATTGAATTTGACTAAAAACAGGTTAGTGCGCTTCACCTGCTCCCCTTTCATTGTCATCACCTCCTTGTCTGCAATTTCATCACCTCCTTGTCGAAATTTGCACTTCACCTGCTCCCCTTTCATTGTCATCACCTCCTTGTCTGCATTTTCTTTTTCGTAAGTCGTGCACCGTGGGAGATTAGCGTTTTAGCTAGGGTAGCCTCTATAAATAAAAACATGATTGGTCCGAAGAAGTCGAAATTTGCAAAATTGAATTTGACTGAAACAGGTTAGTGCGCTTCACCTGCTCCCCTTCAATTGTCATCACCTCCTTGTCTGCACTTTCTTTTTCGTAAGTCGTGACATCGTGGGAGATTAGCGTGTTAGCTAGGGTAGCCTCTAACCTAGTTACCATGTAACTGCAATTATTGAAGTCATACTTTTTGGTGCAAAAGAAAAAAGTCATCGTATTTTTTTTTAACGGTAACGAGCCCACCTCATGCTAAAAAACAAATCAAAGAGTGAATTCATTTTGACTGTAAAAAAGACAATAAACAGCATAAGATAATCTGTTGCTTGATCTGTTCAACATCAAAAGACGTATGTTGATGAAGCTTCCTAACATGAATGCTTTCCCCTTCGGATGTTTCATGGCCCACTGAAGCTCTGAACACCGACCTTGTAATTGCCCGTCTAGAAAAGTTGCCTCGTGAAATTTACTTCAATACCTTCCCGTGGATAAGCACTTCAAGAGGGACACAAGAGTCTATGAATTACAGAAAAGCAGAAGGATTGATTAGTTCTTGAAGAAATCCGCATGAATTGATTCTTCTTCGTTAAGGTCAAACATTTCGTCAATATAACTTGCATCCAGTCAAGATGCACAGCCTCTAAGCTTTACCTCTCCGTAGGCAAGACATGTTAGATGATAATGTCATAGGTCTATTGTTCTAAATACTTAAACTGTTAAATAAATGCTTGTTTAATAATCAAATATGCTAATATTCTCTCTCACAAGTAGGCTGGACTTTGGCCTAAGTCTGGAGTGTGTAGATATGAATTGAGGGGGGAAATTGGGGCCCAAAAATATTCGAAATTAGGACTTCCTAACTTTGATTCAACATGAAATTTTATAGAACTTAAGGTGTCAGATGAAGGCGTAATTTATATGCTTTGATATTATGCCAAAAAGTAGAATCTAAAAACTTAAGTTATAAGGTGAAAGGATACCACACAAATGTAAAAAATATATAAGACATTATTTAGCAATGTGAGACAATACTTTGCCGCAACCCACCTTAGCGGCCAAATGGTTGGGAACAGATTTAGAGGTATTCGTTTACAAGACGGTCTAAAAGGTTTATATAAATGGTAGTTTCAAATGAACTTCCGCTAGTTACACTGCAATGGACTATCGATTGTAAACAAGGGTTTTCCCGGTCCCATATCTCGTACTAGCTTTTTGGTTGGGAGCTGGCTAGTTGCCCAATTAAGTGTTGGGAGACCTCCCTTGATTTTCACGGAACTAAAGATTAGTGGATTTAGGGACTTGAGTTACGCTAAAGATTTTTATTGGCACCCTTTCAATAGCCAGGAGTTTGGTTGTTACCTAAGGTGGTCATGCAATCATTTTACATTTACTTGCAAATTTATAAAAGCATTGAAAAAAGATGATCATACATGTATGCTTTGTTGGTGCAATTCTAAGCTAACTAGAACATAATATGAAATGAACAAGCAAGTAATTGGAAGTACTTTTTGGGAAAGTAAACACTCAAGAAAGCAACAAGTAAAAACAAGAAACTATTCTAAATGCAAGAAAAGTAAATCCACAACTCGTCGGACGTTTTTTACAACAAGAATTAGGAAAACCCGAGACCTATATCGGGATCAAATGGTGCAACAAAAATCTGGATTGGATATCGGCTACGCCATTGTCTTCAAGTTTTCTTGGCCATGTCCTCTTTGAGTCATCCTAACAAACTAATGCTAACCAGCGTTCATCTCACACAATGCATACAACGTGGTAACACAAGTTTGGACAATTGCAAGCCATTCAGGACAATTGTTAACATGAAGCACGGGCCTCGGGGTTGACCTCTGAATTACATGCATATCAAGCAAATTAAGATCGTAATTGATTGATTTATAATCATTGATAAATGGTCATCCGTTATGTTCGCAAGCAGTGGTCATCATCAAATGATCCTTAATTTAGGGTCTAAGTCTTTTCCCTTTGATATCTTCACGAGCATGCACCAGCCCTATCATACATCTAGAAATCATATGCATAAAAGAAATGGCATATATTTAGTGTAAAAAGTCTTGGTTCTCAAACAAGCAAGCACTGAGAGTGAACCTTGTCACGACTTACCCCCGTCAGCCATTTACGGATGAAGAATAGATTTAGAAGCATATGTTTATAAAATCAATCAGAATGGTACGCACAAATGGAAGTCTCAAATAAAACACCATTCAACCCTGCTAACAGATGTATAATCCAAATGGTACATAGGAAAGACAGTTTCAAATGAGTTCCCAATTTGTTAACATCGCAAACAGTGTCATTTGTGTGACAATTGTTCGTTTTAAGGTTTTAGACAACCTAAAAACATTATCAAGGAGACTAGCCTCTTTGTTGGGGGCCAGCTAGGAACCCAACCAAGGGTCGAGACACTTCCCTTGATTTCCATGGAACTAGAGATCCCATGAGCTCGTGGACTTGGGTTACGCCAACAGATGTCTATTAGCAATCCTTTCGTTCTTGCAAGTTCAAGTCTCAATGCTAAATGATCACAAATGGATAGTTCGTTTGTGCCATTCTACACTAACCATCAAAATGAAGAGAAAACAAATCAAATAATTGAAATGGCAATACTTGAAAGTAAACACTCAATAAAAGCATATATAAGCTATACTAAGTGCAATACAAAGAAAAAACTTGCAACTCATCATGTATTTATATAGTTGAAGACCCGGGACATTTTTCAGGGAATGAATGATTACAAATGTAAAAGCTCGATCAGATATTGGCCCTTCGACCGTCTTCAAGCTCTTTTAGCCACCTTCTCCAAGGGTTGTCTTTCCTCTATTCTAATCCTAAGCTAATGCTAAACTAGCATTCAAAAATGCAATCACAAACATTCAAACAAGTTCAGACATCTCAAAACAATTCATGACACAATACATCACCTCAGGATCAGCCTTTGATATTCATGCATATTGAGCCATCCTATGTTCACTAATTGATTGATTTCAGTTTCAATACTTGGCCATCCTTTATGTTCACAAGCGGTGGACAACATCAAATGACTCTTAGAATTCGGGTCTAAATGTGTCCCTTTGGTTAACCCCGCTTGCACGCATTGATCCTAAGCCATTTATCTAAAAATTACGTGCGATAAGAACATAAGTTTATGCACTTAGGCCATGAGGCCTTGGTTCTCAATCAAGCATTCAAAGAGAGTCACTTATTCATTCAAAGCAATTGTAATCGTTCAATTATGCTTACAACATGGCTAATGAAATAGAACACGAAGAAAGTAACTCAAAAGGTTGAACTTTTAAAAATTTGCAATTAAGGACACTAGTTTTGAAAAATTACAATTAAGCACACAAATTTCTAACAATTGGAAACAAGTCCTCAAAAGGAGATTTTAAAGTTTGTAATGATAACAAACAAGGATATCGATTTTGTTCAAATTTTGAGGCAAGTTTGATGTTATTGGGAAATAAATTCCAAAACCCAGGTGCTGATAAGTTGGAACAAGATCGGGTTTTTTTGAATGGTCAAATGTGACTCAATGCCGACAAAATTGATGTCAAAAGAAAGTTGAGATCGTCATCTACAACTTTCAAGCTTCAGAAATGTTTAGGAAAAGATACCAATTTCATTAAAATTGTGAAACACTTTCAAATGTTCAAGAAGAACCTGGTTGCAGAATTAACGGCACTCTTATCAGGCCCTTTTGAATACCCTAAGAGGTTTCAAATTTAATGCTACTAATACCAAATCAAAGATTTGCATAATATGAATTTAAAAAAATTGAACAATACCCAAAGGTCAGTTCTGGAAAACAAACTTCTGCATGCCCTACAACTTTGAGACACTCATGAAAAATAGCAAACCGTGTTTTCATTTTTCAGAACTTTTTGACAGACAAATTTCACTATGTCACAAGCATTTCCCATGATGACCACACCATCTAATTCATTAAGCACAATTTTGAGAAAAAAAAAAAATCATCAAACACACAACGGTCATTATGAAAAATTAGCATTATGGAAGTGAACAGATTCAGTTAAAAGCATGTCTTGCTAACCCAGTGAATCTCATTTGATCCAAAAATTTCACACATCAAAGATTATATCAAGATGAACAAAATTCAAGAAGACATTAGCTTCTAATTGTCAACACATGAATTTATAAAAATCAAGGGATGGACAACAATCATTCAACAATGAGAAGTATGCAAACAGGACATCATACAATTCGAGTATACTTATGCCTATCTAATGATATGATTTTTTTTCATGAAAATTTTGTAGCATACAAAACTTGCAAACATCTAGAGTTTTCATGAAGACTCCCAACTTAAGATTCCAAATGCATGATATTTCAACCCCAAATGTAGTGAAAAATGTATTAATATACCAATGCAGAAATGTTTTTTAACAGGATAAAAGCCACCAAAAATTTCAAACTTTATCCATTATCGCATATTTGCCATAAACTTTTTTTTTTTACACTAAAAACCCCAAACTTATACATATATTACACATTGACTCTAAACTTATACAATATAACACACTACTACAAACTTGTGTCTGTGTGAGATATTTCTCAAAAAAATGCGGTGTCACACTAATATATTTAGGTTTTTGGTGTCGCGAGAAAAACTTAGGGATAAATGTGCCACACATTTATAAATGTGATGTTTATGGTTTCATAGAAAAAGTTTAAGGTAAATGTGTCACATAAATACAAGTTTGGGATTTTGAAGTCACAAAAAATAGTTTGGGATTGGCAAAGTTTCAAGTTCTTTTTTTTTTTTTTGGCTTTTTCCCTTTTCAATACATAAAACATTTTTTTGAATCTTTTTATTTTTCTTTTTTCTTTTCTTCCTTCTTTCCTTTTCTTCTCCACAGTGGCCGGCAAGGCTTGTTGGCCCTATAGAGAAGAAAGGAAAAGAAGGAAGAGAAGAAAAAAGAAAAATAAATAAAAAAGATTCAAAAATAAAATATTATTAAAAATTATCCAAGTAAATGCTAAGTGGCCTGTACCGTACCGACTAATCAAAATTGATTGGATGGATTAAAATGATATATGTTTTTTTTTCTGATAATCCTCATCCTTACAAAGCCCACACTTTTCTGTTTTCAGTTTCTTTGTCTAGACTCCCATGTCTTTTTTTCGTCTTTTTTTCCCTTTTTGTCTTGTACTTTCCACTTGAAGTACTGAAAGGCCATTCAACATCATCTTCCCTATTCTTGATTCCCATCTCCAAAGTCTTATCCATGTATCCTGATTTTTACGGAGACATTCCATTCATTTTCTTTTTTCATTTCTTGCACGCATTCTTTCTGTGCTACTTGTTACTTTTGTCCATTCTCTCTCCTATTTAATCTAAATTAATATTACAAAAAACTCTAAACTAATATATCTATAATAAAATTACCTAAAATTAATTTTTTGACGGCAAAAAATCCCAAATTTTTACACTTATCATAAATTTATTCTTGTTAGTTTTCATTAAATTTTACTGTCAAGTTACTAAATTTGATGATATTTGGCACAATTGACATAATAAGTTCACATGGAAATCAAAAGGATTAATAGTACGAAAAATCTCAAATTTATACATATGTGACAAATTCACTCTAAACTATTTTTAAGTTACCAAAAACCCCAAATTAATATATGTGTTACACATTTATCCTATGTTAGTTTATGTTAGTTAACATGGCGAGTCAACTTAACATCGGTAACATTATTCTCTCTCTCCCCCCCTTAGAACACAAAAAACCCTAGATCGTCTTCCTCTTCATTAAGTCCTTCATCGTCGTTTTTGCCTAAGGTCTTGAAAATTGCGGACACTGTTCAGTGAGAACTCTTCTGTGACACTTTTCTTGATGATAAACGAAGTAATCAGGCCAAGTTGTGATGTGCAATCAAGTTTCTTTTCCATATTTCTCTAACTTGGCATCTAAAGCATTAGGGCACGCATGACAAAATTTTTATTTCAGAAATTGATTTCTAGCCAGAAATTGATTTCTCAATTTCTACTCTCCGGACAAGTTTCGAGCAAAGAAACCCGTTTGATAACGACTCAAAATTTTTATTTACGGAATAGAAATCCGTTTAATAAAATAATAAAATTTCTATTTCTAGGAATAGAAATTGATTAGAAATTGATTAGATAACAACATAGGAAATCCTCAAATACAAAATAATAGTCGAAATAATACTAATACATTACAAAAGTTGAAAATACAATTTCATGGAATTTCCTATTACACGTGCTTACGTTTCCTATTACGTAATATTTTCTTTTGAAAAATAAACAATATGGCAAAAAAAAAAAAATCAATTGAAATTCAATTGTAGTGAATATGTCCATTATGTTTTTGCCGAAATTGATTTCACATTAATCAAATAAGTCTAATGATAGCCATAATTATAATAGTCTAATTCCAATTTCTTTCCAAATTTTGTTAAAAAAATCCTCACCATCTTCAAAAATTGTCACCAATTTTTTTCAAAATTATCAACACTAGGATTATTTAAAAATTTATTATCAAAATCTATATTTTCATTAACACTCTTACAAGAACAACTTGATTCCTTATTAGATCTCTTTTCCTTATAAAAGAAAAATTGGATGAAACCGTAATGATTTGACCCATTTTTACCATCTCAATATGAAGTTTATGATTAAAAAAATAGTTAGCCGATAGAGCGTTGTCCGGCGTATTACGAAAAGAGTAGGTAAAGAAAGACTCGTTAGATATGAATATGACAAGTTGACTATTACTATTCGTGAAACCTCTTACGTGCAACAAATGAAGCCTTGTTCATTCAATTCCCACCATTTGGCCCGATGGTTAAGATTTTCAATCAATATTGATTGAAATGATTATATTAAAAAATCATTAAAATATTTTGGACTAAATTAACTATTTCTATTTTTATTTCAATATTAGTGATCTAAAATATTTTGGACCAAATTGAAAAGTTGAGAAAAAAAATTTTCTATTTCTGTTTCAGAAATTGGAGAAGCTAAAATTTTTAGCTTTTGATTTCTTCTCCAAATCAGTTTCTGGAATAGAAATCTGTTTCAGAAATAAAAAAATCAAATTGCGTTACCAAACGGATTTCTGTTCCAAACCTATTCCTGGGGGGCAATCAAGAGAAAATAGTTTCAGAAATTTTATCATGCAGGCCCTTAGTAGCTGAATTTTTTTCCTTTCTAATTCACTGCAAGATTTAACCAAAAAGAAAAAGGTTTTACTCTTAAAATAAAATCAATGGGATCATTCATCATGGGCAGCTTTGGGAGGAGTCCTTGACTGATTGGTTCTTCATCGTTCCAAGTATAGCATGCCCCTTCCCTTCTCCTTTTTGACCAGCTTTTTTCCCCTTTCCAACGCACATGCTTTTATCGTCTCCATGCTCGTTCTTTTTTCTTTTTACTATCACACCCCATATCTCCGCACAAAGCCCCTACATTTCTGTATTTAGTTTCTTTATCCAGTTTCCCATGTCTCTCTCTCTCTCTTTTTTTTTTTTTTTTTTTTTTTTTTTTTTTTTTTTTTGCTTTTTGTCTTTTACTCCCCACGCGAAGAACCCAAAGGCCATTCAACATCATCTCCCCTTTTCTTCATCCATGTCTCCATAGTCTTTTCAATGCGTCTTTTTACTTTACCGAGATGACCCCTTCCTTTTCATTTTCGCTTTCTTGCACGCATTCTTTCTGTACTGTCTATAGCTTTTGTGCCTATAACGAATTTATCCTAAATTAATATATTTATAATTAATTTATTCACACTAAGTACTGGTCATAATAATCTCAATTGGTATGCACGCGTTAATTTTTGGGGACAAGCAAATCCTTGCCCGAGGACTTCGGTCAACTCAGTTGACAAGCTGCTTTCGTTTGTCCGTTTTCTTTAGGGGTCCTTTCTTCTTTTTTTCTTTTTTTGCAGTGTGAATTTGGAGATAAACTCGTGTTGAATTTGATTGAGGTTATGCAGGACGAATTTAAATTTTGGTTTTTGAGATTGCCGAAACTGATTTCTCAACTACCACATCAATTGCATCTAACACATCGTATCCTTTCCTTAGAAATAACGTGATTTAAAATTTCCACTCCATGGTCTCGAGTGTCAAGAAGGAGAGTAAATTTGTTCTCGAAGCATATAACTCTTTGCACTAATTCAAAAATCTCGCACTTGCGCACAGTGAGTCTTCATTATGGCAAATGCAATGGGATATTTCAACCCCAAATGTAGGGAAAAATGCATTAATATGCCGATGCAAATTGTTGTGGCAAGTTCTAATGTTATAATAATTCAAGCAATCAAAGATAAGAAACGTTTGTTGGAATTCTCTCGAATACTATCGAGCTTCTTCTACCATTTGGGTAGCTTGCTCTGCAATCTTTCTTTCTTCTGACTCGTAGCCCGTACAGTCTCTCGAAGGTTGTCTTCCCCTCTTATACACGAACCTTTTAGCTACTGTCTTCCACAAAAGCCCTCTTTCTTGGCTTATCGTCTACGACTGCTTGCGTCAGCTCTCCATGTGCGATACACAACAATCTGTCTAACTGTTGAGACGATTCCACTTTCCCCCATGGATGACAAAGGAGACCTGGATGCTCAACGGGTAGCCGCCCTATGTCAAAAATTGGGCCGATTAAGTGCTGAACAGGAAATAGACGAGTGGGATATAGAACCCTCACCGGAGGTAGTCGCGGAATGCAAATTAACTCTGGTCGGTAAGGTTCTATCCAATCCCTCCTTTAACTTTCTTGCTTTCCAAACAGCCCCGAAGAAAGCATGGCGTACAGAGCATGTTGAATTTCTGCAGAGAGAAGCGGGAGTATACTTAGCAAAATTTAGGTCGCATGCTGATAAACAAAGGATTATGGATAACGGACCTTGGCAATTTTCGGGCCATTTAATCATGTTTAAGCCATGGGTTGAGAATACTCCCTTACACTGTTATGACTTCTCCACCTGCCAATTCTGGGTTCAGGTCTTAGGACTACCACTGGAATGCTGTACTGATGAAATGATCCGCAGAGCTATTAGTAGTGTGGGGAAGGTGCTGCAAGTGAAATTAGAGATTATAACAAGATCTAACTTGCGTGCTGGTAGAGTTCGTGTTGAAGTGGATCTCGCAGAACCATTAAAGGCTGGTCGACTTATAAAATATAAAAATAGAACTTACTGGTTGGACTTTAGGTATGAAAGATTACCTCATTACTGCTACTCCTGTGGTCGTTTAGGACATTATGCAGACGCTTGCCCCTCAGTGCCTTACTCCAAGGAAATGTATGAGGGACCCGGCCAAACCCCCTATGGTCCATGGCTGAAAGCTGAAGTCCAAAAGTTCAGCCCGTACTGGAAATTCTATTATGATAATATAGCCATGGAGGAACAACAAGAGGAAATAGTACCTGAAACGCCACCAGCACAAGGCCAATCACTACCCATGCTTCCACCCCCTGACCCTGTTGCTCCCATACTTCCACAGCCTAGTTTTGTTCTGGGCTCTGTACCTGAGCATCGCCCCCTCACTTCTACTAACCTTATACCTTCAGATCTAAAACAAAAAGGTGTACAAGTACAGGGCTCGAACCCTCAATCTATGGAACCACATATGAAGAAGGGCAGGAACACTCGGCAGAATATCGGGATTGGCCTTACAAAAAAATCTAGACGTTATGCCCCATATGATGTACATGGTGGTCAGCTGACCACTTTTGATGACACAAATCTACTGGATACGCCGATATTTGAGGCAGATAAGGAGGAATCTAGGGCGATGGTGGCTGGCCCTAAATAGCCACCGACAGTTCAAGCTCTTAAAGCCCTTGTGGCTAAAGAAAAGCCCAGTTTGGTTTTTTTGATAGAAACTAAGAATTGTGACGAAGTGGTGTCTCGTTTTAAACGTACCTTGCGTTTCAAGAACCTTCAAACCTTCAGCCCAGTGGATTTAGCAGGCGGATTGGCGTTGTTTTGGAATGATGACTTGCAATTACAGGACATGACTCTCTCACCCTATGTTGTTGACTTTATTTGTCATGATACTTTGGAAGCCACAACTATGAGGCTCACCTGTATTCATGCCCCAGCTATTTTCCAGGAGCGCCAACACACTTGGCAAAAGCTGAGACAAATCTGCAACCAAAATACATTACCCTGGATGTGTATTGGCGACTTTAATGAAATTTTGTATAGATGGGAGAAAATGGGTTCACGGTACCCAGACTCTTACCGTATGTCATCTTTTCGGTCTGTCCTCATTGATTGTTGCCTATTGGATATGCTAACTATGGGATGTGCTTTTACCTGGACAAATAACAGAGCAGGGGATTGTTTAGTTAAAGAACGCCTTGACAGAGCATTATGTAATTATGAATGGCGAGCACTATTTCCCACTGCTCGTGTGTATGCCCTACCTGCTGTGGGCTCCAATCATTGTCCTTTAGTATTGGATTTAAAGCCGAATACTATCAAAAGGAAAAGAAATTTTACCTTCGAGGCTTTTTGGATTCAGGACTCTGAATGCAGGGAGATCATGGACCAGTCCTGGAACTCTGTCTTAGCAAATGGTCCTTCACTGTTGCTCAAGCTTTGAAGAGTTATTGATGATTTATCCAGGTGGAGTCGAAGTAAATTCTCACACAATAGACAGCAGATTACAGAGTTAGAGTATCAGTTGCAGGCATTGACAAATAAGCATAATACACCTTCAGATTTGATTCGCATTAAAGCTCTAAAGCAGGAAATTCATAAAGTTTGGCAGCGGGAGGAACAATTTTGGGCAATGCGTTCCCGAATCAACTGGCTAAAGTGGAGAGACCGCAATATGAAATTTTTTCATGCTACTACACTTCAAAGGAGGCAGAAAAATTGTATACACATGCTGCGTGATGAAAATGGGAATTGGGTTCGAGATTCAGAGCAGTTAAAAACAATGACTACCACCTATTTTTCTCAACTCTACATATCGACAGGATCTAGACAATATGAACAAGTGTTAGAACAGTGTCCTCAAGTGATACGTCAGAAATGAATGCTAATCTTCTAGCCTCGGTGACATTGGATGAAGTTAAAGATGCAACTTTCCAATTAGGGGTCTCTAAAGCTCCGGGACCTGATGGCCTGAATGGATTATTTTATCAAACACACTGGGATATTATCAAAGAAGAGCTTCTCAAGACAGCAATACAGTTCTTTCAAACAGGTTATTTCCCTGCAGAGCTAAATCGTACTACCCTCACTTTAGTTCCAAAGGTCCCTAATTCAGAAAGTCTAGATCATTATCGCCCCATTAGTTTGTGCAATTATGTTTATAAGATTTTATCAAAGGTATTGGCTAATCGTTTGAAACCCCTGCTGCCGAATCTAATTTCAGAGGAGCAAAGCACGTTTGTAAGTGGGAGACAGATTCAGGATAATGTGTTAGTAGTTCAAGAAGTGATTCACCAGCTCAAAGTAAGGAAAAGAAGGCGTCATTTTCAAGCGGTGCTAAAAGTAGATATGCGCAAGGCGTATGACAGTGTAGAATGGGATTTTCTCAAGGACTACATGCTTAAATTAGGATTTCATGCTCATTGTGTCCAACTTATTATGTGGTGTGTCTCTTCCCCATCTCTGTGTTAAAATGAATGGCGAATATTTACAACAGTTTCATCCGACCAGGGGGCTGAGGCAGGGGGATCCTTTATCCCCTTATTTATTCATAATAGTGGCAAACTTGCTATCTTTCCTTATACACAGGGCTATCCATATTGGCAACCTAAAAGGTATCAAGCTAAACAATAGGTGCCCTACTCTATCGCATCTATTTTTTGCTGATGATGCTGTGTTTTTCCTAGATGGCACATTGTTGGAATGTCAAAACCTTATGAATGTGCTAAATCAGTATTGTTTAGTTACTGGACAGGCTATAAATCGAAATAAATCAGGAGTTTTCTTTGGCTCATCTTGCCCTATACCCCTACAGAATAGGCTAACTGCGGAATTAAGAGTCCCTATTTTACTAAGATGTGGAAAGTATTTAGGCATTCTTGCTGATTGGGGACAGTCTAAAAAGGACATGTTTTCATGGTTGATGAATAGAATTCAATCTAAACTAGAGGGATGGAAGGAGAAGCTAATGTCAAAAGGGGGAAAGGAGATTATGCTGAAATCAGTAATTCAAGCTATGCCTCAATATGTTATGTCTGTTTTTAAGATGCCTATTTCGCTATGTAAACCTATTGAAAAGCGTATGGCTAATTTCTGGTGTAGCAATAGTACAAGTAAACATGGAATTCACTGGTTGAGTTGGAAAGAAATGCAAAACAGAAAGGAGGCTGGAGGGTTGGGATTTAGAGATTTAACTCTTTTTAATCAAGCCATGCTTGGTAAGCAAGCATGGCGACTCCTACAGCATCCTACATCTTTATGGGGAAGGTTTTTTAAAGCGTTATATTATCATTCATCATCTTTTCTTAAAGCTTTTAAGGGTTCACGCCCTTCATGGGGATGGCAAAGCCTTCTATATGGAAGAGATGCCATTATTGACAATGTATGTTGGTCAGTTGGTGATGGTAAATCCATAAAAATCAGAGAAGATCGATGGCTTCCTATGGGCATTCTAGGTGGTCCAACGGCTCAGGCCGAACCTACTATAGTCAATGAGCTTATGGATGAATCAACTAATACATGGAAAACAGACATATTACAGCAATTCTATGATGACAACATCATTCAGCAAATCATGGCAATCCAGATCAGGCCTACTTATGCACAGGATGAGCTAAAGTGGACTGCAACTGTATTAGGAGATTACACAGTCAAATTAGCATACCATTTACTCAAGACTACTAAGACAAGCAATTTAAATCTACAGGCATCCACATCTCACAGTACACTCACCTGGTTCTGGAGGATTGTGTGGAAAATGCCCACGGCTCCAAAGATTTGTGCCTTTCTGTGGGCTATCTGTACAAATTCAGTGGCAACACAAGCAAATTTGCATTATAGACATACTGTGGATAATCCATATTGCTCGATATGCAGAAAAGACACACTTGAAACTGTGGAACACACCTTTTTATTGTGCACATGGACTCAAGGGGTATGGAACCATCTCAACATTAACGTTAAGGTGAATACAACAACAGTCCAGTGTTTAGAATCATGGATCTCATCTACTATTGGCAACCGAAATAGAAATTTGAAACTGGCATGCCTCGCAAACATCCTATGGCAGATCTGGCGAGCACGGAATGCCTTCATCTTCAGAGGAACACCGCTGGACTCCCATCATGTAGTGCAAAGGGCTTTGATGCGATTCCATGTTGACTGGATATCGGCCTCCTCCAGTTTGTCACAGAAAAAATTAGGGTTAAACAGGGATTTACTCTGGAAACCCCCAAATCGGGGAACATTGAAGGTAAATATTGATGGATCGTTCAAGGTATGCAGTCAGGAGGGCACCGTAGCATGTGTGTGCAGGGATTATCAAGGAAATCTTACCGGTGGATTCTCAAAGGGAGTTGAGGCGACTTCGGCATTACAGGTGGAGATTCAAGCTCTTTCCCATGCGCTCAGATATCTTCTTCAGCAGGGCTTCCGGCATGCGCGAATACACGTAGAATCGGACAACTTACTGATGGTCGACACCTTGAATCAGCACAAGCAGCCACCATGGATGGTTCGCTCTCTCTTCCTCGAAGCTGCGTTCCTCCTCTCGCTCTTCTCTCAACTCTCACTAGGTTTCGTCCTAGGGCAGCAAACGCCCATTTTGCAGCCCTGGCCCCGGGCCTGTAAGGCCCATTGTTCTTCAGCTGTTTTTTGTAAGCGGGCGTACGTCCTCGCCTGAGCTCTTAGACGTAGTGTGCGCAGAAGCTTTTGCCGCGGGTTGTATAAACTTAGCTTCTTAATATATGATATTTTATGACAAAAAAAAAAAAAAAAAGATAAGAAACGTTTTTTTAATAGGATAAAAGCCACCAAAAATCCCAAACTTTGCTCATTACTACATATTTACCCTAAATTTTTTTCTGACACTAAAGACCCCAAACTTATATATATATATAACACATTGACCCTAAACTTATACAATATAACACACTACCCCAAACTTGTGTCCGTGTGACATATTTCTAAAAAAAATATGGTGTCACAGTAAAAGGTTTAGGTTTTTGATTCACAAGAAAAAACTTTGGGATAAATGTGCCGCATAAATATAAGTTTGGTGTTTATGGTGTCATAGAAAAAGTTTAGGATAAATGTGTAGCATGAATAGAAGTTTCAGATTTTTGGTGTCTCAAAAAATAATTTGAGGTAAATGTGTCATAGTGGAAAAAGTTTCAAGTCTTTTTGGCTTTTTCCCTTTTCAATGCTTAAAACATTTTCAATACCTTTTTTTGGCACATGTATGCATGTGCTAATCTCACTTGTAATAAGAAGTTTCCTTACGTACGATTAAGACAAATTTATCAATAGTTGACCCAATTTATTGATCGAAGGCAAGATAGGTTATAGCCAAATTAAGATGCGATCAAGCGTCAGGATATTAAGAGAACAAATTTAATCAATTTGTTTTCTCTAAATCTGCTTAGTAGGTGTCAAAAGTACTCAGCGGTTATGTCGATAAAATCCAGTCATTTAGCCCATACCAAAATTGATAGAAATTTTTGGAGGCTTTATTCTTTTATTTTGACTTTTAGCATTGAATCCACTAAGTCCTATTGTTTCTCATTTCAAAATAATCACCACCTCAACCATTACGTTATGCTATTGTCAACAATGAAGTCTTCGATCAATCGACTCCCATTACCCATTAAAGAATTGTTGACACGATTTTTGATTTTTAGTCGACACGCTGAAAGAGGTAAAAAAAAAAAGGAAAAAATCAAGAATTTAGCTTTCTGATCGCTACAAAGCCCCTTTTCAACTAAAAAGTGTTGTTTTCAATTCTTTTTTGTTGTATTGTCGCTTTTAAATAATTTTCAATTCATTTTCGAGAAAAACCTGAAAAGTTAAATGGTTGACTTTTAGGTTAGCTTTTTGCTCAACCCTTTAACCAAATGTCAACCCTTTATCAAAAATTGGCTTTTCATCCAAAAGATGCCATTTAACTTTAATCTCACCCTTATCAGATCAATTTCTCAAAAATTCAAAGACTTGACCAAGAAATTAACCTTTTAGAAGAAGTCAACTAAATTGTTGACTTTTGGTCAAATCTTTGACCAAAAAAAAATTGTAAAAATCAAAACCCACAAAACACTTCTTTTAGTGTAAATTTGATTTGTATATCGAAAATTTCACAAAATTCAATTAAAAACATTGTTTTTGAATTTTTCAGTTTTAGGTTCTAAATCGTTCAAAAGACAAAATTACTTTTGTTTTATTCACAATTAGGTGTAGTTCCTTTTACGATATTTAGTGTATAGACTATTTTGAACCCATTCGTTCATTCAATTTTTATGAATTACCACATTGAAAGGCAACTTGCCGTTTCAAGCCTAATTAAGGAATCAAACTCGATTCTTCACGATTTACGAATGGGTGATCATTTTCCACTTATTTTCTTAAGATAAGTCCAAATTCGGGGTCAATTTTGATAAATTCACATTAGAACTTTTTGATTTGAGGAATTTTACTCTCTCGAGTATAAGAAAATCAAGCAATTAAGCTTTAATTGAAGAAATTCAAGTTGATCCATTCAAGACTATGGTTCAATTTTATAGATCTATGTCCAATTTTAATATTAGGTCTAGGTTCATTTTTGACCTAAGCTTGGACACTTCAATTCAAGGCCAATCTGAATACAATATGTGACCTTACACATAGGTAGTTAGTTGGATAGGGCATTACGATATTAATTGGACTCAATTTTACTCAATAAATTACAAAATTGTTCATTTTGGCCCTTTAAGCTCAATCTTAAATAACCATGGTTTTAGCTCGTTGTTTTTCATAACAATCACTCAATTCAATCAATAGAGAACCCATTAAAAACATTTATGAAGGTTAATTCGTTTAATTGAATTGAAATTAGGTAATTTCCTCTCAAATCGGGTAGGTTTTCTTTTCATTTTGATCCTTGAGGGATCAAATTGCATAAATTTTATATCCACAAGGGCCACAAGTACGTGTACCAACCAAAACCGATTTAAATTGGTCGCCGTTGCTAGCTCAAGCCACCGCCTGAGTGATGGGAGGTCTCCTTCCAAGCCCGATCTCCCTTAGGCATTGAAGGTCGATCCAACTAAAAGGCCGATTTTGTTTTGATTTGGCGGCGATCGCCAAAGGGTCTCGGTGCCTTCAATTGTTAGAATTTTCCTGATATGTGGACAAAATTAATTGACTTTGTCATTTACCATTTAACGTTTACCGTTTTACGGGGTTTGGTCTTAGGTGAGATAGAAGGTTTCTTAATTAGTCTAATATGGGACTGGCTAGTGTGGGCCAAGTTGAGCTTGGCCCGTAATGAGGGGGACTGGCTAGAAACTCTATAAATAGTGCTCAAGTCTCTCCTCTAGCCCTGATCTCACATATCCTCACCTAAGGGACGTTACTCTAACGTCAATCGTGAGGGCCGCCTCATTGAGCCGGTGATTCGGAGGGTAATAGAGGGAGAAGGATTTGCGCAAGGAACATTGTGTCTCCTCCGCTTCCGCTTCAAGAACGATGAATCCTAAAACAAGTGCATCAATCCTTCTATTGACAATTGCTTCTTCTTGTTCTGGTTATGGAGATCTTGGGTTGTGCATAATCTGCACCCAACATATGGTATCAGAGCCTCCATAACCCTAGAACATGAACGCAATTGGTTTTACCCTAATCTGTGCAAATTTGCCCTAATTTATACTGATTTGCCCTAATTAGTATAATTCTTGCCATAATTTGTGATTTTGGAGATTTAAAGTTCAATAAAAATCAAATTAAATTGCAAATTGGGATTCGGCTCGACGAGACGGTGAAAACCGTCGGCGGCGCGTCGCCGGGGGACGCCGCACGTGCCCCCACGCGCGGCCACGTGCCGTTGGGGGTGTCGAGCACGCGCCCATGTGCGGCCACGCGCCCCCATGCGCGGCCACGCGCCTCCACGCGCAGGGCGTGCGCTGCATGCGGCCGCTGACGTCAGCGACCGGGGTCCGACCCGATGCGTGCGTTGCACGTGCCTGCTGACATCATGGTGACGTCAGCATCCGGGTCGACCCGACCCGGCGACTAACTCGGTGACATCAGCATTGCTCGATGACGTCACCGGCTCGGCGACCCGACCCGAACTAGCGACCGACTCGACCCGGGGCGACCCGAACCGGTGACCGACCCGACCCGGGACTCGACCCGAACCGCGGTCTGACCCGGCCCGGAGTCCGACCCGACCCGGGATCCGACCCGACCCAATCAACGGTTGACCGGTCCGGTCAGCCGGTCGGACCGAGCGGTTGGATCGGACGGTCGGATTGGGTAACCGGTCGAACTGCCACCGGTCGGACCGGCTCCAAGCTGGTTGTACGTCTGGCGCGTGAGCCCCATGCGCCGCGCACTTAGGCGGCGCGTGTGGGCGCGTGGGGACTCCTTTCGGTGAGTGGCTAGTGGCGTTGGATTCGTATAAAGATTTCCTATCTTGTGGCATATTTATTTTATATGTTTGATGATTTTATTGATGTGAAAATTGCATATTTAGCCCTAAATTCGTTTTTTTTTTTGCGTATTTTTATTGTATTTTCTGTTATTTTGAAAATACAACTGTTGGGTTATGGGTATATTATCACATGCTCAGTATAAAAGTGTGATTCGTCAATAAAAATCAAGCTTTATTGTGAATTGAAGCTGACTTGATGAGATACAATCATTATGAAATAGTTATTGCACTATATCTTGAGATAATGAGAAAAACTTTTATTGCTTATACATATTCCTTTTAACCTTTGAATGATGGATGTCTTAAGAATCGTGACCAAGCGATTATACTAGTTTACACATCGAATGTGGATAATGCATGTCGGTTAAGTCGTTGTGCATTGTACTAAAGAAAATCATCTGGTCACTAGTTAATATCCATTAAATTGAATACTTTTATGGTTAAGGAGTATGGCAATATTTGTGCGAGCAATAGTATCTACTGTTATAGTTTAGATATTTGGTTACGTGGTATGACTCAATTTAAAGGCCTTTGGTTGAAGTAATGTTTTTTGTTACTTAAAATTGGCTAATTAAATTAGTTGTTGGCCTTGGAGCCATGTTTTGCCTTATGAAATTCATGAGCTATAATAGATCAGCTGTCAGGCTTCTCGATCGGTATGCCATGTATTGCTATTGATGTTGATTGGTGATAGATTCTCTAGATCAACATTAAGAAGAATAATTGGAATATGTAATTTTGGTGCAAAGAGAAGTTTCTGTGTTGCTTTGTGATTGGTGATCTCATTGGAATCTATTTTTAGATTCTATATATATATAAATATATATATATTTATATATATGTATGATTAATGAATAAGGCAATGTAATTAGCATGATATGTGATTTGAGTGATATGTGCCCCTATCACTGAAGTTCGAATCACATGTATATGGTTTATGTGAGGTACAAATATATCCCTGGTACGAGAGAGTTTCAATGATTCAATTGAGTAGTGATCGCCAAAGTGGCACGCTTGATTGGATTTGAGAAATTTCGGTCTCGTATGTTGTCTGGGATGTCTCTGGTCTAATGCATGGTCATACTCCCAAAGGAGGTGATTGTGTATTAGTTCATGGAGGGATACATGATGGTGCGGTGGAGGAGTGATTGGTTCTAGTGGTTCATCTGCCCAAAGGTGATGAATTCACGAAAATTGGAACATATTCTCATAACCGCTATCATGTGTGGAGTGTACAACTGCATGTCATGTATTCTGCCCAAAGGTGATTATATGATTATGCGTGTAACTCTCTGTATGTGTACTTGTACTTCAAGTTACATGGTGCTCGCATGATGCTAATTATATACATTGCTTGTTTTTCAGTCGCCTTTCTGTAATTAATAACTCCACTATTATTAAGGTTTTTTACTGCTTCAAATTTTAAGTTGTGGACATATGATTTGTTGCTTAAGAATAGAGCACTAGAATTTGCTTACTGTCCATGAAGCGGTCTATTCTGGATCACTTGAAAAGTGGCTTGCCTACTAACTGCACTGCTAAGAGATGATGAAAGCCTTAGTGGCTTGTAATGATATATTGTCTAATACCGAAATTAGGACACATATGCAATAATTGCGTTTAAGTCCTAATGACATATACATCTAGTATATGGTTAAAAGGTTGTCAGGCTTAATAGTGGCTGTGAGTATTTTGGCAAGTATGACAATGCGAAATAGCTTAAAGGGTCATTTGTCGAATACTTGGTAGATTCAGGGGTGGTAATTTAATTACTATACCTGTAAATCCTGACAAAAGATTTGGTCAAAAGGCAATACACAATCTATGAAACATGTTTGGAAACTTACTGATTTGTCTAAAGATCACAAGTTTATTAGTTGCAAATTGACGTACAAAACTAAAAGTTTTCAAAGAAAGATTGTGGAATTTAAAGCCAAACTGATAGCTAAAGTTCCCACTCTGAAAGAGGGGTGTATAGTTAATGGTGAAGAAATAATTATTTCTTTAAAAGATTCTTTCAGAGTAAATGTGGCATTTATTTTAGTTTGGAGTTACGCCAAATAGATACAAAATCTATAAATGCAACTGGAGGATCTTACAACAGATTTAAGTAAACTTGTGTATAGACTGAAAAGTCTTATTAATTATTTTATATAAGTTTCTAGATAATATTATTAAAGTTTCATAGTGTTGTTATTTTGTTCAATTAGGAACAAAGTAATTTAATACACTGCAATGTCAGTGGGAGGAAATTTATTTTTCTCATATTCTATGTACATGATACATATTTATGTTAGTAGGAAGTGCAGTGCAGTAAATAAAGTTCTATGTCTACTATGTTAGTAGAGTCTGTAACTTTCTTGTAGGCTGTTATTTGGGCTATTATGCTTCGGAACCTTATGAAGGAGTTGACCGTTTTGACTTTATGGATAGACCCATACAGTTGAGTTGAGACAATAAATTTCTTGTTTATTAATAACAAATGTCTCAAGGGGTCTAAATATATGGCGGTCAAATATTTTTTTGACCATAAAGAAACGGTACAGAAAGGTGACGTTAACATATATTCACAGATGATGTGATTGCAGATCCACTAACTAAAGGCCTACGCCCATGTGTATTTGAGTGACATGTCATTAGCATGGGCCTAAGAGTATCTTCGGATACTGTTGTTTAGTGGGAGCTACTTTGGCTTTACTCGATAAAGTTCACATCGTAGTTCGTTACATTTAGTAACGGTTTGATATGTATCAACTTTTGCATTCAATAAAATAATTTTGAATGTGTTATTATCATGTTGAATACATATTGATAAAGTCTCAAGGTATTACCTTGAGTGAAGGCTAGGGGCATTCGGTTATTAGCCTTGTGCATATGTTCTTGTAAAAGGTTAACCATAAGGACAAGACATATGTGGGTTCATTTGAATCATAACTTCATTCTCTTGTGACACAAGCTTTTGTGTCGCCTAAGTAAGAGAATGATGATTGACAAAGGTTCATTCTCTTGTGACACAAGCTTTTGTGTCGCCTAAGTAAGAGAATGATGATTGACAAAGGTTCATTCTCTTGTGACACAAGCTTTTGTGTCGCCTAAGTAAGAGAATCATATGTGGGTTCATTAGAACCATAATTTCATTCTCTTGTGGCACAAACTTTTGTGTCGCCTAAGTAAGAGAATGGTGGGTTCATTAGAACCATAATTTCATTCTCTTGTGGCACAAACTTTTGTGTCGCCTAAGTAAGAGAATGGTGACTGACAAATGGATCTCTCTATGAAAGATGTTAGCCATTTGCTACACTACCATATTGGATCCATATCAATAAAGTTGAAAACACTTGAGACCATGGAAGGCTCTATGTGTATACATGCAGTTACCGCCATTATTCGGTGTTGAAGGCTTTATGGGATAGGATTGACTATTAAGAATTATCTCTGGACCAATGTGCGCACATATAATACAATTTCAATTAATATAGTCCAAGTGGGAGAATGTTAGAATTTTCCTGATATGTGGACTAAATTAATTGACTTTGTTATTTACCATTTAATGTTTACCATTTTACGGGGTTTGGTCTTAGGTGAGATAGAAGGTTTCTTAATTAGTCTAATATGGGGGTAGCTAGTGTGGGCCGAGTTGAGCTGGCCCGTAATGAGGGGGACTGGCAGGAAACTCTATAAATAGTGCTCAAGTCTCTCCTCTAGCCCTGATCTCACATATCCTCACCTAAGGGACGTTACTCTAACGTCAATCGTGAGGGGCCGCCTCATTGAGCTAGTGATTTGGAGGGTAATAGAGAAGAAGGATTTGTACAAGGAACATTGTGTTTCCTCCGCTTCCGCTTCAAGAACGATGAATCCTAAAACAGGTGCGTCAATTCTTCTATTGACAATTACTTCTTCTTGTTCTGGTTATGGAGATCTTGGATTGTGCATAATCTGCACCCAACATCAATCACTGCCGATTGGTGTCCAAGGAGGTCCTTGACTTCACTGTGGTCGAGGACAGGCAAGTCTCTTGCCGGATCTTTTCCGGTGACTCTTTTCTTCCACCAGCGTGAAGACTTGTCTAGCTCTTTAACCGGTTTTGCTTTGGTCCAAACTGGTAGTTGCCGGTGTTTTTAGGAGATCCGGATCATCAGTCCTAGGGTAAGTCTCCGACCTTGCTGTGGTCAGAACCCGACTGATCTATCGCTGGAATACTTTTGACTATCCTTTCCTTCATCGGTGCATGAAGACCAGTCCGAACGGACTGGTTTTGTTCGGGATCCAATCCGGCAGTCCAACCGTCTTGAAGACATCCATTGCTGTCCTAATCTGATCCTTGGAGGTTAGGTCGGAGCTCCGATCATATCTCGGTGGCTTTGATTTCGTCCGATTGCACTTAAAGGCGACAAAAATCGCGAAAAGGTAATCCTTAAAGCTCAAATCTCGTGAAGCGAGAGTAGATTAGCCAGTCAAGGCTAGGATTAACACTTAGGGTTTTATGATATTCATAAATATGTTCTTGATTGGCTTAGTCGATGATTTGATGAAGTTGAGGTTGGTTGAATACAAGTTTGAGGTTGATCGTGTGACTTTGAATGTTGTTCTGAAATTTCGTATGCCTGTAACGTGCTTGCTATTTTGGTTAAAACGAGGTCTTAGATGGCCTCATCTCGGTTCGCGCTCTTTAAGTCTAGAAAGTAGACTCTATGAGCTTCGAATCGATAGGTCACATGCCCCGATTGAGCGACATGGTATTAGGATATACCATCTTCATGAAAATTGTTCCAAATCCTTTAATCTTTGTTGTCAAATGATTTTCAATGAATGGATTTTCTAAATTATATTTCAAAATTGCTTTGTTACATGTGATGTTTCCAATAGCAAATGTTTTAAAATTTTTTTTCAATAATTGATTTGACATCGTGAAAGTCATAGTTTGGACTGTATTCAAAATGTCCGCGACGTTGTGAATGCATTTATGCGAGCCTCGGGCTAGCCTTGGCAATTGAATGCATTCCATAACCGAGACATCGCCTTGTCTCCAAAAACCTTCTTGATGATTTCAAAGCCTATTGTTCAAACATCACACGTACCTCTCATATATATTCACGTCATTCATTAGCGATGCTTGTGTTCATAATTGGCGCATGCTCTGGTAATAAGTGACCTACCGATGGTTCACTCATTTGTTTGATTGATTGAAAAATAAGACTTGAAGAGCCTGCCTATGTATTTAATTCATACTTGTGCATGTGAATGTTAGATGTATGCTAGGTGCGATGAATGATATCGAGGAAAAACCATGGACAATCACCTATAACATCTCTCTAGGGACCTACGAGCGTTATTGGCCATGCAAGGATGCAAGTGGTTAATAATGGCTATAAGCCATAAAATGAATTAGATAAGTATCTAGAGGGACCCACGCATGAATTGCAAAGGCCAACCCCGAGGCCCAAATTTGGTTAATTTTGAATTCCGTTTCAATTGATTGATCATTCTTGATTTCTTGTTGTACTTTTGATTATTTTGATTTGTACTATTGTTTTTTTTCGTTGTATGTACCTAGCTATAGTTCTTAGATTAGGTATTAGATTGGGATCTTGAAGATGGAGAGTACTCGAAGATGGTGAAAGGTCGATGTCTGCTCCGACCATGCTATTGTACTATTCATCCCTAACATATGTCTCGGGTTTTCTTTGTCTTTATAAAAACCCGATGAGTTGCGTGTTTTGTTCTTTCCTATCCTTTCAGTTCATTTCTCATTTCATCTTTCTTAGGATTGTATGATAGAGTCAATACTTTCCTTGGTTATTTACTTATTGTTTCGCACTTTCAATACAATCGATTGCCCTCCTTTTATCTTTCTTAGAAATAGAATAACACGAAAATAACCAACGACGCATGATCACTTAGTTTAGGTTAAATGGCCCCGAAAAAGTAAAAAAGACACAATGATCACCTTAGATAACACATATACTGTTAGGTACCAAAAAGGCGCTAATAGAAATATTAGCATAACAAAAGTCCCCAAACTTAGATATTTAGTTGTATAGAAATCGAGGAACAACTCCCAACCATATATTGGATTTTCTAGTTGACCCTAAAAAACGAGGCTAGTGGCAACTCCCGTCTTATTTTTAGGTTGTTTAAAACAACTAGATCGTGTAAATGAACCCGTCGTGAGGGGTATGGGTCTTGATAAGACTCACCATAATTTAGTATACTCAATGTGGTAGTATCCTAAATGATGAAGTGATGCCATCCTTATGGGCGAAGCGTACTATCGAGAGGGCTATCATGGTAAAAGTATTCTTAAATCCGATATCCACACTGAACATCCTTTATCAAAGTGTGTCGCCCATGTGGGTATGGATCACAACTGTCCACTGTCACACGGGGTATGAGTTTGGAAGAATTTGCAACTGTGTATGAGGGAACTCACAAGAGGTTTGATCTGAAAGATGAGATGATAACGTATTTTGGAGCGCGAACCATGAGAAAATTCTCATGATCAAGTACCCCTAAAACCGACTTTCCCCAAGGTCGAGTCGCGACAAGGGTCACAGAAACATTTCACGAATTTACTTTCTAAGTTGCTTCCATAAATTTAAGCGACAAGCTAAATCAATTTATTAAATTAATGAAGAGAAGATCCCAATTTTGTCATCTATAAATTAGACTATTAGTGGAAAACTAACTTTGAATGAGCTGTATAAAATATTGGTTTAGGATTAGGTTGACAGCTCTTCGAGTTTCAATAGCCCTCTTATGCCTGCCTCCTCTTATGGCAAGAAAAACTTCAGGTTCTAACTCATTCATGCGTCCACATCCAAACACCCCACCACATAACACCGACCATGGTTAGAGCATTAACCACACTATGCGCAATGCGCACCCCTCCCCCTCAACCCTAGTTCAGCCTGACCTGCTTGCTATAAAACCCCAAATGTAGGGAAAATGCATTAATATACCGATGCATATTGCTGCGGTAAGTTCTAATATTATAATAATTCAAGCAATCAAAGATAAGAAACGTTTTTCAGCATGTAAAAGCTACCAAAAACCCCCAACATACATTTAACCTGAATTTTTTTTGCGATATCAAAAACTCCAAACTTATATTTATGTGATACATTTACCCCAAACTTGTGTCCGCGTGAAATATTACCTCAAGATTTGGTGTCGCAAAAAAGTTTGGGATTTTTGGTTTCACAAAAAAAAAAAATTAGGGTAAATATATCACATAAGTATAAGTTCGGGGTTTATGATGTCATGGAAAAAAGTTTAGGGTATATGTATCACATAGATACAAGTTTTGGATTTTTGATGTTATAAAAAATAATTTAGGGTAAATATATTACAATGGGCAAAGTTTCAAGTTTTTGTGACTTTTTCCCTTTTCAATACTTAAAACATTTTCAATACCTTTTTTCGGCACGTCTATGCGTGTGCTAATCTCACTAATAATAAGAAGATCCCTTGCATATAGCTAATGACAAATTTATCAGTGGTTGGCTCAATTTATTGATTGAGGGCATGATAGGTTATCGCCAAATTATTATACGATCAGGCATCAAGATGTTAAAAGAACAAATTCAATCAATTTAGTCTTTCTAAATCTGCTTAATAGTTAGTCTTTCTAAATCTGCTTAATAGTTACAAAAAGTACTTGGCAGTTATGTTGATAAAATTCAGTCATTTAGCCCATAACAAAATTGATAGAAATTTTTGGAGGCTTTATTTTTCTAATTTGACCTTTAGCATCAAATCCACTAGTTCCTAGTATTGTTTCTCATTTCAAAACAGTCATCACCTGAACAATTACCTTACGCCAATACTTTAGTAACTAAATTATTTTTCTATTGTCAATGACAATTCTTCGATCAATTGACTCCCTTTACCGAGCAGCATCGAAAAATTTAAGCGACAAACTAAATCAATTTATTAAATTGATGATGAGAAGATCCCAATCTTGTCATCTATAAATTAGACTATTAGTGGAAAATTAACTGAGGATAAGTTGTATGAAATCCTTGGATTAGGATTAGGTTGACAGCCTTTCAAATTTTTCATAGCCCTCCTTTTCATGCCTCCTCTCATGGAAAGAAAAATCCAAGTTCCCATTCATTCATGCATCCACGTCCAAACACCCTCACACATAACACTAACTATGGTTAGAACATTAATCACACTATGCGCAATGCGCACCCCTTCCCCTCAACCCTGGTTGGGCCGCCGGCCCAACGCTATAAATATTCCGCCCCTACACCCTCGGATTTGTCATTGCTTTCTCTTGGAGTCGCGTCTGTTCTCTGTACTCCTCTCTAAAGTTCTCGTCTCATCGATGGCATCCTCAGTCGTTGAATATAGGTGCATAATCGGCAATATCTCGCCGACCACCAACGACCAGTCTCTCGAGACGGCGTTCAGGCAGTACGGCGAGATAGTTGAAAGCGAGGGTCTGTTTGTCGTGATCTGTTTGTGTCACTTGATGCCTATGTTCTCTCTGTGTTAATCTTAAAATTTTTATTTTCCTCCATTCCGGTGCGTTTTGGTCTGGATCTGATGAGTTCGTCGTCGATTCTCTACAGGTCACCTCCAGCACCTGTGGCACCGTCGTTTTCAGGAACGAGGAGGCGATGAGGGCCGCAATCAACAACATGAACGGCAAGATCCTCGGCGGGAATCAAATCACCGTTTCCGTGGGCTTGACTGGCAGCGCCGGTGGCTTCATACCGAACCATGGCCGTCGCCATTAAGTTCGTCGGTTCAAGAGTAAGGGGACGAGGAACTGAGTCGTGGTTTAATGGTCATGGTGATGTTCGTGTTGTTTACCCTGTTAGCTATCTTCGTTGCCAACCCTTGATCTTTGTCGTTGTTTACCCAGTTAGCTATCTTCGTTGCCGACCCTTGATCTTTGTCTTTCTTTTCTTGTAATTATTGATGCCTGAATGGGGAGTCGCTTTTGATAGGCGTTGCCTTTCTCTGTGATACTTCTGTTGCCGAGAGACGTGTCAAGGAAAGCGTATAGAACTCTAGAGGGAGACTCAGGGTTCCGAAGAACAGGTTAATCAGTGTTAATCGTTCTGATTCTGTTGCACTGGCGCTGCCTGTCTGCTGATGTATGATCTAACCTCTAATTTTCAAAATTTTAGGGAAATTCATAGCTTTTTTTTTTTTTTTTTTTTTTTTTGAGTTTTTCGCTGAACTAAAAACTTCTAAAGGAAAATGGATAGTTTTCCCTTGTATGTTGATATGCTTAAAAACCATTTTTTGTGATTGAATCTCATTTAAAAAATAATTTCAATCTCATGTTAAAAAAATGAGTTTTTTTTTATTAAAATTTTTCTTTTCCTTTTTTGTATTTTTTCCTTCTCCATCCGCTGGTCACCGACGGCCATAGGCGAGCTCAAGCTTACCTGGGATTGGGGGAGTTGCGAGCTCTTTGGCCTTGGCTATGCGCGAGCTTGCTTGGATCTGGCAAACCGCCACCTCACCGGCCTGTGTGGCCTATCGTGAGGCTGCCAGCCGTCACCAAGGCATGTAGAAGAACACGTTAATCCGTGATAAACAGCTAACAGCACCAGTGTTCTGATTTTGTTGCACTAGCGTTGTATATCATCATCACCTCTATTTCTCAATTGGCTTTGTGGGAATTCGTAGCTATTTTCTTTGATGTTTTCAATAAACAAGAAGATTTCATGGTAAAGAAAATATTTTTCAAAAAATTGTTTTTTAGATAAATGGATGTTTTTTTTTTTTTTTTTTGTCTAGTGGTATGTGGCTAAAAATATTTTCTAGTGTTTGCATCTCATTTAAAATAGGATTTGAATCTCATAATTTATCTTGGGTAAAAAAAATTTTGAATTTTGAATTTTTTTCTTTTCTCTCGCTTTCTTTGTCTTTTTCCTTTAGACCTTACCAATGCTCGTAGGCACTTGAGCTTGTTGGGATCGGTCAATTTGCAAGCTTGCTAAGCTTGAGCTCGCCAACTTGCATGGAAGGAGGAGAAAGGAAACGAAAGAAAAGTACAAAGAAAAACTAGAAAAAGAAAAGAACGAAAAATAAGAACAAACTTTTCACTAACCAAGGATATGAGCTCCAGTGTTGAGGACCCTTGCAATTAAAAAAGAAAAGAAAAGAATGAAAAATAAGAACAAACCTTTCACTAAACAAGGACCTAGGACCTGAGCTCTAGCGTTGAGGACCCATGCATGGTCTTTGTGGCTTTGGGCCACATAGTCTCTATGGATCCAACATAAGGGTTGGGATTAGAGCTTGAGAGCGTCAAGGACTCAACATAGCCTCTATGGACTCGTGTTTGGGTGCCCGAGCATTGGGTATACGCACCAAGGATTCGGGCCCAATCTAGATGCACTCGAGCGTGGATGCTAGGGGCTTAGGCTCGAGCACCGTGATTCGCGCCTAGTATGACGTCCCAGGGCGTCACATACTAAGCGCAAGCGGAATTATAATTATTATTGACATCTTACTAATCTTATTAACTCCTTCTGATAACATATAATATTTACCATTGAAGGTTAGCATGTATAACATGGATTATTTAAAATCTTAAATTTATATTATGAGGTTATCTTGCAATTCTTCTAACAATTCTCGATATTAGCCAATTCCATTCATGCACATAGACAAGATCATAAAAGGCTTCCTTTCTTTTTACCATCTTCAGGGCTTACAAAATTTATCAACTTGAACTCTTTCTATTTTCTTCACCTATATATATACATCATATACACAACAAAAGTAAGGCGCAACAAAAGCCAGGGATAAGGGTGAGGGTGTCTATTCCACGAGTTCCCACACAAGCCCACGTCTTATAAAAAAAAACAAAAGACTATTCTCCGGCTTCTACACGATCACTGGCGTCTAGGCGCCATCCAACCTAGCTCCAAGTCCACCTGCACCAAAAGGTAAAGGACCGAACATTTTGTCACGCCTCGAACCCCGAGACACGTGAATAACCCGCCATGGTCATGCAATCGCGACATTCCCAGGTAGTGTCGCCGACCCGATTTAATTTATTAAGCGCATGTGGAACGTATTAAGAATTCCCTGACAATTTAAAAGCGGGATAGAACAGCAGGAACAAAAATCTCAATTTAATACAAATCAACATACTGCCATAAAATCAAACAAGGTTTACATGTAGCCAAAATGGGTCGGAATCTACACACTAGGGATCGGGCTATTAAAAAGAAAGAACAGTCCTAAGGCTACTAATCGGATTCGGTCGTCGGTCCTTCATCTTCTTGGCTCTACGACTCCTTGCCCAACTGCACCGGCAGTCCACCTTACTCCACTGGAATCGTCATCTACGGCCATGAAATATTTTTCCCATAACGGGGTGAGACATTGTCTCAGCAAATTCACCCCTCCTAAGCCCCTATTAGAAAGAAAATACACCCCAGCATGACCTAGCCACACATCAAGAAGACTTACCTTGCAATAGTCTGCGCCTGCAGGTTAGTACAGTTCATATCATTCAATCACGTGCAAATGTGACAATTAAATAAATCAAGGCATAATCACATCATCAATCAATCAACCACTTGGATCGTCTCAGTGATCAATCGGCTTAGCCGATTACGTGTTATTCTAGCAAATCAATTAATGCTCCCAACCACGGCTCTAAAGGTAAACTCAACAATCGGTGGCAATCACGGCCCCACGTGGCATGACCTTCAATAAGGTGGTTCAACGCCGCCTCGATAGGCACGACCTCTAATAGGTGGTTATCACAGCCCCAAAGGCACGACCTCTAATAGGTGGTTCGGCCTCACTAGACACGGCCTCTCATAGGCGGTTCATCACGGCCCCAAAGGCACGACCTCTAATAGGTGGTTCATCACGGCTTCACCAGGCACAACCTCTAATAGGCGGTCTATCGCGGCCAAATTCCCAACAATTCCCACACTTGGAATTTCTACACATAACCCCTAATTATCGCAATCACACTCAATTCGCCACAATTCATGCATCAAATTTAAATTCTAACAAAGCACAAAGAAAGCAATCAACACGAAATTCGAGCAACCGGGGCTAAAAATAAATTTTTCCGTTTTTTTTATAAATAATAATATTTAATTAATTTCAGAATATTTTAATAATATTTTAAGTAACCGAATTTCGAAACATTTAAATAAATATAAATTAAAATCCAATTATGTCATATCACCACTTAACTTTAATTAACCTCTTTTAAACTTAATTAAACACAATTAAGCTTAATCCAATTCCTTAATCCAATTTATAATAAAATAATCTAATCTATCCACCTAAACATACTTAATTTAAACTAAACATGCTTAGGCCATAATTAACCGTCTAATCAAGGATTAGTGAGATAAACTCACTCGATTAACAAACCGAACGGACCAAAACGACGAGCGCAACGCTAGGATCGACTTTCCCCAAAGGCGGTCTCACGTCCGGGGCCGGGAAGGAGGCCGAAACGGGCCTTAAATGGGCTGCCATACCCATTTTCCGGGGTTGCTGAGTTGCGGCCAAGGAGGAGCTGGACGGCGGCGGCTTGGGCGAGGGAGCGGCGAAGGAACGGCGGGGGAGAGGGGCGGCTCGGCCGACGGCTCCGGCGATGGTGAGGCGCGACGGGCAGAGACGAGGATGGCCGCTGGGCTGTTGGACGTGGGCTGAGGCGCGCCGACTGAGGAGTGCGTGCGCGCGGGACGTCGCGCGGACGGGTGGCACCCGCGATGCGCGGCGGCGGCGGGTCTCGGTGACGGCGTGCGGCGACAAGCTTCAGCTGGTGTTCCCCTCTTGCTACGGCTGTGCATCCGAAGAAGAAGAAAAAGATGAAGATGGGGAGAGGGGGAGCCGACGAGAGAGAGGGAGGGGGAAAGGAGGAAGAAGACCCCTTTCTCTCTCCTCCTTTTCCTTTTCCTTTTTCTCTTTTTCTTTTAAACCAAATATGAGGGCCCACCACATGACATCACCGACGATGTCATGCCCCACTAACTCCTACAACTCTTTCAATAGGTGCAATTAATTTTCCGCCGGGGTCCAAATCTTGTACATCTCAATTTCTTCAATTCTTCTTTCAATTGAGTCCAATTGAAGTCCATAAAAATAATCCAATGTCACCACACTTTAATTCACACCCTCACTTGTCCATAGAACCTTCTTGTGTCTCAATCGTGCGATTAGAGGCGGACCTTAATCCCTCTTGATTCAAATTAAATTAACTCCCATAAAATCAATTGATGTTTCACTTATCAAATTGATTATTTTCTTTATCCAAAAATCCCCCATATTCCTCAATTTCACAACCCCGACTTCAACCGGACAAAAAACGGCCCTATTTATCCAAAGTCGAAATTAGGACCCGAAAAACTGGATGTCACAACTCTTCCCCTCTTATAAAAATTTCGTCCTCGAAATTTAAACCTTTACCAATCCTTATACAAGAGGTGGGGATATTTTCGTTTCGCTGAGTCTCACTATTCCAAATTAATCCTTCGGTTTCATGGTGTTGTCTGACCATTTTGATCAAGGATACCATCTTGGTATACCAAATATGTTCTTTCTGAACCGACAACTGAACTGAACTTCTCATGTATGACACTCTGTCGTTAACATCTGATTTCTTCTTCTCAACACCCTATCGAACCTTTGAAGCTTAATGACTGAAAATTTCTCGCGGCCTCCCTGTCCAGTCTTCACTCGACACCGATCCGACCACTGAAACACTGATTTCTGAGCTGACTCCGGTCTGTGATCTTTCTTCACTTTCTTTTTACCACTGAATTCTGTACTCTCTGTTTTGCACTGCTTAAGAAAGAACCTCATGAAAGAACCCCTTTGAAAACTCTGCCAAACCTGAAATCTCTGATCTGGATTCAAAATATAATTCACCCCCGGCACTCCATGCCGGAGAATTATCCGATGCCCACACACTTTGACATACTTACTCTATGACGTGACAGAATCTTCAATTTCTGAAATCGAGCTTAGATTGGCGGTTAATTTCACTCTGACGCGCTTTTGGTGTGACCCAGGCTACTAGGTAGTTCTCAGAAATTTTTAGGACAAATGACCCGTGGTCGATTTCCTTCGAGCCACAATGAACCCACTTGACACAAAGTGTCGATTCTCGATTGTCGTGAAAATCTCGATGATTCAAATACGGACACAGGGTACCAAAACGACAGTAACATCAAATTAGTGCCAGTCTATGAGAGTTTCCAATTCAGTGGGGTCACCCACGATTGGTCATTCATCTCGGTCGGCGACCTATCTCGATCTTAATTCGATTTTATACGTGCCGCAATGATCTCGTGAAGATGGACACGGTCGAGAAGTCGATTCCCGGTCGAATTCTCAAGTCTATTTGCCTTAAAGTCCTTAATAACTCACCCAGCTAGTCTAGTTATCTCGTGAGTGGCCAACTTCGAGAAAAACACTAAAGTTGCGCTGATGAAATGCCCAACTTATCCAATCAAAGCTAGAATCCATAAACCTGGATGTCGCACCCCCAAAACAAGATCCATTTGTATCGTACCAAAGCGGACCAACTCCATCTATCAATCGACCACTATCCTCAAATGGTATCAGCAATCCCCTGAATCCTTAGTATGCTCATCGCAATGTTCCATTGTGATATATTTTCATCCCCACTGGGGACTCTTAAGTGATGATAAAATCCTCCGAGTCTACATTATTGAACTTCCACTTACTGATAACTCTGGCACTTGCAACCTGCTTGGCGATATCTATCTTCATATCAGCCCACCAATGTAGCTGACGCTGATCTGACTTACTTACATCATTTGGTCAAAACTGCAATACTATAGTGAACTTTTGACAAAATCTTTTCCCTGAGTGCTATACTGTCAAGTGTATTCAATCACTCATGAAACCCGAACTTTCCATCCTCATACATCTCAAAGTCAATCTCTTTCTTACTAGTATCCTCTTATCAGACTTTCTGAACATCTCTGTGTGTCAACTAGGCGCCGATTAAAACTTGAGCATCTGGTTCAATTTTACAATTTCAATTTTTTTTTTTTTTAAGGGCGGCTATAAAATTCAAAGGGTAGCCTACCTCAATTTTGAAAACCAAATTTTGAACCCTTTTTAAATAAAATCTATACTTTAGCCAGTCTGTACACAAATGAAGACTCTCGACTCAAAGCATCAGTGACTTCCTTCATCCTTCCGGGTGATACCCGATACCACTATCCAAGTCCTTCAAAAGATCTGGTTCACCGCGCTATCTTATTCAATTCCTCCTAGGAGAATAATTACTTTGAGGCTTTGACAATCGATAAAGATCTGGAGTCTTCCTTTATGCCAATGATATCTCTAGATCTTCGGAGCGGAAATTGTTGCCGTGAGTTCCAAGTCGTCTATCAGGTAATTCGATTCATAAGGTCTCAACTGACGGGACACACATGCAATAACCCCATCATGCTGCATCATTAAGCCACCCAATCCTTTAAATGATGTATCACTGAAGATCTCACACCCTCTGGGATCGGACGGAATGGCCCACATAGGTGCAGTAGTCAGCCTCTTTTTAGGCTCTTGAAAACTACACCTGCACTCATCTATCCACACGAACTTTTCTTTCTTCCTCAGTAGTCTTGTCAACAGCGGTGCTAACACTGAAAGAAAACCCATATACAAACTGTCTATAACACTGTGCTAAACCCAGAAACTTCTGATCTCTGTCACTGTAGTCAATCTCGGCCAATTATTCACTGCTTTAATCTTGACGGGGTCCACGAAGATTTCTTCGCCTGAAATCACGTGACTTACAAGCGATACATACGTCATCCAAAACTTACGCTAACTAAACTTAGCATGAAATTCAAGAGTTCTCAAGGTCTAAAGTATCATCTTTAACTGTCTCTCGTGCCCCTTGGCACTCTTTGAATACACCAGGATACTTCATTGAATACGATCACTACTGATTTAAGTACCCTTACACATTCTGCTCATAAGACCCAAACAAATAGTTAAGGTATCCGTCAAACCACACAGCATTACAGTGAACTCATAACTGCAGTATTGAGTGCGAGATGCTAATTTTGGTATGTCTTTCTTTTTGATCCTCAATTGATGACACCCTGACCTTCAGTCGGTCTTGAGAATTATCAATGTACAACCACGGCGAACCAACTTTCTTCTTCATGAATAGAACAAGTGCTCCCCGAGGTGATGCACTGAAACGGATGAATCCCCTATCCAAAATTTCCTGCATCTGCACCTTTAGTCCTTCTAACTCAGGCAACACCCTCCGGTAAGGAACCTTAGGGACCGGCTCTATTTCGGGTGCTAATTCAATCACGACTCCGATCCTCTTCCTGACAACCAACCTAACAATTCTCCATAGCATACTTTTAGAAAACTTCTGTGTCACGATTGTATTCTCCATATTCAACCCCTCAGCTGATGCGTCCATTATAGTTGCCACGTAGATTTGATAACTAGCACACTGAACTAGGTCATCTCCAATGACGAATAATAATGATTGAAGTTCCTCTTTGACTTTTAGTGACCCAAATTTTCGCACACTAACTGAACAAACTAAATTATGTCACTGTCACGGTTCAAAACAACAGAAAGCTCCTCGAGCCAAATCTTTTTATAAATGACTTTCAAGTCATACTTAAGCAAACCCTTCAAGTACCACTATAATTAGAGATTCATCTTTCCGTCACTTTATCATCACGACGAAGATCCTACAACCTTCACTGAAAGTTCTGCTGCACTACTCTGATAAAAGCATCTCAAAAGCATTCTTTCCTTGATCGATGCATGGTCAATCCCTTCATGCTCCTTTAGCCATCGAAGTGGCGTCATATCTGCAATAACAGCGCTTACACTCCCCTGAACTTACACGGACAATTCATAACTTGATGGCCATGCCGACCATGTTCAAACCGTGTTCCCTTTTTACTCTGACTCTGGGCTAACTCATGCCTCCTTTTCACGAACTCGGCACATAATCAATGAGTCATCTACCCCCTATTAAGGAATACCACGCACCCTTCTTTGCACTGAGATTCGTTCCAAGTACTCTGCTAAATGTCCCGAAGCATATTTCCTCTGCTCTATCTTATCAATGGCAGTGACCGAAACAACTGTGATTCCATCTGCCTATACGGACAATCTTTGATCAAACGGCCTTACTGGCGACATCTGCAACAAGTCTCTTCCCTCTTACAACACGGGACAAATCCATGTCCTTTCTTACAGACACGACACACACGATCAAGTTGAGCACTGACTTTCCAATTCTACTCTTCCAGTTGGGTGAAACATGGCACATTTCCTTTGACATCGACTTTTTCCCTAATCGATTCCCATTTATGTCTAAACCGAACCTCGACTCAGATACGATGGCTTGATCCTCGATCACAACTCCATATTAGGCCTCAACAGGCATGGCCACAACAACGGTCACGACACTGGCAGCAGTAGAAACAACGACAACAACGGCGGTTACGGCCTTGGCGGCACTGACAGTGACGGCGGTAACAGCGACTGAAGCGGCGGCCTACTGACCATTCTGTCTCCAAACCTCTCAAGCATCCTCAAAAACCAAGCAAACTTTAAACCTTCAGGGGCTACTACCCCAACATTGACTGGATACAATGCTTCACCACTCGCACTGGCCCCAACTTGCGCTCTACCCGGGCACCACGGGCACCAACTTTCAAAAGCGGCCCGCCCCGAAACACAGGGCTTACTACCCTCACTTAGCGGCCCACGACACTCGGTCACTCACGCAACAGGCTTAACACAGACGCCCGCTTTCAAAACCAACACTGAGCGACCACACAAGTAAGCTACCAAGCAACTATCAATCACATGCATCAGAATATTAAAAGCCTTTCCTGCTAACTATCCCATGACTCAGCGCACCCCATCACTCCATACACAGACCATGCTCTGATACCACTTAAACGAGGTTGTCACGCCCCGAACCCCGAGACACGTGAACAACCTACCATGGTCATGCAATCGCGACATTCCCAGGTAGTGTCGCCGACCCGATTTAATTTATTAAGCGCATGCGGGACGTATTAAGAATCCCCTGACAATTTAAAAGCGGGATAGAACAGCAGGAACAAAAATCTCAATTTAATACAAATCAACATGCTGCCATAAAATTAAACAAGGTTTACATGCAGCCAAAATGGGTCGGAGTCTACACACTAGGGATCGGACCATTAAAAAGAAAGAACAGTCCTAAGGCTACTAATCGGATTCGGTCGTCGGTCCTTCATCTTCTTGGCTCTGCGACTCCTTGCCCAACTGCACCGGCAGTCCACCTTACTCCACTGGAATCGTCATCTACGGCCCTGAAATATTTTTGCCACAACGGGGTGAGACATTGTCTCAGTAAGTTCACCCCTCCTAAGCCCCTATTAGAAAGAAAATACACCCCAGCATGACCTAGCCACACATCAAGAAGACTTACCTCGCAATAGCCCGCACCTGTAGGTTAGTACAGTTCATATCATTCAATCACATGCAAATGTGACAATTAAATAAATCAAGGCACAATCACATCATCAACCAATCAACCACTTGGATCGTCTCAGCGATCAATCGACTCAGCCGATTACGTGTCATTCTAGCAAATCAATCAATGCTCCCAACCATGGTCCTAAAGGTAAACTCAACAATCGGTGGCAATCACGGCCCCACGTGGCACGACCTTCAATAAGGTGGTTATCATGGCCCCAAAGGCACGACCTCTAATAAGTGGTTCGGCCTCACTAGACACGGCCTCTCATAGGCGGTTCATCACGGCCCCAAAGGCACGACCTCTAATAGGTGGTTCATCACGGCCTCACCAGGCACGGCTTCTAATAGGTGGTCTATCACGGCCAAATTCCCAACAATTCCCACACTTGGAATTTCTACATATAACCCCTAATTATCGCAATCACACTCAATTCGCCACAATTCATGCATCAAATTTAAATTCTAACGGTACAACGGCGATCAAAGCACGAAATTCGAGCAACCTAGGGGCTAAAAATAAATTTTTCCGTATTTTTATAAATAATAATATTTAATTAATTTCGAAATATTTTAATAATATTTTAATTAACCGAATTTCGAAACATTTAAATAAATATAAATTAAAATCCAATTATGTCACATCACCACTTAACTTTAATTAACCTCTTTTAAACTTAATTAAACACAATTAAGCTTAATCCAATTCCTTAATCCAACTTATAATAAAATAATCTAATCTATCCATCTAAACAAACTTAATTTAAATTAAACATGCTTAGGGCATAATTAACCGTCTAATCAAGGATTAGTGAGATAAACTCACCCGATTAACAAACCAAACGAACCAAAACGACGAGCGCGACGCCGGGATCGACTTTCCCTAAAGGCGGTCTCGTGTCTGAGGCCGGGAAGGAGGCCGAAACGGGCCTTGAATGGGCTGCCATACCCATTTTCTGGGGCTGCTGAGTTGCGGCCAAGGAGGAGCCGGGACGGCGGCGGCTTGGGCGAGGGAGCGGCGGAGGAACGGCGGGGGAGGGGCGGCTCGGCCGGCGGCTCCGGCGATGACGAGGCGCGACGGGTGGAGACGGGGACGGCCACTGGGCTGCTGGACGCGGGCTAAGGCGCGCCGGCTGAGGCGCGCGCGCGGGGACGCCGCACGGACGGGCGGCGCCGGTGACGTGCGTGGCGGCGGGTCTTGGCGACGGCGTGCGGCGGCAAGCTTCAGCTGGTGTTCCCCTCTTACTGCAGCTGTGCATCCGAAGAAGAAGAAGAAGATGAAGATGGGGAGAGGGGGGGAGCCGACGGGAGAGAGGGAGGGGGAAAGGAGGAAGAAGACCCCTTTCTCTCTCCTCCTTTTTCCTTTTCCTTTTTCTCTTTTTCTTTTAAACCAAATAAGAGGGCCCACCACATGACATCATCGATGATGTCATGCCCCACTAACTCCTACAACTCTTTCGATAGGTGCAATTAATTTTCCGCCGGGGTCCAAATCTTGTACATCTCAATTTCTTCAATTCTGCTTTCAATTGAGTCCAATTGAAGTCCATAAAAATAATCCAATGTCACCACACTTTAATTCACACCCTCACTTGTCCATAGAACCTTCTTGTGTCTCAATCTCGCGATTAGAGGCGGACCTTAATCCCTCCTGATTCAAATTAAACTAACTCCCATAAAATCAATTGATGTCTCACTTATCAAATTGATTATTTTCTTTATCCAAAAATCCCCCATATTCCTCAATTTCACAACCCCCGGCTTCAACCGAACGAAAATGACCCTATTTATCCAGTCGAAATTAGGACCCGAAAATCTGGATGTCACATATTTCTCCTTCATGGTTGACAAACCATGCCACAAACCTCAGGGGAATCAAGTCAGCTTTACCGTCGTCCATCCAAAGGGTAGCCTCATACTTGGAAAAAGTCATGTCAATGTTAGGATCATACACGTCATGAAAAGAAATATCAAGGCATGCTACCACCTCGAGCTACTAGCGGTACGTCCATGCTATCAATCTGAAAATGTAAGGTATGAGCAAATAACCTTGCCCAGTAAATAATGATAAAACTCTAACTTAAACAATCCGTAGCTATCAAAGTTACAAATGAATCATCAAACAATTTAGGATACTAAGATAGTATATCACAAGCATAAACAATACTAATAAATCATGTAAGAAATCACCTTATCTGCATCCATTTCTATACTTACCCTTCACAAACTCAATCTCACATCAAGATATAATGCAACAATAATAGATGAACTCACTCGCCAAATAGAATTATATTTAGTGTGCATATGATCCACTCTCGAATCAGTCACAACCGGGATACTACTGGCTTGATCGAGTCACTTCCGGAAAGTACGTTATCCGGACTCCCACAATACCTGTAATTGTGGGCATTTAACTTCGAGGCATCTCGGTATCACACAACCGAGGTCCTCTCAAGACCACACAGCAAGAGGCATCTCACTCTGAGGCATCTCAATATCACACAACTAAGGCATCCTTGATCACACACAAGGGCATCTCACTCCGAGGCATCCCGACATCTCTCTACCAAGGCATCCAAGACCACGCAGCAAGGGCATCCCAAACTTCCGAGGGCATCACTAGTATCTCTGTACTGATGGGTTCATTCACTCTTTGAAGCACACATTTCACACCACCACACCTTTGATTAATGCAATTATCATATGCAAAAGAAAAGACTCTAAAGTATCTATCTAACTCTCATGAACCTAGCACACATGTGTGTCCAAATTATAAGATAAAATCCATTACGACATGTCCCATACCATGCCGAACAAATATTTATCCCATAATCAAGCACTATGCACCACACTCATTGCACACGCATGATTCTATATGCACTTATACCTCAATTGACATATAAGACTTACTCATACACAACTAACATCTATTATAAGGTTTATTAGGCTCTATGTTCATCATATAAGTCTAATATATAGGACACTACATCTAATATGTGTTCTCGGGTCCAAACAGTACACTAGCTAAATGAACAGTTTCTGTTTCGAACACAAAAGGCATTTCAATACTTGTCGAAATACTACCAAATTTTAGTATGTTATATTTAAGACATAGCTTAACATTTTTCGTGAAGGAATTTAAATCTAGTTCTCACTGTATGAAGAGTAACAGTCGACATAATCCTTACTAATATCCTGTACCTAGTCCAGACTTTATCTCTACAAAGAAAAATCATTTTACCAATCATTTCTTATCCATTTAATCTCAAATTTTGACACGTTATTCCTTAAGATGTGTTCTACAATTTTCATTAAGGATTCAAAGTCTAATTCTAACTAGGTAATTACAGAAATTCATATAATCAGTAAAGGTTAAACCGATTCTCACAAAAACAGTTTACTAGTTTTACTAAATTCACTTCTATCTCTAGGTTTTTATATCCATATGGTTATGGCTATGTGTATAACTCAATCTTATAGAGGTTCTGTCATGTAGAAAGGTTTCTTTCCTATCTCTATTAACATACATAAGGAAAATAACACTGAAACAGAAGACTCCACAACTGTTTTCACCTAGAACAGAATAGATACACGATTTTTCTCACTTCTAACCCAACTAAACCACTTATCTTTCCACAAATCTCTTCTACAATACTTCAATGCTTACTCACAGCAACTTAAAGCACCTTCAGCATGTCTTTCTCTAGCAAATAATCAATTCCACAGCTCGGCTTGAAGAGTTATTGCATCCGTGAGTCACTCATCACAATTTATACCAAAACAACTCACTCGGCAACCATTTCATCACTTCACTCAACAAAGCAGCATACTCACACTAGAATTTCAAGACATACAAGACTCAAGAGTGATATGCAATAGCTTCTACCTTCAATCTAACACTCACTAAGCTTAGATCAATCACAAAACAGCAACTACAAACTAAATCCTTCACTGTTTGGTTAGATCCGCAAGCTCCCTTGATGAAACAATGGATAACTTTCAATTTAGAGTTAGATCTTTCCTTACCTTGTTTCGGCTACAACACAACACGAAGATTCTTCAAGATCAACACTTGAAATTAACATGCAAGACGAAGAAACTTGCTGGTTTGCTTCTGGTTCTTCACTGCTCGACCGAGAGAAAAGATGAAGAAGAAGATGAGGGTTTTCGATTTTTGAGGAGAGAGAGAGAGGGTTCCGAAATTTACTAGGGAAATAGATCTACAAGGCTAATCCCTAGGCTAGACTAATGATGAGATTTGCTAATGATTATATTTCCTTGGAGTTGCCATCTTCGGTTTCTATGGATTGAAGAAAAACCATGGGTGTCTCAACATAGAGAAAAGAGAGAGAGGTTTGTGTCGTGTCATCCATGCACAAGAATTTCGCCATCTGTCATTCGTCGCTCATTAACAGTTAATCGATATCATTAGTTAGTTCATTAGTTTCTAATATTTTCATCTAATTGCCTTTTGTTTCTACTTAATCCCAAATATACAAAATCATAACATATAACATATCGACTAGTCAATGTTAGTCTACAAAGAATTCATCACAAAAAGAATGCTAAAGTTATAAGTAATTCACTAATCAAATCACCTTAACTATAATCTATGAATTTTAACTGAAAATAAAATCACTCAGGCCTAATTATCCATTCCTGGCCCAACAGGCTCAACCTAAATGATCCGGCCCACTAAACTTACAAATCTAATAATCTCGAACCTTGGCCCGCTTCAAGTCAATTCTAAGCGCAGCTTTCCCATTCAAATCTATAAGCCCGGTTCTAAAATAATTGTGTGGCCCACTTACTCTCAAGCCCATACGTTCCTCAAAGTCTATCGAGTTCACTTTTTGGCCCGTTCCAAATAAATCTAAGTTTCTAATGATCCAATTATGCTAATGACGGTCGATGAAATTTGGGATGTCACACCCAGCCTCGAGCCCTAAACTCCAAAATTTGGGAACCCATGTTGGGGTTTTCATGCCTGAATGTGAAGTTTGGGTCCACATGCTGTTATATAGTCATATTTTTGAAAACATGTTCTAGTTTTTTCAAGGAATGAAATCATTTTCATGAATTTAAGCTTTGTAGGAAAACTAGGAAGACATTTTCCCTTTACTAGGAAAACTTTTCTCGTTAATTTACTAGTCCATGCTTGACTAGGCAAGTAGATGAACGAGGCATGAAATTTGGATCGTTCTGGATCGAGATGGAGATGGATCGATTTGGATCGAGGTGGTGAGATGGAGATGCTCCTGTGTTAGTTATTGGTCCACTTGAATTTTCCTAAGCCAACCAAATATAAGAAAAAATCCTTGTAATCTATTGATAAATAAACTTCGATTTGTTGACCTATCAACTATTGCTCCATAATTTGATTTGATTTTGTCATCCATATAATCCTATACCGAAGACATAATTAAAATATTAAGCATTAGTGAAAGCAAAATACTTGTAGAAAGCAACGAAGTAATTCCATATCGAATCTAAAATTTTAGTTCATTTTTGTTTTATAATGCATAAATTATGAGATCATGGATCATCCCAATCCGACTACTTTTAATTTTAATGAAAATGTTGATGAAAATAAAATCATCACTAAAAAGAACAAAAGGGACTATTCTTTTAAAAAAAATCGATTGAATTAGAGAATCGAAATTAAAAAGAAAAAGGACCCGCAAGTCGAGATAATCTTGAATCAGATGTACAAAATCAAACGAATCTGGGAAAATTCCAATTAAGGGCCCGAAGTGGAGTTATTTTCTCAAAAGATGACCTAAAATGAACCATATTTTAAATAAGAATTTGAAGTGATCAAGTTAGTCTCAAATAAGGGTCTAGGCTTACTGGATGGCCATTTCCAGCGACTTGAACATGGGTAATTTGGTCAAAATATGCTATTGGATAAGAAATTGAAGAAAATCCCCAAATGATTTTCTATAAATTTTCACGTTTTCTTCATTTCTCTCCTCCACTGCTCTCACCTAATCCTCGACTGCACTGCTCTCAGTCTCTGCTGCTCGCCTGATCTCGTTAGCCATGCCAATTGGGTTTTCGCCGCTTACCTGATCCTCATCACTCCTCGCCCGCTCCTTGCGAGCTTTAGTCCGTTGTTTGCCATTCACTGTCAGCTCTTCTTCCCCAGATTCATCGTCCACAATCTTTAAGTCTTCCACGAGTTTCAGGTCGGTCATTTGCAAGCTTCACTCACTTTCAATCGAGGTAATTGTCATTCATATCGGCACAATCCGTTTAAGGGAAAGCTATCATAGCTTGTCGCGACAACACGTCGCCTAGGTATGGGCATGTTGTGGAACATCACACTAACGGCGCGAGGCTGTCACGCCCTGACCCTCGAGCGCGCAGCATCCCTTGATCTTTTCGGTCATGGAATTGCGACGTCCCAAGAGGCGTCGCCGACCCAATTGCTTTATTCAATTAAATACGCAATGGAAGCACAAACAATTCACCCAATCAACAAACGGGGATAATTTTAACTACTCATATATATGTATATATATATATATATATATACATATATACATATATGCATCCACAACGTCATTACAACATACCAACTATTTATATCCAAATTTAAACATCACTAATTACCATATTTCACATTCAATCAAAATGCGCAGTTATTCACACTTTCAAAAGGTTTCAGGGTTAGCCTAGCTCCTCTGTGCAATGAAGCAACTTGAAATGGGTGGTATCTGTCATGTCCCAATCTTCTGAGCACGTACCCATCCCTCTTGGTCGATATAATAGCAATATCCCAAGACGCATCGCCGACCCATTCTAGTATGAGGCCCTCTCTTTGTCCATTACGATACACGCAATACCATGCCCTGTATTGATGAGGCACCTTTTTGGGTAGACCCGCATCAACCCAGATTATGGACTTCACTAGTTCGTACTACAGCCCATCGGGATGCCCATGGATCGAAATGTAATACTTTTGTTCTATGACCTTCTTGGGTTGCCCAAAATGCTCGGAAGGAGCTGCCATTTATGGGCCTAAAAATGGTTATCCCACAACGGGGTGAGACTATGTTTCAGCGAGTTCTACCCCCTAAGCCTTGACTAGGAAGAAAATATGCCCCAAAGGCTGTCTAAGCACAACAAGGGTAGAGGACTTACTTGGGCCTCTACTTCTTCCTGCAAGTTAGTTTAATTTATGAACTCGCAATCACACCATCCAATCAAACAGATCGAGCTATCGATTAATCGACTCAGTCGATTGCATGTCATCATGATCATTCAATACTATCTATAATGTCCTATCATATCAGGACCGCTTGCCTAAAGTTGAAAATATAGATAGTATAGCTCGTCCAAAGCTGATAATATTATTGCTCACCCAAAGCTGATAAGGTATATTGCTCACCCAAAGCTGATAAGGTATACTATTTACCCCAAGCTGATATATCGTGGCCCTTAAGTTGATATATTATACTGGTATACTGCTTGCCTAAAACTGACATATCAGAGCTCGTAGGTTGATATAGTGTACCATCTTGACTATCTAACAAATTCACCATTTTTATCATACATGATAAAAATAATTTTGTGGGTACACGGTCGGCCTTAACCAAAATACAATATTTACACTTTTGAAAATCCCTCCAATTTCCCATAGTCCAAAATATATTTTTGGCACTGTAAACCGACGCTCGGTTATTTTCCAATCAAATACTGGAAATAAATAAATTTAGGAATAAATTGCCAAATGCACAAATCACACACAATCATCACAAATTAGAACTCAATTAAATAAACAGATCACACCAATGGAATCAACATAAAATTTCAGTCACCGGTTATTCCTATCTAATTTTCCAAAAATAAATAAATAATTAAATAATTACAAAAATTAATAAATAAATACCAAAAATAGCAACTTAGGCCCGTAAAGCCTAATTAAAAGCCTGCAACGAACCCGGAAAATTTCCGAACCACTCTAGATAAATATAAAGCTTGTCTAGGCCCTAATCACACTACTTTGTAACCACCTAACATGCAATTAGAGGTGTTAAAATGGGTCGGACCCATATATAACCCATTTAAATCATAAATGGGTCGTAATCACTTGTTTTTTAAAGAAGTTAGTTAAATGGGCTTAACAACTAAAGACTTAAGATAGGTGGGTCTTAAGTGGGTCTTAAATGGGTTGGGTTTAGAACCCATTTTCACCCAAAACCTCACAATCTCTCTCTTCTCTCTTTAACTTTACAAAAATATTTTTTTTATAAAAATCGAAATTATAATTATTTTTTATTTTAATTTTCTTTTCTTTTTTTTTCTTTTTTTCTTTATTTTTCTTTCTTCTTCCTCCGATTCTTGCCGGCACGGTGATGGCCGACAACCGGCTAGGCGATCCTTGAGCTTGTCGGCCGATGGGCGAGCTCAAGCTCGCTCGACGCCGGTAAGCCTCGAGCTCGCCAAATTTGGCGAGGTGGAGGCATCACTGACGCTCACCGGCGTCGAGCGAGGCTCGAGCCTCGTTAGATCCGGCGAGCCGCGAGCGGCGACCTCGAGCTCGCTGGATCTCGGCGAGGCAAAAGCCTCACCAGATCCGACAAGGGGCGACCTCGAGCTCGCCTAACGCCATTGAGCCTTGAGCTCGCCGACCCAGTGAGGCGGAGGTCTCGCCGATGCCGTGAGACTCGGGCTCGCCGATGTCGGCGAGCTCGTGGCCGGCCGCCGGCCAAAGAAGAAGAAGACCAAAAAAAAAAAAAAGAAAATTAAAAATTATATTAAAAAATAAGAATAATTAAAATTTTAATTTTAAAAAAGAAAAATAATTAAAATTCGATTTTTTAAAATAATTATTTTTAAAATGATAAAAATTGTCCATTAAATTTGTGTTGTATAAAACTATTTAAGCAATATCATTTTTTAAAATATATATATCTCTCAATACTTAAATTTAATTAAATGGGACGGATATGGGTTGGGTATGAGTCAAAAAAATTGTATTGCAATAAATAGGTGATAAACGGGTTAAATGGGTCAATTTGGATCGGACCATTTATGACCCGACCCGACACGACCCACCCGTTTAACAAGTCTACATGCAATAACAATTTATTAAATTGCTAATCTAATCTAACTATCCACCTAATCCATACTTAGTCTAAACTAATCAACCCTTAAGCGTCATTAACATACTAAGCAAGGATTAGTGAGTTAAACTCACTTGAATAACGATCACATTGGATCGAAACGACGGGGGCATTGCGGAGGATGAGAAACTCCAAAGGGGGACCACCTTTCGAGGTCTGGAAACGGGCTAAAGCGGGTTGAACAGTGTTGTGAATACCCACTTGAACCGATTTTGTGCTGGACCGAGAGAGAAGGAAGCAAGGGCTGATTCAGCGAGACAAGACTGGCAGTGGACTGGCGAAGCTGCAACGGTCCAGGCAAGGCTAAACGGCGGCGGAACGGCGGTGCATGGTGGTCTAACAGCCATGGGGGAAGCTCTGGGATGTAGCTAGAGCAGGGACAATGGCGAGCTGCAGGCGAGACGCAAGCGGGGCTCGGGGACGTGCGACGGCAACGACGGCGACTCCAACGAGCTGGCGAAGGGCGGAGGGCGTGCGACAGCTCCGGCTGCTTGCTGTGACGATGAGGGAGCCGCCGGGGCATCAAAAGGCTGAAGGGAAGGAGGAAGGGGGCTACTCGATGGGTTGAGGGGGAGAGGGGAGACCGGTTTGGCTGGATAGGGGCCACCAAGGCCTCATCCTCATCCTTTTGTCCCCCTTTGACGGGTCCTCTAGCCCAGCTGGCTTTTCAGCTCATTTCCAAGACCAATATGCCCCTTCTAGAAGCCTTGAAGAGGTCCAAATGTTGTAGGCAAGGGGGGCACACAAATTTGGTTGGGGTTGGTTCAATTTCCAATCAATTCCTCCTTGAATTCACTCAATTCGACTCCTATAAATTCTATTATTGAGATCACGATCAAATTGGTTTTTTTCCTCACTAATTCATCCTATTTGCATCCCAATTTCGTGACAAAAAACAATCCTCTGAATTTTCTGAACAAAAACGCCCCTACCTCAACTTTTTCCCAAAAGTCTAGGTTTGTAGAAAAATCTTTGGAAGGCGAGTTGGCATTCTTAAAATGACTTGTGACATGACAGAACTTTCAATTACTATAATCGGATTTAAATTCGCGGTTAATTTCAATCTAGCGCGATTTTAGCATGACCTAGGCGACCCGGTAGCTTTCAGAAATTTTTAGTTCAAATGACTCGTGGTCGATTTTCTTCGAGCCACAATGAACCCCTTCGACACATTAGCGACTCTCAACGGTCATGAAAATCTCAAGGTTTCAAATATGGACACAGAATACCAAAACGATAGAAAAATCAGTCTATTGTCGATCAACGAGAATTTTGCAACTTAGTGAAATCACCCACGTTTAACCACATATCTCGTCGAACTGACCTAGCTTTGATTTCTAATCGATCTTACTGTGTCGTAATGATCTCGGTAGATGGACACTGTCGAGTAGTCGAGTCTTGATTGAATTCTTAGGTCTATTGCCTTAAAATCCCTTAATGGCTTCCGTAGATCGTCTAATTATCTCATGAGTGATCAGCTCTGAATAACATTATATGCTCGTCGATGAAATGCCCAATTTATCAAATTGAAAGCAAAAATCGAAAATCTGGGATGTCACAACTCTTCCCCGTTTATAAAAATTTCGTCCTCGAAATTTAAACCATTACAACACTTTAAACAAAAAGGTGGGGGGGGTCGTCTCATTGACTCTTCGCTCTCCCAGGTTGCTCCTTCAGTGCCATGGTGTTGCTAGATAACTTTGACCTACGGGATGGTCTTTGTATGCAGGATTTGCTCTTTTCGATCCACAATCTGAATCGGGCTTTCAATGTACGACACTTGGTTGTCCATGTACAATTCCTCAAAATTAAGCACGTGGGTCGGGCCATGCTCATACTTCCTCATCATTGACACGTGAAAGACGTCGTGCACTTGCGCCAATCTCGGTGGCAACGCAAGATGATACGCCAAGGTCCCGATTCTCTCAAGAATCTCAAATTGACCTACATACCTCGGACTCAGTTTTCCTTTCTTGCCAAAGCGTGAAATTTACCTCATTAGTGACACTTTCAGAAAAGCATGATCACCAACTTGGAATTCCAAAAACTTTCGACGCTTATCTGCATAACTTTTCTGACGACTCTGAGTGATCTTTAATTTGCTTCTGATCACTACAACTGAATCCATAGACTGCTGAACCAACTCCGGGCGTGTAATCTTTCTCTCCCCGACTTCATCCCAACACATGGGTGTTTTGCATGCTCTGTCATAGAATGCTTCGAAAGGAGCCATCTGGATACTCCGTTGATAATTATTGTTGTAGGCAAATTCTACAAGATGAAGTTGTTCTTCCCAGCTTCCTTTAAAATCCAGTACACATGCTCGCAGCATGTCTTTGAGGGTCTAAATCGTCCTCTCAAACTAGCCATATGTCTCGAGGATGATATGCCGTACTATACTGAAACTTCGTACTTAAAGCACTATACAAGCTCTTCCAAAAAGCAGTTGTGAATCTCGAGTCTTGATCTAAAGTTATCGTAACTGGCACTCCAAGCAGTCGAACTATCTGGCACATGTACAACTCAGCGTGCCTATTCAAATCAAGATCATTCTGCACTACCATAAAGTGAGTTGACTTTGTCAATCTGTCGACTACTACCTAAATAGAATTGTTACCTCTTTGACTCCTTGGTAAACCGGTCACAAAGTCCATCGTGATGTGCTCTCACTTCCACTCTAGGATCTCGAGAGGTTGCTGAAGTCCTTCTAGCTTATAATGCTGAGCTTTGACCTGCTAACACGTCAGACACTTGGCAACATGCTTGGCGATATCTGCCTTCATACTAGACCACCAAAAGTGTTGACACAGATTTTGATACATCTTTGTACTTCCAGGATGAATGTTGTAACTGCTACATTGAGCTTATGATAAAATATCCTCTCTAAGCTTTGCATGATTAGGTACACACAATTGTCCTCGGAACTTCATCATTCCATCATCAGAAATCTGGAATTTAGCTTTCCTTTTATCAATATCTTCCCGAAGAATTTTCTGAACATCGGGGTCTGTCAGCTGAAGTACTTTGATCCTGATCGTTCAATTTTAAGGGTGGCCATAAGATGAGAAAGGTGGCCTACCTTAATTTTGAAAATCAAATCTCAAGCTCTTTCAAGTAGATTCCACTCCTTAACCAACATGTGAACGACTGAAGATTTCCGGCTCAAAGCGTCAGTGACTTTGTTCGCCTTTCCTGAGTGATATAAAATATCACAATCATAATCCTTCAAAAGTTCTATCCAGTGGCGCTGTCTCATATTCAACTCATTCTGAGAGAATAGGTACTTGAGACTCTGATGGTCCGTGAAGATCTAGAATCTTTTCCCACACAAATAATGTCTCCAAATCTTCAATGCGAATATGATTGCTCATTTCATGGGGTCTCAACTAACGGGAGGCGTATGCAACAACTCTTCCATGTTGCATCAGCACACAACCCAGTCCTCTGAACGACGCATCACTATAGATGTCGTACCCTCTAGGACCAGATGGAATCGTCAGCACAAGTTCGGTAGCTAGCTTTTGCTTTAACTCTTGAAAACTACACTCGCACTTGTCTGTCCACACGAACTTTTCTTCCTTCTTCAGCAATCTAGTCAAAGGAGACGCTGATGCTGAAAATCCTTCCACGAACCATCGTAGTAGCTTGCCAAAACCAGAAAACTTCGATTTTGTCATGGTAGTCGGTCTCGACCAGTTGACAACTGCTTCAATCTTGGACGAGTCCACGGAGATTCCTTCGCCTGAAATCATGTGGCCTAGGAACACAACACGAGTCACCCAAAACTCGTATTTGCTAAACTTAGCATATAGCTTATGAATCCTTAAGGTCTAGAGCACTAATCTCATATGACTCTCATGCTCCTCAGTACTCTTTGAATACACCAAAATATCATCGATGAATACGATCACAAACTGATCCAGATATTCCTTAAATACCCTATTCATCAAGTCCATAAAAGTAGCTGGAGCATTCGTCAACCCGAACGACATCATAGTGAACTCATAATGACCATACCGAGTACGAAATGCTGACTTTGGAATGTCCTCTTTCCTGATTATCAGCTAATGGTATCCTATCCTCATGTCAATTTTTGAAAATATCGATGCTCCTTGTAATTGATCAAACAAGTCATTGATCCTCGGGAGTGGATACTTGCTCTTGATCGTCACCTGATTGAGTTGCCGATAATCGATGCACAAACGCAACGAACCATCTTTCTTCTTTACAAATAGAACTGGTGCTCCCCAAGGTGATGCATTAGGACGTATGAATCCCTTATCCAACAACTCTTGCATTTGCACCTTTAGTTCATTCAACTCCGATAACGCCATTTGGTAAGGAGCCTTAGAGATTGGCTCTGTCTCGAGTGCTAACTCAATCACGAACTCCATTTCTCTCTCTGGCGACAATCCTAGCAATTCCTTCAGAAATACATCTGGAAATTCTTGTACAACTGAAATATCTTCAATCTCCAGCTCCTCAACTGTCGTATCCACGACGGTCGCCAGGTAACCATGACAACCCCCGTCTAACAAACGGGTTGCCTCTTGCAACGAGATTAGGGAAATCAAGGGTCCTCCTCGGTTCCCGACAAACTCAAAGCTTTCACCCTCTAACGGGTTAAACTGAATCGCTTTTCGATAGCAGTCCATTTTAGCTAGTTGCTTGGTGAGTCGATCCATGCCAATTATCAAATCAAAGTCATACATGGCTAGGACTAATAAATCTATTTTCCCCTCTTACTCACCAATTGCTAACTTGCAACTAGAACAACCCAATGCAGATAATAAATTATCCTTTAACGGTGTAGATATGCTAACCACTGGCTCCAATAATACAAGACTTAGTCCTATCAGCTTAACATATTGCTTGGCAATAAAAGAATGAGTTGCTCTTGGATCGAATAAAGCATAAGCAGGATGGTCTTTTAATGAAACCATACTTGTGATCACGTTAGGCGCATCCTCAACCTAACCTCATGTGATGGCGTAAACTGTTCCCTGAGCTATGGGTTTGAGTTGTCCACCATGCGGTGTATTTTGAGGCACATATCCTCTTATCTGTCCCAACGGTGACGGCGGCAGTAACTGCGGCTGTCCTCTTGGTCTACTAGGACAATCTCTGACCATGTGGCCCTGTTGGCCACATCCAAAACAAACACCCGGTCTTCAAAAGCACCGAGCTGTACCATGTCGCCTTCCACAAAAGCGACACAAATCATTCTTATTTGGCCCTGACTTGCCAATTCCATCCTTCTTGTTGGGCGGGATTTGAAGTCTTCCTTCGGTCATAGGCTTCTTCCCATGATGGATTGCCTCCCCGTTCGAATTGAACCTCGTTCAAACTCCTCTCCAGCAGCTGGGCTCGGTTATAAACCTGGCGGTAGTCTTTCAAATCAAACGGCACCAGCAGCTACTTCAACTCATGCTAAAGGCCATTCTTGAACCTTCAAGCCTTATCTTCTAGGTCCTCAATCAGCCTTGGAGCGTATTGGGAAAGCTCCGCAAATTTGACCTCATACTGGTCAACGATCATGTTTCCTTGGCGGAGACGCTAGAATTCTTCCATCTTTTGTTCTCGGGCACTACTTAAAAAATACTTCTCATTGAATGCTCTAAGGAAGGTGTCCCACACTAGGACCACACCTTTCGGAAATACTGTTTCTTTATCGGCTTTCCACTAAATATTTGTGTTACCTTGCAGCTGATACACTACCAGAACCACTTTCTCCTCTTCATTGCACTTCAGAAGTGCAAACACCTTATCCATATCCTGAATCCAAAGAGAGGCAGTCTCTAGATCTCTAGTACTTGTGAACCTCAGCGGGTTTAGCTTTAAGAACTGCTCCAGCAACTTGTGGATTAGTCTCTGTGGCCACATTCCTTGGTGGAACCTCAATAGGAGCAACAGCAGGTGCGGCGACAGGTGCGGCAGTGGTTGTGGCCTCAGTAGCGGTGGCAACGGCAATCGTAGCGGTGGCTTGAGCGGCGGTGAAGGCGGTAGCTTGGTTATGGGCCTGTTGCCCCATTATTTCTCTCATGGCATCCAACGCTTGTGTGATTCCGACGGTTCTTGGATCACCTGGGGCTGCTACCCAAGCACCAACTGCAGGTGGTGCTACTCCGCTTGCACTAGCCTGAGCTGGTGCTTTACCTTGGCCTCCTCGGGTACCGACCCTGGTCGGCGTCCTACCCTGAGCTGTAGGCCTAACCGTACTCTTCCTAGGAGTCCTTTGCTCCTGATCGCTCATCTTATAAGCTTTCTACAAAAACCTGCATTCTAATTCAACACCGAATTAGAAGTCGAGCAATAATAATAAACAATTCTACCAATCAACTATCACAGACATGCACCGGCATGAGGCCAATCCTACTAACTATCCCATAAACCATTGCACTTTATCAGTCTAATCTCTAACGACCATGCTTTGATACCACCAAATGGGGATGTCACGTCCCGATCTTCCGAGCATGTGCCCATCTCTCTTGGTCGACATTATAGCGATGTCATAGGACGCATCGCCGACCCATTCATTTTAATGCGCATGCCGAAACTAATAAATAAATCCCCAAACAACAAAAAGATGGGATAAGAAAGCAGGGCCATAAATTTTCAAACTGAAAACAACAACCACACTTATATATATACATACAACAACCCGAGTCATACGTACAATACAAGTCACTACAATCTCAAGTCTGCAAGACAGGGAGGTTTAACCAACTATGACTCCTCATCCTCCTCATCATCTCCCTCTACACTCCAGTTGGAGCCTACTACTGAATACATCGGAGATTCTGGATTTGCAAGCTTAGGGTCCACCTCTATAACCAAATCACTTGGAGAGTCTGCAGTACCCTTCCCAAAAGCGACCTCTATCACATACAGAGGTATCTCACATTCCGGTATGGGGCCCTCTCTCTGTCCATACAATACACGCGATACCATGCCCTGTATTGATGAGGCACCTTTTTGGGTAGACCCGCATCAACCTAGATTATGGACTTTACCAGTTTGTACTGCAGCCCCTCGGGATGCCCATGGGTCGGAATGTAATACTTTTGTTCTGTGACCTTCTTGGGTTGCCCAAAATGTTCAGGAGGAGTTGCCATCTATGGGCCTGAAAATGGTTACCTACAACAGGGTGAGACTATGTTTCAGCTAGTTCTACCCCCTAAGCCGTGACTAGGAAGAAAATACACCCCAAGGGCTGTGCTTAGGTAGAGGAGTTACCTGGGCCTCCACATCTTCCTGCAAGTCATTTAATTTATGAACTCGCAATCACACCATCGAAACAAACAAATCGAACTATCAATTAATCGACTCAGTCGATTACATGTCATTATGACCATTCAATACTATCTATAATGTCTTATCATATCAAGACTACTCGCCTAAAGCTGAAAATATAGATAGTATAGCTCGCGCCAAAGCTGATAATATTATTGCTCACCCAAAGATGATAAGGTATACTACTTACCAAAAGCTGATATATCATGGCCCTCAGGTTGATATAGTATATCGGTATACTGCTCGCCCAAAGCTGACATATCAGAGCTCGTAGGTTGATATAGTATACCATCCTGACTATCTAACAAATTCATTTTTTTTATCGTACCTGATAAAAATAATCATGTGTAGGTACACGATCGGCCTTAGCCAAAATATAATATTTTCACTTTTGAAAATCCCACTAATTTCCCACAATCCAAAATATATTTTTGGTGCTGTAAATCAACACTCGGTTATTTCCAATCAATTACTGAAAATAAATAAATTTAGGAATAAATTCCCAAATTCACAAATCACACAAAATTAGCACAAATTAGAATTCAATTAAATAAACAGATCACACCAATGGAATCAGCATAAAATTCCGATCACCGGCTATTCCGAAAAATAAATAAATAGATAAATAATTATGGAAATTAATAAATAAATACCAAAAAAGCAACTTAGGCTTGTAAAGCCTAATTAAAAGCCGAGATGAGCCTGGAAAATTTCTGAACCACTCTAGATAAATACTAGAGCTTGTCTAGGCCCTAATTACACTACTCTAACCACCTAACATGCAATAATAATTTATTAAATTGCTAATCTAATCTAACTATCCACCTAATTCATACTTAGTCTAAACTAATTAACCCTTAAGCGTCATTAACCTACTAAGCAAGGGTTAGTGAGTTAAACTCACTTGAATAACAATCCGATTAAAAAAAATGATTGGGGCTCTGCGGAGGACGAGAAACTCTAAAGGGAGACCACCTTTCGAGGTTTGGAAACGGGCCAAAGCAAGGCTAAATAGTGCTATGAAAACCCACTTGAACTAGTTTTGTGCTGGGCCGAGAGAAGGAAGCGAGGGCTGGTTCGGTGAGACGAGACCGCGCGGTGGACCGGCGGAGCTGCAGTTGTCCATGCGGGGCTGAACGGCGGCGGAACGGCGGTGGACGGTGGTCCGACGGCCACGGGGGAAGCTTTGAGATGCAGCTGGAGCAGGGACGACAGCGACTCAGACGAGCTAGGGAAGGGCGGACGGGCGTGTGACAGCTCCGGCTACTTGCTGCAACGATGAGGGAGCTGCTGGGGCGTCGAACGGTTGAAGGGAAGGAGGAGGGGGCTGCTCGATGGGTTGAGGGGGAGAGGGGAGATCGGTTTGGTTGGATAGGGGCCACCAAGGCCTCATCCTCATCCTTTTGTCCCCCTTTGATCGGTCCTCTAGCCCAGCTGGCCTTCCAGCTCATTTCCAAGACCAATATGCCTCTTCTAGAAGCCTTGAAGAGGTCCAAATGTTGTAGGCAAGGGGGGCACACGAATTTGGTTGGGGTTGGTTCAATTTCCAATCAATTCCTCCTTGAATTCACTTAATTCGGCTCCTATAAATTTCATTATCAAGCTCACGATCAAATTGGTATTTTCCTCACCAATTGATCCCACTTGCTTCCCAATTTCGCGACAAAAAACGATCCTCTGAATTTTCTAGACAAAAACACCCCTACCTCGACTTTTTCCCAAAAAGTCTAGGTTTGCAGAAAAATATTTGGAAGGCGAGTCGACGTTCCTAAAATGAATTGTGACATGATAGAACTTTCAATTTCTGAAATCACATTCAAATTTGCAGTTAATTTCAATCTATCAGCGTGACCTAGGTGACTGGGTAGTTTTCAGAAATTTTTAGTGCAAATGACCCGTGGTCGATTTTCTTTGAGCCACAATGAACCCTTTCGATACATTGGTGACTCTCGGTGGTCATGAAAATCTTAAGGTTTCAAATACTGACACAGGATAGCAAAATGATAGAAAAATCAGTATAGTGCGGATCGACGAGAATTTTGCAATTTAGTGGAATCACTCATGTTTAACCACATATCTCAGTCAAACTGACCTATCTCTGATTTCTAATCGATCTTGCTGTGTCATAATGATCTCGGTAGATGGACACGGTCGAGTAGTCTAGTCCTGATCGAATTCTTAGGTCTATTGCCTTAAAATCCCTTAATGGCTTCCCTAGATCATCTAGTTATCTCATGAGTGATCAGCTCTAAGAATAACACTGTATGCGCGTTGATGAAATGCCCGATTTAATAAATTGAAAGCGAAAATCGAAAATCTTGGATGTCACAGTATCCCCCATGCGCCTACTACACGTCCAACTCAAAATACCATAGCTCGGGCTTGGCTAGTCATGATTAGAGCCTGAAAAAGGTTAAACAATGAGGAATGAGATAAACTCAATCAATGAACTCCCTAGACCTCGCGCAGGGAAGTCATTTACCTCGGAAACGCCCTCAACGTGCAAGTTATCTATTGACGGCAGATCAATAGCAAATCAACCTCTACTTTGCCTTAACTATTACATGAATGGTTATTTCACTTCCTCAAAACTATCAATATGAGCATATAAACAATTCTTTAAACACCTCTTACACTCAGGAGCCAAAACACATAAACGTGCAATATGTCATAGTCATGCGCCTATGCCATGCAATGATCTAGACCTAATCATATTTTAATCTCATGTCACACGTGTGCATACTATAACATCGCTTATCACTTTTCAAAATATGCATTCATGCACTCGTGCACTTTACACACAACCATGTCCGGATTACTTCAAGCACTCATGCACTTTTCCCACAATCATATCCAGATTGCTTCAAGCTCTCATGCACTTTTCACACAACCATGTCCAGATTATTATGGCCACTCAAGACCCAAGGCCAACCCGAAGGTTCGCAATCATCCGGCATAACCAGGCATCTTCCTGCCCCATCGGGCACTGCATCATCCCGCGTATGCATACGCCTCAGGACAGCATTCCAATAAGGAGCTTTGTTTCGAAATCCATCCCCGAACGGCATCCCGTTGATTTGGGGGCATCCGAACTTAATTAGGCATCGTCCCGCATAATTATACGCATCAGGACGGGTTCATTACCTCGCATAATCATGCGCATAAAGGTATTTAGGTGATCACATAAACATACATTCACCCCGCATAATCATACGCATCAGGGTATTTAAGTGATCACACCAGCATACATTCACCCCGCATAATCATACACATTAGGGTATTTAAGTGATCACATGAGCATACATCACTTAAACTCATTTCATATCTTTCTCATTAATCAATGGAAGAGTGTGTAATGCTCATACAATATGCGACGGCACTAATTACTTACAACCATATCATGCTGTATGCCACGTGATCACATCCCAATCATGCATTTGTCAAATTAATCACACTTCTATCTCATGGCATATTTCTCATAACAACGCTTTAAACACTTCATCATACTATCCTTTCACATATTTATGCATATGTGCTAATAAGTCACATGCCATCATATCATACTTGTATCTCATATAACATCACCCAAATACATCACTTGAACACTTAAACATGCCATCTTTTCACATACCTCACATGCTTATTAATTGGCTAGAATCAACGAATACCATAACCCTTATTATTTGCCTATTCTAACAGGTACATAAGCATGCACTATATTCAACTTTAGCAACCAACACTACATCAATCAAATTAAGACTCATGGCATATAGAACTCTTATCAAAGCAAGATAAATCATTACAATTGGGTATAAGTTATTAGAATAATCTATCACGTGCCTTCATAACATATACAATGGCTTATTTCACATTATTATAACATATCATAACTAACATTCATCACATATCACAACATAATAACTTATCACATCTCCACTTCACATATCACACTTTAATAGCTTATCACATAACTACTTATCGATAAGCCGCGATAACCTATCGGCTTAAAATATGATAAGCTATCGATGAAAACATGATAAGCTATCGGCTAGAACATGATAAGTTATCAACAAAAAAATGATAAGCTATCAGCTAGAACATGATAAGCTATCAACGAAAACCTGATAAGCTATTGGCTGGAACATGATAACCTATCGGTAAAGCATGATAACTTATCTCAATAATCTATCGGCAAAGCATGATAACCTATCCAAGCCCTATGATCACTTATCATGCAAAACCCACTTATCACATCAAAAAACATCATTTAACCTTAATCTAGCCTTAAACTAATTCCCAAATGCGATAACAGCCCTATTCAAGGGCTAGAAAGCCACTCCCTCCCGATTCCAAGCTCGGTGGTGGCTAATCGCCGGCCGGTAGCCCACGGCAAGGCTAGAACAGCCAAGGAACATAGTGTGACATCCTGAGTTTCAGGTTTTGTTTTCGATTAAAAAAGTTGAGCTTTTCATCGACACGCCTATAGTTCCTTTCCCTAAGCTAATCACTCATGGGATAACTAATCTATCAGGTGAAGCTGTTAAGGGATAACTAATCTATCGGTGAAGCTGTTAAGGGATTTTAACGTAATAGACTTGAGAATTCGACCAGGAATCGACTGCTCAACTGTACTAATCTGCAAGGGTCATTACAAAACAGTTAAAAATCAATTAGAGACCGAAGATAGGTCGACTTGACAAAGGTATGTGATTAAGTATGGGTGATTCTGCCTAATTGCACAATTCTTGTCGATCGGCACTAGACCGATTATTCTGTCGTTTTGATACCCTGTGTCCGTATTTGAAACCTTGAGATTTTCACGACAACCGAGAGTTGTCAATGTGTCGAAGATGCACTTTGTGGCTAAAAAATGATCGATCACGAGTCAAAAGTGTTAAAAGATCCTAAAAGCTACCCGGTATATTAGGTCACGCTAAAATTGCGCCAGATTGAAATTAACCACGAAATTGAACCCGAATTCAGTAATTGAAAGTTCGTAGAGTCACAATTTATTTTAGGCTCGTCGACTCATCCTCTGAAGATTTTTCTGCAAATCGAGATTTTTTGCGAAAATTCAAAGTAGGGCCGTTTTGGACCGGGAAAATTAGAGGACCGTTTTTTAGCGCACCGTTGGCCGTCAAGATGAATTAGTTGGCAAGGAAAAATGTGGATTTGGTGTGGATACATTGGCTGGAATTTTGGGGCTTCAATTGGATCAAATTGAGGGAGAATTGAAGAGGAGTTGAATGAAATTAGAGGCCAAAATGTGCAAATTCCTAGGCCATGGTGGGGTGCAACATTTAGGACACTTGGGGGGCTTGCTAAGGAACATTTGGGAGAGAGAAAGTGGCCATGGATGAGGCTGAGCAAGGTGGGGCAGCCACTCAAGTGTGTGGACAAGTGTTGAAACCTTTGGAGGCCATTTGGGGTCCCCCTTTAGCTGAAGCCTTCTTCTTCCTCTTCAACCTTACTTTCTCCATTGTTGAGGTCTTGGGAGAGCTTGTGAGAACTAGAGGAAGCCAGCTGAGCAAGCCCTACCGTCGCACGCCCGCCGAACCGGCGAGCTGCCACCGTTGACCTCTTTCCTCCCATGTTTTCTCCTTCTTCCCGTTTTTGCTCCAGCTGACCTTTCTGTAAAAACTTGAGTTGTTTGTTGCCTTCCCATGAGAATCAGCCTTCGTGCCACCCACCATCGTGCTCAGAAGGCCCAAATTGTTCAGAGGACTTGGCCGCTCGCCGAATGTAACCGCCGGCCTGGTCGGAAGAAACCACTCGCGGTCCGTTGGTACACCTGGCAGCCTGCACTGCTTCGCCTGTTTCACCCGTTTTAGCCACTTTTCTTCCATTTCATCTACCCATCCCAACCACCAACAAGTCCCCCTCACCCTTAGGTGCCGCTGGTTGTCGGCCACCCCCTCGCCAGAGCTCCGGCCAAGCCGTCCAACTTCTTTTCTCCTTCGGCAAGTCTAGTTTTCAGTGTTGCAGAGAGAAGCAGAGCTTGTGGCTACTGTTCCAACCTCAGGACTGCCTTGGATCGCTATGGTTGAGGTTCCCAAGTGTCGCCTCCGTCGTTGCCACTGCATTCATGTCTCTAGCCTGCTTAACGGGCGAGTCTAGCTCCTAATCCTTCAATTAGTACCTAAACTTGCTTAGGGTTAGTTTAGTTAGACTTATTTCTAGTTTAGGTGATTTAATTAAGTTGTATTTGCCCTAAGATAGGTGGTTAGATGGATGGATTAGATTAGTTTAGCTTAATCTCACTTTATTTGCTTAATGTGGTTTATGTGTTTAATTAAATATGTTTAGCTATAATTGATTGATTGTTTGCTTTAATTAATGTTTTGCTTAATTTCTGAAGTTAGTTTATTATTTATTAAATTCTAAAAATTCATTGTTCACATAACATTATTCACAAGTCACTGTTCACGTGCACTGTGCATGCGGTATCGTTCATAGAATAATGTTCACATGCACTATTCACATGCACTGTTCATGCAAAAGCGACAAATGGTCAAATTTCACGTGTGTTGATTTTATGAGGTGATTTGGACGTATAAATGCATGAGCATCTGCATGAATTGTATGATTTCCACAAAAGGGGGAAAAAGGGTTGTCCGAGGGAAATTGGAGATGGACCACTTTTATGAAAAAGTGAGTTGTGTTGAGAAAACCGATTGGTTGTGAGTTGGTAAAGAACTAAGTGCTACACGATAATGAAACCTTATGTGAGCCACCTCTAGTACCTTGTACTGTTGCTTATTGTAGTCAAGGTCTAAGTGCTATATGGTGACTTAAGTCACATGAGAGCTACCTCTAGAAGCCTTGCAGTGTTGTCATGCATAGTAAATGGGCTAAGTGATACACGATAGTGAGACTTCGTGTGAGTTACCTTTAGAACCATGTACTAGTGCTTTTTATAGTCAAGAACTAAGTGCTACACGACAGTGTGAATTCGTAGGAACCACCTCTAGTATCTTGAGCTATTGTTTAGTATAGTCGAGAACTAAGTGCTACACGATAGTGTGAATTCGTGGGAGCCACCTCTAGTATCTTCAGTTATTGTTTAGTAAATTCGAGAACTAAGTGCTACACGACAGTGTGAATTCGTGGGGGCCACCTCTAGTATCTTGAGCTATTGTTTAGCATAGTGGACAACTAAGTGTTACACGATAATGTGAATTCATGGAAACCACCTCTAGTACCTTGTACTATGACTGATTACAGTCAAGGACCAAGTGCCACACGATATCAGAACTTTGTGGGGAGAGGGCACCTCTAGAACCTTGAGCCTGGTTTTAAGTATTGAGTCGGACTATTGAGTGAGATAGTGTGCTTTATTATGGGGTAAAATTATATGGCACAGTATGGGATGTGTCATAACAATTTTACCTTATAATCGGGACGCGTGTGATGGATTGATGCTCGATAGGTGGCGCACTAATGTGCAAAAACGCATGAGAATCATTACATTGTTGATTTTGGTCATGCATGAGTTGAGCACATTATTTATGACATGCACGCATGAATTGATAATGTGCTAGGTGTGGCAATGGCTAGGTGAGATCACTTGTGACGCAACTCGTATGTGATTGATGAACTGTATCATCTAATGGCCATGTGCATTGCGTGTATTGTACTGAGTTATTATGTGCAGGGTATGGCATACCGGGTAAAATTGCATGCGAACCGACTATTTTTTTTTGTTAGTCGTGGCTTGTTTGTGGGGTCTTTCTGAAGAGATACCCCGAGTTGAGTTGGTGTCCTAATCGGGGGTCTAGGGGGAGGACTCACTAAGATTTATATCTCACTGGTTATTGTATAACCATTTTCAGGTCTCTAGTGTGAAGAACCCGGAGCTTGAAGCGGAAGGGTTAGGAGCATAGGTGGCTCAGTAGTTCTTCTTGAGATAGACCTTCTGTATAAGAACCTGAGGCATTTATAAAAGTGTATTTGATTTGAAATTGGTTGTCGTGTTGTTCTATCCCATGTATGTTGTTGTCAGGGGATTAGTTAATTCGCTTCCACATGTGCAATAAAATGAAAGGGTTAGCGATGAGTCCTGGGAATGTCACAAATTTTTATCGACCACTGAGGGATGTGCGCGCGCTCGAGATTCGGGGCGTGACATCCCTGCCTGAAGTGGTATCAGAGCTAGTCAGTGTTTGGAGTGATAAAGTGCGATGGGTCATGGGACAGTTAGTAGGAAAGGCTTTTCATGATGCTGATGCATGTAATTGATAGTTGATTGGTAGCTTGTCTACGTGGTCACTTGGTTTCTAATTCTATGTGGAATTGGAAAGCAGGTTTTTGTAAAGAATCTGCAAGATGAGTGACCATGAGCAGAGGACTCCCAAAAAGAGGTTGGTAGGACCTGTAACTTGGGGTAAGACGCCGATTAGGGTCGGTACCCGAGGTAGAGCGCAGGCTGACGCCAACGCTAGTGGAGTAGCACCATCACCAGTCGGTGCTTGTGTAGTAGCACCTGGTGATCTGAGAATTGACGGGATCATGCATGCGCTAGAGACGTTAGGAAATGTGGTAGGGTGGCAAGTCCAGAATCAAGCTGCCAGTGTCGCTGCTTCAGCCGCCGCTACTGCAGCCGCCACTAATGCTGCAAATGCCGCCACTAATGCAGCTACCTGTCGCTGCTGTTGCCACAGTTGCTGCCACATCTGTTGCTGCACTTGCCGAGGTTCCACCTGGGAACATGGTTGCTAAAAGGCCTATGCACAAGCTGGTGGAACAGTTTCTGAAGTTGAAACCGCTGAGGTTCACCGGTATAGGAGATCCCAAGGCTACAGCCATCTGGATCAAGGACTTGGAGAAGGCGTTTACACTGCTGAGGTGCCCAAAGGAAGAGAAAGTCATCCTTTTAGTCTATCAGTTGCAGGGAATTGCAAGCACATGGTGGAGGACCACCAGAGGAATAATGTTCCCAAAAGGTGTGGTTTCGGAGTGGAATGCCTTCGTTGAAGTGTTCAACGGCAAGTACTTTTCTGACAGTGCCAAAGGACTGAAGATGGCGTAATTCCAGTGCCTTCACCAAGGTACGATGACAGTAAATCAATACGAAGCGAAGTTCACTAAGCTGTCGCAATACGCCCCTAGACTGATCGAGGATCCAATAGATCGAGCTAGGAGGTTCAGAGATGGGCTCAGACCAGAACTAAGAAGTCTGCTAATACCATTCAATTTGAAGGACTACAACGACCTGTATGAACGAGCCTAGTTGTTAGAGAGAGATCAGAACGAACAAGCAGCCGCGTCTGGGTCAAGGTTTGGATCAGGCAGGGATAGAAATAGGTTTGGGAGGAAACCTATAACTCGAAAAAGGTATCCTATTTCGCCTAATAAAAAGGATGGGATTGGAAAGTCAGCGCCCAACTCGAGTGACGTGTGCCGTTTCCGTAGGAAAAGACATGGTTTAGTTCCATGTTATCTCAGAACGAGAGCTTCTTTTAAATGTGGCCAGCAAGGCCACCGGTTTAAGGATTGTCTGCACAGGCAGATAGGACCACAGCTACTACTGCCGCCACTGATGGGACAGGATAGAGGGAATGTACCGCAATCAGGACGCCACTAGGATGGCGAAGGGAACAAGAATGAACTGAGCCATGTACCAATTAGGGGAAGAATGTTTTGGGGTAATTTTATCAAAATGACGAGAGGAATTTTGGTTAAGCTTGTAGAATTTTAGTTTGTTGAAATGAAGTTGTAAAAGGAGAATCACTGGCTAGAGTTGTACTTGAATATTTTGCTTATGTAAAACTTTGATGTCCTATATAAAAAGGTTTGGCTCAAAGAGCATCTTGTTGTAACAAATCGTGTGTTCAATGAGTACCTAGATTAGATTGTGATTGTTTTCATCGACGATATGCTGGTGTACCATAGAAGTCTTGAGGAGCACTAAAGGCATTTAAGGATAGCGCTTCAGACTTTGAAGAATCATGAATTGTACGCTAAGTTCAGTAAGTGCGAGTTTTGATTAACTCGTGTGGCATTCCTAGATCACGTGATTTCAAGAGAAGGAATTTCCGTGAACCGAATCAAGATTGAAGCAATTATCAATTGGTGATGACCGACAACCGTGACAGAGATTGGAAGCTTCTTGGGTTTGGCAAGATACTACAGAAGGTTCATGGAAGGGTTTTCAATATTAGCTTCGCCGTTGACTCGACTACTGAAGAAGGAAAAGAAATTTGTGTGGACAGACAAGTGCGAGTGTAGTTTCCAAGAGCTTAAACAAAAGCTGACTACCACACCTGTGCTGACTATACCATTTGATTCTGGAGGATACGAGATCTACAGTAATGCGTCATTTAGGGGACTAGGTTGCGTGTTAATGGAGCATGGTAGAGTTGTTGCATAGGCGTCACATCAGTTGAGACCTCATGAGCTAAATTTGTGACATCCTGAAATTCGACCCCGTTTCGATAAAGTGAAATGGGCGTTTCGTCGACGTGCCTATGGTCCTTTTTCTCTAAGCTGATCACTCACGAGTTAACTAACCTATTGGGTGAAGCCGTTAAGGAATGTATCCACGGTAAAATCCCTAAAAGCTACCTAATTAGTTGGATTGGGCTAAAATCACGTCTGATCGATTCTAACCATGAAATTTAAGTTGGTTTCGGTAATCAAATATTCGAGCGTGTCACAATTCATTTTTTTAGGATCCTGTCTCATTGTCCGTCAATTTATTGACGAGTCTGAAATTTTGGGAAAGAAATTATCTGAGGAAAATTTGAAGACCGGAAAAAATTAAAAAGGGAAAGAGAAATGGAAAATAATAGTGGTAATGAGAATAAGGTAATTTTCTTATTATTGTACTATTTTCTTTTTCTTTTTTATTTCTTTCTCTCCTTTCTTTCTCTCTCCTCTCTCTTCCCTCCACTCCCCCTTCGTGCGCAGACACCCCCATCGAACACTTGCCCCTTGCCAAATACAAATTGGCTTCTTCTCTCTCTTTCTTTTTCACTTTGACTAGTTAAACTCTCATCCTTTCTCTCTCTCTCTCCTCTCTCTTCTCCCCCACTCCCTCGTAACCGACTTCTTCTTCTTCCTTCTTGTTTGTGCGAACCGACGAAGATAGCAAAACAGAAGCAGCAGCCACCGTTGTTTGAAGACCGAAGCAGCTCGCCATCGTCGCTGCACGCCGCCGGGCCGCCGTCCACACCACCCACACGACGCCGCGCGTTCAGCCGCCCGCCCCTCGCGCCCAGGCGTCCTCCCCCGTGCGAATCCACCTCTACCCAGCCCTGTTCCGCCCCTGCCCGGCCACCTCTGGCCGCCGTTCGACCCCGCCGAACCTCCACCTGCCCTCCCCCACACCTTGCCGCCCTTGTGGAAGTGGTTTGTGGCTGTTTTGTGTTCTTTTTCAGCCCGCACAGCCACCCCGCTGAGTGGGTTTCCAGCAGCTTCAAGCTCGCTTTTGGGCCGTTTCCGAGCCCCGAACCCGAGTTGTGCTTTGGGGTTTATCATTCCTCGTGTCGTCCCCGTCGGATTGATACGTTTTTCGCTTAATTTCGGTGAGTAATCTCACTAATCCCTGCTTAGTTTACTAATTATTCTTAGGGGTTGGTTAGGTTTAATTAAATGTAATTAGGTGGTTAGATTATAATAGATTAGTGATTATTAGACAATTGTGATGCATGTTAGACATTTTGATTGCTCAATTAGCAAGTAGACGTAGTCTACTATTTTTTGAAAGCATCTTGGGATTTTTCCCGACCCTTAGCAGGCTTCAATTAGGCAATTCGAGCCTAAATTGGATTTTTAGTAATTAATTATTAATTTTCAAAATTAATGAATTATTTATTTATTTTTCCGGAAATTCAACCAGGATGGCCGGTGACCGAATGTTATGCTAGTGATCGTGGTGAAGTCTGTTTATTTAATTGGGCTTTATTTTTAGCTAAATTGAATTTTTAATATTTATTAATTAATTTTTAAAGTAATTAATTATTTAATTATTTTTTGGAAATTAAGGCTGAGATGACCAATGACCGGAATTTCGTGTTGATTGTCGTGGAGCAGTTCGTTTATTTATTTGAGTTTTAATTTGTGTCGAATTGATTTAATGGTGCATTTTTAAGTTATATTCTTAAATAAGGATATTTTGGCTATGTGATTGAGAATTGGTCGGGTATCGATTGTCAGTATCGAAAGTGAGTTGGTAAATCACTTGGAGAATGCATGTGGCCGATGAATTGGAATGTCACCGGGAAAAACACGTGGCTCGGTGATTAGATATGTCATCTTGGCGAAAATGTAGTCTTAGAAAATGCACGTGGCTCGGAGATTTGGTATGTCTTCCTGGAGAATGCACGTGGCTTGGTGACAGAGTATGGTATCGTAGAAAGGGGTCGGGTGGGACCATAAATCCACTAAATCTTGGGAAGGTCGGGTGGGACCATAAATCCACTAAATCTTAGAAAGGTCGGGTGGGACCATAAAGTCACTAAATCTAGAAAAGGGGTCGGGTGGGACCATAAAGCCACTGGATCTTGAAAAGGTCAAGAGGGACCATAAAGCCATTGAATATTGAAAGTTGTCGAGTGGGACTATGTCTTCGATCTATACTTAAGTTGTGACTTGAGGATCGTGATTCGTAATTGGGAATTGAGATGGAATAATTGAAACGACCTACAAATGGTCCGACTGACATGTAATTGACTAAGTCGATTGAATTGTGATTTGACTGATTGTTCATTGAGATATATAACCTTGAATTGTAGGTTGGGACTGATGCCAAAGTACATCTTTGACCTATGCGTGTTTAGGCAGCCTATAGTATAATGGTTTACTAATCGGGCCTTAGTGGGATAGAACTTGCTGAGACTTAGTCTCATCCCGGTTGTGGGACAATATTTCAAGCCCGTAGGTGAGCCCGAGGAGGAGGAACCAAAGAAGGAGAACACTGAAGTGAAACCCGAGGAGGAGAAAGATTTTTGAAGAAGAAGCTAATCTAAAAAGGGATCCTGAGTACGATCAGATGAGGACTGAGGTCCCATCCTCTTTTGAAAATCCTGTTTTGATGTGAATAGTTTTGTGAAAATCTTTGAGTTATGCTCTGTATAAAAGTATGGTTGTGAATTTCAATAAGAAAAATATGGCCCTACTTTTCTATCCCATCAATTTATTGTCTAGGGATTTATAATTGCTTCCGCATGTGCTTAATAAATGAAAGGGTCGGCGATACATAGTCCTGGGATATCGCGTTATAAAATCAACCAAGTGAGAAGGATGTGTGCATGCCCGAGGATCGGGGCGTGACATCCCTTTTTTGTGGTATCAGAGTGAAGTTTAGAGATTGGAGTGATAAGGAGCGTTGACCAGGGGATAGTTGGTAGGAAAGGCCTTTAAATTCATAGTTGATGCATGTCTATGGTAGTTGAGTGCTAGAATCGCTTGTTGTTTGGGTCATTCAGTTTCTAATTCGTTGTGAATTGGGAGTAGGTCAGTTGTAAGCTAAGCCATGAGTGACCAGGAGTCGAGGACTCCTACAAAGAGGACCAGTAGGGCTACTATTCGGGGTAGAGCTCCGACTCGTGTCGGGACCCGAGGCGGATGTGGTCGAGCGCCAGCACAGGCTAGCGCGAGTGGAGTAAATCCATCTGTCGTAGATGTCGGGGTAGCAGCCCCTAAAGATCCCAAGGTGGATGGGATCCTGCGTGTCTTGGAAGTTTTGGGAGAAAGAATGGATCAGCAAGTCGCACTTGGTTGAAGCCACTACTCAGGCCGCCGATAATGTCGTAGCTGCCGCCGTTGCTCAGGCCACACCTGCAGTCGCACTTGCCGTAGTTCCAACTGCAGTGAACGTCGAAGGTCCGCTAGGGGTTGTGGTCGCAGAAAGACCAATTAATAAGTTAGTGGGGCACTTCCGAAGGCTCGATCCACCAAGGTTTAGGGGTACTAGAGACCCTGAGGCCGCATCACAGTGGCTGCAAGATATGGAGAAAGCATTTGCAATCTGATGTGTAATGAAGAAGAAAAGGTGATACTAGCTATGTATCAACTTCAAGATAATGCCAACATTTGGTGGAAAGCCACCAAGGACAATGTGTTCCCAGAAGGAGTACCAAGGGTGTGGGACACCTTCCTCAGAGCTTTTAACAATCAATATTTTTCGGGTGTTGCCCAAGAGCTGAAGATGGGGGAGTTCCAACACCTTCGTCAAGGATCGATGACTGTCGATTAGTATGGGGTTAAGTTCGCAGAACTATCTCAGTATGCCCACGATTAATCAAGGACCCCGAGGAGAAAGCTCGGAGATTTAGGAACGGTCTTCATACAGAACTTAAACAACTTCTACTACCATTGGATTTCGTAGATTATCGTGAAGTCTACTGTCAAGCTCAGATGATAGAGAGAGGTATAATGGAGCAAGCAACCTCAGCTGGATCAAGGTTCAACCTCCATAGAGAGAATATTCATCAAGGGAAGAGACCCATGCTTGGGGGTAAATCCCGTGCTCCGCCTTTCAAGAGAAGTGGATTTAATAGGCAAATGCCTAATAGTATGGGTATGTGTCGCGTATGTGGAAGGCGACATGGGTTAGCTCCATGCCCAGCAAGGTCAGGGGCATGTTATGAATGTGGCCAGCAGGGTCACGTTGCAAGACATTGTCCGAGGAAGCCAAGAGGACAACCTCAGTTACCGCCGCCACCACCGATGAGACAGATAAGAGGGTATGCCCCTCAGAATGCACCACAGGGAGGACAACCGAGACCTCTAGCTCAAGGTACCATCTATGCAATCACACAAGGTCAGGCAGAAGCTACGCTTGACGTAATTACAAGTATGGTTTCGCTTAACGACCAACCTGCCTATGCTTTATTTGATTCAGGAGCAACCCATTCTTTTATTGCCGAGCAGTATGTTAAGATGTTAGGATTGAATCCTATATTGTTGGAATCGGCAATTTGCATATCTACACCCTTGAAAAATAAAGTTGTTGCTGCTTTGGGATGTTCTGGGTGCAAGTTAGAGATTAGTGAGCAAGTGGGGAAAATTGACTTGTTAGTCCTAGCCATGTACGACTTTGATTTAATTATTGGCATGGACTGGCTCACCAAGCAAAGAGCTAAAATGGATTGCTATCGCAAAGCAGTTCAGTTCGACCCATTAGGGGGCAAGAGTTTTGAATTTGTTGGGAATTGAGGAGGACCCACGATTTCCATAATCTCGTCACCTGAGGCAACTCATCTATTAGACGAGGGTTGCCAAGGTTACCTAGCAACTGTCGTGGATACGACAGTTGAGGAGTTGAAAGTGGAAGACATTCCATTAGTTCAAGAATTTCCAGATGTCTTTCCAAAGGAATTGCCAGGTCTACCGCCAAAAAGAGAGATTGAATTTGTGATTGAACTAGCACCAGGGACAGAGCCAATCTCGAAAGCACCGTATAGAATGGCATTGACAGAATTGAAGGAACTGAAAGTGTAGATGCAGGAATTATTGGATAAAAGATTTATTCATCCTAGTGTGTCACTTTGGGGAGCACCAGTTTTGTTTGTAAAGAAAAAGGATGGTTCGTTGCGTCTATGCATCGATTATAGACAACTCAATCAGGTGACAATTAAGAATAAGTATCCACTCCCGAGGATTGATGACTTGTTTGATCAATTACAAGGAGCATCAATATTCTCAAAGATTGATTTAAGGACAGGATATCATCAGCTGAGAATTAGGAAGGAGGACATTCCTAAGTCGGCATTTTGTACTCCGTATGGTCATTACGAGTTCACAGTGATGCCATTCGGGTTGACGAATGCCCCAACTGCCTTCATGGATTTGATGAACAAAATGTTTAAGGAATTTCTAGATCAATTTGTAATCGTGTTCATCAACGATATCTTGGTCTATTTGAGAAGTGATGGAGAACACGAGAATCATCTAAGATTAGTGCTCCAGACCTTAAGAACTCATCAATTGTATGCTAAGTTTAGCAAATGGGAGTTCTGGTTGACTTGTGTTGCTTTCTTAGGTCATGTGATTTCGGAGAAGGAATCTCCGTCGACTCGAGCAAGATAGAAGCCGTGATCAAGTGGCCAAGACCGACTATAATGACAGAGATTAGAAGTTTTCTGGGATTGGCAGGTTATTACCGACGACTTATGGAAGGTTTCTCATCGTTAGCATCGCCTTTGACAGGACTCTTGAAGAAAGAAGAAAAATTTGTATGGTCAGACAAGTGCAAGTGTAGTTTTCAAGAGCTGAAAGAAAGGTTGACAACTGCACCTGTATTGACAATTCCATCTGGTCTAGGAGGATTCGAGATATATAGTGATGCGTCATTCAAGGGGTTGGGTTGTGTATTGATGCAACATGATAGGGTTGCTGCATACGCTTCCCGTCGGTTGAGACCTCATGAGCATAATTATCCGACGCATGACTTAGAGCTTGTAGCGATTATCTTCGCTTTGAAGATTTGGAGACACTACTTATGCGGAGAAAAGTGCTAGATCTTCACAAACCATTAGAGTTTCAAGTATTTGTTCTCTTAGAAGGAATTGAACATGAGACAGCGCAGATGGATGGAATTGCTGAAGGACTACGACTGTGATATTCTATATCACCCAGGAAAGGCGAATAAGGTTGCTGATGTGTTGAGCCGAAAGTCTTCAGTAGCTCATATACTGATAAAGGGTGGAACCTAATCGAAAGAGTGAAAGATTCAGTATTCAAGTTTGAGGTAGGCCACCTTTTGAGTTTTATGGCCACCCTCAAAATTGAACCGGATATTCAGGTCAGAATCAAGAATCTTCAAGCAGCAAACCCTGATGCGCAGAGAATTCTTCAAGAGGACATTAAGAAAAGAAAGATTGACTTTAAGATTTTTGATGATGGAACATTAAGGTTCTAAGGGCGTTTGGTTGTACCTGACGATGTCGAGCTTAGAGAAGAAATTCTACCTGAGGCACATCGTAGTAATTACAGCGTTCATCCTAGGAGTACTAAAATGTATCAGAATCTGCGTCAACACTATTGGTAGTCAGGTATGAAGACGAACATCGCCAAGCATGTGGCCAAGTGTTTGACATGTCAGCAAGTAAAAGCTCCGCATTGCAAGTCATGAGGACTTCTACAACCTCTAGCGATCCCAAAGTGGAAATGGGAACATATCACAATGGACTTTGTGACCGGACTACCGAGGAGTCAAAAAGGAAATGATTCAATTTGGGTGATAGTCGACAGACTGACAAAGTCGGCTCACTTCATTGCAGTTCGAAAGGACCTCAGTTTGGATAGGCACGCAGATCTATATGTGCGCCAAGTGGTTCGAATGCATGGAGTACCGATTACGATAACATATGATGGAGACCCAAGATTTACTGTTGCTTTTTGGAAAAGTTTGCAGAGTGCTCTTGGTACTAAACTTCAGTACAGTACGACTTATCATCCTCAGACAGATGGTCAGTCTGAAAGGACAATTCAGACTCTCGAGGACATGCTAAGAGCGTGTGTCATAGACTTTAAGGGAAGTTGGGAGGATCAGCTCCATTTAGTAGAATTTGCCTACAATAACAGTTATGAGCAGAGTATTCAGATGGCTCCTTTCGAAGCACTGTATGGCAGAGCATGTAGAACTCCAGTGTGTTGGGACAAAGTCGGGGAAAGAAAGATTACAGGTCCAGAGTTAGTTCAGTAGTCAATAGATGTCGTAACAGTAATCAGAAATAGATTGAAAACAGTGCAAAGCAGGCAGAAAAGTTATGCAGACAAGCATCGGAGATTGCTGGAATTCCAAGTTGGTGATCATGTCTTTCTGAAAGTGTCACCAATGAGAGGAACTTCGCGCTTTGGCAAGAAAGGCAAACTAAATCCGAGGTACGTAGGTCCCTTTGAAATTTTGGAAAGAATAGGGACTCCAACGTATCGTCTTGCACTGCCGCCGAGGTTAGCACAAGTGCATGACGTCTTTCACGTGTCGATATTAAGGAAGTACGAGCCCGACCCGGTCCACGTGCTCAATTTCGAGGAATTAGACGTGGATGACCATGTGTCATACGTTGAAAGCCCGGTCCAGATCGTTGACCGTAAAGAGCAAGTTCTGCGTATAAAGACCATTCCGTTGGTCAAAGTGGTATGGCAACACCACATCACTGAAGGAGCGACTTGGGAGACTGAAGAGTCAATGAGAGAGTTGTACCCCCACCTTTTTGATCAAAGTGTGTAATGGTTTAAATTTCGAGGACGAAATTTTTATAAGAGAGGAAAAGTTGTGACATCCTGAAATTCGACCCCGTTTCAATAAAGTGAAATAGGCGTTTCGTCGACGTGCCTATGGTCCTTTTTCTCTAAGCTGATCACTCATGAGTTAACTAACCTATTGGGTGAAGCCGTTAAGGGATGTAACCACGGTAAAATCCCTAAAAGCTACCTAATTAGTTGGATTGGGCTAAAATCACGTCTGATTGATTCTAACCATGAAATTTAAGTTGGTTTCGGGAATCGAATATTCGAGCGTGTCACAATTCATTTTTTTAGGATCCTGTCTCATCGTCCGTCAATTTATTGACGAGTTTGAAATTTCGGGAAAGAAATAATCGAGAGGAAAATTTGAAGACCGAAAGAAATTAAAAAAGGAAAGAGAAATGGAAAATAATAGTGATAATAAGAATAAGGTAATTTTCTTATTATTGTAATATTTTCTTTTTCTTTTTTTATTTCTTTCTCTCCCTTTTCTCTCTCTCTCTTCTCTCCCCTCCCCCTTCGTGCAGACACCCCACCCACCGATCACTTGCCCCTTGCCAAATTCAAATTGGCTTCTTCTCTCTCTTTCTTTTTCACTTTGACTAGTCAAACTCTTAACATTTCTCTCTCTCCCCTCTCTCTTCTCCCCCACTCCCTCGTAATCGACTTCTTCTTCTTCCTTCTTGTTTGTGTGAACCAATGAAGACAGCAAAACAAAAGCAGCAGCCACCATCGTTTGAAGACCGAAGCAACTCGCCGTCTTCGCCAAACACCGCCGGGCCGCCGTTTGCACCACCTGCGCGACACCGCGCTTCAGCCGCCCGCCCCTCGCACCCAAGCATCCTCCCCCGTGCGAATCCACCTCTGCCTTGATAGTGGCTAGTAAATACACCTAGAGGGGGGGTGAATAGGTGTTTATAAAATTCTTTTCAAATCTTTGCTCGGAATCTCCTTTGGTATGAGAATCACGTTAGAAATAAATGACTCATGCATCCATAAAATAAATAGAATAAGATAAGAGAAAATTCGACACAAGGATTATAGTGGTTCGGCTTTTTCAAGCCTACGTCCACTCTTCACGCTAGCAGTCAACTGGCTGTAATCACTATGTAGCAAATGAGAGCTGTTACAAATCGCGAACTAGACTTCTTCAGCAGAACATCTCTCCTACAGCTTCTTGCTGTTTCGCACTATAAGTGACTCTCTTTGATACACAACTTTGAGCATGAGAGATTTTAGAGAACAAGAGATTTCAGAGGTTCTAATATCGAAATTTTCCCATCAGTTCTCTCATTACTTTCGAACAACTCCGATCCACCTTAAATAACCTTCATGCCTCCATACCCGTCGGCACTTTCCAAGAATTCATCCAATCAACCCATTTGGACTGAATCAATTTAAGTGATCTTCACGTTGTCGAAAATATAAGTAGAAAATAGCTCGTCAATCCTGCTCGCTCATACAATCAGGATCTTGAGTTTCCAAAATTAGATCCTTCCAAAAATTCACTTGATCTTCAACGGATAAAATCCGAAGAATAAATCTTCCGAGCTCTCAATCACAACCAGAGATATTCCACGAATAAATTAGGAAATATAATATCCAAATCTTAATTTCCTTAACCATAAAGATAACCCGTCGTCGCATGGCAAAATCGCAAACTATCTTCGAGACTTAGATTTGGGTCCTGGAGATCTTGATCGTAATCGGGTCCGTCTTCGACGGAAACCGCTTGGGTCTTGAACTCTTTAGACTTAACCAAGCGAGTCTTGGAATCTTCGAGACTTTGCCGACGAGACTGTTTTGTTAAGTTCAAAACTTCAAGGGATTTTTCTTCAACAATCTCCTCCTTTTTTATGGTGACAAAACACCTCGGCAGATTTGCGAATTTAAAACCTGCAAAGAATAACTCATATATATTTTGAGGATTATTTCTGCAAGACAGAAACTTGTTAGTCCAATAACAATTATCCTCAAATATAATGTTCCTGCAAATTCACAAGTCTAACGATCCAAACATCAAATAAGCATAAAGTCATAGAGGTTCAAATAGACAGCCCAAACCAAATCTAAATCAAAAATAATGAAAACAGTCTAAGCAAACGAAATAATCAAATCGATCAAATCAAATCTGCAAAACTCTCCCCCTTTTTGTCCCATCAAAGGAGGTAGAGTGGATAAGAAATGATTTTGAAAAAGATTCAGGGTTCTCCAGGGATGCGAACAAGTTGAAATTTGCTGAGCGTTTGAACTGTCTTCTCGAGATTGACAAGAGCTTCTTTCACTGAAATCAACTCTGCACTCTTCTGATCTGATTCCACTTGAACTCTAAGTCCGTTGATTTGATCTTGCATATTCACGAAGCACTCAGCATCGCCTTCTTTAAATCCCTTAGCTCATAGTCCATTCCAAAAACCTGCTTCTTTAGGTCTAGCATAACATCCAATAGATGTGTAAAAGCTGATGAGTTAGTATTACCTCCACTAGGACCAGCAGAATCAGTTCTTGGAGTTTGGAAACTTGGAGCATCCTTCTCAGCCCTTTCCCTTTTAGATGGAGAGGATTTCTCATGTTTTGGGAAATGAGATGCATAAACTTCCTCAGCATCTGCACTAGACCTACTCACATCATTATAATGTAATGGCGATATTGTTCCCTTATCTGCAGCAACTCCCCTTGTGTTGATGCCAGTTGGTGGAGTCGAATATTCCTCGCCAACATCCATATCAGCAAATTGATGTTTCTCGGTCTCTTCCCCAGATTGAGCAAATGATGGCTCAAATCCTTTAGCCATATCCTCTTGTGCTTTGCTTTCCTCTTCATCTCTCTTTCTTCTTTCTTCCTCTTCTCTTCTCACCTCTTCTTCTACTCTTCTCCGTGCTTCTTCTTCTTCCTCTTCTTCCTTCTTTTGTCTTTCTTCTGCTTCTCTCTTCTTCCTTTCCTCTTCTCTCTTCCTTTGTTTTTCTTCCTCTTTCCTCTGTTTTTCAGCTTCTTTCTCCTCTGCTTCTTTCCTTGCCCTCTCTCCAGCATCAGTTCTCATGCTAACTGAGCTCCTCAATTTTGAGAGAGCAAACAAAGTCATGGCATCATCAAGATCTTCCTCATCCTCTTCGTCTTGCAGGATGACTTTTCTACGCTTTTTCTCAGCCATGGGCTCTTTGCCTTTTCTCTTTGAAGAAGCAGTGTTCTCCTTTGTGGATGTCTTCTCCTTCAACCTTTCCAGTTCAGTGTTCAGCTCTAGAAGCTTCATCTTCATCACCATCTTGTAACCAACAAGCATCAGACTTAAATTGGTCAGGCATAGAGGTGCAGGGATCTGAATTTCAAAATGCGTGAACAACTTGGTGATGATCGATGAATAAGGCAATTGACCCTTATCCTTAACCACAGTTCGGTACATGTGGAAAAGAATAACGTGTGGAAGAGAAAAGGGTCTGCCTTAGTTGATGGCAAACATTAGCTTGGCTTCAGTCTTGGAGACATCGGTTTTTGAGGTTGTCTTGGGCCTGATACAGTTGATGATGATCTTGTGCAGCAATACGTTTGAGACATTCATCCTTGAATAAGATATCTTGCCTTCCACTTTTCTATCACGCACAATTTCAAGGGTTGCAAAGGCTATGGAAACTTTTATTGGTTGGAAACTCCTTCTCTCCACCCCAATAACATCAGCCAGAGTGTCAACATCAACAATATACTCTTTGTCCATGTAAGTAAAGGACAACCTATTTGCGTCCAAAAATGACAAATTCGAATAAAATAATGCCGTAAGTTCAGGATAGGCATTTGTCGTATCCGTGCAGAATTTCTCCAACTGCAGCCGAGCAAATTTCCCTCTAAGATTTATCTTTAATGAATCAAGGAAGTCGAAGTCCACACTCCTCGGATTTACTACATCCCTCTTCAACAAATTTGAGTACAAACGCTCATGCTCTTTAGATCTAAAAAGACTTCCCGAAGGACAAACTGAGTTGACAGCCACACCCATTCGCGGCTGGAAATGAGAGAAAAGTCTCTCATCATCATCCAATGGTTCATTTGAAGTATTATCAAAAGGATTACTCGTAATATTCTCAAGAGCTTCTTGAGCGGTTCCTTCCTCAACAACCTTTAACTTCTCCATCTCCCGCAAGAAGATATACTCACTCTTATATCCTCTTTCTTTTAGAAAGTCCTCGGTCGTCTTTAAGCTTACTGCCCCAACCTTTAGCCTTTTGTAAAGATCAAATGCAACCTTAGGTTTTAGGGTTCTTACCGGTTCTGCTTTAGTGATCTCTTTTTCAAAGTGCTGACATTGGGTCTCCCTTTGTGGAGATTCTTCGCCTGTGAGGTTCACCCTTGTAGGACCTTCTTGCTATCTTTGTGGTCCCCTACCAGCGATTCTGGAAGACTTTCAAGACGACATGCTTGGATCGCAAGCAAAATTTCAACTTGTTCGCAAACAAAAGTTGGAATTTTTGTCGAGTAAGGTAATGGAACAGAACGGTAATGGAGCTTTTAGGGTTTTGAAAGTGAGAGTAAAAGAGATGGTTTTCAAAAAAGTGTTGTAGCGGATGAAGATGACGATTCGAAAGTATAAATAGTAAGAAAAAAATAAAATCGAGATACTTGAATCGTCGCCCGAAAGGAAAAAATAAACTGCCAATTAAAAAAAAACTGCAAATTTCGAAAAAGTAAACTGCTATAATTGCTTCTGACAACGAATATAAAGAGATATCGAAAAAAAAATCAAATAATAGAGATTTGATGCATAATTACGTAAAAAGATTTTAAGACAGAGTCTGAGAGTGTTCAGACTTTACCTTAGAATATGAACTCTATCAAACTTTACCTTTGAGTCTGAGTACCAGCAGACCTTTTGTTGAGTCTGATTGCTTTCAGACTTTACGTTGAGTCTGAACTTTTCAAGACTGTAATTTTGAGTCTGAATCTCTTCGAGTCTTGCGATATTCAATCTTGAGTGAATTGATTCAAAGTGAGCCTTTTCTAAGGGCTTTGTGAATATGTCTGCTAATTGATTCTTTGAATCAACATGCTGAATCACCACTTCACCATTTTGAACATGATCTCGAATAAAATGATGCTTGATTTCAATGTGCTTTGCTCTTGAATGAAGTGTTGGATTCTTTGTGAGGTTGATTGCGCTTGTGTTGTCACATTTGATTTCTGTGCAAGATTCCTCAACTCCAAAGTCTCTTAGTTGTTGTTGCATCCAAAGAATTTGAGAGCAGCAACTTCCAAGGGCTATGTATTCTGCTTCAGTGGTTGAAAGAGCCACGGTACCCTGTTTTCTTGAGAACCAAGATACCAATCTGTTTCCCAATAGTTGACAAGTACCGTAGTGCTTTTTCTATCCACTTTACAACCAACAAGGTCAGCATCAGAATATCCAAGGAGAGTAAAACTCCTTCTTTGGAATACCAAAGACCTAGCTTAGATGTAGATGCAACATATTTAATAATGCGCTTCACAGCAGTCATGTGAGATTCTTTAGGATTAAATTGGAATCTAGTACAAATACAAACACTAAATAGAATATCAGGTCTAGATGCTGTAAGGTAAAGAAGTGAACCAATTATACTCCTATATAGCTTTTGGTCTACACTCTTTCCTTCTTCATCTTTATCCAGCTTTGATGAGCTTGACATAGGAGTTTCTGTTTTCTTGCAATTCTCCATTCCAAACTTTTTGATGAGGTCTTTTGCATACTTTTCTTGGTGGATAAAAGTTCCTTCTTTTGATTGTTTGACTTGAAGTCCCAAAAAGAAGTTCAATTCTCCCATCATGCTCATTTCAAATTCATTCTCGCATACAACTTGAAAAATTCTTGCAAAGCTTTTCATTAGAAGAACCAAATATTATATCATCAACATAAATTTGAACAAGTATGAAATCCTTGCCTTCTCTTTTGATAAATAAAGTAGTATCAACTTTACCTTTAGAGAAACCATTTTGAATTAAGAAATTACTTAACCTTTCATACCAAGCTCGAGATGCTTGTTTTAACCCATATAATGCTTTTTTCAGCATGAAAACAAGGTTTGGTTTTCTTGGATCTTCAAATCCTGGTGGTTGTTCCACACAGACTTCTTCTTGAATAATTCCATTTAGGAAAGCGCTTTTCACGTCCATTTGGAATAACCTAAAATTTTTAAAGCAAACAAAAGCAAGAAGTAATCTTATAGCTTCTAACCTTGCCACCGGAGCATAGGTTTCATCATAGTCGATGCCTTCTTCTTATGTGTAGCCTTTTGCCACAAGTCTTGCTTTGTTCCTCACCACTTTTCCTTATTGATCCAGCTTGTTCCTAAAAACCCATTTAGTACCAATAATTGATTTACCTTTTGGTTTAGGAACAAGCTCCCAAACATTGTTGATTTTGAATTGATTCAATTCTTCTTGCATAGCTTCGATCCAGCTTTCATCTTTCAATGCATCTTCTAAGTTCTTAGGTTCAATCTCAGAAACAAGTGCTAGAGCACTAGATTCTTCATGCCTTTTGGATCTTGTACGAACTCCTTCGTTAATATTGCCAATTATGAGATCTGCAGGGTGACTTGATTTGTGTTTCCAATTTGTAATTGATTTGTCACTTTGATGAGGTTCTTCTTCAATTGGAGCTACTGAAATTGTTTGCTGCTGAGTGTCTGAGATTTGATTTTCTTCCAAAGAACTTGTAGACACTTGGCCAGATTCATAATCTTCAGATTGAGTCTGATTTTGACCAAGTCTTCAAACTTCACATTCATGGATTCTTCCACGGTCACGAGTCCATTTGTTGAAAACTCTGAAGCTTTGCTTGTCATAGAGTAGTCAAGGAAAATTCCTTCATCTGATTTTTCTTCAAACTTACCAATTCGATCACTATAATTTTTTAAGATAAAACATTTACAACCAAATACATGAAAATAAGAAACAATAGGTTTCTTGCCTTTGAAGCAGATTCATAAGGTGTTTTGTCTAAAATAGGTCTTAGAAAAACTCGTTTATTATGTAGCAAGTAGTTGAAGTGGCTTCAGCCCAAAAATGAGGAGAAATATTACTTTCAATCAAAAGAGTTCTTGCCATTTCTTGCAAAGAACGATTTTTTCCTTTCTACAACTCCATTTTGTTGTGGAGTGTATGGGGATGAAAAATTATGTTGAATACCATAGTCATCACAATATTTAGCAAAATCAAGATTTTCAAATTCTCCACCATGATCAGTTTGAATACTTGAAATTGCATATCCTTTCTCAATTTGAATTTTCCTTGCAAATTTAGTAAAATAAGATAAAACTTCAGATTTATTTGCAAGAAAGAATACCCAGGTAAAACGAGAATAATCATCTACTATAACCAAACAATATCTTTTACCTCCAATACTTTGAGTTCTTGTTGGACCGAACAAATCCATATGTAATAGCTGCAAAATAGGATTAGTGGATACCTGATTTGTAGATTTGTAAGAATTTCTAACTTGTTTTCCAAGTACACAAGGAGTGCATAATTCATGCTTTTGATATTTCGGAGTCGGAAGTCCCGAACAAGCTTTTTGGATGAAACTTTTGCAATTTGCTTCAGATTGACATGTCCAAGCTTCCTATGCCAGAGGATGGCTTCATCTTGAATTGATATCAAGCATTGAGGACTGTCAGACTTTATATCCAGCAAATAAATGTTTCCACATCTTCGTCCAGTAAACAATTGAGAGAGATCTTTGCTTGTTCCAGAACAAGTGTCTTCTTGAAAGTTGATCTTGTATCCAGTGTCACATAATTGACTAATACTCAAAAGATTATAGTTCAATCCTTCAACTAAGGAAACGTTGTTCATTGTGAGGTTTCCAATTTTCACGGTTCCTCTACCAACAATTTTTCCTTTGTTGTTGCCACCAAATGAGACATTTCCTCCTTTTACATGAGAGAGTTTAGTGAAACAATTTGAGTCTCCTGTCATGTGCCTTGAGCAACCACTATCTAAATACCACTTGATTTTCTTCTTGATAGTGACCTTGATACCGCTGTTTGAATCTGAGTCTAAGTCTAAACTTGAGTTTGAGTCTGAGTCTGAGTCTGAGTCTGAGTCTACCATAAGACAGATATTGGCATACTCTTCATCACTCTCTTCACATTCAGTGTCACTCCATGTTTCAGCTTTGAGTGCTTTCTTGAACCTTTCTGGTTTTCCTTTCTTTTTCTTCAACAAGGGACAATTGGGTCCGATGTGCCCCTTTTTCTTGCATTCAAAACAAACAACATCCTTATTGGTGTTTTCTTCTTCATTTGGCTTCTTTTGAAACCTTTGATTGTTTTGTCTCTTTCCATTGAACCTTCTTCCTTTTCTATTTAATCTTCTGAACTTTCTAATCAGAAGTGCCAACTCCTCATCATCCATGTCAGATTTTAAAGCAATTGACTTCTTACCTTTGGTGTCAAAGTCCTCATTGAATTGCTCGACTTCATATGACTGAAGTGTCCCGATCAACTCATCTACCAAAAGAGGCATAATCCTTGTTGTTTCTGTCATGGATGTCTTGACATGATTCCAATCTTTGGAGAGTCCTCTCAACAATTTATTGACCTTCATTGGTCCTGAGATTGGCTGTCCTTGGTATACTAATCCATTTACAATTTCTGTAAATCGACTAAACATATCCGTGATGGATTCTCCTGGCTTCATATTGTCCAAGAAGGATATTGATCTTGGTTTCTTTGACTCGATCTGTTCCTTCATAAGTGACGTGCAATCTATCCCATACTTCTTTAGCTATTTCACAAGATGAAATTCTATTATACTCAGTAAGAGATAAGGCACAATATAAAGAGTAAATAGCTTTTGCATCAAGAGCTTATCTCTTTAAGATTTCAGCTTGTGGTAATCCCACTCCATCAGCTATTTCTTTCCCTGTGATTGGTGCAGTTTGAGGAACAATTCCTCTTTCTACTACATCCCATTCTTGAGGATCTTTCGATCTTAGGAACGCTTTCATCTTGTTTTTCCATGCATTGTATTCCTTCCCATCGAAGTAAGGAGGTCTGGTATTACTTTGGCCTTCAATCAAACCTGGAGCCAAAATACTAGCCATAGATCTTTAGCTTTAGAAATAATAAACACTTCCAACAGAATAAGCAACCTGCTCTAATACCAATTGTTAAAAGCTAGTAAATACACCTAGAGGGGGGTGAATAGGTGTTTATAAAATTCTTTTCAAATCTATGCCCGAAATTTCCTTTGGTGTGAGAATCATGTTAGAAATAAATTACTTATGCATCCATAAAGTAAATAGAATAAGGTAAGAGAAAATTGACACAAGGATTATAATGGTTCGGCTTATTATAAGCCTACGTCCACTCTCCACACTGACAGCCAACTTGCTGTAATCACTATGTAGCAAATGAGAGCTTTTACAATCCACGAGCTAGACTTCTTTAGCAGAAAGTCTCTTCTACAGCTTCTCGCTGATTCTCACTAAAAACAACTCTCTTTGATACAGCTTTTGAGCACAAGAGATTTTGAGAACAAGTGATTTCAGAGATTCTAACTTCGAAATTTTTCTATCGGTTCTCTCATTACTTTCGAACAACTCCGACACACCTTAAATATCCTTCGTGCCACCCTAGCTGTTAGCACTTTCCAAGAATTCATCCAATCAACAATTTTTCCTTTGTTGTTGCCACCAAATGAGACATTTCCTCCTTTTACATGAGAGAGTTTTGTGAAACAATTTGAGTCTCCTGTCATGTGCCTTGAGCAGCCACTATCTAAATACCACTTGATTTTCCTCTCGATAGTGACCTTGATACCACTGTTTGAATCTGAGTCTGAGTCTGAACTTGAGTCTGAGTCTAAGTCAGCCATAAGACAGATATTAACATACTCTTCATCACTCTCTTCACATTCAATGTCACTCCATGTTTCAGCTTTGAGTGCTTTCTTGAGCCTTTCTGGTTTTCCTTTCTTTTTCTTCAACAAGGGACAGTTGGGTCTGATGTGCCCATTTTTCTTGCATTCAAAACAAACAACATCCTTATTGGTGTTTTCTTCTTCATTTGGCTTCTTTTGAAACCTTTGATTGTTTTGTCTCTTTCCATTGAACCTTCTTCCTTTTCTATTTAATCTTCGAACTTTCTAATCAGAAGTGCCAACTCCTCATCATCCATGTCTTCTTCTGAATCTGTAGCATCAGAATCATCATTAGATTTTAAAGCAATTGACTTCTTACCTTTGGTGTCAAAGTCCTCATTGAATTGCTCAACTTCATATGACTGAAGTGTACCGACCAACTCATCTACCGAAAGAGGCATAATTCTTTGTGTTTCTCTTATGGATGTCTTGACGTGATTCCATTCTTTGGAGAGTCCTCTCAACAATTTATTGACCTTCATTGGTCTTGAGATTGGCTGTCCTTGGTATGCTAATCCATTTACAATTTCTGTAAATCGACTAAACATATCCGTGATGGATTCTCCTTGCTTCATTTTGAAGGCTTCATATTGTCCAAAAAGGATATTGATCTTGGTTTCTTTGACTCGATCTGTTCCTTCATAAGTGACATGCAATCTATCCCATACTTCTTTAGCTATTTCACAAGATGAAATTCTATTATACTCGGTAGGAGATAAGGCACAATATAGAGAGTAAATAGCTTTTGCATCAAGAGCTTGTCTCTTTGAGATTTCAGCTTGTGGTAATCCAGCTTCATCAGCTATTTCTTTCCCTATGATTGATGCAGTTTGAGGAACAATTCCTCTTTCTACTACATCCCATTCCTGAGGATCTTTCGATCTTAGAAATGCCTTCATCTTGTTTTTCCATACATTGTATTCCTTTCCATCGAAGTAAGGAGGTCTTGTATTGCTTTGGCCTTCAATCAAACCTGGACCCAAATACTAGCCATAGATCTTTAGCTTTGGAAATAATAAACACTTCCAATAAATAAGCAACCTGCTCTGATACCAATTGATAGTGGCTAGTAAATACACCTAGAGGGGGGTGAATAGGTGTTTATAAAATTCTTTTCAAATCTTTGCCCAAAATCTCCTTTGGTATGAGAATCACGTTAGAAATAAATGACTCATGCATCCATAAAATAAATAGAATAAGGTAAGAGAAAATTCGACACAAGGATTATAGTGGTTCGGTTTTTTCAAGCCTACGTCCACTCTCCACGCCGGCAGCCAACCGGCGGCTGTAATCACTATGTAGCAAATGAGAGCTGTTACGATCGCGAACTAGACTTCTTCAAAGAGAACATCTCTCCTACGGCTTCTTGCTGTTTCGCACTATAAGTGACTCTCTTTGATACACAACTTTGAGCACGAGAGATTTTAGAAAACAAGAGATTTCAGAGGTTCTAACATCGAAATTTTCCTATCAGTTCTCTCATTACTTTCGAACAACTCCGATCTACCTTAAATAACCTTCGTGCCTCCATACCCGTCGGCACTTTCCAAGAATTCATCCAATCAACCCGCTGGACTGAATCAATTTAAGTGATCTTCACGTTGTCGAAAATATAAGTAGAAAATAGCTCGTCAATCCTGCTTGCCCATACAATCAGGATCTTGAGTTTCCAAAATTAGATCCTTCCAAAAATTCGCTTGATCTTCAACGGATAAAATCCGAAGAATAAATCTTCCGAGCTCTCAATCACAACCAGATATATTCCACGAATAAATTAGGAAATATAATATCCAAATCTTAATTTCCTTAACCATAAAGATAACCTGCTGTCAGCATGGCAAAATCACAAACTGTCTTCAGACTTAGATTTGGGTCTGGAGATCTTCGACCGTGAATCGGGTCCGACTGTCTTTAGACGGAAAACTTCGGACCGAACTTTGGGTCCGACTGTCTTCGACGGAAACCACTTGGGTCTTGAACTCTTCGAGACTTAACCGATCGAGTCTTGGAATCTTCGACTTTGCTGATGAGGCTGTTTTGTTAACTTTAAAACTTCAAAGGATTTTTCTTCAACATGCCCAACCCTGTTCTACCCCTATCCGGCTACCTCTGGCCGCCATTCGACCCCGCCGGACCTCCACCTGCCCTCCCCCGCGCCTTGCTACCCTTGTGGAAGTGGTTTGTGGCTATTTTGTGTTCTTTTTCAGCCGCATAGCCACCCCACCGAGTGGGTTTCCAGCAGCTTCAAGCTCGCTTTTTGGCCATTTCCAGGCCCCAAACCCGAGCTGTGCTTTGGGGTTTATCGTTCCTCGTGTCGTCCCCGTCGGATTGATATGTTTTGTGCTTAATTCCGGTGAGTAATCTCACTAATCCCTGCTTAGTTTACTAATTATGCTTAGGGGTTGGTTAGGTTTAATTAAATGTAATTAGGTGGTTAGATTAGAATAGATTAGTGATTATTAGACAATTGTGATGCATGTTAGACATTTTGATTGCTCAATTAGCAAGTAGGCGTAGTCTACTATTTATTGAAAGGATCTCGGGATTTTTCCCGACCCTTAGCGGGCTTCAATTAGGCAATTCGAGCCTAAATTGGATTTTTAGTAATTAATTATTAATTTTCGAAATTAATTAATTATTTATTTTTTTTCCGGAAATTCAACCGGGATGGCCGGTGACCGGAATGTTATGCCGGTGATAGTGGTGAAGTCCGTTTATTTAATTGGGCTTTATTTTTAGCTAAATTGAATTTTTAATATTTATTAATTAATTTTCGAAATTAATTAATTATTTAATTATTTTTTGGAAATTAAGGTTGAGATGACCGATGACTGAATTTCGTGCTGATTGTCGTGGAGCAGTCCATTTATTTATTTGAGCTTTAATTCGTGTCGAATTGATTTAATGGTGCATTTTTAAGTTATATTCTTAAATAGGAAATTTTGGCTATGTGATTGAGAATTGGTCGGGTATCGATTGTCAGTATCGAAAGTGAGTTGGTAAATCACTTGGAGAATGCATGTGGCCCAATGAATTGGAATGTCACCTAGGAAAAACACATGGCTCGGTGATTAGATATGTCATCTTGGCGAAAAGGTAGTCTTAGTAAATGCACGTGGCTCGGAGATTCGGTATGTCTTCCTGGAGAATGCACGTGGCTCGGTGACAGAGTATGGTATCATAGAAAGGGGTCGGGTGGGACCATAAATCCACTAAATCTAGAAAAGGGGTCGGGTGGGACCATAAAGCCACTGGATCTTGAAAAGGTCGGGTGGGACCATAAAGCCATTGAATATTGAAAGTTGCCGAGTGGGACTGTGTCTTCGACCTATACTTAAGTTGTGACTTGAGGATCGTGATTCATAATTGGGAATTGAGATGGAATAATTGAAACGACCTAGAAATGGTTCGACTGACATGTAATCAACTAAGTCGATTGAATTATGATTTGACTGATTGTTCATTGAGATATATGAAGCATCTGTATATAACCTTGAATTGCAGGTTGGGACTGATGCCAAGGTATGTCTTTTGACCTGTGCATGTTTAGGCAGCCTATAGTATAATGGTTTACTAATCGAGCCTTAGTGGGGTAGAACTTGCTGAGACGTAGTCTCATCCCGGTTGTGGGACAATATTTTAGGCCCGTAGGTGAGCCCGAGGAGGAGGAACCAGAGAAGGAGAACACTGAAGTGAAACTTGAGGAGGAGAAAGATTTTTGAAGAAGAAGCTGATCTAGAAAGGGATCCTGAGTACGATCAGATCAGGACTGAGGTCCCATCCTCTTTTGGAAATCCTGCTTTGATGTGAATAGTTTTGTGAAGTTCTTTGAGTTATGCTCTGTATAAAAGTATGGTTGTGAATTTCAATAAGAAAAATATGGCGCTGCTTTTCTATCCCATCGATTTATTATTTGGGGATTTATAACTGCTCCCGCATGTGCTTAATAAATGAAAGGGTCAGCGATACATATTCCTGGGATATCGCATTATAAAATTGACCAAGTGAGAAAGATGTGTGCATGCCCGAGGATCGGGGCGTGACAAAATTACCCGACGCATGACTTAGAACTCGCAGTGATTATTTTTGTTCTAAAGGTTTGGAGACACTATTTGCGTGGAGAAAGATTCCAGATCTTCACAGACCATCAAAGTCTCAAATATTTATTCTCTCATAATGAGTTGAATATGAGACTGCGTCGCTAGATGGAACTCCTTAAGGATTATGATTATGATATTCTATATCACCCTGGAAAGGCGAATAAGATCGTAGACGCGTTGATTCGGAAGTCTTCAGTTGCACAATTAATTGTTAAGGAGTGGACTTTACTTGAGAAAGCTCGAGATTTGGTTTTCAAATTTGAGGTAGGCCATCTTTCGAATCTTATGGCCATCCTCAGGATTGAGCCAGAAGTACAGATCATAATCAAGACGCTTCAGTGGACAGATCCAGAGATTTAGAAAGTCTTGCAAGAGGATACCGAAAAGAGAAAGGTTGACTTTCAGATTTCTGAAGACGAAACACTAAGGTTCCAAGGACAATTGTGTGTACCTGACGATGCAGAGCTTAAGAAAGAGATCTTATTAGAAGTTCATCGTAACAGTTACAACATTTATCCTGGTAGTGCGAAGATGTATCAGAATCTGCGTCAACACAATTGGTAGTCCGATATGAAGGTGGATATAGCCAAGCATGTACCAAGTGTCTAACATGTCAGCAAGTGAAAGCACATCATTGTAAGCCGGGAGAACTTCTGCAACCTCTCGAGATTCCCGAGTGGGAATGGGAACACGTCATAATAAACTTTGTGACAAGCTTACCAAGGAGTCAAAGGGGTAATGATTCCATTTGGGTAGTGGTCGACAGACTGACTAGGTCTACTAACTTCATTGTAGTACGAAAGGATCTTATTGTATGTGTGTCAAATAGATTGTCTGCATGGAGTGCCGGTGATGATTACATTAGACTGAGACCCAAGGTTCACCGCTACCTTTCGGAAGAGTTTGCAGACCGCCTTAGGAACGAAGCTGTAATATAGTACGGTTTATCATCCTCAAACGGATGGCCAGTTTGAGAGGACAATTCAAACCCTCGAAGACATGTTGCCAGCTTGCATGTTGGATTTCAAGGGAAGCTCGAAGGAATAGCTTCATCTTGTGGAGTTTGCTTACAACAACAACTACCAGCAGAGTATTCAGATGGCTCTTTTTGAAGCATTGTATGGCAAAGCGTGCAAAACGCCAGTGTGTTGGGATGAGATCGAAGAACAAAATATCATAGACCAAGAGTTAGTCCAGCGGTTAGTGTATGTAGTTGCCGTCATCAGAGATAGATTAAAGACCACTCAGAGCCACCAGAAAAGCTATGTTGATAAGCGCAAGGCCATTGGAATTCTAAATTGGTGATCACGTCTTTTTGAAGATGTCACCAATGAGGGGTACTTCGCGCTTCGGCAAGAAAGAAAAGCTGAGTACGAGGTACATAGGTCCCTTTGAGATTCTAGAAAGAATCAGAATCCTAGCGTATCGTCTTGCATTGCGGCCGAAGTTGGCGCAAATGCATGACGTCTTTCGCATGTCGATGTTAAGAACATATGAGCCTAACCCGAACCACGTGCTAAATTTTGAAAAGCTAGACGTGGATGACAGAGTGTCATATGTGGAAAGCCCGGTTTAGATTGTGGATCATAAGAAGCAGATTCTGCGCACCAAGACAATCTCATTGGTCAAAGTGGTCTAGTAACATCACGGTACAGAAGAAGCAACCTAGGAAAGTGGAGATTTGATGAGACGACTATACCCCCACCTTTTTGTTTAAGGATGTGTAAAGGTTTAAATTTCGAGGATGAAATTTTTATAAGAGGGGAAGAGTTGTGACATCCTGAATTTCAGGTTCTGTTTTCGATTGAATAAGTTGGGCTTTTCATCGACGCGCCTATAGTTCTTTTCCCTGAGCTGATCATCACGAGATAACTAGTCTATCAGGTGAGATTTTAATGCAATAGACTTGAGGATTCGACCAGGAATCGATTACTCGAACGTACTAATCTACAATCTGATCTCAATTAGTAAACTTGACCAAGAATGCATGGTAAGAACCTTTACATGTAGACAGTGGACAATGACCTCAGAGGTAAGAGTAATAGCAGAAGAAAAATGTACGAACACTTTACTTTCTTCAAGAAGACAATATCAGCGATATTATTGCATTACAGTGGCTACAAGTAATTTGTCTATTCTTTGGCATTATCTTTTTTTGGAAATTTTGGTGAAAATGGCGTAAAGCAATTACATTCAAGGAAATTACTTCGAGGTTTACAAAAGTTGACTTGGATTTATGTGAGAGTTGCATTTATGGAAAACTAAAGGCAAATAATTTTCAATTGAATGGGCGACAAAATAAAGGCTAAAAGCTAGAGTTAGTTCATATTGATATGTGGAGTACTGGCTCAAGAACTCTCTTATGATGGTAAGAGATATTTTCTCACCTTCATTGATGATGCGACAAGGAAAACTTGGGTTTATTCTCTGAAAGAAAAATCAAAAGTATTCAAAATTTTCAAAATGTGGAAGATCATGGTAGAAAAAGATATTGATTATCAAATTAAAGGTCTAAAATGGAACAATAGTGGTGAATACACGAGTAAGAAATTTTCAGAATACTTGAACCGGGAAGGTATACATGAATTGAAAACATTTCCTAGAACTCCTCAATAAAATGGTTTAGCTAAGAGGATGAACATGACTATTCCAGAATGTGCAAGATACATGAGGCTACATGTGAGTCACTCACTACAATTATGGGCCACTCCAGTTGATGCGGCTATTTATTATATCAATAGTCCATCTAGTATGTTGGATGGAGAAATACTACAAGAGTGGTGTTCGGGCAAAAAGTTTAATTATTCATATCTAAAAGTTTTTTATTGTATTGCATATGTTTTAATTGACAATGAGGATAAGAAGGTTGATGCTAAGTCCTAGAAGTGCGTCTTTATCAGATATGGTGATGATGAGTATAGCTATAGGCTTTAGGATTATGAGAATAACAAAGTCATTTGCAGTTGAGATGTGGTATTCCATGAAGAAAAGATGTACAAGGATCATTAGACAGAACATGAGAAGACAATAGAACTAGAATATGGTGAGCTAGATACAATGCTCGTGAATATGGTTCTAGCAAATCAAAGTACACCTGAAGGAGAGGTTCAAGAGATCTTATTATCAATGAGAATGCCGTTCAAGTGGAACGCAATGATTTGAAACAAACTAATGACCCTAAAGCAGAAAGGTTACACTTTTGGGCTACTCCAGTTGATGCGGCTCTTTATCATATCAATTGGAGTCCATCTACTGTCTTGAATGGAGAAATACTACAAAACCGGGGTCGGGTAAAAGATTAATTATTTATATCAAGTGTTGGAAACTTGAAGTGCCAAAACTTGGCATGGGGATACTTAAGTACCCAAAATCAGGAAGTGACACTTAAGTGCCTAAATTAGAGCAAAATGAATCAATTAAGTGCCAATTGCAAGAAAACCTAGCCAAAATATTGACATGGCGACTTTCCAGTAAGGCAAGTGCAAAACAATGTTGTTTCGTGTTGACGTGGCTAGACAAGTGTAAAAAGATGTCATTTTATTACTAACGTGGGTAAATAATTAAATAAAAATTAATTATATTAAATTTAATACCAAAATTTATTTTTTTTAAAAAGAAGAAGAAGAAGAAAGATGATGAAAGTTGCAAACGGCTGGCCCTAGCCTTCGCCGCAATCTCCCCACCGTTGCCCGGAAGGGTCTACGACGGTGGGGGGAAGGTACCGGAAGTGAAGGCCTGCGAGCCCTCGCCTCTTATGAGCCAAGGTTGCTAGACCCTAGCCTCCACCATCACCGGCACTTCCTAGCGACGGCAGGGAGGCGATGGCTGCGAGGGCTGAGCCCTCAGCCGCTTGCAACTATTCATCTTCTTCGTTCCTCTTTTTTTAAAATTTAATTTAGTTAATTGTTAATATTAAAATTTAAATTCATGCCAAAACGACATCATTTTTTGTGTTTCTTTGCTAAGTTAGCTCTCCAACGAGTCACGTAGGCGAGCAAAATTAATAAAAAATTGTCATGTAAAATTTTTGGTGGGATTCATCGGAGGTGGAACTCAAGTATCCCTTTTTCAAAAAAAAAAAAAAAAAAAAGTTATACGTAAGTGTCACTATCTTAACTTTTGACACTTAAGTGTTCCATCGTGCTAAGTTTTGGCACGTGGGAGTGTACTTTTGCCTAATTATATCTAAAAGTTTTTGGTTATATTGCATATGTTCTGATTGACAAAGAGGATAAGAAGAAGCTTAATGCTAAGTCCTAGAAGTGTGTCATTATCATGTATGGTGGCAATGAGTATAGCTATAGATTTTGGGATTATGAGAATAATAAAGTCATTCATAATCGAAATGTGGTATCCCATAAAGAAAAAATGTACACGGATCATTAGACAGAGCATGAAAAGGTAGTAGAATAAGAATATGTTGAGCTAGATACAATGCCCGTGAAGATGATTGCAACAAATCCAAGTACACCTTAAGCAAAGATTCAAATCAAGGATGAGGTAATTCAAGAGGAATGCAGTGATTCGAAACAAACAAATGACCCTAAAGTACCTATCTTGAGGAGGCCTACACGTGTACAAAAGCCAAAGGTAATTTTTTATTCATCACCAAATATTGTTTTAAGCCATGTCTTATATACAGATTTGGGAGAGTTAGAGACTTATGATGAGGCAAAGAAAGACACATCTCACATATAGTGGGAGCGGGCTATGAAAGACAAGACAAGCTCGTTACTTCTTAACAAAACTTGGGAGTTGACTAAGTTGCTTATAAGTAAAAAGGCTTTGTTAAATAAGTGAATGTATAGGATTAAAAATGAAGCATACGGTAATATCAAATACAAGGCAAGACTTGTGGTCAAGAGCATTTCTCAAAAAGAAGGGATCGATTATTCTAAGATATTTTCACCAGTAGTAAAAATGATATCAATAAGAGTTCTGCTAAGTATAATTGCAATGGAAGATTTTCATCTCGAGCCATTAGACATGAAAACAGTGTTTTTACACGGTGACCTAGATGAAGAATTACACATGGTGCCTTTACCAAAAAAAAAAAAAAGAATTACACATGGTGCAACTTAAAGGTTTTAAGATCAAAAATAAGAAGCACATGGTATGTCACTTAATGAAAAGCTTATATGGCTTGAAGCAAGCTTTGTGGCATTGGTACTTAAAGTTTTATGGTTTCATGGAAGAAAATGGATTTGCACATTGTAAGGTTGATTATTGTGTTTATTTTTACAATTATGATAATGGTGATATCATGTATCTCTCTTTATATGTAGATGACATACTAGTGGTTAGCTTCAATATCAAGAGAGTTGCAAAAGTGAAGAAGATGTTAGTATCATCGTTTACTATGAAAGACTTGGGAGAGGCCAAGAATATCTTAGGTATGAAAATCTCATGGACAAGAAAGATAAGAAATTATGGCTGTCATAAGAAGATTGTGTGATGTTAAAGAGATTCAACGTGGATAAACCAAAACCAGTTACAACTCCTCTAGCAAATCACTTCAAACTTTCAAATGACATGTGTCCAAGTACTCTAGCTTCAAAAGATAAGGTGGCAGTACTTCCAAATGCATCAACAGTAGGAAGTTTGGCATATGCCATGATGAGCACGAGGCTAGACATTGCACAAGCAATGGAGTTGTGAATTAATATTTACAAAACTTGAGCAAAAAGCATTGAAATGTAGTAAAATGAATATTTAGATATTTAGCAAGTATGTCAAATTAATCTCTTTGTCATGGTATACATCTTTAGAGTTGCAAAATTATGTTGATGCAAATCACTCAGTAATCAAGATAATGATAAGGTACAATTGGATATGTATTTACAATTGCAAGTACAACAGTGAGTTGGATATCTCAACTACAAAAAGTAGTTGCTCTAGTGATGATAGAAGTGGCATACGTGGCCATCACAAAAGCCTCCAAGAAAATTATATGATCACAAGATTACATGAGTAAGTTACATCAAGAGAAGCAGCCAGTTAGTACACTATGCATTGATAGTCAAAAGGCAGTGTAATCAGCAAAAAATGCAACTTTTCACTCAAGAACTAAACATATCAAGAAGCGTTATCATTTCATTAGACTAGGATTGAAATATAATGAGTTAATGTTACAAAAGATTGATAGCTCCAAAAATCTAGCTGACATATTAACCAAGGTAGTAGATAAAGAGAAATATATTTTATATACTATTACTATTGATATTACTCTATATTAATTGATGAAGAGTATCTCAGAGGTACACATTTTAGTTATTAGCTTTTGAAGTAGATGGATGCAAAGTTGCTTGGTGCATCAAGTGTGCTTGTCTTCAAGTTGGAGATTGTTGGTGTTAAAAGAGAGTATTCTACGTATTGTATTCTCTTAATCAGAAAGGATTACAAGAATACATACAATAGATATACATATAATATATATATATATATGAGAGTAACCCTCTCAACATAAGATTAAGTATTGACTACTTTACCCTTATTATTATTTCCTAACACTCCCCCTCGAGTAGGGATGTAGATATCAAAAAATTCCAACTTGTTACATAAAAATTCACTCTATTTCCTTGTAAAGACTTGGTAAAAAATCTACAAGTTGATCTTCCATTCTTGTATGTTGAAGAGTGATCTCTCCTTTCTGAACTTTTTCTCGTATAAAAGTGATAATCAATCTCAATATGCTTGGTTCACTCATGGAAGACGGGATTGTTTGCAATATGAATAGCTGATTGATTGTCACAATATAATATCAATGGTTCTGATGTTGACATCCCAAATTCTAATAATAACATCCTCAAATAGAGCAATTCACCAATCACATATGCTATTGCTCTATATTCTGCTTCTGCACTTGATAGAGAAATCACATGTTGTTTCTTGCTCTTCCAGGCAACTAAATTACCTCCAAGAAATACACAATAACCCGATGTAGATTTTCCACTAGTAGAACATCCAGCCCAATCCGCATCAGAAATACTTGTGGTATTCAGATGGCCATAATTCTTGAAAATTATTCTTTTACCTGGTTCTCCTTTCAAGTATTTGATAATTTGAAGCACAGCATCCCAGTGAGTAGTCCGAGGAGAATCCATGAATTGACTTATAACACTAACAGCAAAATCATTATTGACTACTTTACCTGGTGCTTCTTTCTCTGCTCTACTATCTAGAAGAGAAGCGCGCTGTGGCGGCAACCATGCTCTAATACCATGTTGAAAGAGAGAGTATTTGACGTATTGTATGCTCTTAATCAGAAAGGATTACAAGAATACATACAATTTATATATATATATATATATATATATATATGTATATAAGTAATCCTCTCAACATAAGATTAAGTATTGATTACTTTACCCTTATAATTATTTCCTAACAGTTGGCAAGCGAAGCCAAATATCGTTAATGGATTTTTTGTCATCTCTATTAATTTTGCTATTAGGTTAAAAGCTACATTTTATATCAACAACTATAGTTAGACATAGCCGTTAGGGGGTTGAAAAAGAAAATAGTGAGAAAAGAAAAGTAGAGAAGAAAAAAATGAGTTTTTTTCTTTGTGAGTGTTCTCAATCTCTTCTTCATCTTGAAAGGAGATCATCATTGCATTCCAATTTTCTTCAAATCTAGTGGATTTGTAGAGTGTCTTTACACGAAGACGTAGCTTAGGTTTGGGTGAATTTTGATAACAAATTTTCTGGTGTGCTCTTTTGATTTTGTTCCTTTATTATTATGTTCTACCTAGGTGGATTGTCTACTTGCGTTAATTTTTTAGAATCGGTGTACAATTCCTAACAACACTAAAGATAATCAAACCCTCGATGCTTTGAGTCTTGAGCCTCTCTTACCTAAAAAACTAACTCAAAAAGTGAGACTTTTCCTTTCAATTATAAACCAACCACTAGATTTTTCTACAACCAATGTGGGACAATCTCAACAATCTCCCCCTCACACATCGGGCCTAAGGAGTTATAACAATCCGTTAATCTCCAGTATGATTATTGGGTTTAGACTTAATGGCAACTTGGGCTCCGATACCAGTGTTGGATGATCTTGGATCTCTCTCATTCCAAAGCTAGCTCAAAGGTAAGGTTTTCTTTATACATATAAACCGATTACTAGCTCATTGCACAACTGATATGAGACAATCTTAACAAAGTTGTGCCCACTATAACACATACTTTTTTTTTTTGGTGACCCAGGAACCCCCTGCACGGCCGGTAGCCGGAGGGGTAAACCTGGAGGGCTGCATAAGCGGGAGGACCCACAACCCCCGGCAACCCACTTAAGACACCACACAACGCTTCAGCCTTCATTCACAAAAAACTCAAACTTGTCAATCATAACACAAATATCCCAAATTTATTTTTGTGTCATAAAAAAATCTAAACTTGGATACAATGGTATAATGCAAAAAGAATTTAAAATATTTGTGTCACAATAGGTTAATTTAGGGTTTTTAGTAATACAAAAAAAAAATAGAGTATTTGTATCACCGTGGATATAGTTTGAGTTTTTAATGATATTAGCCCCTTTTTTTAATAGGTTGCGCACTCAAAACTAAGGCTTTAGACAGGGTTAAAGGAATTGACCTTAGAGGCATCGTCTTGGTGCAACCACTTTTCATGGGCAATGAACCAATCAGTAATGAGAGAACTGATTAGGCAATCTAGTCCTTGCTTATTAGGCTGTGGCATTTGGTGTGCCCGTTAGCCACAGTAATGCGTGCGAGAAGTTACGTTTGACGAGTCCTATGGAACCAATGGTTACTGTCGCCATATTCGATCGATTTCCCGACAAATATGAATGTAACAATGGTTTTGCTTTATCTTCAGTTAAGGAGGTTGTGTTGGAAGATCCTTACAAAATAGTTAAAAGTGCACGTAGAGTTGGTATTCTGATAAGGTCCTCAATTATGGCGAAGTTCAAACGAAGCTTGGACTTGAATAATATTTGTGGCAATTGAGCCCATTAGTAGCAATGGGAAAGTAGCGGCAAAGTTTGAATTTTTGCGAAAAAAATTGCAACTCGGCTCAAACGTCGAGCCAAGGTGGAGATTGTTAAAATCTGTCTCGAGTTTGCATTCAATGTGAAATTCAAATATTTCGATTTGGATATTTTTCGAATGTTCGAAATTGAGCAAAGAAGATCCGAATATCAACTTCCCAAAATTTGAATCTGTGTTGGACAATTTGGCCGCTAAAATAGGAAAGTCCAACTTTCACTTGGATTTGGATTTTGTTTAAAACATACAAAGATATGTTTTGGATAAAATCGTTCGAGATAGGAAACATAATCATATGAGAAGTCGGCAAAAGAATAAGGGTCTCACTTATATATATAGACTTGTGGCTATGGGTGGTAAGGGTTGATCATGAAGAATTGGTCTTGAAGCGACGTCTTGTCATCAAGTGCTTGGAAGGGATTTTCTTTGTCGTTCTTATTCATGAATTACATCCAAGAAAGATTTAGTATTCAAGCCAATTAAATCTTGTGGTAAGATTTGCATATAATTCCTTCGTGAGATTGAGAGATTATTTCTTGAGGAATATCGAGGCTAAACACTACATGCGTTATTGGATGTAATTGGGGCTTGGGAAACACCAAGAGAGTGTTTGAGTGACTTGAGTGTGTAATATTCTTGTATCGCTTGATCTATAGTGAAATGCGTCGCTACTCTCCGCATGGACATAGGTCTTTACGATCGAACTATGTAAATCCAGTGTTCGATTTATTTTATTCTTCTATTTATATTATTGTTTGATTGCTCACCTTTTTGCAACACTTGTAAACCCTTAGCACAGGAAGCAACTCATAGGCTACTTCTATTTCCGTTAAGTTTAGTGTGCACGGAAGGGGAAAAATGATGTTCGGAAGGAGGAAGAGAAGAAGAAAAGTTAATAGTGTTTTTGCATTATTTTGATGTCTCGTATACTTGGCCATTGTCGATAGTCTTTGTCATATGTGGAAGGAAAGAATTTTCATTTGGAATGATGACATTTACTTGATATAGGCACGTTTGCATTGATTCTCTGGTTTTTCTTTTGACCATCCAACAAGGGACATTTGCTTTTTTCATTTAGTCCTTACAAGATATGAGTCAATCTATATTGTTATCAATTGCTCCACGGCCCAGTCGTTTGAATTGAGAGTTTCATCTATCAAGAGAAGTCGATTTTATTTCCCTTCTCTCGAAAGGACACATCCAAACGATATTGCTCACGATATCTATGTACTTGGCCTACCAGATAAGTTTCTGTATGTGGTCACAAAATTTTGGTGGCATTCACAACAAGATCATTGAATTGTGGTTTCAATTGCCCAATGCACTGAAGCAAATTGATGCATTTTGGCCAAAGATCCGATCAACTTTCCGACAAAATGTTGGCACAGTGACTAAGTGGTGCTGGTATAACATACACTTAGTGTCATGTTGACCCTAAAAAAAAATCTGAAAAAGCAAATAAATAAACAACTGAACAAACATCTACTTAGTGTCATGTTAGCCTTAACAAAAATCTGAAAAATAAATAAATAAACAACTGAACAAATAGCAAAGGGCAAAGACCCTATTAGAGATATTTAGGAATGTTAGCCTTAACAAAAAATCTGAAATAAATAAATAAATAAAGAACTGAACAAATGGCAAAGGGCAAAGACCCAATTAGAGATATTTAGGTACCTTCTAATTAAGAATAATCCAGAAGATATACCACTCGCCGTGGTGGCTTCCATTTGGATAGGCTTCGGGCTTCTTTTCGCCGAGAGGTCCGGAGTTCGAAAATCCTGCGACGCAAGTTGCGGGGAGGCATTGGCATGAGACATTGGTGACTTACCCGGTGGCATGTGTGTGGTGACTAGCACGTGTCGCCCTAAAAAAAAAAGTGGTTTATCTCCGGCCGCTTGGCCGTGCGGGGTTCCCCTGGGTCATCAAAAAAAAAATAAATAATAATAATAATAATAATAATAATAATAATAATAATAATAATAATAATCCAGAAGATATGCATTGAGAAATTTGTGTGTATTTCAATGTGCATAAAAGAATACATAAATAGCATAGGCTTTATGAGATGACTCAAAAAATTGAATGAAATTAAATCAGATATGTATAATTAAAATAGATATAAAAAAATTCAAGAAAATATCCTAAATATCTCAAACTCAAACAAAAAATCTAAATATCTCTAACAGATCTCATGGACGGTCAAAGGCTTTCTGCTGCTTTCTTTTAGGGTCAGGCAACCCATTAAGGTTGCTTGCAAAGGGTCACGCAGCCCTCTACCATTTCTCGTAAAGAGCTGGCAACCCTCGAGCAAAGCTGGCAAATGGTCTCTTGCTATTCTCTCTTTTTCCATTCTAATTTTTCAAGTTCTTTTAGGCATGATATGACTCCTAGTTCGAAACCTTAAAAGTCACAATAACCCGAAGAACTACTTTAAGATTGAATGGAGGCTGCATTAATTTTTTATTTATTAAACACTGCTTCAATCCTTTACTCACCCAAATCAAATCATCTGACCCAAAAAAACTAAAAACGAAAATCAAATCACCTCACGATCCAGTCAAAGGCCAACTGTCCACGTCAAGATTGGGGAATTTATGGAGAATAAAAATTCCATATTTGAATAACTTGTAATGGAATGCACAAGCTTTGATGGTTTTGTCAGATCTCCCACCTTATTTTTACATTATCTTCTCAGAAAAAGATTGCTTAGGACGGAGAAGAGATGCCGAGACGACAGTCCCGCGAATTCTTTAATCGCAAACGCATTAAATAATTGAATAAAGAGAGTTCCCATATACCGATACGATAAATAATGCAAAACAGCTAAGTAACGGGGGCAAGTGGGCCTCATGTTGTGATTGAGAGAAAAAGCTGCTACCCGGCAACAACTTGCATAATTTAATTAATTTCAATTTTTAATACTAAATTGTTTATTTTTGTGGTGTTTTATTTTATACAAATATTGTGTCTAAAGTCTCAGTTTTTGCTGGACAATATCTGATGGTTTAACAAACATATTTTATATATCGAAAGGATAAACTTCAACTCATGGCCCACATGCCACAGTTGCTGTCAATAACAACGGCGCTGTTGTGCTAGCATTGTTTATAAATAATTGAACAAAGAAACTGCCAAACTAGAAGGAGACCCCGGTATTATTTTCATTACACAGCACAACTGAGTAGTCCTGCAAATCCCATGAGTTCTTCTGAAATAGCCCATGATTTCTCTCCACACCTTCGAGTCTACAAAGATGGCCGAGTGGAAAGACTCGAGGGCACAGCCACCGTCCCTCCATCGTACGACCAGAACACCGGTGTCCTGTCGAAGGACGTCATCATCTCGGCCTCGACACCATTCCTCTTAGCTAGGCTTTACATCCCAACAGAAAACACCATCAACAATCACGGCGGCGCAAAAAGAAGAAAACTCCCACTTCTTGTTTACTTCCATGGAGGCGCCTTTTGCTTGGAAACTCCATTCTCTCCCATGTACCATAACTACCTGAACTCCTTGGTGTCGGAGGCCCATGTGGTTGCCGTGTCCGTTCACTATAGGAGAGCGCCGGAGCATCCACTACCGGCGGCCTATGACGATTCATGGACGGCACTTGAATGGGTGTCATCGCATTCGGGTGGTGATGGTCCTGATGAGTGGCTGAGTGCATACGCGGACTTGAGGAAGGTGTACGTGGCCGGAGACAGTGCCGGAGGTAACATAGCGCACCAAATGGGGCTGCGATTCGGTGAGTTAGTACCAACTAGTGGCACATAGATCTCTATTTGCGAGGTACTTCCCTCGGTGTTTTAATCAATCATACCTGCTGACCACCTCATTTATAAACATCAATGGTTGAGATTGATCGAGAAACCATGGATCATAAGGATTGCCATTTAATGCCTCTATCGATCTCATATTTGATGTGTGTAATAAACGAGCTGTTGATCATCAATTAAGATTGATTGCAGCACTAGAGGGAGTACCTTTACATCCTTCAGATTATTAGGCTGCGTTTGGTAATGCTCCCGAAAACACTTGTTTCTATTTTTTTGTTCTCGAGAGCAGAAATGGAACATAAATGTGTTTGATAAGTTTTTTCTTCCCCGGAGCATATTTGGAACAGAAATAAGAAAAAAAAAATTGCTTCTTGCTCCTAAGAACAACTCAAGAAACAAGTTTTTTTTTTCTTCCTTTTCTTTTCTTTCTTTTTCTCTTCCTTTCTTCTTCCCTAGCTGGTCACCGGCCCGGCGATGGCCGGCAACCGACCAGATGAGGCCCGACAAGGTCACCCTGAGCTCGCCGGCCACCGGCCAGGCTTGGGGGAGCCTCACCATGGCTGGGTGAGGCCCCCGGAGCCTCGCCATGGCTATGCGAGGCTTGACCTCACCCAGATCTGGCGAGGCTAAGCCTTGCTCGGCGTCGCCTGGCCTCATGGTGGCCAGGTGAGGCTCAACCTTGCCAAATCTGGGCAAGATCGAGCCTCGCTCGGCCACCACGAGGCTCGACCTCACCGTTGGTCAGCAACCTCGTTTGGTTGGTCGCCGGCAGGCCATGGCCAAGCCGACGACCGACTAAGGAGGAGAAGAAAAAAAAAAGGAAAAAAAAATGTAATAAAATTATGGGTTAATACCCTAAAAAACCCCAAACTGGTACACTTGTGACAAATTTACCCCAAACTATTTTTTTGACCACCAAAAACTCCAAACTGGTACATATGTTACAAATCTACCCTCCGTTAGCTTCCTTTCGATTTTGCCGTTAATTTTGCTGACGTGGCAAGCCATGTGGAAATTCACAAGTTTAATACCGTTAAAAACCCCAAACTGGTATATTTATGACAAATTTACCCCAAACTGGTATATTTATGACAAATTTACCCCAAGCAAGTATATTTACGAGAAATTTACTCTAAATTAATTTTTTTGATCATAAAAAACTTAAATGGGTACACGTGCGGCACATTTACCCTCTTTCAATTTTCCCAAATTTGATCAAGTTGTGATTACCAATCAATTTTATTTTTCGGATTATTTTCTACGTGACATTAACCTTACTAAAACATGTAATATAAGATTAAAACAATGTCGTTTAGGCTCAAATCCTAATTTTTAACTAACATCTTAATTGAATTAGATTAAAGAAAAGCTATTTTTTTCTCTTGAAAATAAAAAAAAATAAAAGGAAAAAAAAAAAAAAAAAAAGACAAGGGCTACAAGCCCTTGTTTTGGCTGTAGAAAAAGGGTCGGTGAGGGTTCGGTGAGGATCACAATTGATTAATTTAAATTGAATATCTTACGTGAATAATCCACGCATAGCATTTTTTTTTCCACCATTTAAACGTATCGAATTAGAAACCAAATTAGCAAATTCCATTAACTTGAATCAATGAAATGATCACATTAAATATTTTCATAATAATATAGAATGAAATTAAGCAGCTATCAAAAGTTCATATTGTTTTAATCTTATATTATATGTTTTAGTAAGGTTAATGCCACGTAGAAAATAATCCGGAAAATAAAATTGATTGGTAATCACAACTCAATCAAATTTGGGAAAATTGAAAGAGGGTAAATGTGCCGCACGTGTACCCATTTAGGTTTTTATGATCAAAAAAATTAATTAGAGTAAATTTCTCGTAAATATACTTGCTTGGGGTAAATTTGTCATAAATATACCAGTTTGGCGTAAATTTGTCATAAATATACCAGTTTGGGGTTTTTAACGGTATTAAACTTGTGAATTTCCACATGACTTGCCACGTCAGCAACCACGTCAGCAAAATTAACGGCAAAATCGAACGGAAGCTAACGGAGGGTAGATTTGTCACATATATACCAGTTTGGGATTTTTGGTGGTCAAAAATAGTTTGGGGTAGATTTGTCACAGGTGTACCAGTTTGGGATTTTTTTAGGTATTAACCCTAAAATTATTAATATGTTAAAAGAAATTTTAAGTCACAAAAATTTTTGGGGTTGTACCAAACGTGTTTCTGTTCCCGGAGAAGAAATTTTGTATAATTATCAAACGCCTTAAAATGCTCAGAAACTGTTCTTGATAACATAATTAGAAAAAGTGTTTCGGAAAAAAAAAAAAAAAACTGTTCCCGGAAACAGAAACGTTACTAAACGTATCCTTAATGATCTTACCTTGGCTTGGATATGTGATTGAAGTAGCTTGTTTAGAAACATTTTGATACCTCAATGTTCATTAAGGCTTTTTATATAGATAGAAAATTAGAGTACACATCATCAATGTAAGGGATAAGGACATCATAAACTTTTTTACAGCGCTTATTTGAGTGTTATAACTTTTTTCGATCATAACTTAACATTTTTTTACCATGAAAAACCCCAAACTAGTACACTAGTGTCAAATTTACCCCAATTAATCATAAAAAACCCTAAACTAGTATATTTATGATAAATTTACCACAAACTAATTTAATCGACAGCCAAAAAGTCCCAAATTGGTACATTTGTAACAAATATATCCCATGTTAAATTGGATTAATATCACAATAAAATCACAAAAATTATAAACTGTGACAAACGGAGAATAAAATCCCAAATTAGTAGACCAATCAGCTATCATGTGGTATTTAATTTAATAATTTGATAGTAAAATTTAACGAAAACTAACAGAGGGTAAATTTGTCACAAGTATACCAGTTTTTGGTAAATTTGTCAAATGTGTACTAGTTTAGGGTTTTCGATGGTCAAAAAATTTGTTTGAGATAAATTTGTCACATATGTGCCAGCTTAGGGTTTTTCAGGGTATTAACCCTATTTTTAAAAAGTTTAGCACTGATTGATCATAAATAATTTTAAAAACTATGACAATTAAGTGATCATAAAATAAGTTATGATACTTAAGTAAGAGCTAGATAAAATAAGTTATTTCCCTCTATTCACTCTTTGACTAGAGGGAAATAACAATGTCTTGGTTGGCGTGGCTAATCAAAATAACAACCGTACGTCGCAAACTGCTTTATCTAAATTTCTTCGTGAAGTGAATTTAAAGAGAGAATTTTTACCACTTTAATTCCAGATTTTGGATACCCCAAAAAAAATCCAAAAAAAAAAAAAAACAAAATACAAGCATTGACGTGTGGCGGGGCTCTCCCCACCCCCCAGAATACAAGCATTGCCATGTGCCGGGCCCCCCAAAAAAAAAATACAAGCATTTCCATGTGCTGGGGCTCTCCCCACCCCCAAACCACAAGCATCAAGCATTGCCATGTGTTGAGGCTACCCCACAACCCCACCCCCCCAAAAAAAAAAAAAAAAAAAAAAAAACAAATACTGGTTGCAGCCTGCATGAAGTCAGGAGTAGTTCTTTGCATATTTAAAACGAAACAATGACATAAATTATTCATGTGTGATGTGATTCTTCAAATTTTTTTCAACGTGATCTTTAAATTTTAGCCTAATATATAATGTCTTCCATAAATAATTAATTTGTTTAATGTGATCCCTAGACTTTTCATACATATTCATTTTAGTCGTTGATTTATATGAAAATACTCAATTTAAGATAACATTGGGCATTTTCATATAATCCAATGAGTAGATTGAACATGTACCAAAAGTACAAGAACAAATTAAAAGTTTAGGGACATCATTATACATTGGACTAGAGTTTAAGAACCATAGTAAATAAATTCACGAATCACATTACATATTGAGTTAAAAATCAAAAATCAAGAGTTCAAGAACCATATTGAACAAATTAAAAATAATTGAATATGTCAAAGAGGAAATCAATAATAGTTTCCTTTTCTTTTTAGGTAAATGGATAGTTCTCGAATGTAAAAGGTTGTGGCTTCTTGTTCTTAGTAGTTTAATGATTTCGGCCTTTTAAAAAGTCATTTGTAAGAAAGATATTCAAACTTCTACGTAAACTAAAAGTGGAGATAAAGAAAGGATATGCACCTTCAAAGGATGGATATGGATACAGACGTAAATAATTTACCTTCAATGACACGATACTAATTAATACTCAAAGCTGAGGGAAAAAAAAAATATGGTAGAGATATTGTGAGAAAATATGGTCCCAGAGTCGCAAGTCAGAAAAGTGGATCAAAGTGAAATTCTTACTTTTGTTTTTTTTTCCAAATTAGTTATTTATTTCAAAATATGCATTCAAATCATGAAATTACTCCTTTAGAATGTTCCGAGTACATATAATTCATTGGAAAAATAGGGGGCCAAAAGTGATACGAAAGCTGCTGGCAATAGATGAATATAGATAGATCAATATAGATGATAGTTGATGAATCCAAATGCTGTGAAATAAGTTAGATTTGCCTGTGATTTTAGGTGGGGGAGATATGTTAGAACAATTGCTCGTGGCTCACTAACCCCTACTATTATTACCTAGTATACTATGTATTTTTTTTATCGAAACCTAGTATACTATGTTGAATAAATGCTTATATGTATATCCCACGAAAATGAGCTAGACCTATATATAAATTTGTCCACTTCTTACCTACACGGGCACAATTCTTATTGGGCAAATACCACCAAAAAAAAAAAAAAATCCCAAATTATACCCATTGTGACACATATACTCTCAGTCAACAAAAACTCTAAACTTATCCACTATAATACAAATGCCAAACTCATACGTGATATAAATACCTTTTATTATAGTTCCATCCAGGTATATTTGTCACATTAATATGAATTTGGGATTTTTTATAATAAAAAAATTGAGATAATTGTGTCATAGTGGGTAAGTTTAGGGTTTTCATAATACCAAAAAAGTTTGGTGTATTTATATTATAGTGGGCATAGTTTGAGGTTTTTTGTGATATTAATATGTTTTCTTTTAACAGGTTGTGCACTGAAATCTAAGACTTCAGACTGGGTTGAAAGAATTGACCTTAGAGGCATCATCCTAGTTCAACCATTTTTCATGGGCAATGAACCAATTGGTAACGAGAGAACCGACCAGGCGACCCGGTCCTTGCTCGTCGGGCTGTGGCGCCTACCGTGCCCGTCGGCCAGGGACGGGTGCGACGACCCGTGGATCAACCCGGAAAAGGATCCAAGCCTCTCGAGCATGGGTTGCGCTCGGGTCCTCATCTTCATCGCGGAGAGAGAGGTGCAGAGGGAGCGAGAGTGGCTTTACCGGGACGCGCTGGTGAAGAGCGGATGGGAAGGGACCGTGGAGGTCATGGAGGCGAAAGGAGAGGGTCACCAGTTTCATCTGTTCCACCCAACGAGCGATGACGCAGTGAGTCTGATGAAGCGATTCGTTTCTTTCCTGAACGAGGACGAGATCAGTCAGGGGTGATGGCGATTAGTATGGTGACTGCTTATGGTGTTGAGTAAAGTCATAAATAAGGCGTATGTCTAGATTTTCATTGGGCATTTATAATTATTTCTATAATGATTATGGCAAATGCTTTTAATTTCGGGGACTTATTATTATTTGTGATATAAAAGAACAGAATGAATAAAGGAAAGTATCTCGAATATATTCTCCAATATTTATCTCTATTGACTTTTTTTTTTTCTCTCGCTGGTTCTAAATTTGTACGAAATTCATAAGGGACAAAGTATTTGAAATATATAAATATCATTTTGAAACATTTCGATTTTTAGCTCTCATTGATTATATAGTTGAAAAAAAAAAGTACATAGTTATAAAAAAAATTATATATACATAGTTTATTAAGAAATTAAAAAAAAACAAGTTAGAAAGAAATATATCTTTTTTAGATTAAGTATAATCATAATTTTGAAGTATAACTTGTCTAACTTATTTCAACGTATAAATAAGTAACCAATTTTTCTATTCAATTTAGATTAACATTAGAATAATTTGAAGGATAGCACATCTTGTTGACTTCATTTACTCAATATTTCATCAAGTATAAATATTCAACTTATTGGAAACATGCATCATGACATCTAATTAAATTTTATGTCCTTCACTTGAAATCCACTTACTTTAAATATATTTTATATCCTTCAAAGAAAATCTATTCGGTAGAAAACTAAAATGAACTTAACTTGTTGTTCTAAAGTCCACGTAATTCCAATTGATTCCAAAAAGAAAAAAAATGACACAGAAGTTCGTGAGATAAAGTCTACCAAATTAACGTGATGCAACTATATAAGGCTATCGACTGGCTTAACCCTGAGCACTTTAATGATTAAACAAATGCTAAGACGCTAATGTTAATTTTCCGCATGTTTGAATTAAGTGGTAGGAAAAAATGTTTGGTTAGATGACAAATATTACTCTTCCCCTTCACGAGGGGTCGATTTGTTATCCCACTTTTCAGATATCAAGCTAGCCCATTGTTTCGTAGTGGCTAATTACATCATAACTTGGGCAGCGAAGGCTCAAATGAAAAATGCTTTTCAGAACTGGCTTTCCTTTCTCTCCTCAAGCTCTTTCGAATTCTTTCTGTTACAAAGCCTCGGCTGTGACATCCAGAATTTTCAGTATTGTTTTCAATTGAATTAATCAGGCCATTTGTGTGCTATTGGAGACGGGGATTAAAAACTGAATGCAAAAAGTGAGATGCAAGATGGGTGATTGGGTGAGGAAAATTATCAATTTGATAATTGATATATCAATTGAAATTTTGGAGGCCAATTGAGAGTGAACCAAGAGAGAATGGTTGTGCAATTGAATTCTATGCTAAGAAATTCGTAACACCCCATAGGACCTCACTATTGGACCTCTTAAGCCTTCTAGAAAGGGCAATTTGAACTGAAATTAAGCTGGTGGAAGACAGCTATGACTTTGGTCCAAGATTAGGGAACAAAAGAGATATTTGTTGTAGAAATTAAAGGCAAATGGGACCCTCATCACTTGTATCTATCTCTTCTCTCCCTCGCATCCTCTCAACCGGCCATATCTCTCCTACTTTCCCCCTGCCTTGAGCGAATGCCAGCTGAAGGAGAAAATCACCGAGTAGCCACCCGAAGCATTGTTTCTCTTCCTTGCTCCCTACGCGGACAACGCAATCCAGAAACTGGTTCGTGCTTCGTGTCTTCGCCAGCCACGCTCGATCAAAATCCCAACGCCAAAGACTCTGCAGCAGTTCCACGTTGAAGCACGGTGCCCTGTGTCTTCTTCAAGCTGCCAGCGACGCCATAACAGAAGAAGAACGATTCCAGCCTGCCAACATTTCCATGCGCCAGCCTCCACCGAGCTCATGCACGCTGCCACTTGGCCGTGTTTGCATTTGGGCTGGTCAACGAAAGGGTGTTGAAGACCGGATCAAGCTCTCTTCCGCGTGTCTCCTATTTGCCGCGCGTCCTCAGCCCAAGGTTTCTTGGTCAAGTCCCCATCGAGTGAAGCTTTGGTTGACCATCAACGCCAGCTGCATCAACACCTGGCGTGCATCCTCTTCATTCGTCCCTGGGTGGCCAGCGAAGCAGCTCCACCAGCTGTTGTTGCTCGAAGACAACCCCAGGCCACGCGTCCTCTTGGTCAACGTTCAACGGAGAGGAAGACCACGCGTCTTCCACAGTTCGGACGAAGCTGCTTCTTCTTCAACGCCAACAAATCTCACCGCTTCACGTGCCGCCATCGCGTGCAGCTTCAGCAATTCCTTCGCTGCCTCGATCTTCATTCACCCGAGCGAGCAGCCCAGCCACAAGTCCACGAGTCCGCATGAATTCGGCCCAATAATCCAGTGTTCTGTTCAGCTCATTGAGTCTTCAAGCCCAAGTTAAGTAATAAATCAGCCCACAGTTTGGGCCAGCAAAGTCCTCAGCCCATCCAACCTGTTCTCAGCCCAATTGAAATCTTCAAGGGTCTAACAGCTCTTCAAGTCAACCCAAATTCAGCAAGTCAGGCCCAAGTTCAGTTTGTTTTCAGCAAGCCCAAGCCCAGAGCTCCTACGGGCTTGTGAAGTTCTTGGTCCGGCCCAAGTTCGGCCGTCATAGCGTCGTCGTCGCCGTGTCCTGGCCTTCATTCGACGCAAGTGAGTTTTACTTACTAATGCCTTCTTAGTTTACTAATTATACTTAAAAGTTGATTAGATTTAATTAATTATAATTACATGGATAGATTAGATTAAAGTAATTAAATTAAAGACTCATTGATGCATGTTAATTAAATTGACTATGCATTTACCTAGTAAACATGTCCTATTATTTATTGGATGGTTCTTGGGATTTTTCCCATCCCATATCGGGTGTTAATTAAGCAAATCGGGCCTAGGTGGAATTTTTAGGAATTAAATATTAATTTTTGAAATTAATTAATTAATTATTTATTTATTTATTTATTTATTTATTTCCGGAAATTCAACTGGGATGGTCAGTGCCAGGGATTTTATGCTGATGATTGTGGCGTAGACCTTTATTTAATTGAGCTTTATATTGTGCTAAATTGAATTTATTGTATTTATTTATTTAATTTTCGAAATTAATTATTTAATTATTTATTTTCCGGAAATTCAACCAGGATGGTCGGTGACCGGAATTTCGTGCTGATTATCGTGGTGCAGTTCGTTTATTTATTTGAGCTCTACATTGCGTGGAATTGATTTGATTATGCAATTTTAGGGATTTATCCCAAATTGATTGAAATTGAATGATTGATTGGTTGATAGCCAGGTGTTATTATTTAGCATGGATGATGCTGTAATGAACGGTAAAGTATAGGGAACTGTGAAAGGGAATTGGGGAAATTTTCAGCTGAAACCAATCAGGAACAATGTAATGAGACATACGTGGTTCGGTGATTAAAGGATATCACTGGTGAAAACGGCGCCTTAAAGAACACACAAGTACTGTCTATTACATGCAGCAGTATGAACATACGTGATTCGGTGATGGAGGGTATCACTGGTGAAAACGACACCTTAAAGAACGCACGAGTACTGTCCATTATACACGTCACCTTGGCGGAAGTAGCACCCGAGAGCATTAATGAGACTCTGTGACTAAGTGTACTGCTGGAGGGTATCTTGAAAGTGGTCGAGTGGGACCATAAAGCCATTAAACTTTGAAAGGGTCGAGTGAGACCGTAAAGCCATTGAACTTTGAAAGGGTCGAGTGGGACTGTAAAGCCATTGATTATTTGAAAGTTGCTTGGTGGAGTTGTGATTACCACCTATATTCAAGTCGTGTCCTAAAGATTGTGATTTATATTTGAGAATTGAGTTGAAATAATTGAAACGACCTAGAAATGGTCTGACTGACATGTAATCGACTAAGTCGATTGACCTTTGCTTTGATATGATGTTGTGAATTGATTGATTGATTGATTGGGAATGACCGTGAGTGGCCTTGTTGGCATGTGATTGGCTAGTCAATTTGATCGATACTTCGATCTGTGATGTGATTGCTTGGGTGCCTATTTGATATGTGCTAACATACAGGTGGAATCTGAAGCCAAGGTAAGTCCTCTGACTCATGTTGTGCTTAGGCAGCCCTAAGGTGTATTAGTTTACTAATCGGGTCTTAGGGGGTAGAACTTACTGAGACATAGTCTCATTCCGGTTATGGGATTATATTTCAGGTCCCTAGATGGTGGTCATGAAGGACCGGGAGCCCTGGAGTTTGGAAAGGTGGAAGTTGAAGATTCAGCAACGTGTCCGACTAGTGGGTCATAAAATCATTACCTTTTTTGTGGAGTTAATAGATTTTGTAAACAGTCGGCTGTTGTAAATAAATAAGTTTATTTATAAAAAAGTTTAAGTTAGTTTGAAAGTTTGTGGTCCTACTACTCTATCCCATTGCTTTATTGTCTGGGGATTTATAATTGCTTCCATATGTGCATATAAATATAAAAGAAAGGGTTGGCGATACATAGTCCTAGGATATCGCATTTTAAAATCGACCAAAGGTAAGGGATGTGCGCGTGCCTGAGGATTGGGGCGTGACATCGGCGCCTCTGGTTTTCCCGAGAAAATGAATAAAACAACTTTTCGAGCAAAAAGAAAATGGCATTTGGCATGTAAGAATAGTTATTTAAACATAGATTACGTAACTATGGGTAATTACTTTAAAATAAAAAATAAAAAGGCTATTTCAAACATAGTGATAAAGATGACATAGATCATAACTAACTGACATAGATCATAACTAACGGTACAACATTAGAACATGGGCGCGTAGAGTAGAAAACTCAAGAACCTGTGGATCCCCACTAAAGCAAGCTCATCTTAGAGAAGAAAGGCGGTACAAAGCGCCATTACATTATGAAAAGAATTACTATAATGAAAAATCTTAAATTAATATATTTATGATAAATTTATCCTAAACTTATTTTTACATCACCAAAAACTCATGACATATCTGCCCTTCATTAATTTCTATAAAATTTTGTCGTAAAATAATTGAGTTGGATAACATGTAACAATAACTCAATTAACATGGCGGTTCACGTGGAAATCCTTATTAATTTGAAGTAAATTTGTCACAAATATACTAATTTTGAGTAGTTTGGGATAAATTTATCATAATGTATTTACTTGAAAATTTTAATAATGATCCAAAAATTAATTTGAAATAAATTTATTATATGCATATTAATTTAGGATTTTTCATAGCATTAATCTTTATTAAAATCTTAGGGAAATGGACCTCAAATCCAACAAAAAGGAGACATGAATTCTGTAAAAGGTGTTGTGAATGACTAACCTTGTGTCACGGGTTGGTTGATTACAAATGGTCAAACGCCCGTACAGCCTAAGGATTTTACTCCCAAGTCAGCCTTACACATACACGCATGAACACAAGGGTTGTATGAGCAAAGGGGGCGAGTGTATTTGCTATGAATGACCTAAACACAATGAGGGGGAAGGACCCCTATTTATACAAGTTCGGGTCTCATCTCATCTATTGACCTTCCCTCCGATCCAACGGCTGTGTTTGAACGTGTATCATTATTATAAGTCTGTTCAATGGCTCTAAACCTTGGGAAAGCCCAGAGTGTGTGTCAGAAGTAAGGGTAGGGCTAGTAAGGCCGCCTGACGTGAAGTAGGTGAACAGTCACGGGCTTTTGTTCGTATTTTGCATGGGCCGATTGGGCGTTGATCAGGGGTCATTCATGGATGGATCGTGGGCTACTTGTGGGCTGCCCTTCATGCGTGACACGACCCCATCGGTCGATCATGGATCATGGTTCATCTGTGGGCCGTGTCACTTGACTCTCTTCTATCCTCCCCTCTCCCACCCCCCCCAAAAAAAAGGATAAAAAAAAAACAAATAAAGGACGTTCCATTGCGTGTGAGAGACTAGTGAAGGGGAGTCAACTTCCACAATCAAAGTCTTTGACTGATTTCATTACTTGGTCAAAGACATAGTAATTGGTCAACATCATTAGCATCTCCGGCGACTTCTTCGATTACGCTGCGTAAATCCTATGCTACGCAAGCATTAGCAGAAGTTCACGGGCGAATTCTCTCACCTAAAGTGATCATCTCTTCTTTGCATTCGCGAAGTTGATTAGATCCGTGGGCCACCGTTCAACTACAACGAAATAAATTTTGGGAACGTGTACAAATGATAAATTATGAGTTTCATCGGGATGAGTTGAAACGACGGCAAAAAGAGAGAGAGAGAACACAATGTCTTTTTGTTTCTTTCGATGATTCCGTCTCTTGATTAAAATAAACCAAACTTATCGGTATGTATCAATTGCCTAATCACTACTTCTGACTTTGAATATAAATTTTAATGACGCTCATATTTGTGCTAGACCAAGCAAAAAAAACATAGGGGTCAACATGAAAATCACCTCTCTCAAATTATATTAACATGTATTTTGATATTTCCATTATTAAGAAGACTTAACAAGAAGAAATGTTTAAAAAAAAAAAAAACGCATTAAAACAGGCTTCAATTATTCATGTGGAAAGTCAGTCACCAATACTTAAAAGGCCATTTTCCTCTTAATCCTTGGTGATGAAATCAACCATCTTCCTGATCAGTTGCTCAGCCCTCTCGTTCTTGCTAAATACATGAAAGCAATGTCCCTCATCCTTGGCCTCCTCAAGCTCCGCTTTCCCCTCCCACTCGCTCCCGCACAGCGTCTCATAGTACTTCACTCCCGTATTCCTCAGCGAATCCTTCTCCGCCACGCACACAAGCACCTTCTCGCACGCCATCTTTGGCAGGTCCGGGTCGACCGCTGGGTTCAGCCTTCGGTCGTCGTCGAGCCTGGAGCTCGTCGGGCACATGAACTTGTACATCTCGTCCATCTCTGTGCCGCCAAAGAATGGGTGGACTATCAACACGCCCTTGATCCTGACCCCGTCAATCCGGCTGCACCGGCTCGGACCGCCATGTATTGGCCTATGTTGGCTCCGGCACTCTCCCCCTGTATGAAGACCCGCCCGAGATCTGCATACCAGTTCAGCCATGGTTCTGGGCCGGATCCGTCGGAGTGACCTGCGATCCACTTTAGGGCTTCGAATGAGTCCTCGTAAGCAATGGGCAGTGGGTATTCTGGGGCCAACCTTCAATTACCGGAAGTAATTATAAATTGTGTTAGAACACGGTTATAACTATACATATCATATCCCTATGATTAGAATATCACCCGGTAAAATTCAACGATGGTTAGTAAGCATTAATTTAGTATGCAATACAAGTTATTGGATTTTGATCTGAATTACCCAATATACCACATCCCCTCTATATATATATATATATATTACAATTGATACATTTTGACAGGATCGCAACCAATGATTCAAAGAAATGCTAATGTTGTGGACACATGACAATGATATTGCATCTAAAATTGGCCATGTTTCTGCAATGTCAGCACTAACAATGGAAAATGCACTTTCTTACTTTTACCAAAAAAAAAAAAACAATGGAAAATGCACTCCCTAAAATTAGCTAGATTCTGATCAAAGTGCATCCATCGAAAAAATATGAAAACTTAGTAAATTTAGTGATTAAAATCAAAGTTTATTGAATTGATTGCAGAATTTACTATATCTTTATGACCACCCATGAAATTTACCCCACCATTTCCTGGGCCAATCCCGATTGATAATTATATCTTTCCCCAACACAAACTTTTACTTCTGCAAGCAGTGGTTACAAGGTAGAAAGATAAAAAAATTTCTAGGATTGAGAAGCGTTTTCGCATAGACATTTGCATATGTTGAATTTATAACAATGCCTATGAAAGTTACCTAAAACCAGCTTAGACTGATAAAAAAATATCTACTTCAAAACTTCTAATGAATTTTAATCTTTATGTATGAGGATGAAGAATTAATATCACAAAAAAAAAAAAAACTCAAATTTCTACCTAATGATTTATTTAGTTCAAACTAATTTTCGTCTAAAAAAAGATACCAAATTGGTATCCTCATAAAGCATTTACTTCAAATAAATTTTTGTCTCGTAAAAATTTCAAACTGGTATTCCATGACAAATATATTCAAAATAATTTCTGTCCCATAAAAAATCCCAAACCGGTACTCTCGATCCGATCCCACCCTACCTTTAAATGCATACCTGTCAATATACGTGGATTTTTATATCTGGCCTGTCATTCCTTGTATTACATCTGTCTTGCAATCATATGTCGTGTGTCCACACATATGCATTTTAAACAGAATATTCAATATTGCTAGTGGAAGATAAATTCGTAAAGGGGGCACCGGTTTGGTTTTTCTTTAGAAGAAAATTAGCTTAAGACTAATGTGTCATAGGACAATACTAATTTAGATTATTTTGTGAGATGAAACTTAATCGGAAATACATCTATTATGGGGTAAAAGTTTTAGATTTTACAGGGTATCAACCTATCTTAAACATACAACTTTTTTTTTTTTTTTAATTTTGCCACCCACTACTAAAATATGTTTTTTGTGCCCGCCCGCCTAACACCAACCCTTCCGAAATTTTTAACTTGCTAAAAATAATTTATTCCAACCTCTACAGGTCTGAAGCAACTTCTTTAACATGCCGCGCCATCACGTCAAGATCTGAGCGATGGAACGAAAACTCTTTCCACACTAATCTATACATATAAACTAGTGTTAAATTAGTTGTATTTAATTTTGATCACGGGACTTGTCGCTAGTAAGTTTGGGCTATTTTATATTCTTATGTATGTTTAGAATTTATCACTTTATTGGAAGATCGGTTGGCTCCTGCATTTTTTAAGTACGTTTAAGATCGGTTGGCTCTTGCATTTTTTAAGTACGTTTGGCTTTATTTAAAAAAAATAAAAAGTCACAAAAGTACGTTTGGCTTTATTTAAAAAAAAAAAAAGTAAAGTCACAAAAGTAAGAAGAAGAAGATCGGTTGGCTCCCGAATTTTTTAGGTACGTTTGGCTTTATTTAAAAAAAAAAAGTAAAGTCACGAAAGTAAGAAGAAGAAGAAGAAGAAGAGCACCACAAAAGTAAAGTCACAAAAGTAAAGTCGAGATTGTCGGTGAAAGTGAGAACTGCTAAGAAAATAGAGTAGATGTAAATTTTGTTATTCAATCCACTGTTATTGAACTGACCAAAAAAAAAAAAAAATCCACTGTTGGTGTAGAAAAATTATGTACACGACCACTGTTAGACGAGTGATGTGAATTTTTTCACATATCAACCATGGTACGATAAATATAAAACTTATTTTTTACACTGACAGTAAACCCAATTAAAATTCTAAATTTTATTGTTTTGTTCCCAATATAAACAAAAAATCAAAAAAAAATAAATAATAATTTGAGTGGGAGAGACTATGAATAAAACTAATATAGAAAGCATCACAGTTCACCAAGGACGCTGCCGGCGGTACCTGTAACCGACGGAAATAGCGACGACACCGGCCCGAGTCACCATCGTGGAGAGAATACCGTTCACGATCGTGTCGAACGGCGACCCCGCGCAGAACCCGCCGCCGTGGTAGTGGACGAGGAGAGGCAGTTTCCTGTCGGGGCCATCGATCTTTGGGACGAAGATGCGGGCCGACACGCCGGTCTTGGGCGACACCACGACGTCCTTGGACTCGACCCCTGTCGATGGATCCAGCCCTGCCGGGACGGGGTGGATGCGATCGAACAGCTCGTATCTCTCCACGCGTCCGTCCCTGTAGACTCTAAAGAAGGGACGGAAATCGTGATCTCCCTCCGAAGCGCCTGAGTTCATTTTTTTTCAGTTTTGTGTGCGTTGCGAGAACGGTGTAAAACTGAGAGAGAGAGAGAGAGAGAGGGAGGGAGATGATCAAGGGGAAAGTTTTCATGGGGAGGAGCTGCAAAACGGTGCGGTTTCGATGTTTTTAAAAGGTGGAGCAATTGTTCTAGCTAGTGATTCAAGTGGATGGATAGGGCCGGATTTGAGTGGAATATAAAATGAACCGAGGTATTTCCTTAGAAACACGAAACGAGTCTTTTCTCGTCGATATTGCCATTTGAATTCAACACTCAATTCTTTTCGATCCTTCAAATTCGGTCCATTTTTCGCAAAGTCCTGTGATTTGCGGATATCGATTACTCATCTTGAAAGTATGGATTGTAAGCATTGCAACAAAAGTCTGGTTGATCAAATGGCGGATGAGAAGGTAATCGCCGGGGTCAAATTCTGATGAAATCTTTGGATACTCGAAAAGGGTCTCAACACAAAACCATGCCTAAGGGTTAAGAAATCGAATAAAACTTTCTAGATTGAAATAGGTTTAGCCTAAACACATACATTCAATCGACATCGACCCATTTTTATTTTATTCAATTTGCAATCATAGCTCCCGGTGTAACAAAACGTAATTGACAAAAATCAAGTCCAAATAAGGAAAAAAAAAAAGGTAGCAGATTGCGGATTGATGACCAACCTTCCATGAGAATCATGCCGACAGGACACCATCGTTAGTTGCATGCACACAATGCACGAAACATATCAGCAGACCCCACAAGAAACAGATCAAAGCGAGTAGTTTAAGGGCATCGGGTATGTTGGAAGATATGTTTGATTCCTGAAATCATGTACAATCCTTGATTGACAGAAAATCAGAAATTATTTTAGGATAGAAAAAATACAGGATACAATTTTTCCTTTATTAAATTCTTAGATTGTAATTAAATACACAATTGTACAAAGCTCATTACAGTGGTGAATATACAGAAAATCTCTTTTCTTCGAAACCTTCTTGGTCTTCTGACATGGTATCAGAGTTGCTGCCGATCCTGGCATAGCTCCCATTGAATTGTCTGCCTTCCTCGACTGTTGTCTGTTGTTGCCCTGCAAAACAAAAACAGTGCTCAGCAGAAATTCTTCCCCTTTATTCCATTACCTACCTGTAATTTTGAAGAAAATTTTTCATCCTTTCAACCACTTTGATCTCAGAAATCGTCACCTGCAAAATATTCACCAAGCCATTAGAATCAGTCTTGATTTTATCTCCTAAAAATGAGTACTTCCAAAGCTCTTACCATCAGATCCGACAATCAGCCAGGGAGAGAGGCCACACCACAGAGTACTCCTAATCAAGACTCAACCATTGTATCAACCACAGCAGAACATCTCAGCCAGAGCCAAGTTCAACCTCTGCACATGCCTTGGCAGAATCCTTTGGCTCAGTTCAACCTAGGGTAGCCCTTCTCGGGCCATCCATACCAGTGGATGCCATATCAGTGGATCCATGGGTTTAACCCATTTCCATCACAGCCAGGCTACCAAGGCAATGTGAGGACCGAAGGAGGCGCACCAACCAATACAGGGGCACGCTCTACCTTCGAACCAGAGCAAACAGGCGGATTAGGCACATTGGGGGGAACGAGTCCCCAACCCAATTTTTCAAATGTGGATCAAGAAAGTGGGTCAAATGCAGGGGCAAATACCTACCCATCTTTTCCACCGGGCTTTTTCCCTTACCAATTTTTTGCTGCCGGAGGACGGCCGGAGCCTGGCGACCCCCTTTATACATCAAATGCCGACGGACCAGAGATAAAATTTTTCAGCCAAACAGCAAATTTCCAACCGCCAAAAATACCCAAAAAGGAAAAGGTAAAATGTACTGCGAATTTTGTAAACGTCTTCACCATACAATTGAAAATTGTTGGAAATTGCATGGGAAACCTGGAGAAAAAGAAAAAGGGAAATCTTCACAAATTTTTCAGGTACTGGGACAATAGATGGACAGACCGATTTCTTTTGAGCAGTACTAAGAATTGATGGAGGCTCTGAAAAAGCTGGATGCGTCCGATAAAGCTAGGAGCTTTATAGGTACATCTTATTGCCTGATGAATTCAATATCAAAGGGTGCATGGATTATAGACTCAAGTGCTAGTGATCACATAACCTGTGATAAAAGACTTTTTTCAAAGGTCACAAAATTATCCTTTCCTATATCAGTGCAACTTCCAAATGGAAATTCCACACAGGTTGCTATGACTGGCACTGTGAACCTTAGTCCTTTAATCACTCTTCACAATGTGCTCTATGTACCTGATTTCCAAATCAATCTCATATCAGTTTATCAAGCATCTGAGGAAAATTCATGTCGTGTCCTATTCACTCCAGATAATTGTTTCTTTCAGGCCCTTTCGACTGGCAATCTGATGGGCTTGGGTAAAGCTTATCAAGGACTTTATTTCTGGATGAATTTTCCCAGCACTTTTGATTTGTCATATGTTAAATTCAATAAATCATTGTGTAACTATGTTAGCAATGAGAAAAATTCCCTTTATCATAAACGACTGGGACATAGTGCCTCATTCCCTTGTCCTCATTATCCCATATGCCCTTTGGCAAAACAAACACGTATTGCTTTTCCAAACAGCGATTCCCGAGCAGATAGTATTTTTTCACTAATCCATGCAGATGTTTGGGGTCCCTATCATACAGAACATCATGATGGATCACGATTTTTCCTCACAATCGTCGATGATTTTTCCCGAGCAACGTGGATTTTTCTCATGCAGTCCAAGAATCAGGTTCTTTCTCATCTGAGAACTTTTCTGAACTTATCCAAAACTCAATTTAGAAGAACAATTCGCCATATTAGAACCGATAATGAACGGGAATTTTTCAACACTGAATGTGATTCTTTTCTTTCTCTAAATGGGATCCTGCATGAAAGTTCATGCACCTATACACCACAACAGAATGGTGTTGTTGAAAGAAAACATCGTCATCTCTTGGAAGTAGCACGTGCTCTCAAGTTTCAAGCGTCCATCCCTGAGAATTTCTGGGGGGATTGTATCATTACTGCAACATACTTAATTAATCGCATGCCATCACGGATATTGAAAGGGAAGACGCCATTTGAAATGTTGTATGGGAAGAAACCAAATCTGAGCCATCTCAGAGTTTTTGGTTGCCTTTGTTATGCCACTACAGTCGGACACAGGGATAAGCTGGGACCTCACGCTATTGAATGTGTATTCATGGGGTATCCCACCTTACAGAAAGGGTATCAGATTTATGCACCATCTACAGGTGAATTTTTTGTCAGCAAAGATGTCATATTCCATGAAGAAATTTTTCCTTTTCAATCTATTAATTCTTCACATGGAAATGACGAGGCAAGAAACTCAGCCTTCCTAGAGGATGATATAGCTCCAAGGGAAACATTCATTGCCGCACCCTTTCCTATTGATGAGCCGCCTACATTATCTGTGGAGACTCTTGACAATCACTTAACCGAAGAACCCCATACGGAAGAAGCGGCACCATTATTAGATCCCCCAGAGTCAACCCCTGTTGTAGAAGAATCTTCATCAACACAACAAGAACCTCTGCGCCGTTCTAGACGAGCAGCTCGTCCTCCGTCTGGACAAAGGATTACATATGCGGCTCTTCCAAATCATCAGGTACTCGCTATCCCATGTCATCATACATATCTTTTGATAGGCTATCACCAGAACATTTATGCTGCATGAGCCGTATTTCTGAAGAAAGAGAGCCATCAAATTATAACAAAGCCAAAGATGATCCTCATTGGCAAAAGGCCATGGAAGCTGAATTATATGCTTTAAACGAGAATCATACATGGGATGTTGTCGAATTACTTGCCCACCGCAAACCCATTGGATGTAAGAGTTTCGACTGGCCCGAATCCGCTCTACAACAGTACAGATCCATGCAGGAGAGGGAGAAATCGATTAGGTTTCTCCTAATCCTCAACGAATCATACCTGGCTTTTCGGTCCCATATCCTAACGATGGAACCCATGCCAAATCTTGGCCGGATCTACCAGCTCACCGTCCAGGAGGAGAACCAACAGAGGACGACGGCCTACGACAGAGGAGATGAGGCGATGGCACTCGCGGCCAGAGGCCAGATCCGCCCGACACAGAGGAACCCTAGATTCGGGGAGAGAAATGGGGCAAATTTAGGGTTACAAAACCCTAGCTCGAGCGGCTTCTCGAGCGGCTTTTATAAGGAGCTGATCGACGGCTCCGATTTAAGCGATCAATCCAGCGGCCATGAGTGCAGCGGTGAACTTGGCGTACCATTGTCTGGATGCCTGCTTCAACCCATAAAGGGATTTGCGAAGACGACATACCTTAGACTCCCCCTGTCTCCGTAATCCAGGTGGAAGATCCATATATATTTCTTCATCAAGATCCCCATGTAGAAAAGCATTATGTACGTCCATCTGGTGCAGTGTCCAATCATGAAAGGCGGCAACAGATAGAAAGGATCGTACAGTGACATCCTTAGCAACGGGCGAGAATGTTTCATGGTAGTCAAACCCTTCTCGCTGTGTAAACCATTTGGCCACCAGTCTGGCCTTGTATCTCTCTACAGAACCATCTGCCCGATATTTGATCTTGTAAACCCACTTACATCCAATGAGTTTGCGGTGGGCAGGTAATTCGACAACATCCCATGTATGATTCTCGTTTAAAGAAAACAATCCAAGTATGACTATGCTCTATTCACCTAGACAAAAGGTATGTCATCTATCTACCTGATGATTTATGTTGATGACATACTTATCATGGAAAATGATGGGTCTGCCGTGAAGAAGCTTAAAGAGTATCTACATTCCACTTTTCACATCAAAGATTTAGGGCCACCTAAATACTTTCTTAGAATTGAGATAGCTCGCTCAGATCAGGGGATCTCCCTCAGTCAGAGGAAATTCATAATGGAGATCATATCAGAGACGAGATTATCAGGTTACAGACCATTTATTATTCCCATTGAGCAAAATGTCAAGCTTACAACTGCCGAATATGACTCTGGATTATCCTCTTCCTCTAACGATCCGTTGTTAAGAGATCCATTGGGATATCAGAGACTAGTGGGAAAACTTATATACCTCACCATGACTAGGCCGGATATTTGCTATGCAAAGTGCAAAAATCGAGCCAATTCATGCACGGCCAAGCAATCCCACATGGACGCGGCCTTGAAAGTTGTGAGATATTTGAAGACATGTCCAGGATTGGGGATACTTCTTTCCCGGAAATGTAACAGGAAGATGACAGCCTATTGTGATGTCGATTATGCCACGTGCCCGATGAGCAGGAGATTAATTACTGGCTTCTGCATCAAATTTGGTGAATCATTGCTCTCATGGAAGACAAAGAAGCAATCCACTGTATCTTTATCTTCAGCTGAGGCAGAATATAGATCCATGGCCAAAGCCGTCTGTGAAATAGTTTGGCTGAGGGGGCTACTTCAAGACCTTGGGGCACCAGTCAAGGGATCAACTACACCTTTTTGTGGGGATAAGTACACTAATGGTGCCAAAAGTTGTATACGGCGCTCATTTTGGTGCCAAAAGTTTCCGTCGGATCACTCAAGTACCAAAAATTTTGAAAAACGATCATTTAAGTGCCAACGCCGATGAACTTGACCGGAAATCCGACGTGGCCTTTTTTTATTAATTTTTTAAGCCGACGTGGCTCGTCGAAAAGTTGAGTCAGCATCCAACACACCAAAACGACGCCGTTTAACATTTCTCCCCAAATTTCGAAACCCTAATCCCCAAATTGAGAGAAAACGACGCTGTTTGTCTTCGTCTTCTTCTTCCTTGAAGACCCACACCAGCAACGGCAGCAAAGCACGGCGGCAGAAGAAGAACACCGGCAGCACACCAGCGGCGACACCAAAGCAATGCACCAGCAACGGCAGCACACCGGCGGCAAGCAGCGCACCAACGGCACTTCCAACCCATCTTCTTCTTCCTCCTCCTCCGCCCTCGCCTCCGATTTTTCCTGCAATTTCTTGCTCGAGCAACAATCTCAGTTTCTCTTCGCTCACCTGGTCAAGCAATTACAATGGTGACTGAGTGACGGTGGCCGAGCGACGGCGGCCGAGCGACGGCGGATGAACAACGGCAGACGAACGACGGCGGACGAACGATGGCGGATGAACGACGAAACCCTAATTTCAATGCCCATTGAGCTAAACGCGTCGTTTCCGTTTTGCCATCCACGTAGGACAGCAAAACGACGTTGTTTTCTTAAGGAGGACCAAAAACGACGTCGTTTAGAGGCCCCATCGAATTTTTTTTTTTTTTTTTTTTTTAAAAAGCCACGTAATCGTTTTGGTCGGAAATTCTCGCCGGTGGCACCAAAGTGAGCTTTTTTTCTCCGATTTGGCACTTAAGTGATCCGGCGGAAACTTTTGGCACCAAAGTGAGCGCCGTACACAACTTTTGGCACCATTAGTGTACTTATCCCCTTTTCTGTGACAATGACTCAGCACTTAAGCTCGCAGCAAATCCTGTTTTGCACGAGAGGACAAAGCACATAGAAGTTGATTGCCACTTTACTCGAGAAAAAATTCAAGAAGGTGTAATCGAGACGAAGGGAATCAGGACTTCAGAACAACCAGCTGATATGTTTACCAAGCCGCTTTGTCAAAGACAACATGCATATCTTCTGAGCAAGCTTGGTGTCTTAGACATCTACAAGCCACCACCTTGAGGGGGAGTGTTGGAAGATATGTTTGATTCCTGAAATCATGTACAATCCTTGATTGACAGAAAATCAGAAATTATTTTAGGATAGAAAAAATACAGGATACAATTTTTCCTTTATTAAATTCTTAAGTTTGTAATTAAATACACAATTGTACAAAGCTCATTATAGTAGTGAATATATAGAAAATCCCTTTCTTCGAAATCTTCTTGGTCTTCTGACAGGGTAAAACATCCTTTGCAGAAACCAAAACATGGCCAAGAAACAGAAAAGACAATTTTTCAGACACGCTCGCGACAATGAAGTTAGAGCAAAATGGACCCCAACGACACAAACTTTCCCGGGCGAAGAAACACAATCGAACCAAAACAAGCAAGACTCCAGCACATGGCCTCACAGAACAACGGAGAAATTTACCCACCCAATGAAGAGAACCCGATAAAAAAGAAAACTTTTAAATTCACCTTCAGAGATGGTGCTTTGGATTCCAGTGCATTCGAGAAGAGATATTCATAATATTTCCTTTGACAAGGACGATGCTGTGTCCTTGATGTTCTCCTCTTCCCTTATTCGGGGAAGCGAAGATTTCACCGGCGGAGGGCTTGAGCTTGGAGACGAGGAGCCCAGATGTGAGAGAATTAAATGTTTTGGATACCCTAAACCGATTTTTGGATATTTTGAAATGGAGGATATGCTTAATTGCCTGACCTAATCTCGACTGCACCATTTAGGATTTGGCTAATAAATTACTAAGCCTAAACTTAACTCGAGCTCTCTTAAGCTCATATAGGTTCAAGTTCTTAAGGCACAAATGATTTTCAATTAGGAATCGCCACTAATTTTATTTCTATTTTTGGTAATTGATTAGAAACCAAGTAAAGTAATGGGAAATTTACTTTATTCCTACGAATCGAATCGAGTTCGAGGACTTAATTACCCTAGATATTAGATTTCTCTGACGCCTTTTCAATACCTTTTATCTTTTATTCCAATAAAAAATGTTTCGTGACCATACGGGTGGGCAAACCACCAATTTAACACCTAAGAAAGCAATAAATAAATTACGAGACTTACGTCGTTGCAACGAAAACATTTATAATGTTAGCTCGGAATTCACATCAACAGCCTAAATATGATTTCTAATTAACATGCAGTCACTCAATCTTTTTTAAGATTTTCTCTTGTTTAAATGAACACTAAGCTATATGTCATGCAATTTAACTAAATGGCCTAATTTTAATAACAAAATTTCTAATTAAATGGACCTTGCAACCATTATTAAATGATATACATTTTATGTGCCTAACTCTATATGACGTGCACATGATATTTTTTGTATTTTTTTATTAAAATTCGTAATTAAAAATTACTAAAAATAAAAATCTATCTAAAGTGAAATATCACCTATTTTAAGTTAGCAAATATACTTATTAAAATCCTATCTTAACTTAGAAAGATATCTCAACGTGCAATTTAATTCAAAGATATTATCTAACCTAGTTAACATCTAAATATGCATTCTAATATAATTAGAAAGGTATCTAACTATCGTATCATGCAATTCCATTTAGGAAATCAATTCTAATCTACGTGATATGCAAATGCAATCTTTTTTTTTTAAAAGAATAAATAAAGCAATCAAAATATTCCATCCATTCAATCCATGAAAATATGATCCAATCTATTCAAATATGAAGACAATATCTAATCATTTGTGTTAGGAAATAATAATGAGGGTAAAATAATCAATAGTTAATCTTATGTTAAGAGGGGTTATATATTTTCTTGTAATCCTTTTTTGATTAAGATAATACGATACGTAGAACATTCTCTTCTCTTTTTCAACATGGAATCGAGCACAGTTAACAAAAAAAAAAAAAAAAAAAAACTTCAACCCTACCACCACCACAGCCCGACGGAGGAGGGCGTCGCTAGATCCAGATCCTCGCCACCGCCGCCGACGCCGCCACCACAGCATGCTTCTCTTCTAGATAGCAAGGCAAAAAGAACGCCCACATCGTCGTTCAGCCATTGTCTCTTCTAGATAGCAGAGCAGAAAGAACGCTCATCATCGTTCGTACTCAGATCCAGATTTGTCCCCAGATCCAGATCTATCCCTCACCCGAGTAATCGTCGTCACCCCCATCTTTTGTATTCTACCCGTAATCGTCGTCATCCCCATAGGTGCTTGTACTGCAGATCTGGATAGAAGCCCATCCAGCAAAATCGGTATGTGTTCAGCCCTCTTTCTTGATGACGGGATTGTCGACCGATTGCATGATTTGGTCTTTGTTTGTCTTGCGATCTAGATTCTGTGTTTTTTCATAAATCCTGAAGATTCCGGAAGCTTTCGATTCTGCAAGGGCTTCATTTGGTTCTGCAAAGCCTTCGGTTCTGCAGGGGCTTCGTTCGGTTCTGCAAGGGCTTCGTTTGGTTCTGTGAAGCCTTCCATTCTACAGGGGCTTCGTTCGGTTCTGCAAGGGTTTCACGCCGAACAATTAAAAAAAAAAATAGAGAGAGAGAGAGAGAGAGAGAGAGAGAGAGAGACCTAAACTGAGATCATCAGAAGTTGTTTTCCAGTCTACTTATATGGATTCTCATTGAAGTATATCGCTTGTTGAAGTACTGGTTGGCATGAGCATAGGAATCTTTCAAGTGTTGGATGATTTCTGGTCATTTTTTAAGTGCTAGTTGGTATGATTTTATGGCCTCTCAGTGAAGGATATTGATTTAGTAGTGGACCGATTGAAAGCTTATTTCTGTTTGTTGTTCTATGTCTGATTACACACCTGGAGTTAAGTGCTTGATTATTGTGTCATTCTTATTGGGTTCAGTCGATTCTTGTGTTCAACCTATCTGGCTAATTGCATTATTGGAGTTCAATGGAGTTAATAATGATGACCTTTACATCATCTATTAGTTTGATGCATTTCCAATTGACATCTGTCAAGTTGGATGGCACCAACTATTCATCATGGTCTAAAGCTGTACAAGTTTATCTTACCGCAACTAGACAGCATGATTATCTTACATCTACACTTCCCTCGGATAAGAGTAAAGTAGATGATTGGATTGCTGGAGATGCAATGATCCGTACACTGTTATGGAATAGCATGGATCCAAAGATTAGCCCTTGCTTCATTCAATGTAATTCTACTAAGGAAGTTTGGGATAAATGTACTCTACTTTATTCTGGTCAAAATAATATGACACAAGTGTGTGACACATGGGAGGCCCTATTTGATCTTCAGCGTGGAGATCAATCTCTATCTGAATATTATGCTCGCTTCACTACACTTTTGAAGTGTTGGATAAATGTGCTCTACTTTGCCGATAGCTAGATGCTTATCTTCCAGCGTCCAATGATCCGAATGTATTAGTCAAACGCCAGGAGGATCTTCAAGTGATACTATTTCTTAAAGCATTAGGGCCTGAATATTCCTCCCTTCGTCAGCAGATTACGTCCGAAAGCTCCCTTCCTATAGTTGATGAGGTTTTCTCCCGAGCCTTACGCTCGACACCTACTCACAGGATCTCCACTACAACTTTAGAAACAAGTGCCATGATTTCTCATGGCTCTAGTGGACGTGGAGCTCGTGGTTGTGGTTTTCGGGGTCATGGACATGGACTTATTCAGAGTGGAAGTCGTGGTGGTCGTGATAGAATTATTGGTAGCCGTGGCTCTCGATATTGTAACCATTGTCGGAGGGCTGGACATACTGAAGTTTACTGCTACACGCTTCATCCAGAGCTTCGACCCATAGTTGCTACATTTGCTGAAGTGGAATATTCTTCCTTACCAGTTCAATCATATCCTACTAATGTGCAAAATACAAAAGATTCGGTTACATTGACACGTGTAGAATATGAGGCTTGGATTCACTCCCAATAGGTGACAAGAACTTCAGCTCCCACTGCAACTCTAGCACATAGCTCAAAAGGTAGTTCATCCTGTTTACTTTCTACAGTGTCAGACTCCTGGGTTATAGATTCTGGAGCTACTCATCATATAGCTGATAACTCTAAATTATTGTCTTCGTTACATTCCACACCTCTTGGGGTGTCCAACTCTGTTACGTTAGCTGATGGTTCATTTTCTCGAGTTACTAGCACTGGAGATGCCCATTTGAGTTCCTCCCTTTGTTTATCATCCGTCCTTCGTCTCAAATATCTATATAATTTGATTTCTGTTAGTTCATTAACTAAAGAACTAAACTATTCCGTAACCTTTTTTTGTTTCTTCTGGTGTTTTTCAGGATCTGAGGACTGGATAGATGGTTGGTGGGGGACATGAATCAAATGGTCTATACTATCTAGACAAGAAGGTGATAGCTGCAGCAGCTATGAAGCACACATCCACTGATGTCTATCGGATGCATTGTCGTGCTGGTCATCCACCGCCCAACATTCTTCGACGATTGTTTCCAAACTCTGAGTCTGTGAGTACCTTTGAGTGTGAAGCTTGTCAGTTTGGAAAACACCATAGAGTCTCTTTTCCTTCTCGCTTTCAGAGTCCCTTTAAGTTGGTTCATTAAGATATATGGGGTCCGTGCCGTGTTTCTGATAAATTTGGTTTCCAGTACTTTGTTACATTTGCGGATGATTTTTCCCGAATGACTTGGTTGTTCCTAATAAAAAAATCGTACTGAGATTTTTCATTGCTTTTCTCAATTCTATTTTGAGGTGTTGAATCAATATAATGCTTCTGTGAAAACTCTATGGTTTGATAATGCCAAAGAATATCTTGATTTTGCCTCTGGTTTTCAACCTTTTATTGATTCTTATGGGGATAAGAACGCTTCAAGTGCCAAAAGTTGGCACAAAGGAACACTTAAGTGCCAAAAGTTACGAAAGGTACACTTAAGTGCCACATTCAAAAAAAAAATGGGACACTTAGGGTGCACATGGCAACGCTTCGGGCTGGGGAGTAGTTTTTTTTAGAAATGCTTCTTTTCTATTTCTATTCTGGGGACAATTTCTGGATAAAAAAACCCGTTTGGTAACTACACAAAATTTTTACTCTAGAAATAGAAAAAGAATAGAAATGCGTTTGGTAAAAAACAGTTTCTTTTTTATATTTATTTGTTTTTTATTTTTGTTGGACGATCGCCGCCGGACGCGCCGCCGCCGCCGCGGCCGATCGCCGCCCGCCGCCGCATGTCGCCGCCTGCCGCCGCGGCCGCCGACCGACCGCCGCCGCCGCCGCGCCGCACCGCCCATCGGCGGCCGGTGGCCGACGGTCGACGGCGGCCGATGGGCGGGCGGTGCGGCTTGGCGGCGGCGGCGGCGGCGGCGGCGGCGGCGCCGGCGGCGGCGGCGGCGGCGGCGGTCGGTTGACGGTCGATCGACCTCGACGGCCGGGCGGCGACATGCGGCGGCGGGCGGCGGTCGGCCGGCGGCGGCGGTCGGTCGGCGGTCGATCGACCTCCGCGGCCCGGCGGCGGGTGGCAATCGGTCGGCGGCATCCGGCGCGCGGCGCGGTCGGCGGCGGCCGGCCGGCGGCGGCGCGGCCGGTCGGCGCGGCGGCGGCGGCGGCGGCGAGTGGCGGTCAACGGCAGTCAATGGGCCGTGTGCAAGAAGAAAGAAAAAAAAAAATTTCACTTATTTCTTAAACTTGTTCCGGAACCGAAGCAACTTTTTACTTCTGGTTTTTGTTCCAAAACTATTCCGGGCTAACTTTTTGTTCGGGAATAAAAATAACTCGACGTTACCAAACGGATTTGCTTTTTTTTATTCCGGGGAACAAAAAAACAGAAATTGGGAGAAGTAGAAACGTTACCATGCGCACCCTTAAGTGCCACTCCGGCCAAAATCCGGTCAAAGTACTGACGTGTGCAATTTCCGACGAAATATGTGCAAAACAATGCCGTTTGCAAAGCGATGTGGGCAAAGAGTGCAAAAACGACGTTGTTTTTGAATTGACGTGGCAATAAATTAATGTAAAAATTAATTAAATTTAATTTAAAACTAAATTTACTTAAAATATTTTAAAATATAAATACAAATATTTAAAAAATTCAAAAAAACTAAATTTAAAATTTAAAATTTAAAATTTAGAAAAAAAAGGGGGTGGATACGGCTGAGGGGCTCGGCCCTCGGCGTTCGCCCACCCCTGTTTTTTAATATTAAAAATTATTTTTTAAAATTTTTTTAATTTTTTAATTTTTAAATTTTAATATTAAAATTGTTATTTTTAAATGTTTTAAATAAATTTAAATTTAATTTAATTAATTTTTATATTTTTTTTTCCAAGTCAACACTAAAACGACACCGTTTTGTCTTTGCCTTGCCGGAAAATTGCCACGTCGCCTTTTGGCCGGATTTTGTGCGATTGGTGAAGTAATCCATTTTGCTTCGATTTTGATACTTAAGTGTACCTTTCGTAACTTTTGGCATTTAAGTGTCCCTTTGTGCCAACTTATAACACTCCAGGGGTCCGCGTGTTGATTCTTATGGCATTATTCATCAAACTTCCTGTTCATATACACCATAACAAAATGGCATAACTGAACGTAAAAATCGTCATCTTCTTGACGTTGCTCGTTGTCTTACATTTCACATGCATCTTCCGAAAACATTTTGAGGTCATGCTGTTCTTACAGCCTACTTCTTAATTAATCGGCTTCCAACTTCTGCTCTTCAGGGGGAGACACCTTTCTCTATTTTACATCCAAATCGTCCTCCCTTTGCATTACCCTTACGTGTCTTTGGATGTGTTTGTTTCGTCCATTCTTTGACTCCAGGTCTTGATAAGTTGGCTTCTCATGCTAAAAAATGTGTCTTTGTTGGGTACTCTCGAACTCAAAAGGGCTATAAATGTTACAATCCTACTAGTCGCCGAGTGTTTGTATCAGCAGATGTGACATTTTTTAAGGACCAGCCATATTATAGTACTCAAACAATCTCTACAGTCTCCTGACAATGACAAGTGTGTCTTACCAATTCCTCCACCAATCTCACTTCCTCTAGTATCATCAACAGGATTTCAGTTTGCTAATCAAACTTACTATAGACGAGGAACAGCTCCCATTATAGAATTATGGCCATCACCTGATTCATCTGATCTCTCATCGGTGGCTGTGCCATCCTCTAATCCTGATCTTGATCAACCCATTGCTACTTGAAAAGGTACACGATCTTGTGTTGGGCGTCCTGTAAATCATTATACACTTTATTCTGGTTTGTCTGATTATATTCGTACTCGTCATCCTATTAGCAACTTTTTGTCTTATGATCTTTTATCTCCTACCTTCTCTACTTTTGTCTCATCCTTGTCCTCTATTTCTGTGCCCGGCAGTGTTACTGAAGCTCTTGCTCATCCTGGTTGGAGACAAGCCATGGAGGATAAAATGAAAGCACTCATTGAGAATCGCACTTGGCAGCTTACTACACTTCCTATGGGAAAGCAACCTATTGGTTGTCGTTGGGTTTTCACGGTTAAGGTCCATCCTAATGGTAACGTAGATCGATTGAAGGCATGATTGGTTGCTAAAGGATATACTCAAACATATGGTGTTGACTATGATAACACTTTTTCTCCTGTTACCAAAATTCTATCTGTTCATGTCTTTATTTCTCTAGTAGCGCATTTTGGATGGTTTCTTCATCAATTAGACATCAAAAATGCGTTCCTACATGGTGATTTGGCTGAAGAGGTGTATATGGAGCAACCACCTGGATGTGTTGCTTAGAGGGAGAATTTGGTATGTCATTTACATAAGGCATTGTATGGACTTAAGCAATCTCCTCATGCTTGGTTTGGTAAGTTTAGTGATGCTGTTATCAAGGTTGGATTAAAGCGTTGTCAAGTAGACCATTCAGTCTTCAATTCTGTCTCCTCAGCTGGTTGTATTCTTCTAGTGGTATATGTGGATGATATTATCATTACTAGTAGTGATTCAGATAGTATTCAATGACTCAAAACAATTTCTGCATACACAGTTTAGTACTAAGGATATGGGACGTTTGCGGTATTTCCTAGGTATTGGGGTTGCCTACTCACATACAAGTATAAATTTAACTCAGAGAAAATATGTTCTTGACATTCTTGATGAGGTTGGACTTGTTGGAGCAAAACTAATTGATACTCCTATGGAACCCAATGTGAAACTTAATGCAGAAGATGGAGAATTATTACATGACTCAATGAAATATCGGAGAGTAGTTGGTAAGTTGAATTATCTTACCGTCACGAGACCTGATATATCTTTTGCCATTAGTGTTGTAAGCCAATTCATGGGTTATCCTTGGACTACTCACTAGGATGCTGTGCTTCGAATTATCAAATACTTGAAAGGAGCACCAGGTGAAGGACTAATTTTCAAGAATTATGGCCACCTGAAAATCACAGGTTTTTCTGATGCACATTGGGCTAGATGTTCTACTAGTAGAAGATCTACATCAGGTTAGTATGTATTTCTTAGAGGTAATCTAGTTGCCTAGAAGAGTAAGAAACAACATGTGGTTTCTAGATCATATGCAGAAGCAAAATATAGAGCAATGGCACATGTGACTAGTGAATTATATTGTCAGAAATTTGGATGTCAACATCAGAACCATCGATATTATATTGTGATAATCAATTAGCTATTCATATTGCAAACAATCCGGTCTTCCATGAGCGAACCAAGCACATTGAGGTTAAGTGTCACTTTATACGAGAAAAAGTTTAAAAAGGTGAGATCACTCTTCAACATATAAGAACGGAGGATCAGCTTGCAGATATTTTTTGTTGGAAGTTTGTTTGTTAAAACAAACTGAGAGTGTTTTTACTTGTCCCACATAGGTTTTGTGGGAGGAATTGGGCCTATTTAAAAGTGTGGAATTTCCTTTGAATGATCAAAGGAATAATTGGGCGAGACTAGGCCTCGCCATACCCGCATGCGAGTGCGCGAATAATTGTGCGATTTTGGCGCGATTATTTGGCTCACTTAGCACTTAGCACTTTGCATGCTTGCGCGCCCGCGGTTTAATTAGCACTAATCCCTTCAATTTTATTCTATTTTCTTCTTTATTTTATTTTTTTCTTTCATACGGTTATCCTATTTAAGTTCTAAAAGTTGTTTTCTCTTTTTGAGAATTTTCGGAATTATTAATAAAATAATAATAATAATAAATTCGAAATTTTATTTATTTATTAAAAAAATTATTATTATTCCGAATTTTGTTTGTGTCTTTTAAAGACAACCTTTGGAAAGATACTTGTTCAGTTTGCAACTTTTCCCGAAGAGTTGTAATTGTTCGGTTTTTCAACTATTTCCAATTGGACAACTTTGTTCATTTGAGCGAATTTCGAAAGGGCATGTTTGTTCAATTTTCACAAAGAGTTGTCTTTGTTTAAAGAGTGTCTTATATATATTTGTCGATTCCGGAAGAAAGATTTAGTGTGATCATTTTTCCTCTTCGAGCTTTCTTTCTAAAAACGACAGCCATTTTTTCTAATTGTTTCCTAGAGAGACCCTAGAGAATTACTAGAATTGCTATCTAATATTCTCATTAGAGATTTTGTTGTATCCTGGAGGAAATTTGCCGGTAACCATTAGCAACTTCGTGGGGCAAATAAATCCTTAAAGAAAGTGATATCACGCCTCAGAGTCCAACTTGAGTATTCTAAAGATTCGTATTCATTATTCTATCCAATTCGAAGCTATATTTTTCCAACAATTTTAAGGATTTATTTGTGCTACAATGGAGTCGGAGACAATCAAAGTCATGAATCAAGACATGGTCAAACTGAACCAGTTCGATGGGAACAATTTTGCTCGCTGGAGGGATAAGATGATGTTCTTACTCACTGCTTTGAAGATTTCCTACATACTGGATCCTAACTTGGTGCCTATAGAAGATCCGAAACCCACTATTGAAGGAGGACAGCCAAGTGTGGAAGCCATTGAGAAGGTTAATAAGGAGAAGAAGAAACGTGCTGAGGACGAATTACTTTGTCGAGGACACATTCTGAATACACTCTCCGATCGTTTGTACAACTTGTTCACTGAAATGAAGTCGGCCAAAGAAATTTGGAATGCACTGGAATTAAAGTACAAAGCGGAGGAGCAAGGTACTAACAAATATCTAATCGCAAAGTATTTTGATTTCAAGTTTATTGATACTAAACCCTTGCTGGAATAAGTCCATGAATTACAAGTGCTTGTGAATAAGATTTGTGCCCTCAAGATTGATATTCCGGAAACTTTTCAAGTTGGAGCAATTATTGCGAAATTGACTCCTAGTTGGAAAGACTTTGGAAAAAGGCTGATTCACAGGTCGAAGGACTTTACTTTGGAGCAAATACAGAAACATCTTCGCATTGAGGAAGAGTCACGTTTACGTGATAATTCTGTTTTGTACAATTCCAAGGTGAATGCTGTGGATAAGAAACGGAAAATCGGCCAAAATTTCAAAGTAAAAGGCGGACATAAATTTAAGAGAACACAAAAGAAGAAAAAGGGTTGCTGTTTTGTTTGTGGCAAACAGGGACACTACGCCAAAGATTGCATTCACCGCAAGAGCATTTCAAAGGACAAGAACATTCCGACGGTGAAGGCAGATGCAAATCTGGTTGAAGAAAATTATGTGGCCATGATTTCAACCATGTTTTCAAACATGAAAATTTCTAAAATTAATTATGAGATGGTTATGGTTTCTGAAATCAATTCTACCACTGTCCAATCTAGTTGGTGGTTAGATTATGGAGCAACAGTCCATGTGTGCAAGGACAAGTATCTGTTCAAGCAATTTGAGGATATTGTTGACTCAAATGTTCAAGAGGTCCTGATGGCAAATAATACTCTTGCAAAGGTTGCTGGAAAGGGCACGGTGGAGATAGACCTCACTTATGGAAAGAAGATAACTCTTCTTAATGTGTTATTTATACCCGAAATTAGGAAGAACCTAATTTCTATTGATTTACTTTGTGAGAGGGGGTTTCGGGTTTTGCTTGAATCCGACAAGGTTATCCTGTCGAAAAGTGGGCTGTTTGTTGGAAAGGGTTATGCCAATGATGGCATGTATCAACTAAGTATCAATAATAATATTATTAGTCCTGCTTCTATTGTTGAGTCTTCTTCCTTATGGCATAGTAGGTTGGCACATATAAATATTCGTTATTTGAAGAATATGAAGAAGTTAGACTTAATAAATTTCGATGGTGAATTTGATAAATGTGAAATATGTGCTAAGTCCAAACTTACTAAGAAACTATTTCCTAGTGTTAAAAGAAATTCGAATTTATTAGACTTGGTTCATAGTGATATATGTGAATTTAATAGTATGCTAACATGTGGAGGTAAAAGGTATTTTATTACCTTTGTGGATGATTGCAGTAGGTTTTTATATGTTTATCTCATGAAATCGAAGGATGAAGCATTTACCATGTTTAAGAAATATAAGGCTGAAGTAGAAAATCAATTAGAAAAGAAAATTAAAGTTCTACGTTCAGATAGAGGTGGAGAATATTTCTTACATGAATTCTCTTCATTTTGTGAAGAACATGGTATTATTCATCAAGTTTCGGCACCATATACTCCACAACAAAATGGTTTGGCTGAAATGAAAAATCGATCTCTTGGAGAAATGGTTAATTGTATGCTTTCAAATTCAAAGCTACCAATTAACCTTTAGGGAGAAGCATTACTTACTGCATGCTATATTCATAACAGAATACCTTCCAAGAAAAGTGATATAACCCCTTATGAAGTGTGGAAATGTAGGAAACCAAATTTGTCATATCTTAAAGTGTGGGGGTGTTTGGCATACTACCGAACACTGGATCCTAAGAGAACAAAGCTCGGTCCTAGAGCTAACAAAAGTGTTTTTATTGGATATGCTGAAAAAGTAAAGCTTATAGCCTTTTTGATTTAGAGTCCAATGTCATTGTGGAATCGAGAGACGTTGAATTCTTTGAGGATAAATGCTTTACAAGTTCTGAAATTATTGAAAATAATTCAAAATCTATGGAAATTCAAAGAGATTCTCAAAAGGAAGAAACGAATGATCCTAAAGACATGATTGAACTAAGGAGAAGTACTAGAGCTAGGAAAATAAAAGATTTAGGTCCTGATTTTATTACTCATGTTTTTCTTGTTGAAAGAGATGGAGATAATAACATAATAAATAAATACTCTTTAGTATTAAATTTAGAAGATGATCCTAGAAGCTTTGATGATGCTATGTCTTCTAGAGATGCTTCTTTTTGGAAAGAAGCTGTGAGCAATGAAATGGACTCAATTGTGTCGAATAATACTTGGGTATTAGTAGATTTACCGAAAGGATCAAAACCTATTGGGTGCAAATGGGTTTTTAGAAGGAAATATCATTCTAACGGTTCTATTCAAGCTTTTAAGGCTAGACTTGTAGCCAATGGATATAGACAAAAGGAAGGAATAGATTATTTTGATACGTATGCTCCTGTTGCACGTATAACTTCTATTCGAGTTCTTTTTGCTCTGGCTTCCATTTATGATCTTTGTGTTCATCAAATGGATGTTAAGACTGCTTTCTTAAATGGAGAATTAAATGAGGAGATTTACATGGAACAACCAGAGGGTTTTGTTCTTCTTGGAAATGAAAGAGAAGTCTGTAAATTGATTAAGTCTCTTTATGGGCTTAAGCAAGCTCCTAAGCAGTGGCATGAAAAATTTAATTCAGTCATATTGTCAAATGGTTTCATTAATAGTAGTGCTAATAAGTGTATGTATTCTAAATTCACTAAAGAATATGGTGTCTTAGTGTGCTTGTATGTTGATGATATGCTTATCTTTGGAACGAATATGACTGGAATTATTGAAACTAAGAAGTATCTTACTTCCATGTTTAAAATGAAGGATTTGGGTGAAGTGGATACTATATTAGGTATTAAAGTTAAGAAGCATAGTGGGGGTTATTCTTTAAGCCAATATAGTTATGTTGAAAAATTATTAAATAAATTTCAACATCTTGGTTTTAAGGAAATTAGTACTCCATTTGATTCCAGTATTAAATTAAATCATAATACTGGTAGAGCGGTGGCACAACTAGAAATATGCGAGTGCTATAGGGTCTTTAATGTATGCAATGCATTGTACTAGACTCGATATTGCTTATTTTGTACGTAAGTTGAGTAGATATACTAGTAATCCAAGTACAGAACATTGGAGAGCTATTGCTAGAATTTTTGGTTATCTTAAGAGAACTAAAAATTTAGGATTGTTCTATAATAATTATCTGGCTGTATTAGAGGGATATACCGATGCTAGTTGGATTACAAGTGTGGGAGATGAGCGTTCCACTTTTGGATGGATTTTCACACTAGCTGGAGGTGCTATTTCTTGGGCAAGTACGAAACAGACTTGTATAACTCACTCAACAATGGAATCTGAATTTGTTGCTTTAGCGGCAACTGGGAAAGAGGCTGAATGGATTAGGAATTTGTTGTTGGATATCAAATTATGGCCTAATCCTATGCCTCCTATTTCTATCCACTGTGATAGTCAGGCTACTTTGGCAAGAGCCTATAGTAGCACCTATAATGGTAAGTCTAGACATATTAGTCTAAGACATGAATATGTGAGACAATTGATTAAATATGGTACCATAACAATTGTCTATGTGAGGTCAAGTAATAATCTTGCCGATCCCTTGACAAAGGCTTTACCAAGACACATGGTAATAATAACCTTACAAGAAATGGGGCTGAAACCCTTTAATTGAAATCTCCAATAATGGTAACCCGACCTTTTTCTAAAACATCACTAGTTATAAGGTTTAATGAATAAGAACAAGTTATTGAATGAGATTGTTTGATACTGGCGTAGCCCTTATATGAGAAGTCAGTATCGTCTATTACGTTTTGTAGGTTGAATTGAATTCTTAATGAAGTATAGTACAATTTTGTAATGTGTTGATAGTAACAGAAACACATGGTAGATACTTCACCTATATGAGCTTAGAAGTGGTGCCGCTTCTTACGAAAGTTAGGGTTGCTTTCTAGAAAGCTCATGAAACAAGATCAAGCACAAGGCCATAATAGTGCGAAGTAATATAGAACTTCTCGTTGAAACAAAAGATTAGTGTATGTGTGGTATGTCTGGTTCTATTACATAAAAGTACAAGTTTAAAGCCGAGCTATTTGTCACTTTGATAGAGTTTTGATATACTTGCACTAAGTAAAGGTTTAACTCGAAAGAGACCTTTATGTATATATATTAATCTTACTGAAATTTTGGCTGTTCGGTTTTAAATTTTATTTTTGAAAGCTTTTGTTTTACAAACAAAGTGAAGGATTGTTGGAAGTTTGTTTGTTAAAACAAACTGAGAGTGTTTTTACTTGTCCCACCTAGGTTTTGTGGGAGGAATTGGGCCTATTTAAAAGTGTGGAATTTCCTTTGAATGATCAAAGGAATAATTGGGCGAGGCTAGGCCTCGCCTTACCTGCGTGCGGGTGCGTGAATAATTGCGCGATTTTGGCGCGATTATTTGGCGCACTTAGCATGCTTGCGCGCCCGCGGTTTAATTAACACTAATCCCTTCAATTTTATTCTATTTTCTTCTTTATTTTATTTTTTCTTTCATACGGTTATCCTATTTAAGTTCTAAAAGTTGTTTTCTCTTTTTGAGAATTTTCGGAATTATTAATAAAATAATAAAAATAAATTCGAAATTTTATTTATTTATTAAAAAAATTATTATTATTCCGAATTTTGTTTGTGTCTTTTAAAGACAACCTTTGGAAATATACTTGTTCAGTTTGCAACTTTTCCCGAAGAGTTGTAATTGTTCGGTTTTTCAACTATTTTCGATCGGACGCCTTTATTCATTTGAGCGAATTTCGAAAGGACATGTTTGTTCAATTTTCACAAAAAGTTACATTTGTTTAAAGAGTGTCTTATATATATTTGTCAGATTCCGGAAGAAAGATTTAGTGTGATCATTTTTCCTCTTCGAGTTTTCTTTCTAAAAACGACAGCCATTTTTTCTAATTGTTTCCTAGAGAGACCCTAGAGAATTACTAGAATTGCTATCTAGTAATCTCATTAGAGTGACCATTAGCAACTTTGTGGGGCAAATAAATCATTAAAGAAAGTGATATCACGCCTCAAAGTCCGACTTGAGTATTCTAAAGATCCGTCTTCATTGTTCCACCCAATTCGAAGCTATATTTTTCCAACATTTTTACCAAGTCTTTACGAGGACATAGAGTGAATTTTTTGTGTAACAAGTTGGGATTGTTTGATATCTACATCCCGGAGTGTTAGGAAATAATAATGAGGGTAAAATAGTCAATAGTTAATCTTATGTTGAGAGGGGTTATATATATATTCTTGTAATCCTTTTTTGATTAAGATAATACGATACGTAAAACATTCTCTTCTCTCTTTCAACAATTTGAAATTTTGCGAATAAAATCAATAAATTGATCTTAAGTCTTAAAAATCAAAATATTAATATTATAGATTACCACGAAATCATTAATTACATCTAAAGCCTTATAGATAGAATCAAAGATTATATGTGATTGTGAATCGGGAGATAAATCCTAATTGGAGATACGCCTATCACTTAAATATGCACATTACATATAAATAGACATATATTAGGCAATAAAATATCCAAATCAAATTTAGATAAGATAATTACCTAATTTCGCAAATAAAATTACCAATTTTGAACTCAATGGAATTGGCTCGATGGATGATGGGATCACAACCAACTCTACGGCCATGAACAATGGTTGTGTGGCACGGCAGCGGGTCATTGCAAGGCACGGACACCATGATGAGGGGCTCAAGAGCTGCTCACAATCACAGACGAATCGTCAAGGGACTTGAGTTCTCATACGATAGAACACGGCTTTTTCGTGGTGATGTCTACGCTGAATGTCGTCGGTGGGGTCTCGGTTTCGAAGCAAGAAGAAATGGCTGCACTAGTAGCTCGTCACGGCCGTAAGAGGACAACATTGCAAAAGCGTTGATAGCTAGTGTAGTGTTTCCTCCAATCTGGCAAGGTGTGAAGCTGCCGGTGGCTTCTACTCTTCCCTGAATTCATGATTCTCTTTGACCCAGAGAAGCCCACTCACTGAAATTCCACACTTCAAGTGGTGGAAAGAAGACTTCAAATTCCAAGACAGGCCTTCTCCCAACAATGCTTCAATTTATTACCGTGAGTATGTGTGGGAGATTTGCCTGATTGTCTCCTTTTTATGGCTGCCACGCTCACGATTTTCCCTTTTTTCTTTTGCTCTTTTTGGATTGTCATTGTATTATATGTCCGTGAGATTGCTCGATGCTCAATATTGGATCAGGAAGTGCTGGATAATCACCGGTGCCGCGAGGAGTACAATCGCTAGAAAAACCTGCAAGAAAGTGAAGCTTATGTGCGCGATCAGACGTGGCTGAGCAAGATCGCAGTTCACGGCGGCCAGTGGATCAAGATCGCCGCCGCAAGAGGCTCAGCCACGTGATGCTTGGCCGAACACTCCTCTCTCTTTCACTTGTGTTTTCTCTCCATGTTGTGGCCATCCTTTTTAGCTATGCGATGGTCTTATTTATACTGTTTAGGAACCAACCTCCTCATATATTCTTGTCCTCAATCAATTAATTCTTTCCCTGGTTGACTGATTCCATGCGAATATTTTATTCTGGTGAGCCGAATATTTGCTGCCCATACTTCCCCTTTACTTGACCCAAGAGCCTTTTCTTTTTCCGCCTTTTTGTAGATATCCTATTGCCAATATATGAGAGATCTTAAGAATAACAAAGTAATCCGCCCATCTCTCACATACGAATATTTTGGAATATCCTGCCGATTGCTTTCTATATGACCCAAAATATAAAGCTTTATTGTGAATAATTCAAACCATGAAGAAAGTAAAGGGCTTGACCAAATTCTAATATAATATTATCATGGGCTCAGTCCAATTAATCAATTAAGCTCAAAACCATTCACTTGATTCCATTTGCCACCGATCCAATTAAAATGCAATAATAAGAAAAATAAATACACCTAAAATTATATGCTATGCAATTAATATTTTTGTTTAAAGCTTAAAAATTAATCCTTAATTTTCTATGCAATAAACAATTAATCGGGTCGCCAAAATTTAGATGTCAACACTGCCACTTAATGTGACTCTTTGGGATTTGATTAAAAATTTACACACATACAAACACTAAATAAAACATCTAGCCTAAAAGCAATACGATATAAGATAGGGTCTATCATGATTTTAAATAGTTTAGGATCTACTTCCTTTCCTTTCATCTCTTTGACAAGCTTTTAAGATCTTTTTCAACACTTCAATAATTGGTAGTCGAGTCTAATACCAATGGAAATGACTAACAAAAAAACTAAGAGGGACGTAAATTGCTTATTTTAATTTAATTAAATTTTAACATGAAAGTTGAGAGAAAATGCTTTTGTGGAAGGATTATAAGTGTGCATATGTAGTTGCTTCTGTCAAACAAATGATAAAAGAATTAAGCGATAGATGATAGGGTTAATACCCGAAAAACCCCAAACCGGGTACGCCCGTGATAAATTTACCCCAAACTATTTTTTTGACCACCAAAAACCCCAAACCGATATACCTTTGACAAATTTACCCCAAACCGGTACACTTGTGACAAATTTACCCTCTGTTAGTTTTTATTAAATTTTATCATCAAATTATTAAGTTAAATGACACGTGACAGTTGATTAATATACTAATTTGGGATTTTATGCTCCGTTTGTTACATTTTACAATTTTTGTGATTTTTTTGTATTAATCCAACTTAGCGAAGGGTATATTTGTCACAAATTTACCAGTTTGGAGTTTTTTGCAGTCGAATAAATTAGTTGAGGGTAAATTTGTCATAAATGTACCAGTTTAGGGTTTTTTTTTTGTTAGTCGGGGTAAATTTGTCACAGGTATACCAGTTTGGGGTTTTTCATGGTCAAAAAATTAGTTTGAGGTAAATTTGTCACGTGTGTGTGGGTTTGGGGGTTTTTAGGGTATTAACCCTAGATGATATTGCAAGATAAATTTATGGTGGTTCGGCCTTCCACTAGGCCTATGTCCATTTTCTCAAAAATCACAGCCACTAACAAGGCTAGAATTACTCTTAGAAATTTCATAATACGTAGATGGTGCTACTTTTACACCAAACTTAGTAGATAACCATATAAACACGAGCCCCTTTTATAACACTATAATCCCCTCTATTTCCAAATTGTAAGAATTCAGCCCTCTCAGGGAACTACAATTAGAAAATAAACAATTTTGCACAAATGAAAGATAGAGAGTATAATTGACAAAGAGAGAATAGAAGTTCCGAATTGTCGCCAAAGTCCTCCGCCACCTTTAAGCTGCACTTAGTTTAACCTTGGAAATGGGCCTTGGGGAAAAGCAAATATTTTTGGCCCAAAGGACTTTGAGGAAAATATAATTGTGTTTGGTAAAAAGGTTTTTTATAAAGCTATTTTGGGGTAAGAGTGTTTAGCAAATCTTTTTTTTTTTTTTTTTGTAAAGGGCTTTTGGATTTAATTTTTCTTTCTTATTAACAATATTAAACTCTTTGCCAACTCTAGTGAAAGTAAGGGTAGTTTTGGAACAATGAGAGGTAAAACCAAAAGACTAAAGAATTGATGAGAGTAGCTTTGAAAAAAACACTAGTTTCATCATTTAATCAAATGCTGAAAGCCCAAAACTAATTCCAGTTTTAGGTTTTCAGCTTTCCCAAGGCCAACATTTGGTCGAAAGCCTATTCGACAAGCTTGCCAAACACTGTAGCATTTCTCCAAGAGGTTTTGGTGGCTAAAAGCCCATGGGAAAGTTGAACCAAACACACCAATATGTGTCGCGACCAAATTTTCGGGTGTGAACCACCTAGGGTTTGGCTAATGGATTGTTAAGCCTAGACTTAACTCGGGCTCTCCCAAGCCCGTACCAATTCGCGACTTTAGATTCGAATCCTTAACATGCAAATGATTTTTATTTAGGAGTCGCCACTAATCTATTTTGGGTGGGCTGATTAGAAACCCAAGTAAAGTAATGGGAGTTTTACTTTACTCCTACGAACCAGAGATTATGGGTACTGGGACTTGGTTACACTAGATTTCTCTAATGCCCTTTCGATACCATTCCTTTTAATTTTTGAAAAATGTTTGGCAAGCAGCTTAAATTGATTTTAGTTATCTCCCTAACATGTGAGGTGATCATGCAGGTGCGCAAACCACCAATTTAACACCCAATAAAGCAATGAATAAGGTCACGGGACTTACCTTATAGCAACGAAAGCATCTGCGTTGTTAAATCAGAACTCACATCATCAATCAGAACTCACATCATCAACCCTAGATATGATTTCTAATTAACACGCAATTCCTTTTTGTGTTTTCACTTTGTTTAATGGGAACTCAATCTATATGCAATGCATGCTAATAATCTAATATGACATGGCAACATGACCTAAATTATATGACATAAATAAGCATGCAATCTATCCCGAAACATGAAATGGATTTATTCTAAATTTTTTTATTTTCAATGAAATTTGAAATTAAAGAAATGCAACTATTAAATATGCAATCTAAATGAATCAAATGACCTAATTTTACATGACATGTGCATGATTTTTTTGTATTTTTTTTTATGAAAATTCGTAGTTAAAATTGCTAAAAATCAAGATCTAACTAAAGTAAGATATTATCTATCTTAAGTTAGAAAATAGACTAATTTGAATCTTATCTTAACTTAGAAATTTATCTCGACATGAATTTAATTGAAAGATATTATCTAACCTATATACTATCTAAACATGCATCTTAATATAATTAATGAAAAATCTGACTATTCTATCATGCAATTCTATCTAAGAAATCAGTTCTAATCTACATGATATGCAACTGCAATTTTTTTGTATTTTTGGGATAAATAAAACAATAAAAAGATAAGCACCAAATCATCCACACTCATCAAAGATATTATCAATCGTTCAAATTTGGAAACGATATCTAATTAGACTTGATTATTCCGCTAATAAAATCAATAAATTGATTTTAAACCTTAAAGATCAAGATATCAATTTTATTCCCACGTGATTAATTATTCCATCTAAAGCCTTATAGATGGAATAAAAAAATCAACGTGCAGTTGCGGATTAGGCAATAAATCCTAATTGGGAGTGCGCTTATCATTCAAATATGCATGTAAGATATTGAAAAACATGTATTAGGCAATGAAATATCCAAATCAAATTTATATCGGATAATTACCTAATTTCACATGTAATATTGCCAAATTCGAACTCAATGGAATCGACTTGACGAACGACTGGGATCACAGCTAGCTCCTCGACGGGGATCGGCAAGCAGCGATGGCTCGTGGTCCACAAACCTACAAAACAGATACTTGCGTGATGGCTTGAATTTAGGATGAGTTTGTCGGTGGGTAGTGTGATTGGGTATGTCCACGGCTACAAGGCACACGAGAAAACTACGTTGCTGGAGGAGTTTATCGTGCTTGATGGTCTTGGACCACGGTGCACACCGGAAAAACTTTTATTCCAAAGGACAGCACTGCTCACGTCTAGGTAATCAATTAGGGACCACTTTAGAAACCTCAAGAAGTGGTGAACCAAGAAGATGTCCGTGCAGGGAGTGCTCCAAGTCAGTCTTCAATTTTTGTGAAACACAATCAATTCCCCCTCAAAGTTGACCACCCTTTTTACTGGCTGATTTTTCTTTTCTCTCTTCATGCATGGATTTATGCATGGGTGCTGCAGAGAAGTGGAGGCATGCGTTCCCTCTCTGCAAGTTTGTCTTGTAGGCGAATCTGTTGGGTTCACGAAGAAGACCTGCAAAACAAAAGCGAACTCGACCAAAGGTGTAGTGGCTAGAATTCGTAGAGTTTGCACTGGATTGAAGAACGGGAACGCCGAAGGGACTCCCGGTGTATGGACAATCAAGTAGCAGCTGCTCATGTTGATCTTGGTTCAAGTCTTGGTGACCGGAAAAATCCACGACGCGGCTATCAAGGGCGAGGCTGGCAAGAACAAACGTTAGTGAGCAAATCTATGAATTGAAGTGTGCAAAGAAACAAGAACAAATTGCTGGTTTTTGCTGAGGAGCTTGCGGGCTTGTTCGTTGAATTTGCAGGGATCGGCGTCGAGGCTTCACGATATGATTTTCTATATTTTTTGCTTTGTGCTTGCATTAAGCATGGCCACAAAAACCCCAACTTTTGCTGCCCACTTTCATCTAAAATCTGAATAATGGGCAAAAGATTCAACATCCACCGTCTTCTGCCCCAACTTGCAAGTTCACGTGTGTTATGCTCACTACTCTTTTATCGCAATCTGGTAATTTTCTGTTTGATCGAGTCTCAAGCCCCTTCAATCTCTTGAAGACCTCAACATATCTTCCTCTGGGCGTCCAAGACGTGCGTTGCCGGGATATCTCGATTGCTGGCTTGTGGATAGCCGGGGAGGCGCGGGCTGCAATTGTAACGTTGCCGATTGTCAGGCGAGGATTGGACACCGTGAAGCTGATGGATTTTTACGTCAATCTCTCTGCATGGTGAAGACTTCTTTTGGCGTCTTCTGCTTAGTGGTGAATCACAATGGGGGCGTAATGCTCTCTCTTCAATGCTCTCAATTGTGGCTGCCGTATACTCTATGAATCTCTCTTTTTTTCTCAAAAAGTGCTGTGTATTCAATATGTGTGTGCCCCCTTGAAACCCTACGTGAAAAACCCTTTTATAGGCTGAAGATCAGGATTTTAATTTCCTTTGCAAATCGACATCCGCAAAGATTTCTTTTTCGCACGTAATATCACTTTTTATTTTTCATATCCCCTGATTTTATTGCTTAAAGATAAGATTGCAACCCGATTTTCTTAAATTCCAAAAATCCACCGTAATATCATTTCAAATCTCCATTTAGGTAATTTTTGTCATTAAAAGGAAACGGGCTCGGGTCAATTTACTTGCTTCATGGGCTTAGTCCGGCATGCCAAATTAAAGCTTAGAACCACTAATTTGAACCCATTTGTCACTGGTCCAGTAAATAAATGCAAAAAATGCGAATGCACCTAAATCTATATGCTATGTAATTAATTATTTTTTTTTAGGGATAAAATTAACCCCAATTTTTTAATGCGATAAATGAATAAATGGATCACCAAAATTTAGGTGTCAACAATATGTCTAAATAGGCTTCCAATCTTCAAATTATTGATTGAAGCCTTTTTTTTCAGGGTTAAAGGAGCCGTTGCACCAACTTCTTTGGCAAAAAGACATGCTTTCTACAAGATTAGTGTGCAATCTGTGATAAAGCAAAAGTTCATAAATAATGCCTTCTACATTTATGGCCCGGTTGACTCTCCGATCTACTCTTACAAAAATTGAAAAACTACTCCGTTGTTCTTCTAGCTTATTTTATATGGATTTTATAATGTGAAAGTAGTCGTTCACCAATTTGAAAAACAGGAATGTAGAAGCAAATATTGCGTCCTCTACTCCTTTTGTAACAAGAGCTACTTCTATGTATGGTCTCTCCAATCTTTTCATACTTATATTGAGTTGATTATTCACCTTCTACCTATTGGTCGCTCCAACCATATTAACGTCTTTTGATTCTACAAAAGCTACTCACCTTCTACTAGTTCGTCCAAGCCTCAATCACCCATCATCCTATGGCTTGTTCACCTTTCAACATAGGTCTAAATGGCCTTAGATAGTCAATACTTCATCCACCTTCCGTAGAGACAGCGCTCCACCAGGCTTCTGACTTTTCTGTCCCTAACTCCATCTGCATATTGACATATGTATCTATAAACTGGTTACACTCAAACAATGCACGCATAAGTAGCTTTTGATTATGTTATCATCTTCAAAATATCACGAAGAAGTTTCTCAACAACCCACATATCCCAAAGCAAAACGTAGTCATGTAACTAGCTGGATTGATCAACAAATTGACGTAATTACCATAGAATTTTCTTTTTTCACGCCTATATTCTTTCAACAAATCATCCAAAAAAATATAATCTAATGTGTAACATTCTGCAAAATTTTCACATTGATTAATAAGAAAAATGAAATTAACACCTGAATGATCCTTAAGTTAATTTAAGAGATAAGAATAGTATAATGCATAAAGATTTTAAATATCATAAAATTTACATTGGAGTAAAATGGATAATTTGAGTTTCATTACCGACAAATCATCTTGCGTGTTTGAATTAATTTTCCACTCTGACGTGGATTAATGTTGTTAATACTTTTCTGAATTTTACTTTTTTTAAATTTTATTTTTCTTTTCATTTTTTTTCAATGCTAGTGAGAATAACCAACTATCGTCGGCTGCAAAGACCTCCCTCGGCCAATGTGGTTGCAAAGGCCTCGGGTGGGATCCTCGGCCGTAGATGAGGCAGCCCTTGCACTAGATATATTGAGGCCAAGCTTCAACCCTGATGCCCATGCCCGATGCCTAAGTCCATAAACATTGTGCTTAGGTCACGGACACTAGAGCTCTGATATCCAACAATTAGGCTTAGGTCCATAGACATGGTGTATAGGTCCTTGGTGCTCAGGCTTGGGTACTTGATTAATGAAACATTCATTATTATAAAATTATTTTTATTTTAAATGATTATTTTATTTTTAAAAATTCAAATTTTTAATTATTTTTATCTAAAAATATGAAATTTTAATTGTTTTAATTTTTATTATTTCTTTTTTTTTCTTTATTTATTTTATTTTTGCTTCTTCCTTGGCCGATCGCCAACCTCACCCGAGATTGCTAAAGTCTCACTAAGTTCTAGCAACCTTAGGTGAGGCTTGAGCCTCGCCGACCCACTCACCCAAGGCTTGATTCTTCATTCAAGCTTATTGTAGTCTACGTGAAACCCTCCACTTCCTCCGTCGTCGACTTTATTCAAGCTCGAGTGGACAATTGACTCACAAGGCCTCAAGCTTACCATGACTATCGACCTCTAGCAAGCCTCATGCTCACCAATTTGGGGATCTTGAGCCTCACTGACCCATGGCAAACTCGCCTTCATAAGCCGGTTGGGGACGAACTACTAGAAAAAGGAGATGGGGATGGCGGTGAGAAATGAAAGAAGCAACGGAGAGGAAGAAGGAACAGAAAAATAAAAAATAATTAAAAATCGAAATTTTTTTAGTAATTTTCTCTGGATAAATCAAATCAGATTCTCCACATCGTATGGCAAAAAATATTTTCTAATTTATTTTCTAATTTAAATCAAATATCAAAAAATAAAATCATTTTCTTGATAAACATTTTTCAAAAATGGTACATTTTCACAAAACAAATAGAACCTAAAGCTATAATATCTATCATGCATGAATAGTACTGGCTGATGTGGATCAAGTCCCACATCTGAATAAACCATCTCATTTCGAAATCTTCAAATGCATTCTTATAGAATCCCAGCAAAAATAAAAAATCCCCTCAGTTTTAATTCCAATAACAATTTCAGGTGGGTATGAGAAAGAATTTGATTAGCTGTTCAGCTGATTTACTGGAGATTTTCCCACTAAGAATCGCCACAAAAAAAAAGCTTCTCTCCACATTTCCAGCTTTGTACCTTTCGTTGACCCAATCTCTCGGAAAGAAACATTGGATTTGCTAGGTGTTTAGGCAGAAATAACATGAAGAATTATTTTTTTATAAATGCATAAAAAACACGAGCTTCGATTATTTATGTGGAAAATCAACCATAATTAAAAGGGTATTTTGATTTTCCTCATATAACTAATCTAACCGAAGCTAATCCGTGGTGATGAAATCAACCATCTTCTTGATAAGCTCCTCAGCCCTCTCATTCTTGCTAAACAGATGGAAGCAATGTCCCTCATCCTTGGCCTCCACGAGCTCCGCTTTCCCCTTCCACCCGCTCCCGCACAGCGCCTCATAGTACTTCACCCCTCTATTCCTCAGCCAATCCTTCTCCGCCACGCACACCAGCACCTTCTCGCATGCCGTCTTCGGCAGGTCCGGGTCGACGGCCGGGTTCAGCTTCGGGTCGTCGTCGAGCCCGGAGCTTGTCGGGCACATGAACTTGTACATCTCGTCCACCTCTTTGCCTCCGAAGAACGGGTGCACTATCAGCATGCCCTTGATCCCGACGCCCGCCAACCCGGCCGCCCCGGCTCGGGCCGCCACGTACTGGCCTATGTTGGCTCCGGCGCTCTCCCCGACTATGAAGACCCGGTCGAGATCCGCATACTGGTTCAGCCACGGTTCCGGGCCCGATCCCTCCGAGTGGCCGGCGATCCACTTCAGGGCTTCGAACGAGTCCTCGTATGCAATGGGCAACGGGTTCTCCGGGGCCAATCTTCAATTACCGGAAGTAATTATAATTTGAGTTGGCCCCACGGTTATATTTAAATTACCCAATTGATATACTTTGATCGTAATTCCGCCAATATTTTTAACAGGGTGTTGACATTGCGGACACATGATAATGATGCGCCCTCCATGTCGGCACTTACATCGAAAAATGCACGTCGTCGAGAATTAGTCGAATTCCGATCGGACGTGCATCAATTAAAGAAACGTGAACACTAAGTGCATTGGGTGATTGATCTCGAAGTTCATTGACTTGACTGCAAAATCTACTAAAATCTTCATCACCAATGAAAATTAACTCAATGTTTCCTGCGCCAATTCTAATTGATAATAATGTGGTCGTAGAGAAAATCATGAGCACAGCTTTTTTTTCTTTTTTCTTTTTTTTATGATATTATTTAGTAGACTAGACATCAAACCTTAAACCCCGCGACATCGACATCTATCATTCTTGGGTAATTCCTAATTTGCTAAAAACGTTATGATTGCTTACCTGAATTTCTCTTGCGCCATGCCATCACGTCAAGATTCTAAGTGACGAAAGAAGAGCACTTCCAATAGTTATATCATTTAAAAATCACTTTAACTTTTCAATAGTGTTTTAAAATTAGTTATCGTTTAATTTCGATCGACCAGAACTTGTATCTATCCACCCTCAAAAATTAATCTGCCCCCTTCCCGTCAACGTCTTCTTCACTTAAATTTAATAAATAAGATTTGCCAGTCAGTCCAGCTATGCTATGTCCTTAAGTATGTCTGGCTTTCTTCAAATTTTAAAAAAAAAAATGCGGGAAAAAAAAAAGAGAGAGAGAAAATACTAAACGACATGCTCTACACGAACTCAAAAGTAGAATTTCGGATCAATCATGAAAAAGGGTCTTAGTTAAAAAGAAATTCAAAACTTCTAATAAAGCACGAATTAACGTGAGTGTCGGCAAAGGTAGCATGCCAAGAAAATAGAATAGCAGTAATTGTTGGGATTATTATTCGATCCATTGTCGGCCTAGAATATTCTCGATACATTCGATGTAACTTATTTTATAAACTAGCAATTAAAGATCCTAATTGTTATCGTCTAGCTAAAAGTTAGATGAATATTAAAATCGGATAATAATTCAAGTGGGAGAGAGAATGGATAGTGATCACCCCCTTATATTCAAGTACTAGAGAAAGCATCGCGATTGACAAGAGGCATCGTTAGAAGTACCTGTAGTCGATGGAGATCGCGACGACGTTGGCCCGAGTCACCATCGTGGAGAGGAAACCGTTCGATGCCGTGTCGAAGGGCGACCCGGCGCAGAACCCGCCGCCGTGGTAGTGGACGAGGAGGGGCAGTTTCCGATCCGGGCCGCCGTCGGCCTTGCGGACGAAAATCCGGGCCGACACGCCGGTCTCCGGCGAGAGGACGACGTCCTTGGTCTCGATCCCCGTCTCCGGGTCGAGCCCGGCGGGGATGGGCTTGATCTGCTCGAACAGCTTGTACTTCTCCACGCGTCCGTCCTTGTAGACCCTGAAGAAGGGTCGGAAATCTCGGGCCACCTCCGAAGCGCCGGAGTCCATCTCCTCCTTACTTGCTAGAACCGTGTGAAAGTATGGGAGAGAGAGGAGAGAGAGAGAGAGAGAGACGATGATTACGAAAAAGAAGATGAAATTTATGCGGTGACAGAAGAGATAGAAAGAGGAGATGAACTAGAAGTCCAAGCCACATCGAATGAAACACGACTTGTCCGGTGGAATGGTTGGTGGAACCGTCTAGGCCGGCCTCGTCCTGGTGGGGCTAGCATGGTGATTGGGGGACGTCGTTGTCATTGCTCTTTTGCTTTTACTCTCCCTTTCAGTTGTCGGTCGATCTTTTTCCAGCAGAAGGAGCAATCAATGGCTCCAGCTGGTCACCAGTTGGATTTGACCGCATTACAGGACGAATCTAGGTAATTCCATGAAATGTTCTTGGATTACCCGACCCAACTAGCTCCGACTCATACTTATTGGGTGGACTTGATCCAAATCCGCATAAATAATTCACATGTTATGTAATTTCGAAGTCGTTCCCATTTTCCGAAACTTCGAAAGTTACAAAATATATATATAGATATATATATATATATAATAAATATTAAACTAATTAATGTTTTTTTTGGTAAAGAAAACTAATTAATGTTAGATCAAATATAAACTAAAAATCATGATTTATCAATCATGGATAAATTCGTACAAAAGTCGGGATCGATTTACGAAACGTAAATATTAACATGCCATTGATGAAATTCACAAAAGCGGGAAACTCCAAAACCTTGGATGGATCCACACAAAGACAATTAATCTGCAATATGAGAAACACCAGATTTGTACGTCCTATTCTACTAGTCAATACCTATCAAACCTGATGGTGTGTTTTCTGTAGTGATAAGATTTAAACTAGACAACTTGACAGTTTTATTCAGTTTCTTATGTTACCAACATCTTCCATCAAGACCATCATCGCAACATATTAATAAGCAAATATCACGTAATAGATATAGGTGATAAATTGGGTAATAAATCAGAAGTAATTGGGAATATAATATTGGGATCAAATTTAGAATAATAAATATATATTACAACAATTAAAACTAAGAAACTTAAGTTGGTCATACCAAAGAACTATTCGAAAATATTTCTACTAAATAGTATTTCTTTCAAAGTTGCATTCCAACTTACGTTTTAATTACAATTTACCAAACAATCTTTATATTCTATGAAAACTCTTCAAGGTCGCATTTCCTCAAAAAATTTCTTAAAAGTCTAACCAAACACAACCGTAAGGGTCTAGGAATCACATAAAGCTTTCCAAACCTCTAAGTCATGGTAAAATGATGATTGTTGAAGGAATGAATACACCAAAGTCCTCTAAGTTATGTTACCAGATGAAATTTAAGAATATTTTATTTGATGTCCACAATCAGCGGTACCATTTCGGGGAAACGCACCAGACTATTCCCAAAGGTTGGGCCTAAGGGATTGTCCACGCTCTCCCATAGCTAAAATGGTATACTAAAATGTTTGGACTGGATTAGAGTTGACGATTGTGATTGAGTTCATGGATCCTGGCCCAATTTGTGGCTGTGGCTGTGGCTGTAACTAAGTGCATGGGTCATGGCTAGACCCATTAAACGGGTGAGTCGGGTCGGATTTGGATCGGGTCATAAATGGTCCGACCTAAATTGACCCATTTAACCCGTTTATGACCCATTTATTACAATGCAAAATTTTTTACTCATACCCGACCCATTTAACTAAACTTAATAAAGCTTATTATATATATATATATATATATATATATATATATATTATTTTTTAAAAATGGTATTGCTAAAATAGTTTTATACAACACAAATTTAATAGACAATTTTTGTAAATTTTAAATAATTATTTAAAAAAATCGAATTTTAATTATTTTTTATTTTTAAATTAAATTTTTAATTATTTTTATTTTTAAAATATAATATTTTTTATTTTTTTATTTTTTATTTTATGTTTTTCTTCTTCTTTGGTTGGTGCCACCACGATGACCCGGCCAAGAAAGCCGACCACAAGCAAGCCTTGAGCTCGCCCGACGCCAGCGAGCTCCAATCTCGCCATATCGGTAAAGCTCGAGCCTCGCCGAACGTCAGCAAGGCCTCCGCCTCGCTAGATCTGGCAAGCTCGAGGCTCACCGGCGTCAAGTGAGTTCGAGCTCGCCCCTCGTCAGATTTGGCGAGGCTCGAGCCTTATCCGACACCGGCGAGTTCGAGTCTCGCTGGGCATCAACAAGGCCTCCTCCTCGCTATCTGGCAAGCTTGAGGCTCGCCTGGCCAGTCATTGGCCATCGCCATGCCAGCCATAGGAGGAAGAAGAAAAAAAAAAAGGAAAGGAAAAAAAAAAAACAACAGAAAATTAAAATAAAAAATAATTATAATTTCGGTGTTTATAAAAAAAATATTTTTGTAAAGTTAAAGAGGGAAGAGAGATTGTGAGATTTTAGTTGAAAATGGGTTCTAAATCTAACCCATATACGACCTACTTATCAAAGTCTTTAATTGTTAAACCTATTTAACTACTTTTTGTCAAAAAAAAAGAGGCCCATATATGACCCATTTATGATTTAAATGGGTCATATATAGGCCTAAGACTCATTTTGCCACTCCTAGTCAAGGCCATGGTTGTGATCTAGTGCATCGATCGTGGTCGAGGTCGTGGCCAAGTTGTGGCTGAGGTCATGACCGAGATGGCGTAGGCTTTTTTTTGTAAGGTTATTATCCAAGCTCACCCATTGGGCCTTTGAGCCTCTCCAGCCTAGGTGGTTCAATGGGTCCTGTTGATTAAGCCCGCTTGTCCTGGTGGCCGCGGAACTTTAAAAGGCCTAGTTTTATTTGCCCATTCGTGGGCTTCTCGGCCTTGGACTAGGAGGTTCTCAAATCAGATGACGACAGTGCAATATATATATTATGGCATGCAATTCAGTTTTAGTAGAGAAGGCAAGGCACGATTGTCTTGGAAAATTGGAGAGACAAAAAAAAAAAAAAAAAAAAAAAAAGTGAAAAGGGTGAAAAGTGAATGCCTTTTCTTCACACTTTTGTTTGTTACTAGACATCGACTCCTGTTGCATGACAATAAATTAGAAGCATGCCTAATGAGTAAGTTAGAAATGATATGATCCATACACGTTTATTATCACATTTCGGACTATCACAAGTGCGACATTATTTGATTATGCTTTTGTCCTACGATTTTGCAAGATTTGCATACATGCTAAAACATGAAGGAAATTTAAAACCACTACAATTTTTCCTTTGAATATAATGTAAAGAAATTGTCGGTTTATAATTTGCCTAAATTGGAAGTAGTATGATTTTTCTTGAATTGCCATGGAATTTTATTTTATTTTTTTCATTCCTATATTCTTTCAAAAACTCATTTAAAAAGTATAATCTAATGTGTAACATTCTAAAAAATTTTCACTTTTATTAATAAGAAAAATGCAATTGACACCCAAATGATGCTTAAGTTAATTTAAGAGATAAGAACAGAATAAGGACATCATTTTCGTACGACGCTCACTTAAGTATCATAACTTTTTTTTTTTTTCATGTACTAAAGCGCCACATTGGAGTAAAATGGATAATTTTAGTGCCATTTCCGGCAAATCATCCTACGTGAATTTTTGAATTAATTTTCCATTCTGACGTGGATTTTTTTAATGTTTTTAATATTCTTCTCAATTTTACTAATTTTTTTGAATTGTTATTTTTCTATTCATTCTTTTTCAATGCCAGCGAGAATAATCAACTATTGTTGGTTAAGAAGACCTCGCCCTTAACCAATGTGGTCGCAAAGGCCCCAAGTGGGATCCTCGGCTATAGGTGAGGTAGCCCTTGTACAGTTTGGTGAGGGCCTTCATGCCATCACCTGCAGCCGCCAAGGCCTCGGCCACTACAACCTCACTCATGGCAAAAAAGGTTGTGATGGCCTCACCTATGGCCTTTACAACCGCACCAACCATGGGCAAGGCAGCTCTTGCCTAATCTAGACGAGGTGTTTGCAACTGACAAGGGTTACCAGAGACCCTAACCAACACTAAAAAAAGGATTTAAAGCAAAATCATCACATATATTAATAAACAAATATCCTCGATTGGAAAAATAGACGATGTGGAAAACTTTGTGCGTATGAAAGCGTGTCTTAATAATTGCAACGTGATTCCTCCTATATAGGCTTGGATTTTGCCTATCACTAAAATATAGAAATACGTAATCAAGAATTGGTTTAAAGAGATTTAATCGTGCATTGACACTAAAGGAATTTTATGACGTGATTGCCAACTATATTAAAAAATAAAGTTATTAGTCCTTTGTAATCTTTGATGTTGTAGTCCTAAATCTTCGTATGAAATTCCAATAGTGTCATTTAGCCTAACTTCTGTGAGAAATTGCCGACGCAGCAATCCACAAGTTGTCCATGTCAGCATGTCGCGTAGGATCGTTGGTAATGATAAGACACTACATTAGCCATTTCTGGCAACAATTGATAGGAAAGATAATTGGAATTTCTTGCAAAATTAGGATTCTATTGACAAAATAAAAGATTTAGAATTTAATTGACATGCACACAATAAATTTAGGAATTACCCAATTTGATGGGACCCACTTAATAGACAAGGTCCAAATACATTTTCGTAAATACACCATGATCACTAAATGATGTTGGTCCGATGTGTTTTGTGACCCCACACTCATTAAATAATGTTATCTCTTTGCGGGCATTAAGACGCCTACACGTACAAGAGTAAATTTCGAAGCTCCCGACCGAATAATTAGGTCAAATTTGATTAGCACCGTTTTCATGTATTTAATTAAACTATAGCCAAATAGATTAATGATATACCGTCTTTTGTACGGTCTCGATTGGACCAAAGGCAGGATATTCACGTTAAGGTATTAATAAGATATATATATATATATATATATATATATATATATATATACTAAAAAAAAAAACCTAGCCCAACAAGTTATGTTAAGTAAAAGGGCTCGCAACCTTATAATGCCGACAGTGGTCGCACGTTCCCACTATTTTACAAGTAAAAGAACAAAAATACTCTATACATGCTTCATTTGCAATAATTGAATCTTCAAACCAAAATAATTGGAACGGCACGAGCACGGTCAAAATAATGCAAACCGAAAAAAAGTTTCTTAAATGTTCAACAAGTACCTCAGTGTACCCGTTAACAAATTGTAGAAAATTTGTTTAGTACGTACGGCACTTGCTCGAAATTGGTCAATGATCGAGTGCTCCGACATGGTCATACTTTTTTTCTTTTTTCCTTTTAATTTTCTGTGGGTCCCTTGCTTTTTCCAAGGGGGCTCACGTTGACCAAGAATGGTTAGTACCATAAAAGAAAAGCTTTACTGCATGTTCACCATATCACTTATACCTTAAAATTTTATTTTTGTAAAAAATATTTAAGATTATGCCTAGTGCCATACCAATACCTTAACTTTCTTTTCTTTTTTTTTTTTTTTTTGGTAAAGAATACCTTAACTTTCTTTTGTATCATAAAAACCTCCCAATTATAGTCACCATGACACTAATGCCCCTAATTTTTGTTAATGTTATTAAAACCTCCAAACTCTTACTAGCATGACAAAAATACCTTAAAGCCATTAGCCTAATTTCTGATCCATGGGGTTATCCACGCAAGCTACCTTGTCGAATGTTTAATGGCCATCTTGGACGGAATTGTGACTGGAGGTTTTTTTTTTTTTTGGTCATTGATATAAATTTGGAGGTACTAGTGATATAAAAAAAAAGTTTGGAATATTGATATCACATTTAATATAATTTAAGGATTTTAGCGATATTTTCCCATAATATACTTAGTGCACTTGTTAATATAATTATTGAAAAAAAATTATTTAGTACGTATAGTACTAGTTTCAAATAAGTCAACGATTCTCCGAAATGGTCAAACTTTGCCCTCTTTTCCTTTTATTCTTTTCTCTTCTTTTCTTTTTTTTTTTTTTATAATTTTCTTTTTGTCCCTTGCCGGTTCAAAGTTTGCAATAGCCAACATTGACCAAGAAGGTCGACCCAAAAAAAAAAAAAAAAAAAGGTCGTTGACCATCAAGGCGTCGGAAAGCGCAACCGGACACCCACGCCTGCCTCGAGGAGACATCATACAGGCTGGAAGCTTGACTATTGATTGATTTCTATTATATTATGTAACCTCAAATTCAATGGTACTCTACCTAAAATTTGGGAAGGGGCTTTGAGCCCCCAAAACTCCTTAGGGAAAATATTAGGTATTTGGTTTAGTATTTTGAAAATAGACATGATCTATTTTGAGCTTTTAGCATTTTCGGAATGCTAAGTACCGGTTTAATGACTTTTTTCTTTCCAATACTACCCTCATTGATAATCATGTTTTCCTTTTTTACCCTCAGAAATACTGTTCATCGTCTTCTTCCTTGGACTTGCTAGTTTACTGGCGAAGCTCAGCCAGCGGAGCTCAGCTATAGGTAGCCAAATTTGGATATCAAGAAGCCTCGCTTGAGGTTGGGCGACCTCAAGAGTCACTTAGGTTGCTCGACCTCAGGCACTACCACCTGAGATCGCGTGAGACAACTAGGTCGCCCGACCCGGGGCGTTACTTGAGGTCATGCAATCTCAGGCGAGCCACCTCCTCACCACCACTAGCACCACCATCACCAATCGCCTCCCCATCACCATCATCACCACCACCACCAGCAGAGCTTAAGTTGCCTTCCCACGATTTTACCCTCTTCAATGCATCTGCATCTACGACCTAGCCAGGGCATCACCTAAGGTCGCATGAGCCAGGGCGTCGCCTGAGGTCGCACGACCTTAGGTGGGTCGCCTCCCCACCACCACTAGCACTACCGCCACGGGTTGCCTCCCTACCAGCAGCAGCACCACCAACAGTAGCAGCTCAAGCTGCCTCCCGCATGATTTTGCCCTTTCCAACGTTCTACATCTCCTCCTCTACTTTTCTCTTCTTCTTTTTTTTTTTTCCTTTTTTTTCTTTTCACCTTAAAGTTGCTTTACAAAATATGCATAAAAAGTGAGTATCCAAATATTCTTACCTTGAACAAATGCCCATTCATTCAAAGATAACTAGGAAAATGCAAAGCCATTTCCCCAAATTTAAACGAAACGGGCCCTTTGGAGTGTTCAAAGGCCCGAACTAGCCCGACTCAAATCAAACCGTTGTTTGGGTCAAAACAATCGCATATCTGTATGCTTTGGTTACAACCCAAACTGAGCCATTGGCACCCTTAAACTATTTACTCAAGAGATAGCCTATGTTTGGCTTCTTTTTTTCATGAAAAGAACCTGGTTTTGTGAATAAACTGGTGAATTTCCCCGTGTCGTCCGCTAGAGAGATTCATTTCCGAATAGTTTAGCGACGGACGATTTAAAGGACATCACATCAACATCGATACAATGTGAATACGAAGATAGATTAACCCTTCACACTATCTAATCCTACTGGAGACAGCGTCTTGAGGCTACGTCATGAGATAGTAATTCTTTGTGACTCCACGAATCTCGACATGCATCACTTATATTTGATCCGACGGATAATCTTGTAGTGACATGGGACATATCCCCAGACAATGTTGGTTTTGCTTCAATGTCATCAAAAATCAATCAGAGCCTACTTGACATAATTTTCCCGCATTAACTATAAGCTTACAACCGTGAAAAAGGGACGTCGAATTGTAGCTTTTGTAAGGTGTTTGCCAAATTTATCGGATGCAGCAACTCGCACAAGCTTCTAAAAAGTCATCTCAGCAACTTTGAGATGTAGCTTTAAAACGCGCATTACCACGCGTATGAGTCACGACACCTCAAAACATAGCTTCGAAATAGTAGCTAAAATGCCAAACGGGAACTTTATACATTATGGCAATCGTCAAGTAATTCTAAGGCATTTCGTCAATACTTTTTCAAGAACGTGATACTTTTTTGTATGCAAGCCAAAAGAAGTGTGCACCTTTGGCAAACTATAGAGCACCAGGAAGAGAATGTTTAGTTTAAAATCATACATTTGGTCTGTGCATGATTGTCGTTAGGCGATCCCATTGCCCTCACCCCCACCACAATGCAAGTCGGGAGCCCAAAATTGACAATATTTCTAAGCCAAATTCATCATTCATAGACTAATCAAGATGTTGCGAAACCGAGCATAGACGGAGGAGTAGAATCTCTGTTTGTCGACTTGCAAAAGAAGTTTCGGTCCGCCAAACCCTTTTTTGGCAAATAGTAATAAAATTTTTGAAGCTTAAGAATTTTGGCTTATTTAAGCGTTATTTTAGGCATTCTGCTACTCATGTTACTCATGAGACTTATGCTTCTCATGTTACTCATGAGATGATACAAACTGTGTCATCTAGGACATATGAATTTCATGTACTATTATGTACCATATAAGATGAAGTCAAAGGTTACTTTTTCACCTCAAACATTCATAAGCATTTTAGCATGTGCTGCGCATGTGCACAATTGCATCTATTAGTGTCACAAGTTCTATGCTAAATTTATTTAGTGTTTTCTTGGAACAAGAGGGTTACAGTTCATGTAGTTGTAAAAAGGAGGTTGGGAAAAAAGAAAGACCGAATTGCAGAAAATATAGGTTAAATACTTATCCATCGACAGTATGGTCTTGATTGTTTTAATCACCAAGAGAAGGCTTTAGAGATAATATCTGGACTTGTGAAAAGTGAGATAAAACGGTATTTCGGTTTAATAATGTATAAGATAATATGTTGAAGATATAGAACTTTCACAAAATTTCACGCTCAACCATAAGACGACATTAGTTACATTTAATTTTTCTAATGAATAAAAATCGTAATTAGAAAAATATCTGAATAATTGAAAGTTCTTCACTTCGCCTAAGATACAAATTTAAACCCTCCTAATGTCGGCCGTTTCAAAATCAATTTTTAGACAACCTCGAATATTAAAAAAAAATTGGAAATTCTTTTAATATTATTTTAATCTCGTTAGATTTTTGAGTCTCCCGTGCACTCGATCTCTCGGAGCCACGAGGAGAAAGCAAGCGTGTACTTTGAAGCCGTCGGAGAAGACCAGTGGATAGCGAAATCAGATCACAAAATGTCATTGACCTCGAACGCGGATCGAAGATCTCCAACATTAATTCCCTAATTTCTTGGTCGTTTTGAAAAAATAATAAGCTCCGACAATTTTTAGTTGAGATCCGAAAATCAATTGGAAAATTCTTCTCTATTATTTAGTAAAAAAATCTCATTTGATTTTCCTAAATAAACAAATACTATTTGGGCACTAGTAATTACACATAAATAACCAAAAATCTCGGCATGCCCATCACGATCTTAAGCTAGATCACTGACTCCTGATCACAAGCATCTTGGATCCCTAGAGACCAAGCCTAGGTCCCTCGTGTATGAGTTGAGGACCATCAGGGCCGACCTCCGGACCCCCTCGCTTGAGCTTGGCCTTGATATTAATTGAGCTAGTATCTTGTATATGGGCACCAGTGTCCCAAGCATAGCCTTGATGGACCCACCTTCTATATAAAAAAAAATAGTATTCATAAAAACATTTGGAAAAAGGAAGGCATATCGAGTACCGTTCAAAGCTTTTCCATTAGCAAAGTCTCTTTCTTCCGAGAATTGAAAATGCTTTTTTGTACAACAATTAAACCGTCAAACACTAAATTAACTAATCTTAATCTAAAAATAGTACTTAAAAAAAATACAAAATTTCACTCTTTTTGAATATGTTTTATCCCGTGGGATTCTTATTTTTCTCATCGGTACAAGTATCTGTCATATCACCATAATAAATAATAAAATTACAAAAAAAGGTATTATCCTAGGCAAAATGTTCAGTTCACAAAACTAGGGTTTCCATATTCAAGCAAGCGCAGGATTCTCGGTGCGTGCATTCATATCTACGGCTAGGAAGAAATATCGTATTCAATGATTAAAGAGCTTCGCAGCAAAAAAATAAAAAAAATAAAAATAAAAATGGACGGCGAGCCAATAACGACCCAACCGAGGCGTCCCCCCCCAAAAAAAAAAAAAAAAAAAAAAAAAGAAGAAGGAAGGAAGGAAGGAAGGAAATCAGCAAAACGACGCCGGAGAGAGGGAGAGAAAGAGAGAAAATTTGGGGACTCCGTATAAAACCTACAATCCGCCACCTTCCTTCTCTCTCTCTCCTCTCGCCTCTGCAGCCGTCGTTTTACTCGGTCCGCCCCCTCCCTCAGACCGCGTCTCTTTCTCTCTCTACCTCCTCCGTTTCCACACGCTCCCCTAGAGAGAGAAAGGGCGAGAGGGAGAGGGAGACGCGCGTGCGCTAGATCTACTCCCGGACCGAGAATGCCACTCAGCGGCGGCGACGGCGGCGGCGATCCGAACCCGCAGCACCCCACCCAGCCGCCGCCGCCGCAGCAGCAGCAGCAGTGGATGCAGTGGCAGCAGCAGCAGCAGCAGCAGCAGCAGCCGCAGCAGCAGCAGTGGATGATGGCGGCGGCGGCGGCGGCGGGGGGCGGCATGATGCAGTACCCGGCGGCCGCGATGGCGATGATGCAGCAGCAGCAGCAGCAGCAGCAGCAGCAGATGATGCTGTATCCGCACCATTACTTGCCTTACGCCTACCAGCAGCTCGCGCCCCAGCATCACGCCTACCAGCAGGGCGGCTACCACCACCATCAGCAGGGCGGCTACCACCAGAAGCCGCAGCAGCAGCAGCCGCGCCAGCAGCCGCCGCAGTATCAGCAGGGCGCGTCGGGCGGCTCCGACGACGCCAAGACCATCTGGATCGGCGATCTGCACCACTGGATGGACGAGACTTACCTCCACAGCTGCTTCTCTCTCACCGGCGAGGTCAACTCCCGAATCTCTCTTCCTCTCTCTCTCTCTCTTGCTTGCGTGTGTAGGTTTTGGAACGACATTCTGCGATTGGAGTTTCTTCAATTCTAAGCAGAGTCTCCGATTTTAGTTGGATCCCCGGGAGGGTTGATGAGTTACTCTGTTATGAGCAATGAAATTAGGGCGAGTGCTGTTGGGAATGGCGTGTTTGTTTGAGTGGAACTTGGTTTTTTTGGATCTCGAGGGAGGTATATTGTTGGATTTATGCGTATGTTTGCCTTATTGCACCGCTTCAGACGATGGTAGATGAGGGGGTTTCGTGAGCAGTGTTTTTGCGGGTAAAGCGGATTGATTTAATTGTTTTGAAGGTTTGAAAGTCAAACATAACGTGCACTTCGGTCAAAGTTGCGTACGGCATGATTCAATGCATCTTCTTACGTTTGAGACCATAGATGTTCTACCTGCTGGCACAAGCAATTAATGGCTTGACCTATCGGACTTCAGTAATTGGGAGCCCCGGATCTGAGTTTTGAAGTGCTGAGTGTAATGAATTAGAGTTCGATCTGGTAATACTAATTATTTGCTTCTAGCATAAGATTGATCGTGGCTATTGAGGAAGGCTGAAAGATGACTGATTCGGAGAAAGAACAAAATGAGATTTTTTTTTTTTTTTTTTTTTTTGGGGGGGTTAGGAAATGAAGTGAGTGCTCTGGAAGAAATCCGAAACCCACATTGTTAAGTCAAAGCATGTTTTTTGTGCACCATTTCTTCTTCTCGTTCTTGTTCTTAAACAGTTTTTAGAGATAATGGGTGGATGGTTGTGCACTTCATATATATGCTTATGTGAGAAGTCCAGTGATAGAGGGATATTTGAATTGTCGTGTACAAGGCTGCTCTATAGCAGGTGTGGTGAAATGTGAGTCTCATGTGGGAACTGGTAGTGGAAAATCAGATTTGGTTAGCCTTCCAGACGTTTAGAGCTGTTCCACATGATCAAATTGATTATATTTGCTGAACAGCGGTAGATAACAGGTATAGGTGGGAGTGGAATTACAATTTCTAGTAACTTAGATCGGAAGAATATATGATTTGGAGTGTCTGTACCTATTCCCCTCATTCCTATCTACACTAAGAGAATACCATATCTCCTCACTATTGCACCAGCATATTCTCCTGAAAGAAAGCTTGAACCTGAAATATTTTTCATTTATCCAAATAACTTCTTTCATAATTTTAGAGAAAGTCTCATCACTTATTCGGCAATCAAGCTTTTGGTGTAAATGCATATAAAGACAAATAATGAATAGGAAACTTGTCTGTAATTTTAGTTTGCATTGGGCTATTGAAAATCAGAACTTCATGGAGATTAAAAGTTGTGTCTTGACAAGTGTGATTATTAGAGGGTGCTTCATGTTTGACCTCATGTGATCTTGGATAACTAGCTCTGTAGTAATTTTTTTTTTTTTGGTAAAGACTCTGTAGTAATTTTTGTTTGGCAAGAATTGAAGAAAATACTTCCTTTGCTAGATTATTTGTTTTAAAAGTTTAAGGGAAATGTGCTCTGTATAATCTCTTTTATCTTTGCCATGGAAGCATTTTGCCATAACTCCACCTCATCTTCTGATTTGCTTCTTGCATGTGCAGGTTTTCTCTGTAAAAGTAATACGTAATAAACAAACTGGTCAGTCAGAGGGGTATGGGTTTGTTGAGTTTAGTTCACATGCTACAGCAGAGAAAGTCTTACAGAGCTATAATGGCACTTCCATGCCAAATACAGAGCAACCCTTCCGCTTGAATTGGGCAATGTTCAGTTCAGGTGATAAGCGATTGGACATGGGTTCTGACCTTTCCATATTTGTGGGAGATTTGGCTTCGGATGTAACCGATGCTTTACTGCAGGAGACTTTTGCTGCTAAATATACTTCTGTTAAAGGGGCAAAAGTTGTGATTGATTCAAATACTGGCCGTTCAAAAGGTTATGGATTTGTTAGGTTTGGTGATGAGAATGAGAAGTCAAGGGCCATGACTGAAATGAATGGTGCATATTGCTCAAGTAGGCCCATGCGCATTGGTGTTGCTACCCCAAAGAAATCTTCTGGATATCAGCAACAGTATTCATCTCAAGGTATGTGCAAATGATCCCTTTCCTTTGTTTGCTTGAGATCATCCTTAAAAATTCAGGAAGGGTAATTTTATATCATACAAGTCAAAATTTTGTCCCATATCTTTATATATGTTTGGTGAAATTGAACTCTTTTTGGATGACATCCTGTAATTATGATCCGCCTGAGTTTTCTTCAAACCTATTGAACTTTTTTGTTTTCCATTTGCTTTAGAAATACTTCAGCCATTTAACTAAACTCATTCTTTGGCTTGCCATCATTTGTATGTGTGGATATCATGTGCATCCGAGGTGTAACGCTTGATGCCTGCAACTATTTCAGATTTATCATAAGGAGTTCCATTTAATGATGGTTATGGTTGTGCTGTGGCTCTGCTGTGATATGGTCATGCTATTTTGTGTTTTAGAGCATGCATTTGGCAATGCATGATTCAAGCTGTGTGAAACGGTTTTGTTATGTGGGAATTTAGAACCAAGGACAACGAATCAAATTTTTGTTGATCATCTCAGCTGTGGATGATCTCGGGCATTTTGCCATTATGGTCAATAAAAAAAAAAAATACGATTTTTTTTTTTTTTTTTTTTAACATGAGGCAATCCACAATTCTTATGTTCGATAGCTTTTGCAAAATAATCTTTAGTTGTTGAGATTTGAGTACTTTAAGCTGTACATTAGTTTGGACTGTAATTGTCGTCTGTGCCAATTATGGTTGACTCTTGCATGTAAATGAGGTTAGTGGCAACATTGTTATGGAATGGTACAAACGGTGCCGAATTGACCATAAAATGTGCTTGGAGTACAGGTCATATGCAAGACTGGTGGCCCAAATTTTATGCAGATAAAAGTCATGAAGCAAAGATTGCATAGGATTCAGATCACCTTTCTTGCATGTGATTGTGCTAAATGACAACTTCTATCACATTATCGACATATATAGTCCAAGCTAACACAAAATATCCTAAAAATTTGTGTAAAATGAATAAGTTGCGATACAAGTTCTATTTAAAATGGGGTTTAAGACCATAAATCACACAAAAAATGGGAATAAAAATTTTTGCCTTTTCATTTGTTTGAATAATTTGAGTGGATTTATAAGTCAGGAATATTGTTTTTCTCGTGATTCGGGTGTTTCATGTTCTATTAGTGTCAAATTTTGTTGTTAGAATTTAGAGGGTGTAAAGCATACAGAACGATGGAGGTCATAATGAAGTATATGAAGACAATTGTAGGTATTAATAGTAATTTTTGCATGCTGACCTGGGGCAGTTGCTTGAACTCATGATATTGTGGCTTTTTCATTGCTCTTAATTATCATTTGACTTTGGAGTGAGTAGAAATTATGTTCTTTTCAGTGGATAAACTGCATTAATAAAATGTACTGAATTGCAATGACATGAGTAAAGACTGTGAAAAAGGATCCTTCAATGAAACACGGACACTAAATACTCAACTGCAGTGAAGAAAAAGAATTTTCCTTTCCTTATTTCTCAGATAGAGTCTCTTCACTGGCTCTCAAGGCTTCTTAAGAATTTGTTGTCTTGATGTGTAGATTATATAATTTATTAGGTCCTTGCATCTACTTCCCATGAGAACTGTAGTCATGAGGAAATATTGATTTATTTCATCACCCTTATGTTAGCACCCAAGAATCTTGAGCATGTGAATTTCTGCAAGTCTAATGGGAATATATTAGTTCAGGTTACTCTTCAGCAACAGCTATTCGTGATATCACTTCGTCTTTATTCTATTTAAATGAAGTGTCTTCTGTCTATCTTTGTTGTGTCATAGATTTGTACTGATTGTCTCTTTAATTAGCCTTGGTGTTGGCCGGTGGACATGCTGGTGGACACGCATCAAATGGTGCTACTTCACAAGGATCCCAGGCCCATGAGTCAAACAATTCTACTGTGAGTGTTCTCCTTACAGTTAGTCATTTGAGCCCTATATATCTTGATAACTCAAGCTTTATTGCAGATCTTTGTGGGAGGGCTTGACTCTGATGTTAGTGATGAAGATCTCAGGCAGACATTTTCTCAGTATGGTGAGGTGGTCTCAGTAAAAATACCTGCTGGAAAAGGATGCGGCTTTGTGCATTTTGCAGACAGGTGCCCATTCGTATTTGCTTCATGTAAAAGAGGGGGAGGAAAATGCTATAAGGAGGCCATATAAAGTTATGAAAAAGCCAGTAGAGAAAAACGTGCAGGACCTCAGAGTATTACCTACCGATGCATGATCAAATATGAAGTCATAATCTTACTTCCATGTATCACAATTGAAATGGCCTAGCGTTTACATCTGCCTGTTTCTGTCACTAGGAAAAATGCGGAGGACGCTATACAGGAGTTGAATGGCACAACCATCGGCAAGCAGTCTGTTCGTTTATCTTGGGGCAGAAGCCCTGCAAACAAGCAGGTAAATTTTTTAAGCTCTTACTTGATCTTTGGATGCCCTCTTTCCCAGCTTTTTTCAGGTGAACAAAATGAAAAAGCTTTTTGCATGCTTATCTTTATAAGATAGTCATTTGGGCACCTTTGCTCATATTTTGGTTCTTTCATTGTTCATTTTTAACTAGCTTTCTTGGAGGTTTCGGGTCATTTGGAAGGAAATAGCATAGTCATGCTTTTGAAGGTTGTGAAACACCTTTCTTTTGTCTACTGCATGGTGCAAATAAGGCTCGCACATGATTGGGTTGGGTCGGGTTTGTGTGGGTAAAATATAATTCATGATCATATCAACCCATTTTAATATGTATTCACCCATTTCAGTCTTATACAACTTAAACGACCCATCCTTGAAATGACCTGGCCATGAGCCAAGTCCACCCAAATGTCCAATATTTTGGATGCATTAACAAAATGACTGCCATTGCTCAGCCATCATCATCGCCACCATTACCACGGTCACATTAATGTTGTTGGAAATTTTTGTAGATTAAAAAAATTAAATCTGAAATAGGAGATTAAATTGGGAAATCTAAAATGGTTTTTATTCCAACAAAAAATCTCCAAACATTGACCAATTTATAAATATTATCAAGGTTGCAGAGATCACTTTAGATGTGCAACGACCTATGTAAATCTTTGTAGATATGGACCACCGGTGATGTCACTGGTGGAGATGCCAAAGATGGTTCCATTCTAGGTCTTGGTTTATCTCTCTACCAAATTGTCGTCAGAGAAGGTAATGAGTGGTGGCTCACAGTCTGCAACTGCCACAAGTTTTACTCTCTCTCTCTCTCTCTCTCTCTCTCTCTCTGCGCTTACACGAAGTTGTCTCTCCAATTCAAGACATGATGGTTGCTAAGTCTTTGGTGTCACCTCAGGACGGTGACCACCATGCTTGAGATGGCAATCGTGTGGTCATTGTTCTCAGGCGACCTCAATGGGTTGTTCCACATGATCGGTCAGATTTTGGTGGTGTGGATACATTGGATATTAAGAGCCACAGTTGTTGTGTCTTATGAAACAGTATCAGAAGTCCAGCATGCCTTCTATCTCCTCCACTGGATTTTCCTAGTGACATTATAGATTTCTCCTCTCTTTCCTTATATGCTCATCAACCCTTTTTGGCCTATAATCTGTTTGAACTCACTCAATAGTGGTACATGGTTTGACAGTGGAGAACAGAGAGGAGTAACCAGTGGAACGGATCGTACCATGGTGGATATGCCAATGGGTATGCTGCTACATCAAACCAGGATTCTAGCCTGCATGTTGCAGCGGTGGCTAATGGGGTTATGTAATAGAAGTAAGCTAAAAAACTCGTGGATGTGAAACATATGGTCTTCTTGAATTATTCATGGACTTAAAGTGTGTGAAGAATTTTTCCCAGGAAGATTGTGTTTTGACACTAGAATTGTCTAGGGATGTATGAGTACTTTAGGTGGATTGTGGGAGTAGAGGAACAGCTTAATTCTTTTTCAAATCAACCTTAGAAGCGCAACTCGCAACCATCACGCATGCTTTCTCTTAATTGAGCCACTGGTTAATGTGGTCGTTCTCTCTCTCTCTCTGATCACAGGGTTAAGTATATGTCCATTCAGCTTGGTAGAACATTGATAAATGGTCCTCTCTCCGAATCTTTCTTCTTTAGGTCATCTTAGGAATTAGGCTCATTCACCCCATGTTTATATATATAGGAAACTGCAAATGAATGTGTTGCTGTTCAGTTGGCATGTGATGTGGCAACACATTCGTATATACTTTCTCATTTCCGTCATTTACATGTGAATTTAGCTAAAAATAACTCGCTGCAAGCAAGCTAATCTCAATGCTCTACCTCTCCCTCTCCCTCTGGCTGATGAACGGGTCCTCTCCTGCAACTGCAATGAGCTCATTGCTATTGGCAGAGGAATCACCGGGCCTCCTTTGCTTCCGATCTAGAATGAGCTCCTGCAACGGTGACCTTGTTGCCATTAACAAAGCTTAATGCTTAATGCATGATGCTTGGCAAGCTTCGACTGGAGAGGGTAAAGCATAGTTATGGTGGTGGTGATTGGAGGATTAAAAGGTGGTGATTGGAGGAGGAAACACTCGTTCTCCTTTACTTCAGATCTAGAATGAGCTCGTGCAACATCGAGCTTTGTCTAGAGAGGGTAAAGCATAGTTAAGGTGGCGTTGATTGGAGGAGGAAACACCCGGTGACCTGTACTTCAGATTTTCGAATGAGCTCGTGCAATGTTGAGCTTGTTGCCATTGCCAAAGCTTAATGCTTCGCGAGCTTCATCTAGAGAGAGCAAAACATAGTTATGGCGGTGGCAATTGCAGGATTGTGAGGTAGTGTTGCGGGTGACCCGAGCAGGCAGTGGTGGCCGCTGTGCGGCATGAGATATACAGTGGTGGCTACGGTAGATAGGGTGGAACGAAGATGAAGGTGGCCTAGATGGTCGATGACGGTGGATTCTAGATGTTAACATGGAGGTGGCAAATTTCCCTCTTAACAATTCGAATCGTAGTTGATGCTCAGTTTGTCGATCTACTGAGGGTTGCGATCGACAGCCCATCTTCTGCGACAACGGAAAAGGATTTCGAGGGCACCCTCGCCATTGTGATGGAATACTCATGTTTCGATGACTAAATATTTCCCTTCGGCGACGATAGATGCATCGAATACTACTGCGACTGGCTCAAGTAAGTGTTGTCTATATGTGGATCACAGAAACATATGGTGGGCTGCGTCTAATTATTCTGTCATTAGAATGGGGAAAAATATTGGAAAAGTCGTAAATCTATCATCTTGGTGTCAATTTAATTATAAATCTCTTAGGGTGTGTTTGTTTTGCGAAAAATAATTTCTGGGAATGTTTTCCTTTTTTTTCAGCGTTTGGTTCATTTAGGAAAATAAGTCCATGAAAAATATTTTCCTAATCAATGGAAAATATTTTTCTTTCAAAACTTAAATTTAGGAAAACGATTTCCCTTTGAAAGAACCAGAAAACGTTTTCTAAGATCTTTTAAAGTCCTTGATTAATGAAAATTTATTAGTAAAAATAATTTCTAATTAAAAAGAATTTCTAATTAACAATTTTGAATTTGTTATTATTATATCTTTTCTTTTCTTTCTTCTTTATTTTTCTTTTCTTGTTTTCTTGTTTTCTTTCTTTGCCTGTGAATGTAAACCCTAACTTCTCCTCCCTTCTCTCCTTCTCCTTCGCTCCTTCCCTTTCGTTACCGATGCCTCCTCCAACCCTAGCCCCTCCTGCACTCCCGTTGGCTTCGCTCCCTCCTCTTCCTCTTCGTTAGTATCTTCTATACCTTCAATCATTTTTCAAATGCAATCCAAATACCATAAAATATTTTCAGTCACATATCACCAAAAAAAGGAAAACTAACCGTTTTTTTTTTTTTTAAATGGTTTCCCAAAAATATTTTCCAAAAATGTTATGTTTTCCGTGAAACACACCCTTAATTGTGCTATTTTAGTTATGAACCTTTTGACCTATTGTCAATTTAGTCGTTTTGGCTAATTTTAGCGGAATATTGCTGATATGGATATTCATGCTGACGCAGATAATTTTTAATAATATTTAATATTTTATTATTTAATTAAATTAATTAAGTAGTAGTGAGGCGTGGAATGAGACATAACCAGAGAATATACGAAGCATGTAGGCCGTGTGACGTTCGTGATAATCGGTTCACGTTTTGTTTGTTTATTTCGTACAGTATTATAAGGTTCTTATTATGCTTGAACTTTTTCATACTCCATTTTAATTGTTAATTTATATGGGAATCGGATTGAAGCGTGAATAACGCCTAGTATTCAACTATTTCCTTCATTAATTGGCCAGATAAAAACGGGGAGGAATTTGTTTCGACGACGGCTCCCATTTCTTTCGACCTGCTGGCAAACCCCTATTTTAAATGTGAAAATCGTTGAGTCGAATTAGCGCTACGTACTCGTGGAACCTTCTTGTTTGTCCTTTAGAAGTCTCTTTTATTTCTTCTATTATAGTGTAGATAGTAAATTAGATTATTTGAAGCTCATAAAAGCACAAGATTAAGTTTTTTTTTTTTTTAATGATCCAAGAACCGCGCCGTAAAGCCGGCAGCCGACGAAGTAAACTCAAGAGTACTAGCGTGGGGACCCACCTCCCACGGCACCCCACTTAAGTCGCGCAATGGGGGCGAGAACTTTTGAATCTCTACCCTCCTGGATAAGGGGTCAAAGCGTGAACCAACTCATTCACTGTGGGGTGGGTCACAAGATTAAGTATTTTTTTTTTTTTTTTGGTCGAAATAGATAGTACGTTCTATTCTTACTTAAAAAGTGTCTTACAAGACAAAGACGGATTAATATCCGAACATAAAATATTCCATAAAGGTAAAGGGGGAGTGTTCCACCAATTTAGAGGAAGCTGATTTGCTCGATGAGTTCGAGCTGTCCAATCCGCTGCTCGATTCTCGTCTCGGGGGCAATGAGTCACCTTAACATTGTTGCATTGGGCTAATTCATTTCTGCAATGTTGCACAATTTCTTTTAAATTCCATTGTGGTTCGGCCCGGCCCAACACCTGATCTACAGCAACTGAACAGTCGCTTTCGCAAACCCATTGAAGTGGTTGACTCCGGAAGCTTCCCACGTGCCTCAACTGAAGCTCCTTGATATAAAAGAGCCCGTGTAAGATCGCTTCGGCTTCCGCTTCATGCGATGAGGAAACCCTAGAAGTGCAGACGAAGCCTTCGACAACTTGGCCAGATGAATCACATACAATACCAGCAACAGAGCAGAGAAACTCACCTGGAATCTAAGAAGCGTCAACTTATAGCTTCAGTTCCTGTTGATCTGGTGGTTTCCATCTCACAGGTAGGCTTCGGTTTAGGTATAATCCTTTCTGGTTCGTCTGCCCTCTGTTGATGTCGATGTGCTGATCTTGTGCTAAACTCAGTAGATCTGCAGGTTTCGGGGATTTTGCTCGAAAGATCCATCCATTTCTCGCCTTCCATATGTTCCAGAGAACCAAACCGGTGTATTCTCGTGCAGGTACGCTTCTGTTCGCTCTAAAAGCTTCCATTATCCACTGGTTCGTTCTTCTGATTTTGCATATGGGACTGAGTCCTCTAAATCGTAGGTCTTTCCAAATGTCTTTTGTCCATTTACAGAAAAAGAAAAGGTGTTATGTGATTTCTACCTTCGTATGACAGAATTGGCATAATGGGTCATGGATGATCTTTCGTTTGTATAGGTTTTCTCTCGTTGGAAGGGCGTCTTGACAGAGAGCCCAGAGGAAAGTTCTAATTTTTGGTGGCACGGCAAGGCTCCAGATCTTGGTCCATAAGGTACATGGTGGCTGAAATGAACAGGAGGCCCTATTGTGGTTTTGGCTTCTGGTTACTGAATATGCTCTGTTGTAGCCACTTTTTACAAAATATTGCCCTGTACTATTACCTGTCCAGACTAGAGAATCTAGTTGTGGCTGTTGGCTTAGTGGGATTGCTAAAATTTCATTAGCAATATTTTCATTATAGAGCTATTGAATTTTCTGTTGATTCCACTCTCTAGAATCGGCATTTATTAGTTCAGACACCATAATAGGTTCTGTTTGGCTTGTTTGGCCTCCGATTACCCCCTGCATTAACCATTTATCTTCTCGAATGTAAATAGATTGACCATCCCCGACTGACCATTTGATATGTTCTTTGATTGTATCTCGGCCAAGCAACAAACTCCTCCAACCCCATGATGGTCGTTGGCCCTTGCATGCTGTCCAGAGATCACCTGTTGGGAAGTATACTCCCTTCAACACTCTACTCCATAGGGCTGAAGGGGAATTTGATAGTCTCTAGACTTGCTTGCCAAGCATGGCTCGATTGAAGGTAATCAAATCCTTAAACCCCAACCCTCCTTCATCCTTTTGGGTTTTCATCACTTCCCAGTTTTTCCAATGAATCCCCCGCTTAGAATCTCCTTTCTGCCACCAAAATGATGCAATTCGTTGTTTTATTGCTCTGCAGATAGACACTGGCAACTTGAATATGGACATTGCGTATATAGGTATGGACTGAACGACACTTTTGATTAATACCTCCTTCCCTACCTTGGTAAGTAGTTTCTCTTTCCAGCCTTCTAACTTTGTATTGACCCTGGCTAATATCCATGCAAACAGTTCTTTCTTAGATTGACCCCATTCTGTGGGTATACCCAAGTATTTCCCTGTTTTTTCAAACACAGGGACTCTCAATTCTGTGGCCAGATTTCTTTTCAGTGGTAAGGGACAATTTGCACTAAAATACACCCTTGATTTGTTTAAATTTACTGCTTGTCCCGAAGCATAGCAGTATTGGTTAAGTATGAGTGCTAAGTTCTGACATTTCATAATAATGCCATCCAGAAAAAAGATAACGTCATCCGCAAAAAGAACGTGTGAAAGCTTAGGACAGAATCTATTTATCTGTATGCCTTTGATGCTACCATCTGTAATAGCTTTGTTCATCAACCATGTTAAGACATTAGAAATCAAGATAAATAAATAAGGCGACAGGGGATCACGTTGTCTGAGTCCTCACGAAGGGTAGAAGAAAGATGTATGGTCACCATTTATCTTCACACTAAATGACACTGTTGAAATACTCTGCATTATAAGTGTCACCTACTTTGCACAAAACCCCATATGCAACATGCAATTCCATACAAAGTCCCATTCAATTCTATCGTATGCTTTCTGCATATCTAATTTAAGTATGGCCTGATGTTTTTTCTTCCTTTTTGTGATGCGCAGCCGGGCTGGGTGCGGTGACTTCCCGCACAATGAAGATGTTGTCTTGTATTTGCCTGCCTTGAACAAATGCACACTGCTCCGGTTCAATGTTAAATGGCACCCACTTCTCTAATCTGTTTGCTAGAAGTTTTGATATTACTTTGTAACTGAAATGCATAGACTGATGGGTCTGTATTGGCCAATGTTCTCAGGGTTTTTAACTTTTGGGATCAAGGAAATATCTGTTTGGTTAAGGAGGGGATCAAGAATACCTATCTGGAAAAAGTTCTGAACTAGCTGTAACAGGTCAGTCTTTAAGATATCCCATGATTGTTGATAAAAAATTCCACTGAAACCATCAGGGCCAGGGGCTTTTAGTGCGCCTAACTGGAAAACAGCAGTGTTAATTTCCTCCATCGAAGGTACGGCCACCAGTTCTTCATTAATGTTCTGTGTTATAGGTGAAGGGCATTGGTTTAGGACAGGTTGATACTGTCTTGGACCCTTTGTTGTATATAGCTTTCTGTAAAAAGACTAAATATGGTTACGAATCACTTCAGGATCTCTACACTGTTAGGGAAATCCCTTATGATGTTTTGAAGATGACAAAATAAATCAAAGGCTACTAACGTGTTTGATTATTGAGTAATAGACTATGCAGATGATGGAACATGTAAATGATATTATCAAAGTCTATGCTTGAAAGAATCAGAAGACAGACTCTATACCGAAGCCGAACTTATTCAGACCGTGTTCGACCTTAAAGCTAAATCTGCTCGTAAGCAGAAAATGTTCAGACCCAGAAGTTCGGTCTGAAGATTTCAAGACCCAAAGTTTCGGTCTGAAGTTTTTCCGTCTGAAGACTTCTAGACTCAAGTATTAAAGTCTGAAGACCTCCAGACTCTACCGTCAGACTCTGTCGTCAAAGTCTGAAGACTTCCAGACTCTACTAGCAAAGTCTGAAGACCGCCAGACTCTAGATTCAGAGTCTACCCACATTGACGAATTCCAGACTGAACATGATGAAAAATGAAGACGAAGACAGATTCAAGTTTATCTTCAATTCTTCAAAGCCTTGATTTATTACAGGATGTATAACGGCTAGTGATCTGATTTGGATTCTACATCAATATTGATTTGATTAACTCAATCTAATTGATTGACGATAGGATCATGAAGATAAGAACTTTCTATACGAAGAAGCTCTACTTATGGAAACCAAGATTCTGTTTGTATGGGCGATCGGAATCAATTTGGGATTCTACTTTTATCACTCAACGGCTACCAAATCTTCTAGATACAGATCTGTCCAATGGGTTGATTGGAAGACGATCCTCAAGATACTGTCCAACGGCTAGTTTGGAAGTAAAGGAGTATTTAAGGAGATGAAGGATCGATGAGCAAGTAAGAGATGGAGCGTAGAATTTATAATTCCAAAGTCTGAGCCAACTTCGATCATTCACTTGTCTCTCGTGAGCTTGAACGTTTGTGATCTTGAGAGAAATACCAAAAGAGTGACTTAGTGAGATAGTGTGATCTACTACTAAGTGTTTGCACTCAAAATTGTAATCTCTTGTTGATTGCATAGTGGAATCCAGCAGAAGGTTGTTAGCGTGGAAGAGTGGATGTAGGCTTACATTAAGCCGAACCACTATAAACCTTGTGTTCTTATTCCTTTCCCTTAACTCTTTTATTTTGCTTGAAGTTTATTTTATTCCGCATATATTTGCCAAGGTTTATTTTAAATACCTATTCACCCCCCTCTAGGTGGATTCACTAGCTTATATCATACACCAGTTATTATCTTCTAATTGCAGCATGATGATTTTGTTTCTCTGCCTCCTCTGTATAGTTGATGCATGAAAAAATTTGGTATTTTTATCACCCCATTGTAGTCACTTAATGCGTGATCTCATACCCTAGAATTGCTCTTCCTGTTTTCTCAATTTCTCTATCTGGTTGATAATGCTCTGTTTTTGCTTTCTGTTGGTGTGCTGATCTGGTTGATTAGTTATCTCTGTTAAGGCCATATTAAGCTCTTTTATCTGCGAAGTTGCATTGGCAAACTTCTCTTTGCTCCACCATGCCAATACTTGTGATATCTCTTGTAGTTTCTCTAAGAAGGTGAGCGGATGGAGAGATTTTATCTTCCATGTTTGTTGGATGACTTCATTATACTCCTCATGTTCTATCTAGAAAACTTCCAACTTAAAATTTCTTTTTGTCTTCTTTTTACCAGGGTAGAGCCGAAGGACCAGAGGGCTGTGGTCTGAGCCAATAGCTGGAAGAGCTTGGACTTCAACTTCATTGAAGGTAATTCTCCATTCCAAGGTACATAGTACTCGATCTAGACGTTTTTTTAACAAGATCCTCCCCTTCCCTGTTGTTTGCCCATGTATATGCACACCCATGACTGTCAATGTCCATTAAAGAAAGTTCATTAAGCATGTTTCTGAATGCTGCAATACAACTGTTATCAGCTTCTTTTTTCCCCACTTTCTCCCGTAAATACAAAATCTCATTAAAATCTCCCATACAAATCCACGGAAGAGAACTATGAGGTTTAATGTTCCCCAACATTTGCCATAAAGTCAGTCTCTCACCGAAATTGGTAGAAGCATGAATAAAAGTAATCTGCATATTTTGTTTGCTTTCTGGATCAATGCAATCCATATCTATAAACTGCTATGAGCTGGCTTTCACCTTCAATGTGACTTCCTCATGCCACATAAGAGCTAAACCCCCCGCTATACCTATTGGATGAACTAGAAATAGATTCTGAAACTGTAATTTTTTGCAAACATTTTCCACCATCATTGCTTTATTCTTTGTCTCCATAAGAAAGAGTAAGCTGGGCCTTTCTCTAGCCGTTAAGGCTTTAAGTTCCTGGATTGTTAGGGGGTTGCCTAGCCCATGACAATTCCAACTAACAATTTTCATGGCGTCATTGGTGGCTTATTAGGGCTAGCCACCAAAGCCCATTCTTGTCCCTCTTGGATCAACTTAACAGGAGTTTCCAGGAGTTTAGCATCATCAATGAGGAAGGGGGTTTTATCAGGTAGACACTTCTGCTTTTTTGCCTTCCGTACCTTCATATGCTTCTTACTGCATTTCCCGACTTTTGATAGAACTTGTTTATGGGTTTCAAAACAATGAACCTGTTTGCCATGGTCTTTGGTTTCTTTAACATTCACTTCATTTGCTTGGGCCGCCTCCTTTCCGTGGGAGTTGTCTAATCTTCTTTTGCTACAGGCTGCAATTTGCATTGCGGGAGCTTCCTCGTGAACTATGATATCCATACCACTGGATTGGGAAGGTGTAACAGGTACTATATCTTCCACAATAAACTCTTCGTCGATTTTACCATAAAATGCTTCCTAATAAGGACTGTGTTCACATGCTTCTGCCTTCAACTAGGGCCCGTATGGTCCTATTTTGTTGATTGCCCAGGGTAATTGTGTAAAAGGGATTTCAGCACAGTCAGGGGCATAGTGACCTATTCTCCCACAGGAATAGCAATAATGCGGGAGGTGCTCATATTTGAATTCCACCCAAAGTCATTTGGAGCCAATGTCCAGGATTGCCTCCGATTTGAGTGGACTGTTCAGGTCAATTTCTTTTTGCACTCTTCCTCCTTTCTGTGGAGTATTACCTGTTGGATCAAGTTGGACTTCCATAACTTGTCCTAGCCTGCTTCCCAGATCTTTGAATACTTGCTCTACTCTCCGGCCAGGGGGAATGCCTCCAATACGCACCCAGAAGGCAGCTTTAGTAAAGTCATAACAATGCTCAGGAATTTCAGGCTCACATTGCCTTAGGACCAGCAAGTTACTTGAATAAGACCAAGGTGATGTCTTCACTACCCTCTCTTTTTCCTCCTCCGATTGAAAAACAAAGGTGAATAGACCAGGTTCTTTTTGTGAATAGGTAACAGTTTCAGTTTTCCATTTTTTTTTTCATTGTAGAGAAAAAGGCTGGGTAATTGACGTTGGGTTTGGAGTAGAGTTTGCCAAAGAGTATACGTTTACATTCCTCCCTTTTATGTGGAAATATTTCAGTGGAAACTTCAACATCCTCCTCAGACCAAAGGTGACCAAGTTGTTTACATAAGGCTGCCACTCGCATCTCATTTTCTTCCTTACTTTCCATGTACATTGACTTCAAACGTGACTCAATCTGTAGGTGAGACAGAGAAGGGACACGACTACTTTCTGTTGTGGCTGGAAGAAATCTCTTCAGAAAGTATTCCACATAACTAGCTTCATGAGGGTAATGAATAACCAGGCATGTCTCCTTTTTCAATTCTTATAACTCCTGCTTCTGTGATTTTCATCAGAAAATTAAGTGTAATGATGCCTTTCTCTAGAAAAAACGAAGGTATTGCTACCGATATGCCAGCACTGGAAAAGGCGAATGCACAGCTCCTTCGATAAATAGATCCAGACATCAACCACTCATTCCACCACAACCAAGACCAGAAACCCACGTAAATACGACCAGAGACGTAATCACCACACTAATAAGCAGATATCAATAAACCCAAAGTAACTCCGGAGAGGAAAGCATCGAAATCCAACCTGTATGAGACTACGATTGCTAGATCGATGCAACCCATGGAGACCTGAACTCACTGGGAGAGTTACTGTTCGATCGGCGACTCAAAACTCCACAAAGCAACATCAGATGAGGTCATTGTTTTTGGGTTTTTCGGAATTAGATTACTGAGAAGAGATCGAAAGGAAAAGGGGTTATGGAAGAGACAGATGGATCTTAGGGTTTGTGAAAGGGAAGCGCTCCCATGGCGGTAGAGAGACACTCGCATAGACGAGAGGGAGAAAGTCAGGCTCCACACAAGATCAAGTATTTGACCCAAAAAAAAACAGAGAGAAACTTGGCTAGGATGGGAAATTCTTTCTTTAAAATGAACTGCGGCCTTCAACTTGTGCTCCAAAACTTTGAAGCTCTAATAGAATCTACATTAAGGTGCGCATGACAAAATTTCTGGAATAGAAATTGATTTCTGGCCAGAAATTAATTTCTCAATTTTTATTTTAGAAATTAAGAAGATAAAAATTTTAGCTTCTGATTTCTTGTTCAAATCTATTTTTGGAATAGAATTCTGTTCTAGAAATATAAAAATTAAATTACGTTACCAAACGGATTTTTGTTCCAAACCTGTTTCGGAGAACAAAGAAACAAAGAAATAGAGAAGTGAAAATTTTATCATGCACGCCCTAAGTAAACTAGATGATTTTTTTATTCATTTTGGCAACAACGCACTACTTTCTTTTAATTATGTTTTGTTTGTTTAATTGTTTTTGCACTAGCATGGTCAGGGGGTCAAACGGCCTATGTACGTTGAGTTTGCATCGTCCAGGACTCTAAATTGGATCTGGTGGAAACCTTGAACAATTACAACGATATTATCATGTCAAATAGCAGACGGGCCATTAATCAAGCGGGCCCATCATGTCATGGGACGCGCATACCAACCGTAAGGTTGTTGGGGCACCAAACAACAAAGACTATGCACATTTGCCGACTTAAGCATTGAAGGTTACCCTAGAAGCATATCGTCCGGGGACTTCTTTTCTTTGTGGCACGTAGATTATGGGCCGCAGAGCACGTGAATCGGCTATGCACAGCTTTTGAAAGTTTTGCATCGACATTTCTGCAAATAAATTTACTGTTGTCATACTCCATGATAAAATCGGGAATGAGGGTTTAACCGGGGGATTCTTCACTCTCATTTGATTCAAGAAGTCTCGAGTTTAATTTTTTTTTTTTGGGCAATTTACTGTTTAGAAGATATGGTACAGCTGGTTCTCAAAATTTACAGGTGAAGCTCTACGCCTATATTTCAGCTCCTCCGTTGAACATTCCACTAGCCCATCATAATCTTTTTTGTTTTATTAAGGTAATTGTTCAACTGAATTTGGACACAAATTCATTATCTACCTACTTTGTCATAAATTGGAATATTGTGTAACGACTCGAGCCCCACTGTGTAATATTATCCATTTTTGGCACTAAGCCCTCACGGCTTTAAAATGCGTCACACAGGTTAAAAAAACCCCAAGCCTTATAAACTAGCCCAGGACTCCCCCCAAGCGATGTGGGACTAGAGAGGACCCCTTGCCCTTCCATGGGCTGTCACACTCTCCACCCTTTAAGAGCACAGCGTCCTCGCTGTGGCCCCCACACGCGGTCGGGAGTCAGCTCTGATACCATATGTTGGACGCATATTGCGTAACCCCAAGATCTCCATAACCAGAACAAGAACATACATAATTAGATAGAAAAATTAACGTAACTGGGATCCATTATTCTTAAAGTGGAAGCGGAAACACAATGTTCCTTGCGCAAATCCTTCTCCTCTATTGCCCTCCGTATCACTGACTCAATGAGGCGGCCCCTCACGATTAGCGTTAGAATAACGCTCCTTAAGTGAGGATATGTGAGAATTAGGGTTAGAGGAGAGACTTAAGTACTATTTATAGAGTTTTCAGCCAGTCCTCCTTATTACAGGCCAGGCTCAACTCGGCCCACACTAGCCAGCTCCATATTAAACTAATTAAAAAACCTTCTATCTCACCTTAGACCAAACCCCGTAGAATGGTAAACATTAAATGGTAAATAACAATGTCAATTAATTTAGTCCACATTAAAGAAAACTTTTACATATTGTCGATTGGAAAACTAAATTAGATCAACATATATCTAAAAAAAAATCAAAAATGGACTGGATATTTATTTGAATTCGAAGTTGATGATTGTTAAACTATGAAATTGTGTATAAATAACCATGATCTAGCAGCAAAAATGAGCGTCAAAGCTTCCCCTTTCTCCTCTTTAGCGAGCATCACTCTTCATTTCTAGAACAACAGACCAACACACATAGAGCTATGCTTGTCGGATTTCAGTCATCGAGACCTGACAAGAGTTCTATTTTCCGACTAAAGTTCGTTTAGATCAAGTCACTAAGACCTCGATGATCTTCTAAACCAAAGCCTGCAACATTTGATTTGAGATCGCACCATGAAGGCCTCAAAACCTGCTTGCGAGAAGTATCAATTCTTGTGCTCTTCATCTCGAGATCACGACATGAAGGGTCTCGAATCGTTTTGGTGAGAGTATTCGATGTTTAAACATGCTTTGAAGCTTTTATTAGGTAAGAACACCAAGGAAATAAGCCTTCAAAAAGAAACCAGGGTTGCTAGTTTAGGGTTTATGCGCCTGCACATTGCCCGCGGAAACACCATATAGATAACCTCATCTGCTATTATCGCTCCTTAAAGAACAGCTGCACGACATTAATTTGACAAAGATCAACTTCGATGGACGGATATTGCTCGCAAAATCAGGGGGAGGTCCAGAGCATGATCTCCGTTGCGGCTTGTTTGTATATCTCTTCCACTGGGAGCACTTCTGCTTGTTGGTCCGAAGCTCCTGCAACCTGCCCAAGTTGAAGAAGTCGTATTGTGTCCCTCACTCGATGTCAATGTTGGTCACGTGCACATTACACAGCAAAAAACAAATGCTAGAACACCCTGATTTTAAGTTACCAGTGATGTGCACAATGTGCAGAAGTACTCACCTCACGTTTGTACTTCTATATAGGTGCTGATTACACACACACACACACACACACACACACACACATATATATATTCACAAGAACTGCTTGTTAATCTGGTGAGACTGGCTTAGTGATTGAGGCACTACGATGTATAATTAGGCGCGTGTTGTAGGTATTATATGGGATTAAGTGCTAACAATCTCATTTTTAGGGCAATCGCCCAACACTCTTAAGACTTTGATTTATGCCTCGTAGGGTCCATGAGCTTGTGGTGTGTTTCACGGGCTCGAGGTTTAAAGTGTACTTTCTCGTCCGGTTTCACCTTCTGCCACACACTAACTAGCCCTAATGAACTGCAGGATAGTCTTAATTTTTCCCTTATTTGGTTATTTAGGGCTAACGAACAACAAATATCACTCTTTTATCTAATGTATAGATAATCAAATGAAATATGAGCATAGATGATATCGGTCAAATGGATGACTAGGTAGGTAAACATTGCAAATCAAGTTTAGCCCGTGTAAGTTACTAAAGTAGTCATCCGTGGTGCTATCGAACTCAAACATTAATCTAGGGCAAAGTTCTAATTTAGAATATATGAACGTAACAATCAATGTAATAGTGAAAATAGTGTGCAACAATGTTGGGCAACTAAGTCTACCACTCTAAATTGATGTACAGAGTAGAGTTAGATTGTAACCAGGCCTTTAGAAAAAAGGATTATATTCAATATCCGAACTCGAAAATGTGCATGCGAATGCTATACACTGCTCCTTGCATAATTGATTCATCTTCTTCTTTTTATCGGCAAAATGTGGATTCAAACACATTTAATTATTTATAGCACAACAGCATATCGTTTATCAGTATTGGAGAATTAAAAGCAAACTTACTTGAGCTTGAATCATGTAAAGGCTTCGGCTGTAATCTGACGACACCTGAGCAGATACCACTTGGATCTTATGCTTCTCCAACACATAGCAGATAGCAGTAAACAGTCCGGGTTTTTTGGGCGAGCAGACACTGATCATCGCTTCATCGCCACAGATGTTCAGAACAACATTGGGAGAAGACCAGGTCTGAAAGGCTATAGGATGTCGAAAGACCGGAGATGATGCTGAACTGCTTGCGGCACTGATGGGCAAATTGCCGGCAGACCCTTGACTAGCCAAGAAAGCTTCCCTCGAGTCACTAGCTAGACTCTGGGAATTGACCACAGTCGACGGCTCGCAGTTAAAGATGGCAGTGCAATGGTACTTTTCTTGCTTTTGCTTCTGCAGATTTTGAAGAGTGTTCTCCAAGTTTTTGATGTAGTTCACAGCTTCATCCACTATGGTAGACTTGTCAGCCTGCACAAGAAAATCATTGTGTAGAGAGATGAATAAGACTTAAAAACAGTTACAAGTTACATCTGGGAATTTCCATTGATTGTATGTGTTAGTGCCATTGAAATCAAAAGTACCAACGAAAAAGAAAAATTATTTCTCTTAAATGCTTTTATACAGGCTATGGAAAATGTTGCCCAGATAAATTTAGTTTCTCCAACGATGGAATTCAATTGATAAACAATCATCTTGTGCTTTATAAATCAAAATAGGTTATGTAAATATCATAGTACTAGCCAATGATGATGTCATTATTAGATCTCTATAAATACCGAGTGTCAGCATTAAATGCAAGTGAAAGCAAATCTTCTTCCATCAAGTGCTCAAAACCATTATCGTTTCCCTTGTGATTTTCCTCTCATTTTCTGAATGATTTTTCCCTTCTCTCTCTTTTTTTGAGTGAGGCAAGATAAGCAGAGATTGAGGCGACAAACAACAAAGCTACCTTAGGAGGAACATGAGGAAGTAAAGCATGAAGATTAGCAAACATGTTCCTCATCTTCTTCCTCCTCTCTCTCTCTGTCCATATATGGATCTCATGGTCTGACTCGCCCACCGTTTTTGCTCCGTTCGGATCGAGCTCGCCTTTTCCGTTCTTGTCCTCGCCTTTGATCATGTCGCGGGATCGCTTCCTAGTAGGCACTGGGTGGAGCTCTTTATCGGCTGCGGTCTGGGCATGAGAGCTAGAGCAAGCAGTCTTCTTACCAAACCTATCTCCAAAATTGCTAGAATTATCAGGCTTTGCAAAATTCCATGATGGGTTCTTCCATGGGAAAGCGACATGATCTCCTCCTTCAGACATGGCAACAACCACAATAGCTTATGTGGGGGAGAGAGGGCGAAAGGGAGGGAGGGAGGGAGGGAGAGGGGGGGGTGAAGAGTAATCAAGAGAGAAGGATGATATATAGAAGAAAAAGAGGAAGCAAAGACGGTAACTTGGTAAGTTAATTAAGACTGACCTGCAAATTTAGTTTATTAAACTGGTGGGTCAAACTGTAAACGAATTTTCAAAAAAAGTGGGTCATAATTAGTGATCATTAGAAGGATCCTTAAGTAAATTAATTTCCGAAAATTGATCTTAATAAATTTTGAAAGATTTTTCTTCTCTTTGCTGGCCATGAAATAGAGGCGACGCACTTGCTTAAAGAAGAGCCCAAAGTACAATCATGGGACTAATGCCGTTACTGGCTTAAAAACGAAAACGCATTGCCATAAGAGAATAGAGACAAAAGATTTCTATCTGCTGGCGGATCCCGTTGAACCGATGGGCCCCATGAAGCCTGACCGAGCCAATTGTCAATTATGACAAGATTACTTTGAATGACAACTTCATTTTGAAAAATTTAGTACTACATAACACTTGTTAATGTTAATTTGGTTGAAAATTATCTGCTCAGTCTTAAATTTGTTATACGAATATCAATTCGATTTCAAATTTTTCGATTTTATCAATTCAGTCTAAAAACTTCATCTCAAAATTTTAGTGTAGTTCTTTTGGTGCTAAAATTCTCTAATGTGACGGAATATTATGTAGGATAGCCAATGAAGATTGGGCCATCACATCGGCGATTTTCAATGATCAAAAAGACTACATTGAAATTTTGCACAAAACTAAACTAACAGAATTGAAAAGTTTATTTGAATCGATATCCGTATAATAAGTTTATGATTGATTGAATAATTTTTTTAGTCAGTTTGCATGATTGAAAATTGTTCACTATTAAATAAGTTAAACTCTAGAATTGCAAATATTTCGAGCGAAGTCCAAACACTCTAGCATGTAAACTCGACTTATCTACCAATGAACTAAAAGTATTTGGGTTTATGAGGATGAGTCGAGTCTTTGTTTATTTTTGAATAATTTATTTGGTTTGAAAAGTTCGCGTCTTTTGTCTAGCACGGAATTTCTGCTGATTTAAATGAGAGTGCGGGTGTTACAATTTCCTTGCATAATGATGACATGTCCGGATTCCCGCCGGCCTTATTTGTTGTTTATTGCGTACACTGTTCATTCAAGTAACGCTCCATAGAACTAAATACAAAAAATTCACGAAATGAACCTTAGAATAAGGAAGAATATCAAGGGAATTTTACGAGGTGAATACTTTCAATTTAGCACTTAAATGGTGTTTACAGGATGAAGGTTTTTGATTTACTTCAAGCAAATCTATTTCTACCTTTACAAATTTATTGTTCCTGCCATTTATGCATGGCAGCTAACATGTTATTCTCATGACTTTATGGCATTACATTGTTAATTAGTTAAGGCATAAGAATTTACCGACCAAAAAAAAAAAGGCATAAGAATTTCAGTTTTCCTTAATATATATAAAGGACTATATTGTGACAAAAAGAAACATGAATAAATATATAAAATATTGTCCCTTGGGGGAAGAGTCCACTTAAATTCTAAAAGATACTAAGTTAGTGCATTTATTAAGAGTATATATTTTCCATGCTTCCAGAAAAGGTACAGTATTTATTATATGCCATTTATTAAGAGTATATATTTAGCATGACGTAACAATATTAAATGGCGCTTATAAATGAATGAATTTTATTTATTCATTTTTTTTCTAAATGGGCAAGGTTAAGCAAAATCATTTTAAAGGAGCAAATGCTTGCTTAAAATTATTATTTTGTAAATTACTGGCAGTGAGTATTGAGTGATTTGGGGCCTAGAGAATTGGTGCTCCCAGATTTTTCAATGCTTCTTTTCTTCTTTTTTATTTTTTTTATAAAAGTGTATTTCCATTTTCTTCATCAATATATTAAAATGCCAGAATCATCGATATACTAAATCAAAACATTTTTAAAGAATTCGATTTTCAATAGCAACATCTTCTCTAAATTTAAAAAAAAAAATATTAGTAAATTTGAAAGTGAGTGCAATATGACTTATAGATTTGATATGTCAAGGTCGAACTTCGTGAATAGACGTTCTTATTTTTGGTGTTATGGTAAATGCTTTGTTCGATCTTATTTGTAATTATCTTTGATAAATAAGTTAAATCAACAATTAATTTTTGCTACACATAATTAAAGTGTCGATATTACTTACGCATAAGCGAGCACATCGCTTACCTCTGCTATGTATGTTAAATATTGAGTCCTTTAAGTCTCAACCAGTGCGCTAACACGAGGAATAAGCGGTAGCAAAACATCGTCGAAAAATTTCGCAATAAAGGAAAGAAAATGAAAACTTGCTTAAATAACAATGACAAATAATTTGATTTCCTGTATGTATTGACCACACATTTAATATTGAGTCCTTTAAGTCTCAACCGGTGCGCTAACACGAGGAATAAGCGGTAGCAAAACATCATCGAAAAATTTCGCAATAAAGGAAAGAAAATGAAAACTTGCTTAAATAACAATGACAAATAATTTGACTTCTCGTATGTATTGACCACACATTTAATATAAAGTGAACGATGATAATCTCAAAAATATTATTCTCATAAAATCATATTTCTAACAACATGGTAATTAGGCGGCTTGCGACGAGACCTCACCGGTGCTACTGAACACCGGAGGGTTGTGTGATCCTCGAGGTCTCTCGGTCATCAAAATAAATAAATAAATAACATGGTAATTAAGTTCATTTATGGTGGAATTACTGACCTGCCATTGGCCAGGAGGGAGAGAATCCGACGCATCATACTGAGAACTGGCAATTATAATGGGGAACAGGGCTAACCAAGGTCCCAAGAAGTCGATTTAAATTAGCTGCATGAGGCACTATTTTAAACTTCAATTGGATTGCACTTGTTTATTTTCTTCATATTCTATTGTGTAAGTTAGTTAAAACTTTTGCGTAATTAAATGAACCGTAACTGCTAATTGACGCTGTTTTCTGGAAGATAACAAACGGCGCAGGTAGGCAAGAACTTCCAACGCAGCACTTGGTATTTGGAAGGTAGATTTTTGGATTTGAATCTAGGGACAGAGGTTTTCTTCTCTGTCTGGGATGAACTTTTTAGCTTTAGTTCCGGAAAATCGGGCCTAACTTACAAATTGGTTTTGTCCCTTCCATTCCATTCCATTTCTGCATGGCGGCCAACACGGTATTTCCGTGACAGCCGATGAACGTTACATAGCTTTTCTTTCATCGATAATGTGTTCGTTGAGTTGAGATTAAAAAGGGAAAAAAAATGGTTTTTCAATGAGGAAATTCCATCTCTCTCATATCAGTTCGGGTCACTTGGAGTTCTCTCAACCTTGTTAGGGTTTATAGATAAGGTATCTCATTTATATGTAACTTTACAATGATTACTTATAATAATTCACATGACATGCTTTCGTGGATCCATTGGGAGTATTCTCATATTAACCTTCACCTTCTAAAGTTGAGCCACTATTGTAGATATAGAAATGTAATTAAAAAAGTTTAAGGCATTTTTTAAGACTTATCAAATGTGCATTTTGGTGATGTCTAAAGTAAACTCTCTACTCAATATAAGTCGTGTTCTTGTGGGATCATTTTCCTCCTCCTGGTCTATGGCCCTGTTTTAGGCTTTGCTCGGCCTATAAGGAATTGGTAGCATTCCCTGGACAGGAGAGATCGAACTCGTCACATGGAGTCAAATGCCGGAGCCGATCCCTTATTAAGTGCCCAAGCGTACTCAAAAAATTGATTTTCAAGTTATTAATTGCTCATGTTACTAGAAAGACAATGCATATGAAACTAATCATAAGGGTTGCTCACATGGGAAGTATGTTTATCCTCCACATTCAAGGCTCAGTCTTGAATAACCATAGTTAGCATTTCCTTGGAGAAAAGTGCCAAAAAAGTCCTAAACTTTTTATGTTTGTATCAAAAAAGTCATAAACCTTTTTTTGGTGCAAATTTAGTTCCAAACCTTTTTACTTAGTGCCAATTTAGTCATTTTCGGTCAATTTTAGTCGGATTTTGCTAACTGGACGCCGACCGGTTGACACAGCTTAATCGGTGCGACATAGATAATTTTTAATAATATTTTAATATTTTTTAATTCTTTTAATTCTTTTTCTTTATTCTTTATTCTTTTTTTCTTCTCTTCTCCTCCCTCCGGCCTTTGGCTGGACCACGGCGACCGGCTAGGCGACGGCGACAAGGCTCGTCGCCTACCTTGCCAATGGCCGTGAGGGCGGCCTCACGTTGGGCAGCAAGGGTCGAGCCTCGTCGGCGCCACCTAGGCTGTGATTCGGCGAGGTCAAGCCTCGCCGGTCATGGGAAAGGGAGCCCTTGCAGCCACTGGCGAGGTGGCCGGCAAGCCTCGCCAGTCGTTGCCTGGCCGATCGCCGTGGTCCGGCCAGTACCGGCCAATGGCCAGAGGGAGGAGGAGAGAAGAAAAAAAGAAAAAAAGGAAAAAGAATAAAAGAATAAAGAATAAAGAAAATTTTCTAAATTTCTAAATATTAAAATATTATTAAAAATTGTCCACGTCAGTATCGATTAGGCCATGTCAGCCGGTCGACGTCCAATCAGCAAAATCTGACCAAAATTGGCTGGAAAGAACTGAATCAGCACTAAGTAAAAAGGTTTAGGACTAAATTGGCATCAAAAAAACGTTGCGGATTTTTTTGGCACAAATATAAAAGGTTTATGACTTTTTTGGCACTTTTCCTCATTTCCTTGGGTCGCCCCCATAGGTAGAGTGTGTATCTCTAGTAGACACCTTATGTGTGTAGAATGAGGGGATTGCTACATTTGGTGAGAATTACTCGGGTGCTCAAAGAGTCCTACACGCTCCATGAATATATTGGGGGTACACCATGATAAATTTTTTCCTTTTTACGGCTCTTGGGATGTTACTTATTATCATCTTCACATTGATTATATTTGTTCTTGAATATTTAAGTTGCTCTTTTGCTCAAGATAAACCCAAACTAATGAGATAAAGCAAAAACAAATATATGTATAACGAAAAAAAAATGAGAACCAAAATAAGAAAATTGCTTGAAACATGAGCTAAATATATTGTCAAACAATTTTTTGCAAATGTATATATAAAGATGTTACGTAGCGTTTCTTCCATTGATAATGATTCATTGAGTTGTGATTTAAAAAAAAAAAAATTGATCCTTTAATATGAGAAAATTTGTCTCTTCATTCAATTTGGGCCAGTTGGAGTTCTTATAAGAGTTTTTTCTAATATGGACTACATTAATTGATATTGTAATTTATCATTTAACAGTTACCATTTTACGGGGTTTGGTCTAAGGTAAGATAGAAAGTTTCTTAATTAGTCTAATATGGGTTGGCTAGTGTGGGCCAAGTTGAGCCTGACCCGTAATGAGGGAGATTGGCTAGAAACTCTATAAATAGTGCTCAAATCTCTCATATAACCCTGATTCTCACATATCCTCATATAAGGAACGTTTATCTAAAACTAAAGGGTGAGGGGGTCATCTCATTGAACTAGTGATACGGAGGGCACTAGAGGAGAAAGACCTGCATGTGGAACATTGTGTTTCCGCTTCCACTTCAAGAACAATAGATTCCAAAATAAGTGCATTAATCTTTTTACTTAATAATGTATATTTTAGTTCTGGTTATGGAAATCTTGAGGTTGCGTAATTTGCGTCCTATATGTGGTATCAGAGCTACCACAATCCTAGAACTTGAACGTAAAGGATTTTGCCCTAATTTGAGGCTTTCGAGATTTTTTGTTCAATAAAAATAAAATTAAATTATATATTTGGACTGTGCTTGATGAGATAAGGAGAACAGTGGGCGACGCGTTGCCGGAGGAGGCCACACACGCCCCCACGCGCGGCCACGTATTGCCTGGGCGTTGAAGGTGCGCCTCACACGCCTTCACGCGCCCCCACGCGCGGGGCGCAGCCGGTGCGTGCGATGCACACAGGCGCTAACGTCACAATGACGTCAACAACCCAGAGCCCGACCTACCGCATGCGCCGCATGTGGGTGCCGACGTCACGATGATGTCAGCGACCCGACCTAACTCGAGGACATTAGCGACTCGACCCGACTGGTGACTCTACTTAAGACCCGACCCGACCCGACCCGACCTGATCCGACCCAGTCAACCATTGACCAAATCGATCAATCGGTCGGACCGGCGGCTGGATCGAACGGTCGGACTAGGAACCGGTCGGACCGCCACCGGTCGGATAGGTTTCTGACCGAGCCTAAAAGTTCCGTTGCAAAGACGATATTTAGTCTAGTGCAAATTCAAGCATACGTTCTACTTTTAAGTGCACAGACACAAGATACACCCTTTAACTAGATTTTCTTAATATCTAAATAAGGACAATGTAATGGATTCGGTCCATCACCCTTAACGACAGGAGTAATTCCTAGCTTGCAATGATGTATATTGAATATTTTTAAAATACAATCAGCAAATGTCATCTAAGATAAATCCAATAAAATCTATTATATATGGCAAGCACAATCTTTACGGACCTTAGTGCAAAAGACAAAAGATGTCTCAATGTCACTACTTGTAAACAAAATATCATGTACTCTAAGATGTGATCACTGGGTTGATGTCAAGAAGGTTTTAAGGTACTTAAATAGGACATAAATTATATACTAATTTACATATATGTTCAATTCTTGCAGCTAGTAGGGCATTCAGATGTAAACTTTGCTAGCTGTTAAGATGACATGTGATCAAGAATGGAACACATACTTATGTTAGTAGGAAGTGCAATAAAATAAAGTTTTATGTCTACTATGTAAGTAGAGTTTGTAACATTCCTTTAGGCTTTTACTTGAGCTAATAGGTTTTAGAACCTCATTAAGGAGTTGATTGTTTTGACTTTATGGATAGATCCATACGATTGTATTGAGACAATAAATTTGTAGTATTATTGTCTAAATATATGGCAGTCAAATATTTTTGACCATAAAGAAATGGTACAAAAAGGTGTCGTTATAATATAACATATTTCCACAGATGATATAGTTGTAGATCCACTAACTAAAGCTCTATTTGAGCGACATGTCATTAACATGAGCCTAGAAGTATCTTATGATACTGTTTTTCAGTAGGAGCTATTTTTTTTCTGAATAAAATTTACATCTATTTTTGTTACATTTTAGTAACACTTTGATATGTGTGTGTGTGTGTGTGTGTGTGTGTGTCAACTTTTGCATTTAATAAAATATTTTTGAATGGATTGTTATTATGTTGAAATATATATATATATATATATATATATATATATATATATATATTGTTAAAAGTCTCAAGGTATTGTTTAAACCTTGAGTGAATGCTAGAGGCATCTGGTTATTAACTTTGTGCATATGTCTTGTTATACATAAAGAAAGGTTAACCGTAAGAACAAGACCTATGTGGGTCTATTGAAACCATAAAGACATTCTCTAATGGTACAAGTTTTTTGTGACGCTTAAGATAAGAGAATGGTGACTAACAAATGAGATCTCTCTATGAGAGATGTTATCCATTTGTACATTACCATATTGAATCCATATCAATAAAGTTGAAAACACTTGTAATCATGGAAAGCTCGGCGTGTATACATGCAATTACCGCCATGATTCGGTGTTTGAGACTTTATAGGATAGGATTGACTATTTAAGAATTATCTCTAGACCAAAGTACGCACATACAATACGATTTCAATCAATATAATCTAAGTGGGAGAATGTAAGAGTTTTTTTTCTAACATGGACTACATTAATTGATATTGTAATTTACCATTTAACGGTTACCGTTTTACGGGGTTTGGTCTAAGGTGAGATAGAAAGTTTCTTAATTAGTTTAATATGGGCTAGCCAGTGTGAGTCGAGTTGAGCCTGGCTTATAATGATGGGGATTGGCTGGAAACTTTATAAATAGTACTCAAGTCTCTCCTCTAACCCTGATTCTCACATATCCTCACATAAGGAGTGTTTACCTAACGCTAAAGGGTGAGGGGGTCGTGTCATTGAGCCAGTGATACAGAGGGCAATAGAGGTGAAGGACTTGCGTGTGGAACATTGTGTTTCTGCTTCCACTTCAAGAACAATTAATCCCAAAACAGGTGCGTTGATCTTTTTACTCAATAATATATATTCTTGTTCTAGTTATGGAGATCTTGGGGTTGTGCAATTTGCATCCTACAATTCTCTCTACATTGTTAAGATTAACAAATTTAGTATCTCATTTATCTAACTTCACAATGACAATTGACAATTATTCATGTTATCAAATTGTCACAATCACTATCAAAGCAAATATGAATATGTTATGATAAATATCAGTATATGTATATTGATATATGTGTTGTGATACAAATGAGTATATGTATAAAGATACATGTGCGCGGAGGGATTCCTCTAAACTAACTTCTAGATGAACAATGCTGCGTGATGCATTTATTGCAAGTTGTGGAGAGCATAAATATGACATGCTTCCATTGCATCATTAATTAAATTTGATCCATTTGAAGTATTGTCATGTTAAGCTTCACTTTCTGGCCATATACAATTAGTATTCTCATGGGACCATACATACATACGTACGTACATACATAAATATATACATATATGTATACATATACGTCCATTTGAGGTGATGCAGGCTTCGTCCGACTAATCCCCGAGATCCATGCAATCCTTGCTAGCCCATGGCCCAGTTAGAGCATTGCCCGAGTTGGGGGCCCACAAGAAATTGATAGCACTCCTCGGATAGAGAAGATCGAACTCGAATGTCGCGAGCCCATCCCCTGTTAAGTGCCCAAGCATACTTAACAACACAATGTTTGATTTTCAAAATATTAATCGATTATATTACTGAAAAAAGACAATGCATATGAAACTAACAGTAAGGGTTGCTCATGTCGGAAGTATGTTTGTCCTCCACACTCAAGACTTGGCCTCGAATCACTATAGTTAGCATTTCTCTAGGGTCAGCTTCAGAAATAGAGACTTGTGTATCGACAGTAGATGCTTAATATGTGTGAGACGAGAGAATTCTTACATTCGGTGGGGATTACTCAATGCTCACCTCACTAATATATGGGGTGTACATCTTTTTTTTTTTTTTTAATTTTTTTACTGCTTCCGGAATTTTACTTATTATTCGTTTCTTGAATATTAAAATTGTTCTTTGAGTCGAGTTTAGCATTATTCATGTATGAACTATTTTAAGGTCCCCCTCGAGAAAACTTTCCTTACGTCTAAAAATGCAAAGAGATCTTTCGTAATTTGTAGGCCGAAATTAGAGTGTAACAATTGAAATAATTTATTTGAAAGAAAAAGGGAAAAAAAGTGTATGTCCACTCAATTTATTATGATGCCTTTTGAATCAAATGAGAAGCTCCAAGTACCGGAGTAAATCTCTATTTTCACTTATTGTTTGCTCGTGTTTATAGATTAGTTGATCATTTATAGTAAAGTATCCACTAACTTCCTGAATTAGATAAGACGTGATTCCAAAATGAGTTAGTCGGCCCAAACATGTAATTTGTGCATTCTGATATAATAATTGACCATATATCACACATCTAATTCACACGTAAAATTTCATTCAACTAAATTGCGATCTAACTATAGAAAATTAAATGGTATTTATGAATCCAGCTGAACATGCTTATTGACGAAGCTGTTGTTACGAATATGGTATACTTTCAAAATAACAAATTTTAATCACGCTATTTTTCGCTGTCACTGAATAAATTGTGCCGCCGGCGCGAGGCAGGAACTAGTCATGCTTAGTTCTTTCATATCACTCCCCCAAAAAGAAAAGTATTAAAAAAAAAAAAGGAAAAGAGGCAGCATAAATTTTTAAAGATAAGTTTAATATAAAGACGTAAAATCAAACTATTTACATAATTTTCAAACTTCTATATTCCGTGAAACTAGTGTATCAATCTTTTTTCTACTATAGGCTTTTTTTTTTTTTTTGTCTTTATTTTGTCGTGTCCTATTATAGTTTTTGGGGAGAATTACCAAAAAAGTCATAAAACTATTGTAATTGTGCCAATTCAATCATAAACTTTTTTTTTTTGCCAATTTAGTCCTAAACTTTTTATAATCGTGTCTTTACCAAAAAAAAACTTTTTATAATTGTACCAATTCAGTCCATCCAGCCAAAACTAACCAAGCCGACGTGGATGCCGGCCGTGGATAGTTGGCCAGCGAATGCCGATGTGGCAATTTTTAATATATATTTTTTTAATTTTTAATTTTTTTTAATTTTAATTTTTTTTTTCTCATCTTGTCCTTCCTCGACGCTGGCCAGAGGCGAGGGTCAGTGAGGCTAACCTCACCAGCCACTGGCGAGACTCGCCCCCGCGGGCCATTAGCGAGGTCGACCCTCACCTTGGTTGGGCAAGGCCGTGCCTCGCCAAAACTGGTGGGGCCTTGCTCAGCTAAGGCGAGGGTCGACCTGGCCCGATCTAGCGACGACGGTCTCGCCGTTGTTGGGTGAGGCTCGCCTTCACCAGTGGCCGGCGAAAATAGCTTCCAAAGGGCTCTTGCAGTGACTTTTCTTGTGTCAAAAGTCATGGATCACCACCATCTTTGGACTTAGTGAATCTGCAACATAAAACTCGCTGATTAGATTTTGATGACCCAAACTTTCGAGAATCGTGCTTTAACAACCATATCCACGTGACCATTTATAACTTCGGTTTATATTATCAAAGTCTGTTGTGAGTTTTCTTTTTTATCTTCTTGTATTTTTCACTTGACTAATGATACATGATTATTAGTAGGGGTGTGCATGGTCCGGGTGGGCGGTTCCCGACCTAGAACCGGGAACCGCCCGCTAAGGACCGGTTCCGAAAAATTAGAACCGGGATCCACCCGTTTGTTACATGGATCCACCCGGGAACCGGACCGCCGGTCCGGTCCGGTTCCCGGGTGGATCCATGGAACCGATCTTGACGCGAAAATTTTTTTATTTTCAACATTGAACAACTACGTGACATCAAAGTAAGCCAAAGAAAGAAAAATCAAATTTAAGTACGTGAAACAAATATTCATTTGTTGTAATTATAAATGTATCTCGTAGATAAAAAAAAAAAAAAAAAAAACGCGAATAGATGGAACGCAACATTCTCCCATTTCCTACTTGCAAATAATCATAGATGGTTAAATTTTCTTTGACCAAAGGTAAAGATTCCCTAGAGAGTGAGATGAGATGTAGGGTTTATTTTAGTAATTTTTATTTTAATATTAAAAAGGTTCCGGTCCGGTCCGGGTGGGCGGGCGGGTGGATCCGCCCATGGAACCGGGAACAGACCGGTACCCACCGGTTCCAATAAATTGGAACCGGGAACCGGTCCGGTTCCCTCAAGACCCGTCGGTTCCGGGTGGTTCCGGTCCGGTTCCGGGCGGTCCGGGTGGATCTCGGGTATTTTGCACACTCCTAATTATTAGAGGGAAAATTGTCCAAAACATCCTATGCCTATTGTACGGTAGCCAAATCAGTCATAAATTTTTTAAAATTTTGCTAATTAAATCATAAACCTTGTGATAACTTATCAATTTAGCTCTAAACCTTTTAATAACTTGTTCATTTATTCTTAGATCTTTTCCAGCCAATTTTAACAAGAAATAGCTAAAATGACTATTTAGTTAACATTAACCATTTTATATGACACAGCCGGGGCTAATGTGGTTATTTTTACAAATTTTTAAAAAAAAATTTCTTTCCTTTGTGTTTCTTTTTCTTTTCCCCTTTTCTCTCTGCTAGCACCAAATCTAGTGAGAGCATAGGTGAGAGCGACCCTCACCAAGGGCTGTTGAGGGTGGCCCTCACATGAGGTTGGCAAGGGAGGCCCTCGCTTGAGGCCGATGAAGAGTAAAAGGGAAAAAGAAAAAAGGAAGAATAATAAATGAAAAAGAAAAGGAAAAAGGAAAAAATTAAAAAATGTAAATAAAAAAAAAAAGTCCTTGGCTATTCTATGTAAGATGACTAATGTTGACTAGATCGTCATGTCAGCAACTTTTGCCAAAATTGACCAAAAAGTCCGAATTGACAAATCGTTAAAAGATTCAATTAATAAATCATCAAAATATTTATAAATAAATTTATAATTTGTTAAAAAATTATGACTAAACTGGCAGAAATTGGCAGGTTATCAAAAGATTTATGACTAATTTTGCAAATTTGAAAGGTTTATGATAGAATTGGCTTGAAACTTTTTTGACAACTTTCTCAATTATGAAAGCCTAAGACTTTGCACCACCGCCTGCGGTGGCTCAGCTGGATAAGAGCTCCCATGATCCTAAGCGGAAGGGGAGGGGTTCGAATCTCGCTGGCTGCACGGGATCTTAAGCACGACGTCGGGGTGGTGGGTCCTCCGCTAGCGTCGCTCTAGGGTTTACTCTCTGCCGTACCCGGGCTTGTCGGGCTATCCGCAGTTTGATGAGAGGTTCCCTTGGTATCAAAAAAAAAAAAAAAAAAAAAAAAGAAGAAGAAGCCTAAGACTTTGCAAATGAAATGTGGGCTAGTGCTAGAATGGTTGGACCCATGACTTGGAAAGATCCTAAGGATCCCAACAGTCCACTTTCCAATAGACCTAATCATAGGCCTAGTGATCCATAGGCCCGTATAGGCTCTGCCTGAGCCGCAAGTGCCAAAAGGCATCTTTGGGTGGGCATGGGCAAAAGCTTATCATTATCAGATCTAATTAGGCCCAAACTAGGCCTTCTTGGCCCATAAATTTATCATGTGCACTAGGAGTGATCACTTCCCTACCTGAATGGGTTTGGGAACTGTAACGACCCGGGTCCCACTGTATAATATTGTCCGCTTTGGATGGGATTGCACGAAGCCATTTCCCTCCCTCACGGCTTTAAAACGCGTCATACAGGTTAAGAGGGGCCCAAGCCATTATATACTAGCCCAAGACTTCCTCCCTAGGCGATGTGGGACAGGGACTCCTTCCTTGCGCACGTCTAGAGACTGAGGCGCGGACGCACCGCCATCCCTCCTCCCCGCGCACCGCCGCTCGGGCCGTCACACTCTCCCCTCCTTGGGAGCACAGCGCCCTCGCTGTGGCCCCACATGCGGTCGGGAGTCGGTTCTGATACTATTTGTAACGACCCGGGTCTCACTGTATAATATTGTCCGCTTTGGATGGGATTGCACGAAGCCATTTCCCTCCCTCACGGCTTTAAAACGCGTCATACAGGTTAAGAGGGGCCCAAGCCATTATATACTGGCCCAAGACTTCCTCCCTAGGCGATGTGGGACAATGACTCATTCCTTGCGCACGTCCAGAGACTGAGGCGCGGACGCACCGCCATCCCTCCTCCCCGCGCACCGCCACTCGGGCCGTCACAGGAACTAACCCTACGATTCTTGGTTCCAAAAAATTAGATTTGAGAGCCAAACTAATCAATATTGGGAATCGGTCCGTTTCATCTTTTGTGTAAAAAAATCGAATTTTTATCGTCAATTATAAAAATCATGTCATTTCACCACAAAAAACATGTGATGGTTAAGTCATTATGTTTTTGTTTATTTATGTTGAAGATTATGGTTCGTTTTTCGATGGGGATTGTTTTTTCTTAAATAGGCTTCAAAACCAAATTCGTCAATTGGTTCAACCTGAGAACTGAATTGATTGAACTAATTCCCAGATAAAACACATGGTTTCAATCATGGAACAAGAGCTGAACCAGCCCTAGGTTGGTTCTAAGCTTGCAGAATTGGAACCAAACAAGTTTTAAACAAGTTTTGCTTGCAACCGAACAGGTTTTGCTCATATTGAACCAGATTTGGTGCTCACTATTATATACATATGTATATATGTATGTATGTATGTATGTATGTATGTATATATATATATATATATATATATATATATATATATATATATATATATATATATATATGCTCACTGGACGAGCCTGAGCTATTAATTTGGCTTGACCCGAGGGCTAGGTCCAGCTCCGGTGCTTCTACTTTCCAACGGCATAAGGGTAAATTACCCTAATTACAGGCCAGTGGCCGAAGAAAGGCCTTTGCTGCGCTTCTTCTGGTCCAGCTTGGTGGTGAGATTCCCCCCAACAAACAAGCCTTCTAGTGTCAATTGTCATCTCCGCATGGAACTGCGTACCTAAAGAAGCATACTATATATTAACCAAGAAAAGATATCATACTATAAAATTTCATCATTCACATCGCAAAGTACGGCTAAAGGCGAGACTTTCATTAGATTAATGAAGGAGGCGCGTGACTGAAAGCCATATTCCACGGAAAAGGAACTTGCCATTCTTCTTTTAAGTACCAAATGCATGCCCCAAAAGACATTAACTTATCATGCATTCTGGGGAATATGTCAATGATTGCAACGACCGACGATGCATCAAGAGAGAGAAATAAAGTGATTGGGACCATCGGAGAGAAAAGTCGAATCCCCACAAGGGGGAAACGAACCAGGACTTCATGCCATAATCATTAGCTGCTTCGATGATTGAGGAAATGTGTATGATTGTAAAGACGTGTATCCGATTGTTCTTTTTATTTTATTTTATGGTATAATTTCACATAAAAAAAAGTTAAATTAATTTTTTCAAGAAGGCAAAAAAGTTTGAAGTTCGTCTGCGTTGATTTAGGGAACGTCATCTGCTTATCCCCGCGATGCACAGTAATAATAGGAGCTTTAAATTTGCATAGCAGAGAATTTTGGTTTTGGCCAAGAGGAAGAAAAAAGAGGAGTAATTAGGCATGTGGATGGGAAAAATAAGTCATATATAGCTTTACTAAAGAACTAAGCTGAATTATATTGTCAAGAAAGAAAAAAGAGCATTTTTTCTTCTCATGCTGATAAATTTCAGTAAGTTTTGGGAAGCACTTTTATTTGAGTTACTTACCAATGTTTAATTGCTTTTCATTTTAATATACTAACTTTTATATGGCTTGGTTTGCAAATCATATATTTACTAATCTTTTCAGATATTACCACAAAAAATTACTGTAACTCACTAACTTGTCTCCCACTATAAAGGCACATAGAGGTAACCAACTCTCGTTTGAGTTACTTATTGATATTTTATTTACTAATTTATCGTTGATTTCGCTAACTTTTCTTCTCGTTTCCAAATTTTCATTCATATGCCTTAAATTTATCAATATCTATTAGAAATTAAGAACCTTAATTAGAGTGACTTAATAACTTTTTGCCAATTAGGTTAACACTAGTTTTGGGTTATCCTTTTATTTGAGTCATTTACCATACTTATTTTTCTTTTGATTATCAACTTTAATTTACCAATTTTCTCCGATCAAGTTATCAACTAGTTTTAAATTACCATTCATTTCTGCTACTTATTTGGGTTTTTTTCTTTAGGGAAATTATATTTCCACAATCAAATTTTTTTCTTCCACAATTTTATTCTTCTATATTCTTAGTTACTCTCCGTTGACAATTCATCCACAACGGATTCATTAACATGACAATACTCTCTAAAAAATTAAGCAAATAATTAAATCCATATGAACTTACCTTTTGCATTGTTCTACAGCAAAAACCCTAGCTCCACTTTCCTTTTCATTCCTAGTGTTTGTTTTCTTGACGGAGTATTGTCTTTCTTCGTTGTTTTTCGCAATTATTTTAACAAAAACCTTTAGCTTATTTGTCATCTCTAAAGATATACCTTACATCATGACGTGAATAAGTTTCACTTAACATAAGTAAATTTCACTTTCATTTAAATATCATAATATAATTAATTACTGAACAAATAAACAATATGCATAATAACAAATTAAAATGGAAAACCATGCCACTTAAAACATATCATCACAATTAATTTTTTGTGGTTTGAAGTATAAGTTATTTTATTATGCGAATAGGTTGCATTCCATGATTTCATCCTTAACGTAAGAATTAAGTAAAAGAAGAAGTGAAAATACTTAAATTGACATATCTTATCAAATTAAAAATGAAGAGATGACAAAATTATATAACAGACATACTACATAAAAATTTTCATATCTTAGTCAGTTAAGTGAATAGACTACTTTTGATAAATACATTACTTATTCTCAGTAAACAATAAGTTCAGTAACAGAATTGTAATCATAATATTAGCTGGTATCTTATAGTTTATTTTCAATTGTTTATGTTCAATCTAAAATGACTATAGAAACACGGTTTTGTTTTAGAAGGTAATAATTGCTTATGACATGAATACAGAGATGGATCATGTTTCATGAAGAATATAATAGAATGTTGATAATCAATACAATAAGCTTCTAAGCCCAAACAAGATAGAGCTTTCGAAAAAGTTGTGGAAAAAGATATTCTAGTTGTGCAAATAGCGTTACCTTTTTTAATTACAGACTTTTTTATAGGATTGTTTTATCGAAAAAAGTTGGTAAGCCATTCAAATAATGATAGATAATTTCATAGAATGATTGGTGAGGCATTGGTAAGACAAGTAGATAAAAAAGTCAGTAAAAGATCCTTTTCATAAAAACTCAATTCGCCTATACACACACACACACACACACACACACACACACACACTCAATTCTCGTAGAAACCGAAACCCGAGTCTAAACATAATCACCTAATAGAAAAGGATATGATAGTTAACCTAATCGTCGTTTTCCTCTGTTAATGAAAAGTGAGAAATGCTTTAATATGAAACCGTACTCCTCCAGCTTACAAAAGTCAATCGGGGGCCATGCTAATCATTGCCCCGCACACACATGAATAATGAGCTCTACGCCCTCTACAAATCCCTAAACCTGTTAACCCTTCTCCTAGTCCGAGCGAATCTGTGTTCAGAAGATCCAGACATGGAGGTGGTCTCAGCAGCGCCCTCTATCGACTTAAGCTTCGACAGCACGACCTCCACTCCGTACATCACCGCTCCTTCGAGCCCTCAAGCGTTCCGCAACTTCTTCGATCCATCCTCAGTTCCTCCGACGTCTCCGCCTAGTCCTAGTCGCGCAGATTTCGATCTTTGTTTGCGCGAAGAATTCCATGAGATCACCCTCGTCCCGGACGAGGACAAAGATGAGTGCTCGTGGCACGACAACCCACGGTTCTCCATAGCCTTCGCATGGGAGAACGCCCTGCCCATGATGATCCATGCGAAGAAAGAGGATGGATGTGTCGTCGAAGATGATGATGGGAAAGACTTTGCGTTCGATTTCAGCAGGGGTTTCGGCGAGAGTTCCACCATGTCTGCTGACGAGCTCTTCCATGGCGGCAAAATCAGACCCTTGAAGTCACCACCTCTTCAGTCACCAGCCGAGTCACGAGACGGCGACATTGGTGGAGTCTTACCTGCTACACGTGATGGGGGCAAATTACTTGAACCTGTCCAGATTAGTCGAGTTGAAGATTTTGATATGCCGTGCTATCAAGAAAAAGGGAGAGAGCGTAGCAGAGAGAGAAACGTCCGACCATCGTCATCGTCTTCCTCTTCTCACGGTTTCACCCGTAAGGGGACGAGATCTCTCTCACCCCTGAGAATATCCGACATTTTGCTCGACCGAGATGATGAGGATTTGGAGAATTCAGGACTGAACATCCATAAGAATCCATCGTCGTCGTCATCTTCTTCTTCTTTGTCTTCTTCTTCCAACTACTTCTCGTCTCTGATATCGTTCTCGAAGGGTGATAAGAAAAAATGGAGTTTCAAAGATCTGTTACTGTTTCGAAGCGCATCGGAAGGCCGGGGTTCGAGCAAGGACCCATTCAGGAAGTACTCCTCTGGATTCAAGCGAGGAGAGATCGCTGGTCGTCCGGTGTCAAGCTCGAGTCGGAGAGCGACCGAGTCGACTCACGAGTTGCATTACAGGATGAAGAAAGCAGCTTCGGAGGAGATGAAGAGGAGGACCACCTTGCCCTACAAGCATGGCTTGCTCGGATGTTGGGCGAACGGTGGCGGCAGCCGGAACGAGATCGCGAGCGGTTTTGGGTCCCTGACGCGTGGAACATGATCATCTCCTCAAATTTTCAATGGGTTTTTCCTTCCGAAAGAAAATTTTATTACATAAACTCAGTTTAAGCGATTCACATCATCAATAGTTATGGCGACGTTGATATATATAAATTAAATCTATATACTAACTTCTTCCTTAAATGATGTTACTTCATTCGTGATACTTGTGTATTCTGTTTTCTCTCGTGAAGAATTATTCCTATTTGACCTGTACATTTGTTTATTTCACAAGTTTAAGCAAGCGTTTGGATTGAAACATTGGTGTAAAACAGAATAAAGATGATATGTGTACAAATAAGTCATTTCATATATTATGTGAAATCGACATACGATACATTTGCATGTTTGTAAGACTTTCAGTGTATGCTACTTTTCAAATGAAAGACTCTTGCCAAACTGTTGATAATCTTGAAACAATGAAATTGATTAAAGTATAATTTGTTAAAGAATTTATATTATGCGTCCGGCATACCTCTAGCGTCGCTTAAAAGGACAAATGGTACAATGCTAAAATGGGTTTGCTAAATGAATGAGAAATTTTAAAGTGTTGAAGAAAGAATTTTGGATTAAGAAACATTTGAAAGTCGGCTCATTTGAAAACTATATCCTGTTGCCACATCATTTATATGACAAATAAGAAAGGCCCCTGCAAAATTATTCAAATTGAGGGTATTGAACTGATCATGGAAGCAAGAAAACCTATTCTTAATTTCGTTGATTGCTGAGAGAATGTTGGCACTTGATTTGGCTTTTATTGTTGCCAAGTGGTAAGACATATGTCATAGTTTTGTATGTGACCCTGAGTCCCTGACCAACAAGCTTTAACTTATTAGTTTATCATCATGAAATTTCTATCTCTTAACGTATTTTAATTCCAAATATGAATCTAAAGAAAGAATTTTCAAGTATGTGATCTCAAATGATATAGTCTACGTACTTTACCAAAAAATGATATAGTCTACGTATTTTTAAAAATATTGATACGGATAAAGTTCGGGCACTTTTATTCTAATATATGTCTATATTTAAAGTCAGGGTGGAAAGAATGTTTTCTCCTATGCCCGCTTGGTAGCACTTGTTGTCACATCATACGGCACATAAATACTTTTGCCGCATGGCACAAACTTGACAAGTAAAATGCGGCTTTTCATTTTTAGTATGGGGCTAATTCCCTAAAAAAAAAAAAAAAAAAAAAACCAATTGTACGATTGGTGCCAATTTTGACCTTAATTTTCTTTTTATTTCATAAAGACTACCGTGAGGGGCCGTCCAACGGATGCTACCGACAACGGACACCAACGATGCCAACATTAGGGTCGCCTATTACCATTGCCTAGGCAGAAGAAATTTTAGGCTACGGACGTGGGAGAGTATCCTGAAAGTGCAAAAAAAACGAAGAAAAGTTCAAGTCAAAAGAAATTAAGCTAACGTGTATTTATTGCAGACATGAATTTGCCATTGGACAACTAAAGGTTCCAAATTGACAGAGGCTAGATTTGGCAATCGAGTGAAAATTTGTGATTTCTTATGAGATGGAAAATTTTTTGATCGAGACTGGTAGTAGAGCAAAAATTTGTGCTTTTTTTAGGGAATTAACCCTTTTAGTTACAGTTTTTTTTTTCCCACTTGCACATGCAAATGCACGTGAATTTTGAAAATATTTGCATTCTTCGTTGTGGAATGAAATGCCTATTCTTTCCCTCTTTAAAACTAAAAGAAATACAAATTGAAAATAATTTACAGAAAGCATAAAACTAAAGGTCAAGATAAATTGCAAGAATCGATAATAATAGTCACAACAGCAACACCACCGTAGTGGCAGCGGCCGCAACAACAACAACAATAATAAATTGCTAAAAATATTAACTACATGAAACAAAAAGTGAAGTCAAGCAAACAACGAAACAAATATTATTTAAAAGGGAACAAACTCCATAAAATATATATAAAAGAAGGTAAGTCATTTTTCGGTTCTCGCCCTTATGCTGATCTCGAGAAGAAACAATGAAGTTGGTAGTTCTTCATTATTTTCTGAATAGTTGCTTATTAGTATTATTATTATTATTATTGTCATTATCATCGCCGCTGTTATTGTCATGTTAAACTTTATTTTAAATATTTAATTTTCACTTGATTTAAGTTTTCTTAGTAAAATTTCATTTCTTTTGCTTATATATGTGTATTAATTTTATTAACATTTGAAATCTTTTTCTAAGATTTGAAAGAATGAATTAACTTACGATATCTGATTATTCTGTTTGTAAAAAAGCCAATTCGGGAGGGCTACCGGTGCTTTTTGAGTACCCCAGCCAGCTTCCATGATGCGTCAATTTAGAATTAGCTTTATTAATAACTTATCTTAGTGTTCCAATTAAAAAACTGGACATGGCCTCAACGCATTAGTTCTAATGAGCTAGCTAGACAGATGTCTAGAGGTGGCAATGATTACAAGGACTTAAAACATCTTCAACAAATAGAATAACTTTTTCCTCTCTTGATCTGCTTGCAAAATAAAGTTTTCCAAAAGAAATAAACCAGAAAGTGTGATTGGACCACAGCAAGAGTGGAAACTTCAACTCAGGAGGACCAAGCAAAAAAGAGTGGCATGCCCTAATAATCACTAGCCAATTGTTTTCTGAACGATTGACAAAGATAAAGGGAAGTGGAATCATCCAGGAACCTCCTCAAGTCCCCACCTCGAGAGCCTGTCAAACCCTCGCTATAATAATTCAAGAATCATTAATCAAAAAAGCATGCCGCCGACACATTTAACCTTTTCCTTTTCTTTTGTGTGATGATTGGGATTTTGCGTGGCAATGACCATTTGCAAGCGGTTGAAAATTTAGCCAAGTTAATTAAATAACATTCTAGCGCTTTGGTCGTTAATTCCGGACTTATCATCACTCGTGTTTAGATGATCATGCTGGAAAAATTCGGTAAATTCGTCTGTGAAGCCTTGCCTGAAGCATCGCATGAGGTCTTCCTCTAGTTTGGCAATAAGTCATGGAGCGGAAGTTGCGTGCCACGGGGATCGCCTAGTTGGTCATTCATTATCATCACTCCCTTAAGGTATGCTACACCCTAATTACAAACTCAAAGATTGAGCCAAACAGATTAGGTCGCAAACGTCAACCACCCAGAGCACTTTCGCTATTGCATAACTAGCTAGCTACATAGGCAATAATAAGATGGCGGGGACATTGTCAAAGAATATTAGATATTGGAAGAAGTGGCCCGACACCATTTGAACTCGAATTTTTAGCGGAATCGACCGTATTTTAGCATGAATTTATTTTTTAACATCGATTATTTAAAAAATATTGTTGACACCTAATTTTAGGGCTCAATTTTGCTAAAAAATAAAAATAGAAATAATAAGATGCATGGCATATAGTTTAGGTAGATTTGATTTTTTTTATTTTGGTATATTTTGTTTTATTTTGTTGAGATTTTATGGGCTTAGGAAATATGCACTCGGATGTGTTTTTTGCGCAAAAAGGGGAATTTTTTGATCGAATATATGAAAAATATTGCGCGAGGTGGAGTGATATATTCAATGGTATTTTACACAAGTAAAATTGGCAACAAAATATACCATTGAGATACACTTTTTTTTGTATATAAAAGGGTTGCGTACTGTCACATTTTGGGGGGTCTTCTTTTCGAGCAAAAAGGAGAACAAAAAAAAAGAGAAAAGTGAAAAGTGAGCTGAGAGAGGTTGAGCTGAGGGAGAGAGGAAAATAGAAAAAAAAAAAGAGAGAGAGAGAAAGAAAAGAGGCCGAAGCCCCCTTCCCCCTCGCGCGACCCTTCGTCTTCCCGAGGGGAGTCATCGCCGGTCGCCGTCGCCGTCGACGCCATCGCCGCCGTGCCACAGCTCGCGCCGCCTGGATGCCGAGCCCCTCGCCGTAGTCGCGATCCCGGCCGCGCCCCTCGCCATCGTCGCCCAGCCCCGACGACCTCCTCGGCTCAATCCGCGACTTCGGCGCCTCCAAAACCCTCGCCGGCCCCATCGCCAGCCGCCGTCGCTGCCGTCGACGCCATCGCCGCCTCCTCCAGATCTAGGAGCCGCGTCGCCAGCCGTCGTCCCGCTCCACCCTCGCCGCGTCGTACCTCCTCGAGCCGCGACGCCCGAGGCCCTCGTCGAGGTTAGCCGCCGCCGCGCCTCTGATCCGACGCCCCGCGTCGCCGGCCTGCCGTCGACGCCATCTCCGCCGCTCCGAGATCCGAGCGCCGCGCCACCGGTCCGTTGAGCCCCGACGCCCCCTGCCACTACGACTCAGCCCCGACGTCCCCGCGCCCACAGCTCGCGCCCGCGACGTCCCTGCCTCCCCTGCGCCGCCCCGCACCACCCGAGCCGACGCCGCCGCTAGCCGCCCTCTTCGCCGGAGCCGTCGCACCGTCCTCGGAGATCCCAACCGCCAAAACCCTAGCCGTTCCCCCTCACCGGCCCTCTTTTTTTTTTTCCCTTTTTTCTTTTTTTCGAAAAAGAAAAAAAAGAAGAAAAGATTAAAAAAAAAAAAAAAGCAAAAAGGCAAAAAAACAATTAGGTAGATTTCCTTTCTTTTATTTACTTTATTTTATTTTTATTGTTTTATTGTTATTTAATTGTTATTGTCTTATTGTTATTTATTTTTGTTAACAACATTAGGCCCTGATAAGTGATTAAAAATTCCAATTTATCCCCTAATTCGCAACCGCGCCGATTTTTTATTTTCGTCTATAAGGCTTTAGACGAAATAATTAATCATGTGGGAATAAAATTGATATTTTGATCTTTAAGGCTTAAGATCAATTTATCGATTTTACTAGCGAAATATTACCCCTTGATTTGAATGATATATGATATCTTTTTTGGATAATTTTGAATGAACTTGATTGTTTCTATTTATCTTGTGAAATATTTGAGTTAGAATATTGCATGTTTAGGGTTATTTGCATGTTTAGGTTAAGCATTTTAGTTATTGTAAATCTAAAAAAAAACAACAACAAAAATCAGTTAATCTAGGTTGCATGAAACTGTTAATTTCAAAACAAATAAAAAAAATTCTTTAACTACGTTTAACTATCTTGCATATTTAGATTAGGGATTTTAATTAAGTCATAAAAAAAACAAAAAAAGCAAAATTCACCTAGGATGCTAGTTGAATTGCATGTCAAATTTTAATTTAAAAAAAAAAAAGCAAAAAGCAAACAAAAAATCATCAATTTTTAGAATAGAATTGCATGTTTAATTTTAAGCTTAGATCATTTCTAAATAAATTGCATCTTAGGCTAGAAATTACTAAATTAAAAAAATGTCTTAATTTAAATTAGGATAACCTAATTCCTAGTTTAAATAGGATAAAATTTTAATTTAGTTAGGAATTTCATTCAAATATCTTAGGATAGATTAATTCCACCTTTTTAGGATAAATTGCAATTTTTAGAAAAAATTAAAAAATCATCAAATCAAAAAGAAAAAAAAATCAAAAATTTTGCATGAGCATGTAGAATTAGGAATACAGATTTAGTAAATAAGACATTTAGGCTAGCAAATTAGTTTTTTTTATAATCACATTTTTAGAATCATATTTCTTAGAAATCTCTTTTTAAATTGGTTAGGATTAGATTTAGATAATTTCATTCTTAGAAAACTTGGCACTTTTTAAAAAAAAAAAAAAAACCAAAAAAATAAAGAAATGGTTTTCTAAGTCAAAATAGGGTTAATTTAAATTAATCCTAAACATGAATTAGAAATTATTCGTTTTAGGTAGTTCAATTAGGGCTTTTATTAATTCAAAATTCCAGATAAAAAAATCCAAAAATTAGGTGCATGTTAATCAATTTGCATTCTAGGACCACTTAATTTAAATTTGCATATTAGGTCATTTAAATTGCAATTATTGCATTTCATGTCATATAATTTAGATCATTTTGCCATGTCATATTAAGCTATTAGCATGCATTGCATTTAGATTAAATTCCATTAAATAAAGTGAAAACAAAAAAAGTAATTTGCGTGTTAATTAGAGACTATATCTAGGATTGTTGATGTGGAATTTAATCTAACGATGCAGATGCTTTCATTGCTACAAGGTAAGTCTCTTAACCTTATTCATCGTTTTATTGGGTGTTAAATTGGTGGATTGCGCACCCGCATGATCACCTCATATGTTAGGGAGATAAATTAAAATCGATTCAAGCTGCCTGCTAAACATTTTTCAAAATAAAAGAATGGTATCGAAAGGGCATTAGAGAAATCTAGTGTAACCAAGTCCCCGTACCCATAATCTCTAATTCGTAGGAGTAAAGTAATCTCCCATTACTTTACTTGGGTTTCTAATCAACCCACCAAAAACTGATTAGTGGCGACTCCTTAATAAAAATCATTTGCATGTTAAGAGTTCAAACCTAAGTCGCGAATTGGTATGAGCTTGGGAGAGCCCGAGTTAAGTCTAAGCTTAACAATCCATTAGCCAAACCCTAGGTGGTTCACACCCGAAAAATTGGTCGCGACAGCTTGGCGACTCCATTTGGGGACTTGAATTAAAACTCTTAGTGGACTTAGGCCAATTTTTCTTTTCTTTTGAAAAATGTTTTTGCTTGGCAGCGAGGATCCCAGGTACGTCCCTAACATTTAAGGTGTTAAATGTTTTTGTAGATTGGGAGGTATAAGGGGAAGTGTTTGCTGACCTTTGTTTTGCAGGGAGGCGTAGGAATGAATGGTTTATTTTTATGTATGAAGTGTTGCTTGATATAAACTGTTGTGCATGCCTTGCACTTAACACTACACTTTTGCACACACAACCCGCCGCCGGACTCCGGGCCGCACTAGGATATTTAGGATGGTATTGAGTTGGATACGACTTCGACCGCGAGGCCGCGTAGTAGAGGTTGCCCAACTCAATCCCGAAAGTTTCTTTCTTGGTGTCAAGAATGTTTACCTCGCCCGCGAGGCTGCGTCGCATTGGGGTATCATTCTTGATCGAGCCGGAGTTAGAAGGGCTTGACTTAGTATGCGAGGCTGCAACTAAGTCATCCCACCCTTTTAGCTCCACATTGTTTAGCCTTCCTAGTTAGAAATCGAACCTCACGTTTCATGTGCTTGTCTATGTGGTTGCTTTAATCGCCATGTGAAGTAAGTTTTCTACCCCTTACTCTTGCAATTTACTTATTGTATTTCGTCTTTCTTTTGTCGGTCCATGACATTAGGTTGGTCGAATCCTGATTTATAAACAATGGGAAAATCTGACATTCGATTCGTGCCTGCACCAAAGGTTGAACTTAAATCATGGTGGGATCGTCTGGGCCATGATGGCCAAAGCTATGTTAAAGGAAAACTGGGTCGCCTTACTCCCCTTCTCGACATCGATGTTCAAAGTGGCGTCATGCAAGCACTCGCTCATTTATGGTGTCCCCAAACATCAACATTTATATTCGGTAAGCATGAGCTCACCCCGACCTTGGAGGAATACGGCATCGCCATAGGAAAACCTTTGGAATTGGATCTAATAAACCCACCCCTTGGAATAAAACCTGCATCAATTTTGTCTGATTTTCTTAGGATGGATGAGGATCAAATTAAAAGAGTGCTGAAAGATAATTGTCTTGCATGTCCTTTTTCCTTCCTAGATCAAAGTTTTACTGATGCAGACACTCTTTTGAAAAGCAAAATCTTCATCTTAGCCTTTTCGGGTTTATTATTTTTCCTCTCCGCAAAGGAGCTATTAATCCTGCTATTATATGGGTTGTCAAACAAGTGTGTCTTGGGGTTGGTTTTGTCAATACCATTTTAGCTGAAACATTTTTGTCACTTACTCGATTCAAGGAAGATGAGGATAAAACTTTTCATGCACCAATTGAACTCTTACAAATCTGGTTCTTTTCTCACATGAGAAAGATCGACATTCACATGCATATTATTAATGTTACTGATTCTCATCATCCCATTGAGGTATTCAAAAAGTATCAAGATCGAACTCCAAATCTTTCTTACTCAAAATGGATCAAATTGTTGAAAAATTCCAATACCAAGAGTTTCATATGGCATGCTAAATGGTTCCAAGTCTCTGAGGCACGCCTCACTCATGGCGATGATGAGCCAATTCCATTGTTGGGGATCACCGGTGCCACTTCTTACTATCCACTCCGAGTGGCCCGTCAATATTGAGTTGTGCAGGACCTGCTACCCCCTCTCAAGCTTGGTTTGTTTCAAATTCAATTCACTACCAAGGATAGTGATCACAAGAGGTGGCTCCACTGCATCGAACAAGCCTGGCTCGCATGTCGCGAACAAAAGTTGAACTTGCCCGAGGATGAGCTTGAAAGGAAGGAAAAGGTTTACCATGCCACTACTCGATACATCCGTCGACACAAAATTCCAATCGAGTATCTCTCGAAGGTGCCGGATGTGACTGAGAGGCCCACTCGGCAAGCGGAGCTTAATCGTCACAAGAGGAAGATTGAGCAGCTTGAGAAGCAAGCCAAGAAGGATGCCAAAGAGAAGAGGCAATTACGTCGAGCGTTGGCTTCCCATTTGTTTATGGATCAAGCTAAATAAAGTGGCTTAAATCAATTTAGTCTTTCTACTTTAGTTTAATGTCTAAGAAGTTGAGTCATTTACTTTATTTGTCGAGAACTTTTCAAATGTCATTTTTAATCAATTTCATTAATAAAAGTGGTTAGATTTTCGTCATGGGCCGGCACATTTCATATCAAAGTGCTTATGTATGTTCATTCATGTTAAATCAATTAGGTGACAACGGACCCTCCACGCTCACCCATTATCACGCGATCAAAGGCCAAAATGGCGGAACAAAATGAGATGCATGATCGTATGTCCAATATAGAAGATCAGCTCCGTCAGTTAGCTGCCTCCATGGAGGTTATGATGACTCAATTCAGATCATTCCAAGTCAATCCAACTCCTCCACCCGTTCTTCCTCAAGCTGTTATCCCAAAGATAGCAGATAAGCCACAGTCAAGTAATAATGGCATACCTGATTTAGAAGAAGACTCAATCCCGATCAATGTGGAAAAGGGAAAGTTTGTTGACCTCCCCAAGACAGAGCCGGATAAACGCTTCGCGAAACTTGAAGAAAAGGTGAAGCAATTGCAAGAGTCACAAAACTCACTCCCCTTTGACTTGTCGATCTACGAGAAGGTCAAGATGCCGAAGAAGTTCAGGATGCCGGAATTTGAGAAGTACGATGGTATATCTTGCCCAAAGTCTCATTTGCAGATGTATCATGTACGCATGGCCCAAAGATGTCAAAAATGAGCCCCTCATGATCCAATCATTCCATGCCGTTTGATCGGACCGCATTGAAGCGGTATGTGATGAAAAATATCAATCTTCTTGATACTTGGAATGAAGTGGCTGATGCATTCCTCAAGCGTACAAGTTCAACATGGACATTGCACCTTCCCGAGAAGATCTTGAGAGGATGGAGAAAAATAGGAGCGAGTCATTCAAGGAGTATGCCGTGAGATGGCGGAATTGGCTGCTCAAATCACTCCCGAGCCTACCGACAAGGAGTTGATGAAGCTCTTCATAAAGACCCTCCCATCGAATTTCGCAATCGGATGGCAAGCACTTATGTTGAGAGTTTCAACCAGCTGATTCCAGTGGGAGAACTAATTGAGATGGGAATAAGGGAAGGATGGTTCACTGAGTCATCAAGTAAGAGATTCTCCACCAAGAAGGAGAAAGAAGCCGTCGTGGATGTGAATGTAGCCTATAGCCAAGAAAGTTCCGTTCGTGCCCCGATGAATGTAAGGCAACAACAAGCTGCTGGCCGTCAGTCATTTGCCCAAGCAAGAAGACAGTTCACTCCACTCCCTGGATCTCCATCCCAGGTTTTAGCAATTCTCCAGAAGAAAGGTTTGCTTTCCACTGAGCCAAAGCGCCCTAACCGCGAAAGATGCGTAATTACGACTCGACAAAGAAGTGTGATTACCATAGTGGGGAATTTGGGCATTCAACCGACGAGTGTTTCACCCTCAAACACAAGATTCAAAACCTTTTGGACACGAAGCCCTTTTCGTTCCAAACCGCTCGACCAAATGTTCAAAAGAATCCGCTACCGGAGCATGAGGGTATAGTGAACGCTATTCTGGAATCTGAAGTTGGTCGCATCAAGAACTCGAAGGTACATGTGGCAGATGCTTACAATGGCCTAGTAAGAGCTGGATATTATCCGGACCATGAAGATATTCCCCTATCATTGATGAAGGAAAGAGTCGCCAAAATGGTGGATGATGGCATCATCGTGTATGCCGATCGTAACTGCACAGTTTCCACTATTTCCCACATCATCATCGATTGGGAAGAGGAGCAAGCTGCGCTTAAGGAAGAGGTTGATTCTTCACTCGCGGACATGCCCCAGTTAGAGGACGCGTCTGATGATGAGATTGTGATTGAAGTGCCACAGCCATATGAGTATGTCAGCAACAAGGCCGTCCCTTGGTCCTATGACTTGGATGTTGGCGTTGTCACAAGGTCCGTCCGGACTTATGCTCAAGCAAATGTTCAACCTGCAAAGCCTGTCACTGATGAAGAGGCCAAGAAATTTCTGGCTGTAATAAAAGCAAGTGAGTATAACGTGGTCGATCAATTGAGGAAAATGCCCGCCCAAGTCTCTTTGCTTGAGCTCCTGCAGACATCGCCTGTGCATCAAAAGGCACTAATGAAGGTGCTAAGTGAAATTCATGTGCCAGAGACGATCGAGGCAGACAACTTAGAAGAATTTGTAGGATCAGTCCTTCTCAAGGATTTGATCGCCTTTTCCAATGAGGAATTCCCTCTTGAGGGTAGAGGGCACAACAAGGCACTTTACATATCCGTCAAACACAAGACTACCCATGTGTCTCGAGTGCTCATTGATAATGGGTTCGCCCTAAATATATGCCCGTTGGTTACTCTTCACAGCCTCAAAGTTGACCCATCCAGGATACATGGTGCAACGACCTCTGTGCGAGCTTTCGATGGTACGAAGAAGGACATGATCGGGCAAATCCACCTTGATGTGCAAATAGGGCCGGTCGTCTTCAACATTCCCTTTCAAGTGTTGGACATCCCTACTGCATTCAACTTCTTACTGGGATGTCCCTGGATACACACCGCGGGAGCGGTACCTTCAAGTTTGCATCAAGCTGTAAAGTTCGTGATTGAAAGGAGGTTGGTCACCGTATATGGTGAGGAGGATCACCGGATCTATCGGGAGACGACCATCCCCTATGTGGAGCCAGACTCTGAGTTCGAAGCGAGTTACCACTCGTTCGAGTTAGTATCCACCATACATGCTGCTCCTGACTTAACGCCTCCTACTCCCGAAGTTTCAAATGCTGCCCTTATGGTGGGAAGAGTGATGGTCGGGAATGGTTTCATTCCTGGTGGTGGTCTGGGAAGAAATGGCCAAGGCATTCGAGACCCCATTGAAGCCCCTCGAGGTCCCATTTTTTGGATTAGGGTACCATGGAAGAGGTGGACAAAATTCTGGAGGAAGAAGACAAGAAGGACCGAACCCGACGCCTAACCGAAGGCGGGGAGGCAAAACCCGTTGCCCCCAAGTATTCATGAAACATTCCCTGGTCCTCCGGTAATGATGCAAGATGAGGTGGAAGTGATAGACACCCTGGGGCAGCCGAGCGGTAAGTTTGATTACCTGGTGAAATATTCGGCACCTCCAAGCTTCTACATAGATCCCCGGAGCATTGTCCCAGATGGATGGGGTGGCATGGATGATCCGACACCCCCGAAGACCGAGGAGAAGACATGCTGGAAGGAGTAACAAGCTTGTTCGATGACATCGTCATAGGAGCCATTGACGGGGATCCCCGAAGAAATGGGCCCTAGCCCACAAGAGTAACTCGTTTATTGATTTCTCGCATTCCCCTGCGTGGGAATTTTTATTGCTTTCTAGGAATAATTATCGCTATCTAGCGATTATCTTCGTTTTCTTTTCAGGATTTGGATTTACATTTTCCATTCAATAAATGTAATTGATTGATGAATATCAATAAAATTACAAGTTTTATTTTGAGGGCATGATGAGGTACACCAAACCAGCCCGGTGATGATATCCAGCCGATAAAAAAAAGAGAAAAATCCAAGGAGAATTCTGAGGCCTGGGCTTCATCGTGCTTCCTCGTGTCAAAATGTTTATAAAAATCCCTTTCAAAAAGTCTTTCAAAAAATACAGATTACTCTGTTTGTTTTTCTAATTTATCTACTTTCTATTTCAGGGGTAATCTTATAACATGCAAAGGCATAGAAGTGGACCAATCCAATGCCGCAAGCGCTAATAACGAAGACCCTGGAGACTCAACTGAAGACTCCATTGAAGTGCAGCGTAGTTGGGAACAGCATGAAAAAACCAAGGCTCTTACATCCGAGCAAACTGTCACTATCAATTTAAGTGACACTGAAGAAGCCAAGGAGGTCAAGATTGGGGCAAATCTCCCAAAAGACGAGGCCGAACGCCTAATCCAGCTACTAAAAGAATATCAGGAAGTCTTCGCATGGACCTATGTTGACATGCCCGGTTTAGACCTAGCAATCGTGGAGCATGCCTTGCCTACTAATCCGGACATGCCACCTAAAAAGCAGAGGCTACGGAGGACCAAACCTGAGCTCTTAAAGAAGATTGAGGAAGAGGTGATAAAGCTTTTGAAAGTGGGATTTATTGAAGTCTCACAATATCCTGAATGGGTAGCTAACATTGTGCCAGTAATGAAGAAAGATGGTCGAGTTCGAGTCTGTGTCGACTATCAAGACTTGAATAAGGCTAGTCCGAAGGATGATTTCCCGCTACCCCACATAGACGTCCTTGTGGATAGCACCGCTGGATTTGAGTTATTCTCGTTCATGGATGGTTTCTCCGGGTACAATCGATAAGGATGAAGGAAGAAGATAAGGAGAAGACGCATTTATTATCCCATGGGGACCTTCCATTATAAGGTCATGCCTTTCGGACTCAAGAATGCGGGGGCAACTTACCAGCGAGCCATGGTTGCATTGTTTCATGATATGATGCATCAAGAGATCGAGGTTTATGTCGACGATATGATTGCAAAGACCCGACCTGGAAGAAGCCATGTTGAAAGCCTGAAGAAATTGTTTGATCGTCTTCGTGAATTCAAGCTTCGATTAAACCCTGCTAAATGCGTGTTTGGAGCAACATCCGGTAAATTACTCGGATTCATTGTGAGTAGTAAAGGAATTGAGATTGACCCATCTAAGGTTAAGGCCATATGTGAGTTCTGCCTCCATCGACGGTCAAAGAAGTCCGAAGCCTTTTGGGGAGGTTGAATTACATTGCCCGATTCATTTCCCAACTTTCTGAAACTGCCAAGCCATTCTTCAAGCTCCTAAAGAAGAATGCACGAGTCAACTGGAATGTTGAGTGTCATGAAGCATTTGACAAGATAAAGCAGTATTTGATGAATCCACCAGTTCTGGTCCCACCCTCACCGGGGCATCCTTTGATTCTCTATCTCACTATCCATAGTGAGTCATTGGGAGCGATGTTGGCCCAAGAAAGCCCTGTTGATAGAAGAGAACGGGCCATTTACTACTTGAGCAAGAAATTCACTGTATCAGAGCTGAAATATTCTAATACTGAGAAAACTTGTGCTGCATTAGTATGGGTGTTGCGAGAGATTGCGGCGGTACACATTGCACTACCAAACGTTCCTCGTGATCGAGAATAATCCTATCAAGTATTTGCTTGATCGGCCAGCTTTGGTGGGTAAGTTGGCTAAGTGGCAAATTTTAATCTCGAATTTGATGTGCGGTTCATGCCGCAAAAGTCAGTTAAAGGTCGAGTGATCGCTGATATCTTGGCTGAGAATCCAGGAGTCTCAAGTAATGATGACGGTTCCCCAGATGACTGTGTTTTGAGTGTAGATAAAGGCTCATGGACAATGTTCTTTGATGGAGCCGTAAACTTGTCCGGCCTGTATCTGGGGCGATCCTAATATCACCGGACGGACAACATCATCCGGTAGATGCAAAGTTGGTGTTCCCATGCACTAATAATATAGCTGAGTATGAAGCTTGCATCCTCGGACTCCAAGCTGCCATCGAGATGGATGTGACCAAATTGAAAGTATTCGGGGATTCTGCACTGATCATACTACAGACCGTAGGAGAATGGGAAACCAAGAACCCCAAACTGCTCCCATACCACAAGTATTTAGAAGACCTGGTAAAGGAGTTCAAAAAATTTCGTTTGAATACTTGCCAAGGTGTCATAATCAATTTGCGGATGCACTCGCAACTTTGTCTTCTATGTTGCAAGTCACCAATGGGCTGGAAGTCGAGCCATTGAAAATAGAAGTTTTGCCGAGGCCAGCTTATTGCATGATCATAACTGAAGAATCTGATGGAAAGCCATGGTATTACGATATCATGAACTATATTAAAAAGCAAGAATTTCCTGAAGGAAGCACTCATGCAGATAGGAAATACATCACGAAGATGGCATCAAAATTCTTCGTTAGTGGCGAAAATTTGTACAAAAGGTCTCATGATTCAGTCCTATTGCGGTGTGTGGATGCAGCAGAAGCTACTCAAATCATGCAAGAAGTACACGAGGGAGTATGTGGCCCTCATATGAATGGGCACATGTTGGCTAAGAAAATTATGAGATTAGGCTATTACTGGCTCACACTAGAGAGTGATTGCATCAAACACGTACGAAGTTGTCACCGTTGTCAAATCTATGGTGATAAGATAAACGTTCCTCCAACTGAGCTGCATCAATTTTCTGAGCCATGGCCTTTCTCGATGTGGGGCATTGATGTGATTGGCCGGATAAATCCCAAAGCTTCAAATGGGCATCGGTTCATTTTAGTGGCGATAGACTATTTCTCCAAGTGGATTGAAGCTACATCCTTTGCAAATGTCACTGCACGCAATGTTGCAAAATTCATCAAACATGACATAATTGCTCGCTATGGCGTCCCCGAATCAATCATTACCGATAACGGGACAAATCTGAACAACAAAATCGTTGATGAGCTGTTCAACGAGTTTAAGATTAAACATCGAATTCGTCCCCTTACCGCCCTCAAATGAATGGGGCTGTGGAGGCCGCCAATAAGAACATTAAGAAGATCTTGGCCAAGACAGCCGAGAATTATCGAGATTGGCATGAGAGGTTACCTTTCGCATTGATGGCATATCGAACGTCTATCCGCACTTCTACTGGGGCAACTCCTTTTGCTCTGGTGTATGGCATGGAGGCTGTTCTACCCGTGGAGGTGGAAATTCCGTCCCTAAGAATTTTATCCCAAGCAGAATTGTCTGAGGCTGAATGGATACAACAAAGACATGAGCGAGTTGAACTTGATTGATGAAAGGAGCGAAGGCTCTTTGCTATGGCCAGACTTATCAGCAGAGAGTGGCCAGGTCCTTCAACCGGAAGGTACGACCGAGACACTTCGAGATAAATGATCTTGTTCTAAGGAAGCTGTTGCCAATTTTTCCAGATCCCGGGGGAAAGTTTGCCCCGAATTACAGCGGTCCATATGTGGTGAAGAAGGTACTTCCAGGAGGTGCTCTGATTCTGGCTGAAATGGATGGTCGTCAGTTTTCCACTCCGATTAATTCTAATGTTGTTAAGAAGTATTATCCATGATTGAATTTGTTGTGTCATGTTTTGAATTGCAAATGCTTTTATGATGAATAAATTGCCTCAATAGGTGGCAAATTCAAATTTGTTGCAAATGTTGCATATTCTCCATAATGAATTGCGTGTGATGAATTGAGTGTGTCAAATGGGATATCTTGGGATGATGAAAGGCAAACCTTATTCCATACACTATTTCATACACTAACCCCCAATGAGTTGTATGAAAAATTCCATGCCCGCAAGGAAAAAGGGTGGTCTTGCAAAGGGTACGTTATCCAAAGTGATGAGGGGCAGTTTCTTCCTCTACTCGAAACACTACAGGTATACCCATTGTTTAGCCCTTTGAGCCCACACACATGAAGAGTTTGTTTGAAATTACCCCCTGTCAAGGATCATCCCACATTGGGACAAATTTGAAGTCAAGGGTAGGAATTTTCTTACTTACACTTGCGTCAATCTTCGGGTATTGCTTTCGTAGTGTAACTTTTAAGATAATTGAAATGTCTTAAGATGATGAAGAGCAGTCATTTCTCTATCCTATACACTTTTATCCATTGCATAGCCCACTTGAGCTTATGAATTCATTTCATATTAAACCCAGTTGGTGATCATCCCCCACACTGGGGCAAGACAAATTCAAGAGGCATGAACTAGGATGCCCACAAAAGTGAAGGTTCTGATAAAAAAAAAGAAGTGCAAAAATGAGGCATAAAAAAGCAGTGTGCCTGGTAAAAGCAAGGCCGATGCCCAAAAGAAAAGAAAAGAAAAAACGCCTGATATGCTTAGCCATACCCTGAACAAGGCAGTACAAAAAGGAAAAGGAAAAAGCTCAAATGTTGTTCCAATCAATGAGTGCAAAAGAAAATCTTCGACATTGAAGAAGAAAATTGGTAGAAATGTCATGATGATCACCAACTTTACCCTTTAAACACTTTTTGAGCCTAATCATCCTTTTGTTTCTTAACCCATGAACCAAGCCTACGTTACGTCTCTTGCAAAGTCTCTTCAGATTAGGGCACTTAAATTAACGTAAAGGTTCATATGTTCGAAAGCATCGCTCGAAGGAGAGTGAGTAAGATAATTTCTGCCTCATTTCTTATGTTTCTTGACTTGTAAACCCCAAAATGATTGCAGAATATTTTTCAAATAAGCCTGACTCAAAGAGTCCCATTTGTTAAGCCATTGACCAAGCCTGCATTATGATCCCTCTTAAAAGACCTCTCAGATTGGTAAGATCGTACCACTTGCGAGATTGCCTGGACCCTTGTCTAGCATGATGAAGGTAAGATAGAGTGATTGACAGAATCCTGCATTAAAGATCAGGATAAAATAGCCATTTTAATGAGGATGAGAGAAAAGTCCTTTCAGACCAAAGGATCCCTCATTTGACACATTCATGACACTCATGTATTCGAATGGAAATTAGATGATGCGAGATTGATGGAAATCATCATGAACATCCATTAAATTGATACTTGTTTATGATTGCAAACGCATGTTGCCACTCCTATAACCATGTTTTGTAGGAGACATATCCCTGAAGATCAGAGATTGTACCAGGTAAGTATATCTCTATCCATACCTTGAATATTTGTCATTGCACAAGTATTCCCTTTTAAGTATATTTGACACTCAATTGAGTTGTCCCCCAAAGATTTTCCTCCAGATTCAATTTGATTAAGGCGACCGAAGAATGGTTCGGGTCCTGGTCAGATGATTTCTGTCGCAAGGCTAGGCGACCGAAGAATGGTTCGGGTCCTAGCCAAGCAAAACCTCAGTCTAGGTGACCGTAGCATAGAACGGGTCCTAGACAGCATTTATTGCTTTAACAGGTGACCGTAGCATAGAACGGATCCTGGGAAAGCAATTCCTTTCGCCGTCTTTGGGCGACCGTAGAATGGTACGGGTCCCGGGAAAGTGGAATCTTCACAAAGCCGTGTTACTATTCTCGGGGCGACCGTAGAACGGTACGGGTCCCTGGACATGTAACACCCTTTACCTCGAATTACTTCATCCTCCTTGAAGGTAAGTTATTCCAGGTAGGTTCATTTGCATTAGCATTTGCATGCATCACATAAATTACATTTAAAAATGGAATCCAATTTCCAACAAAAACATTCATTGCTTAAGCATGGCCAAAATTAGGTCTCAATTTGTCTTTGAAGGCAACCTCGGCGAGCTCACCTTCAAAGAGGGGCAGCTGTTGACACCTAATTTTAGGGCTCAATTTTGCTAAAAAATAAAAATAGAAATAATAAGATGCATGGCATATAGTTTAGGTAGATTTGATTTTTTTTTTTATTTTGGTATATTTTGTTTTATTTTGTTGAGATTTTATGGGCTTAGGAAATATGCACTCGGATGTGTTTTTTTGCGCAAAAAGGGGAATTTTTTGATCGAATATACGAAAAATATTGCGCGAAGTGGAGTGATATATTCAATGGTATTTTACACAAGTAAAATTGGCAACAAAATATACCATTGAGATATACTTTTTTTTGTGTATAAAAGGGTTGCGTACGGTCACATTTTGGGGGGTCTTCTTTTCGAGCAAAAAGGAGAACAAAAAAAAAAAGAGAAAAGTGAAAAGTGAGCTAAGAGAGGTTGAGCTGAGGGAGAGAGGAAAATAGAAAGAAAAAAAAAAAAAAGGAGAAAGAAAAGAGGCCAAAGTCCCCCCTTCCCCCTCGCGCGACCCTTCGTCTTCCCCGAGGGGGAGTCATCGCCGGTCGCCGTCACCGTCGACGCCATCGCCGCCGTGCCACGGCTCGCGCCGCCTGGATGCCGAGCCCCTCGCCGTAGTCGCGATCCCAGCCGCGCCCCTCGCCATCGTCGCCCAGCCCCGACGACCTCCTCGGCTCGATCCGCGACTTCGGCGCCTCCAGAACCCTCGCCGGCCCCATCGCCGACCGCCGTCGACGCCATCGCCGCCTCCTCCAGATCTAAGAGCCGCATCGCCAGCCGCCGTCCCGCTCCACCCTCGCCGCGCCGTGCCTCCTCGAGCCGCGACGCCCCCGCGCCTAGACGTCGCGACGCCCCGAGGCCCTCGCCGAGGTTAGCCGCCGCCGCGCCTCTGATCCGACTCCCCCGCGTCGCCAGCCGCCATCGTCGCCGTCGACGCCATCTGCACCGCTCTAGATCCGAGCGCCACGCCACCGGTCCGTTGAGCCCCGACACCCCCTGCCACTGCGACTCAGCCCCGACGCCCCCGCGCCCACAGCTCGCGCCCGCGACGTCCCTGCCTCCCCTGCGCCGCCCCGCGCCGCCCAAGCCGACGCCGCCGCTAGCCGCCCTCTCCGCCGGAGCCGTCGCGCCGTCCTCGGAGATCCCGCCACCGAAACCCTAGCCGTTCCCCCCCCCGGCCCTCTTTTTTTTTCCCCCTTTTTTTTTTCTTTTTTCGAAAAAGAAAAAAAAAAAAAAGCAAAAAGGCAAAAAAACAATTAGGTAGATTTCCTTTCTTTTATTTACTTTATTTTATTTTTATTATTTTATTGTTATTTAATTGTTATTGTCTTATTGTTATTTATTTTTGTTAACAACATTAGGCCCTGATAAGTGATTGAAAATTCCAATTTATCCCCTAATTCGCAACCGCGCCGATTTTTTATTTTCGTCTATAAGGCTTTAGACGAAATAATTAATCATGTGGGAATAAAATTGATATTTTGATCTTTAAGGCTTAAGATCAATTTATCGATTTTACTAGCGAAATATTACCCCTTGATTTGAATGATATGTGATATCTTTTTTGGATAATTTTGAATGAACTTGATTTTTCTATTTATCTTGTGAAATGTTTGAGTTAGAATATTGCATGTTTAGGGTTATTTGCATGTTTAGGTTAAGCATTTTAGTTATTGTAAATCTAAAAAAAAAAACAACAAAAAAAATCAGTTAATCTAGGTTGCATGAAATTGTTAATTTCAAAACAAATAAAAAAAATTCTTTAACTAGGTTTAACTGTTTTGCATATTTAGATTAGGGATTTTAATTAAGTCATAAAAAAAAAAAAAAACAAAAAAAGCAAAATTCACCTAGGATGCTAGTTTAATTGCATGTCAAATTTTAATTAAAAAAAAAACAAAAAGCAAACAAAAAATCATCAATTTTTAGAATAGAATTGCATGTTTAATTTTAAGCTTAGATCATTTCTAAATAAATTGCATCTTAGGCTAGAAATTACTAAATTAAAACAATGTCTTAATTTAAATTAGGATAACCTAATTCCTAGTTTAAATAGGATAAAATTTTAATTTAGTTAGGAATTTCATTCAAATATCTTAGGATAGATTAATTCCACCTTTTTAGGATAAATTGCAATTTTTAGAAAAATTAAAAAATCATCAAATCAAAAAGAAAAAAATCAAAAATCTTGCATGAGCATGTAGAATTAGGAATACATATTTAGTAAATAAGACATTTAGGCTAGTAAATTAGTTTTTTTTTTTTTATAATCACATTTTTAGAATCATATTTCTTAGAAATCTCTTTTTAAATTGGTTAGGATTAGATTTAGATAATTTCATTCTTAGAAAACTTGGCACTTTTAAAAAAAAAAAAAAAAAACCAAAAAAATAAAGAAATGGTTTTCTAAGTCAAAGTAGGGTTAATTTAAATAAATCCTAAACATGAATTAGGAAATTATTCGTTTTAGGTAGTTCAATTAGGGCTTTTATTAATTCAAAATTCCAGATAAAAAATCCAAAAATTAGGTGCATGTTAATCAATTTGCATTCTATGACCACTTAATTTAAATTTGCATATTAGGTCATTTAAATTGCAATTATTGCATTTCATGTCATATAATTTAGATCATTTTGCCATGTCATATTAAGCTATTAATATGCATTGCATTTAGATTAAATTCCATTAAATAAAGTGAAAACAAAAAAAAAGAAATTTGCGTGTTAATTAGAGACCATATCTAGGATTGTTGATGTGGAATTTAATCTAACGATGCAGATGCTTTCGTTGCTACAAGGTAAGTCCCTTAACCTTATTCATCGTTTTATTGGGTGTTAAATTGGTGGATTGCGCACCCGCATGATCACCTCACATGTTAGGGAGATAAATTAAAATTGATTCAAGCTGCCTGCTAAACATTTTTCAAAATAAAAGAATGGTACCGAAAGGGCATTAGAGAAATATAGTGTAACCAAGTCCCTGTACCCATAATCTCTGGTTCATAGGAGGAAAGTAATCTCCCATTACTTTACTTGGGTTTCTAATCGACCCACCAAAAACTGATTAGTGGCGACTCCTTAATAAAAATCATTTGCATGTTAAGAGTTCAAACTTAAGTCGCGAATTGATATGGGCTTGGGAGAGCCTGAGTTAAGTCTAAGCTTAACAATCCATTAGCCAAACCCTAGGTGGTTCACACCCGAAAAATTGGTCGCGACAAATATCATTTGATTAACTGATTAATTACTAATATGGGTGTGACAATTCCCATCATGATCACACTGGGAAGTCATGGAGTTGCACTAAGTCGTGAGCCTTTGAAGGTGACCCGTAGAATGGGAGACGACTGGTCGAAATTTGAACCCTTCCTTTTTGCAGACAAAGGCCCTAGCATCTTAATCACAACCCATCAATGATTAGTTTACTTTTTTCCTACTGAAATGAGGAAGTTTTACTATACCGAAACTAATTACTCTCTTCTCTCTGTTTCTTTTCGCGAATTACTACAAGTAACTTCTAATTACGAGAAGATATGATGTCATCAAGTAATGTCTATCTGTAGAAATTATCCGCGACCAACAAACCTTGTTATTTTTTATTATTTTAAGGGCGTCCAAGGAGAAAATCTTAAAAAGTAAAAATAACAAAAACCTGCATAGATGTGGAAGATTCTGAGAAAAGGATAAATGAGAGAAGGCGCATAAGTTAGTACTGATTTCATCCAAGAAATAAGAATTGCAGCACAACTATAATTCTCACAGATTAGAGCTATTAGCTACAAAGCACCATCCCATGAAGCGCAGACATAACAGATCCTAATTTAAGAGAGATTGCTGCTCAAAAATGGTCTTGAACAATTCCTAATGAGATAAAAGCTGAACTTTAGTGTTCCAAATCTCTAACCTTGAAGTAAGTCTCCATCGTTTATAGTGAGCTTGAATTCGTGGCGCCTCTTATGATCTCATCATCATCGACATCAACGATCTTTAAATGAGGGTCAGAATCAAGAACTTGTCTTCTAAATATGCATGTGTGATTATTATCAACATGACCTCTAGATTTTCCGCACTTCCGCGCGTTTGCAATTATCTCAAATGGTTGAAGAATCACGTCTTGTAGAACTTGGTCCCCCTGTAGCCTTTGAACCGGATGGGCAATCTCTGCCTGATGTTAAGTGTTGGTTCATATAAGAAAGGATCACTTGCTCTTAGGGTTTGCTGAATCTGCTTTTGACCTGCTTCTTGTTTGCAAAGAGGCCATTCTTTGTATTTTTCAATGCAACTTGAGAAGTAAATCTGCAAACGAATCTTCTTTTATCATATTGAGAGGTGTCACTATCCAAGGTTCTTATATCAAGCCTCCGTTGCGGACAAATCACAGCAAGTTCAAACCTCTGGTGTGCCTAAGCCCTATATCATGCGAGCACGGAGGACCCCTATTTACCCATAAGTGGAATATGAAAGTGGTGAGGAACTCTCACTTTCTTGAGAAAAAAATGAAATGATAACATACTATAATGTCAGCTGTTGATATGGCACGCATATACCTAATCGGATGTAGTCACAAATTAACACATGCAAGCGACTTTAAATTAAATAAACACAAGTCAAAAGTCCTTTAGCCAATGGCAGGCTGCTAAAGTCTCATTGTTAATGACAATAGTAGCTTTAATAAATGTTTCAAAATGGAAATGGCCCGCCGACTCATTGGTCTGGCTTTTCTCCACTCTTCTGCGCTTCTTTGCATGACTGTCCTTTGATTTTACTTTTTCCCCATTTTTTAGCTTTGCAGGAGGAGAAATCTCCTTTAGAGAAAAGCCATCAAAACTTCTACCCATGGGCTTCACAAGGATCAACATGAAAACTCCATCTTTAACAGGCTTCACCTTTCATCGTTTTACAAAACTTCTACCACATAGGCTTGGGAGAGGTTTTAAAGCGCTGACTTTCTTTTATTTCGAAGGGTGAGCACGACAAAGAGGTGCAAAGGTTGAGCACTGCATAAAGGTGTGAAGGTTGAGCACTCCACTTAAGTTCACTGGGAATGTTGAGCATTGCACTCCGATTCAATGGGAATCGAGTGCTCACCTCTCTACTGCGCTGAACTTCGCAATAAACTGAAGTGGAATGCCTAACTTTCGCACCTCTCTGTTGCGCTCAACATTTGCAATGAAACGGAGTCAACGCTTTGAATCCTCCCTTGAGCGTATTTGTTAGAAGTTTTGTGAAACGACGAAAGATGAAGCCTATCAGAGATGCTGTTTTCAAGTTGATCCTTTAGAAGCCTATGGGTAGAAGTTTCCATGGGTTTTCTCCAAAGGAGATGTCTCCCATTGAAAATAAAAAATGGGGAAAGGACAAAGTTCTGCAAAGCAACATAAAAGATTGGAGAGGACCAAATAAGTTAGTTGACAGGCCATTCAATTTTGAAGCATTTATTAAAGCTACTAATTTCTGGGATTTTTTCAGCTTACAGACTTTTAATTTGTTTTTATTTAATTCCAATTGGCTTGCATCTATCAATCTGTAAGACCATATAAATGCGTGCCACATCAACAGCTATCATGGTAATATGATATCACTGAACATAAAGGGTAGAACTCAATTGAGTTTGAATTACTCAAGTATCAGTAAAAAAACAGTAACAATGATTCATCTAAGAAAAGCAGCAAAAGGTTCTGTTGGTGGTGGAGCAATGTTAAGAGGGTATAAATGCATTGATGGCGGGGTCTAAAATTTTCTTTGTGACGTAATATAATAAGATATGAGCAGGAGGGTAATCTAGTCTCCAAAAAATTTTACAACCCACATAAAAGAGCAAGAGTAAATTTGCACGGGAACCACACATAAGGGCAATGATATCCAATTACATTGAAAGATCATGACATGATCAAAATATACTTTTGAAATAGCAAATGCTATGTAAATTTGTAATTATTCTCAAAAGGGTTGAAATTGCAAATTATGATGCATCGGATAGATGTATTCAAATCACCTTCGGATGGACCTCGCTGTCCTTGGCAATATATCTCCTGCCAAAGGAACGATGTTATGAGGTTGACATAGTAAATCCTAGCCCTCAATACCTAGTCTATTACAGAGCTATATATAGAAGCCTCAAAGGCAAATTACAATCTTGTCCTAGTCTCAGCCTTTGAAAAAGAAAAGCCCAAAGGCCCAAATCATCATCCGCAAGATTGGGCCAGCAGGCCCATCACTCCAACCATCTCTTTTCGATTTTTCACCAAAAAATTGAAAATAAAACTAGAAGACAAAAACCAAGTATCTTCTTGTTATAATTAGTTCTCTAGACATAAAGTCTTGAGAAAAATCAGGTACTTCCATTGACCAAAGCTTGGCATCTTCCATTCAATTTTGTGAAAGATTGATAGTTGGAACTCAGTCGGGTAATTAAAGCCCTCTAATTGCAATAATTGCATTGCATCCAAGGAGGCCAAATATGAAAATAACCTCTAATACTTCTTCCTTTTTCGCATATTGGGTAAGACTCCACCAATCGAACGACTAGTGTGGCCTATAGGATACTTGAGCCGGATACATTATGATCTAGATATGTAATTTGATCAATTCAAATCAAGCGCTTAACCACTCAGCCAATCCTTAAAAAGTTATGAATATCTATATAAAAATTAATTCTATTGTAAAAAAGTAACGTGATCTCTCATATGAAAATTACTCAGGATCTTGGAAACCAAATATTTACACCTATAGTATCACAGTGCACAAACTATAATTGTACATCGGAGCACCACTTGTGTCCACCCAACTAATTTAGGGACACCAAGTGTTACAAAAGGGAACTTTAGCTCACACTATATACTAAAAAAGTTCCATTGAAAACTAAACGGAACTCTTATGTTAAAGTTACTCTATTCATCGACGGAAAGTAAGATGGGATCCAAGGGCACCTACCTTGGTCCATTGTAGTGTTAAATCAAAATGGTCTGACTGACTACCTTCCCTTTACCCAAAAAAAATAAAAAAGGTAGAAAAGTAGATCTGACTGTTAGGTTAGAGCCATTACTGAAGAACTCTAGTCAAGAATTGGTTGATAATTCAATAGTATTGTGGATGATGATTTTTCGTGCAAAATTAAATAACCTCGATTAGGACGATATTCTTGAATCTTGCAGATAGATTAACATCATTGAACAGGATGTTACGTTGAGTGAGTTTGTACGAATTGACTTTTACATCTTGCTTAATCTTAATTTACAGCGTCCCACACTTATTTCATGTCTTGACTAGAAAGAATCGAAATTTTCACAACTTTTCGAATTTTGACGGTAAAAGAAACACCTTTTCCTAAAGAAATAGTGCAAAGAAACAAGCCAACAAACTGTTCGACGCGACGCATGCATGATACAGTCAAAGAATGAAACGTCAGAAGGGTAGTTGTCGGACGACCGACAGAGCAACACGTACAAACTCCAACGCCCCCCAGCGATCTCTCGTACAAGTTCTGATCATCTGATCAGTCCTTATCAATTTAGCCTCCTTAGCAAGTGCCTCGATTCAAAGCTTTTCCATATCTCTCTCTCTCTCCCTCCAAACGATGGAGCCGACCAAGTCCGACAACGGCGACGTCCTCCATGAATTCTTCCCCTTCTTCAAAGTATACAAAGACGGCCGCGTCGAGAGGATGATGCCGATGGAGAAACTGAAGGTCCCCCGTCCGAGGACGCCGAGGTCCGGTCCAAGGACGTGACCATCTCCACCGAGCCCGCGGTCCTGGCCCGCGTCTTCGCGCCCCGCGGGACCGGCCCGGCCGAGCGGCTGCCCGTCCTGATCTACATCCACGGCGGGGGGTTCTCCATAGGGTCCGCCTTCCACCGGGGCTACCACGAGTACGTGAGCCTGCTCGTGGCGAGAGCCCGCGTCGTCGCCGTCTCGGTCGAGTACCGCCTCGCCCCGGAGAACCCGATCCCTGCATGCTACGACGACGCGTGGGCCGCGGCCCGGTGGGCGTTCGGACACGCCGACGGGAACGGCCCCGACCGGTGGCTGAACGTGCATGGGGATTTCGGGCGGGTCTACATGACGGGGGACAGCGCCGGGGCCAACATTTGCCACAACGTGGCCGTCCGGGCCGGGCGGGCCGGGCTCCCCGCCGGGGTCAGGATAGCGGGGATGGCATTGGTGCACCCCTACTTCGGAGGGACCGACGACGACAAGATGTGGCTGTACATGTGCCCCGAGAACGGCGGGCTGGCGGACCCGAGGCTGAAGCCGCCGCCGGAGGACCTGGCCCGGGTCGGGTGCGAGAAGGTGCTGGTGTTCGTGGCGCAGAAGGATCACCTGAGGGGCCGGGGGCTGTGGTACCGGGAGGAGCTGGAGAGGAGCGGATGGGGCGGGAGCGTTGAGGTGGTGGAGCACGAAGGGGAGAGCCATGTGTTCCATCTCTTGAAGCCTCAATGCGACAAGGCCTTGGATTTGAAGGACAAGCTGGTGGATTTCCTGAAGGGGAGCGTGATGGGAAAAGCATAGTGGAAATCAACTTGAGGCTTGTTCGTTGGCTTAAATAATTTGTGTGGATAGAATGGTCCATGGCCTGACTCTTGCTTTCGATCATGTACGATGTACTATGACTAGCTTCTCTATACCAAGTTGTCATTCCAACGAAAGCACGGGTTTATAGTCTTTCGCAACGAGGCAACGAGGCGTCTTTTGCAACGAGGCGCAAAGTTGGCTCATCAACTAAGAATTTGAGGGTGTGAAAGAATTGGAAACCACTTGAAACCGAACCAAACTAAGTGATTTCCATAGGGACCAGTTTCATTCCTAATTTTAAGTGTGAAAATGCCCCCCCAAACCGAACTGATACATAATTTTTATGTCAAAAATCCCTTCTCTTTCCCGCGTCAAGTCTTTTCGCGTCTTCACAAACTCTGGGGAGTAGAGATATGCAGGTCTTGCGGGAGGCCTGTTTCTTGATTAGGGCCGGCTCTGGGAACATCGGAGAGTCATGGACCTGGTCGTTGGACTTATCGATGGGACGCTAGATGGAATCGGGGAGAGAGGAAAAGAAAGACAGCGGTGGCTTCTTGGAGCGGTCTCTCTAGCTTGTTCATGGCATCACATGCAGTGAGGATGCAGGAGCAGAGGAGGAGCAGAGGAGGAGGAAGGTCTAAATAAAGAGAGAGGAAGCGAGCGAGGAGGAAAAACAGAAGTGGACAGCAGGGGGCGTTAGTCAAAGGAAGTGAAATCACAAGCAGATCCCATAGAACAGAGTGAGGGCAAAAGGAGGAAGATCAGATAGTGCAGAATTTGGAGACAATCTCCTTTAATGTCTACTGTATCATCTACCCGCTCTCTATTTCTTTAATTTTGATTGAAAGGTGAGGAGGGGAATTGGAGATGGAGAGGTCGCACGAGGCAAAAGGGAAAAAACCTCTTCTTCAATGTCGACTGTATCGCCCTCCTCTGGCTGCCTCTGGCTGGTTCCATGGCCACACCAAGACCCCGATCAGACCAGTGGTCCGATTCTCAGATGGATTCAAGGAATAGTGGGCAATTCCCGGTTCCCATTTTGTGGAAGAGCCCTTAGTAGGCAGCTTCTGATTTTAGGATGGACACCACCCACCATAGAACCAATCATCCATAATCAAAAGATGCAAGCCCAGCAAGCCCGGCATACCTGTGCAGGGAAGATTGCCCGCATGGTTTCCACTTCCTTCAAATTTCTTCAAATTTCTTTGAAAAATACTGTCACCGGATTCATACATTCACAAATTAGCTTAGTAGCGGCGTCCCAAAAGTACTGCTCAGAGAGAGAGAGAGAGAGAGAGAGAGAGAGAGAGAGAGTTAGAAACTTAGAAATGCAGGTACCGTAGTCAATTCCCAGGTACAAACCGCATCAACTACGGAAAAGAGGGAAAGACAAACAGACATCTATGTGCCGCTATTGGAGCATAAGACATTTCTGTAAACCTCAGTAAAGCAAAGGAGACATTTACACTGCAAAGCCAATTATAGCTTTTCAGCAACTTGACGAGTATGCACCTGACCTATACTGAAATGAATGGTGGACCGAGCTTGCGAGAGCCTTCAATTCTCAGAGAACCAATTTGATTGTTGTGAGTTTTGGGTGCAGCACCTCGTCCTTATCAGGTAAAACCATGCCCGTGAAAGTTCTCAAGCTCTAGCTATGAGAATGGTATACTAGTTCACTACACCTTGGTGGCTGTTCGGCTGGACATTCCATGCAACAATTTAATGAACCCAAGGAAGCTTAGCTTCCCATCAGCGTGTCTTATCCAGTCGTGGAGGACGGTGTGAACCGGGACAGAAGGTGGGAGACCAAGTTCCTGACATGGGATTCAAGTAGAAAACAATGAGGAACAAAGAGAAAAGAAAGACAAAGATGAGCAAAATGACTGTTGTAGTTGTTCTTGATGAAACACAACTGGTCCCAAAGAAGTGAGCCCGAGCCATGGCAAACAATTACGGAATTTTCAGACATCAAAGCCAAGCCACATAATTATTGTGCTAGGGTTTCTTAAGCACCACTTCAGAGGGGAATTGCATCCCACGGTTCAAAGCAAATACTTGCTAGAATTCAATAATCTTCATTTGCTCTCTCAAATATAAAAAGTGTGACAACCCCCAGATTTTTCTAAATTCCTACTCCAACTCAAAATGTGACAAAAGAATAAATAAATCCTACTTCTGACGGAGATAAAAGAACATACTACCCAAATCAAACTTTGCAAAATGAGAATCCTAATATAGGTCAAATCCAAAATAGATAAGACAACAAATTCAACTGGGCAAAGAATTGTAATCCAATGAGAACTCTTATTTGAGTTGTGAATCAATGCAATAATCCATCTTCACCTAAGCTTTGTAATAGACACATCAATATTTTAACAAAACTCGTTTGATCATGTTGGCTGTGTCAGTGGATTTTGTCATACCCTGGAAAAAGAGGCAAGAGTCACAGATGCACAACCATACAAAATACTCCAACCGTTTATGGAGAATCTAGGGTCTAAGCAAGACAGGGTTTCAGAGTATAACAAGGTGATATCAATGGATTATTTTCCAATTGAACAAGGAACATACAAACGAGAGCACACCTTTAAGGTAGCACAAGAAAATGACAGACAATATAGCAAAATGCAATGCTTATTTCTCTACCATTCTTCCCATATTTTATGTCTGATAATTTTGACAAGTGCTTCAATTCCTCTGTTTTCAGCAACATGTCTCACCATACAGCGAGCAATCTCGAGGGGGTTAACCATTTGAGTATGTTAAGTATTTCTGGAACGAATGACACGGCACTACCAGGGGGCTAATTGAAGCTAATTATGTGTTAAAAATTTATAAATTTTGAAAGTTGATCCAGAGACAATGCTGATAGATGCAAAAGCCAGAACAATTAAACTCACCGAAGCAAGTTCATCAATTACAATGGCCCTGTTTCCATCCTTCTCAAAATGTTCGTACGCAGAACGGGCATGCTGTTCCCAATTATCTAGTGCCTCCAGCTGATGGACACTCAAAGAAGCTGCACAGAACTCTTCGAAATCCATCCTTCTGTATTGAAGTGCATTTAGCTGAAATGTACGGCATATTCATGGTTAGACAGCTAGCAAACACAAAAATCTAAATTGACAAATAATTCATGGAACAGTGTGAAATTAAAGTCCAGGGTCTACCGATGCAAGGAAATCAGGAATGCGAGACTCTTTCATTGCATCAGTTGCATTCTTCACCAGGGCCTGCCAAGAATAAGATTGATGAGAAACTTGCAATGATAACAATTCTGTGATCTCCACGCCATGTCTGTTATACATATTGTACATGTTCCAGCAAATGTGTGCTTGTGGTGTGCAACACGTGTGTGCATGTGTGTGTGTGTGTGTGTGTGTGTGTGTGTGTGTGTGTGTGTGTGTGTGTGTGAGAGAGAGAGAGAGAGAGAGAGAGCAAAGAGGGATGACACTAACCAGCTTCATATTTTCTAAAGTTATGCAGCCACTTTTATTTGGTTCGAGCAGCATAAACTGTTCTCTTAGGTAAACAAGTTCATCTACTGTCAATGTCTTTGCTAATGCCTGCAATGATATATTGAATGGAATTCAGAGAAATTTAGTTGAACAAATAACAAACGTTGAAACCTTGAAATTGTAACATTCATTGTGCCTTTGAATTTAAGATGTTGCTAGAAGTCCACTTTAAATCAGGTCTTAAAATTTAAGCTCAAGACTTCAAGCTCTCTCTCTCTTTATCTACAAAGAATTCAAGCTTAGAAGCTGTGAGATATGCACTACTTACAAATTCAGTTTCTTAATTAGATATCAGCTGAGAAACTGAAGAATCCTGCTGCACAATTTAATTGGATCCAAGGAATTTGTGAGGCTTTTCATCCAAAGCCTCTCCAATTCCCAAATTAGACAAAACTTTCAAGCATTGAAACAGTTCAAACAGATTACAGAGGAAATGCTTTCAAAGAAGTGGGACAATGGAATATGTAACACAAGTATTGTTGTTCAAGCTTGCACTTTCTCAGCATGAAGTTGAATTAAGCACGAAACAACTAAATGAGACCACTACTTTGAATGTGCTAAACTGAGTGGGGCAAAGATGGTACTTGAGGCAATAATATCTTGCTCTGCTTTAAAGTTGTCAAAACAGTCAGCCCAAAAGAGTGACAGTAAGTAAGTAGAAAGAACTGCATTCATTGACCTATCATAGTCGATGATCAAATCCAAATGCATTGCTGTGGGTCACCCTTAAAAACTCAACAATTTGTAAACCACCCAAATTATCCTTCCCTATCTCATCAGATAGATCATAACAAGCAGTATCAATGTATTTAATTTAGATGAGAATTTTCAAAGTGATTAGAATTAGATAGTATATCACGGCACTAACAAAATCAAGACAGAGTGCTACTCCAATTGTCTGAATCATCAGATGGACTCTTTTTATGTGGCTTACAGGAACTAAAATAGCAAACTCAGGTTGGATATCAGAACACAAAGAAAGTCAAGGGAAAGATAGCCTGCAATTGTACTGACACATGATGTGAGTTCATTTTCTGAATAATGTTGTACCTTTCTAAGTTTTGAAATGCGAATAAATCATACTGATGTCAAACAGCTCTCATTGAGCCAGATGATCTATCAACATTGCAAGCTGCTGTTTTCCTAATCATTTATTTTTTAATTGAAAAAGAGGATATTGATAAATGCACACGCACACACACGAGGGTGCGAATGCAAGAGTGCACACATCTGAGTCACTTAAAAATCCCTGGCCGAAGCAACCACTTTTTGCAGTGCAGGAAGTAGTCATCAGAAGACGTCATCAATAGGCATGCATTCATCAGAGCTTTCTAATAATGCTTTACATTAATGAAGCCTCCAAAGGAAGCCCTTATTGAAGTTTAACTCTTCTTTCTAAAATTTAATTTTGGGGGAGTAAAAACATCGAAGCAACAAGCAACTTTATGAGACTAATCGACTTCAAACAAGGAAAAAAGTGCAACACTTCAGTCCAAGAAGAGCTTTGAGGCAAGCATCAAGACATCATACCCTTAATGCAGCTCTTCGCAAAGACGATGACCGCATATAAGCCTTCATGAGTTTAAATATAAGTAGATCAAGAGGGACTTTAACACCATTATAATTCCGAATCCAAGGATGGCCTATGGAAGAAAAAGTTCACGACCTGTCAGTCTACTTCTATGAGCCGTTCAATATTAAAAGTAGCAAGACGAACACTCACTTAACGCCTGAGCGGCACTCATACGTCTTCTGGGATCCTTGTTCAACAGACGCTTGACAAAGTCCTTTGCCTCTGAAGATAAAGAAGGCCATGGTGGTTCATCAAAACTTGGGTCAGCTTTCAGGACTGCACGGAATATTCCAGACTCTGTCCTTGCCCAAAATGGCCGACTACCGCATAATAGAATATAAGCTATCACGCCAATACTCCAGACATCAGCCTCTGTACTGTAGGATCTATGTAAAACTTCAGGGGCAACATAATACGCACTTCCAACTATGTCATTAAGCTTCTCATCTGTAATGCATGTAGAGCACCAACGAGCTTTAGAATTTAGATACCCCATCAGAACCCACAATGTCGATGCTTAGAAATTTCACACTGCAGGGATTGAATGTAAAGCCCCAGCAACAAACCTGGCCTCACAAAATCTGATAAGCCGAAATCTATTGCCTTCAATTGGGAATTCTCATCCTTCAATGTATAAAGGAAGTTCTGAACCAGCAAATAGCAATATTTTACAATTCAGAATGGACCAAGTATGAGAACGACCAGCACATTTTAAATATGTGAACACACAAAATTCAGCATTATACAAGTCATCAGACCCAACCACCATAAGAGAAATGACTTCTATCATATGAACAGTTCATTCCATTACATGACCACATATTATACACAGATGGTTGCAATAATGGGTGTAATTACTTGTCACAATCTGAAAAGCATATTTTGGATAGTGAAAAGCCAAACTAGCTTAAGTAATAAGCCATCACATTAGCTTTTGAAAGAATAGACTTTCTATAACAACATTTGGATGGGTTTCTCAACCAGATATCATAGTACCAGATATAACCCACATGAATTCACAAGTTCCAGGAAACTCCTAGAGTAGTTCAAGGATTAGTAAGAGTAACTACAATTACAATTACTTAATAGTATACACTTAATGAGGCATGTAACCTTCCTAGCTGCCTACTATCTAAGTGTACCTAGCTCAGAGTTTTGTTCACCTCTGGTTTAAGATCTCTATGAACCACTCCTTGGAGATGACAAAATGCAACCACGTTTAGTATTTGCACAATAACAGCCTTTGCGTCATCTTCGGAATATTTGCCACCTCTGCAAATAGAACAGCCATCAGAGAGTTAGCAAAAGGCACGTCACAAAGCACCAGTAGAAAGTCGCTAAGCAGATACCAGAGAAAACCTCACCTAGAAAGTATTCTGTCTAGGAGTTCTCCTCCTTCACATAACCTGGAATTTGCATGTACTACAATGTCAACTTGATAATCAAGCAGTTAGGCATGTGACAAATAGCATACAACCGTAATGGTGACGGTATAGGTCTAGTGCCTCAATATTTAGAGCACATAAACAAAGTCAGTGACCTAAGAAATAGACAACTTGGGAGACCTCTTGTAAAAAATAAATCTGTATTGAGTCCTCCCAGAAACAGGTCGCATTTAACAACAGCATCTGAGCTAAAGATGGAAAAATAAAAGGAAATATAGCACTGAACAGTAATGCAAACTTACTCCATAACAACGTAGACATTATCAGGGTCTTCAAATGCATCATAAAATCGAACTAGATTACTATGTCCTGACAAGGCTCGTAATATCTTCACCTCCCTCCGCACATCTTCAACTGCAATAGCTGTTGTCATCTGAAAAATAAAAGGAAGAAAAATACCATGCTGTCAACAATATGAGAGAGAGAGAAAAGACAAGAAGATAAGAGATCTTCAGCTTAGTTAAAATTTAACATCTCCAATATAAGGACAACATGAAGACCTGTCAAAATGTTCTCTTTTTCTGACGTACATATTAAATTGAAACTTTTTAGCTATTTCTGGTCAAAGTATAAACTAGTTACACATGAAATATAGCACATACCACATTTTGCAATCCAATTATGGAAAAGAATTTAGGCAAGGGCCAGCCAAGATAAGCTAACATATTCACACATACAAGCATGATAACTTTTCCATATGACAATCATTGGACATGAACCATAATGTTCACTAGGACACTCCAATAAATTTGCTTAATATAGATATGGAAATCTTGAAATGTTAAATACTTGACCTTACTAGTAATGAGCAACTACCATGTGTAACATCGTTGTTTGCAGTTGGTAGTTATACCTTCAATTGATCCTACAGTTTGCATTAGTTCATTAGGAACATCATATGAGTCTCAATTCACAAAAGGAGTCTCAATAAAATATTATTTGTTCGTATTACTCGTGTTTCAAGTTAAATCTGACATAACCAGGCTGAGCATAAAATGGTAAGATTTTGTTGCTTGCTCAACTCCTGCTCACATCCAGCAACTAAAAGCAACGGCAGCGAAACGATCTCAAGAGCCACTGTATATTTTGCTCTTCAGGCTTATATTTTGCTATTCGTGCGCACAAGCACATAGAGAACAGCTGCCAATCCCACCTGGGATTACTTTTAGCATTCAATGGACCTGTCTGTAAATAAGATTTCTAATTGCTTTCCTAGAGAAATGAACATATCAGTTTGCATGATCATAGATTTTAGTAACCAATTATTATGTCCTGCCTATAATCATTAGTGCTTTATTCTTTTTATTTTTGGTTTGCTGTTCTCCTAGGACTTCAAATTAGAATACTAGTTAGCAGTCTGCCAACTACAACTCAATTGCCAAATTACTAGCCTGAGAATCACTAGAAAAACTCATACACAATTGAATGTCCTAAACATGGCACACTTTCTTCTTTGCAAATGGGAACAAGCATATTATATTGAATACATCTTTACATGACCTAGAACCAAATATCCGCACTCAACAAAAAATGGTGCAAAGGCCCCATTTATATATGGTTAAGTTGACTTCTTTCTCAAGTTGACTTGAATGTGATCAGAGATAACACAAAATAAATTCCACTGCAAAACTCAGATTTGAAAATGGAGAGATATAAGGTGCTTAAACATGCAATCTATGCTACACAAAAGTACAAGAATAAAAATAGGTCCCCCTCAAACTCAAGTGTGACCTGGGCCAATTTGATGTGACGACTTGTGGTTTAAAAAGTAATATGATACTCAACAATGGTTTGGGCCGTCAAATCCCAATTTTTCAATGGGAAGTCAATGTTGTTCTCTGATAAATAAACCAATACAACCAGGGGCTCTCTGTTTAAGCAAGCAGCCTGGGACACCAGGTAATAAGTCAAGTCCAGCCCACCCAACAGGTGGGTTTGACATTTGATGTAATATAGCAGATGAGAAATAATTTTGTGGAACAAAGAATAGATTATTCTTTCTTCATTTAAAAAGTCTTTCTCATCCAATTTCCACTAGATGAAACTCCACTAATTCTCCACTTAAGGAAAACCTTTAAGCGCATCAGATTGTAGTTTTACATGATAGTATATGCCATCTTAGAGAACTACACGACTATTTATGTAACTAGTTCTTCTGTCATTCTTTTCATCTGGTCTGATGGAAGAGCCAATTATGCATGCCCAAGGCATAGCCAAACAATCAACTTCTAATTGTACAGCTTGCACCTATCTACCAGTTCTATCAAACAAATAGTTGTTATTTTGTCCACTAGTGGCCCTATCATATCATTATTGAATGAGATTTGAAATCCAAACAATGGAGATGTATCGAGTCCAGATTGAGCCAATGCCCCACTCAGAAGTTTCCATTGTATGTCTGATGGCCACAAGTTTGGGCCGGCCAGCAGGCATAAAATTGACTAGCTTTAATGTCATATTGCCTTCTAATATAGGTCCATTTCATGATCTACTCTTGACCATGATCTTGTGGCAATAATTAGTTCCACTTTAAAGGCTTGAATAACCTTTTGTTCCTTCCATTATCAGCCATCAGACAAGTCCCCTTCAAGCTTCATACTTGCACCGATAAATATAATGCAAAAAGTAGTATAAAATATTCCAACTGCGGTTGGGCTTCTGATTAAGTTTAGCGCACTTGCAACAGCTTCTAAATGAAGAAGACCCCATCTATTTACTTTTTGGGACCATGACAGGAATAAAAAAATCAAAATCGCTATTGCAGAGCCTAGACTAAACTAATGGTGCTGTCAAAAGTGAAGCTCCCTTACCCAGCACTGACTAAAATATCAATAAACAAATTAGTTGGCCACTTTCAGAACTCCTGCACATGGACTATCTAAATCTGAAGCCAGTCCAAGTACCCTTCATCTAGAAGGATTGCTAAAGCGACTCTACAAAAATTCCAGCTATCCACTTCAAACTTAAGCGTTCAAGTTGAACAGTTCCAATCTACCACCGCAAATATCATCCCCCACCTACTCGGATAGGCAACAGAGATTTCCAAGGAAAAAGAAAAGTACTCAAACATAAACATCAGCAAAGAATATTAAACAAAGAAAGGTATCAGATCAAATGATGAGTCGAAAAATTCGCAATAATAAGCAAATCTGCAACATTATGCGCGAAAAAAAAAAAGGGTTGAAGCTGGATATCAAATAGGAAAAGAACTCTGACCAAAAAAACAGGAAAAGAACACCCAATTTTTCTTCCAGGAGGACAAGTCTTCACTTTGAGACAAGCCAAAAACTAATCTTCAAAGCTTTAACAAAAAAATGAGTAAAGATCAAGTCCCAACTTTTGCACAAACAAGCAAATGTGCAGAACAAGATCTAACCAATTTCACTTTAACCCCAAAAAAAAAAAAAAAAAAAATCAAATCAAATGCATAAATCCAGAGATCAGACATTAGCAAGGAGGGGAAAAAGAGAACCAACTTCGTATTCTACGACGCAAAAAAATATAAACTTGGGACCAACCTTAGCCTTGGGGATGACCTTTACGGCAACCTGCTGTCCCTTGAACTCCCCTTTCCTGAACTTCGCAGAGCAGGTGTACCCGAAATGCCCTCTCCCCACTTCATCCCCAACCTCCAGCCGGCTCGTGAGCTCCTTGGAAAACCCAAACCTCTTGTCCAGCTCCACCCGCCCCTCCCCTCCCCCACCCCGTCCTCTTCCTCCGGTATCGACTTCGCCGCCTTCTTGCCCCGCCGCCGCGCGAGCACCGCCTTTATGTGCTTCGCGGGCGACGGTGGGGGGAACGGCCCCTTGAAGAACCTCCGCGGCGTGGAATTGGCGGAACCCGCCGCCGCCGCCGCCGAGGCCGGAGACTTCTTGAGGAAGTGGGCGGGGCTGGGGCTGTAGAAGGGGAAGAAGGGGGACTGAGGGGTGGTAATGTTCGAGGTGGGTTTGTCATGGAGAGGAGTGGGAGGGGACTTCGGGGGCTGTGAGGGGTGAGCCTGGTCATCTGGGGAGAGCTCCCTTGATGCATAAGGGTTGGGCTTCGGTGGCTTTGAGGTGCAAGTTCCCATCTTTCCCTTCAGCAAGTGGACCAAAAAGGACAGAGCTTTCTAGCTTCTACTGCATTTTTGCTGCTCAGTATGTGAGGAAGAGATCCAACAGTTTTCAGAGAGAGAGAAGGGCACCGGGCAGTGTCTTTCTCTCTCTTGACTAACCCCTTCTCCCCAGAGAGAGAGAGAGAGAGAGAGAGTTTGGTGGTGTTTTATTGGTAAGAAGTCTGGTCTGGCGCTATAAATGCTGGTGCTAAACCGGAACACAGACAAAGAAAGAAAGAGAGAGAGAGAGTTTGGGTTTGCAGTTGTTGTTGCAGCAAAGCAACAACGCAGAAGCAGGGGAAGGGGAAGGAAGGAGGGGAGAGGAAGAGGTATGTGGATCTTGTTGTCCACGTGGGATCAGTAACGACGAATTTCTCTTTCTCTTTATAAGAATATAAAATATATTCGATGGGGTCTATTTTCTGGATACACACACATGTATATATATATATAATAATAGTCTTTTGATCCGATATCTGTGCTTTCACTTCACAAAAATTCTTCTAGAGGGACCGAGTCACATCAATTAGTTACCTCCACTTCCGTCCTCTGCTTCGGCAAGAAACGAAAAAAATAAATTCTGAGGATTATAATAAAATGTCCCAGGAAAACATTTTATATGGGAAAATATTAAAATCAGGAAAGAAAAGAAAAATCAAGGGATTCAAGTTTTGGCAATAAATCACTGTGTGTAGAGTTTGGATACTAATTTGCGTCAATCACACCTTTTGATGTAGACTCCTTAGAGGCAAAACATCTAATATCTTTCAAAATTTCCGTAGGTTAATACATAAAATCATGCGTAGCTTTTTGTATTTTACCAAAACTTATTATATATATTTTTAATTTTGGAAACGAGTATATCTAATCAAAGTTAGGAGTAGAACATTATTGCCGCCGAATGTGTTCTTATGAGATGATATTAATGGGTCTAGTCACGAACAAATCATATGGAAAAATGGATATTCAATGAGCATCTATTGGCTTGTATGAAGTCATTTTTACTTTTGACTTTGTATGGATTTTGCAGAATTCATATTTTGATTTTTGTCTAACCTGAGATGCTTGACTTATTTACCCTTTAGTAGAGAGTCATATAAACTCAGTCTTCTCCTTGAATTGTCATTTATTCGCTCTCCTGGCCCACCCCCGTCCATAGAGGAAATAAATTCATGATTTGATGTTTAGGTAATTTGAAATGCTGGACCATTCACCACTTAAAAGAATGACCTAAACTTAGTCTTTTCCTTAATTTAATGTTCACTGGCTTATTAGGCCAAACCGAATCACAGTGGTAAACTATAGAGAGGAGTGTTTTAAGAGAGAATACTTTATCACTCTTCTTATATTGAGGAGACTATTATGTATGCGTGAATCCCTCTAATTACAACTATAAATATTTCTTTAATCTAATGGTGAACATCCAGTCTCCCTATCACGAATTACCACATGATTACAAGAATTCTTTTGAATACAAGTCTGTGTTTACATTGGCACTTTAGTATTTTGGAGACACGGTCATAGGTAAAAATCAGAAGTAGTTGATAAGTAAAAGTGAGCAGAATTTTGACCTATATTACATGGATAATAGTCTCTTCAGAATTTCCTTAAGCTATTGTTTGGTTAAGCTGAAAAAGATATGTTGTTATTGTAAAATATTAAATAATGTGACAACCATTTGAATAAAGTGTGCAGGCAAAGTGATTTGATAATAGCTGAAAATTGAATAATGAATGTTATTGGTTTCTTACCAACATCGTAAATTTAGTGAAAACAAATCCGCTCTAATATAACACAATTGGATGTGTGTGGTCCAAAACCCAAAAGGAGAGTATAGACACTACACAAGAACACCATCTTTGATTATGGTAGTAGCTATTACATTGCAAGTTTGTTATAGGTTGACTGCCTATTCTAACGATACGTGTTATAACAAATATTACAATGCAGTTGCTATTATAGCTAGCTATTGCATGTCTTCTTTTGTGTGTTAGCTATATGACGGCCTAGGCTATAATAGCCATTACAAATATACACCCAAGACTCTTTTCTCCCATTCATTTCACCAATGGGATAAGTACAACATGAGTGCCATAATTTTTGTATGGCACTCAATTGAATATCATAACTTTCTTTTTCGTTCACTCAAATGGTACAAATTTAAAAAATCAATCACTTAAATAATGTTGGCAATTGCTTCAACGAAAAATCCAACTTGGATGTTGGTCATCCTACGTGGTATCGTCGCACTAACATAGATAATTTATATAATTTTTTTGTTCACTTAAGTGTTATAAATTTGAAAAATTTATCACTAAAGTGCCACAAATTTTAAAATATTAATCACTTAAATATCACAGACAATGTGCCTTGTAGGAAAATCTATCATCAGCCTTGCTGATAATGGGTGAGGCTGCCTTGTTGACCGATCTTCGAAGATGTTATTAAACCACATTTCTAAGGAAGATGATTCTGATGAGGATGACGAGAAAAAGAGCAAAACCCAAAGTGATCGTTAGTGGCAGCCTTTAGGAATTCGATTATATTAGTAAGCTAAGTCTTTGTAGTGTAAGTACTGGCCCTTCAATCAATATCCTTGCCCCTCATTCTTCAAGAATTAGAATGAGGGAGGGCGCAAAGGCCCTTGCTAGATTTCGGCAAGGCCGCCAAGGGCTTAGGTGAGGCTATTTTGCAGTCAGTGCACAAATAAAAAAATAAAATAAAAACTAAAAACTAAAAAATTTAAAATTTTAAAAAATTGCAAAAAAATCCACATGGGACAATTTGCCAAAACTTGAATGCAATTGATCGATTTTATTCCAATGTGATAGTTAAGCGAGTGAAAACAAAATTATGGCATTCAAGTGAATGTTATGTAAAGTGTTGACACTCGCGTTGTGCTTGTGCCCCTCACTATTGCTACACTACATCAACTACACTTGATATTTGAGTAACTTGATTAAAGGATTATTCATGATATACTAGTCAGTACAATATTAATTGCTTAGGGGGGGTGTTTAGTAACATTTCTATTTTAGGAAATAATTTCTATTTAGCAATAATTTTTTTCCATTTCTACTCCTGAGAACAAAAAGGTAATTTTTTTTACTTCTTATTTCTATTCCAAATATATTTTCTAGCCACTTTTCTATTCAGAGAAACAAAAAAATTAGTTGACGTTACTAAATAAATTTATGTTATTTTTCTATTTTGGAGAATAACAAAACAAAAAAATAGAAAATACAATGGTTACTAAACGGACCCTTATTATCAAAGATGATGGTGATCGGTATAGGAATTGTGTTTTTTTTTTTTTTTTATATATAATTATGTGGTTATAAAAACATGGAATAGAATTCGATCCTAAGTATAGTTAGGTAATCCAATTCCATATTTTTTTAGTAGGTGTACTCTATGTGCAATCCCAATCCGTGCTCTACTTTTCGCCAAGCATGACACAGTGGAAAACTGAAATTCAATCTTTTGAAGAATTCAATTCCACATTGAATCAAACGAAGTATTCCTTCTACATTATTAAGTCCACGTAAAGGGAATCGGGTGAGTGAACCAATTCATTCCACTTATCTCCTTCACGTCCCCATCTTGTCGTTTTAGGAGTTTTTTTTTTTTTTTTTTGGTCGGTTCTATTCTATTCCTACTCTACACTCACTCTCAGACTTTTGCCCTGCCTCTTGCAGGGCGTGGGAGTCGAAAGTCACTCCTGAAACTTACGCATCCCCATCCCATTCTCTTGAAAATGTGGGGATTTGAACCCCTCATCTCCCACTTCCATGTTGGAAGGGTGACCACTGGGGCAAATCCCAGTGGTTGTCGTTTTAGGAGTTATGCATAGTGATATTTTCCTATCACAATACTCAATACTCAAGAAAGTATTTCATGTGACTATACGATGTGATATGGATCTCATCGTACATGGTGTCATGTATGTATGCTTCTCTCTTATAATTGGTCAGTTGCATCTCGTATCTCTATTACATGATCTATGCATCTTATACCAACACCTTCTCCATATTAATCAACCGATTGCGAGATATAAGCCACACATTCCTATGCAACTAAATATGTATACTAACCAAAAGAAGAAGGGATCTAATTATGAAGGCCAGCATTCTACAATATCTCTATTTATTTGCGAAACACGAGTGATTTGAAAAATCTTTTTGTAAAAAAATGATTGCTTATATTACTTATAAAAAAGAATAAACTAAACTTATTTTTGTCATCCATAAAAATATTTAAATATAAATTTCTATTGATAATGAAAATATGATTAATTTTAAGAATATATTTTACAAATCTAAGTATTTTACACCTTCATGATCCTGCGTGACCAAGCGGCCTGTGCGTTCCGCCCATGTGCGTTGCCAACGCATTTTTAATGGGGGCAGTGGGCGTAAATGGAGTGGTTCATCCAAGCCGCACGCCAGATATCAGATAATGAATTTATTCTAATTATGCCCGGCGTGCAGAAGTGGTTAAAGAGATGCTTCCAAACGAAATTTCTTAAAACGCGACAATGAATGCGTCCTTCGAAGTCAATTATGGAGCCATAGCGCTTGCAAGTTGTGAGGCCCTTGGCAATCAATAATTTGGAAGGATGCAGCCAAGAAACTCAACCCAAGTTTTAAGGAAAAAAAAAAAGGAACAAATTTGATTGTCAAGTGTTTTTTTTTTTTTTTTTTGTCAGTCCTACTCTATTTCTACTCTAACACTCACTCTCAGACTTTTGTCCTGCCTCTTGTAAGGCGTGGGAGTCGAAACCCACTCCTAAAACTTACGCGTCCCCATTCCATCTCTCTGAAAATGTGGAGATTTGAACTTCCCACATCTTCCTTCCACGTTAGAAGTGTGGCCACTGGGGTGAATCCCATTAGTTTGATTGTCAAGTTGACATAGAAAAAGCTATGTTTAGAAAGGATTCCAAAAGATAGTGTATATTTTGAATCATGAAGTGCAAATTACAATATCTTAGACGTTTAATAACCAAATAACTGAAATCGAATAAAAAAATTAAGGAAAAGATATTGATAAAAGGAAAAGTTATCAAATCACAACTAGAAAATTCTGTAAAACGTCTCTGAAATCTGTAACATCTTGGAAATCAAGAAAATGCGGGAATTAAATATTGTAACCCATTTGTAATCTCGAAGATTACACAATCCTCTTTGATTTGTGGAACTGTCCACTCTTACAACGCTCCAATGTTTCCATAAAGACATTTGCATGTTGTTCTATTTCACAAGTAGTTTGAAGGATTGAATAATTGATTTATATGTTTAAGTGTCGAATTCCTTATATACCAAGGGTAACTCTCCTTGATGATTCCATCATAAGTTAGATTTTGCGCCTTGTTTTGATCTCATGATATTCTTGAGGCCAAATTGGCAAAGCTTAAAAATCATTAGAATGAAAGGGAGTGTGCGTATTCCATAATCACCCTTGCATTAAATTATAAAGCATAAAAAAAATACATAATTAGCATATCTTGAAACTACCCATTTTCCTTCCATACACAACTAACCAATTCCATCCCTTAGTGTGTATGTTGATACTAGCGGATAAATAAATGATCAACTATGAATATGATAGAATAGTCATTTCATGATAGTCTAGAATACCCACATGTACATTACGAATTTCACTTATGAACCCCAAAATTAAACATAAGTCCCCATCTCTCTGTCTATCTAATTGCTCCACCCACACCGGATGTCGACCGCCACGATGATGGCACCACCATCGTCTTGGACGCCTATGTCCAAGCGTTGGCTTCTATATCCTCCTCTCTCTCTCTCTCTCTCTCTCTCTCTCTCTTCCTGCACACCAACTCACTCGATCACCATTGCCGTCAACAAGACCTAGACCTTGGATGGGTATGGCGATTGCTGCCGCTTCGCTTATGCTGTCGACTTATGTGCCCTCGAACCAAACTCACTTGATCACCATCGCGGTCGATAAGACCTAGTCCTTGCCCCTTGGATGGGGATGGTGTCGCTCTCGCTTCACTTATGTCATAGACTTAAAGTGCGCTCAAAAGGTCTCGTCAAGAGAGAGAGAGAGAGAGAGAGAGAGCAAAGTGATAGGCCTAAGAAATCAGACTACTTCGCAGAGGCGATAGGGCCGGCGGATGCGCTCAATTATTGGAGGGGACGTTGTGAGAAATAAGTAATTAGGTTCAGATCATGATTGGGATTATGTTTATTAAGGTCTTCTTGGTGCACCTTCAATATGAGGATTATAACATATATCGTCAATGTAAAAAAAAAAAAAAGGGTTTTACACGAGCAGCCTTATACAATATTAATTTAATAAAATGGGTAGTATAATCCTGAAATCGAGGGTGGATAAGACCATTTGTATTACACTAGGGTTACATGCTCTATTTGACTTTTTATGCTAAAGGTGTGTTTATTTAGTGAAAAATAAATTATTTGAAAAATACTTTTTAAAAAATGATTATTTGTATTGTTTAAAAAAATTAATGAAAAAAATATATTTCATGGTACATGTAAAAATCTAAACATAAATGGTTATGGATAATAAAAATATTTATCATTAACTAATTATTGTAACAATGAGATTGATTTTTTTAGAAAAGATATATTTTTTTTTAAATTATTCATTTCTCATGAAACAAATAGAGCTTAAGTCTACAATTGGGCATGTAATGACTGCACCACAAAAATAAGCCAAAAAAAGGGCCAAGTGTCCAAGCAGATAAACCAGTCTAAAATCTTTTTCGATTAGTTCAAAAGTGCAATGATAATAAAATCTTTCTTTTCAGCCAAGATCTTTTATTCCAAATGATTATCCATTTATCAATTCTTTCCTTTTCTTTATGTTGGGAAAGTCCTTTTGGGACATATAAAATCTCATATCAAGTAAACCTTTCTTTAATAAAACGAATTGTGTATAGCACGAGAAAAACAGTCCGGCAAGCCAAACCATCTTGTTCACTTTCCAAGATTCAAATCATGGGCTCCAATGTAAAATCACAGCTACCATAAAAAAAAAAAAAAAAATCACTCAAAAGGACTCTTTGCATTTGTCAACTCGATTCCATTGCAAGTCTAGAAACGTCATGTGCCCACCACGCATAAACTAATCCTGCCATATGCATCAAAATCTTCAATCATGCAGTCCAGACAAATGATGATAAAGCAAAAGTGAAATGTGGCAGCTGGTCAATGTTGTAGCGGACCGGATCGCCGAGGATCGGGGGGTGGGGGCGGCGGGGCCAGTTTTAGCCAATAAAAAAAAAATTAAATATAGCGTTTTATTTTTATTTATTATATTTTATTTTATTTATCATGTGGGAGAAAGCTAAGCTATAACGTTCCAGTGCCGCGGGTCACGAGAAAGCATGGATTGGTGTGCAGGTGGTGAAAATATCCATTATTGTTATTGATCAATCTCGCAATTCAATTGGAGGGAAGAGCATAGAGCAAAGATAAAAAGGGGTAGGAATCCTAAGATTAATCATCTTTTTAATCAATGCCAGAGGGATTGAGGGCACGGCTAATGGCTAATTATATTATAAGTTTGATATTGGGATCCAAATATTTCATCTGTAGCAAGGGGTTCACCTACGGGATAATTAAAGTGGGGGAGAAGTGGGGGACCTTTATTGCGTGGAGTTGGTACTTAAAAAGGGCCAACATCTGTTTTGGCCATTTTGAGGAAGACATTTATTTCATTAGGCATCAACCATATTAAGCAATATATCGACTTTATGTGGATATAATATCATGCAAATTGTGCCAATCAGTGTGATTGGCTTATAGTTTGGCCAATAGGAGGATTAGCACGTGCGAGAGATTGGCATTGGCCAATGTTGACTTCAAAATTCGACAGGTCTGTCATGGATGGCTAATATTGAAGAGGGGAACAGATATTTGTAAGTTACAAGCAGTTGATGACAAATAGTTAGAATATATATGACAGAAATTGTAGGCATACACGTGGTGGGAGAGGTTAAGATGGCGCCAAATTAGGTAAAAGTCTATGAAAAATGAGGGAACCATTGTTTTCTCGTCAAATGTTATCCCAAAAATATTGAAGTGATAGAGATTGTGGTTAGACACATAAACAAATTGGCATACATGATGAAGTAATTACCATGAATGTCAAACTTGTTAGCAAAAATTAATACTAGTCGCGTTCAAAACGTGGGGAGCACGTTTAGAATATTGGGGATATGTCCAAAAAGTGAAGAACACTTCCAAAACGTGGAGAACAAAATTCAGAATGTAGGATTGAGATTCTAGAGGCTCATGATAATAAAGGTATACTAGCATGTGGCCTTATGTCCAAAACTTGGGGAGTATGTCCAAAATTTGGGGAACGCATTAAGGAGCTACTCTACTCTTAGAATGTCAAAATAAGATTCTAGAAGCTCATAACTATATAAAGAATGTCTTAAGTATGAAGAAAGATATGCACTCAACCAATTCGTAAGATTTTACTTAGGATCAGTGGACCACATGATACAAGTCCCTCGTGCCATGTATACAAGAGAGTGACCTCACTCTAATGCAGATATTCTAAATACTTTATAATCGAACTTGGAAATTGATTCCATTTGGGATGCCTATTCACGGGATTATATGCACAAATGCCTAAACCACTTTCTTTGATTCGGTCTACATTCATGAAATATCTTTGGAAGTGGACATGTCTATTAGTAACGACATCTCTCACTAACCAATTCTTCATTGAATGAATGGACGAAAGGCCTATTTATTGCAAAGTGTCTAAAATGATAGGGATAATAATACAAATGGTCTTTGAAATTTAGTCCAATGTGAAACATTGTTCCTAAATTTTTAAATTATGCAATGTGGTCCCAAAATTTTGGCTCAATATAGAATACCATCCATAGACTTTTAATATGTTCAATGTGATCCCTGAATTATTGGTAAATGCTTTATGTTGTTCCTAAACTATATGAAAATATTTAAAAGTCCAAGGATCATGTTGAATATTAGACTAAAATTTATGAATCACATTAAACAAATTAAAAATTTGGGGAACGACATTGCACATTGGATAAAGTTTAGGAATTACATTGAACAACTTAAAAGTTTAGGTTCAACATTATATATTATATGAAAGTTCATGAACTTTTTTTGTCAATTTCCCATAATGATAATAAATAGCTTCAACTGTGCTATGTTAAAATCTGAGTGGAAATGGAATCCTCGGGTTGGTAGGTTATCCTGTGTCGGGTAGACACGTTATAATTGTTTTTTTTTTTTTTTTTTTTGATGACCTGGAGAACCTCGCACAATCGGCAGCTGGAGGTAAACCATTGAGGGCGATATGTGCTAGCCACCACACATGTTATAATTGTTTGTCGCTTCGTTTCATAAGAATTTGGGCGACATCAAACCAGTCAAAATCTTAGGTACATGTCGGACTTTCCCTTTGCGAGTTCCCTCCATGCCTAACTTAAAAGTTGGCAAAACTCTTCAAAGTTTCTCATTGTGACAGGGAAGAGAGACTACACAAGATGTTACCCCCCTAATCCGAGTTAATCCTGCATGCAATTCAACCATGTAGAGCGCAGCTGCCAAAATCTCTTGACGCGACTCCTCACATGTAATTTCAATGAAATTATCATGGAAAATTGACCATCAATGTGAAAATAACCCTTATCGGGCTTGCCTTCGCAATCTAGAAAAGTGCGTGGGGGCAAATTAGGTTCACGAAACAGGATTGTTTTCCTACACCATTGAATACAAACAATTTCATGTATGGACCATTTATCCAAGCCTTCGGTTGCATATTACCAAGACCATGAGATCAATGAGGAGCGTTTCATTGTCCCGGAAATTATCTAGCTATAGCGGGCGCCCTTGTCATTAAAAAACAGTAATTTAACAATTTTCAATAAAAGAAAAAGTTGTGATTGATGATATTCTATGCTTGCTTACGATCAAAAGAATATGCCTACAGAAGAATTGATCTCATATTAATGTATGCAATTGACGATACTTTGTATTGAACCATGACAAAGAAATAAATTGGTTTATCATATCCTATACAATTTTTATGCATGGTCCCGAGCGCCAAAAATGAACTTGAGATTGAGAAGAACATGTTTCATATGATAATTACATCACTTGGGCACATCACCTGACATATACCAAGCAATGTAACATGTCAATCCAAATTAAGTATTATCAACCTTTAAGCCCTAAGTAAGATTATATGCCAATTACTTGAGAGTGACATAACTAGTCGGTCAAATTATGTCAGTCCCGCAGTCAACACGTAAAATACTTTTCACACATCGAGACCATTTGTATTGAAAGTTGTTCCTTGCGGTATGGTATAAGAATCCCATGAGGAAGCTCTTTCCATGGCGCTTTTACTTTATGGTTTCTTAAAGGGCCTTCAAAATCATGAAAGTCCAACTAAAATCTCACTATAAATCCCTTCTCATCATGCCATCGGTGCTAAGTCAACATATGAGAGCTTACTTCCAAAATATCACTGTCATTGAAGAACACTAGACGGGGATCTCACATCATGGAGCACCGATAGTATAATGTCTATCCTTGACATATATAAGTATATAAAAATATTTGCTGTAGTAGTAGCACTGGATTTAAATCTGATTAATATTTCAACCTGAATTTCAAGATGGGTATTTGATTTCTCTTGCTACCAAGTACCAAATGCAAACATTCTATATACGGTTCAACCAATGAGTGTCAACTTGTAATTTATCTGAGATGAGATTGATGAAGTATTTAATGATTTATATGAGGTGACGTCACCTATCAAAAGTGAATTACGCGAGTAGTGGAAACAGAAGAACAAGTTACAAAATTGCTCGGACAAATGAATGGCTGGCATAAGAAATTTAGAGATTTTATAGTTTCCATTATATATTATACAAGAAACATGAAAAGTAAAAATAAAAAATATTAGAAAAAACCACAAAGAACCCCTTGCCCACCATGACATATTTACATTGAACGTTTATTTGTCACATTATGTGACACATTTACTCTTCTGTCATATGATTTTTCAGCCAAAATAATGTTTTCATTTTACTTAAGTCACTGAGCACCATGTCAACATTATTTGTTTTTTGAGTGTCTATTTAGGCTGATTTTAATGGCACTCATTGATGGAGGGTAAATTTGTAATATGGACATAAATATGGGATTTTTACCATCACAATTTTTTTTAGGGTAAATATGTTATAATAGGCATTGTTTAAAGTTTTCAATAACTTTTGCCCAAAGGATCTGAATTTTTACACTGTGTAAGAAGTTGGCAACTGTTGATACTAAAAAGAGTGATTCTATAAGAATTTGCAAATATTTTTTGATAAAGAACAACTAAATTGATTTTCACCCTCTCAAATTGTTACATGATAAAGGTCATAACTCCAGACGTTAAATTAAAATATGCAAAGTAATACTCAAGAAAATTACAATTCTGATGAGCCAAATGCAAATCAGCTTCATACCTACTCCGCGGAACCGAAACAACAGTTGAAATGAAATGAAACTTTATATGTATCATTCCAAAAGGACAACCCATGAAATGAATAACTCCAAAACTTTTTATTCAAGGAAAGATAAATTAAAAAATTATGAGGCGTATACTTTGAAAACCCTTGCTTAGAATCTTGGAGTTCGACCGTCCGAATAAAAAGTGGAACCTTCCCGTGAAAGTGGTTTGCCTCCCATCATATTAGCCTAGGGGCAGTGGCGAAGTTAGGTTATCTTGTCAGTGGAGGCAAAGAAACATGGCCAAGTTATTTTATTCGACGGTAAATCACATCAACAATTTAACTTTGCACAAAAGCTCATGTTTAGGCCGAGGCAAACACCCTCGCACTTGACCTTTTATCTAGTACGCTTGATCTATATCAACCTACTCCACATGAATCACTAAATCATGTGCATTCCATGTTAGAGAACCACCACTCGTTACTATCAAGCAAGGATCAAGTCCTCGCGTGATGGTTGTGAGAGCCGGCCAACTTTCACTCCGCCTTGGAATGCACGATGACTCCACCACCGCTTGAGTGCACACAACCTTTTGGCCTGCCCATTTCGCGTAGAGGAGATAAGATTAGTATGGAAAAATTATTTTAAAAATTGTCACCTAAGCTCCTCATTTGTTTTCGACACAAAGTGTTAGAACTCAAAAGAGCGAAATGAATATTTTTATGAATCGTTTGCACTTTAAACGTAAATTTTAGAACTTCTTATGTGCTTGTCTCATGAAATTATGCTTTTCAGTTCCACGAAGAAAGGTCTAATAGAAGCTGTAGGGTACAGGAAAGCCTCTCATGTTGATGGGATCCTTATCACATGGGAGAGAAGATTATTCAACGGTCCACACCGAGTGATCATTCTCCACTCCCAAATACCGAAAGATTCTTCAGATATAAGTAATAAGCCCATAAAAGAAAGTGAAGATTTACACGATCTGATCTCATCAAGATGCGTTTGAAAGTTCGACCCCTACTGAGCCCTAGATGTCCTGCCATCCTGCGCTCCATCAATGCGCAAGAGGGGTCACCTTTTTCCTAATCGCGGAGGACGTTGGTGGGGGGGTCAAATTGCGTTGGGAGTCACTGTTTTTCCCTTATCGTGGAGCCAGACTCTCTGTGGAAACAGTTCAGACACTCGAAAATAATAATAGCGATTCATCAAGAAAGACAAGTACGGGTCTCCCGACAACCACCACTACCTTCTGTACTTAATTTTTTGGACCAAGAACTGGAAAACCCGACGTTTTCATCTAAGGGAGTTGATCGCATACCCCCATCAAGCCTGTCCACCAATTGGGGACCCAGCTTTGATGGGCATTCGTGTGATGCATAATGTGAAGAACATAATTCGTGCTGCATAAGAATGATGTTGATGGGTTTTCTACTGTGGTCTACAGAACATGTAGCTTCACCAATTCGAAATTGGGATCATTTGCCTTCATTTTGTCCAGAAAGGTTGCTGTTCTTTTTCTCTTCCATTATGTGCAGCATGCACTAAGAGAATGATGCCCCCTCTCGCTCGTTTGTGGCACAGTTTTGATTAATATCTAGGCCAGTTCCAAGAACAATCTGGAAGTGGTGCCAATTTCACAAATAGCACATGAAGCGGATTTTGTCTCCATTAATAACTTAGAGTAGGGTAATGTGTCTCAATCAACCTCTCGATCCATGGTGGCCCAATTTCCCACCCAACAACGAGCACATGATATTTCATGTGATAAGAGGGGTATTTTTGTCCATTTTGGCATTTTTCATGCATTTCTGGCCGTTCAATAAGACATTTAAACCTTAATGAGCCAAGGGGGTTTGTTAAGATGCATTTCTCAACTTCAAATTGTTAAATGAAACAAAATCCACATTAGAATGCTATTTACAAAAATAGCGCTGCTTTGAGATATTTGTTTAATTATTTATTAAAATATTTTGTTTATTGACACGAGTTTAATCTCCAATTTTATAATCAAAGAATGTGGATCCTCCGAAGGTAAAGAGCATCCACCGTGCTCATTTGGATGATTTAGAAGCCCCCACCATTTGAGATACTTACCAAAAAAACCTGGAAATGAAACCCTTGACTCTCTCTCTCCCCCTCTCCATCTCCCTCCTCTCCACCTCCCATCTACCTTTGTCATGTCCATGAGTGCCCCATCATTGCTGCTCCTCCTCCATTTACGTTTTCTCGTCGCCATCCCATCGGGTCAATGTGTCTCTCTATCTCCATGCCTCTCTCATCCTCGCTTAATGAAGATAAAAGGAACGCGTGGTGGTCATAAGGTCAAGACCATAAAAAACCGGCACATAGGATACGGGCTGAGTGATGTCAGATCCGGCAACACGAGCCTGGATCAGGGGGAGAGAGAGCAAACTCGGTGTCGAGGCTCGTAGCTTGGTCGATGTCGCCCAGCTTGGAGGAGGCTGGTGGCGAACAAATTGGTATGCGATTGGCTTGGGGTCGTGCGGGAGCTCGGGCTCTTCAAGGGCATTGAAGCATGCAGAGGGAAAAATGGAAAATGCGAAAAATTGAAAGCAAAGGAGAAAAAAATAAGAACTGTCCAACACATTTACACCTCAAGGAGGTGACTGCGCCTCGTGCAGTCACTCTCCGAATTCTAAAGAATCTCAATCCATAATCAAATGAGCAAGAAGTAAACATAAATAATTTCTTTTTCTTGGACATTGTAACGAGACATCTCAAGTTTCACATTTGCATTAAAGGTCTTGTAATGTTACCATAAGTAATGATCCAACCCAGATAATTGAGATTTGTAGAATAAGAGAGAAAAGTGTAATATTATGTATATTACCAAAAGAAGAGTGCAAAACCCCTATATACAAGGAGAGAAAGCAACTGAACAAAATTACAATTAAAGTAAACCACAACTGACCTAATCCTCAACAGTAGTCCTAAATATATCTCAAACGCTCCCCTAAAAAATCAGGTGGCTTAAAAGAAACCAACTATAGTTTAGAAAAAAAGATATGAAAAACGCCCAAGTGAATGGGCCTTCGGTGAAGATGTCATAAGTTTGATCAACAAATTCAATGGATACAACTCGAATAGTACCGAGAAGAATTTGGCGTTGTCAATGTGCTTGATGCATTCATGAAAAATATCATTTTGTGCTAATTGGATAGCATTTCAATTGTCACAATGAATGATTGCACCACTGTTATGACGCTCTCGCATGTTTTCTAATAGACATCATAACCATAATAGCTATAACGTGGTAATAGTAAGAGCTCGATATTCTAATTTTGTGCTAGAGCAAGCAATAACGGTATATTTTTTGCTATGCCATGAGATAAGTGAGTTGCCTAAAAAGAAACCCTAGCCTTGGTAGCATCTGAATAAGCTATCAACTCTACGATAGAGTGAACAAAAAAATGAAGGTCATAAAATAATGTACCCTTGACGAAGCAAAGAATTTAAAGGACTACAGCAAACTAAGTCATACAAGGAATGGTTATGTATTGATTGACAATATGAACATGGGCATTATCTGATCGAATAACAGTGAGATATATAAGACTACAAACCAATTGTCGATAAAGTGTTGGATTTGAAAGAAAAGTCCTATCTTCGACATCAAATTTGGCATAGGTCTCGATATGAGTTGTAACTACCTTGTTTGTTAGTGAGTTATGTTCAAGATAGAAGATCAATGACATATTTGGCTCGAGAAAGATAATAAATAGAGGAATTCAAAGTACCCTCCAACCAAAAATGTAGCTGAGTTGCTCAAAATATTTTTTTTTCAAATTGTTCATTGAAATGAACAATTGTAATTTTAAATATATCTCTAACACAAATTATCACAACATAAGTACTCTTTTTGGGGTTTGCTCCATATGAATCAAGGTGGATCATTACCAATGGTAATAGAGGAAGACTCTTTCTTGGATATGCATGGCGCAAGATAAAAATTAGGGGTGCGTTTGCTTGTATTTGTTCAAAAATTGTTCCAAGGAACATAAATAAAAAAAAAGTATTTCTGTTCCGCTAAATAATTTTTGAAGGAAGAACGCGTTTAGTAAATTTGTTCAGAAATAGAAAAAGAACATAAACACATTTGATAAACTTGTATAAATTTTTTTTATTTCTTTTATTTTTTAATATTTTTATTTTATTTTTCCTATTTTCTTTCTTATTTTTTCCTATTTTTTTTTTTTTTTTTTTTCCTTTTTTGGCCGGTCACCGGCCTCAGCCATGGCCGGCAATTGGTCGACAAGGGCCGGCGGCCTCACCCAGCCACCGGCGAGGCCTAGCTCGCCCAGCCACCGACAAGGCTCAGTGTCTTCTGGCAGTGGCAAGGCTCGACCTCGCCGGGGGCCGACAACGCTCCAACGAGGTCGCCAGCCCTCGACGGTGTTGCCGGCCAAAGAAAAAAGAAAAAGAAAAGAAGAAGAAAAAAAAAAGAAGAAAAAGAGAGGAAAGAGAAAATTTGTTCTTAAAAATTGTTTCGAAACAAGAAACAAGTTTATCTTGTTTCTTGTTTTTGTTTCAAATTTGTTCCCGAGAACAAAAAAATAGATTTTGAACAAAAACACAAACAAATGCATTTCTGTTCTTTTTCTGTTCCTCCGAACAAAAAAAACAGGAATTGTGTTTATAAATGAAAAAAAGAAACATAAATGAACAAGCATTAGATCTCTACTTGATTTCATGAGGATGGGGAGGGGTTATGAGGACGCGAGAATTAGGATGAGTTTGGATAAGACATGACTCCTAATCTTTTTCTACAAAGATGAGGGGGATAAGAATGAATAATATCACCCATTAAATAGAGAGTGGAGAGCCGAGTGGTGCATGGGTTGAAACCTTGAAGATATTTGTCACAACTCCAAATCCATCCTTAAGGTCACGAGTAGCAAGGGTTATTTTCGTAACATTCTAGGCGCGTCGCTGTCCTGTTTCTTTTTATCTTTTCATTAAGCACATGCAAAAGCATATATAGCCTTTTTTTTTTTATCATGGGTCGTTATATTTACAACCACTATATTTTCTACACTCCAAAGGCCGAGTAAACCTTAGCTCCTCTAATAAAACTGCAACTCTAGTACTAGTGGGAGACCTCAATGCTTATAATTCTGAAAAACAACGGGGTGAGTGATAGACTCAATAAGTAAAATCCACTAATTTCTAAGTAGGAGGATGTCTCACCTATTAATAAACAGATAACTCATCCAAAACATTAGTCGATGACAGATCAATAGTAAAACAAAAGCTTAATCTTGGATGAAACATGAGGAATCCTCAATCAACAGTATGCAAGCATAAACTAATATTCACCACAACATGAGGAACTCACGCCTCACTCAATATTGTACAAGCATAAACAAGATCCATTCCATAGTATGAAGAACTCACGTCTCACTCAATAATATGCAAGCATAACCAAAATCCATTTTATAACATGAGGAACTCATGCACATGAGGTTTATTTATTAACAGCCGAAATCCATAAGCTCTTTTGGAATCTACCGGGCATCCAAAATCCATTGTGCAACGTCCCCTAATCCAAGGGTGACGGCTAGAATTATTACAAACATCCCGTCCTTCTAACAAGGCATCCCATTGGCAAGGGGGCGTCTTCACCAAATCCATCGGTCGACGGCATAAATTAGTCCATCGTGTGTCCATGTATCAAGCATCACAATCCGATTCTTATCTTCGCTTCTAGTTCAAGGGCCCGAAAGCGTGTCATGTATAAGTGTGTGAAATAACTTACCGAAACCAAGACATTAAGCATGCCAAGCACAAATGAAGGATCGCGACTTGATTCGACATGTTTAAGCACCGATCTAGTACTCAACTTGGCTCGGGAACGATATACTTTAATATTGCGCCGAGACCATGATAGGATCGGTCTATCGTGACATGTTCATCGACCTAGTATCAGAGTTGACTTGGGAATGATGCGTCTCAATACCGCACCAAGATCATGAAAGGACTAGTCCATCGTGACATGTTTACTGACTTAATACCAAAGTTGGCGCAGGAACAATATGCCTTGATATTGCACCAAGACTAAGAGAGGATCAATTCATCGTGATCCCACGTACGTCAAGGCCAACATAACCCCTTTTCGGAGCTCAAGGCGCGAACTAGAACATGCACTTGCAAAAGCAGTTAGAAATAGTTTTGTAAGGGAATAGCAAGCTTTCACAAAAACACTTTTTGAATAGGTTTGTATCAAAACAAAAACCAAAGCATATCAAATAAATACACAAACTGCCTTCTTCCAAAGTAATTCAAGCCAAAGCACAAGCCAAAGCTCATTAAACAAGGATCGAACTCAATCAAGGAACAAGGTCTAAATTGATCCAAGCAACCACAACCAAACCTCAAGCAAGAACATAGTCACAACATTTCAATCAAGGACTCGCTACATGCTTGGATTAGCGTAATACAACACCCTAACCAAATATTAGTAAGTTCTACCTACTACACTTCAAGGGCTGGCCTAGGTGATCGAGCAACATGCAAGTGAGCAAATGGGCAAGAGAGGCGCAGCCACAAGAAAGAGAGAGAGAAGGCGACGGTGAGGGTGAGGTTGAGAGAGTGAAGGAGGAAAAGGAGGTGGTGTGTTGTGGGAATGAGGGAGGAATGCCCCTCCCCTATTTATAGACAATCCTAACTTGTTTTCCAAGCCTTAAAAGTCAAGAATTCATTTCTAAATCAAGAAGTATTAAATGCAAGGTAACTTGGTCACTAAGTCTCAAGGTAGGATAGAGCTTTAGCTTTGTAGCTTGGGACACTTCAACATGGCATTTAAGGACTTGAGTCCAAGCTTGGGCATGACTCACACCTCTTAAGTGAGAAAGTCAATTTTGAACAATTTTAGAAATTCGTGTATTTACCTTATCAAATGGAACCGAAAGATTATGATATTTTAATATGTTGTACAGCAGACCTTAAATAACATTTTTATGAAAGAAGTCAAGTTCAATTTGTGCTATGCAAAGAGCAGAAAAACATTAAACACAACCCAAATATTCGTTCGTTGAGCAGATTCAATAGTGGGAGAGAGAATCTCATTTTGAAATCAAAATCTTTACAAAACTCTTTATTTTTGTATGTTGTGACATAGATGTCTTCAAAAATTTTCATGAAGAAAGCATGGCTAAATTTGAAAGGGAAAATTTTATTAAAATTCGGAAAAATAATCTGGTCACTATTTTCACTACACGGGACAAGTTCCAGACGGTGAATGATTGGGCCTTCGTCCCAACCATTTCACCTCAGAAAAATATGAAATTTAAATATGTTTTAGACCAATATGTTTAGAAAACCTTTCGTGAAGGAAGTTTCTTTAAATTTACACCACAAAAATCTGTGTAAAATTGACTAATAGCAGAAGTCCAGTAATTTCGAAAATCAAAAGTGGCAATCTTAGTTGGAAAAAGGAGGCGTCCCACTTGGTCAAAGAAGCATTAATTGTCAAGCATTCTTATTTCCCAAGTTTCCAACTAAGTCCTAGGTTAGTTTGGACACTTCATCTCGGTATTGAATAACTAGAAGCCAAATGTAATTAATGTGCTCTAATCTTGTCTAAGAAGGTTTGACTTACTTGCTCTTTCTTGCAATGGATGTGTAGTCCATTTATTGGCTTCCAAGATCTCCTACTTAGTTTAGGGTTATAACTAGGTTAGGCTATAGGGACATATAAACCTCTACATTCATTATCTTCACTATTGCGTTCACACTTGCCCACACTCATTCATACTCATTTCTAAGAAGATTTGGCTAATCCAAGGCCTAAGTATCTCCTCATTAATGAGCCAAAGTCCAAGTTTCAAACTCGTCTTCCTAGGCAAGAGCCTTTTATGCCAAGTGTCAACCCTTAGTCATTATGCATTAATTAACCACAAGCCAAAGGTATTGAATGTACTTTAAGAAAATATCTAAGTTTTGAAGGCTTTGTCATTAGACAGGGATTAATCGAATTTGATCGCGACTGACAACCTTATTTGGGTGGTTCATGCTTAAGTCATGCCCAAACAAAGCCAGACGTAACCCAACTTGATTGGCCAAATCGAGCTCAAGGTCTCCTTTATTAAGAAAAGGGGTCACAACTAGGTTTATAAGCTAGGTTTTGGCCCAGTCAATCAGTCCTCTGACCAGTTCGTGGGCTAGCCCGTGTGTCAATTCTACTTGGCCATCCTGTGGTCAATCCTTGGGCCAATCGACCAGTCCTATAATCGGTCTTGGGACTATTCCAAGATTTTGCACCATAACTCCTGGTCAGTTCGAAATTGAACCACGTTGAGTTTATTCAATCCATGGTCGATTATCGATTATCATATAATCGTGTGGAATCGATCCATTTGTATCAACTCACAATCACATGAGATCGGTTCATGGTTGTCCATGACCGACATAACGATCGAGCAGAATCACCTGCGACTAATGCGATGAACGGACCGAGCCATGACCGTCCATCGATCCGTGATGGTACGTGATCATTCCACAACCGATCTTTATGGTCAAATAACATTTCCATGGTCGAACACTCTAGAATTAATCCCTTTTTTTTGTCAATTCCCGAATGGGCTAATCGGCTCATGACTGACCCTTGGGTTAGCTCATGGCCTAGTCTTGCCCTTGACGTACTGGGCTTTGGCCCACTAGTCGAGGCCAAAATAAAAGTTGAAATCAAGGATGTTACAATGTTATTGCTTAAGTAGGGGATAGAGGTGGCAAAATGGGTCATAGACCCATTTTGCACCTAAATTTTTAACATATGGATCGAATATGGGTTAATAGCCCATTACAACTATTAACCCACATTCGACCCGCTTTTTTGTTCAGTTTTATATGGGTCGAAAATGGGTCAGACTCTTGGACCCATTTTCGACCCATTTTCCACCTTTGGCCTAAAGGTGGAAACCCATATTCTCTAATCGAAGCCTTTGACTATCGATGTTCCCCTCCGTCGCTCTCCTCCTTGCCGCCTCCGCCACTCGCTGCCGCAGCTCGCCTCTGAGTCGCCTCCGCCGCCCGCCTCGGCTCGCCTCCAAGTCTCCTCCGCCGCCCGCCGCCGTTGCTCGCCTTCGAATCGCCTCCACCGCCCGCCTCTGAGGCTCGCCTCCGCCGCTCCCTCAAAGATCCTTCGTCACCCACCTTCGCCGACGAGCACACCCACGAGCTCCAGCTCCTCGTTCGCCAGATCCTATATATAATGGGATAATTAATTTGGCTCGGATCGACGAACTCAATCGCCCGAACGAGGTTAGGGTTTCTTGGGTTTCTTTTCGATTGGGCGATTATTGGGTCAAATTCATAATTGAAGGATTGTATGGTAAAAGCTTTCGCGTGTTGTTACACTCTTCGTTTTGTTCCCCTCGCTTTTCTACGGTGACGAATCTGAACATCAGTTCGGTTCAGCAGTCTTATCTGTAATCGTTCGTGGGATGTCGTGTCATCATTGTTCTTGTCTTTCGTTTGATGTTTCGAGGAATGCGAATTCGAAGAGCGGTCGCGTCTCCTCTATCGCTCCTCATTGGCACTATCGCGATCTCTCTCTTTTTCAAGGTATTTCTCTCGATTCTCTTCTTCGGAATGCCATGTTGTTTTGGTCTATAAGCTTTTTGCTTGGGAGACGCGATCGATTGTGTGCGAAGTGATGCGATCTGCTTTCTCGTCTTGATGCTTGTCCTTCCTGCCCGAAATTGTTTTTTTTTTCTTTTTTTTTTTGGAGTTTTTTCTTCATGGATCTGCGCTCTCAAGAAGGCTGCGTCTAGGGAATGGTTTGATCTTGGCTTTGCATGTGTCGATCTTTTGGAGGAAACTGAGTTCGTGTGACTTTGTTGTTGGTTTGGTTTTAGCTAATCTCGAATGTTGTGTGCACGCTGTTTTGCTTGCATCGTTCGGCCAGTTGGCATATCTCTGATGATATATGTTGAAGCCAAGATGATAGTAGGCCTTGCGATTCACCAATAGTCCCCAGAGTGTTGTTGTCTGAGATGTTTATTTGCGGTGTTTGTTTATTGGTTGGCGTTTTGGGTTTTAGCGCTTTGACTAGCTTGTTATCACCCTGCTGTTTCTTGCAATTTTAGCACCATACAGAGGGTTTGTGTATTTTATCTATTGATTTGGCGCAATGGGATCTGGCGTTTTGATCTGTCTTACTTGGGTGCTCTGAATATGATAATTGCTTTCTCTTATCTTTGAAGTATCTTCGTGGAAGAATATGGTGTTGCTTTGTATGTCTCACTGAACAGTGTGGTCTATTTAAGGTTTGCATGGAAAGAAAGCTTCCAAGAGTGTAGAACTGAATCTAACCCCGCTTGTTGTTTGCCTGCTGTTTCTTGCAATTATAGCTTGACACATACACCTCGTTTTCTATACATATCTGAAAATCTTATCTTGTTTTATATATTGTCTAATTATTTTCTTGAATCTTTCAGATGCAAATCTTCGTGAAAACTCTCACTGGCAAGACCATCACCCTTGAGGTGGAGAGTTCAAACACAATTGACAATAAAGGCCAAGATCCAAGACAAGGAGGGAATTCCCCAGGACAAGAAAGGCTCATCTTTGCCTGGCAAGCGGCTCGAGGATGGGCGCACCTTGGCGATTACAATATCCGAAGGAGTCGACCGCACTTGGTTCTTCACCTTAGGGGTGGCATGCAGATCTTTGTAAAAACCCTCACTGGCAAGACCATTACACTTGAGGTTGACAGCTCAGACACAATTGACAATGTTAAGGCCAAGATTCAAGACAAGGAGGGAATCCCCCCAGACTAGCAGAGGCTTATCTTTGTAGGCAAGCAGCTTGAGGATGGACGCACCCTGGCTGATTATAACATCCAGAAGGAATCCACACTCCACTTGGTGCTTCGTTTGAGAGGTGGGATGCAGATCTTTGTGAAGACCCTCACTAGCAAGACCATTACTCTTGAGGTCGAGAGTTCTGATACCATTGACAATGTGAAGGCAAAAATCCAGGACAAAGAAGGGATCCCCCGGACCAGCGGCGGTTGATCTTTGCTGGCAAGCAACTTGAGGATGGTCGGACGCTCGCAGATTACAACATCCAAAGGGAATCCACCCTTCACTTGGTTCTCCGTCTGAGAGGAGGAATGCAAATCTTTGTCAAGACTCTTACTGGGAAAACAATCACTTTGGAAGTTGAGAGCTCTAACACCATTAACAATGTCAAAGCGAAAATTCAGGACAAGGAAGGCATTCCCCCAGATCAGCAGAGGCTTATTTTTGTCGGGAAGCAGCTAGAAGATGGCGGGACTCGCGGATTATAACATCCGAAAGAATCGACTCTTCACTTGGTTATGCGTCTTAGGGAGGCATGCAGATTTTTGTAAAGACCCTTCTTGGCAAGACTATCACCTTGGAGGTGGAGAGCTCGACACGATCGATAATGTCAAAGCAAAGATACGGGACAAGGAAGGAATTCCCCCGGACCAGCGGTGGTTGATTTTTGCGGGAAGCAACTCGAGGATGGCGGGACTACGGCCGACTACAACATTCAAAAGGAGTCGACCCTCCATCACATGTGGATATCTTTCGGTTTCCTTCCACCCTTGTTCGTGAGACTGGTTGGCGTTTTCTTCTTTTGTAACTTTATTTGTTGAGGATTGTTTAGTTTAAATTCTCTTTTGGATGATCTAATGAATTGACCCTTACTAGATGGTTATCTATAACCTTCTGTTTGCTCTTTTTCAATTTATAATTTGACCTCAATAGTATGTTCACTTTAAATAAGAAAAGCATGTGCATAATCTAATTCTTCATAAATACTTCAATTTATAGGTTTTTTAATGATTTTTATTTTATTTACTATTTTTTAATTTAATGTTATAGGTTTTTTAACAATTTTTATTTTATTTACTATTTTTAATTTAATTTGAGGTTTTTATCCAATTAGCATATAGCTTAAAGTGAGCGTAGGTATTTTTTTAGAATATTAGTAGGTTTTAGTAATATGGGTCGGGTCAGGTATGGGTCACTATATTTATACTACAAGAATATGGGTCAAAACGGGTTAAATGGGTCGAATATGGGTCGACTCATACCTGACCCGACCCACCCATTTGCCACCTCTAGTAGGGGAATGAAAAATTGATTTTGTTTTTTTTTTTTTGGTAACGAAAACAAAATGATTTTTTATTGGTCTCTACTATATATAACAAAAAAAAAGTAGGAATATTTCAACTTCTAAACTTTCCTAAAAATCCAAGGATACCCATATACGTGTTGAGATGAATTTCATTATTCATCTATAATGGATAAAATCATAATTAGAAGTGGACCAAAAATTAAAATATGATTCTTGAAATTTCTCAAACTTTCTAAAATTTAATTTTTCCACTTTTGCAAGTTTAACAGAGATAAGGGAAATTTTTCGTGAGTATGAGCTTTCCCATATAAGGCGAATTTGGCTTCTGAGTTTTGTAAAGATAGAGATGACCAACTGTTGCATTTTTTTTTTTAACTTTTTTCTCAAAATGAAAATACCGATAAAATTAGGCAGATAGTGTAATGACAACAAGGATTTACTGAAAGGCCAAAATGATCGAGTTGATCCTTCAACTTTTCTTTTTTCTTAAAACACGGGATAAACGAATATTTGACTCAATTGATCCTCACAAAAAGTGGTAGACACAAGATTTTAACTTGAGGGCATGGGTTAGTGAATTTAGCAAATCTTAATTAGGGGATGGCAGATATAAATTACACATGAAAATTAAAAAAATTGGAAATACCAATTACACCGTGGATCATCCTCTCTAATCAAGGTAGTCGCCCTATTCAACCACTACCGGGACCAATCTGGCCCACAAATGCACGTAAAGGTCATCTCCATGTGCCTTTGGAAAGACTTTAGTTGCAAGATGTGACTGATGTTGCCCCTAGGTTTACTCTAATTGAGGAAAGATGTAATATTCAATTCTTATCAATAATTTTTTTTTTCTTTAACTTTGATTGAAAGTTTTGAGGTTTTGTTTTGGCTTTTCAATTCCATTTGGGAGGCAAGATTTATTGAGAAAATGATTTCTTACACACCTCCAACAAAAATTGTCTTCTACTTGTCTATCGTCTTCTATTTGTCTATCGTGTTCTAGTAGGTTAGCTACTCAACTTGTCTAGTCATTCTCCAATACCATTTTATGTAACTTAGATCCTTATATGCAAACTCCCAAATAGGACAAAACGCACTCCACCCATTTTTCTCAGAGACTTAATTCCACTTCCCTATCAAACTTCCTTTGATATAAACCCTGCTGCAACTCGTCATCTATTGCAGCCTTTATTGGTAATTTTCTATATTAGAATTATATTTAAGATATTTTGTAACTCTGTATATACTATATATATTTATATATTTTTTAATTAAGATAGTACTCACGTAAAGCCCATAAATGACATGTACTCTTCACTTGTTATTAAGCAAATATATTATATTTTTCAGTCATTTCAACTCTTAACTTGGCATCAAAGCCATTGTATTTTGAGGAAGTGTCCATCAAGTCTACTTAGTAACGCTAGTTGCATCGGTCGGGTATCTCCGCAATGGTCATCACAACACCAATTGTATTGGTTGCGTCACCTTGGTTTCACCCTCAAGGGTTTGTAGCTTCAATTGTTGTTCGAGACTCTTCCCTTGCAAATTTCGAAGAACATATATCAACATTAGAATCGTCGCCCTTAGGTTGAAATCTTTGATTTCAAGCGGTCATTCATTGATGACAAATATTTTTATTGTTTGCCTTGCTAATTAAAAAAATACCATGCATTACCATTTAATGTTATTGAATTTGTCTCTCATGCTCCATTTGATCTTATTCACTCTAACATTTGGGAACCTTCTCCAACACCTATCATGGGAGGCTCTCGCTATTTTGTCATTTTTGTTGATGATTATTCTCATTATATCTAACTTTATCTTATGAAAAATCAAACTAAACTTAGTTGTATCTATCTTGATTTTGCTGTCATGATAAAAACACAATTTCTAAAAGATATCAATGTTTTCCGTATGGATAATGCTATGGAATATTGAGACATAGAATTCTTAGAATTCTCTCTTCCAACATGGCACTATTGTTCATTATTCATGTCCAAGCACTTCCCAACAAAATGGCTGAGCAGAACGAAAATATAAGCATATCTTAGTTTTAATCTTTGCCACTTGCCCACTGTAGTTTTAGAGGGAGCTTGTCTCACTACCGTCCCCTGTCATAGGCAACATATCTTTTTATGAGTGTTTACATGGTAAGGTTCCTTATTACAGTCATCTTCAAGTCTTTGGTAGTGTTTGTTTTTTACACCTTCTTCCACATGAATGCACAAAGTTGGAACTTCGTGCTTGTTTATGTTACTTCCTTGAAGAGGGATATAGATGTTGGGACCCTATCTCTAACCACGTTCATGAGTTTCATTTTGGGAACATAAGATGTTCTCCTCCCTTCATCCCTTTGAATCTTCTACTCATCTTCTCTCCTTTACCAATCCATTAGTAGATCTATTCTCAGAAGATCCCACACTACCATCCACTTGTGAATCTTCCTCTTCATAATTGTCTTCTTCTCATCTTGATACAGCATTGTTTGGCGATCCTATTTTGGCAACTTTTGAAATGTCTGCCCCATTGAGGAATCTACGTCTTCAGACATTCCACCTACACCTGTCTGTCATTCCACCGGGGTAATCAACCTCAGGTTCATCTTTGTGATTATCATTGTTAGTTTGTCATTACTTCTCTTCATGAACATCGCCCTATAAAAAAGCTAGTACTAATTCTTTTTTGTAGTAGGCTATGGCATATTAATTGTAGGCCTTTGAAAACTCTCATACATGGTATTTAGTTGATTTGCCTCCTGATAAATCTGTTGTTGGTTGTCAATGGGTATATAAGATTAAAACCAAAGCAGATGGTACTATGGATCACTATTAAGCCCTAGCTAGTAGAAAAAGGCTTTATTTAAGAGTACGGCATTGATTATGATTAGACATTTGTCCTTGTTGCACGCCTTAGTTCGAAGTCTTCTTTTTGTGCCACCATGAAGTGTTGGCTTCTCTATTCAAATAGATGTTAAAAGTACATTTCTTAATGGTGATCTCATAGAGGAAGTTTATATGACACCTCCTCCTAGATATACTCATTCAACTAACAAAGCCTGCTGATTACGTCGAGTATTATATGGATTGAAGCAAGCTCCCCTTACATGATATTCCATGTTTAGCTCAACCATGGAGTCTCTTGGTTTTAAATCCAGTCCTTTTGACTATGCTCTCTTTGTTCAACACACGTCATGGGTACATTGTTCCTTTCATATGTTAAGGATATGGTTATTAATGGCGATGATCAGTTTGGCATTGCAAAACTCCATCAGTATCTCAATAAAAAATTTGAAATGAAAAATTTGGGGCAAATAAGCTATTTTCTTGGTTGGAGGTTGCGTCTGATGCTTCTAGTTATTATCCCTCTCAAGCAAAATATTCCATTGATTTTTATCTCTCGAGTTGACCTCATAGATAACAAGATTGTTTCCATTCTTATTAAGTCAAATGTCAAATTCAATGACAAGGATGGAACTCTTATTTTGAATCCTACACTTTATCAGCAATTGGTTAGCACTTTTAAATATATCATTGTTACCCGTCCTGATATCGCTTATGCTGTTCACATTGTTAGTTAGTACAAGACTATGCCTCATACGACTCATTTTACTGTAGTTCCTTGAATTAATCGCCATGTTAGGAGTATGTTATTTCATTGTCTTCACTTTTCTACTAATTCTACCTTAGAGTTGACAATTTATTATGATGCTGACTTGGTTGCTGAGCCTCAAGATCGTCACTCCACTACGAGTTAATGTTTCTTTTTATTTGACTCACTTATCTTATGGTCTAGCAAGAAATTGATTATTGTTGCTCGCACTAGTATAGAAGCAGAATATCAAACTCTCACAACATCAGAATTACTACAGTTGCAATGGCTACTAAAATACATAGGAACACGCATCATAGCGAAATAGTCACATTCATTGGAAAAATTATCTAAAGGGTCCTAAGCCTATTGTACAGAAACCCAATTCAGTTTCAAACCTATCAATTATGTCAATTTAGTCTCAAATTTTTTTAACAAATTACCAATGTAATCATTGCGACCAATTTTGATTCAAAATCATTGACATGATATTTCAATTAATGCTAATTGTCCTACATGGCATGGCCAGTGTTGACATAAATAATTTTTATTTTTTTAAAAAAATCAAAAAATTATTATTTTTGTTATTGTTTTTCTTTTCTTTTTTCCTCTATTTACATAGGGTCATTGGGTACTAACCGAGGGCTAGCAACCGCCACTAGGCAATAAGCAAGAGCCATGAAGCACTTGTCGATTTCGGGCAAGGATCGTGACCCTCTTTGGATCTAATGAGGGCATTGCAGCTCTTGTGCAGGTCCTTGTCGACCATAACAAGGGTTACAATGCCATCATTGTGACTTGTGAGAGGCCTTAGCGAGGGCTTACAATGCCCTTGCTCAACAACCGAGGGGCTGTTGGCACATTGAAGAAAAATAAAGAAATAATAAACAACCAATAAAAATTTCAAAAAAAAAAAAAAATTGTTCATGTCATTGCTAGCAATGTGACGTAAGATAGTCGACGCTGAATAAAATGCCACATTATGGATTTCCGGTTTAAATTAGTCGGAAGGACTACATTAGTAGTTTGTTAAAAGATTTAGAATTTGATTATCACAATTAAAAAGTTTAAAATTGAATTGACATTTTGTCAAAATATTTAAGACTAAGTTGGCACAATAAAAAGTTTAGAACTGAATTAATTGTTGTAAATATGTTTATGATTTTTTGAACAATTTTCCCATCATTAATTATGACAACTAAAGTGATATCCAAATTGCACATAACAATGTTTTTCATGAACGCATAAAGTACATTGAAATAGATTGTTATTTTATCCGACATTACATTCTTTGTGGTACTCTTCGATATGTCTCTACTTAATCCAGTGAGCAAACTGTTGATATATTCACTAAGATACATTTGTTTGGGCGATTTCTAGATCTAACCTCCAAACTCAAGTTGACATCTTTGAAATCATCTTGAGTTTGTGGGGGGATTTTAGAGATATATTTAGGATATTTTGTGAAATTGCATGTTTAATGATTTTGTATATTTGTTACTTAAGATAGCTATCATGTAAAGCTTAAAAATAAGCTCATGTATTCTTGACTTGTAATTGAATGAAATATTACATTTTTCTGTCATCTCAACTCCCAAGTTTCTTTTAAAAAAAACAAAAAACTCTCAACGTTTTCAATTAGTGTCTCGTGTTAGTGTGACCCACCAAAGTGGGACAATATCATATGATCTTGTTACCACGAACGTACCTTTATGAATATTATATTTTCTGGGCATCTATAACCGTACGTGTTCAATGAACCCAAAACAGGCAAAACTTCACAATGACTAGGAAAACATACTTTCTGTCCCATTGAAGAAAACTTAGATTCATGTACGTTAAACAATTCATGTAACGTGTTTGGAAAGGAGGGAAGTATCTCCGTGGTTTGGAGTGGGTGGGTGAAAGCCAACCCCAAAGTTCATGCACTGCACATGACCCGAGCTGTCACGGCTTTGGTCCCTCTGCCATCACTTCTTCCAACAATCAGTCCACCAAAACCAAAAAGGCTTCGAGTTCCCTTCCTGATGGAAAGAGGAAAACTCGAGACCGCCTAAGATATGTTGACGTGCACGTATGAGGGACTTTAGCGAAAGAGTACCGACATCGAACTAAAGACACGGCGACGATCAAATTCACACACATGGTTGGCTCATGTCTTATGAATTAAGCTTCAGCTGCAGTATGATGATAAGCTCGGAAGTTGACCATGTTAAGACAAGATTTATTAAGGTGCACATTTGAAGGCATTATGAAGCTAGGGGCGTCGAATTTAATTAGTGATGTCATAATGACTTAATATAAATAAGTACATGAAAGAGAGCTTAGGAATTTTGGATTTTGATTTGGCCTCCTTTGAGATCTCCTCACAATGCTTCCGGCTAGATGGAACATAAAGATCTATGGGAGTGTATTAAATAATTCTCGAGGGTAAAATACTATAAACCTCAGGTACCGTTGGTCCCTAATTATACCTTAACCTATCAACATTCTTGGGGCTCCATGGGATAAATGACTTCATACAGCATGAATAGAACTGTAAACTCCATGGGTCAAATGACATTTTACCTGCTAAGGATGAGCTCTCCATTGTTGAAGCACCATTAGGATCATGTTTAATAAAAGATCGGCAATCCCAAATTCACTTGCGAAGGGCTGAACAAGAAAAGGACTACGAACAGCATGCCCATTTCTGCTGTCAAAGCCCATCAAGCGCATTTCAGTCTCTTTAAGCTTACAAATAAGCCCAATGGGGTCAAGAAGCACCGATTTGGCCAGCCAGCGAGACCCATCTTTCATCATAGCCTTGCCTGAGATCGAAGGTATCACTGAAGTCACTCAAAGATATTCTTTCTGAGATGTACAAAAAGAACAAAGAAGCCATTGATGGTTTGACAATGTTGAGTTGACACATACTGTGTGGTACACGAATTGCATAACATACTCGTGCATCCTGCAGTAATGACATCTGAACCACTAGATCTTACATGAGTTCACCAAGAACAGAATAAGTAGAGAGATTGGGATTCCCTATATCAAAAATTTCTCCCAAATGAACCCACCCTTTTCTCAGTTCTATCTACTTAGGAAAAGCTTCAAGTCAGACAGGAGTGATGCACAAATAACTCATACACCACTTAAGCAGGCACATAAAACTCTACTTTCTCACAACCATCACCCTAATTATTCATCTCATGCTCCGTCGAGTATGCTTAATACTCACAGGTTAGCAGACAAAGAAGATCAATTAGATCTTTAACTGGACAGATGAATTAAATCTCTAGGAATTCAATTGCAGGCACTTGTCCCCCACCAAGATAAACATTTCTTGAAGTATTTAAGATCCGTGGATGGAAATTTGCAGTAATATTTGATTAGTATTATGAGAGATCAGCCTGGCAGGTCAAGACATCAAACTTTCACTTGAACACCTCTCATTAGTCTTTATAGTTCTCTGCCATCAATTGCTTGAAATAAATGGTGTGAGATCTATGTGTTATCCAAGACAAATATTGGGATCTTCTTCGTCTGAATCAAATTCAACCTGCAAATGCCATAAAGTTGCCACAATCAATGCCTAAGACAAAATACAGATATCACATCTGCACAACTAGCATTTACTGAATAGTAGAGAGCCAGATTTCAGTCGTCCTTATTGTAAATATTACAAATTTACAACTGCATGATGCCTTACAAAATAATATAATGTAATTTAAATTGCTGAAAGAACTCACATTTTCATCCTTGAACCATCTGCCATTGCAGTCACGCTTCCAACCTGCAGAAGTAAACTTGAGCTCTCTTTCACGATGCTCTCTCATACTAAGCTGTGGCTGTACAACCACCTCTTCAGCTGCTTCTTTTGCAGCAAAAGAGAAGCTTTCGCTCACATGTGAGGTTTCATTACCATGGAGATTCCCACATATTTTTCCACTGTGACCATCGTTATGGACGTCTTGTCTAGTGTTTCCCTTATCAAGTACTTCAGAAATGGCCTTCCTTGTTTGCTCAATCAAGGGTCTACTTTTTATCTTGTTGAAAATTGAAGTACTAGTGCCAGTATTAACAGTACAATCAGACAAGGCTATTCTCTTGTCGATCTCATCCTTCTTTTTCAATTCTCTCTCCTTCAATCTCGACAAAGCAACACGGTGGTGTGACCCCTTGCAATGCATCTGCATAATAAAAGAATATCAACATGCAAAACTAATAAATATCTAAATGATCTACATTCACAAGACAATCTGTGCAGCAGAAAACTATAATGATCCATACATGTAGTGACCATATGAATGATCACGTGCTCCAAATAATATTGGCTTCTCAAACATCCAGCAACCTCCACTCAAATGCATTTCAATTCACTAAAATCCAAGCTTTCTCGTTCTAATGTCTTTCTTATACTGAAGCATAAACAAGTTAAATCACCACGAAACAAAGCAACTCAACATTCGCAAGTAAGACATGGAAAATCCACATTGTCTCATGCTCAACCAACATGACACAGCGGATAATGCAAAACCAGGGCATCAACATCACGAGCAGGACAAGCAATTTAGTTAGTACCTGCCGTTGCCATGGCACAGTGTTCTCTAACCAAATCAAACCACAAACACCATCGTGTTAGAAATGCGACCTTTCAGTGCATGGTAGTCCAATAAAGGAGATTGACCACACAGTCGGCCAAGAGGGCCGCCGGAAAACACACTTGGTCAGATTCAAAATCGCAGCTTGATGGTCGTTTGCCAGCCGAGGCCAACCCCGAAATTCCGGGGACTGGACGGAAAAGACATTGATCACACATTTCCCCATCCCGACAAGTAGAATTATTGGGACCAAATGGCCTGTCAGACCCATAACTTGTCTCATCTATCTAGCAAAAACACTAAAATCCTCCATCTACTCATCAAACCGAAAACCAATCAAGACAAAACGGAACCACAGGCAAATTATCTAGCGGAATCGCTATAATCCCCCAGCCTATCAAGACAAAACAGACCCACAAGATAAAAATTGATTGAGCGAACAGGAGTTGGCGTAAGCAGAGACTGGAGACGCACGGAGAGCATGAGAGCAGAATCGAGGACGGGGGCGCCAGGGCAGACGAGGCAGGCGAACTTGCCGGAGGAGAGCTTCTTGTAGGAGGAGGCGTCGAGGCCTTCCACGGCCAGATCGTCGACTCTTCTCTTCCGGTGCTGGGCTTCTCTTGCCCAGCTATCTCCTCCGAACACGCTCATTCCCTGTTCTTCTTCTTCTTCCTTCCTCTTCTTCGTCTGTTCAGTGATTCAATATGACATAGGGGCAATTTATTTAGGGTTAATACAATTAAAAAAAAAAAAAATCAAACCAGTATAGGTATAACAAATTTATTAGAAATATCCTCAAACTAGCATACTTATTATAAATTTACCTTACGTTAATTTTCATTAAATATTACTGTCAAATTATAGAGTAGAATAACACATGACTGTACATCAATTTAGGATTTTATCATTGGTTTGTCTTGAATTTGTGATTTTTTGTTATATTAATTCATTTTAATGAAAACTAAAGAGAGTAAATTTACTAAAGAGAGTAAATTTATTATGAATATATTAGTTTTGGATTTTTAGTGATAAAAAAATAGTTTGGGATAATTTGTCATACTAGTTTAGAGGTTTTTGGTGCTTAAAAAATTAATTCCATATATGAATACACACACATATATATATGTATATTCCCACGAGTCTCAGTTAAAGTGCATGACAAAGACGTAGACTGACGGCATAAACTCAGGGCAATCCACAAGGACCCACCTCCCAAGGGCCGCAGATGAGTCGCGCAATGGGGGCGTAGAGTTTTGAACCTCTCCCCTTCCAAATGAAGGGGCAAAGCACGAACCAACGCGTCTATTGCAAGGTGAGTGGGTGTATGTTTCAATTCAATACAATAACTTGTTTTAGCCTGTTGCAGGCATAACAAGAGAGTGGAATCTACTCCCCACCAATTTATGCATGGTAGCCAATCTTGCCATGGGACACTTTCTATGTGATATTCTTTTCATCACTTGATTCTTAGCACAAACTCTTTACACTGCTCCCATCATTCACTTGCATGAGTCATATCAAATCTCTCTTGTTTCCCTGGGAATTATGAAGCCCAATTCCGTGCCCTCGTGGAATGGGCAGAAGTCGGACCAATGATACTTTCCCCACTTGATTTTCACAATGCCTGTTGTGTAGGGGTGTCAAAAATCGAATGGAAAATCAAATCGAACCGAACTAAAAAATTTAATTTTTTCTGTTCGATTTTCATTCGATTTGATTCTCATTAAAAATCAATTTTTTTTTTTAACAAACTGAAAAGAGTTTATTTCTTGGAAACAAAAAATATATACAACAGAAAAAAACAAATGCAAAAATCAAAAATTGAAAGCTGAAAACCAAAAACCAAAATATCGAACTGAAATTTCAGTTTGGTTCATATTCAGTTCGGGTCTCGTTTGGTTCGATTTTATTTGAATTTTTTCAAAAAAACCAAAGCGAACCGAATCGTTGACACCCTTACTGTTGTGGGCTATTCTTCGCATCCTTCAATTCCCCTAGCCATCCCCACATCTCTACATCAATGGCCAATCCTCTCGAGCACCATCACTACCTCTTACTATGCTTTATGCAAATGGCCTTTGCTCAACCAATAGGTAAAACATCTCCCATCTTTTGTACCGATCATGCTAAAAAATAACTAAGGGGTTTGACCTCTAATGGCATCCACACAAACGGTTTGACTCTTACTTTAATACCATTTATATTACGATTTTAATTTATTGGTCTCGATTATGGGACTGTGAAACATTAGATCAGTGAGCAAAATGGATTGACCAAATTGGAACCACCTGAATTGGGTCGGAAATATGGTTTGACTCCCAAGAGCGTTAGTTCAGTTTTTAGTTTCATAAAATTGGAATTGGTGATTTTTTGTCTGATTCTTGATTCTAGGGAGTGCTAGACCACCCATACCAAATTAGATAAATATATATGTATGGATATGTATTCATTTCTTAAATGGAAACCTAATCACATCTCTCTTCCATCGCTTCTCACTCTTAGCCTCTTGCCTCTCGCCTCTCGCACATATAAAATTCTTCCTCCCACAGTCATTCCGAGTCTTCTTACTTTGATTTTGCTAGAGTTTAGTGCTCATCGATTTCATGTTTCAAAGTGCCGAATTTGACATCACATGTCAAGCAAGAAACCTAGAAGAATAAGAAGCGAAGAGACGAGCTTGGACGCTGCGAGAATTCTTGAAGATGGCATCCCAAGACGTGATTTATTTCATGGCTTGTGCGACTTGTGCTTGGAGATGGTTGCTTCGCTTCTTTGCATTGGATATAAAGTTCAAGCGCTTCAGGCTAGGAATATATGTTGATTGATCAAATAAAGGTCCAATTTTTTTACGTGAAGGTAACGGGGATTACTTTATTTCTAGGCTAATCAACCCTTTCCTTTGGGAGATTCTTGAGCTTTGCATTACTTCCAATCTACTTTGGCTTCAAAAGGAAGCACAAGCTTCATTGGTTCCATTTAGTCACCTAGGAATTGAACCAAATTGGTTGGTTCACTATCAGGAGTTGATGGTCCTGTCTTTGGTTCCAAAAATTAAGAACCGTTTTTTTTTTTTTTTTTTTTTTTTTTTTATCTAGTTCCTGGTTCCTAAGTGGGATTGGATTTGGTTGGGAATTGATCACCCCTAAAATCAATTAAACAAACTGGCCTTCCTTTTTAAGGATGACGACTTGTATCATGACATTGCTCATTGTAATATGGCTCAATGTAATAGACTATTCAATGTCTCCCATCAATATGTGCATTTTCATCACCGAGTAGGGCATCATATCGATTCAACAAAATAACTAATTTGGTAGTAGTATAAGAGCAAGTTGTCTAGGAATCTTATTGACAAGACCCAAATAATACTCTCCCAAAAATAAAGAAAGCATATAATGTAAGAGTTTTCCTCTAATGTGGACTAAATTAATTGACTTTGTTATTTACCGTTTAACGTTTACCGTTTTACGGGGTTTGGTCTTAGGTGAGATAGAAGGTTTCTTAATTAGTCTAATATGGGACTGGCTAGTGTGGGCCGAGTTAAGCCTGGCCCGTAATGAGGGGGACCGGGCTGGAAACTCTATAAATAGTGCTCAAGTCTCTCCTCTAACCCTAATCTCACAAATTCTCACCTAAGGGACGTTATTCTAACGTCAATCGTGAGAGGCTGCCTCATTGAGCCAGTGATTCGGAGGGTAATAGAGGAGAAGGATTTGCGCAAGGAACATTGTGTTTCCGCTTCCGCTCAAGAACGGTGGATCCTAAATCAGGTGCGTCGATCCTTCTATTTACAATTGCTTCTTCTTGTTCTGATTATGGAGATCTTGGGTTGTGCATAATCTGCACCCAACATGTGGTATCAGAGCATCCATAACCCTAGAACATGAACGCAATTTGTTTTACCCTAATCTGTACGAATTTGCCTTGATTTATACTGATTTACCCTAATTAGTATCAATCTTGCCATAATTTGTGATTTCCGAGATTTTAAGTTTAATAAAAATCAAATTAAATTGCAAATTGGGACTCGGCTCGACATGACGGTGAAAACCGTCGGCGGCGCGTCGCCGGGGACGCCGCACGCACCCCCACATGCAGCCACGTGCCGCTGGGGGCGTTGAGCACACGCCCCACGCGCGGCCACGCGCCTCCACGCCCGGGCGTGCGTCGCACGTGGCCGCTGACGTCAGCGTGACGTCAACGACCTGGGTTCGACCCGATGCGTGCGCCGCACGTGATCGCTGACGTCACAGTGACGTTAGCAACCCGGGTCCGACCCGACCCGATGACTGACCCAATGACGTCAACACACTGCCTGATGACATCACCAGCCCGGCGCCCGACCCGACCCGGGGTTCGACCCGACCCAGTCAACGGTTGACCGGTCCGGTCAGCCGGTCGGACCGGGCGACTGGACCGGACGGTCGGACCGAGAAACCGGTTGGACCACCACTAGTCGGACCGGCTTCTGGCCGGCTATACGTCAGGCGCGTGAGCCCCACGTGCCGCGCACTCAGGCGGCGCTTGCGGGCACGTGGGGACTCCTTTCGGCAAGTGGCTTGCGGCGTTGAATTCGTATGGAGATTTCCTATCTTGTGGCATATTTATTTTACATGTTTGATGATTTTATTGATGTGAAATTGCATATGAAACCCTAAATACGTGTATTTTAAATGAATTTTTGCGTATTTTTTCTTGTATTGTTCTTTGATTTTGGAAATACAAGTGCTGGGTTACAGGTATGCTATTTTATTAGTAGATAAGGCAGTTTAATTAGCATGATATGTGATTTGAGTGATATGTGCCCCTATCACTAAAGTTAAAATCACATTTATATAGTGTATGTGAGATGTAAATATATCCTTGATATGAGAGAGTTTCAAGAATTCAATTGAGTTGTGACCGCCAAAGTGGCACACTTGATTGGGTTTGAGAAATTTCTATCTCGTATGTTGTCTGGGATGTCTCCTGATCTAATGCGTGGTCATACTCCCAAAGGAGGTGATTGTGTATTAGTTCATGGAGGGATACATGATGATGTGGTGGAGGATTGTCTAGTCTTAGTGGTTCATCTGTCCAAAGGTGATGAATTCACGGAGATTAGAATATATTTTTTTGACCGCTGTCATGTGGGGAGTGTACAATTGCATGTCATGTATTCTGCCCAAAGGTGATTATGTGATTTTGCATGTAACTCTCTGGATGTGTACTTGTGTACACAATACTCACATATTGCTAATTGTTATATACTGCTGTCTTTCAGTCACCTTTTCTGTAAACGGTAACTCCGTCACTATTAAGGTTCTTACTGGTTCCAACTTTAAGAAGTGGAAAGAAGATTTTCTGTTTGCTATGGAGATGGCAGATGTTCATTTGGCTCTTACTGCTGATCGACCGGCAGCCATTACTGTTGAGAGTACAGAGGATCAGAAAGCACACTCTTGACAAATTCAAGATTTTTCGGACTAAAGTGGAAAAATAGTTGGGAAAAGTCATAAAGATTGTTAGATCTGATCGTGGTGGTGAATATTTTGGTAGGCACGGTGATGCTGGATAACTTAAAGGGCCGTTTGCCAAATACTTAGAGAATTCTGGGATAGTAGGTCAATTTACTATGCCTGGAAGTCCTGAACAAAATGGCGTAGCTGAAAGGCGTAATCATACTCTTATGGACATGATGAGAAGTATGATTAGTAGGACCAATTTGCCTACTTTTTTTTGCGGTGAAACTTTAAAAACAACTCTTTATATTCTAAATCGTGTTCCTACTAAAGCGGTTCCATTGACTCCTTTTGAGTTGTGGACTGGACGTAAACCTAGTCTGAATCATCTTAAAGTTTGGAAATGTCCAGCAGAGGTGAAGTTATATAATCCTACATTGAATAAGATGGATTCCAAAACTACATGATGTTATTTCGTGTCTTACCCAGATCATTCAAAGGGGTATCGATTTTATAATCCCAATGGAGGTACAAGAATTATGGAATCTCAAACTGCAAAATTTCTGGAATTTGATGTAGCTGAAAAAGGGTAGTTGTTCACAAACTATCCAAGATGATAGTATGGTGGGGATTACTGGATCCTCATCTCATCCTGGAGCCTCTTGCGCCACAATATGAACCTAAAGTGGCCAAGATCCTATTGTTGAAATAGTTCCTGATGAAATTCCTCAAGCTCCTCAAATTCAGAATGAGGTTGAAGTAGCTCCACTCAGAAGATCTACTAGGGATAGACGTTCTTGCTATACCACCAGACTATGTTGTTTACCTAGGAGAGCATGATTATGATATTGGCTGTGTTGTTGATCCGGTCACTTATACGGATACTATCTCATGTCCTCAATCGGATTTGTGGCTAGATGCAATGAAAGATGAGATGTAATCTATGAAACATAATGGTGTTTGGGAGCTTGTTGAATTGCTTGAAGGTTGCAAATGGGTATTCAAGACTAAAAGGATTCCAAGGGAAAGATTGAAAAGTTTAAGGCCAGACTGGTGGCTAAGGGTTTCACTCAAAGAGAAGGAATAGATTATGAAGCAACTTTTTCTCCAGTTTCTTCTAAAGATTCCTTTAGAGTGATCTTGGCATTGGCAGCTCATTTTGATATGGAGTTACACCAGATGGATGTTAAGACCGCTTTTCTTAATGGAGACCATCATGAGGAGGTTTATATGGTGCAACCTGAAGGTTTTACAAATGATGATTCAGGTAAGCTTGTTTGTAGATTGAAGAGGTCTATTTATGGCCTTAAGCAAGCTTCTAGACAGTGGTATTTCAAATTTCATAGTGTTGTCACTTCATGTGGATTTATTGAGAACAAAGTAGATCAGTGCATATACACCAAGGTCAGGAGGAGGAAATATATTTTTCTCATACTTTATGTGGATAATATCTTGTTCTTGTTCTTGTTCTTGTTCTTGATCTTGCTCTAGCTATGGGGAAGGGAAAAGAAGAGAAGCACGGTGCAAGATCAAGATCAAGAACAAGAACAAGAACAAGAGCAAGCTATCACCACATAAAGTATGAGAAAAATATATTTCCTCCCCCTGACCTTGGTGTATATGCACTGATCTACTTTGTTCTCAATAAATCCACATGAAGTGACAACACTATGAAATTTGAAATACCATCTTGTCTAGCAAGATATCATCATACTTTATGTGGATGATATCTTGCTTGCAAGTAGTGACAATGGTTTACTACATGAGACAAAGCGGATGTTATCGAAAAATTTTGATATGAAAGACCTTGGTGAGGCGTCTTTTGTTCTTGGCATTAAGATTCATAGGGATCGCTCATGCCATTCATTGGGCTTATCTCAAAGGGCATATGTTGATCGTATTTTGGAAAGATTCAGTATGCAAGATTGCAAACCAGGAATTGCTCCTGTTATTAAAGGTGATAAATTGAGTCTTTCATAATGTCCTGATTCAGATTTTGAGAAAGCTCAAATGAAGAATGTACCTTATGCTAGTGTGCTTGGAAGTATCATGTATGCTCAAGTTTGCACTAGGCCAGATATTGCTTTTGCAGTTGGGCTTCTAGGCAGATATCAAACAAATCCAGGACACGATTACTGGGTTGCTGCCAAGAAGGTTTTAAGGTAATTAAAGAGAACAATGGATTATATGCTGATTTATAGACATGTTCCTGACTTGCAACTAGTAGGGTATTCTGATGCAGATTTTGCTGGTTGTCAAGATGACAAGAAGTCAACAACAGGATACATGTTTATGTTGGCAGGAGGTGCAGTATCATGGAAGAGCGAGAAACAGAAATCCATATCTTCTTCTACCATGCAAGCGGAGTTCGTAGCATTTTTTACAGCTGCTACTCAGGCTATTTGGCTCCGGAACCTCATTAGGGAGTTATCAGTTTTTGATTTTGTGGATAGACACATACAACTACATTGTGATAATAATTCTGCAGTGTTATTTATTAACAACAATAGAAGTCTCAAGGGGTCTAAACACATGGAGATCAAGTTTTTTACTACAAAGGAATCGGTGCAGAATGGTGACGTTGCTGTAGATTATGTTTCTACAGATGATATGATTGCAGATCCACTAACTAAAGGCCTACGCCCATGTGTATTTGATCGACATGTCATTAGTATGGGCCTAAGAGCATCTTGGGATGCTGTCTTTTAGTGGGAGTTATATTTATTTTTCTTAAATAAAGTTTATATCTGCATTTGTTACAATTTAGTAACGTTTTCATATATATATATATATATATATTTCAACTTTTGCATTCAATACAATATTTTTGAATGGTTTGTTATTTTGTTGAAAAGATATATATTGTTAAAATTCTCAAGGTATTACCTTGAGTGAAGGCTAAGGGGTGATTCGTTATTAGCCTTGTGCATATGTTCTTTTAAAAGGTTAACCATAAGGACAAGACATATGTGGGTTCGGTAGAACCATAATTTCATTCTTTTGTGACACAAACTTTTGTGTCGCCTAAGTAAGAGAATGGTGACTGACAAATGGATCTCTCTATGAGAGATGTTAGCCATTTGCCACACTACCATATTGAATCCATATCAATAAAGTTCAAAGCATTTGTGACCATGGAAGGCTCTGTGTGTATACATGCAGTTACCGCTATGTTTCAGTGTTGGAGGCTTTATGGGATAAGATTGACTATTAAGAATTATCTCTGGACCAATGTGCGCACATACAATACAATTTCAATTAATATAGTCCAAGTGGGAGAATGTAAGAGTTTTCCTCTAATGTGGATTAAATTAATTGACTTTGTTATTTACCATTTAACGTTTACCGTTTTACGGGGTTTGGTCTTAGGTGAGATAGAAGGTTTCTTAATTAGTCTAATATGGGACGGGTTAGTGTGGGCCGAGTTGAGCTCGGCCCGTAATGAGGGAGACTGGCTGGAAACTCTATAAATAGTGCTCAAGTCTCTCCTCTAGCCCTAATCTCACATATTCTCACCTAAGGGACGTTATTCTAACGTCAATCGTGAGAGGCCGCCTCATTGAGCCAGTGATTTGGAGGGTAATAGAGGAGAAGGATTTGCGCAAGGAACATTGTGTTTCCACTTCCGCTCAAGAACGATGGATCCTAAATCAGGTGCGTCAATCCTTCTATTTACAATTGCTTCTTCTTGTTCTGATTATAGAGATCTTGGGTTGTGCATAATCTGCACCCAACATATAAGGCATTCAAATTTAGTCTATACCCTACTATATGAAAAGTGGTTGTGTTTTGCCCAAAAAAAAGCGAAAGAACTTTACCCAAAAGGAGACGATCAAATTGAATAAACAAAATTGTTAAAGGGTCCTTTGCTAATTTTGGACTGGAATATAAATGGGACGATATGTCAAAAGGAAAAATAGACGTACAATTATCGGTTTTGAAAGGTTGCAAGGAATGTAGATTTGTGAGGAAATTAGAAAAAAAAAAAAAACGTGCTATCATTAATTTGTGTGAGTGTTCGTTACAAAGATCATAAAGTGAGCTTTTATCCCACTAAAAGCGGTTATTACAGACGGTTATGGATTTTGAATTCGAAAATAACTTCCTAATCTATAATGTAGTTATAAGAAGTTACGATTACGGCCTCAACAATAATCTACAGGAAGCGTAACGGTGTAGTCATTTAGCCTTTTCCTTTCTTTTCCCGATCAAAAAAGCAGAGGATAGTTGCCACTCAAGAAAAGCTCTCTCTCCGCTCGCTCGCGTTCGCAGAGCGAGTGACAAGAAAGCGAGCACTGCCGGCGATGCCCACAGTTCAACGGGTTGGGCAGCCCGAGGCGACGGTGGCGGCCGTGACGAAGATTCGGATCGATTCTGGCCGTCGCGACGGCCGCTACCATCATCATCATGGCCTCGGCTCTTGCGGCCCGGTTGGGTTGTCATCGTTTGGACAAGGTACCGTCTCTGTTTGCGCGGACGCTTTTTCTTGGATATGGGTGCCTCTGTCTCTGTCTTGTCCGTGCAGTAAAATTGAAAAGTTCTGAGTTTTTCGGCTTCTGGGTGGGGATTACCGTGGAGAAAAAGGCGAGGCTTTTGCGCTTTCTCATCGTTCATTGTCCGTCATGAATGCTCTGGTTTCTGAATGTCTGATTAATTGGGTCGGGCTGAGTCACTAAACTGAGACTGAATCGGCGTTTTCTTTGATTTTGTTGGTGGCATATTCCTCATCGTTCGAGTTGGCCGTGGCCGCCTCGCCGCCGGAGATACCATTCCCTAAGCCCGAGAAGCCCGCGGTTAGAGACCACCACGGTTAGCGTCCTATCCACTCATTCGTATGCTCGTTCTGTTGGAATGGATGCCGTTTTGTATCATGTGTTTCGGCGACATTGAAGTCGCCGGTGAGGTTCGGTTATCGCCGGCGAGGGATGGCCGACGACCGAGTGATTGGCCGGTGGTGACCACCGTTGTTGTGCTAAACGATGGACGCCGGGTGGTGGATCGGCAGTGGCCTGAGCTTCGGCAAGGGCTCATGGTGAAATGGTGGGATTCGATTGAAGAGGAGGTTCGCAGGGAAGAAGTCGTTCTCGGGAAGAAGATGTTGGACAGTGGAAGGGAAGAGAAAATAAGGAATAATGGAAAATAGGAAAAGAAAAATGAAAAAAAGGGGAGAGACAGAAAGAAAAAAGGAGAAAAAAATTAGATAAGAAAAGAGGATTGGTGTAAGTGGGGCTTAGTTTAGTTTAATGAACTTCGGGCTTAATTAGACTTTTTGACGGATCTTGGACTTAAGTGGTTTTAGTATAATCAGGCTGGTTTTATTCTAAGGTGTTTGGGCTGAGTTTTTTAGCAAGATGGGCTTAGTTTTTTTTTTTTTATTTCAACAAATGGGCTTGGTGATTTTCTTTTCAAATGGGCGTGTTTTGAATAAGCCCATTTGTGTCCATGGCCCAGACCCACGGACCGAAGCCAGCCCGAAGCCCTTATCTGAATTAAAAATATAAAAAAGTTAAAACTACTAATAAAAAACTTGAAATCATTAAAAAATTAAAAACTCCAGAAAATTCATAAAAATTAAAAAAATCAGAAAATATGGAAATCCTTGGAAAAAATGCCTAAAATTTAGCTTTTAGATAGCTTTCGCTTAAAAAGCGAAAGAATACTTAAAATAAAATTGCATCCCAATTGAACAAGCCGCTTCACCATGGGATTTTTTGGGTGTGATTTTCTTTTTAGAGATGATGCTAGGTTCTTGCTTGCGTTGTTCATTTAAATTATATTTGATTGTGTCTTCTTCATATACTGATTGTAATTTTTATTTTTAGAATGGTTAGGATGAATCTTAAAATCTTTAATAGCTCATCCTTATACTTTGGTTAGTAGATAATCAAGTTTAGGTTCTCAATGGGCATTAGTTTTAGAATTAATGTAATCAAATCTCCACTTCCAAGATCACTAGTTATGCGAAAAGTGAGATTTTCTCCCATATTTTGTATAGGGTTATGTCACGAGAGATATAGGGAAGAACTCGTGTCAAATCGAATGCCGTTGGCTCGAATTTGGCACTACCTGTAAACCTATATTCCATTCTTAGAGGGGTAGGTCGCAACATTAAGGAACGTGAAAGTGATGTTATATATGTAGGATTCAATGGGTCTGCTAGGTGGCATTATTGTATCTCTAGTTTTGCTATTTTGACATCTTGCCTATGATCGAGTTTAAATGGTAGAGGTACCTAGCAATGGCATGGAGACTATTTCACATTCGCATTATTTTCTTGTTCCAATGTTTATTTTTATTTTTTATTTTTGGTAATTTCACTTTCCACGAATCAAAATGGAGGTATAGCTTTCTCTATTATTATTTTTTATTTTTATTTTTGGGTTTGCTAAGGTCAACTTATTTGGTATGTTAATATCTAATTTTCTGGGTCTACCAAAGTCAACTTATTTGGTATGTGAATATTCTCCACTAAATATTCTTCTACACTTAAACATGTACACAATTTGATGAGATTGTTAAGTTAGGCTAGCCATTCATGATCAGCAATTTAATAATTAACATGAGGAAAAGGCTACTACGATATGTGCATAGAGAGTACGAAGTCTAGCTATTTAAATCTACGGTAAGTTTCCTAGCTAGCACATGATAATCATTTGGCATTAAATTGTTTTATCAAAGTCTTTACTTGTAATATGTGAACATTATTGCAATCTATGTTGTTATCATGGTATAATATGACATATTTTGAAGAGACACCACATATAAGTAGTAAAATAATGTTAAGGGAAGAAGGGAATGAAATTATGTTAGAAGTGATATAAAATTCATAAGCTTGTTGATAATTAGACGCCATTACTAGCGTGCCAGGTAGGTAACTTTGCACCCAAGTCCTGTTAGACTCCGCTCGGGAGACATTATTTCTTGGAATGCGATGACAGCTAACGACACTTTACAATCATGATTGCATTATGTATGATTTATCCCGGTTTTTCTTTCTGAGTTCCTTTTCACGATGGTCATGTTGTCGGGAGACTTTTTCATTTTTTTTTTTTCCTTTTGAACGTTGTATTGGGAGTATCTTGACTTTTCACGTAAATCTTTGTCTTTAATTTTAATGTATGATTTCTCAAGAGATTTTCTTCATTAATTATTGGTTATATCTTTTATTTATTATTTTATCCCCTTTTTTTCATCATTTAATGTATAAGAATGAATTGTTAAAAAATGCAGAAAGAAGTTTTAATTAGAACAGTCTTTCCAAAGTGGAAGCTTCCGCATCATGAAAAAATATTTCAGAAAGATTTCGCTTCTTTCTCTCTCTGCCTTCACATGGATTCCCTATGGCAGGAGGAAGCAACTAGTGGATGATGCCCTTGGCAGGTTGAAGAAAAGAAGAAGCCGTCGGCTATATGATAATAATAATAAGAATCAAAAGATGTAATAATAATTTTTATTTAATATAATAACTGAAGTATAATTCATGATGGATGTACACATCAAAAACATAAAAAAAATAAAAATAACAAGTCATCAAAGTAATAAAATCAACAAGTCATCTGATCAAGGCGGGCGTAAAATATGACACAACAAAATAATATAAATTACAACAAGCCATTCGATTAAAGATGATTCCAAAACCTCTGTACTTGAAATATTTTAGATTCCACAAGGGGATGGAATTCAAATCGGGATTGCGTATGTTGTCGCAGAGAACGTAATCACAATCCAAATAAAAAGTATCGTTAGTCTCCTAAAAATTGGAAATTTTCTTGTAATGTCGTTTGCCATGATTATTTTCTTTGTAATATCAACAACTTAGTAATATCATTTATCGAGATTTTAGTTACACAGACAAAAATGGGGCACAATAGATGCTGAATCAGATATGAATCAATAAGTCATGGTAGCGACTTACGAGTGTCGTTGACGTAAAAGGGGCCGTTCTTGGGAGCCCAGGCGCAGTAATCGAATCCAAATGCCAATTCTCAGACCCTTCAACGACGACCTTCTTGGGAGGGACCTCGGCAGTACCGTCGTCTTGCTTTGGAGGACGAGCGTAGCCGTTGTGGTCGTTCCACCCGGGATAGGCCACTGAAGCACCCATCATTTCCGAAGCTATCACGACAAGCTCCATCGCTCCATCGCTCCTCCAAATTTCATAGCCATTATTCTGTGGTTTTTTCCTGATTTGGAGGGTGATTAAGGAACTGCACAAGTATAAAAATCTTCAGATGCTGGGGAACTGGTCGGTGCATTGGCAGAATGTCGGAGCTGGCTTCTTATAGGAGTAGCTTCGTGGATTTCTTTTTCCCTTCTTTTTTGGGGTTTTCAATGAAAGGTGGTGGTGGAAAACTGTCGAATGGACCTTTTGTACCTTGCTTTTTCAATAGATTGGGTTGGTGTGAGACGGCGATGCGTTTTCGGTGTTAAGAGTCAAACTCGAGTCGTTCATTTCTGGTTTTTGATTATGTCTCCTTAAGAAATATCAGCACACAGTGACCATACATGTTGAGTACTATGATTGTGTTTGGATAGGTATTTAGAAAGTCCCTTCAAGCCCCAAAGCCCTTTCACACCAAATTGGGGTGTTTGGCAACTGATCCTCAAGAGGCTTTCAAGTGAAAGTGGATTTTGAGCTTTTAGCATTGTCGGAATGCTGAGGGCTTATTTAATGAAAATAAGTAAGTTGCCTATTTTACTCTCAAAACTTTACCGAAAAGCCAATTTTACTCATTTGTTAAACTAAAACCGTCAATGGCCTTCTCTCTACACCATTCTCCATTGCTTTGCACCCTTCCGGTCGCTCTCTCCATCGTGTGCTTGACCACGCTCTTCGCTGCTCGACTACGCTTTTCGCTTTGGTGAGCTCTTTTTCGCTCTTCTCCTTGTGCGGCAGGCTTTACTCTCTCTTCCTTGCTCTCCTTTTTTGGGTGTTGAGTCATATTGGCTCTTGAACGGTGGGTTTCATGGGAGCCCTTATGAGAAATTGAGAGCCAAGAACCCCAGACCGAAAGGCTGTCTTGTGGCGTCGTCTGAGGTTTGAGTTCAGCGTTTTATCCACTTCTTCCCCGACTCAATCCTAGAGCCGAAAGGCTGCCTTGCTTCGATGCTTCGCGGCATTTGGGTTTTGTATGTAGTGGCTGGGGATATTGAAATCTTCGTTGCTCGTGCGAATTGCCTGGTCCGTCTGGAGTTCACGGCTTTTGGTTTTGTAAGTAGTGGCTGGGGATGTTGAAAGATGGTTGCTTTAGGTGAAATTGTTGGAGGGATTGAGTTCTTTTTCATGCTTTCTGAGATGGGTTCAGTTTTTTCTTTTTTTGGTCGAAACTGAGATGGGTTCAGTTGGTTTTCATTAAATTTTCTATTTTGGTGATGAAGTTCCTCCTTTTAATGCTTTTTTGATCGTATTTTGGAAAGATTCAGTATGCAAGATTGCAAACCAGGAATTGCTCCTGTTATTAAAGGTGATAAATTGAGTCTTTCATAATGTCCTGATTCAGATTTTGAGAAAACTCAAATGAAGAATGTACCTTATGCTAGTGTGCTTGGAAGTATCATGTATGCTCAAGTTTGCACTAGGCCAGATATTGCTTTTGCAGTTGGGCTTCTAGGCAGATATCGACAAATCCAGGACACGATTCGGGTTGCTGCCAAGAAGGTTTTAAGGTAATTAAAGAGAACAATGGATTATATGCTGATTTATAGACATGTTCCCGACTTGCAACTAGTAGGGTATTCGATGCAGATTTTGCTGGTTGTCAAGATGACAAGAAGTCAACAACGGGATACATGTTTATGTTGGCGGGAGGTGCAAAGTATCATGGAAGAGCGAGAAACAGAAATCCATATCTTCTTCTACCATGCAAGCGGAGTTCATAGCATGTTTTACAGCTGCTACTCAGGCTATTTGGTTCCGGAACCTTATTAGGGAGTTATCAGTTTTTGATTTTGTGGATAGACCCATACAACTATATTGTGATAATAATTCTGCAGTGTTATTTATTAACAACAACAGAAGTCTCAAGGGGTCTAAACACATGGAGGTCAAGTTTTTTACTACAAAGGAATCAGTGCAGAATGGTGACATTGCTGTAGATTATGTTTCTACAGATGATATGATTGCAGATCCACTAACTAAAAGCCTACGCCCATGTGTATTTGATCGACATGACATTAGTATGGGCCTAGGAGCATCTTGGGATGCTGTCTTTTAGTGGGAGTTATATTTATTTTTCTTAAATAAAGTTTATATCTGCATTTGTTACAATTTAGTAACGTTTTGATATATATATATATATATATATATATATATATATATATATATATTTCAACTTTTGCATTCAATACAATATTTTTGAATGGTTTGTTATTTTGTTGAATAGATATATATTGTTAAAATTCTCAAGGTATTACCTTGAGTGAAGGCTAAGGGGTGATTCGTTATTAGCCTTGTGCATATGTTTGTTTAAAAGATTAACCATAAGGACAAGACATATGTGGGTTCATTAGAACCATAATTTCATTCTCTTGTGGCACAAACTTTTGTGTCGCCTAAGTAAGAGAATGGTGACTGACAAATGGATCTCTCTATGAGAGATGTTAGCCATTTGCCACACTACCATATTGAATCCATATCAATAAAGTTCAAAGCATTTGTGACCATGGAAGGCTCGTGTGTATACATGCAGTTACCGCTATGTTTCAGTGTTGGAGGCTTTATGGGATAAGATTGACTATTAAGAATTATCTCTGGACCAATGTGCGCACATACAATACAATTTCAATTAATATAGTCCAAGTGGGAGAATGTAAGAGTTTTCCTCTAATGTGGATTAAATTAATTGACTTTGTTATTTACCGTTTAACGTTTACCGTTTTACGGGGTTTGGTCTTAGGTGAGATAGAAGGTTTCTTAATTAGTCTAATATGGGACTGGCTAGTGTGGGCCGAGTTGAGCCTGGCCCATAATGAGGGAGACTGGCTGGAAACTCTATAAATAGTGCTCAAGTCTCTCCTCTAGCCCTAATCTCACATATTCTCACCTAAGGGACGTTATTCTAACATCAATCGTGAGAGGCCGCCTCATTGAGCCAGTGATTGGGAGGGTAATACAGGAGAAGGATTTGCACAAGGAACATTGTGTTTCTGCTTCCGCTCAAGAACGATGGATCCTAAATCAGGTGCATCAATCCTTCTATTTACAATTGCTTCTTCTTGTTCTGATTATAGAGATCTTGGGTTGTGCATAATCTGCACCCAACATATAAGGCATTCAAATTTAGTCTATACCCTACTATATGAAAAGTGGTTGTGTTTTGCCCAAAAAAAGCGAAAGAACTTTACCCAAAAGGAGACGATCAAATTGAATAAACAAAATTGTTAAAGGGTCCTTTGCTAATTTTGGACTGGAATATAAATGGGACGATATGTCAAAAGGAAAAATAGACGTGCAATTATCGGTTTTGAAAGGTTGCAAGCAATGTTGGATTTGTGAGGAAATTAGAAAAAAAAAAAAAAAAAAAACGTGCTATCATTAATTTGTGTGAGTGTTCGTTACAAAGATCATAAAGTGAGCTTTTATCCCACTAAAAGCGGTTATTACAGACGGTTATGGATTTTGAATTCGAAAATAACTTCCTAATCTATAATGTAGTTATAAGAAGTTACGATTACGGCCTCAACGATAATCTACAAGAAGCGTAACGGTGCAGTCATTTAGCCTTTTCTTTCTTTTTTTTTTTCTCAATCAAAAAAGTAGAGGACAGTTGCCGCTCAAGAAAAGCTCTCTCTCTCGCTCGCTCGCGTTCGCAGAGCGAGTGACAAGAAAGCGAGCGCTGCCGGTGATGCCCACAGTTCAACGGGTTGGGCAGCCCGTGGCGGCGGTGGCGGCCGTGACGGAGATTTGGATCGATTCTGGCCGCCGCGACAGCCGCCGCCACCATCATCATGGCCTCGGCTCTTGCGGCCAGGTTGGGTTGTCATCGTCTGGACAAGGTACCGTCTCTGTTTGCGCGGACGCTTTTTCTTGGATATGGGTGTCTATGTCTCTATCTTGTCCGTGCGGTAAAATTGAAAAGTTCTCAGTTTTTTGGCTTTTGGGTGGGGATTACCGTGGAGAAAAAGGCGAGGCTTTTGCGCTTTCTCATCGTTCATTGTCCGTCATGAATGCTCTGGTTTTTGAAAGTCTGATTAATTGGGTCGAGCTAAGTCACTAAACTGAGACTGAATCGGCATTTTCTTTGATTTTGTTGGTGGCATATTCCTCATCGTTCGAGTTGGCCATGGCCGCCTCACCGCCGAAGATACCATTCCCTAAGCTCGAGAAGCCCGCGGTTAGAGACCACCACGGTTAGCTTCCTATCCTCTCATTCGTGTGCTCATTTTGTTGGAATGGATGCCGTTTTGTATCACGTGTTTCGGCGACATTGAAGTCGCCGGTGAGGTTCGGTTATCGCCGACGAGGGACGGCCGACGACCGAGTGATTGGCCGGTGGTGACCAGCATTGTTGTGCTAAACGATGGATGCCGGGTGGTGGCTCGGCAGTGGCCTGAGCTTTGGCAAGGGCTCATGGTGAAATGGTGGGATTCGATTGAAGAGGAGGTTCACAGGGAAGAAGTCGTTCTCGGGAAGAAGATGTTGGACAGTGGAAGGGAAGAGAAAATAAGGAATAATGGAAAATAGGAAAGGAAAAATGAAAAAAAGGGGAGAGACAGAAAGAAAAAAGGAGAAAAAAATTAGATAAGAAAAGAGGATTGGTGTAAGTGGGGCTTAGTTTAGTTTAATGAACTTCGGGCTTAATTAGACTTTTTGACGGATCTTGGACTTAAGTGGTTTTAGTATAATCAGGCTGGTTTTAGTCTAAGAGGTGTTTGGGCTGAGTTTTTTAGCAAGATGGGCTTAGTTTTTTTGATTTCAACAAATGGGCTTGGTGATTTTCTTTTCAAATGGGTGTGTTTTGAATAAGCCCATTTGTGTGCATGGCCCAGACCCACGGACCGGAGCAAGCCCGAAGCCCTTATCTGAATTAAAAATATAAAAAAGTTAAAAATAATAATAAAAAAACTAAAATCATTAAAAAATTAAAAATCCAGAAAATTTATAAAAAAAATTTAAAAATTCAGAAAATTTGGAAATCCTTGGAAAAAAATGCCTAAAATTTAGCTTTTAGATAGCTTTCTCTTAAAAAGAGAAAGAATCCTTAAAATAAAATTGAATCCCAATTGAACAAAGCCACTTCACCATAGGATTTTTTGGATGTGATTTTCTTTTTAGAGATGATGCTAGGTTATTGCTTGCATTGTTCATTTAAATTATATTTGATTGTGTCTTCTTCATATACTGATTGTAATTTTTATTTTTAGAATGGTTAGGATGAATCTTAAAATCTTTAATAGGTCGTCCTTATACTTTGGTTAGTAGATAATCAAGTTTAGGTTCTAAAGGGGCATTAGTTTTAGAATTAATGTAATCAAATCTCCATTTCCAAGATCACTAGTTATGCGAAAAGTGAGATTTTCTCCCATATTTTATATAGGGTTATGTCACGAGAGATATAGGGTTGGAAGAACTCATGTCAAATCGAATGTCGTTGGCTTGAACTTGGCAGTACCTCTAAACCTATATTCCATTCTTAGAGGGGTAGGATGCAACATTAAGGAACCCAAAAGTGATGTTATATACGTTATTTGATGTTATATACGTTATGATTCAATGGGTTTGCTAGGTGGCATTATCGTATCTCTAGTTTTGCTATTTTGACATCTTGCCTATGATCTAGTGTAAATGGTAGAGGAACCTAGCAATGGCATGGAGCATTATTTTCTTGTTCCAATGTTTAGTTCCTTTTTTTTTTTTTTTTTTTTTTTTTTTTTTTTTGTAATTTCACTTTCACTAATCATATTTAGGAATCAAAATGGAGGTATAGATTTCTATTAATTTCACTTAAACATGTACACAATTTAATAATAAAAAGAATCAAAGGATGTAGTAATAATAATAATAATAATAATAATAATAATAATAATAATAATAATAATAATAATAATAATAATAATAATAATAAGATTCAAAAGATGTAATAATAATTTTAAGTGTAGAAGAAGAAGAAGAAGAAGAAGAAGAAGAAGAAGAAGAAGAATAAGACTCAAAAGTCAACTTATTTGGTAGGGGAAGTGAAATAATAAATAAATTTTAAACCGTGCTGTTGGGATCGTCGAAATTGCACGAAGGATTCTCTATCCTTTCGCTACATGGTCTGTTACTCCTAAATCTACAGTCCACAAAGGATTGGATTCAGCCAATAATACAGAACTTGACACATAAGCAAAATTCTCAAATGTACAAGAGAACCTTTTTCGGCTCACGACAGTTGCGAGCATAGTGACCCTTCTTGTCACAATTGTAACAATTCACCCTTGACATTTTCTTCACTTGAGGACGTTTTCCTCTATTGTGTTGGTTAACTCTTGGTTTCTTGCAATAAGGACTTGATCCTTTGCATTCTCACATATTGAACGAATCAATACGCTTGCGCTTAGAGCTCAAAACCCTTTCTTAGCTAGAACCAGCATTGCAAATATCTATTTTTGGCTCAAATGCCGTTAAGCGGTCCTCTACTAGCTCAAGGTGGCGCATGGCATTCTCAAGATCTTCCACAACATGGTCAAGAGCTTCTAGTGCTTCTTGCTTTTCTAGCACATATTGAATCTTCATATTCAATATTTCACAATTGTTGCTGTTCAAATCGGCAATTACGTTCTTAGTTGCTGAAGGGTCGTAACTTTGGGGGGAGCGTCTTTGCTGAAGGGACACGTCCTTTGGAGATGACGTATTTAAGGGGGAAAGGAGAGGGAGAAACGTACCTTTTGGATATTACGTACGTTCCTCTTCCCTCTCTCCCTCCAAACACTCCCAAAAAGAAAAACTGTAACTAAGAGGCGACACTCTCTTCCCTTCAAGGCGAATTGGCGTCATCGGATCAAAAGGGATCGGTTTCTCTTCCTTATATCGGCATCGGTGTTTAATTTGTGGCTAACAAGGTACATTTGATTCTATGATGCGCCTTAGGATCGGTGATGCATGTGATTTTCCCGGGCTCGTCTTCCACGCAAGTTTAGGGGTTCGATTTAGTGTCGAATCCGATTTTTGGGAATCTGACAATCCCAACAATGGTATTAGAGCAAGAGTTCATGTTTTCCGATCCTTATTTATGTTTTTCCCAACCCCTTTCATGTTTATGAATGAATTTTGATTGAATATTCGTTGAAAGATCGGCCGACACTGATGGGGGGCGGAGAAATCCCGACATCCGAGCACTGTTCATCGTCTTTTCGATTTTCTGTAAGTCGAAATTGATTTCTAATGGCATAGGGTCGAAGGCCTCATCGAGACGAGCACGACGAGTGGCGGAACGCTGCCAAAGGCCGCCAGACGCGCCCCCACACACAACTGAAGTGAAACAGCATCTTAGGCGCGTGCGTCACAGGCGCGCACGCGGGCGATGCACGCGCTTGCGATGCACATGCGCGGGGGCGGTCGATGGTGCATGCGAGAGATGCGCCAGCTGACGTCATCGTGACGTCAGTTGCACGCATGCCGCACGTGCCGGGTCGGTCCGTCCAACCCTGCTCGACCAGCGACCCGACCACGACTGTTGACCGTTGACCCAAAAAAAGGGAAAAGAATATATTTCTTTTTCAATTATGTCTTTGTGGATTATATGTAATCCCTGTTTGTTATGCATTTGTTGTAGGAACAATGCCTCCCCTTAAGTTGCGCACACCTATTCGTGTATTTACCGACGAACAAAAGAAAAGACTTTTAAGGTTGATAGCCGATTTGAATGATTATCGATGGGAGAGCGGGGACATAATATATCATGTTCTTGAAGTCAATGGAAAAATTCAAAAGGTCATATGGAATGGTCGTCCAATGCCACTGAGATGGTGCGATTTTTCATGAACACCCTTCCACCAGAATGGCAATGAGTGTTGAATCGCATATGGGATGCCAACAAAGCGCTTCATATAAGAAAATTGTGATGGATTTCATTGATGATTATTATCTGATTGTTGCAAAAGAAAAGATGAAGAAATTGAACAAAATCAGAGTGGCGCAGCGGAAGCGTAGTGGGCCCATAACCCACAGGTCCTAGGATCGAAACCTGGCTCTGATAAAAGCTGCGCAGAGTAGCTTCCTTCGACTCCCCTCCTTTTTTGTTCAATTTCTTGATCTTTTCTTTTGAAACAATTAAGTAATAATCATCTATGAAATCCATCACAATTTTCTTATATGAAGCGGCTTTGTTGCTTTGTTGGCATCCCATATGCGATTCAACACTCCTTACCATTCTGGTTGAAGGGTATTCATGAAAAATCGCACCATCTCAAACTGTGGCATTGGACGACCATTCCATATGACCTTTTGAATTTTCCCGTTGACTTCAAGAACATGATCTATTATGTCCCCGATTCAACACTCCTTACCATTCTGGTTAAAGGGTATTCATGAAAAATTGCACCATCTCATACTGTGGCATTGGATGACCATTTCATATGAGCTTTTGAATTTTCCCGTTAACTTCAAGAACATGATCTATTATGTCCCCTGTCGCGACCTAATTTTTCCGAATGCACCACCTAGAATTTAGGTTAATGGACTACTAAGCTTTAAACTTAGCTCGGGCCCTCCCAGGCCCATACCAATTCGCGACTTAGGGTTCAAGTTTTTAAACATGCAGATGAATTTTATCTAGAGTCGCCATTAATCAATTTTTGGTAGGTCGATTAGACACCTAAGTAAAATAACGGGAAAATTATTTTACTCCTACGAACCAGAGACTAAGGGTACGGGGACTTGGTTACATTAGACTTTTCTAACGCCCTTTCGGTACCATTTCTTTTTTATTTTTTTTTTTGAAAATTTTTTATGCAGGCAGCTGATTTATTTTAACCTAAATTACTATCATGCAAGTGTGGTGACCACACGGGTGCTCATCCATTATTAAAACACTCAAATAAATAAATTGCATCACACAAAGCAAGCAATCATTTTTTTTTTGGGTTTTCTTGAAAATTAGAAAAAAATGCATTTCTTAACTAAATGACTTAATCTTATTAATATGCAAATTCTAATTAAATGGGCCTATTATGCAAACTAGTTATTATGCACCTCATGACCTAACTCCACTAATGAACAAATTCTGATTAAATGATCCTATTATGCAAACTAGTTAACATGCACTTAGTATTTTTGTATTTTTTTTATTGAAATTCAGAATTAATAAAAATCCTAATTGAATTATCTAAAATGAATAATTTTCCAATTCACGTTTGGGATTAATTTGAATTAACCCTATTTTGACTTAGAAAACTATTTTTTTTTTTTTTTTTTTATTTTTAAATGACAACTTTTCTACAATTATAAAAGAAATTATCTAGGTCCAATCCTAATCTATTTGAAAAAAAGGTTTCCAAGAATATAATCCTAAAAAAAGCAATCCTAATTTACTAAACCTAAAAATGCAATTGTGACTTACTAAGCCTAAAAATGCAATTTAATTTACTAAATCTTACATGGCTAATTTACTAAACCCATATGTCTAACTTAAATCTATATATCTAAATTACTAAACTATGTGCTCATGCAAGGTTTTGATTTTTTAATTTTATGATTTTTTTTTCAAGGCAAGTAAATATTAAATTTAAACTATCAACAAAATAATGAATTAAAATAATCGAAAAAATAACCTGTTGTCTCACAGGTCAAATTAACGATTATTCTAATCCTAATTATCACAACAAATCAAAATAATTAAAAATCTAGTCCGAAGTCTTACGGACCAAATTAAATAATTATTGTGATTTAACAATTAAAATTCCACTAAAAAGCCCAAAAATTAATATAATTAAAAAAATAATCCGATGTCTCTCGGATTAAATTAATAATTATAATAATTCCGGGCAAAATTCCTGCGGATAATGACTATAAAAATTACAAATATTAACATCAAATATTACAAATTAAATAACTAAACTAGAAATGCTATCAAATAAAATAAACAAAAATAAAAAGAGTAAAGTAAACTAAACTATAAAGTAAGTAAAAAGTAAAAGTAAAAAGTGAAAAGAAAAAAAAGAACTACCTAAAGGGGAAAATGGGCAGCGACGCACGATGGCTTCGACGAGCGGTTAAAGCGCAGGCGGAGCGGAAACAACGCGAGCTGAGGTGTGGAGGTGATTGGAGAGTCAGTCACCGGCTTTGGATGGCGTTGGAGCACGGCGGTCAGCGCAAGGATGGGAGGCGAAGGCGCGGCAAAGGCGCGGCTACGAGCGCCGGCGACGGGGCTGGCGTGGGTGTGCACGGATGGAGGCCAGCAGGAGCACTGAAACTTCTGGTACTGAAGATCGGCAGTGGTAGAAGCGTAGCTGGGGCGCTCGGGTCACGGCTGCTGCAGGGGATCACAAACCTGCTAGCATCGGGGCTGGGTCGCGACGGCGGGGAGTGGGGCTAGACGCAAGCTCGTGGTGCGGTGCGGTGTGGCACGGCGATGATGGCGCGGCGGGCCGCAGGTTGAGCGGGCGCTTCATAGACGAAGGGGAAGCTCCGGTGGCGATGGGCGGCGGAGGGGCGGTGCGGTGCACGCGTCTTGGGCAGCAGCAGAAATGGCGTGCAGCTTTGTGGAGAAGAAGCACAGTGCACGGCTTTTCTTTTCTCTTTTTTTTTTTACATCTCTCTCTCCCTCCGAGTCTCCATCACGTCATCTCCCTCTCTGCCCCTGTACTTTTCTCTATTCTTCTTCTTTTCTTTATTTTGTTTCCCTTGAAGACACCCCCCAAACGGCTTCCTTTTTGCTTCCCCCCTTTCTGACTTTCCTCTTCTCTTTCACTCTTCTTATTCCTCTTTATTGCGTTTTTTTTTTCGCCGAAGAGAACTCCGCTCACTATTTTCCCTCACGAAATTTTTTTTTTCTCTGAATTCGCTCTCTCTAAAATTTTTTGGAATCTCCGCCCCTTATTACGAAAAAATGAACTTCTTTTATAGTGATTCTAAACAGCCACTTATATGGCATTTCTCGAATTTCCATCTCCGGTCGCATTAAATCAAATCAGAATTAGGGCATGATTTCGCAATCGCCCGATCTTGCTCAGATTTCTTCCATTCCGCAAAAATTATTGCCTCTTATTCACATGATTTTTAAATTGCTTCTGCATTTGACAAAATCCGAATATCCATAAGAATTTCAATTTTCCTTGCACAATTCAATCAAATCAATTTCCCCTATTTTCAAAAATGCAATTTTATTTTTCCAAAATTAGGTGTCAACATCCCCGCTCTTCCATCGATAATCATTCAAATCGGCTATCAACCTTGAATGCCTTTCCTTTTGTTCGTCGGTAAATACGCGAATAGGCGTGCGCAACTTAAGGGGAGGCATTGTTCTTGTAACAAATGTAGAACAAACATGGATTACATATAAGCCACAAAGACATATTTGAAAAAGAAACAAATTCTTTTCCCTTTTTTTGGTCAACGGTCAAAGTCAACGGTCAAAGTCAACGGTCAACGGTCGGTCGTGGTCGGGTCGGGTCGGGTTGGGCCGGGTCGGTCGGGCCGAGTTGGACGGACCGACTCGGCTCGTGCGGCACGTGTGCAGCAAACGTCACAATGACGTCAGCTGGTGTGTGCCTCGCATGCGCCATCGATCATCCCCGTGCACGTGGGTTACACGTGCGCGCGTCACCCGCGCGCGCACCTGCATCTTGGCTTTGGTGCGTGCAATGCCGTTTCGCTCCCGCTGCGCATGGCACGTCCGGCGGCCTTTGGCGGCGTTCCGCCACTCGTCGTGCTTGTCTCGACGAGGCCTTTGACTCTATGCCATCAGAAATTGATTTCGACTTATAGAAAATCGAAAAAACGATAGTGTCGGGATTTCTCCGCCCCCGATCGGTGTCGGCCGATCTTTCTATGAAAATTCAATCAAAATTTATTCATAAACATGAAAGGGGTCGGAAAAAACATGAATAAGGATAGAGAGTTCTCTGATACCAATGAAACATGAACTCTTGCTCTGATACCAATGTTGGGATTGTCGGATTCCCAAAAACCGAATTCGACACTAAATCGAACCTCTAAACTTACACGGAAGACAAGCCCGGGAAAATCACATGCATCACTGATCTTAAGGCACATCACAGAATCGAACGTACCTTGTTAGCCATAGATTAAACACCGACGCCGATATAAGGAAGAGAAACCGATCCCTTTCGATCCGATGACGCCAATTCGCCTTGAAGGGAAGAGAGTGTTGTCTCTTAGTTACTGTTTTTCTTTTTGGGAGTGTTTGGAGGGAGGGCAAAAGGTACGTTTCTCCCTTTTCTTTTCTCCTTAAATACATCCTCTCCAAAGGACGTGTCCCTTCAATAAAGATGCTCCCCCCCAAAAGTTACAACCCTTCATCATATCCCTCCATCCATGGGCCCTAATATTGTGGGCCAGGCTTTTAGGCCTAACATGGGCAGACGGACCAACTTAGGCCCATCAAATTAATCAATTAAAACCATCACGTGCTTTTATCTAATAATATAATATTTAAATGTTAAATATCACATTTTATAGGAGCATTGCTCGACTCTTTAAAAAACTTAAAACTATATGTGAATGTGTAATTTATTATTTGAATGTTTTAACACTTCTCCTCATGCTTAGTTGGTCTTTTGCTTAGTAGTAAATGTGAAAAAATTTAATTAAGGAGGCTAGAAAGATTTAAACTTATGACTTTATGCTCTAATATCATGTGAGAATTTGTAGAACTACTGTCAACTATTTTAAAAATTTAAGTTATTGGATGAATATATGGTTTAATATTCGAATATTCTATCACTCCACCTCATGCTAAGTTAGGTTTAACATGGTAGGGGAAGTGAAAGAATAATTAACTATTAAACAATGCCTTCATCTAATAACAAAATACTTAAATATTAAATTACACATTTATCTAATTGCTTAAATTTTTAGAAGAGTTAGCAATGGTCAAACAAAATTTCACATGATACTAGAGTTGGAAGTTCTAAGTTCAAATGTTTCTAGAGTTCTTTTAATAGCATAAACTTCAACAAATTTCTTCAACCTCATGGCCATGGCATCTAGAATCTAGTTGTTTGATACTCTCTTGCTTTATCTCTTTATCTATTTCGTTGTTTGTTGTGCTCAGTATGCTTTTTTTTTTTTTTTTTTTTTTTTTGCTTCTTCCTATTTCTTTAATTTTGATTTTGGATTTTTTGCTTGCCAAATGAATCTGGATCCGCTTTCATTATTTCAAAACAAAAAAGGGGCTGAGAAGATGAAGATTTGGAGAAGTTAGATATTGAACCCCCGGAAGTTTCCTCTTTCTTTCTTAAGATGATCTATTTTTTTCCTTATTTCTCTTCCTTCTGTTTAAATATTTTCAATTTTTTCTAATTTTGGACTTAGTAGAGACCATGTGTTTAAATTAGGTAGATAGTGTAATGACAACAAGGATTTACTGAAAGGCCAAAATGATCAAGTTGATCCTTCAATTTTTCTTTTTTCTTAAAACACGGGATAAAAGAATCTTTGACTCAATTGATCCTCACAAAAAGTGGCAGACACAAGATTTTAACTTGAGGGCATGAGTTAGTGAATTTAGCAAATCTTAATTAGGAGATGGCAGATATAAATTACACATGAAAATTAAAAAAATTGGAAATACCAATTACATCATGGATCATCCTCTCTAATCAAGGTAGCCACCCCATTCAACCCTACCGGGACCACTCTAGCCCACAAATGCACGTAAAGGTCATCTCCATGTGCCCTTGGAAAGACTTCAGTTGCAAGATTTTATTCAGGAAAGATGTAATATTCAATTCTTATCAATATATATATATATATATATATATATATATATTTTAAACTTTGATTGAAAGTTTTGAGGTTTTGTTTTGGCTTTTCAATTCCATTTGGGAGGCAAGATTTATTGAGAAAATGATTTCTTACACAACTCCAACACAAATTGTCTTCTACTTGTCTATCGTCTTCTATTTGTCTATCGTGTTCTAGTAGGTTAGGTACTCAACTTGTCTAGTCATTCTCCAATATCATTTTATGTAACTTAGATCCTTATATCCAAAGTCCCAAATAGGACAAAACGCACTCCACCCATTTTTCTCAGAGACTTAATTCCACTTCCCTATCAAACTTCCTCTGATATAAACCCTACTGCAACCCATCATCTATTGCAGCCTTTATTGGTAATTTTCTATATTAGAAATATATTTAAGATATTTTGTAACTCCGTATATACTATATATTTTTATATTTTTTTTTTTAATTAAGATAGTACTCATGTAAAGCCTATAAATGACATGTACTCTTCACTTGTTATTAAACAAAAATATTATATTTTTCAGTCATTTCAACTCTTAACTTGGCATCAAAGCCATTGTATTTTGAGGAAGTGTCCATCAAGTCTACTTAGTAACGCTAGTTGCATCGGTTGAGTATCTCCACAATGGTCATCGCAACACCAATTGTATTGGTTGCGTCACTTTGGTTTCACCCTCAAGGGTCTGTAGCTTCAATTGTTGTTCGAGACTCTTCCCTTGCAAATTTCGAAGAACATATATCAACATTAGAATCATCGCCCTCAGGTTGAAATCTTTGATTTCAAGCGGTCATTCGTTGATGACAAATATTTTTATTGCTTGCCTTGCTAATTAAAAAAATACCATGCATTACCATTTAATCTTAGTGAATTTGTCTATCATGCTCCATTTGATCTTATTCACTCTAACATTTGGGGACCTTCTCCAACACCTATCATGGGAGGCTCTCGCTATTTTGTCATTTTTTTATATTATTATTCTCATTATATCTAACTTTATCTTATGAAAAATCAAACTAAACTTAGTTGTATCTATCTTGATTTTGCTGTCGTGATAAAAACACAATTTCTAAAAGATATCAATGTTTTTCGTATGGATAATGCTATGGAATAGTGAGACTTAGAATTCTCTCTTCCAACATGGCACTATTATTCATTATTCATGTCCAAGCACTTCCCAACAAAATGGCTGAGTAGAACGAAAATATAAGCATATCTTAGTTTTAATCTTTGCCACTTGCCCATCGTAGTTTTAGAGGGAGCTTGTCTCACCACCGTCCCCTGTCATAGGCAACATATGTTTTATGAGTGCTTACATGGTAAGGTTCCTTATTATAGTCATCTTCAAGTCTTTGGTAGTGTTTGTTTTGTACACCTTCTTCCACATGAATGCACAAAGTTGGAACTTCGTGCTTGTTTATGTTACTTCCTTGAAGAGGGATATAGATGTTGGGACCCTATCTCTAACCGCGTTCATGAGTTTCAAGTTTCATTTTGGGAACATAAGATATTCTCCTCCCTTCATCCCTTTGAATCTTCTACTCATCTTCTCTTCTTTACCAATCCTTTAGTAGATCTATTCTCGGAAGATCCCACACTACCATCCACTCGCGAATCTTCCTCTTCATAATTGTCTTCTTCTCATCTTGATACAGCATTGTTTGGCGATCCTATTTTGGCAACTTTTGAAATGTCTACCCCATTGAGGAATCTACGTCTTCAAACATTCCAACTACACCTATTCATCATTCCACCGAGGTAATCAACCTCAGGTTCATCTTTGTGATTATCATTGTTACTCTATCATTACTTCCCTTCACGAACATCGCCCTATAAAAAAGCTAGTACTAATTCTTTTTTGTAGTAAGCTATGACATATTAGTTGTAGGCCTTTGAAAACTCTCATACATGGCATTTAATTGGTTTGCCTCCTAATAAGTCTGTTGTTGGTTGTCAATGGGTATATAAGATTAAAACCAAAGCAGATGGTACTATGGATCACTATAAAGCTTAGCTAGTAGAAAAAGGCCTTATTTAAGAGTACGGCATTGATTATGATTAGACTTTTGTCCTTGTTGCACACCTTAGTTCAAAGTCTTCTTTTTGTGCCACTATGCAGCGTTGGCTTCTCTATTCAAATAGATGTTAAAAGTACATTTCTTAATGATGATCTCATAGAGGAAGTTTATATGACACCTCCTCCTAGATACTCATTCAACTAACAAAGCCTGCTGATTACGTCAAGTATTATATGGATTGAAGTAAGCTCCCCTTACATGATATTCCATGTTTAGTTCAACCATGGAGTCTCTTGGTTTTAAATCCAGTCCTTTTGACTATGCTCTCTTTGTTCAACACACACGTCATGGGTACATTGTTCCTTTTATATGTTAAGGATATGGTTATTAATGGCGATGATCAAATTGGCATTGCAAAACTCCATTAGTATCTCAATAAAAAAATTGAAATGAAAAATTTGGGGCATATAAGCTATTTTCTTGGTTGGAGGTTGCGTCTAATGCTTCTAGTTATTATCTCTCTCAAGCAAAATATTCCATTGATTTTTATCTCTAGAGTTGACCTCACTGATAACATGATTGTTTCCATTCTTATTAAGTCAAATGTCAAATTCAATGACAAGGATGGAACTCTTGTTTTGAATCCTACACTTTATCAGCAATTGGTTAGCACCTTTAAATATATCATTGTTACCCGTCCTGATATCGCTTATGCTGTTCACATTGTTAGTTAGTACAAGACTATATGTTAGTACAAGACTATGCCTCATATGACTCATTTTACTGTAGTTCCTTGAATTCATTGCCATGTTAGGAGTATGTTATTTCATTGTCTTCACTTTTCTACTAATTCTACCTTAGAGTTGACAATTTATTATGATGCTGACTTGGTTGCGGAGCCTCAAGATCGTCACTCCACTACGAGTTAATGTTTCTTTTTATTTGACTCACTTATCTTATGGTCTAGCAAGAAACTAATTATTGTTGCTCGCTCTAGTATAGAAGCAGAATATCAAACTCTCACAACATCAAAATTGTTATAGTTGCAATGGCTACTAAAAGACATAGGAACACGCATCATAGCAAAATAGTCATATTCATTGGAAAAATTATCTAAAAAGTCCTAAGCCTATTGTACAGAAACCCATTTCAGTTTCAAACCTATCAATTTCGTTAATTTAGTCTTAAATTTTTTAACAAATTACCAATGTAATCATTGCGGCTAATTTTGATTCGAAATCGTTGACATGATATTTTAGTCAACGCTAACCGTTCTACATGGCATGGCTAGTGTTAACATAAATAATTTTTATTTTAAAAAAATCAAAATATTATTGTTTTTATTATTGTTTTTCTTTTCTTTTTTCCTCTATTTACATAGGGTCGTCGGGTACCAGCCGAGGGCTAACAACCGCCACTAGGCAATAAGCAAGGGCCATGAAGCACTTGTCGATTTAGGGCAAGGATCATGACCCTCTCTAGATCTAATGAGGGCATTGCAGCTCTTGTGCAGGTCCTTATTGACCATAGCAAGGGTTGCAATGCCATCATTGTGACTTGTGAGAGGCCTTAGCGAGGCCTTACAATGCCCTTGCTCAACAACCCAGGGGGCTGTTGGCACATTGAAGAAAAATAAAGAAATAATAAACAACCAATAAAAATTTCAAAATAAAAAATTGTTCATGTCACTGCTAGCAATGCGACGTAAGATAGTCGACGCTGAATAAAATGCCACATTATGGACTTCCGGTTTAAATTTGTCGGAAGGACTGCATTAGTAATTTGTTAAAAGATTTAGAATTTGATTATCATAATTGAAAAGCTTAAAATTGAATTGACATTTTGTTAAAATATTTAAGACTAAGTTGGCATAATAGAAAGTTTAGAACTGAATCAATTGTTGTAAATATGTTTATGATTTTTTGGACAACTTTCCCGTCATTGATTGCGACAACTAAAGTGATATCCAAATTGCACATAATGATGTTTTTCATGAATGCATAAAGCACATTGAAATAGATTGTTATTTTATCCGACATTACATTCTTCGTGGTACTCTTCGATATATCTCTACTTCATCCAATGAGCAAGCTGTTGATATATTCACTAAGACACATTCGTTTGGGCGATTTCTAGATCTATCCTCCAAACTCAAGTTGACATCTTTGAAATCATCTTGAGTTTGTGGGAGGATTTTAGAGATATATTTAGGATATTTTGTGAAATTGCATGTTCAATGGTTTTGTATATTTGTTACTTAAGATAGCTATCATGTAAAGCTTAAAAATAAGCTCATGTATTCTTGACTTGTAATTGAATGAAATATTACATTTTTCTGTCATCTCAACTTCCAAGTTTCTTTAAAAAAAGAAAAAAAAAAAAAAACTCAACGTTTTCAATTAGTATCTTGTGTTAGTGTGACCCACCAAAGTGGGACAATATCATATGATCTTGTTACCACGAACGCACCTTTACGAATATGATATTATCTGGGCATCTATAAACGTACGTGTTCAATGAACCCAAAACAGGCGAAACTTCGCAATGACTAGGAAAACATACTTTCTGTCCCATTGAAGAAATCTTAGATTCATGCACGTTAAACAATTCATGAAACGTTTCTTCACCAAAAAAAAAAAAAAAAAAAAAAAGAACAATTCATTAAACGTGTTTGGAAAGGAGGGAAGTATCTGGCGATGCTCGCATTGCATGATTTTGCATCGGATCCCAGATTCCGTGGTTTGGAGTAGGTGGGTGAAAGCCAACCACAAAGTTCATGCACTGCACATGACCCGAGCTGTCACGGCTTTGGTCCCTCTGCCATCACTTCTTCCAACAATTCAGTCCACCAAAACCAAAAAAGGCTTCGAGTTCCCTTCCTGATGGAAAGAGGAAAACTCGAAACCGCCTAAGATATGTTAACGTGCACGTATGAGGGACTTTAGCGAAAGAGTACCGACATCGAACTAAAGACACGGCAACGATCAAATTCACACACATGGTTGGCTCATGTCTTACGAATTAAGCTTCAGCTGCAGTATGATGATAAGCTCGGAAGTTGACCATGTGAAGACGAGATTCACTAAGGTGCACATTTGAAGGCATTATGAAGCTAGGAGCGTCGAATTTAATTAGTGATGTCATAATGACTTAATATAAATAAGTACATTAAAGAGAGCTTAGGAATTTTGAATTTTGATTTGGCCTCCTTTGAGATCTCCTCACAATGCTTCCAGCTAGATGGAATATAAAGATCTATGGGAGTGTATTAAATAATTCTCGCGGGTAACCGTTGGTCTCTAATTATACCTTAACCTATCAACATTATTGGGGCTCCATGGGATAAATGACTTCATACAGCATGAATAGAACTGTAACCTCCATGGATCAAATGATATTTTACCTGCTAAGGATGAGCTCTCCATTGTTGAAGCACCGTTAGGATCATGTTCAATAAAAGATCGGCAATCCCAAATTCACTTACGAAGGGCTGAACGAGAAAAGGACTACGAACTGCACGCCCATTTCTGCTGTCAAAGCCCATCAAGCGCATTTCAATCTCTTTAAGCTTACTAAAAAGCCCAATGGGGTCAAGTAGCACCAATTTCGCCAGCCAGCGAGACCCATCTTTCATCATAGCCTTGCCTGAGATCGGAGGTATCACTAAAGTCACTCAAAGATATTCTTTCTGAGATGTACAAAAAGAACAAAGAACCATTGATAGTTTGACAATGTTGAGTTGACACATACTGTGTGGTACACGAATTGCATAACATACTCGTGCATCCTGCAGTAATGACATCTGACCCACTAGATCTTACATGAGTTCACCAAGAACAGAATAAGTAGAGAGATTGGGATTCCCTATCTCAAAAACTTCTCCCAAATGAACCCACCTTTTTCTCAGTTCTATCTACTTAGGAAAAGCTCCAAGTCAGACAGAAGTGATGCACAAATAACTTATTATACACCACTTAAGCAAGCACATAAAACTCTACTTTTTCACAACCATCACCCTAATTATTAATCTCATGCTCCGTCGAGTATGCTTAATACTCACAGGTTAGCAGTCAAAGAAGATCAATTAGATCTTTAACTTAACATATGAATCAAATCTCTAGGAAGTCAATTGCAGGCACTTGTTTACCACCAAGATAAATATTTGTTGAAGTATTTAAGACCCGTGGATGGAAATTTGCAGTAATATTTGATTGGTATTATGAGAGATCAGCCTGGCAGGTCAAGACATCAAACTTTCACATGAACACCTCTCATTAGTCTTAATAGTTCTCTGTCATCAATTGCTTGAAATAAATGGTGTGAGATCTATGTGTTATCCGAGACAAATATTTGGATCTTCTTCGTCTGAATCGAATTCAACCTGCAAATGCCATAAAGTTGCCACAATCAATGCCTAAGATAAAATACAGATATCACATCTGCACAACTGGCATTTACTGATAGTAGAGAGCCAGATTTCAGTTGTCTTTATTGTAAATATTACAAATTACAACTGCATGATGCCTTACAAAATAATATAATGTAATTCAAATTTCTGAAAGAACTCACATTTTCATCCTTGAGCCATCTGCCATTGCAGTCGCGCTTCCAACCTGCAGAAGTAAACTTGAGCTCTCTTTCACGACGCTCTCTCATACTAAGTTGTTGCTGTACAACCACCTCGTCAGCTGCTTCTTTTGCAGCGAAAGTGAAGCTTTTGCTCACATGTGAGGTTTCATTACCATGGAGATTCCCACATATTTTTCCACTGTGACCATCATTATGGACGTCTTGTCTAGTGTTTCCCTTATTAAGCACTTCAGAAACGGCCTTCCTTGTTTGCTCAATCAAGGGTCTACTCTTTATCCTGTTTAAAATAGAAGTACTAGTGCTGGTATTAACAGTACAATCAGACAAGGCTATTCTCTTGTCGATCTCATCCTTCTTTTTCAATTCTCTCTCCTTCAATCTCGACAATGCAACACGGTGGCGTGACCCCTTGCAATGCATCTGCATAATAAAAGAATATCAACATGCAAAACTAATAAATATCTAAACGATCTACATTCACAAGACAATCTGTGCAGCAGAAAACTATAATGATCCATACATGTAGTGACCATATGAATGATCACGTGCTCCAAATAATATCGGCTTCTCAAACATCCAGCAACCTCCACTCAAATGCATTTCAATTCATTAAAATCCAAGCTTTCTCGTTCTAATGTCTTTCTTATACTGAAGCATAAACAAGTTGAATCACCACGAAACAAAGCAACTCAACATTCGCAGGTAAGACATGGAAAATCCACCTTGTCTCATGCTCAACCAACATGACCCAGCGGATAATGCAAAACCAGGGCATTAACATCACGAGCAGGACAAGCATTTTAGTTAGTACCTGCCATTGCCATGGCACGGTGTTCTCTAACCAAATCAAACCACAAACACCATCGTGTTAGAAATGCGACGTTTCAGTGCATGGTAGTCCAATAAAGCAGATTGACCACACAGTCGGCCAAGAGGGCCGCCGGAAAACACACTTGGTCAGATTCAAAATCGCAGCTTGATGATCGTTTGCCAGCCGAGGCCAACCGCGAAATTCCGGGTACTGGATGGAAAAGACATTGATCACACATTTCCCCATCCCGACAGCTAGAATTATTGGGACCAAATGGCCTGTCAGACCCATAACTTGTCTCATCTATCTAGCAAAAACGCGAAAATCCTCCAGCTACTCATCAAACCGAAAACCAATCAAGACAAAACAGAACCACAAGCAAATTATCTAGCAGAACCGCTACAATCCCCCAGCCTATCAAGACAGAACAGACCCACAAGATAGAAATGGATTGAGCGACAGAAGTTTGCGGAAGCAGAGACTGGAGACGCACGGAGAGCATGAGAGCAGAATCGAGGACAGGGGCGCCAGGGCAGACGAGGCAGGCGAACTTGCCGGAGGAGAGCTTCTTGTAGGAGGAGGCGTCGAGGCCTTCCACGGCCAGATCGTCAACTCTTCTCTTCCGGTGCTGGGCTTCTCTTGCCCAGCTATCTCCTCCGAACACGCTCATTCCCTGTTCTTCTTCTTCTTCCTTCCTCTTCTTCGTCTGTTCAGTGATTCAATATGACATAGGGGCAATTTATTTAGGGTTAATACAATTAAAAAAAAAAAAAAAAAAATCAAACCAGTACAGGTATAACAAATTTATTAGAAATATCCTCAAACTAGCATACTTATTATAAATTTACCTCACGTTAATTTTCATTAAATATTACTGTCAAATTATAGAGTAGAATAATACATGACTGTACATCAATTTAGGATTTTACCATTGGTTTGTCTTGAATTTGTGATTTTTTGTTATATTAATTCATTTTAATGAAAACTAAAGAGAGTAAATTTACTAAAGAGAGTAAATTTATTATGAATATATTAGTTTTGGATTTTTAGTGATAAAAAAATAGTTTGGGATAATTTGTCATACTAGTTTAGAGGTTTTTGGTGCTTAAAAAATTAATTACATATATGAATACACACACACACATATATATATGTATATTCCCACGAGTCTCAGTTAAAGTGCATGACAAAGACGTAGACTGACGGCATAAACTCAGGGCAATCCACAAGGATCCACCTCCCAAGGGCCGCAGATAAGTCGCGCAATGGGGGCACAGAGTTTTGAACCCCCCCCCTTCCAAACGAAGGGGCAGAGCACGAACCAACGCGTCTATTGCAAGGTGAGTGGGTGTATGTTTCAATTCAATACAATAACTTGTTTTAGCCTGTTGCAGGCATAACAAGAGAGTGGAATCTACTCCACACCAATTTATGCATGGTAGCCAATCTTGCCATGGGACACTTTCTATGTGATATTCTTTTCATCACTTGATTCTTAGCGCAAACTCTTTACACTGCTCCCATCATTCACTTGCATGAGTCATATCAAATCTCTCTTGTTTCCCTGGGAATTATGAAGCCCAATTCTGTGCCCTCGTGGGTCGGACCAATGATACTTTCCCCACTTGATTTTCACAATGACTATTGTGTAGGGGTGTCAAAAATCGAATGGAAAATCAAATTGAACCGAACTAAAAAATTTAATTTTTTCTGTTCGATTTTCATTCGATTTGATTCTCATTAAAAACCATTTTTTTTTAACAAACTGAAAAGAGTTTATTTCTTGGAAACAAAAAATATATACAAAAAAAAAAAACAAATGCAAAAATGAAAAATTGAAAGCTGAAAACCAAAAACCAAAATATTGAACTGAAATTTCAGTTTGGTTCATATTCAGTTCGGGTCTCGTTTGGTTCGATTTTATTTGAATTTTTTCAAAAAAAAAACCAAAGCGAACCGAATCGTTGACACCCTTACTGTTGTGGGCTATTCTTCGCATCCTTCAATTCCCCTAGCCATCCCCACATCTCTACATCAATGGCCAATCCTCTCGCACACCATCATTACCTCTTACCATGCTTTATGCAAATGGCCTTTGCTCAACCAATAGGTAAAACATCTCCCATCTTTTGTACCGATCATGCTAAAAAATAACTAAGGGGTTTGACCTCTAATGGCATCCACACAAACGGTTTGACTCTTACTTTAATACCATTTATATTACGATTTTAATTTATTGGTCTCGATTATGGGACTGTGAAACATTAGATCAGTGAGCAAAATGGATTGACCAAATTGGAACCACCTGAATTGGATCAGTGAGCAAAATGGATTGACCAAGAGCGTTAGTTCAGTTTTTAGTTTCATAAAATTGGAATTGGTGATTTTTTGTCTGATTCTTGATTCTGGGGAGTGCTAGACCACCCATACCAAATTAGATAAATATATATGTATGGATATGTATTCATTTCTTAAATGGAAACCTAATCACATCTCTCTTCCATCGCTTCTCACTCTTAGCCTCTCGCCTCTCGCACATATAAAATTCTTCCTCCCACAGTCATTCCGAGTCTTCTTACTTTGATTTTGCTAGAGTTTAGTGCTCATCGATTTCATGTTTCAGTGCCGAATTTGACATCACATGTCAAGCAAGAAACCTAGAAGAATAAGAAGCGAAGAGACAGAGCTTGGACGCTGCGAGAATTCTTGAAGATGGCATCCCAAGACGTGATTTATTTCATGGCTTGTGCGACTTGTGCTTGGAGATGGTTGCTTCGCTTCTTTGCATTGGATATAAAGTTCAAGCGCTTCAAGCTAGGAATATATGTTGATTGATCAAATAAAGGTCCAATTTTTTTACGTGAAGGTAACGGGGATTACTTTATTTCTAGGCTAATCAACCCTTTCCTTTGGGAGATTCTTGAGCTTTGCATTACTTCCAATCTACTTTGGCTTCAAAAGGAAGCACAAGCTTCATTGGTTCCATTTAGCCACCTAGGAATTGAACCAAATTGGTTGGTTCACTCTCAGGAGCTGACGGTCCTGTCTTTGGTTCCAAAAATTAAGAACCGTTTTTTTTTTTTTTTTTTTTTTTTATCTAGTTCCTAGTTCCTAAGTGGGATTGGATTTGGTTGGGAATTGATCACCCCTAAAATCAATTAAACAAACTGGCCTTCCTTTTTAAGGATGACGACTTGTATCATGACATTGCTCATTATAATATGGCTCAATGTAATAGACTATTCAATGTCTCCCATCAATATGTGCATTTTCATCACCGAGTAGGGCATCATATCGATTCAACAAAATAACTAATTTGGTAGTAGTATAAGAGCAAGTTGTCTAGGAATCTTATTGACAAGACCCAAATAATACTCTCCCAAAAATAAAGAAAGCATATAATGTAAGAATTTTCCTCTAATGTGGACTAAATTAATTGACTTTGTTATTTACCGTTTAACGTTTACCGTTTTACGGGGTTTAGTCTTAGGTAAGATAGAAAGTTTCTTAATTAGTCTAATATGGGACTGGCTAGTGTGGGCCGAGTTAAGCCTGGCCCGTAATGAGGGGGACTGGCTGGAAACTCTATAAATAGTGCTCAAGTCTCTCCTCTAACCCTAATCTCACATATTCTCACCTAAGGGACGTTATTCTAACGTCAATCGTGAGAGGCTGCCTCATTGAGCCAGTGATTCGGAGGGTAATAGAGGAGAAGGATTTGCGCAAGGAACATTGTGTTTCTGCTTCCGCTCAAGAACGATGGATCCTAAATCAGGTGCGTCAATCCTTCTATTTACAATTGCTTCTTCTTGTTCTGATTATGGAGATCTTGGGTTGTGCATAATCTGCACCCAACATGTGGTATCAGAGCATCCATAACCCTAGAACATGAACGCAATTTGTTTTACCATAATGTGTACGAATTTGCCCTGATTTATACTGATTTACCCTAATTAGTATCAATATGCGCCCTAATTTGTGATTTTCGAGATTTTGAGTTTAATAAAAATCAAATTAAATTGCAAATTGTGACTCGGCTTGACGAGACGGTGAAAACCGTCGACGGCGCGTCGTCGGGGACGACGCACGCACCCCCACGTGCGGCCACGCGCTGCTGGGGGCGTTGAGCACACGCCCCACGCGCGGCCACGTGCCTCCACGCGCGGGGCGTGCATTGCACGCGGCCGCTGACGTTAGCGACTTGGGTTCGACCCGATGCGTGCACCGCACGTGACCGCTGACGTCACGGTGACGTTAGCAACCCGGGTTCGACCCGACCCGTGACTGACCCAATGACGTCAACACACTGCCCGATGACATCACCAGCCTGGCGCGGACCCGACCCGGGGTCCTACCCGACCCAGGTCCGACCCGACCCGGGGTCCGACCCGACCCAGTCAACGGTTGACTGGTCCGGTCATCTGGTCGGACCGGGCGGCTGGACCGGACGGCCGAACCAAGAAACCGGTTGGACCGCCACTGGTCGGACCGGCTATACGTCAGGCGTGTGAGCCCCACGTGCCGCTCATTAAGGCGGTGCGTGTGGGCGCGTGGGGACTCCTTTCGGCGAGTGGCTTGCGGCGTTGAATTCATATGGAGATTTCCTATCTTGTGGCATATTTATTTTACATATTTGATGATTTTATTGATGTGAAATTGCATATGAAACCCTAAATACGTGTATTTTAAATGAATTTTTGCGTATTTTTTCTTGTATTTTTCTGTGATTTTGGAAATACAAGTGCTGGATTACAGGTATGCTATTTTATTAGTAGATAAGGCAGTTTAATTAGCATGATATGTGATTTGAGTGATATGTGCCCCTATCACTAAATTTAAAATCACATTTATATAGTGTATGTGAGATGTAAATATATCCTTGATATGAGAGAGTTTCAAGAATTCAATTGAGTTGTGACCGCCAAAGTGGCACACTTGATTGGGTTTGAGAAATTTCGGTCTCGTATGTTGTCTGGGATGTCTCCTGATCTAATGCGTGGTCATACTCCCAAAGGAGGTGATTGTGTATTAGTTCATGGAGGGATACATGATGATGTGGTGGAGGATTGTCTAGTCTTAGTGGTTCATCTGTCCAAAGGTGATGAATTCACGGAGATTGGAATATATTCTTTTGACCGCTGTCATGTGGGGAGTGTACAATTGCATGTCATGTATTCTGCCCAAAGGTGATTATGTGATTTTGCATGTAACTCTCTGGATGTGTACTTGTGTACACAATACTCACATATTGCTAATTGTTATATACTTGCGATGTCTTTCGTCACCTTTTCGTAAACGGTAACTCCGTCACTATTAAGGTTCTTCTTGGTTCCAACTTTAAGAAGTGGAAAGAAGATTTTTGTTTGCTATGGAGATGGCAGATGTTCATTTGGCTCTTACTGCTGATCGACCGGCAGCCATTACTGTTCAGAGTACAAAGGATCAGAAAGCACACTCTTGACAAATTCAAGATTTTTCGGACTAAAGTGGAAAAACAGTTGGGAAAAGTCATAAAGATTGTTAGATCTGATCGTGGTGGTGAATATTTTGGTAGGCACGGTGATGCTGGACAACTTAAAGAGCCGTTTGTCAAATACTTAGAGGATTCTGGGATAGTAGGTCAATTTACTATGCCTGGAAGTCCTGAACAAAATGGCGTAGCTGAAAGGCGTAATCGTACTCTTATGGACATGATGAGAAGTATGATTAGTAGGACCAATTTGCCTACTTTTTTTTTGCGGTGAAACTTTAAAAACAACTCTTTATATTCTAAATCGTGTTCCTACTAAAGCGGTTCCATTGACTCCTTTTGAGTTGTGGACTGGACGTAAACCTAGTCCGAATCATCTTAAAGTTTGGAAATGTCCAGCAGAGGTGAAGTTATATAATCCTACATTGAATAAGCTGGATTCCAAAACTACACGATGTTATTTCGTGTCTTACCCAGATCATTCAAAGGGGTATCGATTTTATAACCCCAATGGAGGTACAAGAATTGTGGAATCTCAAACTGCAAAATTTCTGAAATTTGATGTAGTTGAGGGTAGTTGTTCACAAACTATCCAAGATGATAGTATGGTGGGGATTACTGGATCCTCATCTCATCCTATGCAGACAATTATGGAGCCTCTTGCGCCACAATATGAACCTAAAGTGGCTCAAGATCCTATTGTTGAAACAGTTCTTGATGAAATTCCTCAAGCTCCTCAAATTCAGAATGAGGTTGAAGTAGCTCCACTCAGAAGATCTACTAGGGATAGACGTTCTGCTATACCACCAGACTATGTTGTTTACCTAGGAGAGCATGATTATGATATTGGCTGTGTTGTTGATCCGGTCACTTATACGGATACTATCTCATGTCCTCAATCGGATTTGTGGCTAGATGCAATGAAAGATGAGATGTAATCTATGAAACATAATGGTGTTTGAGAGCTTGTTGAATTGCCTGAAGGTTGCAAACCTATTGGCTGCAAATGGGTATTCAAGACTAAAAGGATTCCAAGGGAAAGATTGAAAAGTTTAAGACCAGACTGGTGGCTAAGGGTTTCACTCAAAGAGAAGGAATAGATTATGAAGCAACTTTTTCTCCAGTTTCTTCTAAAGATTTCTTCAGAGTGATCTTGGCATTGGTAGCTCATTTTGATATGGAGTTACACCAGATGGATGTTAAGACCGCTTTTCTTAATGGAGACCATCATGAGGAGGTTTATATGGTGCAACCTTTGAAGGTTTTACAAATGATGATTCAGGTAAGCTTGTTTGTAGATTGAAGAAGTCTATTTATGGCCTTAAGCAAGCTTCTAGACAGAGGTATTTCAAATTTCATAGTGTTGTCACTTCATGTGGATTTATTGAGAACAAAGTAGATCGGTGCATATACACCAAGGTCGGGAGGAGGAAATATATTTTCTCATACTTTATGTGGATAATATCTTGTTCTTGTTCTTGTTCTTGTTCTTGATCTTGCTCTAGCTATGGGGAAGGGAAAAGAAGAGAAGCACGGTGCAAGATCAAGATCAAGAACAAGAACAAGAACAAGAGCAAGCTATCACCACATAAAGTATGAGAAAAATATATTTCCTCCCCCTGACCTTGGTGTATATGCACTGATCTACTTTGTTCTCAATAAATCCACATGAAGTGACAACACTATGAAATTTGAAATACCACTGTCTAGCAAGATATCATCATACTTTATGTGGATGATATCTTGCTTGCAAGTAGTGACATTGGTTTACTACATGAGACAAAGCGGATGTTATCGAAAAATTTTGATATGAAAGACCTTGGTGAGGCGTCTTTTGTTCTTGGCATTAAGATTCATAGGGATCGCTCATGCCATTCATTGGGCTTATCTCAAAGGGCATATGTTGATCGTATTTTGGAAAGATTCAGTATGCAAGATTGCAAACCAGGAATTGCTCCTGTTATTAAAGGTGATAAATTGAGTCTTTCATAATGTCCTGATTCAGATTTTGAGAAAGCTCAAATGAAGAATGTACCTTATGCTAGTGTGCTTGGAAGTATCATGTATGCTCAAGTTTGCACTAGGCCAGATATTGCTTTTGCAGTTGGGCTTCTAGGCGAGATATCGGACAAATCCAGGACACGACATTGGGTTGCTGCCAAGAAGGTTTTAAGGTACTTAAAGAGAACAATGGATTATATGCTGATTTATAGACATGTTCCTGACTTGCAACTAGTAGGGCATTCTGATGCAGATTTTGCTGGTTGTCAAGATGACAAGAAGTCAACAACAGGATACATGTTTATGTTGGCAGGAGGTGCAGTATCATGGAAGAGCGAGAAACAGAAATCCATATCTTCTTCTACCATGCAAGCGGAGTTCATAGCATGTTTTACAGCTGCTACTCAAGCTATTTGGCTCCGGAACCTCATTAGGGAGTTATCAGTTTTTGATTTTGTGGATAGACCCATACAACTACATTGTGATAATAATTCTGCAGTGTTATTTATTAACAACAATAGAAGTCTCAAGGGGTCTAAACACATGGAGGTCAAGTTTTTTACTACAAAGGAATCAGTGCAGAATGGTGATGTTGCTGTAGATTATGTTTCTACAGATGATATGATTGCAGATCCACTAACTAAAGGCCTACGCCCATGTGTATTTGATCGACATGTCATTAGTATGGGCCTAGGAGCATCTTGGGATGTTGTCTTTTAGTGGGAGTTATATTTATTTTTCTTAAATAAAGTTTATATCTGCATTTGTTACAATTTAGTAACGTTTTGATATATATATATATATATATATATATATATATATATATTTCAACTTTTGCATTCAATACAATATTTTTGAATGGTTTGTTATTTTGTTGAATAGATATATATTGTTAAAATTCTCAAGGTATTACCTTGAGTGAAGGCTAAGGGGTGATTCATTATTAGCCTTGTGCATATGTTCTTTTAAAAGGTTAACCATAAGGACAAGACATATGTGGGTTCATTAGAACCATAATTTCATTCTCTTGTGGCACAAACTTTTGTGTCGCCTAAGTAAGAGAATGGTGACTGACAAATGGATCTCTCTATGAGAGATGTTAGCCATTTGCCACACTACCATATTGAATCCATATGAATAAAGTTCAAAGCACTTGTGACCATGGAAGGCTCTGTGTGTATACATGCAGTTACCGCTATGTTTCGGTGTTAGAGACTTTATGGGATAAGATTGACTATTAAGAATTATCTCGGACCAATGTGCGCACATACAATACAATTTCAATTAATATAGTCCAAGTGGGAGAATGTAAGAGTTTTCCTCTAATGTGGATTAAATTAATTGACTTTGTTATTTACCGTTTAACATTTACCGTTTTACGGGGTTTGGTCTTAGGTGAGATAGAAGGTTTCTTAATTAGTCTAATATGAGAGTGGTTAGTGTGGGCCGAGTTGAGCCTGGCCCGTAATGAGAGGGACTGGCTAGAAACTCTATAAATAGTGCTCAAGTCTCTCCTCTAGCCCTAATCTCACATATTCTCACCTAAGGGACGTTATTCTAACGTCAATCGTGAGAGGCCGCCTCATTGAGCCAGTGATTCGGAGGGTAATAGAGGAGACGGATTTGCGCAAGGAACATTGTGTTTCCGCTTCTGCTCAAGAACGATGGATCCTAAATCAGGTGCGTCAATCCTTCTATTTACAATTGCTTCTTCTTGTTCTGATTATAGAGATCTTGGGTTATGCATAATTTGCACCCAACATATAAGGCATTCAAATTTAGTCTATACCCTACTATATGAAAAGTGGTTGTGTTTTGCCCAAAAAAAGCGAAAGAACTTTACCCAAAAGGAGACGATCAAATTGAATAAACAAAATTGTTAAAGGGTCCTTTGCTAATTTTGGACTGGAATATAAATGGGACGATATGTCAAAAGGAAAAATAGACGTGCAATTATCGGTTTTGAAAGGTTGCAAGCAATGTAGATTTGTGAGGAAATTAGAAAAAAAAAAAATGTGCTATCATTAATTTGTGTGAGTGTTCGTTACAAAGATCATAAAGTGAGCTTTTATCCCACTAAAAGCAGTTATTACAGACGGTTATGGATTTTGAATTCGAAAATAACTTCCTAATCTATAATGTGGTTATAAGAAGTTACGATTACGGCCTCAACGATAATCTACAGGAAGCGTAACGGTGCAGTCATTTAGCCTTTTCCTTTCTTTTCCCGATCAAAAAAGCAGAGGACAGTTGCCACTCAAGAAAAGCTCTCTCTCTCGCTCGCTCGCGTTCGCAGAGCGAGTGACAAGAAAGCGAGCGCTGCCGGCGATGCCCACAGTTCAACGGGTTGGGCAGCCCGAGGCGGCGGCGGCGGCCGTGACGAAGATTCGGATCGATTTTGGCCGCCGCGACGGCCGCCGCCACCATCATCATGGCCTCGGCTCTTGCGGCCCGGTTGGGTTGTCATCGTCTGGACAAGGTACCGTCTCTATTTGCGCAGACGCTTTTTCTTGGATATGGGTGTCTCTATCTCTGTCTTGTCCGTGCAGTAAAATTGAAAAGTTCTGAGTTTTTCGGCTTCTGGGTGGGGATTACCGTGGAGAAAAAGGCGAGGCTTTTGCGCTTTCTCATCGTTCATTGTCCGTCATGAATGCTCTGGTTTCTGAAAGTCGATTAATTGGGTCGGGCTAAGTCACTAAATTGAGACTGAATCGACGTTTTCTTTGATTTTGTTGGTGGCATATTCCTCATCGTTCGAGTTGGCCGTGGCCACCTTGCCACCGGAGATACCATTCCCTAAGCCCGAGAAGCCCGCGGTTGGAGACCACCACGGTTAGCTTCCTATCCACTCATTTGTGTGCTCGTTCTGTTGGAATGGATGCCGTTTTGTATCACGTGTTTCGGCGACATTGAAGTCGCCGGTGAGGTTCGGTTATCGCCGGCGAGGGACGGCCGATGATCGAGTGATTGGCCGGTGGTGACCAGCGTTGTTGTGCTAAACGATGGACGTCGGGTGGTGGCTCGGCAGTGGCCTGAGATTCGGCAAGGGCTCATGGTGAAATGGTGGGATTCGATTGAAGAGGAGGTTCGCAGGGAAGAAGTCGTTCTCGGGAAGAAGATGTTGGACAGTGGAAGGGAAGAGAAAATAAGAAATAATGGAAAATAGGAAAAGAAAAATGAAAAAAAGGGGAGAGACAGAAAAGAAAAAAAGGAGAAAAAGTTAAATAAGAAAAGAGGATTGGTGTAAGTGGGGCTTAGTTTAGTTTAATGAACTTCGGGCTTAATTAGACTTTTTGACGGATCTTGGACTTAAGTGGTTTTAGTATAATCAGGCTGGTTTTAGTCTAAGGTGTTTGGGCTGAGTTTTTTTAGCAAGATGGGCTTAGTTTTTTTGATTTCAACAAATGGGCTTGGTGATTTTCTTTTCAAATGGGTGTGTTTTGAATAAGCCCATTTGTGTCCATGGCCCAGACCCACGGACCGAAGCCAGCTCGAAGCCCTTATCTGAATTAAAAATATAAAAAAGTTAAAACTACTAATAAAAAACTTGAAATCATTAAAAAATTAAAAACTCCAGAAAATTCATAAAAATTAAAAAAAAATCAGAAAATATGGAAATCCTTGGAAAAAATGCCTAAAATTTAGCTTTTAGATAGCTTTCGCTTAAAAAGTGAAAGAATCCTTAAAATAAAATTGAATCCCAATTGAACAAGTCGCTTCACCATGGGATTTTTTGGGTGTGATTTTCTTTTTAGAGATGATGCTAGGTTACTGCTTGCGTTGTTCATTTAAATTATATTTGATTGTGTCTTCTTCATATACTGATTGTAATTTTTATTTTTAGAATGGTTAGGATGAATCTTAAAATCTTTAATAGGTCATCCTTATACTTTGGTTAGTAGATAATCAAGTTTAGGTTCTAAATGGGCATTAGTTTTAGAATTAATGTAATCAAATCTCCACTTCCAAGATCACTAGTTATGCGAAAAGTGAGATTTTCTCCCATATTTTGTATAGGGTTATGTCACGAGAGATATAGGGTTGGAAGAACTCGTGTCAAATCGAATGCCGTTAGCTTGAATTTGGCACTACCTGTAAACCTATATTCCATTCTTAGAGGGGTAGGTCGCAACATTAAGGAACGTGAAAGTGATGTTATATATGTAGGATTCAATGGGTCTGCTAGGTGGCATTATTGTATTTCTAGTTTTGCTATTTTGACATCTTGCCTATGATCGAGTTTAAATGGTAGAGGTACCTAGCAATGGCATGGAGACTATTTCACATTCGCATTATTTTCTTGTTCCAATGTTTATTTTTATTTTTTATTTTTGGTAATTTCACTTTCCACGAATCAAAATGGAGGTATAGCTTTCTCTATTATTATTTTTTATTTTTATTTTTGGGTTTGCCAAGGTCAACTTATTTGGTATGTTAATATCTAATTTTCTGGGTCTACCAAAGTCAACTTATTTGGTATGTGAATATTCTCCACTAAATATTCTTCTACACTTAAACATGTACACAATTTGATGAGATTGTTAAGTTAGGCTAGCCATTCGTGATCAGCAATTTAATAATTAACATGAGGAAAAGGCTACTACGATATGTGCATAGAGAGTACGAAGTCTAGCTATTTAAATCTACGGTAAGTTTCCTAGCTAGCACATGATAATCATTTGGCATTAAATTGTTTTATCAAAGTCTTTACTTGTAATATGTGAACATTATTGCAATCTATGTTGTTATCATGGTAGAATATGACATATTTTGAAGAGACACCACATATAAGTAGTAAAATAATGTTAAGGGAAGAAGGGAATGAAATTATGTTAGAAGTGATATAAAATTCATAAGCTTGTTGATAATTAGACGCCATTACTAGCGTGCCAGGTAGGTAACTTTGCACCCAAGTCCTGTTAGACTCCGCTCGGGAGACATTATTTCTTGGAATGCGATGACAGCTAACGACACTTCTACAATCATGATTGCATTATGTATGATTTATCCCGGTTTTTCTTTCTGAGTTCCTTTTCACGATGGTCATGTTGTCGGGAGACTTTTTCATTTTTTTTTTTTTTTTTCCTTTTGAACGTTGTATTGGGAGTATCTTGACTTTTCACGTAAATCTTTGTCTTTAATTTTAATGTATGATTTCTCAAGAGATTTTCTTCATTAATTATTGGTTATATCTTTTATTTATTATTTTATCCCCTTTTTTTCATCATTTAATGTATAAGAATGAATTGTTAAAAAATGCAGAAAGAAGTTTTAATTAGAACAGTCTTTCCAAAGTGGAAGCTTCCGCATCATGAAAAAATATTTCAGAAAGATTTCGCCTCTTTCTCTCTCTGCCTTCACATGGATTCCCTATGGCAGGAGGAAGCAACTAGTGGATGATGCCCTTGGCAGGTTGAAGAAAAAGAAGAAGCCGACGGCTATATGATAATAATAATAAGAATCAAAAGATGTAATAATAATTTTTATTTAATATAATAACTGAAGTATAATTCATGATGGATGTACAATACACATCAAAAAAATAAAAATAACAAGTCATCTGATCAAGGTGGACGTAAAATATGACACAACAAAATAATATAAATTACAATAAGCCATTCGATTAAAGATGATTCCAAAACCTCTGTACTTGAAATATTTTAGATTCCACAAGGGGATGGAATTCAAATCGGGATTGCGTATGTTGTCGCAGAGAACGTAATCACAATCCAAATAAAAAGTATCGTTAGTCTCCTAAAAATTGGAAATTTTCTTGTAATGTCGTTTGCCATGATTATTTTCTTTGTAATATCAACAGCTTAGTAATATCATTTATCGAGATTTTAGTTACACAGACAAAAATGGGGCACAATAGATGCTGAATCCAGATATGAATCAATAAGTCATGGTAGCGACTTACTGAGTGTCGTTGACGTAAAAGGGGCCGTTCTTGGGAGCCCAGGCGCAGTAATCGAATCCAAAATGCCAATTCTCAGACCCTTCAACGACGACCTTCTTGGGAGGGACCTCGGCAGTACCGTCGTCTTGCTTTGGAGGACGAGCGTAGCCGTTGTGGTCGTTCCACCTGGGATAGGCCACTGAAGCACCCATCATTTCCGAAGCTATCACGACAAGCTCCATCGCTCCTCCAAATTTCATAGCCATTATTCTGTGGTTTTTTCCTGATTTGGAGGGTGATTAAGGAACTGCACAAGTATAAAAATCTTCAGATGCTGGGGAGCTGGTCGGTGCATTGGCAGAATGTCGGAGCTGGCTTCTTATAGGAGTAGCTTCGTGGATTTCTTTTTCCCTTCTTTTTGGGGTTTTCAATGAAAGGTGGTGGTGGAAAACTGTCGAATGGACCTTTTGTACCTTGCTTTTTCAATAGATTGGGTTGGTGTGAGACGGCGATGCGTTTTCGGTGTTAAGAGTCAAACTCGAGTCGTTCATTTCTGGTTTTTGATTATGTCTCCTTAAGAAATATCAGCACACAGTGACCATACATGTTGAGTACTATGATTGTGTTTGGATAGGTATTTAGAAAGCCCCTTCAAGCCCCAAAGCCCTTTCACACCAAATTGGGGTGTTTGGCAACTGATCCTCAAGAGGCTTTCAAGTGAAAGTGGATTTTGAGCTTTTAGCATTGTCGGAATGCTGAGGGCTTATTTAATGAAAATAAGTAAGTTGCCTATTTTACTCTCAAAACTTTACCGAAAAGCCAATTTTACTCATTTGTTAAACTAAAACCGTCAATGGCCTTCTCTCTGCACCATTCTCCATTGCTTTGCACCCTTCCCGTCGCGCTCTCCATCGTGTGCTTGACCACGCTCTTCGCTGCTCGACTACGCTTTTCGCTTTGGTGAGCTCTTTTTTACTCTTCTCCTTGTGCGGCAGGCTTTACTCTCTCTTCCTTGCTCTCCTTTTTTGGGTGTTGAGTCATATTGGCTCTTGAACGGTGGGTTTCATGGGAGCCCTTATGAGAAATTGAGAGCCAAGAACCCCAGACCGAAAGGCTGTCTTGTGGCGTCGTCTGAGGTTTGAGTTCAGTGTTTTATCCACTTCTTCCTCGACTCAATCCTAGAGCCGAAAGGCTGCCCTGCTTCGATGCTTCGCGGCATTTGGGTTTTGTATGTAGTGGCTGGGGATATTGAAATCTTCGTTGCTCGTGCGAATTGCCTGGTCCGTCTGGAGTTCACGGCTTTTGGTTTTGTAAGTAGTGGCTGGGATGTTGAAAGATGGTTGCTTTAGGTGAAATTGTTGGAGGGATTGAGTTCTTTTTCATGCTTTCTGAGATGGGTTCAGTTTTTTCTTTTTTTGGTCGAAACCGAGATGGGTTCAGTTGGTTTTCATTAAATTTTCTATTTTGGTGATGAAGTTCCTCCTTTTAATGCTTTTAAAGAATAATGCGCGTCTCGTTTATCGCCCTGTTGCGAATTGTCAGTCGTATCTGAGTTTTGCCCACGAGGAGTTCGCTTCTGCTATTGAAGTTGTGGCGATTGGGTATGCTGTTGCGCGGCGTTTGTTGTTGTTGCGACTGACAAAGCTTGTTGTGTACGGCGGTCAGGTTCTCGCTCAAAGGACTTGCAGTTGTTTGGGGAAGACGGCTTCGGACAACGAATTGTTTTACTTGAGGGGAAGCTCTTCTCTCGAAGATTTTTCGTTGTTGGGCAGGCTTAGATTTTGTAGTTTTTCAAGAGCTGATGTGCCTTCGTCGAAGCGAAGGTCTCGAGGGCCAGTTATGGCAGCCAAGAAAGCTGCTAAAGGTACTTGGATCATTTTAAATTTGTGGGATAGATTTGTCTCGGAAATCATTTTGAATATTTGGTCTGTGATACGCAGTCTTTGGATGAGTTTCACATGATTATTAAGTTGTGCTATTATTGAGTTTTGAGATACAACTCCAAGTTATAATTATTCTTCCTTAATTGGAATATTTTAGGGTGTAAGCAAGATGAGGGCAGATACAAGCACACAGTTGCTCTACCTAGGACGAGTTTTGGGATGAGAGCAAATGCTTCTGTTAGAGAGCTAGAAATACAGAAATTGTTGGACGAAAACCAGGTGTTTGAAAGGATTGTAAGCAGAAATAGTGGGGTGGGTTCTATACTTCCTCATGAACTGTTTTCTCCCTCCCTTTTCTATTTTCTACTTATTAGGTTGCCTTTCCTTGCTGATTAGGAAAGTTTTGTGCTTCATGATGGTCCCCCCACACAAATGGTGACTTGCATATGGGTCATACCTTAAATAAGATTTTGAAGGACATAATTAACCGATATAAGGTATGTTTCATTGTTGGATATTTCAATAATATTTTGAAATATTTAACAATAATAGCTTTGATAAATGTTATGACCACATTGAAGACCATCATTATTTTTAACGGTCACATAACGGTTTCTTAACGGTTATATAACGGCTTTTCAATTGTTTTGTAACGTTTAATTTATTTCTTAAATAAATCCTCCATTATTTTACAACAGCTTTTTTAACGGCTCTATTTTGCCCACATATAAAATCTCATAAGACAATCTTAAAAAAGAGATACACTGAACGAAACAGAGAATATTCTTTCTTTTCACAAATCTTTCCTTTCCTTTTCTTTGCTGGGTTTTACACAAACGTTGTTTTTGTTCCTTCTAATATTCAGTGTGGAATATAGAAGAAGGTCTGTTGTATCTTGGGAGGATAGCCGTCAGAAGCCTATCGCACCGAGTTTCGCACTTCGAGGGGCAAAATTATCTTTAAGGACAGTGCTTATGCTTGCATGCCTCAGACGAATTTATTTATTCTCATTAGCTTTTTTTTCCTACAATCTTAAGGATAATTTCCATGGAGCATCAAGTTGATACTGCTGTTGATGCCTCAATCTCCACCAGTCCAATTGCACTACCACCACTACCACATATGTCCTATGCCAAACCATTCCCCGACATATCGAAGATCGAAGTTTTTAATGGCAACAATTTCAGAAGGTGGCAAGAAAGGGTTTTCTCTATCCTAGATGTGCACAGCATGGCTCTCGCACTTACGGAGGCCGAACCAATTGATAACAAGCTTTGAGATCAAGGGATACACGCTAATAAGGTATGTAGGCACACAATTATTAGTACTCTTTCTAATGAATTGTTTGATGTCTACTGTCCGTACAAGGAAGCGAAACAAATATGGGACTCCATGACTGCAAAGTACACTGCCGAAGATGTGGGCAGACAAAAATTTGTAATTGAAAATTATTATTGATGGGAAATGTCCGATGATAAGGAGATCAAGACACAAATCAATGAATATCACAAGCTAGTGGAGGACTTGAAGGCAGAAAACATCAATTTACAAGAAGAATTTCTTGCGGGCGTGCTGATTGAAAAGTTGCCGGAGTCTTGGAATAACTACAAGCAACAATTCAAGCACAAGGACAAGCAATTGTCACTAGCCAATCTAATCGTGCATATTATCATTAAGGATACAACTCGCAAGGAGATCAAAGCTGCCAAAGTTAAGGAAATTGCTACTAGGGCAAATTTGGTGCAAGGCAAATTTCAACATCGCCAAGACAGGTATTATAACAAAAAACCTGATTACAAACCCAAGGTTGCTCAGCCTACCTTCAAAAAGAAAGGCTCTTGCTTTGTTTGTGGAAAACCAGGTCATCATGCAGCGCACTGCAGAAAGAGAATAATGGGAAATGACAATCCTGCTAAACCAAAAGTCAATTTGATTAAAGCAAATGACTCTAATGATATGATTGTTGCAGTTATTTCCCAAGCCAACATTGTGGCCAATGTGAAAGAGTGGGTGGTAGACTTAGGTGCTACCAAGCATATTTGTGCAAACAAAAATGCCTTTTCCTCCTACACGTCAGTAGGGGAAGGAGATTATTTATCTTGGTGATTCAAGAACAGCTCAAGTTCTTGGGAAAGGAAAAGTTCTTCTCAAGCTCACATCTAGCAAGACTTTTGGCGTTGAATGATGTATTACATGTCCCTAATATAAGGGCAAACCTGGTCTCGGTAGCACTTTTAGGAAAGGTTGGGGTGAAGGTGTCATTCGAATCTAATAAGATTGTAATGAGAAAAAATAACGTCTTTGTGGGAAAGGGTTATTGTAATCAAGGACTTTTTGTTCTTAACGTTTCCAATGTTATCAATGAAAATGCAACTACTTTCGCTTACTTGGTTGAATTTGTTGATTTATGGCATGGTAGATTAGGTCATGTTAGTATTTCTTATATTAAGAAAATGCAAAAAGAAGGTTTAATTTCTGGAATTAAAAACCCATGTTTTAATAAATGTATAATATGTGCCGAAACAAAATTAACAAAAAGTATTGTATTTCTGTAAATAGAGAATCTGATTTGTTGAGTTTAATTCATACTGATCTAGGAGATTTAAAACAAACTGTGACTAGAGGAGGTAAAAAATATTACGTGACCTTCATTGATGATTATTCTAGATTTTCTAAAGTTTATTTGCTTAGGCATAAAGATTAAGCTTTTGATATGTTTCTTTTATATAAAGCTGAGGTAAAAAACCAATGGAATAAAATGATAAAAAGAATTAGATCGGATAGAGGTGGAGAGTACGTATTGCTTAACAAATTTTGTGAAAATGAAGGAATAATTCATGAAATTACGTTGCCTTATTCCCCTGAATCTAATGGCATAGCTGAAAGGAAAAATAGGACTTTGAAAGAGATGATGAATTCTATGCTTGTTAGTTCTAATGCTTTAAATAATTTATGGGGTGAAGATATTTTATCTGCATATCACATCCAAAATAGAATACCTCATAAGAAAACAGGTAAAACACCCTATGAATTTTGGAAAGGTTATCGTCCTAATTTAAAATATTTGAAAGTGTGGGGGCGTCTTGCTAAGGTTATGCTTCCTAGTTCTAAGAAAAGGAAAATAGGCTCTAAATCATCTCACTGCATGTTTATTGGTTATGCTGAACATAGTGCTGCATATAGATTTCTTGTATTAAAAAGTGACGTGCTTGATAATAATACTATAGTTGAGACAAAAAATGCAGAAATTTTTTAGGATATTTTTCCATTAAGTGTTAATACTATTTCTCCTGCACCTCTTCATAAAAACGTTTTCGAAAATTCAAATGATGAATTGAGAAGGAGCAAAAGAATAAGGAAAGAAACTTCTTTTAGGAATGATTTTTATACTTATCTTATTGATAATGATCCTTTGATTTATTTTGAAGCAATATATTCCTCAAAAAGCAATTTTTGGAAAGAAGCTATAAAAATTGAGATTGATTCTCTCTTACAAAATCAAACTTGGAAATTAATTGATTTACCACCTGGTGCAAAACCGATCGGTTGTAAATGGATTTTTAAAAGAAAATATAATCCTGATGGTTCAATTGATAAATATAAAGCAAGATTAGTTGCAAAAGGTTTTACTCAAAAACAAAATGTTGATTATTTTGACATTTTTGCTCCAGTTACAAGAATTTCATCAATTCGTGTTTTAATTGTTTTGGCTTCTATTTACAAACTTATTGTTCACCAAATGGATGTTAAAACAGCTTTTTTAAATGGTGATTTGGAAGAGGAAATTTACATGGTACAACCTGAGGGTTGTATTTTTCCTAGCCAAGAAAACAAAGTTTGTAAACTTGTTAAATCCTTATACGGCTTAAAGCAAGCACCAAAGCAATGGTATGAGAAATTTGATGATGTTCAAGTTAATAATGGTTTTTTCTCTATTGGAGTAGATAAATGTGTATACACAAAAACTGTTGATGGTGAATTTATAATTATTAGCTTATATGTTGATGACATGCTTATTTTTGGTACGTGTATTGATGTAGTGAATGAAACGAAATGTTTCATGACTTCTAAATTTGATATGAAAGACATGGGGGAAGCTAATATTATTTTGGGTGTTAGAATCATATAAAATCATAAAGAGTGATAGTGGCCTAATGCTTACTCAAGCGCATTATGTGGAGAGGCTACTTAAAAAATATGATCACTTTGATATCAAACCTGTGAATACTCCTTATGATTCTGATATCCAATTAGTAAAAAATAAAGGAGATGGTGTGGCTTAGTCTAAGTATGCTCAAATTATTAGGAGTTTGATGCATTTGATGAATTATAATCGACCTGATATAACTTATGCTGTATGTAGATTGAGCATATATACACAAAATCCCAATGATGATCATTGGATTGCTTTGAGCATATTAATAAAATATTTGAGAGGAACCATAATTATGATATTTTATATAGTGGATTTCCTGTTGTATTAGAAGGATACAATGATGCTAATTGAATTTCGGATTCAGATGAGACAAAATCCACTAGTGGATATGTGTTCACCCTTGGTGGAGGTGCTGTAACTTGGAAGTCAGCCAAACAAACAATAATTGCTAAATCCACCATGGAGTTAGAGTTTGTGGCTCTAGAATTGGCTGGCAATGAGGCTGAATGGTTAAGGAACCTCTTAACGGATATTCCTTTGGGAATGAAACCGACACCTTCTGTGTCTATGTACTGTGATTGCCAAGCGGCAATAGCCATTGCAAAGAATAAAACTTTCAATGGTAAAAATAGACACATCCGATTGAGACATGATGTAGTAAAGCAACTGCTTAAAGATGGAATTATATCCATCGATTTTGTCAAGTCAGAAGTGAATTTGGCCGATCCTCTGACTAAACCCGTGGGAAGAAAATTAATTGACAATACATCGAGGAGAACGAGATTTAAGCCAATTGAGGAAAAACAACAGTGATGGTAACTCAACCTATGTGATTGGCGATCCCATGAATTAGGTTCATATGGGTAATAACAAGTCACTCGTTGTTCTAGTGATGCACTATTAAACATTATTATCCATCCTAAGATGAGAATTGTGCAAAACTGTGCAAAACTGCAAGGAAAAAAAAGAGGTTGAGCTGAGCTCTTAATAAAATTCCATAGCCATTATTGGTGGTGTATTAAGCTGCAGAATACACTTGATGGAATCACCTATATAAGTGTGAAGTGGGGCCGCTCCTATGAGAATTTTTGGTGAAAATCTCTAAAGCACTTATGAATGAACCAAGCATGCGCATGGCCTATTAGCGCAAAACCGCATTGAACAACAAAGTTTGTGGGAGTGCAATGTGATTGATGAAAATTATAATTCACAAAAGAAATTTTTTGTTCATAGAAGTTTCAAACTTCACCAATAATTTCGTGAATTATATTTCATTTTTTCTAGAGTTGGTTCATAGCCTAACAAGCACCAGTTCCAATGCATTATACTCCAATAACCCAGCATCATATTAATTTTTTTATTTTCAAAATCTTTTGAAATATGTGGGAGATTGTTGGATATTTCAATAATATTTTGAAATATGTAACAATAATAGCTTCGATAAATGTTATGACCGCATTGAAGACCATCATTATTTTTAACGGTTTCTTAACGGTCATATAATGGCTTTTCAATTGCTTTGTAACATTTAATTTATTTCTCAAATAGATCCTCCATTATTTTACAACGGCTCTTTTAACGGCTCTATTTTGCCTACATATAAAATCTCATAAGACAATTTTAAAAAAGAGATACACCGAACGAAACGGAGAATATTCTTTTTTTTTTTTTTTTTTTTTCACAAATCTTTCCTTTCCTTTTCTTTGCTGGGTTGTACACAAATGTTGTTTATGTTCCTTTTAATATTCAGTGCGGAATATAGAAGAAGGTCTGTTGTAAACTAGGAGGATGGCCGTCAGAAGCCTATCGCACCGAGTTTCGCACTCCGATGGGTGGAATTATCCTTAAGGACAGTGCTTATGCTTGCACGCCTAAGACGAATTTATTTATTCTCATTAGCTTTTTTTTCCTACATTCATTGCTTCACAAACTTATGTTTTTCATCTTCTAAACTGATATGTTGTCCTTTTTCTTTTTTCTTTTACATGACCATGATGCTTAGCTTTAAAATGGAACTAAGCAATTATATATCCAGTATCTGTAAGTATTAGCTCTGGATTCAAACTCAATTTTGATAGCCTTACTCAAGATCTGGCAAAGTTTAAATTTACAAGATTAATATACCCAGTTAGGTTTGGGTTGTGTAGAGCCCCATCCAGTAAAGATTATAGTGAAAATAAACGAGATTCTCTGACAAAGCATTTTAGGTGGCTGGTTAACTAGTCTTATCAAACAAGCAATGAGTACTTCATCATAAATGATGGTTCGTTACGATGGATTAGATCATTTTGAGTGGAAGGATATGTTGGTCTTATCTCAAGAAAATAAAGAAGAACAACCTTCTGCGTCCCATTGCTTTTAGTTTTTGCATAAGTTCAAAGATCTTGTACTTCTGTTCCAATAGGACTTGTGATGATTTTAGTTTTGTTTGCTTTCTTTTGCAGCTTCATCATAATTATAAAGTACACCATGTTCCTGGTTGGGATTGCCATGGCCTACCAATTGAACTAAAAGGCATGTACTTTTAAGTTATATTTGTATACTTCAGTTATATGTGGAGCACAACCTTGTATTTGTGTATGTGAAACACTTCTGACTAGTGACACGCATTCATTTATACCTTCATCGTAGTGCTACAGTTATTTGATGGAGCTAGTTTACATTTCGATGAAAAGGAGCTACTTTTTTTTTAAGGAAATTGCACAATTGTGGGAGAAGCTTTTTCATGAAATGTATCTTATGTCATATTTGCAGCGATATGGGGGTGTGGGCTGCTTGGAATAAGCCCTTACCTTACTCTTGATCTTGAGTATGAAGAAGAAGTGGAAGATTTTAAAGAGTATACCAAGTTATCCATATACAAAGCAAGTGAAAATTGTGATAGCAACGATGATTTTACACAATTATATACAAAGAAATGCCCTGAATGATGCACATTTTGCTAGAGTGGATTTGGCTCCCAATTTATATATAATGGATGTAAATGGGGAGGGTAATGCTTCAAATGATGATGTAGCATTTGATATGACACGTTTATGTGATCAAATAGCTATAAATTTAGGAAGTAATTAAGGATATTTATAATTTTTAAGGATAATGAGCTTCTTTCCTCAAAGCATATGTTATTATGTTTTTATTATAATGAAAGTATTCTTCTTGTAATTGAGAAAGAGACCACATAAATTTTTTTCATTTGATTTTTTTTAGCGAAAAAAGAAATTTTAATTTTAATAAAATTATTTACACAACATCTTTAATATTGTTGTCAAATATAAATTAAAAGTCGCAAACATTATTTTTTTAATTTTAAACAAATTAAAATTAAAATATATAGATTTATCATCAAAGGGGCTTTGCAAATGTGTTTTCTACCAAATAGCATTTCTCTCAAAGTTGCTTTTCAAAGAAAAATTTACGAAACAGTCTTTACATTTTCTCTAAGTAGCTTTGGGTTTTCAGTATTATTATTGGACTCAAAGCCCCTTGCAAATGCTGAACCAAACGCATCAGAAGACTTCTTTGGTGAACTGAATAGTTCACAATGTTACAGAACTCAGAATTCAGGAACGCCGACTTTCTGGCCTGTTTAGGCCCAAAAACTAAAGATTGGAGAACATTTCTGTCGGATTGTTGCTTCTTTCAATTAGATCTACTTGTCTTAGTGACACGGATAGCAGATGAAGGATCACCAGGATATCCAATATAGATGAGATTCTCCAGGGTCCGAGCTGGGTCTGACGGTGTCATCAGAGCCCAGTGCATTGACACAAAAAGACTACTTAAAAATCACTTTAGAATTCCAATTAACTGGAAGGAAAAAATCATGCTACTCATCAAAATTTTCAAATGGCAGGTTATATTCAAATCATAGCATAATCAAATATAAAATGCAAACAAAAGCAAGCAGATAAAATGGTGAAAAATAGCATCCATTCATTCTTACAAGACCTTCGGAGCATGACAAATTACAAGACTTCTCATAAGTTAAAATGATGAAACAAGAAGTGAAAGAACATTACATCTGTGGTCATTGTGGCACCATTATTGATGGTAAATAAAGGCGCCGTCATATTAGCAAGACTCTCCTCTTTCTTTGCCCTTTCTACCTCCAAGGCTAACTTAATGGTAGGAATAACCAACGGGGAAAATGTTTAGTGATTCATGCTTATTTAGAAGGATAATATCTAAAGGAAGCTATTAAATGTAAAGAATTACAAACCAAAACATTTTAAAGCTTTACTTCAATTAAAACAAAAATGGTAAAATACAACTGAAGTGATAAAACATTGATGTGTAACACAAACGAAACCTCGTAACCCACGTAAAATTGATAACTTAAATTGATAAAAGTTCAGTAGGTCACTTTAATTCAAGTTAGTCTTATCATACAAGAGGTAATAAATTTCTTTTTCCCACTTGGGTGGGGCTCGAGCCTCATCGGAGGTCGCAAGACATCGATGAGGCTCGAGCAACCTCTGGCAAGGCTCAAGCCTCGCCCAGCTTGTCGAATCTAGCGGGCTTGACCTCGCTGGAGGTGACCAAAGCCTCGAGCCTGCTAGTGTTGGTCGAGCTTGGCCTCACCTAATCAAGCAAGGGTTGACCTCGCTAGAATCTGGCGAACTCGAGCCTTGTCGACTTGTGGTGAGACTCTAGCTCTCCTTTGATTGGTCGCCGGCTACCAACGTGGCGAGTGATTGGCCAATGAAAAATAAAAAGAAGAAAAAGAAAGAAAAAGAAAAAAATATTAACAAATTCGATTTTTTTAAATTTAAAAAAAAAACAAAAGTAAAAACCGAAAAATAGAATCTAACGAGCCGAATCAAACCGAAATTTGGTTTCGGTTTGGTTTCAATTTAGATTGGATTTCGGTTCGGTTCAATGAATTTCCCTATCGGTTCGGTTTGGTTCGGTTTTCCAAAAACTGAACCGAAACCAAACCGAACCGAACCGAACCACCTACACCCCTAGCTAATATGTGTACATTGCAGCCCAGAGCAATAGAAGCAAAAGAAATGACATTGGCATAAGGAGCATGTGTACAAGATCAAAACTTGGAATCAGTAGATCTGAGACCCAGAAGAAACGGTGTACTCTTAACATTTTGAAGACGCTGAAGTAAACTAAGGAAAAAAGTTCACAAATTGCCAACAATGGGAAATCAACAGCAAAGCCTGCTCAACCATTCGTATTCAAATGACATCAAAAGCTCACCTAATAAACAGGGATGCCAATCGCTGGTGTGCCCTCCAATACATGGGATCCAATTTAACCTCCACCTCACCCTCCCTCACTGCCTCAGCTAATTGCTCGAGACCCGTCAGAACCGCAGCCCAGTTACTCCCATAAGCCGCATTGGACAGCGATAGCGCGATGGCCTTATCATATACACATCAAAGCCTCCTGGAAATTCCCTCTCCTATACTGCTCATTCCCTGTCCTCTTCACCTCCTCCGGATCCGATCCCTCCTGTTAAAATATGATCCATTTTTGGAAAAATTCTAAATTATACTAGACTACACTTGCTTATGAATTAAGTATACTTAATGGAGAAGTTTCTGGCATTATGTGGACAGCAAGTGAACGTGGGCAGCTAAAGACAACAAAAGGAGCCGCAGGATATAGAAAATTGAAGAAATTTCTGGTACTATGTGGGCAGCGTACACACGTACGTAAGAAGGAAGAAAGCCAGCTGGAAGTTGGCTGAATTAGTCAACAAAAGTGGCTGGAGCTCAAGAGAATAGAAAAATGGAGAAAAAGGGAGAAGCAATGAGAAGATCCTGAAGAAGCCGCAACAAGCAGAAGCTAAATAACGCAAGCTTAATTTTATATTGATCCTTGTATAGTGTCAAAGTCGGTTGTAGCTTGTAGTCGGTGAAACTTGTCTATAAATAGGCAAGAGTACTCAACCTTGTAATATATACGACCACCAAAAAAAAAAATTTGAGAGAACGTGAGTTGAGAGAATCAAAACTAGAAACTAAAAGAAAGCCTTTTGTACCTCAAAAGTTCTTGAATAAAATTTAGTTTGTGTTTTCATTTATTTTTCACTCCATTTCTCATTCCCTTGCCATAGTTCATACACACTTGCACACACACGCTTCCACAAAATCCAACAGTGGTATCAGAGCCACGTTTTTAGTTGGTATAGGGTGTTTGTCCTAACCACCTATTCCCAAAATTATCCATCTAAATTTCCAACAACTAAACTATGGCCAACTCTATCTCATCCTCATTTCCCATTCCTATCTTTGATGGGAATAACTATGATTACTGGAGCATCAAAATGACCACGTTCTTGATGGCCCAAGACTTATGGGACATCGTAGAGAGTGGTTATGAGGCTTTGCAAGAAGGTGCAAGTGTTCCAAAGGATCAACTACAAAAGGATGCAAGGGCTCTTTACTTTATTCAGCAAGAATTCTCGGAAACAATATTCCCGAGAATAATTGGAGTGAAGACTGCGAAGAAGGCTTGGGAGACATTCCAAGAAGAATTTCAAGGAACTGAACAGGTACGAACTATTCAACTTCAAACCTTGAGAAGGGAATTTGAGAATTCTAAGATGAAAAATTACGAGGCTATTCAAGAATATTGTGGTAGATTGAAACAATTAGTAAATCAGATGAGATCTTATGGAGATGATATTACTGATCAGAGGGCTGTTGAAAAAATATTGGTGACACTCACTAGAAAATACAATTCTATTGTTACTATCATAGAATCATCGAAGGATTTAAAAACCCTCTCAGTGAGTGAGCTAATTGGCTCTTTAGAAGCATATGAAAAAAGATTGCAAGTACAGGAAGAAGATACAGTTGAAAGTGCTTTTCAGTCAAAAATGAATATACGGTCTCATAATCCTAGAAGTAGTGGAAAAAGCTCATGGAAAAATAGAAGAGGAGGAGAAACTATACGGAAGGAAAAATATCCAGTTTGTGGTATTTGCAAGAAAACTAATCATTTGGAAAAGGATTGCTGGTTTGAAAATAAACCACAATGTTGCTCTTGTAAAAGATATGGCCACATGGAAAAATTTTGTCGCTCTAAAGTAGATTATAGAGCAAATTATATTGAAGAAGAAAAAGGGAAAGAAAAGGAAGAAGAAAATTTAGATAATTTATTCTATACAGGCCAAGAGGAAAAAGGTGAGAAGAATGATCCATGGTATATTGATAGTGGGTGTAGCAATCACATGACGGGAGATGAATCTATATTTACCAATATTGATACATCGGTAAAAACACAAGTGAGATTGGGTAATGGTGAATTGGTTGATGTGAAAGGAAAAGGGACTATAGCTATTGAAACTAAGAAAGGCCCAAAGTACATTCATGATGTATATTTGGTTCCTAGTCTTGCACAAAATCTACTTAGTGTGGGACAAATGATTCAAAATGGTTATTCTTTATACTTTAAAGGAGACAAGTGCACTATATATGATAAATATAGGAATCATGTTATTGCCTCTGTGAAAATGGAAAACAAGAATTTTCCTATTCGATGGAAATATGTCAAAGATATAGCCATGAAAGCTCAACTTGATGATTCATGGCTATGGCATCGGAGATTTGGCCATCTCAACTTTTATGGGCTAAAAATTCTCCATCAGAAAAATATGATGAGAGAATTTCCAGCCATCACAGAAATTTCAGACGTTTGTGAAGGCTGTCTTCTTGGAAAGCAACAGAGGAAGTCATTCACGTTTGGAGGCACATGGAGAGCTAGGAAGCCATTGGAACTTGTCCACACAGACGTGTGCAGTCCGATGAGGACACCTACACCCAGTCAAAATAAATATTTCATCTTATTGATTGATGACTATACCAGAATGACGTGGGTTTACTTTCTTCAAGAAAGATCAGAGGTTTTCTCTATTTTCAAGAAATTCAAGAACCGCGTCAAGAACCAAAGTGGCCACAGAATAAAAGTCCTAAGGAGCGATAGAGGCACGGAATATAATTCAAGGGAGTTCAATAAATTTTGTGAAGATGAAGGAGTTCATCATCAACTAACTGTTGGTTATGCTCCAGAGCAAAATGGAGTAGCAGAAAGGAAGAATAGAACCATCATGGAGATGGCGAGGTCCATGCTAAAGGAGAAAGGCCTTCCCAACACTTTCTGGGCAGAAGCAGTCTATACTGCAATGTACCAATTAAACAGGTGTCCAATTAAAGCTGTTCAAAATAAAACACCAGTTGAAGCATGGAGTGGACGGAAGCCTTCTACAAAGCATCTCAAAGTGTTTGGCTATATTTGCTACTTTCACATCCCTGATCAAAAAAGGAGCAAGCTCAATGAGAAGACAGAAAAATGAATATTCATCGGCTACAGCGATCAATCAAAAGGCTATCAGGTTTACAACCTAAAAACTAAGAAGCTCATGATCAGTCGAGATGTCGAGTTCGATGAGAATGCTGCTTGGAATTGGGATGAAGAGAAGATCAAGAAGAAGTATGTCAACTTACCAGACATACCTCCTGCACGTGAGGAATCAACACCACAAGAAGAAGGTGGAACATTAGATTCCCCCACTCAAGACGTAACACCACCATCCTCTCCAAGCTCGGCACAAGAAGAGTCTACTCCTGAGTCTCCTATACTAAGGGTAATGTCTCTAAGAAAAGTCTATGAAACATGCAATTTCATGTCACTAGAACCGGAAAACTATGAAGACGCTTCCAAAGAAGAGGTTTGAATTAAAGCCATGGAGGAAGAGATCAAAATGATCGAGAAAAATGAAACTTGGGAGCTCGTCGATCGTCCCGAAGACAAAGAAATCATAGGCGTAAAATGGGTCTACAAGACGAAGCTTAATGCGGATGGATCAATTCAAAAGCACAAGGCAAGACTCGTAGCGAAAGGATACTTGCAACAACCAGGTATTGACTATACTGAAACTTTCGCTCATGTTGCTCGCCTTGATACTATTTGAGCACTCATAGCCCTAGTAGCACAAAAAGAATGGAAGATCCATCAACTAGATGTGAAGTCGGCATTTTTTAAATGGATATCTTCAAGAAGAAATTTATGTAGCTCAACCAGAAGGCTTTATTGTCAAAGGAAATGAAGAAAAGGTCTTAAAGCTCAAGAAGGCCCTATATGGGTTAAAACAAGCACCACGAGCATGGTATAGTAGAATTGATGAATACTTCACCAAGCAAGGATTCAAGAGGAACATGGGTGAGCCAACACTCTACATCAAGACCCAAGGTAATTCTGACACTCTTATTGTCTCTTTATATGTGGATGATCTCATATATATAGGGAATAATGAGACGATGATCCGAGAATTTAAAGTAGAAATGATGAAGACATTTGAGATGACGGACTTGGGCTTGATGAACTATTTCGTCAGTATTGAAGTCAATCAAGATGAAGGAATTTTCATTTCGCAAAAGAAATATGCAGAGAAGCTCCTTGAAAAATTCATGATGAATAATTGCAAAATAGTGGCAACACCACTTGTGATGAATGAGAAACCGTTGAAAGAAGATGGAGCTGAAAAAGTAGACGCTTCACTCTATAGAAGCCTAATTGGGAGTTTATTATATCTTACTGCTACACGGCCAGATATTATGTACGTGACAAGTTTACTATCATGTTTCATGCAGAGTCCAAGCCAAGTTCATTTTGGAGCAGCCAAGAGAATTCTAAGATACTTAAGAGGAACCACTGATTATGGAATTTGGTACCGACCTAGTGCAACAGCTAAACTGATCGGTTACATTGATAGTGATTGGGCAGGGTCATCTGATGACAGGAGGAGCACCACTGGTTATGCATTCACATTAGGTTCTAGAATATTTTCATGGACATCTAAAAAACAAGACTCAGTGGCACAATTTACTGTAGAAGCAGAATATGTTGCATCTACTACAACTACTAGTCATGCAATATGGCTTCGAAGAATTCTAGAAGACATTGGAGAACTACAAGAGGAATCAACGCCAATATTTTGTGACAACAAGTCCGGGATAGCAATATCAAAAAATCCAGTCTTCCATGGAAGAAAAAAACATATTGATATAAAATATCACTTCATCCGTGAAGTGCAAAACAAAGAAGAGATGGAGTTGAAGTATTCAAATTGCGAACATATTCACTAAAGCATTACCAACAACAAAGTTCGAGACATTGAGAAACATACTTGGAGTATCACAAAAATGGATCAAGGAGGAGTGTTAAAATATGATCCATTTTTTGAAAATTCTAAATTACACTAGACTACACTTGCTTATGAATTAAGTATATTTAATGGAGAAGCTTCTGGTATTATGTGGACAGCAAGTGAACGTGGGCAGCTAAAGACAACAAAAGGAGCCGCAGGATATAGAAAATTGAAGAAATTTTTGGTACTATGTGGGTAGTGTACACACATACGTATGAAGGAAGAAAGCCAGCTGGAAGTCGGCTGAATTAGTCAACAAAAGTGGCTGGAGCTCAAGAAAATAGAAAAATGGAGAAAAAGGGAGAAACAATGAGAAGATCCTGAAGAAGCCGCAACAAGTAGAAGCTAAATAATGCAAGCTGAATTTTATATTGATCCTTGTACAGTGTCAAAGTCGGTTGTAGTTTGTAGTCGGTGAAACTTGTCTATAAATAGGCAAGAGTACTCAGCATTGTAATATATACGACCACCAAAAAAAAATGTGAGAGAATGTGAGTTGAGAGAACCAAAACTAGAAACTAAAAGAAAGCCTTTTATACCTCAAAAGTTCTTGAATAAATTTAGTTTGTGCTTTCAATTATTTTTCACTCCATTTCTCATTCCCTTGCCATAGTTCATATACACTTGCACGCACGCTTCCGCAAAATCCAATACCTCCATCGTCCACCTCAAAATCCAACACCTCCATCGTCCACCTCGTGGATTCTTCACCGCTGATGACAACTCTTGTGGTCGCAACAGCCGCCTCTACCCTTCCCCCCACACCCACCTCCTTTACCGCCCCCATGCCACCACCCCGCATTATGCTCCCGTGTCTGTTATTCGTTGTTCCGGACCCCAACACGTCAGACGTGGAGCACTGGTTCACCGCCATGCCTGTCTTGAGGATCCTGCTCGACAGGCAGATGTTGCCTGCGGGCAGGACGTTGAGAGGCGGCGAATTGACTGAGGATTGTCCTGAATAGTGCTTGTGGTGGGTGCTGGCCCAGTCAGATCTCGCCTGACCAGACTAAAAATTTTTGGGCTGCCTTGCCGGATCCAGCCATCGGGCTGTTGTCGCTGGACTCGGAGAGCTCGCCGGAGTGATGTTGGTATGACCCCCCAACCCAGAATCCTATGGCCTCCTCCCCTTCTCTGGTTCTTCTCCTCTTTTCCCCTTCAGTGAAGCTCAATGTCGCTCATCCTCTTCCTCAAAGGCCGAGGTTTGCTCTCCTTCCTCCTCTTTTTGGTTCTCTCACCCTTTCCAATGGCCTTCTTCTCTTGCTCTCGTTTCAACCAGCCACTTTTTTTAGCCTCGACCGCGTCCCCCTTGTTGGATCAAGTACATCTCGAACATTAAAAGAACTAGATGAGGATTATTATCCTCTATCGTTCGACCATATAGAAGATTAATAATTATAATCCGAGGAACTTTTGTATAAATAGGGGAGCCTCCCCTCAATTGCATCATCCACTTCATTTAAGAAATAGGTATTCTTCAGAAACTCTTTCTACTTTCTCTCTATAAAAATTCTCTTCTTTGAGTGTGAAAGTGTGAATAAGAGCAAGGATTACTTAGACCCAATCGAGCAATTCAAAGGTCTAAGTTCGCAATAGAAAGAATCGCCCTGCGACGCTCGCTCGTGTTTGCTCCCTTGGTCATCCCTGCTGCGTCACAGACGCACGCTGGTCGTGCAAAAAGGGAGAGAGCATGTGGGGCTGGGCCTTGCATTGCTTTTTCTTGCCCTCAAATTGAGGGCTTAAAAGGATAAAGAAAAATGGGCCAAAAAGAAACAAAAAGATGGGCCAAGTGATTTAACAATGAGCTGGACTAATAGATGGAGGGCCTTAGAGGGCCGAGAATTTTCTATGTGGGCCGGACATGCGAGCCCACATGATTTTGTTATTGTTCATTCATTTTTTTAATTCATTATTTTTTATTTTTTTATCTTTTTATATTTTTTGTAAAATAAATAGATACAAAAAACATCAACAAAAATTTGGATGTCAACAGTGGTTGTTGAACTTTTGATAAATGTTCTATTTAATCCTAAAATATTATATCTATGGATTCAGTTTAGTCCTCGGATTATCTAGTTCATGAACTAAATTGAATATGTATCAAAAGTTTGGGGATTAAATTGAACAAATTAATGGTTCAGGAATGCCATTGTAGAGATTAAAATTCATAGGTTATATTAAACAAATTAAAAGTTTATGGATCACATTAAATATTAAGCTAAAATTCGGGAATTAAATGCATCATTTCTATTTCATTCTTAGGCAAGGAATGACATCACAGTAACCTTGAATTACACTCGCATGAGTTCTTTCTACCTAACTCCTCTACACTTGAAAGTAAGTTGGGGTGGGGGGGGGGATGGGGCTAATTGTTGATGTCTCCAAAGTATCATGGCATCCTATACTATCATGCCATCCTTGAGACCTATCACAAGCATACAAATCCACATGCTTCTCAATTTCATAAGCAAGATTAATTGAGGAGGCACATGCCATATAAGCTACTAATATGACATTTCACTAACGCACGTGTCTCATGCAACTCATATATTTTCATGTCACACCTGTGCCAACCAAAACATCATTCTCAAAATATGCATTAGCACTCATGCACTTTGTATATATGGCGTCTTGAGAATATCATGGCATCCCATACTACCATGCTACCCTCGATACCATGCTTTTAGATTATTACGACTACTCTAGGTCATGGCCAACCCAACGGTCGGCGATCTTTCGGCATAACTGAGCATCGTCTCACCACATTGAGCATGACAATATCCTGCATAAATGCATGGACTGCGAATGGCATCCCTTTGACTTGGAAGTATCCGAAATTGGGCATCATCCCGCATAATCATACACATCAGGATGGAACCATCACCCCGCATAATCATATGCATCAAGGCTATGATGTGATCACACACAAGCACATCACCACTCAAGCCCATTGTTATCTTTTTCATTAGCCAAGTATAAATGCCTCAATAGCATGCCAAGCAAAGTGTGTCTCATGACTTATCGAAACTACATCAATAAATTATGCCGAGAATGAAACAAGAGTCCGTGGTTTGACACGTTACGTTGAGCTCTAGCATAAGTTCAATTAATTATACACTCCCATCATCTAGTTATATCAGTCATATCAACGCCTCATGTTTCTCTCATATTACAGAGTTCATTTCCTTCCCTTCATAGATTGAGGAAAAGTTAGATCATGACATTCTTCCCACATGACTTTTCAAAATGCCCTCATTGTGAGCGATTCTCCATATCCTTGACTTCTCCGAACCATCACTACATCCACCAAGGTCTTACATGAGTGGCTAATGCTTGCCAGCAAAAATGTATAACTCGTTGTTGCATCCTTTGTCCCGCATGATCACTACCTTTCCCTAAGCTTCACGTGAATGGCCTATGCTCGCCTAACAAGTACCCATCTTCCGTCTTTCCTGTGAGTCATATTCAAGACCAATGAAGGGTTTGATCTCTATGGAAATATGGCAACAAACGGTATTCACACATACAATTTAGAAACCTTATTCGGATACCATTTGTCACAAAATGAGCCGGTAGGCCTCGATCATGGGACTGTGCAGCACTTGGTGAGCCAATTAACCCAGCTAGCCTTTCTTTCTAAGGATTGTTCCGATGGCTTGTATTGTGAAACGTGTCATTGTAACCAATCCGTCTATATCTCTGGTCAATATGGCATTTCATCATCCCGACTAGAGCACTATCTTGTTTCAACATAACAATAGGTTTTTTAGCAATATGATTAACAAGTGTTGGGATACTCAATAACAAGACCTGTTTCAAAATTGTGGTAGCAAATAACAATTGATATTACAAAGCATGAGAGTGTTATTGTAAATAAAGAAAGCCTGAAACGCATTGAAGTTCAGTGCACCTGAGTATTCGGAAAAAATGATTTTGGTTCCCCCAAAAAAAGAAAAAAAAAATAAAAAAGGGGATGAGTTATATTGAATTGATAAAGATTGTGAAAGAATACTCTATTGATTTTGGACAAGAAAATAAATAGCATGAAATGTAAATAAAATTTATGATAGTATTAAAGATAAATAGACATTTTGTCAACCACCCACCTAGGTGGCGTAGTTGGCTTTGGGCCTCTTCCCCCTCACGAAGAAGAGGGGTTCGAAATCCCAGCGCGTCGCAGGGTGACTTACCTGGTGGCACGTGTGTGGTGGCTAGCACGTGTCGCACCCAGTGGTTTACTCCCAGTATTCGGCCGTGTGGGGTTCCCTGGGTCACCAAAAAAAAAAAAAAATAGACATTTTGTTATTGATTGCATGAGAAATCGTTCCAAAAATTTCAATGTAGGTTTTCATATCCTTCTAACAATTGTTATTGCATAGGTCGTCGATTTTGAATCCAGAATAAGCTTCCTAATCTGATCGGCACTAAGAAGAAGTTTCAAATACTAGATACAATTTTCTATTATCTAGTAATGATAATATACCAAAAGTTACAAATCCCAAGAATATTGACATCACCACCAAGCAATTATTTGCTTGCGTGCACCTTCTGTCCGTCTTCCATTGACGTGGCACCAGCCTTTTGTTCTATCTATATATTGAATTGCCTCAACATCTGACCAAAATCTAAGGTGGCTTGCTGTCAATGATTTCGTCAATCAATCTTTCGTTAGTCTTAGTTAAGGCTTGCGTCAATAACCCTTGCACTTTGATTTGCCAATCTCCTTCATTGTCAACAAGCTTACAGTTGTTGACTATCTTGTTTCATGATGATTTCTTTTTTGAACAAATCTCGTTCTCGTTGACAAAGCCCTCAACTCATTGATTATAAAGAGTTGGTCATCTTTTGGTGTCAACAAGTTGAAAGCAACTCTTTTTGGTATATACTTGTCATGATTCACACATACACTCTCAGCCTATTACTAAAGAGAATTTTTTTAAAAAAAGGAAAGAAATAAATCTGTGAGATACTCGTTCATCCTAAGGGTGGACTTTGCCTGAGTGCACTATACTTTGTAGTTGACCCAGCGAGTCCGCAACTAAGATGAAAGTATAAGAATTGGGTTTCCAAGTAAACATGTGATAAATATGAATTGGAAATGTGAAAGTTAAAGTCAAGAATAGTTTCCATATGAAAGGGAAACACATTTCTTTATTTCGTTTACGAGGAATCAGTCACAAAATTATTCCAGAGCTGAAATAACTTATTGTTTTCTAGTATAAGAACAACCCAATATAACTTCAACGGAGACACAGATAATCATAGCATGAACTAAATTGAAAACGAAAACAGAAGAAAGAAAAGAAAAGAAAAACTTCAGTAACATAACAAGCATTGGCACTGCCTCTTCCGTAGCTTATCAAGGCCAATCAGCCGTGCCACTTCCAGGGGCGAGGAAGTGACACGACGGAGAACCGCATCTTCCCCGTGGAGCAGTGGAAGCCGCCGCTCTCCCCGCATGCAAAGAAGTAAAACTTCCACGTCTGGCTCAATGTGAACTCGAAGCCGTCTCCCGCCCCATCCGACACGTTGGCCACCATGGTTGCCCTCTTGAGGTCACACCTCATGTAGCTCCAGAAGCTTGGGAACATGTAGACGCTGTGCGGATGCGTGTTACTGTCGCTTGGTGGGTCGTACTTGAACACTGCAAGTACCGGAATCAATGTTGTTTAAAAAAGTATATCACAATGAATGATCCAGAAACACTTGTTGAGCATGCTTGACAAAGAAGTATTTGTTTTTCAAAGTATTGAACGTGCATACACTAGGATAGCTAGCTGCAATTTTTCCTTCCTTATCTGGTCGCTTAAATAGTGCCACGGATCACTTCTCTACAAAACCCACAATGCTACTTAGACTACTCATTTTTTGTTTGGGGAGGGTTAGTAAGGCGATTCTGCTTCTTGATTATCTTTGGAAAGCATTTATTTTAGCAAGTGATTTTCCTCGAAAAACATTAGCACTCTACTTCTACTTCTTATGCACAAGATTGCATTACATAAAAGTCCCATCATGACTGAATGTCTAGACAAAAACGTTGTGCGAGGACGAACTCGTATCAATTCTAATACCATCATCGATCAATCCCCCATATCAATTGTTAAAATGAAAATTAAGAACAAACTTACGCAAACAAAAATTGGGGCATGATAGATACTGAAACGAGATATGAATAGTGGTAAGCTATAGTAGTGACTTACCAAGAGTGTCGTTGACGTAAAAGGGGCCGTTCTTGTTAGCCCAGGTGCTGTAATCGAATCCGAAATGCCAATTCTCGGACCCTCCGACGACAACCTTCGTCGGAGGGACCTCGGTAGGACCATTGTCTTGCTTCGGAGGCCAAGCGTAGCCATGGTTGTTGTTCCACCCTGGATAGGCCAGTGAAGCTCCCATCATCACTGAAGCTATCACGACAAGCACCATCGCTCTTCCAAATTTCATCGTCATAGTTTTTTTTTTGTTCCTGATTTGGAGGGTGATTAAGGAACTAGACAAGTACGGATCTTCAGTTGTTGGGGAACTGGTTGGTGCATTCAAAGAATGTCTGATGGGCTTTATATAGGAGTAATAACTTAGTGGAATTTCTATGTTTGAGCTTTGAAATGAAAAATGGTAGTGGAAAACGGCCAAATGGACCTTTTTTTCTTCATGAATAGATTGGGTTGGTGTGAGGCGGAGATAATGTGTTTTCACTGTTAAGAGTCAACTCCTTCCTTTCTTGTTTTTGAACGGGTCTCTACAAGAAAGATCCGCGTACAGCAATGGAACATGAAGTGAATATGTGACCAGTACCTATTTTATCGTATCACAACCGTATCATGGGTACGAATACATACTTCCTTGGAGAAAGTGGACGACGAGTAAGAATGCGTCGACGAACTATACGGACAGCCAAACAGATCCATATTGCCCGCGGCAAGCAACATGGGAATTCTGCCCTGCCGACAGGCGGCTTTTGAATTTGATACTGCGGTTCTATGACTCGAGCAGTCTTCTAAATTTGGTGTTCTACGCTGTGTATACTTTTGTCTTTGTCTCTTAACTACAAGTTTTGTCTCACCTATTCGCTAGTCTTGTTAAATAGGAAAATTGTCCAAAAAGTTCTATTGCACTTTTGCCAACCTTTTAATTTTACCAATTTAGTCCTCAATTTTTTCACTTCTTGTCAATTGAATTCATTCGGCCAATTTTGGTCGAAAATTACTTATGTGGACACCGATGGTGCCACGTAGGACCACCAATACTAACCTGGACAATTTTAATAATATTTTATTATTTTTCTGATTTTCTTTCTTTCTTTTCTTTTTTCCTTTCTTCTTTTCTTATTGCCGGTGGCTACCCTAGCCTAGAGGACCGGCCTCAACCAAGCCATGCAAGATCGACCTTCACCAAACTAGGTGAGGCCGACCCTCCAGGCCAAGGTGACCTCGCTAGGTGTTGGTCGAGCGAGATTGCTTTGGCCTTGGCGAGGGCTAGCCTTGCTAGATTTGGCAAGGGGAACCCTTGCCGAGGCTCACCTAGGTGAGTGTTAGCCTTACCAAGCCAGATCTAGCGAGGCCACCTTAGTTTGGGTGAGGGTTGGCCTCACCAAATCTAGCCTAGGTGAGGCTGACCCTCGCTAGGGCTCACCCTCACCTCGTCAAGCCTCACATTTGGCGGGCAAGGCTAGCTGGCCGATCATGGCTGGTGGTTGGTCATCACTTGTGGCCAGTGGTTGGCATCAATAATAGGGAAATAAGAAAGCAAAAAAGGAAAGAAAGGAAAAAAATAAAAGATAAAAAAAATAATAAAAATTCAAAAAAATATGAAAACATTATTAAAAATTCTCCACATTAGCGATTTTCGATCAAAATTGACTAAATAGACTCAATTGACAAGAAATAAAAATATTTAGGACTAAATTAACATAATTAAAAGGTTTAGAACTTTTTAGACAATTTTCCCTCTAGTTAACCAACTATTAAACAAATCCATTTCACTTGCCTTTAGAATCATATACCTAAATGCGCAATTTTTATATGATGTACACTTATGAATGTGATGTACCCTTATGCTCAACATTGAACCAACAACTTAAGAGGGGTATGGAAAGAAACAAATAGGTCAAGAACCCTATGTTTTTGGCTTAATGGTTACGATACAAACTTTTGAGCATGTTCTGTACAGCTTTTTCATAGCAATTATAGCTGTGAAAAGAAATTTTGCAAATTGTATAAGGTGTTTGACAAATTTCTCATAGCTGCAGCTCTCTCAATTAATTTTTAGGAAGCTAATTCAACCAGTTTTAAGGTGTTGCAACTTTAAAAATTTAAATTACCAAATACACTTGTTACAATACTTCATAGCATAGCAACAAGGCAACATAGCTATAGTTACAATATATCACTGCTATACCATTTAGACACTGAATTATTTACTTGACATATGTTTGATAACCATACCACTAAATGAAAACATCACATATTTTGGCCAACCACCAAATTCAGATTGGTATCTTATTTAGTCTATAAGGTTAGTAGAGTTCTTCATAGGTGGGCGTCTCCTCTAATTCTAATACACAAATATCCTCACATAAGGAGTGTAACTGAATGTTGAGGGTGAAGAGAAGTCTCATTGAGCTATTGATATAGAGGGCAACTAAGGAGAAACACTTGAACTTTGGATCGTCGTTATTCCGCATCAAGAATGATAGATTCCAAAACAAGTGCATACTCGATTATATGTGTTTTTTATTCGACTTATGGAGATCTTGGCTGCCGTTTTTGTTGCTTACAAGACATAGGAATGCAATGGTAACCACCTTGTGACCACCTCAAACGGCGACCCAACCTTACCTTACCTCTGATCTGGGGTCATCTGGACTTAACACATTACACCTAACACTACGAGCCTACATATATATATATATATAGAGAGAGAGAGAGAGAGAGAGAGAGAGAGAGAGAGTTGCTGCTACTGGTGCGGTAAGTGTCACAGGTGGTCGTGCTCGAATAAACAAGCAAAGCAAAAGAAAAGGGAAAAAAAGGAAGAAATGGGAAAGGTGAAAAGGAATAAATCTACCACTGACGGCTACTGAGTTTGATTTCTTATCTTCTCGAGAGCTTGGGGTGGAAATATATGAGTAAGGAAGGTAGATTTCACAACCTACAGACTATAATACTCATAGTGACTTGCAAAATATATATAGAATGGGATTAGACAAAAAAAAAAAAAGAATATATCCAAACCTTTCAACATTCCTAGTAAGTGATGTGCAATTATTTTCTAAATTTTGAGGATCTCAATCCATAGCAAATGGTTCTCCACGTTGTGCGATCAAACAAAGAAGCAGGAACAACTAAGTTGGGCTACCAAGTACTGCGCCTACCATTTGAAATTCCACGACCCAAAATAAGCCAAACTTGTGTCGGTCTCGGACAGAATTTTCTAATCGTGATCAAGTCAACAAAAACCGAATGAAGATCACGACAACATGTAAGAAAAGTATAGTCTCGTGGGTCGTAGCAAAGGAAAACAAAATCAAGCGATGCATTCGCTAAAAGCTGGCCTTTTGCCAATCAAACACCCTCATCATCACCACTTGACCTAATCAATCGGGCCCGTTTTGACTTGGTCCATGTGGAAGGAAGTTTCTTGGAAAAGAACCCTCAACGACATCCGAAGAAATTGTGATATCAATTATATAATTTATTGTACACATGCCAAATTAATTCTAAACTTTTCTATAATTGCACGGCTTACAAAAGATTAGACACTGTTAATGTAAAAATAACATAAATAAACGGTGACTAGAATCGAACATTGAAAAAAGCGTAAGGGCATTGGATTTAGGATTGAGATCTTAATTTAGGATGGCTTATACATTAGACATCCCGATATTACCAAATGTAAATTCGTCGCTCTAAATTCATAGTTTATGCCCTTTAACTGAAATGTGTATTTTCGTAAACTGGAAAATTACGTTTGAGGTTAGAACGGGTTTTAGGAAAAGATGAGCCTAATTCCTCCGCGTGCTCCAGACATGGAACTTCAGAGAGTCAAACCACTATGAGAATACGTTGTTAAATTAAGAATAATTCTCTGCAGACTACTTCATTGTTTTGACAGTGTTGATCCAAAGTTGACCCAAGCAAAGAAAAAAAAAAAGCCATCTTGATGCAAGAATTCAAATCATGAACTTATTGTTGTTTTACCTGTAATAGCATTGACAGAAGTGTGGAAACTGGAAAGCGAGGCGTCGCCTATATAGAAGCGTAGTTGTATTACGTTTGGGTGACGGGATTCTGACGATCAAGGGAGAAGCTCTCTTCCTCCGTCCGCTTTATTTCGATTTCTTTTTTTTAAATTAAGAATTTATCGAACTCGTTAAACGAGTACCATGAGAAATTTTATGATTCTAGTAAAAGTAAGAGGAAAACCTAAAATATAAAACAGTTTATTTAGCGGTTTTTATAGGAAATTCGCGTGAGCTTTGAGAGTGTTAAACACATTTCCCCCCGAACTTGCAACTATTATATAGTAACCCGTTGGGCTTTTATTTTGTCACAACCGTTAATCTCCATTTTTTTCCTTGGCATGTGCAATACACACATGACTAATAAGGGAAGGGTAAAAATGTACATAACAAAAATGTACTTTAATCTTATTTTTTTTCCGTTGGCATGTGCAGTACACATCACTGTTATTTACTGTATAAAAAAAGTAGAAAATGAGAAAAAAAATAGATTATCTAAAATACTAATAATAGAAAAATAAGTAGCAACAAAATACCAGCCAATAATTTTTTTAAAAATTTGATAAATACAGACGCTTTAATAAACCATATTAACATATTTTTTTTTTTTAAAAAGAATAAAAACACACTAAGTAAAAAGGGAAAATTCCACAATAATAAAAAGGTGAAATGACAATAAATTAGTTACTCCTTGTGCACATTTAAAGGGTTAATTAACTTAACGATGATTGATTGATAAAAATATTTAAAGGAATTTAAAGTAACTGATGTCCTCAACTCACATAAGGAACTAATTGACCAAAATTAAGGTGATATTTTATACATTTCTATTGATCAATTATTTTTTTATATTTAATTAATTATTTAAGTGCATAATAAGTGTCTATTTTTTGTTACTCGATCTTATTGCTATTAATGCCTTTTTTCCTTTTTCCTTAGGTGTCTTTCTTTTCCTTTAAATATCTTTTCAGTTCTATTAATATACCAATAATTAGATTTTTTTTTAACATTATTATTGATATTTATTGTAAAGAGAGATTACCGTCAGAAAATGAGATAAATATATAGGTTTACCCCTTAACAATCATGTGCACTGTACACTCTAAACTAAATATTTAACGGAGGATTAACAGCTGTTACAAAATCAAAGTCCGAGGGGTAATATGTAATAGTTGTAGGGGCAAACGTGTATTATCCTCAAAGTTCGAGATAATTTTGCGAAATTACCTCTTATATTTGTTTGGTTTTGGTTACTTAGATCTACGTCTAGATAGAACAACAATGATCAATTGGGAACTTTACCGATAACTACATCATTCATTAGCTTGAAATAGTTGGTCTTTTGCCTTTAATTTTAGGCAACTGCTGCATTATCTTCATGAAATCCAAAAGTGATTAGAGATTCAATAAAGAAAAGGTTAGAGACCATTTGTGTAAAAAAAAGGAAAAATAACGACTAATATCTAACCTTTCTAAAAGCTTGAAGGCATTGAATTTAGGATTAATTTGTTAGTAATTTACAGGTTACGTTTATCTTATTCAATGAGTTATATATCAACAATCCAATTGAATGTCTAGATTAACCTTCATCACCCAATGTACCTCGATTTAACCAAACATAAATTCATGCTCTAAAGCTCATAGTTCCCTGTCATCCCTATTAATATAATCCTATATTTAAGAAAAGGATAAACAAGTGCCCTAACTTTCGTATAACACTCAATGAAGTGCTGTAATAATTTTTTTTTCAATCACCCGAGTACCACAACTTTGTGCTGTCCTCATTTGATTGGCATGTGTGGTGAATATTTTCTAAAAGTTATGAAACTCAAGTGATCGATTAATAGTTACATCACTTAAATGAACATTTTTCAGATTCATGTCACTTCAGTGATCATAAAAAAGTTACAACATTCATATGAGCAGCATATAAAAGTTATGACACTTATGGTATCCTTATTCCATTTGTTTTTGTAGACATAAAATTAGGTCTAAGTCTTGGAATTTCACAGCGTGGACCACTATCTGAATATGTTCTTAAAAGAAAGAATTCCCTGGCAAAGTACGTCACCATTTTGAGATAATTGATCGAAAGTAGACCAAAGCAAACACAAAAGAAAAGAAATTTCAACTCAAAAGTTCAAGTAAGAAACCTATTGTTGTTTTAATTGTCATAACATTGGCCAAAGTGTGAAAGCAAGACGTTTCGTAATTACAAGTCTAGCTGTATTACGTTGGGTTGATGGGACTCTGACGATTAAGGAAGAAGCTGTATTCGAATCCGCTTTATTTTGAACTTTGATAAAAGAAAATACTTGTCGCGACCTAATTTTTCCGGGTGCACCACCTAGAGTTTAGGTTAATGGATTACTAAGCTTTAAACTTAGCTCGAGCCCTCCCAGGCCCATATCAATTCGCGACTTAGGGTTCAAGTTTTTAAACATGCAGATGAATTTTATCTAGGAGTCGCCACTAATCATTTTCTGGTAGGTCGATTAGACACCTAAGTAAAATAACGGGAGAATTATTTTACTCCTACGAACCAGAGACTGAGGGTACGGGGACTTGATTACATTAGACTTCTCTAACACCCTTTCGGTACAATTTCTTTTTTATATTTTTTTTTGAAAATGTTTTATGCGGGCGGTGATTTATTTTAACCTAAATTACTATAATACAAATATGGTGATCACACGGGTGCTCATCCATTATTAAAACACTCAAATAAATAAATTGCATCACACAAAGCAAGCAATCATTTTTTGGGTTTTCTTGAAAATTAGAAAAAAAAAAAATGCATTTCGAACTAAATGACTTAATCTTATTAATATGCAAATTCTAATTAAATGGGCCTATTATGCAAACTAGTTATTATGCACCTCATGACCTAACTCCACTAATAAACAAATTTCGATTAAATGATCCTATTATGCAAACTAGTTAACATGCACTTAGTATTTTTGTATTTTTTTATTCAAATTCAGAATTAATAAAAATCCTAATTGAATTATCTAAAATGAATAATTTTCCAATTCACGTTTGGGATTAATTTGAATTAACCCTATTTTGACTTAGAAAACTATTTTTTATTTTTTTTATTTTTAAATGACAACTTTTCTACAATTATAAAAGAAATTATCTAGGTCCAATCCTTATCTATTTGAAAAAGGTTTCCAAGAATATAATCCTAAAAAAGCAATCCTAATTTACTAAACCTAAAAATTGATTTAAACCTAAAAATGCAATTGTGATTTACTAAGCCTAAAAATGCAAGTTAATTTACTAAATCTTACAAGGCTAATTTACTAAACCTACATGTCTAATTTAAATCTATATATCTAAATTACTAAACTATGTGCTCATGATTTACTAAACCTAAAAAATGCAATTTAATTTATTAAACCTAAGAAAATTTTAATTTACTAAACCTACGGGGCTAATGCAAGATTTTGATTTTTTTTTTTTTTTTTTTTTTTTTTTTAGTGTTTTTCCAAGATAAACAATTATCAAATAAGCATTATGTCTAAACAATCCAAATATTCAGCCAATAAAGAATTAAAATAATCGAAAAAATAACCCGTTGTCTCACGGGCCAAATTAACGATTATTTTTAATCCTAAATATCACAACAAATCAAAATAATTAAAAATCTGGTCCGAAGTCTTACGGACCAAATTAAATAATTAATGTGATTTAACAATTAAAATTTCACCAAAAAGCCCAAAAATTAATATAATTAAAAAATGATCCGACGTCTCCCGGGTCAAATTAATAATTATAATAATTTCGGGGATATGCCTACAAAAATTATAGATATTAACTTCTAATATTACAAACTAAATACCTAAACTTAAAATGCTATCAAAATGAAATAAACAAAGTATAGCATAACAAATAAAAAGAGTCGGATAAACTAAACTATAAGAAAGTAAAAAGTAAAAGATAAAAGATAAAAAAAAAAAAAAACTACCTAGAGGAAATGACAGGGGGAATGGCGCCGGTGGTGCGCGGAGGATGTCCGGCGGGCTCGCGGGTGATGGCGTCGAGTCGCGAGGTTGAAGCCGAGGTGGGTCGTGACTCAGATCAGCACCGGGTCGTTGGCTCGAGATCAGAGGTGCAGGCGTTGCGGGGTCTGATGCTCGTGAATCGGCACAGGCTGGCGGTGGAGCAGGTGCGACGAGGAGCGAAACGGCAGGGCGGAGAGGCGTGCGTCGGCGCTGCTGGGCGCGGCGGCGTCGGGTGGGAGTTCGCGTTGGAGATTGCTGCTACAGAGGCCGAGTGATGAGCGGAGGTACGAACGTCAATCACCGGGCGGAGGATTCCGAGCGCGGGTGTCACGGGCTGAGGACCACAAAACTGATTCGGGTCTGGCTCTGGCGGAGGCGCGGATGGCAGGGGTGCGATGCGGTGGCGATGCTGCTGCGCGTCAAGGGCGAGTTCGGCAAGGCAGTGGTTGCGGAGACGCAAGGAGCGGCGATTGGCGCAACGAGCGGTGATTTGCTGGAGAAGATCGCAGGTGGGGCGTCGAGGATGGAAAAGGGAGCGCGGGCGTCGAGTGTTGGCTCAACGAGGAAGAAGACCCATTTCTTTTTTTTTTTTTCTTTTTTTTTCTCTTGTTTTTCCCTTTTTTTTTCACGTCTCTCACGTCACTTCCTCTCCCTATTACTCTATGCACCCCTTGCTGACTTCTCCTTTCTTTATTTTTTGTTGCTTTTCTTTTTCTTTTCTTCTGCAGGTTGTCAGAAGGAAAAGCTGGGACGACAAGGGGGGTTCTCTCTTCCCTCTTTCTTCTCGCTTTTCTCAAGTTTTGCTTTCTTCTTCCTTTTTTTCACGAATTTTTTTTTTTTTTGCGAAAATCCCCCCCTTATTACGAAAAAATGAACTTCTTTTATAGTGATTCTAAACAGCCACTTATATGGCATTTCTCGAATTTTCATCTCCATTCGTATTCAATCAAATCTATAAATTAGGGCATGATTTCGCAATTAGTTTGATATTGCTCGATTTCTTTCATTCGCAAAAATTATTGCTTCTTATTCACATGATTTTTAAATTGCTTCTGCATTTGACAAAAATCCGAATATCCATCAGAATTTCAATTTTCCTTGCACAATTCAATCAAATCAATCTCTCCTATTTTTAAAAAAATACAATTTTATTTTTCCAAAATTAGGTGTCAACAATACTTATGGAAGTGGTTAAACGAGTACAATGTGAAATTTTCTGCATTGAGTATATATAATAGAAAAACCAAAAAATTTAAACCATGTGTTTAGGGAAATTGTACTAAAAACCCTCCTCAACTTGAAGGTGGTACACGTTTGCCCCCGAACTTCCAATTGTTATATAATTTCCCCTTCAACTTTCATCTTCTGTTAGCATGTGCAATGCGTGTGACTTTTAAGGAGTTAAAGTAGATGCATGTGACTTTTAAGGATAAAAGTATATTTTTATCTCAATTTTATCTTAAGGGAATCTCTTTCTTAAATTTTGACCAAAATATTTGTTAAAATTTGATAAATATAACCGTGTTAACAGAACCAAGTAAGGTATATTAAGAAAAAGGAATAAATACAAATTAGATTAAAAAGGAAAAATGCCTCAAGAGTAGAAAGGTCAAATGGAAAATTAGTTACTCATTAAATGTATTTAAAAAGTTAATTAATGTTAAAAGTTATTCGATTAATAAAAACTTAAAAAAATTATAAAAGAAAATAATGTTCTCAACTCATTAAAAAATTATTAACTAAAATTAAGATGGTTTTATTTTTTTCAATTAACCGACCATTTAAAATGCATAATGGTGTGTAATCTTTGGTATTTGATCATTTTTATTACTGAGACATTTTTCTTTTTCACTTAATTGTGTTTCTTTTATCTAAAATTTACCACAAGTTTTTAATTTTTTTAGTATTATTAATGATATCTATTTTTTGTGATATGAATATTTTAGTTAATTAAATATCCATTTCATTAGTTTTTAAATTTTCACAAATATCAAGGGAAGATAGAGATCTCCTTTTAAAATTGAGATAGAGTACATAATTACAATGGAAATGTGTAGCACGCTAACAGAAAATACAGGGGATGGTTAATTCTCATGGATAATGTATAATAATTAAAAGTTTATGAGCAAAAGTGTACTACTTCCAAAATTTAGGTGAAGTCTTGAGTAATTTCCCCATGTATCAATTTCGTTTTGGTCACTTAGATCTCCGTCTAGATAGAATGACAATTAGGAGCTTTAAAGGTAACTAAATTATCCATTAGCTCAAATAGTTGGAATTTTCATTTTAATCTTGGACAAGTGCTATATTTTCGTGGGCTCTTTTATAAAAATTCACAACGGGGTCGGCTCCACAGTTCATTTTCAAGGAAGCAATAAACACTGTTGGATATTATGCATTTTGAGTAAGATTTATGACAAAGTGCAAAGTTACTAGAAGTTAATTATATGGAAGTAATATCCAGTGTTGAGAAATTATTAAACATCAGGAACTTCACTGGTAACTGCAAATTACATCTTGACTACTTGCCAAATTTACTAATCATTAAAGAGAGAATACATATTCATGTGAGAAATTTGCTTCTTATCATATAGTCCAATTTATCATATAGTCCAAGTTACTTAGGATATTCATAGGTTACTAACTAACTTCGGATGAATTTACACTGCTATAAAGTTAGTAACTTACTGAAAAGTCTAGAAAATTAATTATTTCTCAAAGGAGCAAACTTACTTTTGTATTCGTGAAAGTCTAGAAATTTTCTTCTTATTACTATTTTATTATTATTATCTTGGTCATACCATCTTTTCTCATTTTTCTCTAATCGTTCTATGCATTTTAATTAATTCTTATGTACTTGAGTTAAAACAAGGGTGATTTGACTAAAGATCCAAGAACAAATACAATTTCCCTCTTGAAAAATCACATGTAAATAACGTGCAAATTAAGAAATGGCGGAGAATTGACCATTGAAACAAAAACAATTTCATGAGGTCTAAAGTGTTTCGTAAAGAGTGCCATTTTAAAAGTTCATGGAGTTCTGTGTAATTTTTCCATTTTAAAAGTCCATGGAGTTTTGTGTAATTTCTCCTTAAATTTATTACGTCTATTCCAATTTAGTAGTCTACTGACAAGTTTGTAAACATCTATTGACGTTATTAACAATTGTAAGATTGCACCGAGATTACTTTTAACTATGGGAATTTAAAATGAATTTAGATAAAGCATAGATAACTTGTAGAAGAGAACTTAGTTTCCAGATTGAATTACCAAAAAAAAAAAAAAAATTCTCATAGTGAATGAAAAGTAAATTTTAATGAAAATTAATTGACCACCTGTGCAATTAAATTTGGTTAATGACTTTTTATTTACTTGTAATGATATGTTATTAGTAGACTTCTTACACGCTTTTTTTGACTATAAACAACCATTTTAATAAAAATTGACTAAGATACCATCGTCATATCACATTCTTGTGAGTGACATTTTCAAGGGCATGTGAAGTTTTTCAAGGATTCACGTTGGAGATCATAATACCCTTAATTTTGACATGGGCAACAATTTTTATTTATTTATGAATTTGCTCAAATGTGTTTTGTGGGCCAGCTAATATGATTGCTCGAAAGGAAATTATAGGTAAAATCTTGTGGAAGCAAGTACCATGATATTTGGTGGCAAAATCAATCCGTTTTCGTCATGATGATAAGCATTCAGGCCAAATGGAAAGGCTTTCGTCAAATTCAAGAGATGACACGAGAAATACGAAATGAGAAAGGTAAAAGTGAAGACAAACTTCATACTTCATTGGAAAAGTATATTAACCTTACTGAGAAGACAAGAAAAGGAAAAAAAATAGAGATGCAGCAAAAATCAAAAGCTTGAGTATTTGGACAAATCTTGTGCCGAAAAACATCTTGCAATATCTTATAGGAAGCTTATTAAACACAATTTACCTAGCCGTTCGAGCCGCAACAGTAACCTAGCAACATCTCCTCGTGGTACGCATCCCAATCGATCAATCCATGGACTGACTCGAGTTTTGGATTGGCTTCCCTCGTCCCATGGTAAAGCCCCTTGTGCCGTCCGGCATTCTCGGGCCCTTTAGCAGCTGCTTTGCCATTGTTTCGGACTGGACGACCATCGTGTTGCCCGCCTGCGGTGAAGGAGCGAGAACTCCGTGCCCGCTGTAGGTTTGTGCACGTCCTCCTCGCAACTTTCCACGGCCCCTAGCCCATCCCTTCTTCAAGCCCGTTGCATATTCTTCCGCCTAAGACGATGCGTCACGTATAAAACGTATCAAAAGATCAAAATCTTGATCAAAGGCTACATATTTTAAAAGGATAGGCATGGGGAACATTTCCTTTGTTGGAAATTGGCTGCAGTTAGGGGCTAATGGCAGAAAATTTGGTAACTAACATACTGATAATTTGTTCAAGGGTTATAAGCTGAATTCAGAAGGAAGATAGCAATAAGTACATTAGCCTCAAGACAGAGTTCTGAATTGCTTGGGTGCAAATCGTCTGTAGGATCAGAAAGCAGTCCCTCCTCCTCGTCTATTATAGTATCGAAATCAAACTTTCGGTTCTTCAAGACAGATTTCGGCTGCACAATCACGTACAATAGTCAAGACTTTTGGTAACGAATCATGCAGGGTGTATTATATTTGTTATTGTACTATTGCAGAGGAGATACCGTGCGCCGAAGAAGTAATCTGACTCGAAGTCCTTTCCTCCAGTCCCTTTCGTCGTTTAACTTCTCAACCTGGGTAAGTATAATCAGCACTATTGTAGCATCTGATTAAGAAATTAAAAGGATATAAATTGCGTTCACAAGCATGTTACGACATACCGCCATTTCTGCAGTCTCAGTGCTGTCGTATTCTATCAGCGCATGAAGCTGTGAATAAACGGACACCCAATTACAAAGATGAGGTTAATTATCTAGAAGTAAAAGCCATTGATCAGGCTTATTCTATGTACCTTGTTACGGATAAAGATGTCGCCTATGGGGCGGGAAGAATTCGATTCTTGGGGATGGCATATTCGGATGTTTCTAACACTGTCCAAGAACAACAGTAAATAGTGAGATTTTTACATGATTTTAGCATAAATAGGAACCTTGCGAGGATAAGTCGAGCTCTTGCAAACCTTCCTGCTGCGCTGAATATCTTTTCTAGATTATGGTAAGAATGATCTTCAGGCAAATTCTCCACGACAATGGTGCGAGACTGCAAGATATAGAGAGCATAAAATTGGCAATGAACAAATTGTTTTCATCATGTACTGTTCCATATTTTTGGATATCACAAACAAACCTGCAAATCCTCCTTTTCCTTTTCGGTGAAAGGTGATCGACGTCTAATTCTGTTTCCATCGCTACTGACAACCTTTTGGGGCATTAAGATCATCAAGGATCATTTACCAAATAGCAGGAAACCTTTTCAAGTTTTAATCAACTTTGAAGGAGAAATTCAAGCAATTTGGCTAGAAGAAATCTCACGAGATTTGGAGAGGACCGCAATGCTTGTGCGAGCAACTGATTGTTGGTCACAAGGGATTTGATTTTCTTGGTGTTAGCAATGATTGATATTGGAACTGCGAAATGTCACAAGTTGCGATGCACGGAAATTCAAAGAATTGTATGTGAATCAGAAACATTGAAAAAGATATCAAATCAAGTGATCATGTTGAGGTCCTTACCGTAACCTTCAGGATCTTTGCTTACTTGTTTAGCAATGAAGTCATTGGAGAGCAAGCTCATGCTGCTAAACAGATATTCAACCTGTTTTTGTGCATAAAGAAACACTCTCAAGCTCAACTGAACTCGCCATAATATTCTTGCCGCATCACACATGAGAGAGATAATTAGCCATTTAAGAGGCCGGCTTCTTTTCTTTAATGCATTTAGACAAGTTATTTCATCTGCTTAGTGAATGCAAACCATGTGAAAAACATAACATTTGAATCTGGAGGAAACCATTGGGATTCGCCCCAGTGGCCACCCTTCCAACATGGAAGGGGGAGGTGAGGGGTTCAAACCCCCACTTTCTCAGGGAGGGATGAGGTGGGAACGCGCAAGTTTTAGGAGTGGGTTTCGACGCCCACGCCCAGCAAGAGGCAGGACAAAAGTCTGAGAGTGAGTGTAAGATAGGTATAGAGAATCTGGAGGAAGTAAATTCATTCATCTTTGTGAGAGAGAATCCATGACATGGACTCTTGCACATTTAATTGCAAAGACTAGGGTCATGGTAAGAGAAGGTTGACACGGAGAATAATGTCCGCTACCAACAATCTCTCTCAACTTACAGTAATCATACGCATATATCTAGAGAATTATCCTAATTATCTCTGACACATCTCGACTGAAAAAAGGAAAATATTTCGTAGTCCTATATCTCATTAAGGGTATGTTCTGTTTCGCTCTTTTCGTGAGAGGAAGAAAATCAGATCAAACATGGTGAATGACCAACAAATCTCGAGCACAACCACCATATCATGACAATGCATGTATGGCAAGAGCATAAATGTATTTGAAAGTTAAAGAAAGTCGAAATTTCAATAGGATAACATCAGCTGAACCTGTCCTACATCATTCTCTCTATGCATGTTCTCATTATCGAATAGCTTTTCCCTCGCCCAACTATCCATCTAATTGCATTAACGAAAACTAAGGGATCCACAAGGTTAATTATCATAAACAAACATCATAACGTAAAGTAATAATCCTGACAAATGCATAAACATGAGCAGGAAACAAAGTAAAAAAAAAATCAATTAAAACCTGCTTGACGACTTTCTTTTGAAGGTCATCACTGAGACCATTCTTGGGACAATGAGAAGGCACCAGGTTGATGTTGGGAATGGAGTAACTAGATGGCTCTATCTGGTCCCCAAAGTAGAGCCATTCAGATCCTGCACTAGACCCATCATATAACTGAAAGCATGGATAGTAATAGCCAGAGAGATCGGGCATCTGGGTGCGCGATCTGGGCACGAACTCAGCCGCTTGGGCATTGAATTTGAAGGGCGCATTGCCGCCGTGACTCTCTCCTATCACCATTTTCGCGCTCTCGCCGCCTCTCTCGTGAGCTTCTGCTTGCGCCATTTCGTTTTCTTTTTTTCCTATTCTGTACTCGCCTCTATTCGAAATGTCTTCCCCTTAGTTTTGAGCTTCTTCTTCCTGAGATCTCTATCTCCATCTCCTGTTCCTCTCTCTCTCTCTAGTAGAAGTGACCATGTGTGATGTTGAACCCACCTTTCGCGCGCAAGTACGGACATCTTTCGCTCCGACGAGATAGAAAGAAGAAGAGGACCGCCTTATTGCACTTCACCACTGGGGGCGGAGTTTGACCAGATTTTTAAGGATCGGAATTACTAAATACGGGAGTTCACAATTCTTCACCACCACAAGTTATTTAGTTCAATCAATGAAGGTTGACGGAATCAGTTGCTTCCTTAACGTAACATTTATTATATTTTTCCATGTGTTTCGCGCTTAGATTTTTTCATCCATGGTTACTCGAGAGTGAGATAACTGCATGGCATCCGTTGTACCCTCAAAGATAAATTGACATAAGTGATAGATTAAAGAGTAATTTCAGCACAGGCCGTCAGCACTTTTTTTTTTTTTTTTTTTAATGTTTACACAGATGACCTTATACATATTTGGTTTGAGAGATTGAGTATCCTTGAATTAGATGCAGATAAAAGTGCTTGTCTAATTTTTTTTTCTCAAAATGATGGTATATGTTATGCTTGGGAGAATTATTTAATTAATTTTGAATATATTGTATAAATACCAATTAAGTTCGAAACATTTTAATTTTGCTAATTTAGTTCTAAACCTTTGTGGAATTATAATGTAGTCCTTCTAACCAATTTTTGCTAGAAATTGTTGACATAATAGTGTACAATGTAGGATAATTAGTGATGACTTGACCATCAATTCAACAATTTCTGGTGAAAATTAGCCGGAATGATTACTTTGGAACTTTGCACAAAAGTTTAGGATTGAATTGACAAAACAAAAAAGTTTAGGATTGAATTAGCATTCGTACAATAGACTTAAGATTAATGGATGAAATTCCTATTATACTTTTTTTCAATTAAATATGCCACTTTTTGGCCAGCATTAGAGTTACTTCTTTGTGTTTAGTCACTCGAAGAGTCAAATTTTAGCATGTTCGATGTTTAAGATCCCTGATTATATTAAGCTTTTTATGTTATGTGGTATGCTAATGTAGTAATTAGATTATAACTTTAGTTACTGTTCATTGAAAAAAAAATTACTGCATACAAACTGACACAAGTTCTAAAGGGCTTCCTAAGTGTTGATGGTGTCATGCAAAACCGAATAGCCGAGATGAATACACAAAAAGAAAAAAATGAAAAAATGAAAAAATGAAATGGAGAATTTCGTGGTTTGACTCGATGTGCTTATTTCATGTCACTGGGATTGATGAGATGTTCCACTGTAATAAAGTGCTGTCGTTATAATCACACCTAAATAGCTGACAAACTTAATCAAAGTGGTACAAACCCTGGCATTTTGACGTCTCCGAGAACTCTTTCTCGAATAAGGTTTAACGTAATGAAAAAAAAATACAAAGGCGTATTAAAAAAAAAAAAAAAAAAGGAACATAGGGAGATTTTGATTTGAGGACAAAAGTTCAAAGCACAATAATGTCGTCATACTTAGGTTGCATAGGACTGTTTGAGAAAGTAGTTGAGAAAATGCAAAGGATGTTAAATTAACAAACTTTTTGAAACGTAAATTGTTTTGATTAAATTATAGTTTGAAAGTTCATTGTAGAATAACTTTAGGCAGAATAGTGTTTGAAAAAAAATTTGCAAAGGAATTTTCTTATTTTCTTACTAAAGGAAAAGGAAAAACCTAAACCCTTTGCCGAAGCTTGCGAAGGGCTTAATTAGCTAGCTGCCCAAATCTAGTGTCGGTAGTCGTCATCTAAGGTCGCACAACCTAGGTAGTTGTGCAACGTTAGGCGGCCCTCACCTTGGTCACATGGCTCCTAGAGGGGATGGTGCAACCCTAGGTGATTGTTGCTTGGGTTGCTCGACGTTGTTGGCCTGATGCTAACCACTCTCATGTAAAGAAGATGAACAATTATAATGAGGGCAAAATCGGAAAAAGAAAATTTGGTGATGGTAGTTTGGAAAAAAAAAAATTTACTAATCTTAGAAATAAATATGCCGAGAAACTTGAAAGCCCAGGGCACCAGATGGGCTTTCAGTTTTTCAAAGGCTCATTTTACTTCAAGGCCATTTTAAAATTTTTCCCAGCCACCCAAAATTTGGCCCATGGAAAGCCTTACCCAAACAGAGCCTTACATTTGACAACACAAACTACAGCTTGGGAAAGCTGGCACTACAAGAAAGGATCGAGCACTGATAATTCATCATCTGTCTTCCACGAGGAAAATTAGTTTGTCAAGTAAAAGAAATTATCTTTCATTTTTCTTTTTATTGTTATGTTGTACATATATACATATACATATATTATATTTTACCAAAAGAAAATCAACTCTTTCATTAAGTAACAAGCTTAAAACTAGATTGAGGAGCTTCTAAACTTAAAACGTCCCACAGGGGCTTGAGGGATTACATAACCAATTAGATGAAGGGCCTGTCTAAGTTGGGCCTTAGCAGTCCAATCGGTAACTTGATATATAACCAACAAATATATTCAACTCGTACATTTTATCATGTTTCTTCTTTTATTCCAAGTTTTAAGCGTTCATAAATCTGATCAGCATTATAGGTCTACTGCTTTTGATTTCATTGCTCTCACTTTCAGATAACTTCTTTATATATTTATATTAACTAACATAATAATATTTGACATCAATATCTTAATTGGTTTTTCGAGAAAAGGACACGTCGATAGCAATTTATATGTCTTCCCAGGTTGAATGATGCAAGTGTATGTGTTATAGAAAGTTCTCACCAAACGGGCCTGAGGGCCCTTTCAGCGGTTTATTCGGGCTATTGGGACTTTGGGAGGAAATGCAAAAGCGGCAAATCTCGCCACAAAGCTAATTCGGTGACATGCAACGGAAAATCTAGACATATCTATGGCTTGAAGAATTTTGTGCATATCATCTCTTTATTTTCGCTTTTTGACCCCATGTTGTAGAAAGGATCATGTACTTATGAACTGACTAGGTAGTTCAAAGAAATATATATCTAAACATATCTATTTTACTAATGACATGATGGATAGAGTCAATCATAATTTAAAATAAATAGAAATCGCATGGAAACTTATGCTTTTAAAGGGTGTCGATGTGTTGCGCCACTTTTTCATATGTGAGTGACATAGTCCATTGGAGGAATGAGTTGGGTCGGCGACTTCTCTCGCTCCACATGTCCTAAATTTAAATTATCGGAAACTTGGATTCGTGGGGCCATATTAACTAGTTGCCCCGTGATTAGAGAAATGTCCTCGAGAGGGCGTCGGCTGATTGTCATTCGTTTTGCTTTGCTTTTGCAAATTGTAATTCAGCAACAGCTTCTCTCCGCGTACCTCCACTGGAGTTTCGGCGAAATTCAGCTCGATCATGCTGGAAGGCATGAGGCGTGTAACCTGGCCTGTAGTCGTGACCCTAGGAACCTCAAGTGTCGGTCGATGACGCAGAGAAAGATCCCTGGAATAATTACCCAAAAAGTCCTAAACCTATTGCCCATGTACCAATTCAGTCCTAAACCTTTTTTTTGGCCAATTTAGTTCTAAACCTTTTATAATTGTGCCAATTTCAGTCCATCCGGCCAAAATTGGCGGTCGACGCTGACATGGACGCTGGCCGGAGACAACCGGCCGGCGAGGTAATTTTTTAATATTTTTTATATATTTTTAGAATTTTAAATTTTTTTAAATTTTTTAATTTTTTTTTTTTTTTTTTTTTGGTCTTCTCCTTCCTCCGGCCGGCCGATGCCGGCCAAAGGTGAGGGCCGGTGAGGTGACCTCGCCGGCCACCGGCGAGGCTCGCCCCGCCGGCCACTAGCGGAGGCAAGCCTCGCCGCCACGGCAAAGCTCGGCCACCCAACGACGGCCGCCTCGCCGGCCACCGGCGGCTCGGCCTCGCCCGGCGATGGTCGCCCTCGTCGGCCGGGCGAGGCTCGCCTCCGCCGGTGGCTGGGGGGGTGAGCCTCGCCGGTGGCCGGCAAGGTCGGCCTCGCCGGCTCTCACCTCTAGCCGGCGTCGGTCGGCCAGAGGAAGGAGAAGACCAAAAAAATAAATAAATAAATAAATAAAATTTAAAAAATTTAAAAATTCGAAAAAAATTTAAAAAATATTAAAAAATTACCTCGCCGGCCGGTTGTCTTCGGCCGACGTCCACGTCGGCCGACCGGCCAATTTTGGCCGGATGGACTGAATTGGCACAATTATAAAAGGTTTAGGACTAAATTGGCCAAAAAAAAAAAGGTTTAGGACTGAATTGGCACATGGGCAATAGGTTTAGGACTTTTTGGGTAATTATCCCAAAGATCCCTGGGATAATCATGTAGAAATAGCCTGGGCTGACGTGTAATATATCGAAGATGATGTAGGGGGCACGGAGATGGTGGTTGTAGATGTAGAAGAACACTCTGAACATTTTCCGGCGATCGGACGGAATCTAATGACCCACATGGCCACCGCAAACACGACAGATGATCTCTTCGTCGGTTTTCAATTTACTAAAAGTTCATGTAGCATTTTCCATTATGTTTCCAATCATCAGTGGCTTCTTCTTTTCCATAATTTCTCGATCTTGTGAACAATAAATGTGGCCACATCATAATATTACAAAAAGAGAAGAAGAACAATAACAAATACTACAGAAACCCCAGACCAAACTCACCATGACACATTTATCCTCTGCACCTTCACGGACTAATATCTACAAAATTGCCATTGAGGCTATGTTTTGTTGAAAAAGACTTGGGATCCGTTCGTTTCACGGAAAATAACTTCCGGAAAAATGTTTTCCGGATTTTCCGATGTTCGTTTCACGGAAAATGAACTAGTCAAGGAAAATGTTTTCCATCATTGGAAAAAACAACGTTTTCCACTTTTAAAGTGTGGAAAACGTTTTCCATGGCTTCTTCCTTCTTATTCCTTTTTATCAATACATTTTCTTTTTATTTTCTTGCTTTCTTTTTCTTTTTTTTTTAAATTGAGTTTTTAATTTCTTTTCTTTTCTTTTTTTTTTTCTTTTCTTTCCTTCCTTTTCACCTTATTCTTTGGCAAGTGGCCGGCGACCGGCCACGACGGAGTCCGGCGACCGGCCGCAAGCCCGGCGGCCGGCGAGGCGACGCTCTCCCGGCCTAGGCGGAGCTCGCGGCTCACCGGATCCGACGAGCCGGCGGGGCTCGGGCCTCGCTAGAGCTCGCCGCGAGCTTCGCCGGGCTCTAGCGAGTTGCGAGCTCGCCGGATCCGGCGGCGGAGCTCGTGGCTCGCCGGATCCAGCGAGCTAGGGGGGCTCGGGCCTCGCCCGAGCTCGCCGCCGCCGCCGCCGGGCTTTGGTGAGCCGCGAGCTCGCCGAATATGGCGGCGGAGCTCACGGCTCGCCGATCCGGCGAGATGGGCGGGGCTCGGGCCTCGCTCGAGCTCGCCCGAGCTTCGCCGTGCTGGTGAGCCGCGAGCTCGCGGGATGCGGCGGAGCTCGCGGCTCGCTAGAGCCCGGCAAGATGGGCGGGGCTCGGGCTGGAGGCGGCGGCGGCGAAAGGAAGAGGAAGAAGGAGGAGGAAGGAGATGGCGGCGGAGGAAGGGAGAGAAAAAGAAAAATAAAGAAAAATAATAAAAATTTTGATTTTTTAAAAATATAAATAATTAAAAATTCATTTTTTAAAAATATAAAAAATAAAATTAATTTTTTGGTCAATTAAAAATATTAAAATTCAACTTTTGATAATTTTTCCCAAACAATTAAATGAGCTAATGAATGGTGGAAAATATTTTCCACTCAAATTTTAAGTTTTGGTGAACACCGGAAAATAGAGTCATTTTCCTGGAAAATGATTTCCAGGAAATTGTTTTCAGAAATATGATATTTTCCGTGAAACGAACGGACCCTTAGTTTTTCATAACTTTCTTGCCCTCCATTCTAGTATTGCTAGGAAGTATTATCTATTCAAGGATTGAATGTAACATAAATGAATGAAAAATAATTATCATTGATCCTGTTGCTCTTATTATCACCCGAGTCACGTGGTCCTACTAAAGAAATTTGTTAGGGCAGGAAAAGGGCATAAACCTTTGACAGATATTAGACAATACAATAAAATCATGGACGATTTTAGTTTTAGGAAACATATATATATATATATATATATATATATATGTTATTTATATATGCTAGTTAATTTTAAGAATTTTGAGGAAATAATAAGAAAAGATGTTGAGAAAAAGTTTAGAAAAGTGGAATACATCGCATGTGTAAAAGAAAACAGGAACCTTTTAATTCATGACACACCGTTAAAGAAACAATATGAGAATGGAAAATAATGGAACTTTTTAATTGCTTTCTAAAAGGAAAATTATCCAAAAATTCTGAACTTATTGTACATCGTCTAATTCAATCTTAAATTATTAAATGTGCCGGTTTAATCTTAAACATTTTTACAACTTGTCAATTTTTTTTTTTTTTTTTGGTCGGTTCTACTCTGTACCTATTCTACACTCACTCTCAGACTTTTACCCTGTCTCTTGCAGGACGTGAGAGTCGAAACCCACTCCTGAAACTTGCGCGTCCCTACCCGTCCCTCCCTGAGAAGGTGGGGGTTTGAACCCACCTTGGTCACTTTGGCTTTTTTCCAGTTTGCCAATTTAGTCACTTTGGTCAATTTTAACCGAAAATCACTACATGGTAGTTTAATCAGCATAGACCATTTACGTGGCATAGCCAGCACTTTCTATAATTTTTTTCTTTTGTTTTCTTTCTTTCTTTCTTTCTTTTGCAACTCTAGGTAGTGAGGACCTCCTTGCCTATGCCAGCCATAGGCAAGGGTGTCGAGCCCTTGCCCAGACCAGGCAAGGGTCGCTGACCTAGAATTAAAAAAAAAAAATGAAGGAAAGAAAAAATAATAAAATAAAAATAATCCATTTTAGCACAAGGCATGCCACATAAGATGGCCCTAACTAGATCAAAATTAGTCAAAATGACTAAATTAACAAATTGCAAAAAATTTTATCACTACATTAACAAATAATTAAAATTTTTAGGACTAAATAGACATAATTGAAAATTTTTGGTCTAAATTGGGAAGTCATAAAAAGATTTGGACTAAATTTGAACAATTGAATGTTTAGGACTAAATTGGTCGTCACACAATAAACTTAGATCTTTTTGGACAATTATCCCACTTTCAAAATGGGTGTTGAATGATCACGAAAAGAGGAATTTTAATATACAATATTAGTCCAAGCAGCTTTAAAACCCTTAACAAGGATTGAATTGAACAAATTGCTTATTATATGTTTAAAAGATAATAGGCATAGTAAATTCACGAACTCTTACTATGACTTGTGGCATAAGGATATTAGAAGTGTCAAAGCTTTGGTAAGGCATTCACTTTGATGTCAAAATTTTTCGCTAGCTTACTTAAGTGACAAATTAGAGAGGAAAAAAAAAAGACCAATTAAGTGCTTTTGGCGCAAATTTCAGCCAAAAATATTACTTTGTTTTTTTCTACTTGAATGTTAATGTTTATTTGGATTTAAAAAAAAAAAAAAAAAGATGTCCATGTGGAAAAGAAGACAAATTATTTTATACATTCCTCCATGAAAATTGCAAGTGACGATACAATCCTCTTCCTCTTCTTCCTCCTGACGGCCCTTATTACACCTTTATTCGATGCCCAGTACTGCCTTCCTTAGTTCTGCCATCACGTCATGCTCAATCTCAACAAGCGGTACAATTGCGAGGTCGGCTATCATCTCGTGGCCAAGAAGCCTTTTTTCTTCGTTGGCCCCGTGTGGCTACTGTCAATCCTCCATCTACATAGGATTGTTACCACCAAAGCTCTTTTATTTGTTATGCTTTAAAGGGCACGGTGACAATTGAGAAAGGAAAACAGAGTAAATAAGCTCCTAGGCTAGAATATAGGACATGGATGGTCGAGTCCTCTCTCTAAACCATGATCATGACCACCATTAGCCCACACAAGCCAACCAACCTTCCAAAATAATGTCAACCGTTGCTGATCCTCACTCGACCACCAGCAATTGCTGGTGTTGGCTCTAATGACCTTGGTCAAGAGGCTCGTTTTCATTTTGTGGGATCACCACCGACCATTTAAAAAGCTTAAAATGTTAGATGAATAGATGATTTAATAGTTAATTATTCTAATAGTTTTCACTTTTCAAGAGCTCGTTTATCTCCTAAAACATTTGTTCACCACTCTAGAGCTCCAGACACTCGTCCCACGTCTCAGCAATGACCCTGGGAGTCTTAGTTTCCCTTAAATCAATGTTGGCAAGAAGGACCCTAGAGACTCCCGTTTTGGCATTTTTCTTTGATTTTGGGTATTTTGTCGATGACCCACTTGATCGCAGTGCTCCATCCTCGTGGCCCTATCCTTAGCGATGCTCATACAAATAACGTAGCTTCTTAGAATCATCAAATCTTCCTTGAATACTCTCGACCTCATCTCGCTTTATTTTTCTATGTTTGGGCTAGGCAGGTGATGCGATTGTGAGGGCAGGAGAGTGATGTCTTGAGTGATGTCAAAGGAAGCGTGGATAGATTAGTGTGTGGGGATAAAAGTCGATAGATAAATATAGATGCATGATTGAGCACGATCACACCTAAGTCTAAAGGACGCGCCACCAGTCAAGAATTAAGATCGGGATTGACGAAGCTCACCATCAAGACTTAAAAGATGAATTATCCACCAACAATAAAAAAAAATTCGGGATAAGATAGACTCACCACCAAGGCCTAAAGGACGAACCATCAATCAAGGATAAAGGGCCTCTTGGTCCATTACCGATTAATAATCCACTTTTCAAGGATAAAGGAATTAAAATAGGAGAAGCTCACCACCAATGAACTAAAAGAGAATCCACTAGTCGAGGATAATAGGGCTTCTTGGTCCATTACCAAGGAAATATCTGTTAGGGAAATCTCTTATGATGTTTTGAAAATGACAAAATAAATCAAAGGCTACTATCGTGTTTAATTATTGAGTAATAGACTATGCAGATGATAGAAAATGTAAAGGATATTATCAAAGTCTATGCTTGGAAGAACTAGAAGACAGACTCTATATTGAAGCTGAACTTATTTAGACTGTGTCCACTAAGACCTTAAAGCTAAATCTGTTTAGATTGTAAAGTCTAGTATGAAGACTTTCAGACTCTACTATCAAAGTTTGAAGACCGCCAGACTTTAGATTCAAAGTCTGCCCACGCTGACGAATTCCAGACTAAACGTGATGAAGAACGAAGACGAAGACAGATTCAAGTTTATCTTCAATTCTTCAAAGCCTTGGTTTATTATAGGATGTATAACGGCTAGTAATCTAATTTGGATTCTACATCAAGATAAATTTGATTGACTCAATCTAATTGATTGACAATTGGATCATGAAGACAAGAACTTTCTATACGAAGAAGCTCTACTTATGAAAATCAAGATTTTGTTTGTATGGGCGATCAGAATCAATTTGGGATTCTACTTTTGTCACTTAACGGCTACCAAATCTTCTAGATACAAATCTGTCCAATGGGTTGATTAGAAGATGATCCTCAAGATAATGTCTAACGGCTAGTTCGAAAGTGGAGGAGTATTCAAGTAGATCGAGGACCAATGAGCAAGTAAGAGACGGAGTGTAGAATTTATAATTCCAAAGTTTGAGTGACCTTCAATCATACACTTGTCTCTCGTAAACTTAAACGCTTGTGATCGTAAAAGAAATACCAGAAGAGTGACTTAGTGAGATAGTGTGATCTACTACTAAGTGTTTGCACTCAAAGTTGTAATCTCTTGTTGATTGCATAGTGGAATCCAACAGAAGACTGTTAGCATGAGAGAGGGGGCGTAGGCTTGATTTAAGAGAACCACTATAAATCTTGTGTTCTTACTCTCTTCCTTAAACTCCTTTATTTTGTTCGTAGTTCTATTTAATTGCTAAAGTTTGAACTCGTTTAAAGTCTATTGTTCTTCGGACTTAGTTTCAAAAGTCTGATGTTCATCAGACTCAGATTCAGAAGCAAAATATTTACTACATTTCGTGAAAATTTTTCTTCACACCTATTCACCCCCTCTAGTTATTAATACTAGCACTTTCAATATCCACCTTTCAAGGATAAAGAAACTAGGGATAGATATTCGCTCATACAAAGAAAAATCTCATATATTCATGTACTCACGTTTTTTCTCCTTTAAAATGAGATTGCACCTCAATTTGAATAGATATTGCTAAACAAATAAGATGAGGCTTCAAATTCCCAGAAATCAAATAGATTCTTTGGCAATTCACCTAATTATAACTCTTGAAAGTGACACCACGATAAAGACTCATAAAAAGCTAAGATTTAAAAGACTTAAATGCATGTAACTAATCACTGAATACACTTAAACTTGATAAGACTCTAAATTTCGTGCATTGGTTATTAGGTAATTGAATAGTAGCCTCAGAATCGACAATGAAGCTTGTAAATTGGCAATGAGGTAATCCATCGACGCCCACAAAATCGATAACATATTCATTGAATCAATAACCTCTACACATAATCAGCAACTTCATCTTTGAATGCACATAATTAAATTATAGCAGAGATTGGCTTTACTTTGCATGAATAACAAATGGGTTGGATTGATTGATTAAACAAGAGTGGAGCTTAACTACTAATCAATAGAACTCGAATAGCATAACTAGCCACCCATAAAGGCCTCATTTTGTCTTAGAGGTTGCTTCCATTCATCACCTTCCTTCATGAGGATTTGATGGTAGATAGTCCTTAGAGCCATCTTTGAGAGCACTCTCGATCCATGGAACTCACTAAGCATGCCATCAAGTCTAGCTATAGGGGTACCTAAACTTGATTGTGATGTTGTTGATGCTCGACTATCAACTCACATTCTGAACCTTTCTTTTTTCACATAAGTAGCGCAAGAACAAAACAAGGACTCATGCGTTCATATACGTATCCTCTTGAAATCGATTGGTCATTGCAACTCCTTTGTTTCCTCTAGATTGTATTGATAAGCAGCTTTGTTGGGTAGAGAAGCACCAAGAGCGAATCAATTTGATGCTCACTATCTCTTATATGAGGTAATCCATGTGGTGATTCCACCGAAAGAACATCTTTGAACTCATCGATCAAGGATTTCATTTTGGGGCATAGGGGCCTCTCTATCTCATTTTTTCAATTTTCCACCATAAGTAAGGTAAAAATATTCTTCTGTTTGATAATGGCTCTCTCCACCCATGTTTCATTCAAGAACAAATTTTATTTACTAGTTCACTCCCTAGGTTAAATTTCTGGGACCACGAATGGGTTTAAAGGTGCAAGGGTGATGAGTTTCTACTCTTTTTAGAAGGAGTAAGTGTTTTTCTATCTCACTTTTTCAATTTTCAACCATAAGTAAAGTGAAAATATTCTTCTGTTAATTCCCTCCCTAGGTTGAATTTTGTGGACCACGGATGGGTTTAAAGGTGCAAGGATGATGAGTTTCTACTCTTCTTGAAGAGTAAGTGTTTTTCTATCCATCATGGATAGCTTTCCTATCAAATTGCCTAGGCCCTCCCAGTAATAAGTGACATGTATCCATGGGAATGATATCATACAAAACCTGATTTCAGTAGTTCCCAATTCAAATTGAAATCAACCTTTGTTTAGTTACCAATAAATCGTTCCCTTTGTTTAGCCATTGCAACTTATACATTTGGAAGTGCTTGGAAGTGGAAAGATTCAAGTCAATGCCAAGTTGGTGCAACTTCTATCATCAATGATCAAGTTACACCCTACCCATTAATGGTGCAATGGGTTTGGAAAATATTCTCATTTGCTCACTTGACCTTGGATTGATTATAGAGTGCAAGGCTTGTTTGATAATGAACAACTCTCACTTGTTCGGTTGCTCGACGATTTCATCTTTCTCTTGAGATCTAGAGTCAATTTGGTGGGCATCTTGCATAGCTTCTTGAAGCCCCATGTTGATCATCTCAATTTCTTAAAGAGTCATAACTCCTTGATTAGGACAATCGACTAGAACAATCTACGGCTAACAATACAACCTAGAAGGAGGTGAATAAGTTGTTTTTGAAATCTTGACAATATTTTGCAAAAATAGCTTATGCTAAGTAAAGATCTGGTCAAGGTGATATCTCAAAACTCGCGAGTTTATTGTGTGCTTGTGGAAGAAGTGAGAGAGAAAAACAGTAGCACACAGGGATATATAGTGGTTCAATTTTATCCCCAAGCCTATGTCCACTTATCAAACTAATAGGCACAAGTTAGGTTGGATAGTACTAGTAATTTTTCTCAAAAAGTTACAATCGGCAAGCACTGATCCTCTTACATGATAGATCACACTATTAAAACTCAGCTGCTACCCTTATTATTATATACTTAATCTTTAGCACAACTCAAATAACAAGAATACAACACTTAGAGAAACGGTCAAAAAGAGAGCATTTTACTTGAAACAAAGCATATAGTAGATTTTTAGTCTTTGTATTTGTATGGGTCTAACATTTGGCTTCTAAGATCTTCTTCTTTATACCCATCTTCAATCTATCTAGTGGAGGTGCATTGAAAAAGCAAAGAGTCATTAGAGTTACCGTTAATGCTACTATCCAAAGATGGAACTACCCATATAATCATTTTCCTGAATAATCATGGACCACCTAGAAATAATTTTTGTTATTGTCCCTTTGCCGTAGCTTCTGACAGACCTATCAAATAACTTTGCATCTCAATTTTTGTTATTATCTAGATACTATTGATGCGCATATCCACTTCCACAATGGCTAATATGCTGAACCAACAAACATTATCAAATATATGTTGTTACCATGGTCCCAATTACCTAATGTCTACAGCCTCGATACGAACATCAACATCAACTAATCTTTAGGTTTGTTAATGCCGTTTATGGAAAAACCTTATCAAGACATTTTGCGACCTTTAACCACTTGGATCACCCCATGGACATCACGTAGCCTTTAATAATTGTTACAAACATTTGCAATTACCATAATAAATATTATACTAAGAACATTTTGGAAATCACCAAAATTACTTGGAGATGTTTCTCCAACAATTTGTAGCCTCAGAATCAACTATCCAGGTTGTTACTCAACAATGAAGTAATTGATTGATGTCCATGAAAGCGACAACGTATCCACCAAATTGATAACTTCTCAACAATATTAGCAACTTCATCCTTGAACCAACATAATTAAATTGCAGCAGAAATTGGCTTTCAATGCAAGCGGGTTGGTTCGATTGATGAGACGAGAGTGGGGCTTGAGGACTGATTGATGGAACCCAATGCTCATGCATCAGCGGGATACACAGTGGGCCACCTCACGGAAATGGCATTTGAGAAGGGCTGAGATCATGCTTGGATGAACATAGAAGACCCAGGAGAGAGTGATCATGTATTTGGAGAAGAGATAACTTTTGAGATGAGAGTATTTCTTGTGTGTATTAGGGGTGTGCAAAATACTCGGGATCCACCCGGACCACCCGGAACCGGACCGGAACTGCCCGGAACCGGCGGGTCTTGAGGGAATTGGTCCGGTTCCCGGTTCCAATTTATTGGAACCGGTGGGTACCGGTCCGGTTCCCGGTTCCATAGGCGGATCCACCCGCCCACCCACCCGGACCGTACCTAAGCCTTTTTAATATTAAAAAAAAATTATTAAAAGAAACCATACATCTCATCTCACTCTTTAGGGAACCTTTACCTTTGGTCAAATAAAACTTAACCATCTATGATTATTTACAAGTAGAAAATGGGAGAATATTGCATTCCATCTGTTCGCGTTTTTTTTTTTTTTTTTTTTTTATCTACGAGATACATTTATAATTACAACAAATGAATCTTTGTTCCACGTTCTTAAATTTGATTTTTCTTTCTTTAACTTGCTTTGATGTCACGTAGTCGTTTTATGTTGAAAACCAAAATTTTTTTGCATCAAGATCAGTTCCATGGATCCACTCGAGAATCGGACCGGACCGGCGGTCCGGTTCCCGGGTGGATCCATGCAACAAACGGGTGGATCCTGGTTCCAATTTTTCGGAACCGGTCCTTAGCGGGCAGTTCCCGGTTATAGGTCGGGAACCGCCCCGCCCGGCCATGCACACCCCTAGTGTGTATGTCTATGAAGAGAGAATATGAGTGCAAACACGAGAATGCAAGAGAGGTGGCCTGGCGTCATTTGCTGAGGAGAGCTATGCGTTGATGAAAAGGATGAGAGGAAGGGAGTCCCTGCTCTATTGTGCGCGTGTTTTTGGTGCAGGAGGGTGAGAGATGGACTACGAGTGTTTGCTAAAAATTCGAAAAGAAATACGAGGAAGTGGCATGTGGGTGCTGAATGAGCGCTGGTGGCTAGTGATGGGAGGTGTAATGATGGAGATGATGAAGAAGCTTAAAGGAAGAAGCAATAAAATTCCGAAGCGCTGAAGGTTTGCTCCTCCTCCTCTCATGAACCTCAGTGCCCCCCGTCAACGTAAGCGACCCCGTCCAAATAAAAGTGGAACTGGCTTGATTCTGCCTAAATTAGGGTTTAAATTTGGGCAAACCATTTGAACGACGTAGTTTTGAGCTTTTTATAGTGATTTAGACCTTCGGCAAGTCACGTTAGTCGAAAAAATATATTAAAATATTGCCAAATCGGATTTCAAGCATCCAAGATCGAAGTTGACATTTAAGTGAACATTTTATCTTTTAAAAAGTGACATTAAAGTAATATGACAAAAATTTTCACACCTAAGTGATCGTCATGCAAAATTTTTGCTTCTTAATATCCTTATGCCATAAATTGTAGGATCCACCTTGTGTGATGGACCCATAAATTTTTATCTATTGAAATTCTACTATTTCAAAGGATCCAAAAGTCACGAGAACACTAATGGTAAATATAAAAACCTCAAACATGATTGAAAGATCTCAAAATTTAGCATTAATATATATATAAATTTATAATGTTATGTCAACAACCATGGATCCAAGAAAACATAAGTTAGGCTCTGATAAAGGAGAAACTCTTCTGCTATGTACAAATACTGAAAAGACAAACGTAATAGTGCCAAAGACAATTAGATAAAATGAAATTTCCAGCTTCTAGAAAAAAGGATTTTTCCATTGGAAATGGTTTAATGACCTATTAAAAAATCAAAGAGAAAATTTCAAATAAGGACCCAAAGTGCCATCCTTCTCTCAAAATAGGACCTAAAGTAAAGTTTGTCTCAAATAAGGACCCAAAGTGCCATCATTTTCTCAAAAGAAGACCCTAAGTGAAGTTTGTCTCAAAGAAGGATCCAAAATAATCATTTAGTCTCAAAGAAAGACCTCACTCGTCAGCTAGTGAATAGATGCATCTCCGATATATATTCCGATGACCTGATTAGGGTATTTTCATCTATTTTTTTTTTTTTTCATTTTTGATTGCCCTGTTCATCATCTTCTTCGTCCTCTATTCACTTCTTCTTACTTAGATCAAGAACACCGGACTTGGGGAAAGGCCAACGAGCGACGGCCGCTGGTAAGGGCCAGCGAGGGCTCGACGCCCATCACCAGCAGTGAGTGAGGGCTTGACACCCATCGCTGACAACGAGCGAGGGCCATTGAGCCCTTGTTGGCCATGGGGGAGGGGGGTCACCCAAATCAAGGCCTATAAGAAGGTCATCAACGGCAAAAGGGGTAGCTAAAAAGTCATCAATCTAGGAGCGATGGTGGGAGGAAGGGATGAAAAAAATGAATAGGGGACAAATGAGGTCCTTCTTTGAGACTAAATGATCACTTTGGGTCCTTATTTAAGACAGACTCCATTCCAGGTCCTCTTTTGAGAAAATGAATGTACTTTGGGTCCTTAATTGAGACAAACTTCACTTCAGGTCCTCTTTTGAGAAAATGATGGGACTTTGAGTCCTTATTTAAAATTTTCCCAAAAATCAAGAAGTTGAAAAGACTGTTGAATATGAAGCCAGGAGGATAGAAATTAATTACAATAAGAGTAGATCAATGAAATCGAATATTGCAGAATCGAATGAGGAACCTGCAATAATTTCGTATAAAAATCCTTCGAGGTCATCATGCCTATCTACCGTAAACGGATACTAAGAGTATAGCTTGTGGTTGAGATAGGGAAATAAAAGACCAAATAATTCATCCTACTCATATGATTGATCCAATATCACTAGGAACAGAATCTACTACTATCCTAGCAAAGGTAGGATGCCCCTTGGGGCCAATCCCGCTGCATATTCAGACTTAAAAATAAATGTTTTAACACATCCTTTTAAGATGGACCACAAAAAGACTAATTTAAAATAAGTATGCGAGAATACTTGATGACGGAAGAAAAAAATGTGAGATCACTAAGAATTAAATCCACCTTTGTATCACGTAATAGTGTAGATGAAGTGTAGGACCAGTGTTAATTTATACTATGTAAGAGGTCAATAACACTTGGTTTCTACAGAATTCTCATTAAATTTCTCTTGAAAAAGACTAAATTCTAAACAAATCCGGTTTGCTTAGGCTGGAAAATGTTATTCAATTATCATTTTCCAAGCCAAAAGAATTTAAAAGAAAGTAGCATTCAACTAGAAGAAATTTAATGATGGAGGGGCTCCATCGTTTTCACTCACCACCTTCACCAAACAACTCGGTACATGGAGGATGGATCTGTCGAGGTGGGTCCTTCATAATATACTGTCTGCAAGATTCTCTCTATTATTATGCTTTTCGAAGGGGACAGCTTTGTCCTAAACCCCGATGAAGATAACAACAACTGATTGTGTTTTTTAAGTGGGATGTGACTGGGTTAGGTTTGCAAGGATAAAATCTGGGATCTTGAACCCATTTGTTTGACCAATTATAAGGCCATTTGGCGACCTAATAATTAATTTTTAGGTAGTATTGATTGTGATCTTGATCTTGATTACATCAGTAGATCTTTTCATGTAATAAAGAAATATGTAGCACATGTTATTCGCCTTCAACGCCCCGGAAAAAAGCACATCAGATAATCAAGAAAATGCATTCCCCTTTTCCCTTGCTCTTTCCTTGTCGAATTAATTAAATTTTGAAGATACCCAAGAAACAAAGACCCGGGCCGGCCGATCGACCGATGAACGACTTAATCACGAAAACCGATCTTGTCTACAATTAATGATAACACAAGATTCAATCAGACATGGCCTAAAAGTCAACCGTAATCAGGCCTATCACATGCTCAATTCGCCATTAGTTTGCACTTGCGTATGGCGGTGAACATAATATCTGGTAAGTGTCACAGCTGGTTCTCATCCATATTTGCCATCTCCTCAAGCAAGAAAACGTATTTCCCAGGATGAGCGGGGGATATGTCTGTAGGTAAAGGAAGCAACATCGATAATCACGAGAAAATTCAAGACAGGAGACGAACAATCCCCTGTATCAACTACTTCACAGCGAATTCCCATTATCACGACACTACAAATATAATTATTTCTTGAAGCCACGTCTCCGGTCATTATTATTCAATGGGAAAAGCAATAGTGGCATAGAATGGATTGATACCATCATCATCATTGACATTCTTAGCAGGCGCTCGCTCACATCATGCCATGTACAACTCAAGATTCTGCATTTCCAGGAAAGAACCAATGAGAACTAGCCCAAAAGGGGGATAAAAGACAATTTCACAGCTTGGGACTATAAGCTCTCTCTTGACTTTTGCATAATTAGGTGTGGAAATAGGACTCAGATCTAACTTTTTCCTTGGAAAGTTAGCTGCAACATTCTGAATTTCTTTTCTTTTTTTTTTTTTCTTTTTTCTCGAGTGTTTCCATCATTTTCATGGATGATCAGCAAAACCCACCTTCTCAATTGAGCTGTGCTAATCCTTATTCTTTCTCTATGATATAATATAACTTTTGAAACCAACAAGACAAAACCATCGATAGTGCTCTTCTGATGAGAAGAATGCTAAAGTCACCATCCTTCTCAATTCAAGCAGAGAATGGTAGGTGACACATACCTCAGATCTCACAAGGAAACAGATACATTTACTGGTTCAGAATGCATACATAGATGGTAAGATTGATGATGAATGAAATGGCCTCAACTTCTTTCATATATGCTCTCACAACAGTTTTCTCATAACAGTAGCGAGTAAAAGCGAAACTCAACAGAGTTCAGGATATAACAACAAAAGAAAAAAGAAAGCTACCTCTGCAAAATTTCGAAGCCTCTCATCTCAGCTGAGATACTTCTACTTTTTATGTATGATCCGTTATTCATAGATACTGAGTCCCGTATAATTCTTATCTGCAAAAACTCGCTGCCCACGAAACTCTCTATACATCGACTTTACCGGGTTTGTTAACATGGCTTTTCCAGCTATAACATTCGGACTTCTCGTCTTCGTCATCATCCATGCTGTTGCCTCCGGTGGTTGAGGTAGTAGCCCCCATGCTTCCACCCAACTGGAGTGGACCTTGTGGAGAATCAGACTGTGAGCTACTTCCTTTTGGAGAGTCGCCATACTGATCTGGGGATAACCATAAACCCCCCAAAACGGCAACTGATTGATCTGCAGCGGAAGATGTAGCAGACGAAATTCTTCGAGTATGAAGCCTGTATTTCTGTAAGAAGAGAAATCTAAAATCAGTCTTGATCATCAAAAGAAGAATTTGACAAGAACAGAAGTCCATGTTAGAATATCCGATCAGACTGTAGCTGGTAAATAACATAAGCAATTGTTGGGAATTTACTCGAGCACCTTGATTTCTCATACTATGTCAAGTAGATGTTTGAAACATCATCAGAAAACACAAAAGGATATGGGATCTTGTGAGGAACTCACTTGCAAATGACTTTTCACTTCATCATTGGTCAGGCCATCGACCTGCATAAGTTCTCTAATCTGCTTCGGAGTAGCCACTGCAAGGATCAAGCAGATTCATATTAGAACATGGTGAGGAAAAACACATGGGTTAATGGCAAGAACAATCATCTATCTCTGCAAATTCTCATTCTATTATTTCAAACTACCAAACAAAAAAAAAGAGATAGTCCAGATGCCAGAAAAACCAAAAATCTATGTCCACTGCAGATTTAATCTTCATCAATGCATAAACCACCAGCGGAAATGGTAAATTCACAGAAACATTAAAGACTGCACCATAAGTCTAGCTCTCTTTTTGTCAGCTAAGGAGTTGTATGAATATCAGAACAAGGATCAAATACAACTCCATATTCAAAGTCTAACCTTGTGAGCCACCGAGTTGCTGCAAGGCATTGACGAACCGCCTGTGCAACTCGGGAGACCAGCACCTTCTCTGCTTCCTTGCAGTCTGCTGTGAAGGCTGATGTCCTCTGCTCGGTAAATTTGACTGAACGGTGTGGGCAGGGGATGGAATCAATCTCCCACATCCCGTCCTGGCGTCGGTGCAAAATGACTTTTCCCTCGGATTCTTGATCCCAGAAGAGAGAAGCGAGAGGCCTTGAACAGGCAATTTCATTTTCTCCTCCTGGGCCGAAGTGACCGGGGTCACCGAAAAAGGCGAGTACCCCTTGAGTTGCACAAATGGCCTCCCCCCATTTCTCCCTTTACATGTCTCAAGTATATCTTCTGTTGCAGAGAGAGTCTGTGCCTGATTTGCCTGGGTAAGAAATTACTAATTAGATCTTCTACCTTTTCAACAACAGATTTCGCAACAGTTGATTTACGCATTGTCAAGTGTTCTTTTGCTTTTTTTTTTACCGTGGTTTCTAGTTTGAGTTCTTCTTTAAGGTCAGGAGAGTGAACGGCGGAGGGACTACTATCCGTGTTCCAGAGCTGGACGGAGCTCATCCAGTTCTTCTTGTCTCTAGAATCGTCTGTCTCTTTCTTTAATTCGAGCTTCTCGTCGTCTTCATCTTTGTCCTTCTTCAGTGGGATGAATTCCTCCAGTACAGGCTGAGCGCTCGTCGGTGCAGCGCATTGCTCCGACTCCGTTTTCAATGCCGAAATAGCTACCGAAGATAATCAAACACAAACAACCCGTCGAAATCAGCCAGAGGACAGAGACAGTGACAGAGAAAAAGGAAAGGAAAGGAAACGAAGAGACGGATGAAAGCTGCGAATCAGAAACCAAAGAACACATATGAATCCGACGAGCTCCCATGAATCAAACCCATCGAAGAAAAGGAGATGGAAACTCCCACCAAACACCTCCATTGCAAATCAAATCGATGGTTCTCGATCCCGAACGAGCAGAACCTTCGAAACCCACGAGAAAAAAAAAGAAAAACGAAAGGAAAAAACGAGGTCAGATACGAACCGTCCTTCAACAACAGCATGCAGAGCGGGAGCTCGCGCTTGAAGGCGTCGATCTTGTGCATCTCCTCCTGCAGCCTGGCGACGTAACCGTCGAGCCTGGACGTCCTGGCCCGGGCGTCCCCGATGGCCGACACCTCCCGGAGGAGATCCCCGATCGTCGCCGGCACGAACGACGGCCTGAAATCCAAGCTCAGCTCAGGTGGGATCGACCCCATTGTCACCCCCTTCCTTCAGCTCGGATCGTTTTCAGATACTGTGGTCCGTCGTCTCCTTGGATGGCGTTCCCGCAAGCCCGAGAGAGATAGAGATAGAGAGAGAGGGAGAGAGAGAGGGAGGGGACGAGGGTTGGAGAGGTGAATATATATAATATTTTACAGATGCATGTATTTATGAACAGGAAGGAAGAGAGAGAGAGTTTGAGAAGATTGGCGGAGAAGATTCTGTTCGTGGGGGAAGAGAGAGAGAGAGAGAGAGAGAGAGCGCTGTTTCGAAAGAGAAAAAGAGGAAAGAAAGAAAGAAGAGAAAAGAAGAGAAAGAAGAGAAAAAGAAAAAAACCCACGCGGCTCCTCGCGTATTCTATCCACCCCACGCCCAGCGCACGAACAACGCGATTTCTCGCATTCTCCGGTCCAGGATTTTTCCCACCAAGGCCCGCCCGTTCCCATTCCTCCCCGTATTTGGAGGGGCACTGAGAATATACAGAAGCATCCGCCGACCTCCTCGGATAAACCTCGAGCTCATGAAATTACGTCGCCGGTCGGTCGGTCGGTCGGGTCGGGTATGGAGCGAGCCGGATCGACTCCCCATGAAATATAGGTGTGTGTGAGAGTGAATGCGGAACCCCCCAAACCGGCGTACCGAATAGGTTTTTGGGATGAGGATTAGAGATAATTTGATAGGTTTTAATGAGTTTTGAAATTTTGGAGATGGCGGGCTGGTACTAGTTGATTGGTTCTCTAATGAGTAAGTCGTAAATAGTGTGGATTCAGAATCTGGAATCAACCTGTCGGGATTAATTTCTGATTTTTAGAATCAAGAACCAACCGTGTTGATTTTGGAACGGGCTTGAAATCGTCCATGTGGGTTCCTATTATGGAACTCGCTAGACTTTTTCCCTTTTTTTCTTTTTCAATTTACTACATTGACCAATTTACTGCACGGGCTAAACATAAATACAATTTTTTTCACTTTAGGGATAATATGTCGAACATATTCAATTTCAATAATATTTTTTATTTTAGGAAAAGAATAAAGAAACTTATATGGGGTTATAAGTAAACTAGTTAAAAACTAGTTTGGTTTCAGGTTCCACCATGAAATCAACCTTATAAGTTCTATATTGCAAGTTTTGAGTAGAACTAGGTGGTTCAAGGTATAGAACAGGAACAAGATTGGTCAATGTCAATTTCTAATTTTTTGATCAAGGAACTAGATCAATTGCCTTGTGCATTGATCTTGAATTGGTCGGATAAGGTTGGTTATTGAATTCAACTGTCCCGGTTGCTCACCATTAATGAGTACATGATAGCCACCATGTATCTTATACACTATACCCTTTGGCTCTGAAAGGAATCCTATAGAAAATACAAGGCACCCTGTATAACATTTTTTAGTAAATGCATATGAACTGAACAATTTGTGATCTTTTATCTACAATATTTTCATGTTTATGTGGAAACAATGGGAGAAGTATATTTTTCTTTTGAATGATATAGTTAATGTTTGAAGATTATATCACTGATAGACATGAATGCATTCTTTATTATTAATGCACTTTTGTTTTAACTTGAATTAATAAGAGTTGAGGCATTATCTAGTAAAAGATTAAGAAAAATATAGTACAAAGTATCATTAAACTTTGAGCAATTCAACGAGTTTAAAAGTGGTTCCCTGATTAGAGATGGACACAGAACAAAGGAATCTATAGCCTATAGCTCATGGTGCCTCGAAATGAGGCAAATTTTCCTCATGAAACTTGCAGCACGGGGCATTTGGCACGGCGAGGCAATTGAAGACGTGGCGGTTCAATTGTATTAGCCTTGCCTCACCTCATTTATTTACCCTGATTACAGTGTTAAAAGGTATATGTTTGTATACATATATATATATGGTTATATGTTAATATTTATATTATTACATTAGGTAGCTTAATATAATTTAATGAACAATACTAGACATTTGATATATATATATATATTATATAAATATATAACTAGTGTCATGGTCATGAGATTGTGATACTTTTAATAGCTAGTTATAGAAATTGAATGAGTTTTTTTTTTTTTTTTGGTCAGGAATGAGTTTATTGTAACATAACTTATAATTGTCTTTTATATATACATATATATATATATATATAATTTAAATAGAGTAATGAAGTTTTTCTCTCCACACAAGGCACGGTGACAAATAAATGCTCTGCCTCGGGGACGGGGAACGCGATCTCCGGCCTAGCCCCGTGCCCATCCTTGAACTGCAACCTCAAAAGGTATCTTCCAAAATTTTGGAATTGATAGTTGAAAGATAAGTTGGCAAATGTTGTACCCTAGGAATCTACACGCCTCTACTGATGACTTCTTTCTTCTTCTTTTATTTATTTTTTTTTTTCCAAATTAAGTGCCCATGTTATTATAATCATTGAAATTCCAATGAGATAAAAGAGGATCGTCATCTAATGAGACAAAAGATATGATATAATTTCATAAAAGAATATGGAAAGACTAATTGTGGGTTAAGAAATAATTGTCAAGGTCGAGAATGATGGTGCTTTTTCTTTTGAAATAAAAATAAAAATAATTATAATGAGAAAAGATCATATCTAATTGACGTGACAGGTTTTGTATGTACATAAATATAAGCATACGTGGTAGGACAATGTGATTCGAATCCAATATAAAGCAAAATTCAAATTTAACATGATACAATATGACACGACATAATATCAATCGAAATTAAATTTTTTTTCATTTTAATTAAGATTAATATCACGAAAAATCCTAAACCGGTAGATCTATGATAAATTTATTTCAAATTAATTTTTTTATTATAAAAAACCCCAAACTTGTACCCATTTGACAAATTTATCTTAAACTAATACACACATGATAAATTTATCATCTTTTAGTTTTCATTAAATTTTACTATCATATTGCTAAGTCATATGACATGAGAAATTTTCCTTTTTGTTTGTCACGGTCATACCGATTTCGTAATTTTTGTGGTATTAATCCAATTTAACGAAATGCATATTTACCATAAATGTACCAGTTTGAGAGTTTTTTATGACAAAAAATTTTTAATTTGAGATAAATTTGTTACGAGTATATCAGTTTAAGATTTTTTTTGTAGTCATCTTAGGGCAAATTTATTATAGGCTTATCAGTTTGAGAGTTTTAAAGATCAATAAATCAATTTAGTATAAACTATCGCAAGTATTTCAGTTTGGGGATTTTCTTAGTATAAACCCCTTTAATTGAAAACATTGTCTGACTATATTGAAACATCTTTCCTAACGATACAAAATGACAAGAATAGTCAACACAAACACAACATGAAAACATGAGAGTTCTACCATAGTGTCCACCTTTAGATCAAGGGGATTTTTGTGGCTAGTGTCCACCTTTAGATTAAGGGGATTTTTGTGGCTATGGTATGCGAGGTTTATGTATACACACAAAGGTTGCCTCCCCTTGATTTATGTTGTCCTACGGTTGGAACTTGAACAAAATTTTCTCCCATACATTCCCTAGAGTGCCTATGAACAAGTCAAAAGGAGCATAAATAACCTATGATAGGATAAATTAAATTATATTTGATACCAGTAATCCAAACAAATGAAAATCAATCTAAAAGCATAAAGGTTTGAAAATCCAACAATGTTCCGTTGATTTGGTCCAGTCTACTAAGCGGGGTCTAGCCTCCCCAACAACACAGGATCCCGTACACAGTATAGATTCGGTTGTTAATGAAAAAAAAAAATCTGACATAACGTAACCATTGCCTCAAAAGTCAAGGAAAGCCTTCAATTTTAGAAATGGTCTACAGAGAATTCAAACAATAAATGGAATTATCAAAGAGGGGATCTAGTGTTTGCTAACGAACGAGACCGGCAAAAACTAGAATATCGAGGTTCAATTTGATTTTGTACCTTCAGATTTCAACACGTTTATAGAACAAATAAAATCTTGTTTACCACTTCCTTGTTGAGACTGTTATGTTGTTTCTATCTTCGCCCTTAAAATTTTCTCATTTTCACCTACCGTGCTCTTTAAATAGTACCCAATGGAAATCACCCGTTTTAAAGGCTTCTTGGTTCACGGACTCGATCGATGGATCGTTCAACAGAAAAGGATAATTATGGAGAGTTTCGATGTGATTTTCAGGACATGAGTCCCTCGTCGGATGGGCGAGATCTTGTGATGTTAGTCACCAATGAGATATACCAAAAATGGTCATCATCTGGTGTAGTTACTAAGACTATGTCTCTTGGGGCTTGCACTAATGCGAAAATAGGCAGATCATTAAAGATCATGACTCACTCCAATGGATTCCAATCCGAAAGATGCAGTGAGTGCTTGTCAGGGCAAAGAGATTTTTAGGTTGCAGAGGGAGCATGAATAGACCAAATCATACACCAGTAAGGGGGTGCATCACTTATGGGCCAACACTTATGAGAATGTCAAATGAGTAAGGACTTGTGATATTAGCCATAAATAAGTACACCTTGTTACTTCATTTATATGAGACCAACTTTGCATATTGCTCGTGTAAAACAAATAGTAGATTATGATCCAATGAGAGAAGGGAGTGATCGTCAGTGTAAAAGAATTCTATAATAGCGGAGGGCATAAATGGATCAAACCACACATCAATAAGGATTGAGTAGCTGGGTGGTATGAACCAACACTAAGAAAGACCTCCATGGTTTAAGTAGAGGAATTTGTGACACTCTAATCTCACAAATTAAATTCGTGTGACTTGTGATTTTATTCATAAATAAAATCGCTTTGCTACTTCATATTATCAGGTGACATGGATGTCATCTTGAAAATTTGTTAGATTTTATTTTGTTTTAAGATCATTTACATGTGATGGTTTTTTTTTCTTTTTTGGGGGGGGGTTATTTTCATGCTTTAAGCACTTGATATTTGATTTTTTTTCTTTTTAATATCTAACACTAGATTATTAAAAAAATCCAGATATCAGCGGTCAAAGTATACGAAGAAGGATCACGTGAAGACTAATTTTCTGCTGAAAGTTTGTTGGGTTTGATTCAAGAAATCTATGCCGAAAGCAAAGTAGATATTCTCACGCCTCCTTTACTTGTGCACCGTTTAATGTGCAAATTTCAAAATTTTCTTTTTGCAAAAAAGAGTTGTCCTAATCAAAAGATCAACTCAGAAAAGGGAAAAAGGAAACAGTCAAAAGAATCAGAACATAGCCCAAGGAAGCCATCACCAGCACTAATAAGTTTATTACATAAAATGGAAGATTATCTCCACATTGATGAATTAAAAGACGGTTACTTTTCATGATTAATCTATTGGCAATATTAAATTTTTGTTCTCATCAAACACCAAATGAAATTCTCTAAGGAGAGATAACAATTTTCAGACAGTCGGAGGAAGGTAAAGTATAAAAAATTAATGAGAACAATGGTGAGAGGATGATATCGTAATAACAAAATTCTTCTTGCTTCCGTTGGGTTATCGAATGGGTCAATCCGTGACTTTTTCCAAGGGTTTCTATAACCCTCTACCGAGTAAATCTTTAGCTTTAAAATAAAAATTAAAATGGCTAAAGGATCGATTCTTATGTCTATGGGGTGAGCACCATAGTCAATATAGTCTCATAAAAATGAAATAATTTAATTCAAGGGTGAAAAAAGTATTAACCTTTATGGGAACAAATGAGGCCACCAAACTGGAACGCACGGCCAATTTTGTTGTTCCTTGAGATTCCAACACGTGTAAAAAGCGAACAAGATCTTCTTCGTCTCCTTCTCGTTCAAAATATGTATTTTATTTTATTTTTCCTCCCTTTCTTTTTTTTTTTTTTTTTTGAGCAAATTTTCCTCCCTTTCTTTACTCTTAAGATTCTGCCCCTATAAATAATGTAGTGCTCTTTGAATAATGTTGGGAAACCGCACTTTTGAGACTTCTTAGGTCAATCGGCGTATATTTTATTTCGATTATATAAAACAGTGGAGATGTCCAGATTCCGAAGAAATTCAAGTATTGATTCTTTTTCCTCAACGTTCCACAGGACACGTAGACATGTCGGGGGTTTGAGAGCTGTTATACCAATATTTCTCGCATTGAGTTACAAGCTAGGGCATCGGCAACAAATCTTCATTCATTTGAGATCCATGGGATTATTCCGTTCCATTAAAATAACCGGGATTTTAACCCTAAAACAAACGAGATTTTAGCGTGTGTGTGAAGCGACTTGTATAGTTTTAATAATTTATTACATTCGTGCCATGAGCACTTCCGATTCGGCTATTGTTAAAGGGATAATACCACCGAAAAATAAATCTACAAAAATGCATAAATTGTTAACCTCTAAAATCCTTTCGAATTATCTAGAACTCTTCTATAATTTCTTTAGAAATGATAACATATAGGGTAGTGAAAACCCTTCTTTCTTTTTTTTTTTTTTAAATTACATATCAAGTTTATATTTATTATAAGTTCAATTCCTAATTCACAAAGCTTCTTGTGCCTTTTGCCAAAAAGATTCAAAAATCATGAGTGAATAACTTTCTTGTGATCGAAATAATGACTTAGAAATTACAATTCTTTGAAAAAAAAAAAAAAGGACTTTAAGATGACACTTGATTGGTACCACTACCTTAAGGCAAGGTCCTAGTGCCCATTAAATATTTATGAGGAGAAAAAAAAAAAAGATGACATTTATTTCCCAATTCCATAATGACCTTGGGGTCAAATCACAAGTCACAAGAATTAAAATACATCTAAGACATAGAACTATTGAATAAGATCTTGGGAGTTGGTGTTGGCCTTTGAAAAGAGACCCATTGTTGTGATGCTTGTGAAGGTACTTAATTGGTGGCTATCATCATTGACTTAAGCTGGTGTTCAAGGCACCCCATCTGCTGCTGCCTTTTTTTTTTCCCCATCTAAATTTGAATAAGACATGCTTTTAGAGATGGCACCGATGGGCATGTGAACTTATCGGCTCGATTAGGTCACATAGTGATAAGGAATCTTGAATCGTACCCTAGGTGGGGCCACCTTCAAGATTGGCAGAGATCTTTAGTTTAGAGAGAGAGAGGGAGGGAGGGAGAAGATGCCCTTTTTCAAGCGAGAAAGGACAAGCTTTACAGCCATCAGATTCCAATCACCTCTTCCACAGAAATGAGAATCTAGACATTGCCCATCAAATTCTAAAATTCTAATATTAGTTTAATTTTACATTTTCTAGGGAGGCATGCTTGATTGTTTGGGAATTGTCTTTTTTCTTTTTTTTTTTTTTATCTCGGTTTTATATTTAATTTTTATTTCCGTGGCTGGTGATGTCGGTTTCCCGCATCTCTACTGGCTTTGTCGGATGCTTGGAGGAAAAGAATCTTCTACATTTGTCTGTGCTCTCCTGCTATTCACACCTCATACTGAATAGGAAAAAACGTAATGGGCCCCACGTCTCCTCAGCTGACAAAATTTGAACAATGGTATCCAATTTCAATAGCCTCTTTTCACAAATTAACTATCTTTCTAAATTAATGATTTTGAATTTTATATGCTTCTTGATGTTTTTGTCTCTTGGGTTCATCAACTATCCCACAAATTTTCCAGATTTCATTTATCATTAATCATCTACAAATAAAGTCTCACATGAACAGGATTTTTATCTTTGATTTTAATAGAGGCTTGACAGCATCTTTCTTTATACCTCCACCTAGTGAATCGTTTGAAGTATGTAAAACAAAAAGGAGAAGGCCCTGCTTTCTTCCTTGTTTCTTGTTGGAAGAATGAATAGGGTAGATTTTTCTAATCTTGATGGAGAAAAATATAGCTCGATTCTTAATCGTATCAATATAGGAAAAGAAGCGAAATCTTTTTTAAAAGAATTCTCTGTTTTCTCATTTATCTTCCCATTATTTAAAGGCAAGACAATCCTAAATTACTTTTAAAATGTGTACTCTTATCATCTAAAATTTTAAACATAATAGAAGATGCATGCAACGTTATCAACTTAAAAAAAAAAAAAAAAAGGTAAATTTGCTTATATTATTTTCCATAATTTTTTGAAATTTAAATAACATTTTAAATTTTGATGGAAAAGCTTTTTGGTTTCACTTAATAGGAAACCAACGAGGCTTTTTTTTTCTTTCTTATATATATATAGAGGAATATTGCGAATTTCAAAACCGTCATATCATTTTGTTAAAGTAAAGTATATAAGGACCTTAAAAGAAGAATTGACAGTCTTGATTATATGTGGGCTTGAAGGAAATTTCGTGGAGGGGTCAGTATTCAACCAAGCACCGATGGGGTCAATTCAAGAAAAGACAACGAAACTGGAAGCCGGAAAATGCTTGACTTCTTGGAATTTCTGCCGATTCTCTTGTGTGGTGGTCGAATCAGGGCATCTTATAATAATTGATATCTCAGGAATCCAAGAATTGGTATCTGTACCACGACAGTCAACTATTTCATGCTTATCCCAAAAATAATTGAAGAGCTACATAAATAAATAAATGATTTAAAAACTCCTTTCTCTGATGGGTATAAAATAAGGGAAGGCTAATAATATTCCGCATTATGAGCTAAAGAGAAATACTTTTTTTGGCTGCCATCTGATAAATTTCGGAATATATTTCGCATATCGGAATTTGGTGTCCGAATTAACTATTGGAAAATGTTCTTCTTCCAAGTCATTAGCCCTAATAGAATATTTGATGGCCTCAGAATATGTGAAAACCATGCCCTTATATTTGTTTCTCTAGATGTCTTAAAAGTCAAAAGTAGCTTTTGTCCTTTCCCTTCGAATTTTAAAATATGATCTAGATTAAAATTATGAAAAAATTATAGATAAATTTACAAATTTATTGAACCCCATTTTAAAGGTTTCATGTATCTTGAATCAATGATCATCAATCAAGCAATTGTTGGTTAACGACTAAATCTTTAAGTTCATCTAACCTTGTGTTGCAAACAAGTTCTTACTTCTTATTGTTGAAGAAATATTGTAGGAATTTTGATGATCCTAAAACTATTCTTGAAATAATATCTACTATGATATTTGCATATGTTTGCAATGATTTTTTAAGGACAGTGATGATATCCATGATGTCATTGGAAAAGAGATCGCAAAATGTTTTTGTATGGCCTGACAATAAAAAGCATCAACGAATTTCAATAATCGACTCATGCGGATGTTTATGTCACACACAAGAATACCAAGTCATTGATGATGCTAGGATAATGTTCATTGGAGACTTAAATATAGCCGGTGACTATTAGAATAGCACGACAGGAGAGTTGTATATCCTTAGAAAATTGGAAACAACTTTTGTTAGAATTGCTAGAGTTATAGGTGATGTGACAGTAGCGACGTAACCTATTTCGGGAAAGCTTACAAATGTCTATAAGAAAGAACTATATGAGTAGTCTAGCTTCAGGATAACAACTAGCGAAGTATCCTAATGGCGATTTGCTTCTTAGGACTATCTCTAATGAGAGGATTAAAGACGCCCGTATAAGAGAAGATCATTCAATCATAGATGCCAAAAGGGTTGGACGAAAAACATAGAATTAACCGAAAACTTTCAACACTGTACTCTTATAGTGGTCCATTTTCTTGAGATCTTCGATGCGGTGTTCTTTTTGTATTGTAATCATGAAAAGATTAAGTATATACGTGTGATAGTAGCATCTGAATCTGGATAGTATATTATAAGATTTGTGCATGCTAATAGTAACTTATCTTGATGATTACTAATGCATTACATCCTAATTTGCGACTATTAGTATAGAGAGTGAACATAAGCTTAGTGTAAAGTCAAACCATTATAAGTTGTTTTGTGCTTCTCTCTTATCATCCTTGCTTGAATTGTTGCACACAAGCTACGCCTAATTCTCCATTATTTACTCGTCCCAATTTTCATAACTAGTCACCGATTTCCATGTAATCTTCAAAGTATATGAATATAATTTGATCACACCCCTCTAGTTTGCTTAGTTAACCTCAATAATTGATATCAAAGCAACTTGTCATTTGACGTTCATTACTTTTGAGCATAAAGATCTTTATTTATGGCTTACTTTGATGGTTTATGAACAAGTGATTCTCAAGCTCCTAGCAAGCCTCCATACTTTGATGGTAGAAGCTATGGGTGCTAGAAGCAGAAGATGCAAGCTTACATTGAAGCATTTAACCTCATTATGTGGGATTGGATTCAGAATGGAATGGCAGTACTAGCTCAAGCTCCTATTCAACAAAAAGGAGAAAATGCTCAAGCTATTAAAGCTATGACTGCCATTACTTGTTTAGAAGAAACTCAAAGCAGAGGTACTCAAAATGCTAAGGCTAAACATCTTTTCTATTGTAGTCTATTTGCATTTGAATTTAACATAATTTTATTTTGTGTAACAATTAAGGAAATTTGGGATCGACTCCAATTGACGTTGGAAGGAATTGACAAGGTGAAGGAGACCAAGATGACTATTCTTCTTGGAATTTATGAGCTATTCAAGGAGACCTAGTTTTTTGTTGTCGTCAAGCGAACGTGACCGCTGACTGGGCTGCTAGGGCCCATGGCTCGGGTTCTTCTAGACGCCTTTGGATTGTATTTCCACCTCCTCATCTTTTAGATTTGTTGTCTGCAGATGCAATAGCTGCAGGGTGTATTGCCTTTGGTCGTGCAATATAAGTGTTCCGGCTTTTATGTTCCAAAAAAAAAAAGAAAAAAAAAAGATGAAATCCGATGAAATAATAATACCTATGTTCACGAGATTCAATGAAATAGTGAATGGGCTAGCAAACCAAGGAAAGATCTTCATCAATGGAGAAAACGTGAACAAGCTAGTATGAGCACTTCTAAAATAATGGAGTTATGCAAAGATCTCAGTACGAGAAACCATGAGAATTCAACCTATCACCATAGATGAGTTGATAGGCCATTGATATCTTACAAAGCAAAGTACATAAATGAAGAAAGCAATTCCTAAGGTAAGAAAACTGTAGCATTTAAAGCTGATCACGATGATGCAAGAGAGCAAACATCATCAGAAGATGATGATCATGATGAGGACATCGAGCTATTAGCTAGAAATTTCAAAAGCTTCATGTGGAAAGGAGGAAGCTTCAAAGGAAAAAAGACAGATGAGATTCTTAGAGGACAAGAAGCCATTCGAGAGCAAAGAAGAAAATAAAGGTAAGGATATTGTTTATTATGAATGCAAGAAACCAAGACACTTAAAGCCTGAATGTCCACTCCTCAAGAAAAAGAAAGGTAAGTTCAAAAAGAAGAAATGAGCACTAAAAGCTGAAACATGGGAGTGATACCAACTGTAAGTCTATTGACGATGATTGAGCAAATCTCTATCTAATGGTGAACTCTCAAGAAAAAGAAAGGTAAGTTCAAAAAGAAGAAACGAACACTAAAGCTGAAACATGGGAGCAATACCAACTATGAGTCCATTGACGATGATTAAACAAATCTCTATCTAATGGTGAACTCTAAAAGCGATGAGGAAAAAAAAAAAAAAAGAGGTAAATACTTCTAAACTATCTTATGAGGAAATGTAAGATTTTTTTTATAAGGTTTTTTTTAGAATATACATAGGCTTTCAAAAGGATTTTTCAGTTAAAAAAGAAAGTTTCAAAACTCACCGGCCAAAACCTTTCGCCAAGAAAAGAGCTAAAAAATTTGCAGAAGGAAATGTTCACCATCAAAAGAGAACATGAGCTTTCTTAAAAGAAAAGTGATTCTCTTGAGGAAGAGATCTCAAAAATTAGCACTAAACTCCTCTCAACTCAAAAACATTGCACTACATTTTCTCTATTCAAATTCCTCATTACATTACATTTGGGTTAGTAAACGAGGATAATGATGGAAGAAGAATTCTTTTCCAGAACTAAAGGAAAGATTGAAACAAAAACCTCAGTGTATTTTTATAAGAATAATTGTGCAAAGCACTTCACAAGATCTATTGGTGAAAAATTTTCTATTGTTCAATCTGCAATGAAAATGGTCCCTTCAACACAAATGTCTAAATGAACAGATTAAGTCCAAGAAAATCCATTGGATATTCAACACATATGTAAAGCCTAACAAGAAGGGACCTAAGTTTATCTAGCTACCAAACAAGAGATGAGAATTTTTTTTGATCGTAGGTGATTTTGAAGAAAAATAAGTGATGTCTAAATAATGGCTACTCACAATATATGATAGGAGACAACATCTAGTTTGAGAATCTTACTTTGGTTAATGGAGGCAAGATCACTTTCGGAGGGAAAGACAGATGGAAGATAATTGGCAAAGGGAACATCGACTTAGGAAATCTGATTATTGAAAATGTCTCACTTGTAAAATGATTTAATCATAACCTTGTCAGTATTAATCAACTTTGTGGTAAGGGTCACAAAATCAGCTTTGAAGAAGGTAAATGTGTTGGCATGAGCCAAAACAAGCTATAATCCTTTATCAGGAGGCTTTATGGGAATATTTATTTACTTGATGTCAATCTTGAGGATATTCAGTGCTTAATGTCAATTAGAGAAGAAAGATATCTATGACACAAGAAATTAGGTCGTGTGAATATGAAGCAAATTTCCAAGATATCTTCTGAGGGCACGTTTTGTAATTATTAAATTTCCGAAAACAATTTCTTATTAGAAATGATTTGTTTTTATTCTATTTCAGAGAACAATTTCTAAGTATTTTAAATCATTTGATAACTATCTAAAATTTTTATTCTTGAAATAAAATTAGGTTTGGTACCATGTTGAAAATTTCTAATCCAAATCATTTTTTTTTTAATGTTTTCATAATTTTATTACTTTTTTCTTTTCTTTCTCTTCTTCTTCTTCTTCTTCTTCAAGCTTTGTTGGTTGCTAACCTTGGGATAGCTGGCAATCGGTCGACAAGGACCCGTGACCTCGTCGAAGTGTTGCCGGCGCTCAACAAGGCCGCACCTCATCGGCTAAGCCACAACTCACCCAACCAAGGCTTGACCAAGCCTTGCCAGTAGTTGGGCGAGGCTCGCCGATGGCTAGGGGAGGGTCACTTGGCCATCGATGAGGTCGGCCTCACCAGATCCAGCGAGGCCAAGCCTAGCTGGTGGCTAGGCAAGTATCCAGTGAGCTCGTTGAACCTCACCTATCCGGTTGTTGGCAACCAACGGCGGCAGACGGCAGCAGTTGAAGAAGAAGAGAGAGAGAAGAAGAACAAAAAGAAATAAGAGAAAAGAGAAAAGAATTGGTTGGCTTGATTCTGGAATTGTTCCCAAAAAAAAAAAAAAAAATCAACTTTTTTTTTAACTTCTCAATTATGTTCCGAATCTATTCTTAGGAATAAAAAAATAGAAATTTGTTTCTTGGAACAAAAATTTTACCAAATAGATTTATATTCCAAATCTACTTCCGAGAACAAAAGAATAGAAATTTTATTGTTGGTCGATTGCCTAACGTGCCCCAAAGATCTCCTTTGTAATCTACTCAAGATCAGGTATAAGAATCTGATTCATGCAATGCATACTCTCTAAGTAAACAAATTAGTAGTTCATTAAAATCCACAAATACTATTACCACTAACTGATCTTTGCAGTTTTTGCAAATGGATTTATTCAAACTAACAAGAACCATGAGCCTTGGAGGAAAGAGATATTGTTTAGTTATTATTGATGATCAGTCAAGGTTTATGTGGGTAATGTTTCTAGCTCACATGCACGATGCATTCTAATCTTTTGTGAAATTTGCACATAGAGTTCAAAATAAAAAAGGCTTACAACATCACATCAATTTGCACTAATCATGAAGGAGAGTTCGAGAACCAGAATTTTTTTGAATATTGTGATAAAAATGGTCTGGGTCACAATTTCTTTACTGCTAACACTCCACGACAAAATGGTGTTGTCGAGAGAAGAAATTGCTTTCTTCAAGAAATGGTCAGGACTATGATGATAGATTATGGTGTCCATACCTACTTCTAAGCTAAAAGTGTTGCTTGCTATTACTTGCTATATTATGAACGAAGTACTTTTGAGATCATTGTTGGAGAAAACACCATCACGAAATTTTCTAAAGTAGAAAGCCAACTATTTCATACTTTTACGTGTTTGGATGTAAATGTTAATTTTTCAAGAATGTTAATTAAAATGTTGGGTAATTTGATGCCCGAGCAAGTGAAGAATTTTTTTTGGCTACTCAACTTCTAGTAGAGCATACCAACAATGTGTCTTGGGAAGTGAAGGAGTTCAATGACAATCTAAAATGTGTATAATCTAATGATGACGAAGAATCAATCTTGATGCCTTCACCGGCTGATGATATCCATCAAAAGCAACAACCGGTAGCATAATGTTCAAATTCTACATTTTTACCAAAGGATTGGAAGTTCTAGACAAATCATTCTAAGGAACAAGTCTTTGGAAAGATTAATTAAGGAATCAAAACCAATTCATTCAAAGAATTGATCAATTCTGTGGCACTAATTTTTGATATTGAACCCAAACGAATTAATGAAGCTATTGTTGACGAAAGCTAGATTGAACTTATATAAGAGGAGTTACTTGGACATAGACTTGGTGATAAAGTCAAATCACCATAGTTGCTATATGCTTCTCTTTAATAGTCCTTACTTGATTTGTTGCACAATTTTCTATTATCTACCTATCCTGATTTTCATATACTAGTTGTTAATTTCTATATAATTATCTACCACTGGGATTCGTCCTAATGGCCACCCTTCTAACATGGAAGGGGGAGGTGAGGGGTTCAAACCCCCACATTATCAGGGAGGGATGGGGAGGGGACGCGCAAGTTTCAGGAGTGGGTTTCGACTCCCACGCCCTGCAAGAGGTATGGCAAAAGTCTAAAAGTGAGTGTAGAATAGATATAGAGTAGGACTGACCAAAAAAAAAAAAAAAGTCTGTGAAAACTACTTATTTACCCCATCTCTAGGTTGCTAAGTTAGCCTTAACACTTATTGCTCCATTTTCTTTTACATAATTTTCAAATGAATCATCTATTTATAATTTTACCTAGTAAACCAAATACATTTTTTCAGGATAATGTGCCTTAGTAGGTTCTAGTATTAAACCACATTAAGAATATGCGATAGAATATAGTAACAAAATCTTGACATGGACCACATGGAAGGTACATAGAGAGTACTCACCATACTATCTTTGCACTGAATTTTCCCAATGATATTAAAAAGAATCAAAAGCAATTGGGATTTTGCATAATTGGTTCCCACATTGAATAATTTCTAGCTTAGAAACTAAATTCAACCATTCAAATTACACCACCTGTGTGCAAATAAATCCGAGTTAGGGTTAAGGTTTTTCAAAAGTGTTTATGGGTGCTTCCAGGGTATTTTATAGTCCTCCGAATAGCTAGATCTCCACACATGTAAATTATTATTTCAAAAAAAAAAAAAAAATCAAAGAGGACTTTTTTGGGCTTTTCCGCCTTCCCTTGAATATAGGTAATGTTGGCCTTGGAGAACCGTCCTTCTTTGTTTATCTCAATCATAATTAACCCATGCTTCATAATCAGATCAGTCTAGACAAGTCTGCGTAGGCATGGGGACATGGTTTTGTCTCGAAGTTAATGTTAAAAGACAAATGCATAATTGAATCCAGTACCTGCCCTCCCCTCGAGGGGAATTAAGAAGAGGTCCCCATGAAAATGAACAGTGTGAAGGGCATAGGAAGCTCATCAGAATTTCTCCACAAGATTCACTGAATGTGTCAATTCTCATCAATCAGGAGAAAAAACGGAAAAATAGGAAAACTCGAAAACCCCACTTGGCTGGATCCAAAGAAGAAATGAGATATACCCAAATCGGGCGGCTTTTCGAACAAGACAACATGCACAATCCTTGTCAAACCAAGGGGCATCTTTCACGTGATGACAAGCTCATGGGTTATGGCGTTCATGTAGGTTTCTAAGGGGGCTAGCTTTTGTCCCATTGAATTCTCTCCCCACTGCCAAAATGGAATCTTTCATAATAATTGACATTGCACAAGCCATAAGCTGAAATAAAAAAATAAAATAAAAAATTACAGATGTGATTTTTATGAGGGTGTTGATGTTATCGGACAAGGGGGTTTGGTGTCCCTGTCTACTTTATGGGAGTTGTTGAGTGACATTATTGTTGCTGCTTCTTGGTCCTTGAAAATATTCCACCCTCCTTCCCCCACTACATCATCATTTTCTCATGTTCCTTTTCTTGTTTTACCTTTTTCCCCCCTTTTGTTCTTTTGCTTTGGTTATTTTACAAACTCGATTTAGAGAATGTACATTCACACAACTTGAAAATCCTCTCAATCATTGTGCAAAATATATATCTATATATATCAATCTACAAATTGGAATAAATTATTCAAAAATTTAACTTAAACCAAATTGAAAGTTAAACCTAGATTTTACACAACAAATAATTATCTTTTGCTGTATTGCTACTCGATTACCATGTTGTGTAGGAGAATCAGTGGATTTATAGAAACTAGTAGGTCGGTAGGTTTTAACGTGGGTTCTCGAGCTTAGAAGGTAAGTTTTAAGTTCCAATATTTCAACATCAGTCAGTACATAGTAGGTCTTAAAGTTTGGATCATACCACATGTACCCATTATGTACCCTGCATCCTATAAGAAAGTACGGTTTAGCTAGCCCATATAATATTTCTTATGTAAATATATGTTTACTTAAATAAATTTTTACATTATATTTTTCTTTATTAGAATTCTAAGATCCAAATGTATGAAAGACTTAATTGATGAGCAATCTCCAAACCGTTTCATATATCTCCCCCCCTCCCCTCCTCCAGATGAGTTTGGCTACATTTTGGTTCAGGTTCATAGTAGAACCTGATATATTTCTTTGTTTTGTTTTTAACTTTTGATATTATTATTGTTTTAACATTATGTTCTAATTAAAAAAGAACATGTATTTTAACTTATAATCCTTTCATGTTGTATGTTGATTGTTCAATATTTTAGTACCTAGAAATGTGAAAGTTTTTGTATCAATAAAAAGATTTTGAAAACATTTTCAGAAAAAAAGAAAGAAAGAAAGAAAGATATATATTACAGGGTGCTTTGAAATTTATGGAATCGACCGGTTCTGGGTTGATTCCAAGAGCTTATAGCGTAGGACTTAGATTTCAAAAACCTGAAGCGATACTTCTAAGGTAGATTCCAGGATAGTACAAACAACCTACCAACCTTGGAATCTGCACACAAGTAGGTAAACTTGTATTTCTTAATTCCTTGAGTAAATGACTGGACTATCGAACTTCACCACATACATTTGCCCCATGCTTATACTCCCTTTTTCTTGAAGCCTCTAATATTGTTGGTTGTTCCCTACTTTTTTTAAGTAAGAAGGCTTTATCCTGTATATAAACAATATCCAGTAGCCTATCTTTGCAATTGAGTTGGCATTCAATCAACAATTGGTTTGTTTATAAAGAATTCTAGGACTCCGTGTTGCATAGCGTAGTTTGTGCAATGCATGTTGTGGAGATTATAAGGACGGTTTCAGGATAGGGCAAAATACCCCATCCACCCTAGAAGCTACAAACCCTTAGCAGAAAAATGTTTTGCTAAGATATTCAAAACGGTTTGAAAGAACTCTTGAATTTATTTGTCACTTACGAGCTCATGCGAAAGTAGACCTAAATAATAGGCGGGCAGAGCCGTGCAACAGGCTTGAAAGTTCCTTACCCAAAGATCGACCATGATTTGAAAATATTAAAATTTTCTCCATGAAACAATTGGGCTTGAAGGGCCCAAGCAGCGGGCCCAATAAGAAATGTGTTTGTACAAGCTAGCCCAACTCGTGCTTCAAGCCTTGCTGGCTCAGCGGGCCCGAGAGGACTTAGCAAGTGCCAAGTCTATTATCAGGTCTACACAAAAATTCGGTTCGCCGCACCTTTGCCAAAATCTTTCTTTTGCCCTAGTTGTATTTTGTCGGAGGAGTGCTGAGAAATGGAGTTTCTACGAGTAGTTCTATCATTTAATTAGTCCTCCGATGTAAAAACATATAACGGCCGGTAACAAGAAAACTTAGAAATCTGAACATCAAAGAACTTGAGGTTTTGTGCAAGTTAATGAGATAGATGTTTGCCTTTGCTAGAAATTCAAGAAACCCAACTCATGAACCCAATCTTGGAAGCACGTTCCCCTCTAGGACATGGTGAGTCGATATCGATGTGGTCTCTTATAAAGCATTAACCTTTTATCCTTGAGATAAATTTGATATGCTAAGTGATAGACCTACCATTATATAACTGCTTATGCACTGAATGCTTTATCTATGGGTCTCTGTCACTAGATTGATCGAATCACGATGAAGATTATAGTTCCACAAACAATCGGTGAATTGTGAGGTTTTTCCTTCAAATATTCTTGTAAAAATCGATGTACTCAAGGAGAGATTATTATATTCACATCACTTATCTGCTTTAGTTATGATATCTGTTGAGGAGTGCAATAGAAAAGGTCACTCCATAAAGATAAATTGAAAGGGGGGCCCAATTCCAAGGCACTAAAAATGTCGAGATCAGATCAAGTTTCACTATATCAAAAGAATATTCACATCATCCGAACGTTCATTTTGCGGAGCATGTGATATCTTTTTTCTTATGCATTTTCATTTACACGTTGGAGTGGAGTGTCATTTGTGGGAAGTCCCTGTCGGCGGTAATGTATGGCAGAAGCAAGTGGAATCGATTCGCCGCATAACCAGCGGCGTTGCTTAGTCAAAGCAAGCTCCAATGGATGGTGGGCTGCTTTTTTGCCTTTTTGACACTTTTTTCTCCTTCCCACTTTTTTCGTGAGTGCCTTTCTCACCGCCCACTCCTCGCGTGATCACTAGACAGCTGTTTTCATAAAAGATGTAGTATTGGCCCATCGACATCATAAGAAAAAATTATAGAGAAAATCATCGATCTATTGTACTGATATTAATTTAGTTTTAAAAATTTTCACGATTTATTAATATGATTCTTTAGTCAATCTTAACTAGAAATTGCTTATAGAGATGCTCGCCATCTCATATGATACGATTAATGCTGATGTAGATAAAAATTTTTAATTTTCTTAAATATGTTTAAATTTTTTATTAACTTTTTCCTTTCCTTTTCTTTTTTTTTTTTTTTCTTTTACCATGGCTGTGTGAGGGTCGTTGGAGCTTGTTGGTCACAGTGGAAAAAAAAAGAAAAGAAACGAAAAACATAAAAATTTTAAAAGATTAATTGTAAAATTGATACCTATTTAAAAGGCTTAAGACTTTTATGATTTTTATTGTAAATCATAACATGACATGTCCTCGAATTCTTCAAGATAAATGTAATTGGTAGGGCATTTTCTAGCTCAACGTCCCATTAGAATCATGTAAACTCATTATTGGTGAACGTCACCTGTATAGGATCGAAGGCCCACACTTAATTAGTCCATAAGGCTTGCAATTTGTTCAATGGATCAATAGATGGTTGAGTCTCCATACTCATGTCCCTGAGCTATTAGAGGAAAATAAACATGAAGTCACTTAGTTAAATAAATTTATCGTCAACATATAATTGTGTGGCATTTTTACGATGTCAAGAGGATAGAATGAGTCAATTGATCATATAAAATTCAAAAAGATGCAAACAAAAATCTTTGACAAGATGTCCTCAATCCCCACGCAACAAGCAAAGTGGATGGCACTGTGTCCACCACTCATGTCATCACGGGATAGATCACGCCAAACACAATGCTATGCTCCTACGTGAAGTCGTTTTAATGGGATACAAAACCGAAGAGCATGATCTGCTTTTGAAAAGGGTTGTGGGACATTGTAAAGGTGCAGGTGTCAATCGTCAGTTTTCCTGACATTTTTATAAGCCTGCAGTGCAGCTGTAAACATTGATTCTTGAGCTTTGATTCTTCACTATCTCATGTGGCGAAGGAGATCGGATGGAGATTGATGGCTCTAGCTCCTCCGCCGTTCTTCCGCATTTTGGGTGTTGGGAGATTAATGGTTCTTTCTGTTAAGTGATTCGGAACATTTTAATTTACTTTATGGATAGCATTTCTCATATAAGATCATTATAGTTAGGGGTGCCAACAAGGTGGGTTCCATAGACCCAAAACAAAATAAGCTCCAGATAAGAAGATGAATCGTTAGAACAAGATCAAGAGTCACATGCTAAAAGAATAAAGCTATGAAGTCTTCGAACCAAAATCAATGGCCAATCACTAAATTTATCTTCAGTAATGAGTATACGTCGAGATTTCCATCTATCACTATAGCTTTGTTGCTCGGCATGCATACCTAGATTTAGCATCCCAATATCATCGCCATTCAGAATAATAAGGTTACATGGCACTAATCTAATACCTATTAGAGCAAAACCTTCACGAAGCTCTTTTGATCTTTTTTGAAATTAGATTGGACACCATCGAAATCCGAGGGAAGCAATATCCTAAGATCATATATGCAAAAAACCCCGAATCTTAATTAGATTGGGATAGAAACCTCCTCGAAATGGGAGAAAGAAATTTCTAGATCTAGACTACATCAGAAGAGAAAAGCTTCTTAAAATTGGAGGAAAGGAAAAAAAGAAAAGAAAAAGAGAGAACCAAATTAATCAAAGAAAAAGGAAAAAGAGACAGGAGAGAGAGATCTAGCTCAAACCCGCCCTTCCATGGATGTTGAAAAGGAAAGTTTGTGTGATAATGAAAAGGAGAGAAGAAAACCCTAAGGATGAAAGAGAAAAAGTGTAAAGAAAAAAAAAATGAAGAAATGGAGTCAGGTTAAGCAAAAACAGTAATAGGAGATGTTAATTGCTTGCAGAATTGCAACAAATTATGGTCACTATTATAGATGTCCACAATGAATAGCTAAACATAGAGCAAAATAAAAGGCTTTAGCTTCAGTTTGTAGAGAACAGCCAACATAAGTCGGTATCCCTGTCTTCAGAAGCTCTCGAACGTTGCCTGAAATTTCAGCACTTCTGCCTGTACTACTCCAAGCTCCATCACAAAAGGTCCGAACCGAATACACTTCATGTTGGTGATCAAGATCCTGCATAGATCCTCGTATTCCATTCGCTACATCGGAGTTGGAAAACTCTCATCACAGAATATCCAAATTGCAGTATTGATTAAATTAGAGGAACTCGCTCTGCCGGATATCTTTCCTTCTTGTCATGGTTCCAGCACACTATTAAGCAAAGATGTCCGGACGACTCCAACTCCCGTGAAAGACATTATGGAACATATAAATACCTAAACAGAGAGCATGCAAGTCATGCACTTTGTGAAAATAAATATAATATTTTATCTTATTGCCAGGGAAAGAAAATTCAGAACATAAGATGTGATTGCATTTATAGATGCTTCTATTCCATTTTACTCACTTTTCATGACTGTGCTTCATTTATTTGTTTGTAGTGATTGCATTTGTATATTTTTTGTGTTGTGATTTATTTTCTTAGCTGAATGGATATATTACATTTTAGAATCATAGTAAACACAAAAATATTGCTTGGACACTTAGCGGACAAGAATCTTAGGATCCATAATTTTGTAAAAAGACTGCGTGGACACATAATCAAATTTAAGTACTAAAAAGGCATTATTTAAATAAATAGGATTAATCGAATTAAAATGAAAATCCTTTTGTCATGGGAGTAAGGGTTTGGGAGAATTAGGGCCGATTGAGTACCATTGGTCCCCAATTTGACATTACTTTCAAACATGCCCTTTTTCCCTAACATCCTGCACAGGAAAGAGGGCCTTGACAACTGGTGCCCGAGAGCTTAGAGTGGCGATCCATAGTGGTGATTAGATTTAGGTTTTATTAGCTTAGTTTAGTAATAAATTAGGCTAGTTTAGTTAACAAACATATGAATTGATAATCAAAATAACTTCGATTTAAGAAGTACAGTCTAGTTAGAAAATAAAAAGTCAAATTAGACTTAGAATCACTTTCTTAATAAATGATTAGCTTAGTTTAGAATAGTACATCATTCTTAATAAAAAAGATGAAAATTTAGGCCCATCTTAATTTAGCTCGAATTTAGGAATTAGGCTTAATCTTTAGCATCGAGTTTGTGAGATTCATGTCCCGAAGCTTAAAATGAGACGATATAAATTTTTTTCCCAACTTGGTCTCAGATAAGCTCATGAGAGATCTTGTCTCAGGGCTCAAAATAAAACTAGGTATTTCCTTTGCCCAACAAGTATTGGGTTGTCTTTCTCGTACTTTACTTCAAATCTTTCAATACTCAAATGTTTAAATCCCACATTTTTAATACATTGCTTGTTCTTCTCTTTTACTAATGGTTAGAGCAAATCCTAGACCATAATAAATCCCTAAAAGAATTGCATGAACACTTAGTGACTTGAATGGTCTTTAGGACTTATAATTAATAACAAAGACCATTTGATCACATAGGTGAACGTATCGACCAAGTTAGGGGTATAGAAGGGGTACTAATAGAACTATTAGTATAATCAAGTCCCTAACCTTAAATAATTTCTCATTACATAGGAAGTGAGACAATCTCCTATGTCTCATTTGGTTTCTAGCTAACTTCCAATAAGTTAGTAGCGACTCCCATTTCACATAGAATGCTTTTAGGCTAAATGAAAACTTAAAATGAATCCAACATTGTGTAAGGTAAGGGCTCAAGAGAGTCCACTCTTGCCTTTAGGCATTACCCCTAAACTCATCTTTCCCTCAATTGTGTTGGAAAAATGGGTCGCGACACTATCGATAAAAAAAAAAAAAAAAAAAAATGAAGAAGACGAAGTTGATTCATCTAAGTGGAGAACATAGGATTGTGGCTTAAGATTATGGTGTTTTGGCGTTGAATGCAACAACAACAACAAAAAGGAAAGTGGACTGAATCTCATATATTCTGGAGAGGGATGGAAGAAGATTGCGCAAAAAATTGAAAAGAAGAAGAAGAAGAAGAAATAACAAAAACAAAAAAAGCTTAAGCCCATAAAGCAAAAACAAAAAAAGGAGTGAAGCCCAAGCCCATAAAGCATCCAGAGCTCGGCCTCTCTCTCTCTCTCTCGCGGGATGTTAAAAAGACGTGAGCTTAGATCTACCTGAATGTGCGTTGATGGGCACACAGAGCTGAGACCACACTTTGAAAAAATGCTCTAGCTCCGAACCGCTGACTAAAGCCGGAGGCGGCCATGGCGAACTATCTATGTCGAGTGGCCCCTATAAGAATTTTTTTTTTCTTTTAAATAATATGTGGGCAATATTAATTAATATTATTATTTATTATTTTATGGGATTCGTCTAATAAGGTGAGATATAATATTTTTTAATTAATCTAATATGATACTAGCTAGTGTGGATTAAATTGAGCTCAACCTTTAATGACAGGATCTAGTTGAAAATTTTTATAAATAATGCTCAAGTTTCTTCTGTAACCTTGACACACAATAATCCTTACGTAAGGAGCATTTACCAAAATGTTAAAGGTGATGAGTAGACCTATTGAGCCAATGGTACAAACGACAATAGAGAAGACGCTCTTGAGTTTGGATAATTGCTATTTTGTATCAAAAACGATGGATTTCAAATGAGGTGTGCAAATTTCTTCACTTGATTATATATGTGGTCTTGATTTTAGTTATGGAGATATTGGGATGTGATTTTCGCGACTTACATGTGATACAGAGCAACCATAGCCTATAACTTGAATGTTTGGATTTTGTCCTTTTTTGTGTATTTTTTATGTAGAAAAAACAATTTTAACCACATAAACGGAACGAGCTTGTTGAGACGAGCATTTTCACATGCGGCATGCCACTGAGAACACTGCACACATTGCCATGCATGGCTACCTGTCTCGATCGGGGCATTGCTTACCACGTGCAACACACATGTGAGGCTAACGTCAACAAATTTTTTTTTTTTTTTAGTCGGTCGAACTCTATTCCTATTCTAACTCTCACTTTCGAACTTTTGTTCTACCTCTCGTAAGATGTGAAAGTTGAAACTCACTCTTTAAACTAAATCGTTCTCATCCAACCCTCTTGAGAAGGTGAGGATTCAAACCTTCCCATCTCCTCCTTTTATGTTGGAAGAGTGGCAACGTCAACAACTAGGGACATGGATCTACCCAAACTTACCTAAGATTGAACTTGTTGACCCGCTCATGCCGGTTCTCAAATGACTGCATCAATCAACTAGTCGGATCATGCGTTGACTGTTGATCAGTTCAACCTGCGGTCCAATTCGGTTCAAGCGTTGTGTGCATGCATTACATGCACTGCGCACTCCGGCTGCACATATGGGCGTGTCAAAGCTCCAATTGGGACATTCTTGGTACCTGTGTGCTCATATAAGGATGTTTTACACTGTGGTGTGTGTGTGTCTATATATGTATATTAGATGATTTTATGGATGTGAAAATACATACATAATTTTAAATACATGCATTTTTAGGGTATTTCGTATTTTCCCGTATTTTTAATGATTTTGGAAATATAAGTGCAAGCTCACATGTATATCACCACATAAAAAATGTATAGTGCATTGATTTATTGATAACATGTATACAGTTCAATATATATCAATGAATGAAGCGATATAATTTGCATGACAAGTGATTTTAGTAACAAATTACTTATGTCATCAGGTCTAAAATCATATGTATAAGCATAATGCATCTTATTAATGGCATATGATAGCTTCTAGAAGTGAATTTGGGAAAAAGCAAAATCAAAGGAGAAATTCATGTAAATGAGCAGTGAAACCTATAAGCATAATGCATCTTATGAGCACAGAATGGCTCTTATATAAGAAAGCAAAAACTAACGAAGGATGAGTAACATGAAAAGGGGAACCAAAACCGTAGTAATTCTGCTCCTTCTTGCGTGCAATGGTATAAAAGGCGATTCAAACACATCTGTGGCATACAAACTCTGTAATAAAAACACAGAGCAATCTTGTACATTGACATTGTCGATGATCTCCTTCAAGATTTTATCGACCAGACACCAAAGTCCGGCTACTACAATTACTTCAATGAGAGGCGCCGAGTCTTTACCGATACTTACTATGGCCACAAAAAATGCAATGGGATTCACTCTTACAAAGTTTGCTATTTGTGCTTAGGTATGGCTAGTAGTATTCTACAATCAACATGCCATTGGACCACTGGCCCACAATTTGAACTCGGGGGTTGTAGAACTCGGTATCAAAACTATTTCTTCTACGATAATTAGCAAGCACATAAGACATGCATCTCGGGATTGGACAAATTATGGCAGAATTTATCATACTAGATAGCTTGAAAGGTACGCAAGATAAAAATTTACGGGCCTTTCTGCCACGACTTCAGGCTTTGAGCTTCTGATGCGTTATGAGCTAGGTAGGGAGCACCACTGAGTACCTCCAGTTCTTCCTTTTTGTGCCCTATTTCGGGCTAATCAAACTGGGTTTCATCGTTACCTAGTGAGTGCGAGTTTTGGCCCCATCCATCTATGCTCTGTTATCTTGGTTTGTTGTTTGTTGATCATCGTGAGTCTTGATGTGAGTTTGAGCCTCGGTCGGTTCAATTCTTCCCTTTTAAGCCAGCGTGTTTCAAGAGTTCGATAGAATGCCCATGTGAATTCCATTATTTCCTTTTCCATTAGTGGCCCGGTCCCATCCCCCAAAACAATATTCCTCTCGTTCTTTAGTGGTGAATCGGCCTTGGCTAGAGTTTTAGGGCCCTCAACGGTGTCGTTGCGCCTCGGCCCCTCTCCGTTTTGTTGCTTAGGGTATCGGGTTTAAGGTATATAGTTTTTGTTCGAGCGAAAAGCTGCCCGAACTGGTTGCGCCCGCTTGGGTGGTCGGCTAGGCGGAAGGTCGGTTGAGGCACACATGCTGGCGGGACTGAGGCGAGCGATGCCGCTTGCTCCAATCGGCCCCATCAGAAGAAGAAATGGTCGGGTTGGCCAGGCCATGGTCGGGTCAGTCGGCTCGCGTGTCTAACGAGCCCGGGCTTGTTTTTTCTTCGGGCTGGCCGCGTCTGTGCTAAAGCAAGGCCATTCGGCCTGTTTAATTTTAATTTAGGTTTTCTGTTTTGGCTTGGGCTTGGTTTATTAAGGTTTTTTTTTTTTTTTTTTTTTTTTTTTTTTTTTTTTTTTTTTTTTTTTTTCAGGTGGGTTTGTTCTTGAGCCGGATCTAGCTAGAAGCCTGATTTTGGACTCCACTGGGCCCACTCGTTAAGCCCAATCCGACCGAGGGCCTACGGCCTTAGGACCGCAGTCCCTATTTACGGATTAAAATTAATTTTTAAAAAATATTTTAAAAAATTCGAAGATATTTTGAACTTTTTTAAATAAATATATATATACATATATATACATATATATATTGAAAAAGCTTTAAAATTGGTTTTTGAGTAGTTTATTTCTTAAAGTGTGTCAAAATCCTGGATAAAAAAAATTGTACTCAATATTTAACAAGCATGTAAGGTTTTACAATAGGGTTTGAATGTTTTGAATAAACTTTTAAGGTTTTACCTAATCACCTCTTATATTAGGAGATAGGTTTAAAATCAGTTCAAACTGCATGATAAATATCTTCTTGAAATGAGCAAATTTAGGTATCAAAAGAGCATTAGTTGACTAATTAGTGTAATCATGTCACGACCCTAAACTATCTAGTTGCATAGAAAGTAAGATATACTCCCATACTTCACTTGAATTTTTGTTGACTCCAATAAGCTAGTTGCAAGACCTCATTAGAAAATCCTCATTTTGTTAATTGAAGCCAAAATTGAATAATTTAACGTCACGCGAGCTAAGGATTTGAGAGAGTTCAAGTCTAATCAAGGGCCGTAGGCCAATATTTTTAGTAACACCTTTAAATCTTTTTTTTTCCTCTAGAAAAAAAAGATAGGTCGTGACAATTAATTAATAAGTCTTATGGTGGACCAAAGACAGTCTCTTTGTTTCATTAGCTAGGAATTTTAAAAAGGGTTCGCTAGGGTCAAAACTGAAGGCTTGGGTTGGAGTTGTAAGGAGGTTTAGAATTGTAAAAGGTTTCGCTAGGGTCAAAACTGAAGGCTTGGGTTGGAGTTGTAAAAAGGCTTGTTTAGCATCAAAAGTGAAGGCTTTTTGAAAACAAATGTGGAAATCTTTTAGGGGCTATGATATATGAATGGCTTTCTTGTCTCCAACTAAGCTAATATGTTATGGTGCATAAATGGCCGAGGCTGACACATAGGCATCCACAAACATTAGTTAAGCTGAAAGGTCATTTTTCTTATTTGTTAGCATTAGATTTTGGCTTTTCCTTACAGTTTATTTAATACTTCCTTGATTGTCATTTATTATTTTAATAGTTGCACACCCGCATAATCACCTCACATATTAGTAGATAGATTTAAAATCAATCCAGATTACTTGACAATTATCTTCTCGAAATGAACAAATTTAGGTATTGAGAGGATACTAAATCTCCAATTCTAAATTATTTGGTTGCGTGGAAAGTGAGGTATATCACCACGCCTCACTTGATTTCTAACCATCCCTAATAGGCTTGTAACAAGACGTCATCAGAAAATCCTCACCGTGTTCATTGAAACTAAAGTTAAATAATCTAATGTCGTGTGAGGTAGGGATGTAGGACAGCTCAGACTTAATAAAGAGCCATAGACTCCTCTTTTAGGTAATACTCCCAAATCTATATCATTTTCTTTCTAGACGGAAAAGATAGGTCGTGACAATTGATTGATTAGGAAAGCATGTTGATGTAGGCATAATTCATGTCATCTCGTCAATTCTGATGCACTCTCGTGTCAGACGGTGCAAACAGCTTGCAAAGACTTTGGAATTTGGAGTCGATTGATTTTGCTTTTGTAGTCGGTGATGACGAAGATAGTGGACGACCTAAACCAATCTCTTTCGTCAGTTGACTAGAGTCAATTTGCTCCGAGCCCTATTGAACCTCTACCTGTGAATGCTAATACTCTTGCTGGCATCTAAAAGTTGAGTTAATCATCAAAATAGTCCTAAACTTATTTCATTTGTGTTAATTTAGTCATAAATCTTTCAATTATACTAGTTTAGTTCCTGACTATTTTTATGTTTTGCCGATTGAGTTGATCCAACTAATTTTAAATGAAAGTCACTAACGTGGACTCCAATTGCCTTACGTGACACAACTAGACTTGATATGGACATTTATTAATAATATTTTTAGTGTAAATTTATTCTAGGTTTATTTATTTATTTATTTATTTATTTATTTATTTATGAATTTGAATCAAATTAATGTAATTGAAATAATCATAAAAATAATAATTTATTATATATATAAAAGTATGCATTTAATATATAACATGTCCCAACATGTTAGAATTTTCTATTTTTTTTATAAATGACAGGTCGGCATGTCGTGGCATGTTGTATCGCATGTCATGTGTCGATATCAGTACTACTTAGATAATTACTGTGGACTATGGAGTCAATTGATTTTGCTTTTGTGGATGATAATGGAGCAGAGTCGATTTGCTTCGACCTCCCTTGCCAGTTGACATATCAGATCAGTTGAATCATCGTGCTATTCGGTAAGGGCGCAAGCATTATTACGAGGCTGGAGGTTACTACTAATTGTTGAATCTGCATGAACTTGGCTGTGCGCTTTCGAGCATGTAGCTTACCTAAACCTACCATTCTTGCCGTTGCAATCTACAAACAAATTGTTAATTGGGAACAAATAAATCCAACATAATATTGTGAAGAAATTAACAGATAGTACCACTAAGATAGGAATATCAAAGTAACGTATGACTACTCCATCGAGTTTCACCACAAAACATTAGGAGATCATAATAATCACGTGATAATGGACCCCTATGTCTCACCCAATTTGCCGCTGGGCATCGGAAGATGAGATGTCTATAATATTCAAATAAGGTTTATAATGGACCTTTTCTAACATCTCTTCCGTCAATCCACTTAGACGGTGAGTCATAGCAATGTCTAGCTGTCTATCATTAGCATCATAATTCTGTAACATAATTATTCCGTGTTATATTTTGTGCTTGTGGTGATAGCTATTATACAGTTTGTCTACGTAATAATTATTACATGATTATTATAACTTATATGTGATAAAAGATCATATAACTTTGAATAGTTTCTCTTTTTCTTCCCCTTCCTTCACGAGCATTTTCATTAAAATCATCTGTTAGGTTGAAAATAAGCATAGTTGCATTAGAAATGTCGATCTCATGACAACATATTTTATACGGTCCATGGGATCAACCGGACTTATTTATTAAAAAATGACTCAAAGGACTCTCTCCATGGAACAATAAAATCTTAAAATAATTAAATTCATAATCTGTCACTTTAACAGGAGAAAAAACATTATAAATAGCCACCTTGGGGAGAGCAAAATGTGCCAAGCCAAAACTACCGAGTGCCTTTCTAATACTGAGGATGAGGAAGGTCTTGCTTCTTGTTTGCGCTCTATTGATCTCGTTCAGTCTTCTCTTCCTTCCTTTCACCGAAGCTCGAGCACTCCTACAAAAAGGTGAACTCTCTCTCTATCTCTCTCTCTCTCTCGATTATTTCAAATCGATGTGTATTCGCTGAATAATTTATGATGAATCTTCTACATGAAAACGTAATCAGGACGTGTGACTCCGCCAGGGAGTAGTTGTCGCCAAGGATATACACCGTGCACACCACCATCTCTGCCATAATGGATTGAGACCAGGGAGCCAAATTAAGCCGCTCATGACAAGGCGTCCTAATATGAAGTCACGACTTTGTTGTTGTGAACGAATAAAGACGGGAGCGAAGTCTATTACTTGATGGAGCCTCGTTTCCACACCCAGGAAAAAAAAATAAAAAATTAAGGAACGGATACAAGGTGTTTTAAGTTTCATCTTTTCTTTCAAAAATTAAAGTAATGAATTATCTAGACGTATGTGTATTAATGTGCTTTTGCTGCAATCTTATTGTTGAATAAACTTATTAGAGTATTTATGTATTAAATTGCACATTTATTTCATAATTTAAATTTTTAGAATGATTGACATATTTTTCTCTAGAAAGAAGATTATTCTCTACTTGTTAAAAAAAAAAAGAGGTATGAAAATATTCTTAATGCATACAACTTACATATCCTCGGAAACCCAAAAATAGGAATGTTTTTGGGTTCATCACCAAAAAACAAGAGTCTGTTAACTTCAATTGAGGGTCGCCCTGCTCATCCAACAGATATACCATTAGTGGACTGACAGAATTGCGTTCTTTATTTTAACGTGCAAATACTCCCCCCATTTGGTCAATATATTTTTTCCGAGCCCCGAAGCCGGGTCTATCCTTCTGAGTGTTTCACGTCCAAGAATACTGAGGTCTGCAAGTCCATTCTTATTTATCAGCGAGATAATTTCATTGCAAAGATGCGTACCTCTGTACCAAGCTGCGTATTGTGACAATGGGGTCATTTGTAATTTTTCTTATGATTGGAAAACTATAAAACGACATATTTTTGTTTTGTGGAAAAGCAAAACAGGTGGTAAACAAGTATAACTTCTTATCGAAGCTCCGGCATTCTTAATTAAGAGGGCTTTCGTGCAACTAACAACAGAAACACCAAAACCCCATTAAACAAAGTCAATGTCAAAAGAGCCAGAGAGCATGCTGCTAATTTTTCTGATATTTCATTCAAGGTGAAATATGACGGCTCTCAGAGTTCATGTAATTTGGTTGAGGAGTTAGGAATTCCTGTTCAGGAAAGATTACCTGTTCAAATATCACCATCAACCTGATGGGTCGAGGCTGCTTGCGCAGGTCGAGGGTCTAGACTTAACTAATTCATAAGCACGAAGGGTATTTAATGGATCTCCAGGTTTCGTCCAAAAAAAAAAAAAAATGGATCTCTAGGTAGACTGACCTTGGCGCTCGAGTCCCTAGCTCATAAAAAAGGTGAAACATGATTAAAAATAAAATAAAAATAAAAATTGAAAGATGATGTTTTAAGTAACTCAAGTTTCTAAATAAAGTGTAGCCATTTGTTTCGATAAGACACATGAGAAGCCAAACAAATCTAGATCACTTGCGTTGGGCATTAGAAAAGAGCAAAAGACATGTCGGCCTTCAAATTATTCAAGATCCAAAGCTTCTCAAGATTGCTTCATATCACTGCGATGGATTATTGCTCTAATTTTGACCACTCCCAAATATATGTATATATTCTTATTTTTTGATTGTCTGCAACTTAATTTTTGTCGAACTTATAATTTTCAAACCTGATTCTATAGCCTTGAGGCTGAAGTTGAGCGCAATGCTTGACTAATGACACGTCCGTATCAATTGAGTCGTGTTGTGCATCGCATGCCCCATGGCCATAGCATAGTTGAGTCAAGAAGTCTTCCCTCTCATTACAATAACTGAAGCGGGAGTGGAAGGTACTGTGGCATGACAAAGAAGTGCAATTAGTGCAGTTGCAATAATGTGGTATTGAGCCATGTGTCTCTTGCCTCCTTTCCTTGATGCTACTCATCCTATATTGCTCCTTACAAAAGGGCTATGTCCAAGAGATGGATGCTTCGCATAGGTTTCTCCACTCCTTTACATGGATTTTCTAGCAGCTTTACTTCTGGGATTTATCAACAGCCAAGTATGTATTAGACGGTGAAGTTCTTGCTCTAGCAATAGTTTAGAAAACTTTGTCACTCATCAAATTGGGCAGTTGTCATTGTCTCATTTCATTGAGTACATTTCATGCCGCGTCTCTTATTGCATCTAGTTTGGAGTCGATGGACTTTTTCTTAATCAGCCTCTTCGAAAAGATCCATTTCTGTACCATCGGAGCTTAAGTTGATATGATAATCTTACGTTGTAAGCATTTTTTTCCCTTTATTTTGGGCAAGCATGTTTGCACCGACGCGTATCATTTAAAGATAACAATCTTTACAAAAGTATTTACTCTTTCTGAATTTTCCTCATTTGGATAAATGCCCTCGAGCCTACGCGGTATAAGTTTTGAAAATTACGAAAGATGAAACCAAAAGGGATGGAGTTTTCATGGTGATGCTTATGAAGCCTGTGGAGTCGAAGTTTTCATGGCTCTTCTGTAACGGAGCTCTTCTGAAACGAAAGGAAGGGTTAAAGTAAGACAAATGGGTCTTTGGCTGGCCTTTCAATTTACGACTTTCGCTGCCACACCGCCTTTTACTTTGCTTTTAGTTAATTTCAAGTCCTTTGCCGCATGTCCATTTTTAAGCGAATTTGACTAGGTGAATGCACACACACCACATCAATCCCTAACATTGTACTATGATACTACTGAATATTCTCCTATTTTACCACCTCTAGCTGCATCATCCCTACACGTCTGAGACACTGAACACTCAGCCACCAATACATACTCAGCCACCAATACATACTACTGAATGTACACACATCGCATGCTCTATAGCAATCAATCGAGAGGCGTTTCCCGGAAAACGTTCCCAACTTTGGGAGCTGAGTGACGCTGACAGGTCACCTCCCCGAAAGGAAGTCCCCGTTAACCCCTTTTTTTCTTGTAGTGATGCGTGCTTGCACCTTGAGAAGCTTTCCACACTTTGATGACAAGCTCGTTCTCGGAGAGTTGGACCATAAAAACTCTAAGCTTCTGCTCCTTCTACGCAGGCTCCTCCTCAGCAGAACGAGAGGGCCATGTTTTTCCATCAGCCTCAACCTCCATGTTACATTAATTCACAACCCACAAGATGAAGCAAACTAAGCCACTTCCAGCCACCCGAGTCTGCATTCTTTCTTGACCATATAACAGATAAATCCCCCACAGAAATGAAAAGCATCATTCATAACAATGAACATGAATTGAAAGGAAAGAAGGTTAAATTAGTTTATCGACCTTTCGCTCTGTAAAAACATGCTCTACATTTTATATATACATATATAGCTTCAGATGAACTCAAAATGGCATAAAGGTGGGGGGTTGGAATTTCCAGATTCCAACCATTGCACATGATATCCTAGATTTAATCACAAATTGCAGTGTTATGGTGGAGGGTGGGAATTTCTCACAGTGAAGTCGATGCACTGATATCAGGATACAAAAACAAACTTCAGGTTTACAGACAAGTTTAATTCTTGCAGTTAGTAGGGTATTCAAATATTAACTTTGCTGACTGTTAGGATGTTATGATATCAATAACATGATACATATTTATGTTAGCAGGAAGTGCAGTAAATAAAGTTCTATGCCTACTATGTAAGTAGAGCTTGTAACATCCTTTTAGGCTGTTAATTGAGCTATTATGCTTTGGAACCTTATGAAGGAGTTGATCGTTTTGACTTTACGGATAGACCCATACAGTTGTATTGAGATAATAAATTTGTTGTTTATTAATAACAAATGTCTCAATGGGTCTAAATATATGGCGGTCAAATTTTTTTGACAATAAAGAAACGGTACAAAAAGGTGACGTTAACATATTTTCACAGATGATATGGTTGCAGATCTACTAACTAAAGGCCTATACCCATGTGTATTTGAGTGACATGTCATTTGCATGAGTTTAGGAGTATCTTCGGATACTGTTGTTTAGTGGGAGCTACTTTGGCTTTACTCTGATAAAGTTCACATCTGTGGTTCGTTACATTTAGTAACGGTTTGATATGTATCAACTTTTGCATTCAATAAGATATTTTTGAATGTGTTGTTATGTTGAATACATATTGATAAAGTCTCAAGGTATTACCTTGAGTGAAGGCTAGGGGCATCTAGTTATTAGCCTTGTTCATATGTCTTGTGATACATAAAGAAAGGTTAACCGTAAGGACAAGACATATGTGGATTCATTGGAACCATAATTTCATTCTCTTGTGGCACAAGCTTTTGTATCGCCTAAGTAAGAGAATTGTGACTGACAAAGGTTCATTAGAACCATAACTTCATTCTCTTGTGACACAAGCTTTTGTGTCGCCTAAGTAAGAGAATGGTGACTGACAAATGGATCTCTCTATGAGAGATGTTAGCCATTTGCCACACTACCATATTGAATCCATATCAATAAAATTGAAAGCACTTGTGACCATGGAAGGCTTTGTGTGTATACATGCAGTTACCGCCATGATTCGGTGTTGAAGACTTTATGGGATAGGATTGACTATTATGAATTATTTTTGGACTAATGTGCGCACATACAATACAATTTCAATTAATATAGTCCAAGTGGGAGAAAGTAAGAGTTTTTCTCTAATGTAGACTAAATTAATTGACATTGTTATTTACCGTTTAACGTTTATCATTTTACGGGGTTTGGTCTTAGGTGAGATAGAAAGTTTCTTAATTAGTCTAATATGGGACTGACTAGTGTGGGCCGAGTTGAGCCTGGCCCGTAATGAGGGGGACTAGCTAGAAACTCTATAAATAGTGCTCAAATCTCTCCTCTAGCCCTAATCTCACATATCCTCACCTAAGGGGCGTTACTCTAACGCTAATCGTGAGGGGCCACCTCATCAAGCCAGTGATATGGAGGGCAATAGAGGAGAAGGATTTGATGCGTGGATAAACCCCTTGAGTGTGGGCAATCCCTTTCTATTTCCGTTTTCAAGAACGAGATCCTAAAACAGGTGCGTTAATCTTCTACTCTTTGGATGTGTGTTCTTGTTCTAGTTATGGAGATCTTGGGGTTGCACAGCCAATTCCAAGGAACTAAAATGTCGAGATCAGATCAAGTTTCACTATATCAAAAGAATATTCACATCATTCGAACGTTCATTTTGCAGAGCATGTGACATCTTTTTTCCTACGCATTTTCATATACACGTCGGAGTGGGGTGTCATTTGTGGGAAGTCTCCGTCGGAGCTGATGTATGACAGAAGCAAAGTGGAATCGATTCGCCGCATAACCAGCGGCGTTGCTTAGGCCCTGTTTGGCAACCTTCCGATTCTGATTCTTTTTTCCCAGAATCAGTTTGAGACGAGAATCGTGTTTGGTAAAATTTTTGTTCCCGGGACAAATACATTCCCGGAATCAGTTTGGGATAAGATTGAAGAATAAAAAAAAGTTGCTTCAAGGCGTCCGAGAATCAAAAAAGAATCAACACGTTAAAACTTTCTTCTTCCCATCCGGCATCCCGCGACCACCGCCCGCCGCCGTCCGCCGCCGCCCGCCGCCGCCCGCCGCCGCCGCCGCTCACCGATCCGGCGAGCTCGCCGGAGGCTCGCTAGGCCAGGGCGAGGTCCGGCGAGCTCGCCCGAGGCGAGCCCAGCCACCGGCGAGCTCGCCGAAGGCGATCCTAGCCACCGGCGAGGCCGGGCGAGCCTCGCCCGCCCGGCCGGCCGGCGAGGCTCGGCCGACGAGGGCGGCGACGCTCCGGTGAGGTCACCGGCCCTCGTCCGGCCGGTCGCCGGTCCGGCGACCGGACGGAAGAAGAAGAAGAATAATAGGAGAAAAGGGGAAAAAAAAAAAAAAAAAAAAAGGAAAAAAAGAAAAGGAAAAAGGAAAAAGGAAAAAAAAAGAAAAGAAAAAAAGAAAAAAAGTAAAAAAAATTATTTAAAAATTAAAAGAAATTAATTTAGAACAGAATCAATCTACACGTTATCAAACGCAATTCTATTCCAGAATCAGAAATTTTGAACAGTTACCAAACACGTTTTTTTACTCAGAATCAATTCCGGGAGCAGAATAAAAAATAATCAATTCTTGTCAGAATCAGTTTCCGGGAACAGAATCGTTGCCAAATGCGCCCTTAGTCAAAGCAAGCTCCAACGGATGGTGGGCTGCTTTTTTGCCTTTTTTGACACTTTTTCTCCTTCCCACTTTTTTCGTGAGTGCCTTTCTCACCGCCCACTTCTCGCGTGATCACTAGACAGCTGTTTTCATAAAAGATGAAGTATTGGCCCATCGAGATCATAAGAAAAAATTATAGAGAAAATCATCAATCTATTGTACTGATATTGATTTAGTTTTTAAAATTTCATGATTTATTAATATGATTCTTTAGTCAATCTTAACTAGAAATTGCTTATAGAGATGCTCACCATCTCATATGGTATGGTTAATGCTGATGTAGATAAAATTTTTAATTTTCTTAAATATGTTTTAATTTTTTTAAATTTTTTCCTTTCCTTTTCTTTTTTCTTTTTTTCTTTTACCATGGCTACGTGAGGGTCATTGGAGCTTGTTGGTCACAATGGAAAAAAAAAAAAAAGAAAAGAAACAAAAAACATAAAAATTCAAAAAGATTAATGGTGAAATTGATACCTATATAAAAGGCTTAAGACTTTTATGATTTTTATCGTAAATCATAACATGACATGTCTCCAAATTCCTCAAGATAAATGTAATTGGCACGGCATTTTCTAGCTCAACGTCCCATTAGAATCATGTAAACTAATTGTTGGTGAACGTCACCTGTATAGGATCGAAGGCCCACACTTAATTAGTCCATAGGGCTTGCAATTTGTTCAATGGATCAATAGATAGTTGAGTCTCCAGACTCATGTCCTTGAGCTATTAGAGGAAAAAAAAAACATGAAGTCGCTTAGTTAAATAAATTTATAGTCAACACATATTTGTGTGACATTTTTACGATGTCAAGAGGATAGAATGAGTCAATTGATCATATAAAGTTCAAAAGGATACAAACAAATCTTTGACAAAATGTCCTCAATCCCCACGCAACAAGCAAAGTGGATGGCACTGTGTCCACCACTCATGTCATCACGGGATAGATCGCGCCAAACACAATGCTATGCTCTTACGTGAAGTCGTTTTAATGGGAAACAAAACCGAAGAGCATGGTCTGCTTTTGAAAAGAGTTGTGGGACATTGTAAAGGTACAGGTGTCAATCGCCAGTTTTCCTGACATTTTTATAAGCCTGCAGTGCAGCTGTAAGCATTGATTCTTGCGCTTTGATTCTTCACTATCTCATGTGGCGAAGGAGATCGGATGGAGATTGATGGTTCTAGCTCCTCCACCGTTCTTCCGCATTTTGGGTGTTGAGAGATTAATGGTTCTTTCTGTTAAGTGATTCGGAACATTTTAATTTACTTTATGGATAGCATTTCTTATATGAGATCATCATAGTTAGGGGTGCCAACAAGGTGGGTTCCATAGACCAAAAAAAAAAAAAAGTTGGGCTCCTATTGATACCCGACACTACCCAAATATTGAGCCGACTTGGTTTGGATCATCCCTTTCTCTCTCTCACTCTCTCTCTCTACGCTAGTAAATGGTGAATCAATTAAGTTCTCTTTCATAAATGCGATATCGTTAAGATTTCCCTCAACTATCAGAAATCATATTGCATTTTGTAGAAATTTCATCACCATACATCTATCAAAACAGACTACTAGACACTTAGGCTGCACATGGCAACATTTCTTGGCTGGAGAACAATTTTTTTTCAGAAACAGTTCTTTTTTATTTTTATTCTGGGGAACAATTTCTGTGTAAAAAAACCGGTTTAGTAACTATACAAAATTTTTACTCTAAAAATAGAAAAAGAATATAAATGCGTTTGGTAAAAAACAGTTTCTTTTTTATATTTATTTGTTTTTTATTTTTGCTGGTCGATCGCCACTGCCGTTGGACGCCACCGCCACTCGTCGCCGCACAATCGCAACCCGCCGACCGCCGTCGCCGCGATTGCCGCCGCACGGCCCATTGGCCGCCGGTCGACGGTTGATGGCGGCCGATGGGCCAGGCGGCGGCGATCAGCGGTGGCGATCGACGGGCAACGGTTGGCGGGCGGCGACGTGCGGCGGTGGGCGGCGGTCGTCCGGCGGCGGCGGCGGCGGCGGCGGCGACCAGCGACGACAGGCGGCAGTAGCGGTCGGTTGGCCTCCGGCAACCGGTGGCGGCGACGGCAGCGGCGACGGGCGACGGCGGGTGGCGATCAATGGCGGTCAACAAGAGAAGAATAAAAGAAAAAAAAAAATTCACTTATTTCTTAAACTTGTTCCCGGGAACAAGAAGTAACTTTTTTTTACTTCTCATTTCTATTCCAAAACTATTCATAGGCTAACTTTTTGTTCCCTGGAACAAAAAGATAACTTGCTGTTACTAAACATGTTTCAGTTCTTTTTTTGTTCCCGGGAATAAAAGAATAGAAATTTCTTGGCCAGGGAAGGTTACCATGCAGCACCTAAGTGTCCAGTGGTCTGTTTTGATAGATGTATGGTGATGAAGTTTCTACAAAATGTAATATGATTTCTGATAGTTCAGGGAAATCTTAACGTTATCACATTTGTGAAAGAGAACTTAATTGATTCACCATCCACTAGCGTAGAGAGAGAGAGTGAGAGAGAGAGGGATAATCCAAACCAAGTCGGCCCAATATTTGGGTAGTGTCGGGTATCGATAGGAGCCCAACTTTTTTTTTTTTTTTTTTTTTGGGTCTATGGAACCCACCTTGTTGGCACCCCAAACTATAATGATCTCATATGAGAAATGCTATCCATAAAGTAAATTAAAATGTTTCGAATCGCTTAACAGAAAGAAGCATTAATCTCTCAACACCCAAAATGCGGAAGAACAGTGGAGGAGCTAGAACGGTCAATCTCCATCCTATCTCCTTCGCCACATGAGATAGTGAAGAATCAAAGCTCAAGAATCAATGCTTACAGCTGCACTGCAGGCTTATAAAAATGTCAGGGAAACTGACGATTTTTACCTGTTCCTTTTACAATGGGCCGTTTGGTTCGACTTTGGGCAAATGGCATTGGGAAAATGCAAATACCTTTGAGCTAAAGGGGTTTGTGCAAATGCAAATAGCGTTTGGTAAATTATAGTTTAAAGTGCATTGTGAAAGAACTTTAGCTTAAATACCATTTGGTAAAAACTACATTTTGTAAAGGATTTTTTGTAAATTTTATATATATAAAAAGTTTTTAATTTTTTTCTTTTAAATGTAGCCATCGGTGGCAGGTGGCAGATCTCGGCCACCGGCGGCCGAGATCTAGCCACCGGCGGCCAATGTCCGGTGGCCGATATGGTCGCGGACAGCCTCGCTTGAGGTCCCGCGACCTCGGGCGAGGGTCGCCTATTGCCGCCGCACCTCGGCAATGCCCGGGGGTTCGCGACCTAGGTGTCGTCGCCCGGGTCGTGCGACCATCGTGGGTCACCCGACCCGGGCGTCGCCCGAGGTCCGGCGACCTCAAGCCTTCGTCGCCTGGGTTGCATGAACCCAAGCGACGCCTAAGGTCACGCGACCGTCGCTTGGGTCGTGCAATGCCTAAGGTCCGGCGACTAGGCCGCGCGACCCAGGCAACACCCGAGGTCGCACGACCTTAGGCGGTGGTCGCCGGGTGGCAGCAACCCCTAGGCGACGATCGCCGGGGTCAATGACACCTTAGGCAATGGTCGTTGGTGTGGGTCTCTCCTTGGCCGGCGGTTGTCAGCCTCCATTCGTCTCTCCGAAGAAGATGAACAGTACCGCGAAGAAAATGAACAGTACCGAAGTTGCATTCCGAAGATGCAACTTGCCAAAGGACCTCAAGAGGTGCATTGGGCTAAAGGCCCTTAGAGCCACTTAGAGATGCAATTGCATCTTGCCAAAGTTACGCAAAAAAACGAACCAAACACCTTTGCATTTGGCCAAGGAACTTTAGAGCCAAAATGAGCATTCCAAATGTTGAACCAAACAAGGCCAATGTCTGACAACTCTTTTCAAAAGCAGATCATGCTCTTCGGTTTTGTATCCCATTAAAACGACTTCAAGTAGGAGCATAGCATTGTGTTTGGCGTGATCTATCCCGTGATGACATGAGTGGTGGACACAGTGCCATCCACTTTGCTTGTTGCGTGGGGATTGAGGACATTTTGTTAAAGATTTTGTTTGCATCTTTTTGAACTTTATATGGTAAATTGACTCATTCTATCCTTTTGACATCATGAAATGTCACACAATTATGTATTGACTATAAATTTATTTAACTATGCGACTTCATGTTTTTTTTTTTTTTTTTTTTTTCCTCTAATAGCTCAAGGACATGAGTATGGAGACTCAACTATCTATTGATCCATTGAACAAATTGCAAGCCCTATGGACTAATTAAGTGTGGGCCTTCGATCCTATACAAGTGACGTTCACCAACAATTAGTTTACCTTATTCTAATGGGACGTTGAGCTAGAAAATGCCCTACCAATTACATTTATCTTGAGGAATTTGGGGACATGTGATGTTATGATTTACAATAAAAATCATAAAAGTCTTAAGCCTTTTAAATAGGTATCAATTTTATCATTAATATTTTAAAATTTTTATGTTTTTCGTTTCTTTTCTTTTTTTCCACTCTGACCAACAAGCTCCAACTATCCTCACGCAGCCATGATAAAAGAAAAAAAAAAGAAAAAGGAAAAGGAAAGGAAAAAATTAATAAAAAGTTTAAACATATTTAAGAAAATTAAAAATTTTATCTACATAATTATTAACCGTGCTATATGAGATTGTGAGCATCTCTATAAGCAATTTTAGTTAAGATTGGTTAAAGAATCGTATTAATAAATCATGAAAATTTTTAAAACTAAATTAATATCAATTTAATAGATGGATGATTTTCTGTATAATTTTTTCTTATGATCTCGATGGGCCAATACTTCATCTTTTATGAAAACAGCTGTCTAGTGATCACGCGAGAAGTGGGCGGTGAGAAAGGCACTCACGAAAAAGGTTGGAAGGAGAAAAAGTGTCAAAAAGGCAAAAAAGCAGCCCACCATCCATTGGAGCTTTGCTTTGACTAAGCAACGCCGCTGGTTATGCGGCGAATCGATTCCACTTTGCTTCTGTCATACATTAGCTCCGACAGAGACTTCCGACAAATGACACTCCACTCCAACGTGTAAATGAAAATGCATAAGAAAAAAGATGTACATATATCTGGGAGTGGTCAAAATTACAGCAATAATCCATCGTGGTGATATGAAGCAATCTTGAGAAGCTTTGGATCTTGAATAATTTGAGGGCCAACATGTCTTTTGTTCTTTTCTAATGCCCAACGCAAGTGATCTAGACTTGTTTGGCTTCTTATGTGTTTTATCGAAACAAATGGCTACACTTTATTTAGAAAGTTGAGTTAGTTAAAACATCATCTTTCACTTTTTATTTTATTTTATTTTTTAATCATGTTTCACCTTTTTTATGAGCTAGGGACTCGAGCGCCAAGGTCAGTCTACCTGGAGATCCATTAAATACCCTTCGTGCTTATGAATTAGTTAAGTCTAGACCCTCGACCCGCGCAAGCAGCCTCGACCCATCATGTTGATGGTGATATTTGAACAGGTAATCTTTCCTGAACAGGAATTCCTAACTCCTCAACCAATTACATGAACTCTGATAGCCGTCATATTTCACCTTGAATGAAATATCAGAAAAATTAGCAGCATGCTCTCTGGCTCTTTTGACATTGACTTTGTTTAATGGGGTTTTGGTGTTTCTGTTGTTAGTTGCACGAAAGCCCTCTTAATTAAGAATGCCGGAGCTTCGATAAGAAGTTATGTTTGTTTACCACCTGTTTTGCTTTTCCACAAAACAAAAATATGTCGTTTTATATTTTTCCAATCATAAGAAAAATTACAAATGACCCCATTGTCACAATAGCGCACCTTGGTACAGAGGTACGCATCTTTGCAATGAAATTATCTTGCTGGTAAATAAGAAGGATATTTTGGACTTGAGCAAGTTCTAAAACTATTTGATCTAGCGGACTTGCAGACCTCAGTATTCTTAGACGTGAAACACTCAGAAGGATAGACCCGGCTTCGGGGCTCGAAAAAAATATATTGACCAAATGGGGGAGGGCTATGGGGGCTAGGTTGTGTGGGTACTTGCACGTTAAAATAAAGAATGCAGTCCTGTCATCCCATTAATGGTATATCTGTTGGATGAGTAGGGCGACCCTCAATTGAAGTTAAAAGACTCTTGCTTTTTGGTGATGAACCCAAAAACATTGAGGATCTGATAAGTATCCCTATTTTTGGGTTTCCGAGGATATGTAAGTTGTATGCATTAAGAATATTTTCATACCTCTCTCTTTTTTTTTTTTTTTTTTAGCAAGTAGAGAATAATCTTCTTTCTAGAGAAAAATATGTCAATCATTCTAAAAATTTAAACTATTAAATAAATGTGCAATTTAATATGTAAATACTCTAATAAGTTTATTCAACAATAAGATTGCTGCAAAAGCACATCAATACACAAACGTCTAGATAATTCATTACTTTAATTTTTGAAAGAAAAGATGAAACTTAAAACACCTTGCATCCGTTCCTTAATTTTTTTTTTTTTTTTTTTTTTTCTGGGTTTGGAAACGAGGCTCCATCAAGTAATAGACTGCGCTCGCGCCTTTATTCGTTCACAATGACAAAGTCGTGACTTCATATTAGGATGCCTTGTCATGAGCGGCTTAATTTGGCTCCCTGGTCTCAATCCATTATGGCGGAGATGGTGGTGTGCACGGTGTATATCCTTGGCGACAACTACTCCCTGGCGGAGTCAGAGGTCCTGTTTACGTTTTCATGTAGAAGATTCATCATAAATTATTCAGCGAATACACATCGATTTGAAATGATGAAGAGAGAGAGAGAGAGATAGAGAGAGAGAGTTCACCTTTTTCTAGGAGTGCTCGAGCTTCGGTGAAAGGAAGGAGGAGAAGACTGAACGAGATCAATAGAGCGCAAACAAGAAGCAAGACCTTCCTCATTCTCAGTATTAGAAAGGCACTCAGTAGTTTTGGCTTGGCACATTTTGCTCTCCCCAAGGTGGCTATTTATAATGTTTTTATCCTGTTAAAGTGACAGATTATGAATTTAATTATTTTAAGATTTTATCATTCCATGGAGAGAGTCCTTTGAGTCATTGTTTAATGAATAAGTCCGGTTGATCCCATGGACCGTATAAAATATGTTGTTATGAGATCGACATTTCCAATAGAACTATGCTTATTTTCAACCTAACATATGATTTTAATGAAAATGCTCGTGAAGGAAGGGGGAGAAAAGAGAAACCATTCATAGTTATGTAATCTTCATCACATAGAAGTGATAGTAATCATGTAATAATTATTACATAGACAAACTATATAATAGCTATCACCACAAGCACAAAATATAACACGAAATAATTATGTTACAGAATTATGATGTTAATGATAGACAGTTAGACATTGCTATGACTCGTCATCTGAGTCGATTGATGGAAGAGATGTTAGAAAAGGTCCATTATTTGAATATTATAGACATTTCATCTTCCGATGCCCAGCGGCAAATTGGGTGAGACATAGGGGTCCATTATCACATGATTATTATGGAGTAGTCATACTTTACATTGATATTCCTATCTTAGTGGTACTGTCGGTTAATTTCTTTACAATATCACGTTGGATATATTTGTTCCCAATTAACAATTTGTTTGTAGATTGCAACGGCAAGAATGGGAGGTTTAGGTAAGCTACGTGCTCGAAGGCGCACAACCAAGTTCATGCAGAATCAACAAATAGTAGTAACCTCCAGCCTCGTAATAATGCTTGCACCTTTTTCGAAGAGCATGATGATTCAACTGATCTGATATAACTGGCAAGGGAGGTCGAAGGAAATTGACTCTACTCCATCATCATCCACAAAAGCAAAATCAATTGACTACACGGTCCACAATAATTACAAGCTATTTGCACCGTGTGACAATAGAGTGCGCCAGAATTGTCGAGTTGATATAAATTATACCAACATCAAGTAGTCTTTTTGCCTTATTAAAGAAAATTTTTACTTGGGCAATGAATGATGAAACACATATTAGCCGACCTGGCGGTGGCCTGGCGACGCCGAGCCTCACCCGCCGCTGGGCAAGGTTGGCCTCGCCATATCTGGGCGAGCTCTGACCTGGGCGAGCTCAATCTCACCCAGATCCCACGAGGCCGAGCTCGCCTAGTGGTAGGCGAGCCTCGTCGTGGCTGGGCGAGGCCGCCGGCCCTCATCGGCCGGTCGCCGGCCATGGCCGAGGCCGGCGACCAGCCAAAAGAAAAAAAAAGAAAAAGAAAAAGAAAAATAAGAAAGAAAATAGGGAAAATAAAATAAAAATATTAAAAAATTATACAAATTTACCAAATGTATTTCCGTTCTTTTTCTATTTCTGGAATAAATTTACCAAATGCATTCTTCTGTTCAAAAATTATTCCTTGGAGCAGAAATACTTTTTTCTATTTCTGTTTTCACAAGCAATTTTTGAACATAAACGTTACCAAATGTACCTTAACTCGACTTTTAGATGCCAACAAGAGTATTAGCATTCACAGGTAAAGGTTCAATAGGGCTCGGAGCAAATTGACTCTAGTCAACTGACGAAAGAGATTGGTTTAGGTCGTCCACTATCTTCGTCATCATTGACTACAAAAGCAAAATCAATTGACTCCAAATTCCAAAGTCTTTGCAAGCTGTTTGCTCTGTTTGACACAAGAGTCCATCATAATTGACGAGATGACATGAATTATGCCTACATCAAGATGCTTTCCTAATCAATCAATCATCACAACATACATTTTCCGTCTAGAAAGAAAAAGATATAGATTTGGGGGTATTACCTAAAAGATGGGTCTACGGCCCTTGATTAAGCTTGAGCTGTCCTAAATCCCTACCTCACACGACATTAGATTATTTAACTTTAGTTTCAATGAACACGGTGAGGATTTTCTAATGAGATCTTGTCACAAGCCTATTGGGGATGGCTAGAAATCAAGTGAGGTGTGGTGATATACCTCACTTTTTACGCAACCAAATAATTTAGAATTGGAGATTTAATGACACTAATTAATCAATTAGTATCCTCTCAATAACTAAATTTGTTCATTTCAAGAAGATAATTGTCAAATAATCTGGATTTTTTTTTTTATGACCCAGGGAACCCCGCACGGTCGGCAGCCGGAGATAAACCACTGGGGGCGACACGTGCTAGCCACCACACACATGCCACCGGGTAAGTCACCAATGTCTCACGCCAGCCTCCCTGCAACTTGCGTCGCAGGGGTTTCGAACTCCAGACCTCTCAGCGAAAGGAAGTCTGAAGCCTATCCAGCGGAGCCACCACGGCGGGTGGTTCAAATAATCTGGATTAATTTTAAACATATCTACTAATATATGAGGTGATTATGCGAGTGTGCAACCATTAAAATAATAAATGGCAATCAGGGAAGTATTAAATAAATTGTAAGGAAAAGCTAAAATCTAATGCTAACAAATTAGAAAAATGACCTGTCAGCTTAACTAATGTTTGTGGATGCCTATGTGTCAGCCTCGGCCATTTATGCACCATAACATATTAGTTTAGTTGGAGACAATAAAGCTATTCATATATCATAGCCCCTAAAAGATTTCCACATTTGTTTTCAAAAAGCCTTGACTTTTGATGCTAAACAAGCCTTTTTACAACTCCAACCCAAGCCTTCAGTTTTGACCTTAGCGAACCCTTTACAATTCTAAACCTCCTTACAACTCCAACCCAAGCCTTCAGTTTTGACCCTAGCGAACCCTTTTTAAAATTCCAAGCTAATGAAACAAAGAGACCGTCTTTGGTCCACCATAAGACTTATTAATTAATTGTCACGACCTATCTTTTTTGTCTAGAAGGAAAAAAATATATATATAGATTTAAAGGTATTACTAAAAAGATTGGCCTACGGCCCTAGATTAGACTTGAACTCTCTCAAATCCTTACCTCGCGGGACGTTAGATTATTCAATTTTGGCTTCAATTAACAAAATGAGGATTTTCTAATGAGGTCTTGCAACTAGCTTATTGGAGTCGACAAAAATTTAAGTGAAGTATGGGAGTATATCTTACTTTCTATGCAACTAGATAATTGAGGGTCGTGACATGATTACACTAACTAGTCAACTAATGTTCTTTTGATACCTAAATTTGCTCATTTCAAGAAGATATTTATCATGCAGTTTGGACTGATTTTAAACCTATCTCTTAATATAAGAGGTGATCAGGTAAAACCTTAAAATTTTATTCAAAACATTCAAACCCTATTGGAAAACCTTACATGCTTATTAAATGTTGAGCACAATTTATTTTTTTTTATCCAGGATTTTGACACATTTTAAGAGATAAACTACTCAAAAACCAATTTTTAAGCTTTTTCAATAATTTTCTTTTAAAAAGTTCAAAATATCTTTGAATTTTTTAAAAATTAATTTTAGTCCTAAGGCCATAGGCCCTCGGTCGGATTGGGCTTGACGAGTGGGCCCAGTCGAGTCCAAAATCAGGCCTCTAGCTAGATCCGGCTCAAGAACAAACCCACCTGAAAAAAGAAACCTAAATAAACTAAGCCCGACCCAAAACAAAAAACCTAAACTAAAATTAAACAGGCCCAATGGCCTTGCTTTAGCACAGACGCGGCCAGCCCGAAGAAAAAACAAGCCCGAGCTTGTTAGACACGAGCAGACTGAACCGACCGTGGCCTGGCCAACCCAACTCCCTCTTGCATCCCCTGCTTCACCATGATGGGGCCGATTGGAGCAAGCGGCATCGCTCGCCTTAGTCCCGCCGGCATGTGTGCCTCAACCGACCTTCCGCCTAGCCGACCACCCAAGCGGGCATGACCAGCTCGGGCAGCTTTTCGCTCGAACAAAAACTATATACCTTAAACCGGATACCCTAAGCAACACAATGGAGAGGGGCCGAGGCGCAATGACACTGTGGAGGGCCCTAAAACTCTAGCCAAAGCCGATTCACCGCCAATGAATGAGACGAACATTGTTTGGGGGATGGGACCGGGCCACTAATGGAAAAGGAAATAATGGAACTCACATGGGCTTTCTATCGAACGCTTGAAACACGCTGGCTAAAAAGGGAAGAATTGAACCGACCGAGGCTCAAACTCACATCAAGACTCACGATGATCAACAAACAACTAATCAAGACAACAGAGCATAGATGGATGGGGCCGAAACTCGCACTAATTAGGTAACGATGAAACCCAGTTTTTTTTTTTTTTTTTTTTGGTCGAAAAAGCTGCATTTCATTTCAACTTAAGTAGATAACATAGAACATAAATCCATCCGAGCTTCAGAACAAAGAAAATCAAACAGCGGTTGTGATGGGCTCGAAACCCAATTGTTAAGGAGGCGATAGTCAAGCTGGGCTTTAACAACCCAATCGGCAATTTTGTTTTGTTCTCTAAAGCAGTGAGTGAGTTGAATATGAGACAAAGAAGACAAAAAGGCCCGGCCCATCTCAATCTGTGCTGCGATGTCCCACGGTACTTGTCTTTCCCCTAACAAAGCTTGAACTGCAACGATGAAACCCAGTTTGATTAGCCTGAAATAGGGCACAAAAAGAAAGAACTGGAAGCACTCAGTGGTGCTCCCTACCTAGCTTGATGGCGGCAAATGGGGCGAGCTTGATAAATCGAACCATGTCCCGCTGCCTTGCACGCCTCTAAGCTAGGATCCTAAGGAAATCAACCCAACCTCAAAAGAAATTAGAAAAAATCGAACCTAAGAAATTAAAGATTTTTGCCCCAAGTGCGGATTCCTAAAATTGGCTCAAAAATTGGATGCAAGACAACCTGTCACGAATGAAACTTTTCTGAAAAAGAATAGAAATAAACTAATTTTGTTTTTGGCCGATTTCAAACGAAAATCCATGAATCGATGAAAACTTGGTTCTTGATTGAATTATGTGAAACTATTAATGCCAAAGTCAAATTACGGTTAAGAAAAAAAAAAAAAGAAGAAGATGATTTGTGGCTTTTGTATCAGATTTGTTTGGATGAGGTGTTGATCAAAGTCAACATTTTAGTGTTTAATCACTAAAATGTCAATTAAGGGGTCAAACTATGAATTTTTTGGAAATTGTCAACGCAAAAATCAAATTAAGACTATTTAGGAGCTTTTCGTACAAGAAATCAAATTTTGACTCGGAATTGACTTTTTGGTTAAAGGAAATTGATTTTTTGATTAAAGGTTTTGACTTTTGGTGATTAAGATGGGAATGAAATAGAAATGAAGTGCCAATGCAAGAACATGTGTTAAATGACTCTTTTTATTTGATAAATGGGATATATTGCAATGAGAAATCCTACTCCCGAGTTTTAAAAAAGCGTCGGCTAATAATCAAGTGTCAACATTAATTGCTCTAGCTAATATACATCAAGGGCCACAACGGAATAGTTTAAAAAAAAAAACAAAATAGAATAACTAGACTCACTAAAGTTAATAGAACAATTTCATTTTAATTACGAGGATTTTTCTTTCTTCTTCTTTTTAGATTCTTGTTTACCTCTTCGATCGATGGAAGAGACTTTCATCTTCATGAAGAGACAGGAATATATAAGAACACACTACATATAAAGGCCATTTTAGTGACTGAATTGATGCGTTGGTAACAAATGAGTTTTCTCCCGATTTGTCAATAACAAAGCGGTGGTTAAGGGCGATTATTATTTTCTAGTGACATAAGACTTGCAACGCATAACTAATGGACAGCCGCTTTGCACCCTTTTCAACTCCCACGAAAGTTGGAGAGGCTTCTGGTTCTCACAACCATTAAAGAGCATTGATTTTGTTGATGTTTCATCTGAAGTGATCTGTGACAACTTCTGGAGCTGGAGCAGTTGATCAGAGGTGTTAGGGATTCCAGGTTAGGAACTTGAGACCACTTGTTCAAGTCTTAAACTGAATAATGGGCTTGCAATGTGATATATAGACCTCAGAGTGGACGGGTCTCAACACTTGTTTCCCCGGCTCATACAGAAAATTGGAACATTATATTTTAATAAACTCAGCATTTGTAAATAAGCTATAGCTCGCATGAGAAACCAAGCAAGTCAAGATCACTTATACTGTACATCATAGATTGAGAAGCACAAGAGATCATATTCCCTCTCAAATTATTCGCAACATGAAGCTTCTTAAGTAGGCTTCATATGACCATGATAGATTATCAGATGCATATTTTGTATACAACACAATTCTCACCTTATGAACGTGTGCAAATTAACCTTTCCGAAATTTATAATTCTCATAACTGATTCCACAATTTAGAAGTTCAAGTTGAGCGCCGATGCTTGGACAATTTTCCTGTATCGATTGCTTGGCTTCGCGTCAGCACGCGGCACATTCCGCATGAATGAGCGTCCCACTACATGCTCCGTGACCGTACCAAGTTTGGCTGCCCAATTCATTGACACCATTATAATAATCGAAGCTAATGCTCCAATCTATTGTCGGCTATATCTTAAAGGACATCATTGATCGCAACATTGTCCGCAGCGTTTGTAGTCTTGTCATTGTTGCAGAGTACGGATACTATTGTTTCATCGGGAAAACCTTTTATAACGTTGCAAGACCAAAGGAGTGCAATTAGCGGAGCCGCAGTTTTGTGGGACGACGAGTTCGTCTCTCGCCTCCTTTTCTGGTTACTGCTCATCTTATCTACGTCAGCACTGATTGTGCCACATAAGACAGTCAAGCAATCAAAATCGGCTAGAATGATTAAATTGACAAATTTTCAAAAGTTTTAGCACTAAATTGGTAAATAATTAAAAATTTTGAGATCAAATTGGCTTAATTGAAAGATTTATGATTGAATTGGCAAATCATAAAAAATGTGGATTAAATTGGTCAAATTAAATGATTTATAACTAAATTGTTACAAATATAATATGTTTAGGAATCTTTTAATAATTTTTCAAGTCACATGTCCTAAACATTTTTCTTTCACGTAAGGCTGGTATCTTTGCACGACAAGTGAAGATACTATTTTTATGTGAGTATATTTGCCTAGGTCAAAGCTACGTTCTCTGCTTGATCTTTTCCTTTTGATGAAAATGAAGTGAGAAAAGATTAAACAGTAATGAAAAAGGAAAAAGAAAACAAAAGAGTATCCAAATTTTTCTCCCCAAAAACAGTAACGAAATAGATGATGAAATTTTTATGCTTCAACAAGAGGACTTATTTGTTGACTCCATCTTATTAATAATGTTGAGTGGTAGTTGATGAGTTGAGTGACACCTCGTTCCATTAATGATGCCAAGTGGTGTAGGTCGGCCTCGGTGGCGTGGAATCTGAGGTTATATCTTTCTCTTATCTTATTATTTGTTATTGTTTGTGTGGATGTGACATCTTTGTAACTCGGCTATTAATATTGATCAATTATTAATCGATTTCTCATGACAAGTGATAATTTGTTTGTCTTGATACATACATTGCACATTTTATTACACATTTACCATTTTCTTAAAATACACTTAATATCGGTTATAATGGTGGTTCCCCCTATCATCAGCTTAGATTAATTTTTGCGGAAAGGGTCGAGAGTATGAGATTATATTCATGGTCAATTGAGTGCACGTCATGTATAGGTACGTTAAACAATAGAAAAGTAAAAGGCCAAAAGGCCTATGAAACGAAATGACATAAGCCCTGTGCAGAAAGGCCACAAGGCCCATAACGCATCAGAAGCTCAAAGCCTGAAGTCGAGGGAGAAAGGCCCGTAAATTTTTATCTTGCGTACCTTTCAAGCTATCTAGTATGATAAATTCTGCCATAATTTATCCAATCCCGAGTGCATGTCTTATGTGCTTGCTATTTATCGTAGAAGAAATGGTTTTCATACCGAATTCTACAACCCCCGAGTTGAACTTGTGCGCCAGTGGTCCAAGGCATGTTGATTGTAGAATACTACTAGCCATACCTAAGCACAAATAGCAGTCTTCGTGAGATATCCCATTGCATTTTTTGTGGCCGTAGCAAGTACCGGTAAAGACTCGGTACCTCTCGTTAAAGTAATTGTAGTAGCCAGACTTTGGTGTCTGGTCGATAAAATCTTGAAGGAGATCATCAACAATGTCAATGTACAAGATTGCTCTGTGTTTCCATTAGAGATTTTGTATGCCACAAATGTGTTTGAATCGCCTTTTGTACCATTGCACGCAAGAAGGAACAGAATTACTACGGTTTTGATTCTCCTTTTCATGTTACTCATCCTTCGTTAGTTTTTGCTTTCTTATATAAGAGCCATTCTGTGCTCATAAGATGCATAATGCTTATAGGTTTCACTACTCTTTCACATGAATTTCTTCTTTGATTTTATTTTTTCCCCAAATTCACTTCTAGAAGCTATCATATGCCATTAATAAGATGCATTATGTCTATAAATATGATTTTAGACCCGATGACAGAAGTAATTTGTTATTAAAATCACTTGTCATGCAAATTACATCGCTTCATTCATTGATATATGTTGAACCTTATACATGTTATCAATAAATCATGGTAATGTGTGCAGTGTTCTCAGTGGCATGCCACATCTGAAAATGCTCGTCTCAACGAGCTCACTCCGTTTATGTGGTTAAAATTGTTTTGTCTACACAAAAAAAATCACAAGAAAGGGCAAAATCCAAATGTTCGAGTTATAGGCTATGGTTGCTCTGTACCACATGCAAGTCGTAAAAATCACATTCCAATATCTCCATAACTAAAATAAAAAACACATATATAATCAAGTAAAGAAATTTGCACACCTAATTTGAAATTCATCATTCTTGATGCAAAATAGCGATAATCCAAACTCAAGAGCTTCTTCTCTCTATTGTCGTTTGTATCATTGGCTCAATAGGACTACTCATCACCTTTAATGTTTTGGTAAATGCTCCTTATGTAAGGATTATTGTGTGTCAAGATTAGAGAAAAAAACTTGAGCACTATTTATAAAATTTTCAATTAGATCCTCTTATTAGGGGCTGAGCTCAACTCGACCCACACTAACTATTATCATATTAGACTAATTAAGAAATATTTTATCTCACCTTATTAGACTAATTCCATAAAATAATAAATTATAATATTAATTAATGTTGCCCACAAAAGAAAAACTCTTAGAGGGACCACTCAACACAGATAGTTGGCCAAGGCCGGCTCCGGCTTGAGTCAGCGGTTCGGAGCTAGAGCATTTTTTTCAAAGTGTGGTCTCAGCTCTGTGTGCCCATCAAAACAAATTCAGTAAGATCTAAGCTCGCGTCTTTTTAACATCCCGAGAGAGAGAGGCTGAGCTCTGGATGCTTCATGGGCTTGGGCTTCACTCCTTTTTTTGTTTTTGTTACTTCTTCTTCTTCTTCTTCAATTTTTTGCGCAATCTTCTTCGATCCCTCGCCAATATACATGAGCTTCAGTCCACTTTCCTTTTTGTTGTTGTTGCATTCAACGCCAAGACACCATAATCTTAAGGCACAATCCTATGTTCTCCACTTAGATGAATCAACTTCGTCTTCTTCATTTTTTTTTTATTGATAGTGTCGCGACCCATTTTTCCAACACAATCGAGGGAAAGATGAGTTTAAGGATAGTGCCTAAAGGCAAGTGTGGGCTCTCTTGAGCCCTTACCTTACACAATGTTGGATTCATTTTAAGTTTCCATTTAGCCTGAAAGCATTTTATGTGAAATAGAAGTCGCTACTAACTTATTGGGAGTTAGCTAGAAACCAAATGAGATATGGGAGATTGTCTCACTTCCTATGTAATGAGAAATTATTTAAGGTCAGGGACTTGATTATACTAATAGTTCTATTAGTACCCCTTCTATACCCCTAACTTGGTCGATACGTTCACCTAAGTGATCAAACCGTCTTTGTTATTAATTATAAGTCCTAAAGACCATTCGAGTCACTAAGTGTTCATGCAATTCTTTTAGGGATTTATTATGGTCCTAGGATTTTCCCTAACCATTAGTAAAAGAAAAGAACAAGCAATGTATTAAAAATGTGGGATTTAAACATTTGAGTATTGAAAGATTTGAAGTAAAGTACGAGAAAGTCAACCCAATACTTGTTGGGCAAAGGAAATACCTAGTTTTATTTTGAGCCCTAAGGCAAGATCTCTCATGAGCTTATCTGAGACCAAGTTGGGAAAAAAAAGTTATATTGTCTTATTTTAAGCTTCAGGACATGAATCTCACAAACTCGATGCTAAAGATTAAGCCTAATTCCTAAATTCGAGCTAAATTAAGATGGGCCTAAATTTTCATCTTTTTTATTAAGAATGACGGTACCATTCTAAACTAAGCTAATCATTTATTAATAAAGTGATTCTAAGTCTAATTTGACTTTTTATTTTCTAACTAGACTGTATTTCTAAAATCGAAGTTATTTTGATTGTCAATTCATATATTTGTTAACTAAACTAGCCTAATTTATTACTAAACTAAGCTAATAAAACCTAAATCTAATCACCACCATGGATCGCCACTCTACTCGGGCACCAGTTGTCAAGACCCTCTTTCCTGTGTGGGATGTTAGGGAAAAAGGGCAGGTTTAAAAGTAATGTCAAATTGGGGACCAAGGGTACTCAATCGGCCCTAATTCTTCCGAATCCTTACTCCCATGATAAAAGGATTTTCATTTTAATTCAATTAATCCTATTTATCTAACCAATGCCTTTTTAGTACTTAAATTTGATTATGTGTCCATGCAGTCTTTTTACAAAATTATGAATCCTAAGGTTCTTGTCCGCTAAGTGTCCAAGCAATATCTTTGTGTTTATCATGATTCTAAAATGTAACATATCCATTCAGCTAAAAAAATAAATCACAACACAAAAACTATACCAATGCAATTACTACAAACAAATAAATGAAGCACAGTCATGAAAAGTGAGTAAAATTGAATAGAAGCATCTATAAATGCAATCACATCTTATGTTCTATATTTTGTTTCCCTGGCAATAAGATAAAATATTATATTTATTTTCACAAAGTACATGACTTGCATGCTCTCTGTCTAGATATTTATATGTTCCATAATGTCTTTCACGGGAGTTGGAGTCATCCGGACATCTTTGCTTACCAGTGTGCTGGAACCATGACAAGAAGGAAAAATATCCAGCAGAGCGAGTTCCTCTAATTTAATCAATGCTGCAATTTGGATATTCTGTGACGAGAGTTTTCCAACTCCGATGTAGCGAATGGAATACAAGGATCTATGCAGGATCTTGATCACCAATATGAAGTGCATTCGGTACGGACCTTTTGTGATGGAGCTTGGAGTAGTACAGGCAGAAGTGCTGAAATTTCAGGCCACGTTCGAGAGCTTCTGAAGACAGGGATACCGACTTATGTTGGCTGTTCTCTACAAACTGAAGCTAAAGCCTTTTATTTTGCTCTATGTTCAGCTATTCATTATGGACATCTATAATAGTGACCATAATTTGTTGCAATTCTGCAAGCAATTAACATCTCCTATTACTGTTTCTGCTTAACCTGACTCCATTTCTTCGTTTCTTTTTTCTTTACACTTTTTCTCTTTCATCCTCAGGGTTTTCTTCTATCCTTTTCATTACCACACAACTTTCTTTTTCAACATCCATGGAGGGGAGGGTTTGAGCTAGATCTCTCTCCTCTCCCTTTTTCCTTTTCCTTTGATTAATTTGGTTCTCTCTTCTTCTTTTTTTTTCTCCCTTTCCTCCAATTTTAAGAAGCTTTTCTCTTCTGATCTAGTCTCGATTTAAAAATTTCTTTCTTCCATTTGGGGGAGGTTTCTATCCCAATCTAATTAAGATTTGGGGTTTTTTGCATATATAATTTTAGGATATTGCTTCCCTCGGATTTCGTTGGTGTCCAAGTCTAATTTCAAAAAAGATCAAAAGAGCTTCGTGAAGGTTTTGCTCTAATAGGTATTAGATTAGTGCCATTTAACCTTATTATTCTGAATGGCGATGATAGTGGGATGCTGAATCTAGGTATGCATGCCGAACAACAGAGCTACAGTAATAGATGGAGATTTCGACGTGTACCCATTACTGAAGATAAATTCGGTGATCGGCCATTGATTTTGGTTTGAAGAATTCATAGATTTACTCTTTGAGCATGTGACTCTTAATCTTGTTCTAAATATTCATCTTCTTATCTGGAGCTTATTTTGTTTTGGAGTTAATTGGGATTTATCTTAGTTAGTAGTTTGACTATTTTTCTCTATTCTATATTCATGGAAATGAATGAAACGTTTCTTTCAAAAAAAAAAAAAAAATCATTTCCTTGGGTATTAAGGTGCTGCATGGTAACCTTCCCTGGCCAAGAAATTTCTATTCTTTTATTCCCGGGAATAAAAAAAGAACAGAAACCTGTTTGGTAACGGCAAGTTATCTTTTTGTTTCAGGGAACAAAAAGTTAGCCTATGAATGGTTTTGGAATAAAAATGAGAAGTAAAAAAAAAGTTGCTTCTTGTTCAGGAACAAGTTTAAGAAATAAGTGAATTTTTTTCTTTTATTCTTCTCTTCCGACTGCCATTGACCGCAGTTGACCGCCACCTATCGTCGCCCGTCGCCGTTGCCGCCACCGCCACCGGTTGCCGGAGGCCGTCCGACCGCCGCTACCGCCGGTCGTTGCCGGTTCTTTTGCCGCCGCCGCCGGACGACCATCGCCCACCGCCGCACATCACTGCCCGCCAACCGTTGCCGTGCGCCATCGCCGCCGATCGCCACCGCACGGCCCATCGACCGGTGGCCAATGGGCCGTGCGGCGCGATCGGCGGTGGCGTCGGTGGGTGGCGATTGTGCGGCAGCAAGCGGTGGTCATCCGACAACGGCGGCGGCGGCGTCCGACGGGGGCGGCGATCAACTGGCAAAAATAAAAAACAAATAAATATAAAAAAGAAACTGTTTTTTACCAAACACATTTCTATTCTTTTTCTATTTTTAGAGTAAAAATTTTGTGTAGTTACCAAATGGATTTTTTACACCGAAATTGTTCTCCAAAATAGAAATAAAAAAGAACTATTTCTGAAAAAAAATTGTTCCCCAGCCAAGAAATGTTGCCATGCGCAGCCTTAATACTCGAGGAAATGGATTTTTTTTTTTTTTTTTGAAAGAACATTTCATTCATTTCCATGGATATAGAATAGAGAAAAATAGTCAAACTACTAACTAAGATAAATCCCAATTAAATCAAAAAAAAAAAATGAGCTACAGATAAGAAGATGAATCGTTAGAACAAGATTAAGAGTCACATGCTCAAAGAGTAAAGCTATGAATTCCTCGAATCAAAATCGATGGCCAATCACTGAATTTATCTTTAGTAATGAGTAGACGTCGAGATCTCCATCTATTATTGTAGCTTTGTCGTTCGGCATGCATACCTAGATTCAACATCCCAATATCATCGCCATTTAGAATAAAAAGGTTAAATGGCACTAATCTAATACCTATTAGAGCAAAACCTTCACGAAACTCTTTTGATCTTTTTTGAAATTAGGCTTGGACACCAACGAAATCTGAGGGAAGCAATATCCTAAAATCATATATGCTAAAACCCCCAAATCTTAATTAGATTGGGATAGAAACCTCCCCAAAATGGGAGAAAGAAATTTCTAGATCTAGACTAGATTAGAAGAGAAAAGCTTCTTAAAATTGGAGTAAAGGAAAAAAAAGGAAGAGAGAACCAAATTAATCAAAGGAAAAGGAAAAAGGGAGAGGAGAGAGAGATCTAGCTTAAACCCTCCCCTCCATGGATGTTGAAAAAGAAAGTTGTGTGATAATGAAAAGGAGAGAAGAAAACCCTAAGGATGAAAGAAAAAAAGTGTAAAGAAAAAAAATGAAGAAATGGAGTCAGGTTAAGCAAAAATAGTAACCGGAGATGTTAATTGCTTGCAGAATTGCAACAAATTATGGTCACTATTATAGATGTCCACAATGAATAGCTAAACATAGAGCAGAATAAAAGGCTTTAGCTTCAGTTTGTAGAGAACAGCCAACATAAGTCGGTATCCCTGTCTTCAGAAGCTCTCGAGCGTTGCTTGAAATTTCAGCACTTCTGCCTGTACTACTCCAAGCTCCATCACAAAAGGTCCGAACCGAAAACACTTCATGTTGGTGATCAAGATCCTGCATAGATCCTCGTATTCCATTCGCTACATCGGAGTTGGAAAACTCTCGTCACAGAATATCCAAATTGCAGTATTGATTAAATTAGAGGAACTCGCTCTGCTGGATATCTTTCCTTCTTGTCATGGTTCCAGCACACTAGTAAGCAAAGATGTCCGGACGACTCCAACTCCCGTGAAAGACATTATGGAACATATAAATATCTAAACAGAGAGCATGCGAGTCATGCACTTTGTGAAAATAAATATAACATTTTATCTTATTGCCGGGGAAACAAAATATAGAACATAAGATGTGATTGCATTTATAGATGCTTCTATTCCATTTTACTCACTTTTCATGACCGTGCTTCATTTATTTGTTTGCAGTGATTGCATTTGTATATTTTATGTGTTGTGATTTATTTTCTTAGCTGAATGGATATGTTACATTTTAGAATCATAATAAACACAAAAATATTGCTTGGACACTTAATGGACAAGAACCTTAGGATCCATAATTTTGCAAAAAGACTGTGTGGACACATAATCAAATTTAAGTACTAAAAAGGCATTGGTTAAATAAATAGGATTAATCGAATTAAAATGAAAATCCTTTTGTCATGGGAGTAAGCGCTTGGGAGAATTACCAAGAAAGCTTTTGTGGCTGACTTTATGTCATTTCCAGACCGAACTTCGGGTGTTTTGAATGAGATTACCACCTGGGATGACCCCTTCCTTGAGCTTAAAAACAAACTTGATCGTTTCATATGGTTGGGGAACCCGTTGGTACCTTTTCTACTGCTTCTGCTTGGGAAGCTATTCGGCCAAGAGGGTAGACTTTACAATGGGCACCCTTTATTTGGACCAAAGCACTGGTCCCCCGCCATCAATTCCTATTGTGGTTGATCACTAGGAACAGGCTGCCAACTCAGGTGATGCTTCTTTCTCATGGCAGAATCCCAATTGTGAATTGTGGCTTTTGTTCTTGTTGACCGAACTCGGTTGACCATCTCTTTTTTGGTTGTTCGATTCCGGCCATACTGGTCACTTTTTGGGCTTCTAAATTTAATTTTGCTTGGACAAAAAAATCTTGGAAGGCTGTTGATGCCTAAATTTTTGTTGATTTTATTTTTTGGCTTTATTTCATTTTTTTTTTTGGTAAAGACTTTATTTCATTTTGTTTTGTCTAAAAACCAAAAAAACTGAAGAAAAAAAACTGAAAGAAAACGGAAAAACGAACAAAAACGGACAAAAACAGAAGGCAGCCCTTTGGGCTTCCGCGGGCTAGCCCGCGCCTGGCCCGAACCGCACCCGACCCGGCTCACCATCTCCTTCGCTCGACCGCATGTGCATCACGCGCCTGAAGCGCGACACCGGAGCAAGCACGGTGAGCAGCAACGCACGTGAGGGCAGGGAGGAGCAGGCGGCCGACAGGACGCGTCGGATGGGACGCCGGTTCGGCCGGTTGAAGTCGCGACGCCCCCGGTTGAGCTCCGTCGACTGGCCATCCCTTGCCTATAAATACCCCCCGGCAACGATGGAGACACGAAGAAGAGGGAGGAGGCCAAATTAAGGTCGCGATCCTCGAAACCCCCATTGAGAGACTTCAGAAGGGGGTTGAGGGCTTGTGACTTCGGATTCGAGCCCTCGCCTGAGAGAGAGAGAGAGAGAGAGAGAGAGAGAGAGAGAGGAGAGGTGGAGCCACGCCGTCGCCGCCACAGCGCCACCGCACAGGTAGTCACCGTCGCTGCCGCCCTCGCCGTCTCCCTAACCCAGCCACCACCGCTGTCGCCGTCGTCTTCATCTTCACCGCCGCCGCGAACCCTCCTTGGCAGCCCCCAAATCGAAACCCTAGGGTTCCCGATTTTCCGAGTCATGATCCCGGGTCGCCGGGTCGGACTCGGATCGAGAACCGGGTAGGGTTTCGCAAGCTTGAGGAGAGGTTGGAGACAGGTCGCGAGCCGGGTCGGATCCGGGTAGGGTTGCCGAGGAAACGGTGTCGTTTCGCGAAGAGTGGAATGGGTCGCGGGGTGGGTCGAACGCGTGACCTGACGCCCGTGGGTTGCGCGCGGGCCGGCTCCTCCACGGCGTCGTTTGCAAGAAGCGAAACGGCGTCGTTTCGCGAGGCTCGCCACGACGTCGTTTCGTGAGGAGTGGGTCATCGGGTCGTTAGGGCAAGTCGTCGGGCCGGGTCGGGCATCCACGCCCACCACGACGCCGTTTTGCTATTTAAATTAAAAAAAAAAAATTTCGGGCCCGCATAGGCTGGCCCGCGTCGAGTTTGATCCGTGGATCCGACCCAGTCAATTTTATATATATAATGTTTTAATAATATTTTAAATAAATAATTTATTTTCAAAAAAATATTCAAAACCTTTTAATTTCCAAAAAATCAAAAAATGTTAAAAAATGTTTTATTTGTCAAAAAAATCAAAAATAAAAATAAAAATAATTTATTTTCAAAAATACTTAAATTATTAAAAAATATTTTTATTTTCTAAAAAATCAAAAATATCAAAAATATTTCATATTTTCCAAAAAAATGTCAAAAATGCCAAAAATGCCAAAATTCATAAAAAAAAAAACCCGAAATTTTCATAAAATGCCAAAAAACTTGTATTTTTCCAAAAATACCCAAAAATCCAAAAATCCCTTTTATGTCTAAAAAATGAGAAAAGACCCAAAAAATGTATTTTTCCCAAAAATGCATGGAAAATCCATCAAATATCCAAAAAACCTTAGGGTTTAAGCAAGATTAGGTACCGAAAGGGCATTAGTGATTAACTAGTATAATCAAGTCCCCGATCTTAATTTCTCTAGTTGTGCAGGAGCGAGTATTTCTCCCAGTACTTCGCTTGGGTTTCTAATCAACCTACCCCAAATCGATTAGTGGCGACTCCGTTTTACAAATTAATTTGGAGGTTAAAAACTTAGACTATTAAAGTCGTGAATTGGTGGACTTGGGAGAGTCCGGGCATTAACAAATTCAGCTGAGCCATTAGCCTCCTTAGGCGCTCATGCCCGATTGCGGGTGCCGGAAAAAAAAAAAAAAAGAGAGGTAGTGACAGCTTGGCGACTCCACTGGGGACTTTGAGGACTTAGGCCATTTCTATCTTGTTTAAATCCCTTAATGACTTGATTTTTTTTTTTTTTTATGCAGGTCAATAGCTTAGAAATTTGCATTGTAGGATCATTATATTTGTGAGGATAATTGTTATTGGACTAACACTCTATTTTACAGAAATAATCCTCAAAGTATATATGAGTTTTTCTTGCAGGTTTTTAAATTCGCAAATCTGTCGAGGGTTTTATCACCATCAAAAAGGGGGAGATTGTTGAAGAAAAATCCCTTGGAGTTTTGAAGTTAACAAAACAGCCTCTACAGTATGGTCTGAAGATTCCAAGACTCAGTCGGTTACGTCTGAAGAGTTCAAAGACCCAAAGGTTTTCCGTCTGAAGACAGTCAGACCCAAAGATCGATCTGAAGATTTTTTCCGTCTGAAGACAGTCAAGACTCAGTTTCAGTCTGACGATCTTCAAGACCCAAATCTCAGTCTGAAGACCTTCAAGACCCAAATCTAAGTCTGAAGACAGTTTGCAATTTTGACAGGCTGGACACAGGTTATTTTTATGGTTAAGGAAAGTAAGATATTGGATTTTATATTTCCTAATCTTAACCATGGAATATCTCTGGCTGTGATCGTGAGCTTGGAAGATTTATTCTTCAGATTTTATCCGTTGAAGATCAAGCTTATTTTTGGAATAATCTAATTTTGGGAACTCAAGATCCTGATTGTATGGGCGAACAGGATTGACGAGCTGCTGCCTACTTACATTTTCGGCGACAAGAAGATCACTTAAATTGATTCAGTCCAACGGGTATGGAGGCACGGAGGCTATTTAAGGTGGATCGGTGTTGCTCGGAAATAAGGAGAGACTTGGTAGAAAAATCTTGATGTTAGAATCTCTGAAATCACTTGATCTCTAAAATCTTTCATGTTCAAATTGTGTATCAAAGAGAGTTACATATAGTGCGAAAACAGCAGCAAGCTGTAGAAGAGACTGTCTATTAAAGAAGTCTAGTTCGTGAACTGTAACAGCTCTCAATTGCTACATAGTGATTACAGCCAGTCGACTGCCAGCGTGGAGAGTGGACGTAGGCTTGGAATAAGCCGAACCACTATAATCCTTGTGTCAATTCTCTTTTACCCTACTCTATTTACTTTATGAATACATGTTTTATTTGTTATTGATATATCTTTGATATTGACGTATTCTACCGCAAAAGATTCCAAAAGAATTCCGCAATAACCTATTCACCCCCCTCTACGTTGAGTCACTAGCCTATTTCAGACAGAAGTCAGGCACCCCACAATTGAGATGCCCTTAGCGTGGAGAGTGGACGTAGGCTTGGAATAAGCCGAACCACTATAATTCTTGTGTCAATTCTCTTTTACCCTACTCTATTTACTTTATGAATACATGTTTTATTTGTTATTGATATATCTTTGATATTGACGTATTCTACCGCAAAAGATTCCAAAAGAATTCCGCAATAACCTATTCACCCCCCTCTACGTTGAGTCACTAGCCTATTTCTGACAGAAGTCAGGCACCCCACAATTGAGATGCCCTGGGAAAAGTCGGCGCATCTCCTGTCAAGGCGACCGAAGAAAGGTTTGGGTCCTAGGCAAACCACTGATTGTTTTCATAGGCGACCAAAGAATGGTTCAGGTCCTGAAGAAGCAATCTCCTGTCACGGCGACCGAACAAAGGTTCGGGTCCGAGACAAACCACTGATTACTCTAACAGGCAACTGAAGAATGGTTCGGGTCCTAGAAGAGCAATTTCCCATCAAGGCGACCGAAGAAAGGTTCGGGTCTTAGACAAATCTTTATTGTTTTAACAGGCGACCGAAGAATGATTCGAGTCCTAGAAAAGCAACCTCTTCATATCACCAGGTAAGATGACACCTTGATACTTGCCAAACTCGGGGTTCACACCCTATCTCACTCACTCCCGGTAAGTAACTACAGGTATCTTCTTATCTGCCTTAGTATATGCAATGTTATATTGCTCTTTTTTTGCATAGAATAATAGGTCTCGAATAAAATATAATATGCTGCCCATGCTGGGTAAAATTTAGGCATCAGTTTGTCTTTAAATGCAACCTCTGCGAGCTCACCTTCAAAGAGGGCCAGCTATTGACGCCTAAATTTTTGTTAATTTTATTTTTTATCTTTATCTTTATTTTTTGGCTTTATTTCATTTTTTTTTGTCTAAAAACCGAAAAAGCTGAAAAAAAAACAAAAAAAAAACAGAAAGAAAACAGAAAAACAAACAAAAACGGACAAAAACATAAGGCAACCCTTTGGGCTTCCGCGGGCCAGCCCGCGCCCGGCCCGAACCGCACCCGACCCGGCTCACTGTCTCCTTCGCCCGACCGCGTGCGCATCACGCGCCTAAAGCGCGACGCCGGAGCAAGCACGATGAGTAGCAACGCACGTGAGGGTAAGGAGGAGTAGGCGGCCGACAGGACGCGTTGGATGGGACGCTGATTCGGCCGGTTGAAGTCGCGACGGCCCCCTCGGTCGAGCTCCATCGGCCGGCCCCCTCGGTCGAGCTCCATCGGCCGGCCGTCCCTCACCTATAAATACCCCCCGGCAATGATGGAGACACAGACGAAGAGGGAGAAGGCCAGGTCGAGGTCGCAGTCCTCGAAACCCCCACTGAGAGACTTCAGAAGGGGGCCGAGGGCCTACGACTTCGGATCCGAGCCCTCGCCTAAGAGAGAGAGAGAGAGAGAGATAGGAGAGGCGGAGGCACACCGTCGCCGCCACAGCACCACCGCACAGTTAGTCACCGTCGTCGCCGCCCTCGCCGTCTCCCTAACCCAGCCACCACCGCCGTCGCCGCCGTCTTCATCTTCACCGCCGCCGCGAACCCTCCTCGGTAGCGCCCAAATCGAAACCCTAGGGTTCCCGATTTTTCGGGTTGTGATCCCGGGTTGTCGGGTCAGACCCGGATCAAGAACCGGGTAGGGTTGCCGAGGAAACGGCGTCGTTTAACGGAGAGCGGAACGGGTCGCGAGGCGGGTCGAACGCGTGACCCGGCGCCTGTGGGTTGCGCGCGGGCCGGCTCCTCCACGGCGTCGTTTTGCAAGAAGCGAAACGGCGTCGTTTCCCAAGGCTCCATGGCGTCGTTTTGCAAGAAGCGAAACGGCGTCGTTTCGCGAGGCTCGCCACAACGTTGTTTCGCGAGGAGTGGGTCACTGGGTCGTCGGGGCAGGTCGTCGAGCCGGGTTGGGCGTCCACGCCCGCCACAATGCTGTTTTGCTATTTAAATTAAAAAAAAAAAAAAATTTTGGGCCCGCGTAACGGGCCCGTCTCGTGTTTCGGGGCTAGCTCGGGTCGAGTCCGACCAGGTGGATCCGACCAGTCGATTATATATTTATATATATTTATATATATATATATATAATATTTTAGTAATATTTTAAATAAATAATTTATTTTCAAAAATATTAAAAACCTTTTAATTTCCAAAAAAATCGAAAAATGTTAAAAAATGTTTTATTTTCCAAAAAAATCAAAAATAAAAATAAAAATAATTTATTTTCGAAAAATACTTAAAATATTAAAAATATTTTTATTTTCTAAAAAATCAAAAATATCAAAAATATTTCATATTTTCCAAAAAAATGTCAAAAATCCCAAAAATGCCAAAATTCATAAAAAAAAACCCGAAATTTTCATAAAATGCCAAAAAACTTGTATTTTTCCAAAAATACCCAAAAATCCAAAAAATCCCTCTTATGTCAAAAAAATGAGAAAAAGACCCAAAAATGTTTTTTCCCAAAAATGCATGGAAAATCCCTCAAATATCCAAAAAACCCTAGGGTTTAAGCAAGATTAGGTATCGAAAGGGCATTAGTGATTAACTAGTGTAGTCAAGTCCCCGATCCTAATTTCTCTGGTTGCGCAGGAGCGAGTATTTTTCCCAATATTTCGCTTGGGTTTCTAATCAACCCACCCCAAATCGATTAGTGGCGACTCCATTTTACAAATTAATTTGTAGGTTAAAAACTTTGACCATTAAAGTCGTGAATTGGTGGACTTGGGAGAGTCCGGGCATTAACAAATTTAGCCGAGCCATTAGCCTCCTTAGGCGCTCGTGCCCGATCACGGGCGACGGAAAAAAAAGAGGTCATGACAGATAACTTACAATAGGCAATCAAATATTTATCCGAAACTTCCTTTCATTCCACCCTTGCTCGGTTCGCTTTTGCTGCTTTATGCAACATCATTTGGAATGAGCGGAATAATATTCTCTTCGAGGGTATACTGCCCTCCCTCTCTGCCATGGAGATACGGTTGGAGAAGATTGTCAGGGACAAGGCTTTGTCCTTTCATTGGATTCCTCCCAGCACCACAAATCGTAGATTGTTGCATTGCTGACCAGCAAACCCTTCTTTTTGGCGGAATGATCCACTTATTGGTCAGTAGACCTTTTCGAATAAGAGGCTCTCTCTTTTCCTGTTCTGGTCAGAGGTCCTCCTCGGTTCGTGCTGCTGAAGGTGCTAGTTTGAATTCTCTAGTACAGTTGGCGAGCTGTCCTACCATTCCTTCATCTCCCTACACTTATGTAGTTGTTGGGATTCGGTTTTTTTGTAATCCCTGTGTAGGTTTTTGCTTTGCCATTATTTGGCTTTCTTATGCTCCTGTGTAGTTTGTTTTCTTTTACCTTGGCACCCTTTCACTCACTCTGACTGTTGTCCTAGAGAGTGCAAGTTCTTGGTGTCGAGTTTTTGTTATATAGCGTTCTTGTTGCTTTTGGCTTAAGTCAATATATATTTCTTACCTTTACAAAAAAAAAAAAAAAAAAAAAAAAAAAAAAAAGAGGTTTGGGAGAATTAGGGCTAATTGAGTACCATTGGTCCCCAATTTGACATTACTTTTAAACCTGCCCTTTTTCCCTAACATCTCGCACAAGAAAGAGGGCCTTGACAACTGGTGCCCGAGAGCTTAAAGTGGCTATCCACGGTGGTGATTAGATTTATATTAGCTTAGTTTAGTAATAAATTAGGCTAGTTTAGTTAACAAACATATGAATTGATAATCAAAATAACTTCGATTTAAGAAATACAGTCTAGTTAGAAAATAAAATGTCAAATTAGACTTAGAATCACTTTCTTAATAAATGATTAGCTTAGTTTAGAATAGTACATCATTTCTTAATAAAAAAGATGAAAATTTAGGCCCATCTTAATTTAGCTCGAATTTAGGAATTAGGCTTAATCTTTAGCATCGAGTTTGTGAGATTCATGTCCCAAAGCTTAAAATAAGACGATATAAAATTTTTTTCCCAACTTGGTCTTAGATAAGCTCATGAGAGATCTTGTCTCAGGGCTCAAAATAAAACTAGGTATTTCCTTTGCCCAACAAGTATTGGGTTGTCTTTCTCGTACTTTACTTCAAATCTTTCAATACTCAAATGTTTAAATCCCACATTTTTAATACATTGCTTGTTCTTCTCTTTTACTAATGGTTAGGGCAAATCCTAGGACCATAATAAATCCCTAAAAGAATTGCATGAACACTTAGTGACTCGAATGGTCTTTAGGACTTATAATTAATAACAAAGACCATTTGATAACTTAGGTGAACGTATCGACCAAATTAGGGGTATAGAATGGGTACTAATAGAACTATTAGTATAATCAAGTCCCTAACCTTAAATAATTTCTCATTACATAGGAAGTGAGACAATCTCCCATGTCTCATTTGGTTTTTAGCTAACTCCCAATAAGTTAGTAGTTACTCCTGTTTCACATAGAATGCTTTTAGGCTAAATGGAAACTTAAAATGAATCCAACATTGTGTAAGGTAAGGGTTCAAGAGAGCCCACACTTGCCTTTAGGCATTACCCCTAAACTCATCTTTCCCTCCATTGTGTTAGAAAAAGGGGTCGCAACACTATAAATAAAAAAAAAAAAAAATGAAGAAGACGAAGTGGATTCATCTAAGTGGAGGACATAGGATTGTGGCTTAAGATTATGGTGTTTTGGCGTTGAATGCAACAACAACAAAAAGGAAAGTGGATTGAAGCTCATGTATTCTGGAGAGGGATCGAAGAAGATTGCGCAAAAAATTGAAAAGAAGAAGAAGAAGAAATAACAAAAACAAAAAAAGGAGTGAAGCCCAAGCCCATAAAGCATCCAGAGCTCGGCCTCTCTCTCTCTCTCTCGCGGGATGTTAAAAAGACGTGAGCTTAGATCTTACTGAATTTGTTTTGATGGGCACACAGAGCTGAGACCACACTTTGAAAAAATGCTCTAGCTCCGAACCGCTTATTCAAGTCGGAGCCGGCCTTGGCCAACTATCTGTGTCGAGTGGTCCCTGTAAGAGTTTTTCTTACGTGGACAATATTAAACAATATTGTAATTTATTATTTTATGGGATTAGTCTAATAAGGTGAGATAAAATATTTCTTAATTAGTCTAATATGATACTAGTTAGCGGTCAAGTTCAACTCAGCCCCTAATGAGAGGATCTAGCTAAAAAATTTATAAATGGTGCTCAAGTTTTTTCTCTAACCTTGACACACAATAATCCTTACATAAGGAACCTTTACCAAAACGTTAAAGGTGATGAGTAATCCTATTGAGCCAATGATACAAACGACAATAGAGAAGAAGCTCTTGAGTTTAGATAGTTGTTATTTTGTATCAAAAACGATGGATTTCAAATTAGGTGTGCAAATTTTTTTACTTGATTATATATGTGTTCTTAATTTTAGTCATGGAGATAATGGGATGTGATTTTCGTGACTTGCATGTGGTACAGAGCAACCATAGCCTATAACTCGAACGTTTGGATTTTGCCCTTTCTTGTGATTTTTTTTTTTTTTTTTTTTTTTTTTTGTGTGTAGACAAACCACATAAACGGAACGAGCTCGTTGAGACAAGCGTTTTCATATGTGGCATGCCACCGAGAACACTGCACACATTGCCATGATTTATTGATAATATGTATAAGGTTCAACATATATCAATGAATGAAGCAATGTAATTTGCATGGCAAGTAATTTAGTAACAAATCACTTTTGTCATCACATCTAAAATCATATGTATAAGCATAAGGCATCTTATTAATGGCATATGATAGCTTCTAGAAGTGAATTTGGGGAAAAAATAAAATCAAAGGAGAAATTCATGTAAAAGAGCAGTGAAACCTATAAGCATAATGCATCTTATAAGCACAGGATGGCTCTTATATAAGAAAGCAAAAACTAACGAAGGATGAGTAACATGAAAAGGAGAATCAAAACCGTAGTAATTCTGCTCCTTCTTGCGTGCAATGGTATAAAAGGCGATTCAAACACATTTGTGGCATACAAAATCTCTAATGGAAACACAAGGCAACCTTGTACATTGACATTGTCGATGATCTCCTTCAAGATTTTATCAACCAGACACCAAAGTCCGGCTACTACAATTACTTTAATGAGAGGCGCCGAGTCTTTACGGATACTTACTATGGCCACAAAAAATGCAATGGGATTCTCTCCTACAAAGTTTGCTATTTGTGCTTAGGTATGGCTAGTAGTATTCTACAATCAACATGCCATTGGACCACTAGCCCACAAGTTGAACTCGGGGGTTGTAGAATTCGGTATGAAAACTATTTCTTCTACGATAATTAGCAAGCACATAAGACATGCATCTCGGGATTGGACAAATTATGGCAGAATTTATCATACTAGATAGCTTGAAAGGTACGCAAGATAAAAATTTACGGGCCTTTCTGCCACGACTTCAGGCTTTGAGCTTCTGATGCGTTATGAGCTAGGTAGGGAGCACCACTGAGTGCCTCCGGTTCTTCCTTTTTGTGCCCTATTTCGGGCTAATCAAACTGGGTTTCATCGTTACCTAGTGAGTGCGAGTTTTGGCCCCATCCATCTATGCTCTGTTATCTTGGTTTGTTGTTTGTTGATCATCGTGAGTCTTGACGTGAGTTTGAGCCTCGGTCGGTTCGATTCTTCCCTTTTTAGCCAGTGTGTTTCAAGCGTTCGATAGAATGCCCATGTGAGTTCCATTATTTCCTTTTCCATTAGTGGCCCGGTCCCATCCCCCAAATAATATTCGTCTCGTTCTTTGGTGGTGAATTGACCTTGGCTAGAGTTTTAGGGCCTTCCATGGTGTCGTTGCGCCTCGGCCCCTCTCCGTTTTGTTGCTTAGGGTATCCGGTTTAAGGTATATAGTTTTTGTTCGAGCGAAAAGCTGCCCGAGCTGGTCGCGCCCGCTTGGGTGGTTGGCTAGGTGGAAGGTCGGTCGAGGCACGCATGCGGCGGGACTAAGGCGAGCGATGCCGCTTGCTCCAATCGGCCTCATCATGGTAAAGCAGGGGATGCAAGAGGGAGTTGGGTTGGCCAGGCTACGGTCGGTTCAGTCTGCTCTTGTGTCTAACAAGCTCGGGCTTGTTTTTTCTTCGGGCTGGCTGCGTCTGTGCCAAAGCAAGGCCATTGGACCTGTTTAATTTTAGTTTAGGTTTTTCGTTTTGGGTCGGGCTTAGTTTATTTAGGTTTATTTTTTCAGGTGGGTTTGTTCTTGAGCCGGATCTAGCTAGAGGCCTGATTTTGGACTCGACTGGGCCCACTCGTTAAGCCCAATCCGACCGAGGGCCTACGCCCTTAGGACCGCGGTCCATATTTACGGATTAAAATTAATTTTTAAAAATATTTTAAAAAATTCAAAGATATTTAGAACTTTAAAAAAAAATATATTGAAAAAGCTTTAAAATTGGTTTTTGAGTAGTTTATCTCTTACAATAGGGTTTGAATGTTTTGAATAAACTTTTAAGGTTTTACCAGATCACCTCTTATATTAGGAGATAGGTTGAAAATCAGTCCAAACTGCTTGATAAATATCTTCTTGAAATGAGCAAATTTAGGTATCAAAAGAGCATTAGTTGACTAATTAGTGTAATCATGTCACGACCCTAAATTATATTAGGAGATAGGTTGAAAATCAGTCCATACTTCACTTGAATTTTTGTCGACTCCAATAAGCTAGTTGCAAGACCTCATTAGAAAATCCTCATTTTGTTAATTGAAGCCAAAATTGAATAATCTAACGTCACGCGAGGTAAGGATTTGAGAGAGTTCAAGTCTAATCAAGGGCCGTAGGCCAATCTTTTTAGTAATACCTTTAAATCTATATTTTTTTTTCCTTCTAGACAAAAAAGATAGGTCGTGACAATTAATTAATAAGTCTTATGGTGGACCAAAGATGGTCTCTTTGTTTCATTAGCTTGGAATTTTAAAAAGGGTTCGCTAGGGTCAAAACTGAAGGCTTGGGTTGGAGTTGTAAGGAGGTTTAGAATTGTAAAAGGTTTCGCTAGGGTCAAAACTGAAGGCTTGGGTTGGAGTTGTAAGAAGGCTTGTTTAGCATCAAAAGTGAAGGCTTTTTGAAAACAAATGTGGAAATCTTTTAGGGGCTATGATATATGAATAGCTTTCTTGTCTCCAACTAAACTAATATGTTATGGTGCATAAATGGCCGAGGCTGACACATAGGCATCCATAAACATTAGTTAAGCTGAAAGGTCATTTTTCTTATTTGTTAGCATTAGATTTTAGCTTTTCCTTACAATTTATTTAATACTTCCTTGATAGCCATTTATTATTTTAATGGTTGCATGCACGCATAATCATATCACATATTAGTAGATATGTTTAAAATCTTAAAATAATTAAATTCATAATCTGTCCATGGAATGATAAAATCTTAAAATAATTAAATTCATAATCTGTCACTTTAACAGGATAAAAGCATTATAAATAGCCACCTTGGGGAGAGCAAAATGTGCCAAGCCAAAACTACTGAGTGCCTTTCTAATACTGAGAATGAGGAAGGTCTTGCTTCTTGTTTGCGCTCTATTGATCTCGTTCAGTCTTCTCCTCCTTCCTTTCACCGAAGCTCGAGCACTCCTACAAAAAGGTGAACTCTCTCTCTCTCTCTCTCTCTTCATCATTTCAAATCGATGTGTATTCGCTGAATAATTTATGATGAATCTTCTACATGAAAACGTAAACAGGACGTGTGACTCCGCCAGGGAGTAGTTGTCGCCAAGGATATACACCGTGCACACCACCATCTCCGCCATAATGGATTGAGACCAGGGAGCCAAATTAAGCTGCTCATGACAAGGCGTCCAAATATGAAGTCACGACTTTGTCATTGTGAACGAATAAAGACGGGAGCGAAGTCTATTACTTGATGGAGCCTCGTTTCCAAACCCAGAAAAAGGAAAAATTAAGGAACGGATACAAGGTGTCTCAAGATTCGTCTTTTCTTTCAAAAATTAAAGTAATGAAGTATCTAGACGTATGTGTATTAATGTGCTTTTGCTGCAATCTTATTGTTGAATAAACTTATTAGAGTATTTACATATTAAATTGCACATTTATTTAATAGTTTAAATTTTTAGAATGATTGACATATTTTTCTCTAGAAAGAAGATTATTCTCTACTTGTTAAAAAAAAAAAGAGAGAGAGGTATGAAGATATTCTTAATGCATACAACTTACATATCCTTGGAAAGGAAACCCAAAAATAGGGATACTTATCGGATCCTCAATGTTTTCGGGTTCATCACCAAAAAGCAAGAGTGTGTTAACTTTGATTGAGGGTCGCCCTGCTCATCCAACAGATATACCATTAGTGGGCTGACAGGACTGCGTTCTTTATTTTAACGTGCAAGTACCCACACAACCTAGCCCCCATAGCCCTCCCCCCCCCATTTGGTCAATATATTTTTTTCGAGCCCCCGAAGCCAGGTCTATCCTTCTAAGTGTTTCACGTCAAAGAATACTGAGGTCTGCAAGTCCGCCAGATCAAATAGTTTTAGAACTTGCTTAGGTCCAAAATATCCTTCTTATTTATCAGCAAGATAATTTCATTGCAAAGATGCGTACCTCTGTACCAAGGTGCGCTATTGTGACAATGGGGTCATTTGTAATTTTTCTTATGATTGGAAAAATATAAAACGACATATTTTTGTTTTGTGGAAAAGCAAAACAGGTGGTAAACAAATATAACTTCTTATCGAAGCTCCGGCATTCTTAATTAAGAGGACTTTCGTGCAACTAACAACAGAAACACCAAAACCCCATTAAACAAAGTCAATGTCCAATGAGCCAGAGCATGCTGCTAATTTTTCTGATATTTCATGCAAGGTGAAATACGACGGCTCTCAGAGTTCATGTAATTTGGTTGAGGAGTTAGGAATTCCTGTTCAGGAAAGATTACCTGTTCAAATATCACCATCAACATGATGGGTTGAGGCTGCTTGTGCGGGTCGAGGGTCTAGACTTAACTAATTTATAAGCACGAAGGGTATTTAATGGATCTTCAGGTAGACTGACCTTGGCACTTGAGTCCCTACCTCATAAGAAAAGTAAAACATGATTAAAAATAAAATAAAAATAAAAATTGAAAGATGATGTTTTAAGTAACTCAAGTTTCTAAATAAAGTGTAGCCATTTGTTTCGATAAGACACATGAGAAGCCAAACAAATCTAGATCACTTGCGTTGGGCATTAGAAAAGAGCAAAAGACATGTCGGCCCTCAAATTATTCAAGATCCAAAGCTTCTCAATATTGCTTCATATCACTGCGATGGATTATTGCTCTAATTTTGACCACTCCCAAATCTATGTATATATTCTTATTTTTTGATTGTCTGCAACTTAATTTTTGTCGAACTTATAATTTTTAAACCTGATTCTATAGCCTTGAGGCTGAAGTTGAGCGCGATGTTTGACTGATGACACGTCCGTATCAATTGAGTCGTGTTGTGTACGCACGCGTCACAATCCAGATGAGTGAGTATCCCATCGATGCTCCATGGCCATAGCATAGTTGAGTCAAGAAGTCTTCCCTCTCATTATAATAATTGAAGTGGGAGTTGAAGGTACTGTGTAGGGGTGAGTATTGGTCCAGGATCAACCCTAGACCGACCCTGGATCGGTAGGGTTACCAGCCCAACTCTACCGGTCTTGGTTTGGTTCCCATGGAGACTGGGTTGATCTTTGGTCCAAGAATTCCTAGACGGTCCTTGGTCCTGAGAGTTCCGAGTCGGTCTAATCCGGACCAACCCTATTATATATATATATATATATATATATATATATATGATATATATATATATCTAATATACTATTTATATATATATATTTTTTTTTTTTTGGTGACCCAGGGAACCCCGTAAGCCGACAGCCGGCGAGCAAACCCTGGGGGAGCGACTGCGGGACCCACCACCACGCAGTACTCGGGTAAGAATCCCTAACGACGTCTCTGGGATTTGAACTTCTCCCCTTCGTGAGGGGGAGAGAGCCCAAGCCAACTGCGCCGCTGCGGGCGGTGGTTACTATTTATAATTTTTTATATAAAGGAAATCTTAAAATAAACAGCGTCAACAACATTGAATAGCTCTTTTATGAGGAGTTCAAGTAATTTTACATTATTCTTTAATAACTTATGTTTTTAATATCTTTTACGGCGTTAATAGTCATAATTTACGAATGAGGAAAATGTTTTTGTGAGGAGTCCTTACGGCATCCGAAAAGGCATCTTATGGCATCTCTATTTAGTATTCATTCTCTTTTGTTTTATTTGTCCTCTTAGTCTTCAATTTGCTAAAATCGAAAAAAATAACTTCTCCGCTCGTCATTTGACACTCGCCTCTCTCGCTTTAAGTCACTCGTGCCACTCATCGCTCGATGCTCGCTTGGCTTGTTGCTCCCCGTTTAACATTCGATACTCATTCTGTTTGACGCTTACCCCACTTGACCCTCATCGTTGCCTTCCTTAGTTGACTTTGCTTATCATCGAACCAATTGAGTCAATACGGTCCTTGATTGCCCTTTCAAAGAGTACAAAAAATGAAATAAAAAATTATTAGTTAGTCCTGGGTCGATCTTGAAACTAGACCAAACCTATTGGGTCAGTCCGGTCCTCAATCGTTTTTTTAAGGAGTACAAAAAATGAAATAAAAAATTATCATTTGGTCCCGCGTAAACCCTGGAATCGGACTGAACCCATTGGTTCGGTTTGGTTCTCGGTTCCAAGCTCAATAGAATCGGTTCTCAATCCCAAAAATTGAGAATCGGCACTGTGCGAATTGGTCTTAGGATTAGAGGGTGGACCGACCCAACCCAGGTGGACCGGCCTAACCCAGACCATGCTAACCTCTAGTATTGTGGCATGACAAAGAAGTGCAATTAGTGCAGTTGCAATAATGTGGTATGAAGCCATGTGTCTCTTACCTCCTTTCCTTGATGCTACTCATCCTATATTGCTCCATAAATAAGGGCTATGTAGAAGAGATAGATGCTTCTCATAGGTTTCTCCACTCTTTTACATGGATTTTCTAGCAGCTTTGCTTCTGGGATATATCAACAGCCAAGTATGTATTAGACGATGAAGTTCTTGCTCTAGCAATAGTTTAGAAAACTTTTCACTCATCAAGTTAGGCAGTTAACCACTAGGGTTTGTCTCAGTGGCTACCATTCCAATGTAGAAAGGGAAAATAAGAGGTTCAAATCCCCACCTTTTCATTGGGGTTGGGGTGGGGACAAATAAGTTTTAGGAGTGAGTTTAGACTCCCACGCCCTACAGGAGGCAGGACAAAAGTCTGAGAGTGAGTATTAAAGTAGGAATAAAGTATGACTGACCAAAAAAAAAAAAAAAATTAAGCAGTTGTCATTGTCTTATTTCATTGAAGACATTTCATGCCGCCCCTCTTATTGCATCTAGTCTGGAGTCGATGGACTTTTTCTTGATCAGCCTCTTCCGAAAGATCCATTTCTGTACCATCGGAGCTTAAGTTGATATGATAATCTTACGTTGTAAGCATTTTTTTCCCTTTATTTTGGGCAAGCATATTTGCACCGACGCGTATCATTTAAAGATAACAATCTTTACAAAAGTAATAACCTTTTTCTGAATTTTCCTCATTTGGATAAATGCCCTCGAGCCTACGTGGTATAAGTTTTGAAAATTACGAAAGATGAAACCAAAAGGGATGGAGTTTCATGGTGATGCTTATGAAGCCTGTGGAGTAGAAGTTTTCATGGCTCTTCTGAAACGAAAGGAAGGGTTGAAGTCAGACAAATGGGTCTTTGGCTGGCCTTTCAATTTACGACTTTCGCAAGGAAGGGTTGAAGTCGGACAAATGGGTCTTTGGCTGGCCTTTCAATTTACGACTTTCGCAGCCACACCGCCTTTTACTTTGCTTTTAGTTAATTTCAAGTCCTTTGCCGCATGTCCATTTTTAAGCGAATTTGACTAGGTGAATGCGCACACACCACATCAATCCCTGACATTGTACTATGATACTACTGAATATTCTCCTATTTTACCACCTCTAGCTGCATCATCCCTACACGTCTGAGACACTAAACACTCAGCCACCAATATTTTTCCCAGTATCGCATGCTCTATAGCAATCAATCGAGAGGCGTTTCCCGGAAAACGTTCCCAACTTTGGGAGCTGAGCGACGCTAACAGGTCACGTCCCCGAAAGGAAGTCCCCGTTAACCCCTTTTTTCTTGTAGTGATGCGTGCTTGTACCTTAAGAAGCTGTCCACACTTTGATGACAAGCTCGTTCTCGGAGAGTTGGACCATAAGAACTCTGAGCTTATGCTCCTCCTACGCAGGCTCCACCTCAGCGGAACGAGAGGGCCATGTTTTTCCATCAGCCTCAACCTCCATGTTACATGAATTCACAATCCACAAGATGAAGCAAACTAAGCCACTTGCAGCCACCCAAGTCTACACTCTTTCTTGACCATATAACAGATAAGTCCCCCACAGAAATGAAAAGCATCATTCATAACAATGAACATGAATTGAAAGAAAAGAAGGTTAATTTAGTGCATCACGCTTTCGCTCTGTAAAAATGTGCTCTACATTTTATATATACATATATAGCTTCAGATGAACTCAAAATGGCATAAAGGTAGGGGGTTAGAATTTCCCAGATTCCAACCATTGCACATGATATCCCAGATTTCATCACAAATTGCAGTGTTATGGCGGAGGGTGGGAATTTCTCACAGTGAAGTCAATGCAATGATATCAGGATACAAAAACAAACTTCAGGTTTACCTCTCCACTACCTATCCTCTTCAGTGCTATCAGAATTCTTATCAGAGTCAGAACCACTATTGAAGCTGAGGATTTCTCCATCATCCTCTTGAGCAAAATTCAAGTTCAGTACATAAGGTTCGATCAATTTCCAAAACCACGTAGAATTGCTTCCTAGTAGACCTATCCAATACACCTGTCCTTTCCTCTTTACCCTGCAATCCAAGGACTTTGCTTTTAATGCCTTAACAACTCTCTCAACTCCTTCTTGACTTCCTCTAAGTTTAAGCAATAAATCTCCTGATGACATCCTGGAGCCCCCATACATGTACCAGTACGCAAGGGCGCATGGTGACAACCACCTATGTATTAACTTTGGAATCACTGGTTTCCCTCTGGGCCAAAACTGATCTGCATAGAAACCGAAATATGAATGGCAAATCGTGGAGAAGCTATTTGGTATTTCATTGGAATTATCATCTAACTTGCAAGAAGGATGTAGCCACTCATGGTAATGCTCGTAGATATGTCTCTTCAGAGCAGAATGCATCCCAGAATTCTCATTAAACTTGAACCTGATCATGTGGTTTTTTCTCCGCTCATCAGAATCGATTTGTAGACCACCTAAGAGCATACCCACTAAAATTTCCCTTTGCTCTTTGGTCAGCTTGAGGCTCACTGGCTTCTTAACTGCTTTTCCTCTCAAACTAAGGATAGGGTCAAGCTTTTCCATTGAGGCCGGTTCAATTTCATACTTTTTCTGACACATTAGATGGTACACTTTTTCTGCCTTCACATAGTCCCCAGCAGACAAATAACCACTTAAAATTGAGTTGCAATTACGTCCACTGATGCCAATAGCTCCGCTACTATGCATTTCACTAAAAATCTCCTCGGCTTTGCTAATGTCACCAATCCTCACCAAAGAATCCAAGTAAATGCCATATATTACACGATTTGGCTGACACTTCTCTAGGCACTGGGAGAAAGCTGACTCCAGTTTATCATGCAGGCCTAAGTTGAAATACATATTCATCATGTCAATAAAAGAAGGACCGAGGGGCTTTAGACCACTATTCTTGAACTCTTTCATGAGAGATTCTGCCAATTCCACATCTTGAGCTTTACAAATCACCTCTATAATTTTATGGTACGCCGCCACGGTAGCCGAACCCAAATGCTCCTGCATCTCCCTGAATAAATTCAATGACTTCATGTGCTCTGCAACCTTTGCATAGACTTCCATTTTGTACACATAAGCTAGAGAAGGAAGCTTATCACCCAAATGCTGAAGTTTGAGCCAAACCCTTTCAGCTTCATCCAAATTTCGCTCCTTAGAGCAAGCCCTCAGTACAGACAAAAGCACCTCTCGAGTCTCTTTAATTCCAGATTCATGCATCTCCTTTCTAAGTTCAGCGATCCGCACTCCATCTATAGTGTCCTGATAGCTATGCAGCCATATGAGACCTCCATAAATATCCTTGTGTATTTCGAGCCTAGATGTCACCAAATTATGGAATATAAACTCTGCTTGCTTGAGATGATGCTTTGACAAGGCTCCCGAGCCGCTCACCAGAGCTCTGAATAGAGAGTTGTGCAAACTAAGTTGAGGCTGATACCCTCCTAACTGGATCATGCGATTGTAAATACCACATGCCTCCTCGAGACAACCTTGGATGGGTGCACTCAGATATGCAACTACGAGAACGTGGAAAGTAGATTCACTTGGAACCCGTCCCTGGTTTATAATGTCATCGAATATCTCCCTACACTTGGCGAATTTCCGGTTCTTACCCAAGTAATCAGCGAGCTTCGTCGCAAGTGCAAAATCAAATCTATACCAATGTTGCTGCATCATCCACTTGTACACCTACAACGCAGTAATATACTTCAAAGTCGTGAACATCAATTTTGCAACAAATTGAGGAGGCAGAAGTCCTAATTGTTAGAAAAGAAACTAACATGCCCAGAAAACGGGTGAAAATTCAAGAACCAAACCCACATACCTTGAAGGCGGTCTCGTTCTCCCGGATCCTCATACAGTGAACGGCCACATAGGTGGCATCCTCCTGCCTCATCCACTTCCTCTGCGCGTTCAGAATCCTCACCAGGGTCCCGCCCTTCTGCGCCGGCAACTCCTTGCACAGCCACGCCAGCTTCGCCCGCCGCCACTGCTCCGGCACCTCCTCCAGCTCCCTAACCTCCACCGCGGGGGGCGGCGACGCCAGTTGCCTCATGTCGCTCCCCACGGGCCCCACATCGAAGCTGAACCCATCGGAGTCACCACCCCTGCTCGTGAAGTCCCAGTTCTCGTCCGAATCGGGCCCGTCCACCACCTGCTCGACGGAACTACTCAGCGAAGCGGGGGAGACGCGGGGAGAGACCAGGAGGAAGGGCCGGGAGAAGGGAAGGCGGAGGGTGGCGAAAGAGAGCCGCCGCGACTGGCTGAGGAGCAACAGAGCGTTGCGCCCGCCGCCGCCGCCTCCGCGGGCGATGTGTCGGTGGTGGTGGAGGGAGAGGGAGAGGGAGAGGGAGCGGAGGAGAGAGAGGGAACCGCGCATGGATGAACCGGAGCTCGCCGGAAGGGCGGCGGCGGCGGCGGCGGCGGCGGGGAGGGGAGGGAGAGAGAGCTCAGTTGCCGTGGCGCCCAGGAGCATGTCGTATCGAGCTTCCGCTCTGCGCGGCGGCCGGATGAGGAAGGGATGACCATGGCCAGTCGGGAAGATGATGAAGAGGGAGCAGATAAACTTTGCCTAATCGAAAGGGCTACGGGCCCATGGGCTAGGCCCAATTGCATCGTGCCCAATGCATTCATACGGAATTCAGTTTAATTTTGTTTAATTTTCAAGAAAATTGTTCAGAAAGTCAATGATATTGGACGGTGATGGCTAACAATTCAGTCATAAATCTTTTGACAACTTACTAATTCAAATCTAAATATTTTAATTGTGTTAATTTAGTCATAAACATTTGGGTTAATATCCTAAACAGGTATACTGTGACAAATTAACTCCAAATTATTTGTTTGACTATTAAAAACCCCAAACTGATACATTTGTGACAAATCTATCCCGACTGATCATAAAAAACCCTAAACTTGTACATTTATGACAACTTTACTTCAAAACTAATTTATTCAATCGCCAAAAACCACAAACTAGTATATTTGTGACAAATGTACACTCGGTTAAATTGGATGAATACTACAAAAAAATTAATATATATATAAACTATGATAAATTGAGAGTAAAATTCCAAAATGATATACTACTTAACTGTTACATGTCATTCAACTTAATTATTTGACGATAAAATTTAATAGAAACTAATAGATGGTAAATTTGTCACAAGTGTATTAGTTTTGGATAAATTTGTCAAAAAATGTACCAATTTGGAGTTTTTAATGGTAAAAAAAATTAGTTTGGGATAAATTTATCATAAGTGTACTGGTTTGAGGGTTTTTTAAGATATTAACTCTAAACATTTTAACAACTTATCATTCTAGCTTTAAATCTTTTAACAAATTACCAATTTAGTCATTCCGGTTAATTTTGATCAGATATCGCTAACGTGATGGCCTAGTCAACCTCGGCCGTCCTAAGTAGTATAACCAGCGCCAATTTGGACAATTTTGAAATTTTTAAAGCAAGTCTAAACACATTAATATCAAGTAGGATCTACCACCATTTCGATCCACTATCACCTTATGCTATCACTATAAGTACTCTTTTTTTGGATGAGCCAAATCGAGCAGATGGTGATCATGTAAGATTGTGATCATTTGGGCTGTGTATTTTCCCTGTGGATCACTCAATTGAGTCTTTCCCATACGTCCAATCGATACAAGACTTCAATAAGGGTGCATAAATGGTGCTAGGTTTTTCAGTAGAAGAATCCACCGGACCCAAACAATTCAGCCTTGATTTTATTGGACCAAGTTTGTGATGTCATGACCTTCCCGAAAGTGAATTACCCAAAAGAATGCTAATGGAGTATTAAGTCCGAAGACTTAGCACAAACCTTCTTAAGTCCTATCAATCGCAACTTGATATTAAAAAATTAATCCATTTAAACATGCAATCTAATCAATTTGGAGCCGTCACTAATCAATTAAGGTTGATTAGAAACCCAAGGAATGTATTGGAGAATACTTTACTTTTGCGAACCAGAGATTCAATAGTTTCAGGGACATGATTACACTAGATTAATTTAATGCATTTTCGGTATCTTTTCATCTTAATTTCAAAAATATATTACAAGCATTCTTGATTAATTTTAGTCTAAGCCATTAATATGCAAAAGGTAGTCATGCGGGTGCACAATCGATAAAATAACATTCAATAAACCCAAGTGACAAATTGTAAAAAATTATGACTAACCTTAAGCAAAACAAACTGTAACTTTCTTAAGGTTTATTCTCTAAAAAAAGCCTACAAAAAAAATGTTAATTAAAAATACATGCCCTAAACATGATTTCTAAATGATATGACACTTAATTCTTTTATTTTTTTTAAATGTTAATTATGTGCAGTCTTAATCTAAATTTAATATGCATGATTTTTACTCTAATGACATGTGAGATGCAATCCATATGACATAACTTGAACCATCACAATATGTGTGCAATCTGATTTACATGATTCTAAATATGCATGTGTTACATAATGAATGACATGGTAATTTTATGTGCATGCATGTTCTTTTCATGATTTTTCTTTTAAAAATAATGCAATTCCGATAAATTCTTATATATATAAATAGGATTAATTATGAATTAACCATATTAATTAACCAAGCAAATTACCTTTGTGTTTTCCTTTTAAATGGATAAAAAAACTAACTCGACTTAATAATTTTTATTCAAAAGAAAGTGATCATACATACAATGCAATATATATATATATATATATATATATATATATATATATATATATATATTATTAACTAAATCGAATATTGCATGAAAAATCGATTATTAATCATGGTCAGACTGCATCATGGGGAATACTAAGACATTGAACCTAAAACGTATGACTCACTAACCGACGCACAACATATGGCATGCATATTATGAAATCTATATGACCTAAATAACGTTTTTATTCAGTTTTTTTTTTAAAGGAAAATTATCCTAATTCCACATGAATTTTAAAAATCAACATGCGTTGCATTAAACATGAAATATGTACGGACCGAAGTTCTAGATATGACATATGATGCATGAAATGCGATGTGTACATAATGATTAATTATCAAATGATACATCCAAATATATGTCCTATTGATAATTCACCAGTACAATTCAATGACATATTATCTTAATGCAAATTAATTATGCATTGCAAACAATAAATTTTCCATGGAAAATCAAAATAATCAAAAATCTGTTCTGACGTCTCGAGGTTCAATATTCTTGATTATTATGATTTAATGTGACAAGCTTCCTAATTGGATAGTGTCAAAATGTATCAAAGCAAATTAAGTCAGAATTGACATATATATCACAAACTAGGAAACTAAATCCTTGAACTGAATTGAGTCTAAGGAGATTACCTAATTCAAGTCACGGCTTTTACAAAGACGGCAACAAGGCTTGCAAACTGACGAAATTGGGGGGTATGACAAAGCCTTCACTGATGCTTGATGAGTAGCAACAAGGCTTGCAAACTGACGAATTTGGGGAGGAGGCGGGGGGGAGGGGGTTATGACAAAGCCTTCACTGATGCTTGATGAGTAGCTAGTGATTGAGAGTAGGTAATCCAGCAACGATTACACCACCTTGGGGTCTAGCCAATGCAACGAGAACCTATATAGAAAAGAATCAATACACCACGTTGACTGGATGTTGGCTAAAACGTGTTGGAGGCTTCATTGGGGATGCAATTGCTGCTGGAATGCCTCTTGGAGTTGACCCTTCAATACTGGACTTGCTGGACAGATTTGAATGAAAGATGGTGATGCTTGACCGGGAACTCGTCGGGAAGTAGCAAGTGTCTTGGGAAAAAACTGCTGTTGTCAATGGGATCGGCTCATTTCAAGGAGCAGCAAACTTCGTCGTCGGGATTCCGAAAGGAATGTCCTGTTTGTCATGATGTTGATGTTGTAGGAGCTCGCGGGAGGACTAAAACCGAATAGCGACAATGGACGTCGAGAGCCAGTATCCCTTCATCTGGGAAGCGGTTTCGAAACAGCGTGTGGTAGCAACACAGACGCGATGGCAATCGTGGAGTGTGATGGCTATTGATAGCAAATCATAGAGGAAAAGAAAATTTCTCCATGGCTTTTCTCTCTCGCAAGTACTCTTTCAAGAAACTTTCCCTTATAATTTTTCTCTCCCTTCTCTTTCCTCCCTCCATGTCACTCACGAGCACTCTTGCCAATTTCTCTCACCTTTTGCCCCCTTCTCACGACCACTTTGCAAATTTCTCTCACTTTTTTCCCCTTTCAACTCAGGTCCCTTCTCACGACCCTTTCACCCCCTACTTATAGAGAGAAAAAAAAAAAAAAAAAGGTTATCTTGCGAGTGAAGATTTTCCAATATAATTACATATATTCACTCAACCGTCAATGATAATATTCAGAAAAGAAGGGATATGCTCAACAAGAAAAAAGGCTTTATTATTCAAAATATAAAATCTTCCAAAATCTTCTCATTTTTTCTATTCTTTCTTTTGTATTTTCTATTATCTAGAACATTTTTTTTTAGAACAAATTTAAATTAGATAAGTTTGGTACTAAATATTATTGTTACCTAAATGCAATGTTATGAAATGCTTAATATAATTTGGACATTTTTATATGATGAACAAATATAAAAGTTAAAATTTAGGTATCAACAGATGGCCCGAACCAAATGAGCAAAACTTGGCTTGGATGACTTTTCTAGGGCAGGGCTGGCTCAGTTCGACCCAAGCCCAAAACAACCGTGTATTTCTATATATAAAGAAAAAAAAACCAAAAAAATTAAAAGATCACGTCCTACACAAGAGAAATACCAACATATAGCAAGATTTCTTTGCAAGAACTCGTCATTTAGCAAGATCTCTTCTCGAGAATGAAAAGAAAGAGCGAATTTGTTCGTGAGAAAATCTAACCTCGGTTGCCTGGCGCGGCAGTTGTGCTTATGATGCTCGAGACGTCACTCGTGGCTGTTGGAATGGTGTTCGCAGTGGTCGTGTGGTGGACACGTCGTCTGTTACTGGGGGAGACGAGCGTTGTGAAGGGGAGAAGATAAAGCCCCAGACTAGAGCAGATGACAATGATAAATGCAACCCTTGATCTCTCGACAATTTCGATTAGGGTTATCAACTATTTTAAAATTTGTTTTTTTCCTCACATCACCTTTTCTCTTGATTTCATTAGTTCAATAACTCAGTTGTATACTAAATTCAATTGAAAGATTCAAAACTTATTTGGTTTAACTTTGTTCTTCTTTATTTTATTCCATTGTTAATCTCTAGTTGATTTTAAATAGGTTTTTTGTTTTTTTTTTTGTTTTTTAAACTTTCATATAGTTACTTTTTCCATATTACCTTATTCTAATTTCTTTGGTTCCATAATTTCATCAAACACCATGTTCATTTGAAGGATTCGAGATTTGTTTTGGTTCAACCAATTCCATTGCTAAATGCAATTCCTAACTTCAGTTGAATTTCATTAGGGTTTTTTTTTTTTTTTTTTTTTTTTTTTTCACTAAAGGGTTACTTGCCATTATAACGTTGCACACTCACCCACTTAGTATTCTGCATGTTTCATGTGGGCCAAGTCCTCGAAATGAGTAAACTCATCAAGGAATACAGAAGGCAGAAAGATGGAGACGGCTCAAACAGCTCGGAGGATAACACTGAAGAAATAATTACTCAGAAGGGATATTACTTATGAAATTGTTATGAACCCTAGCCTATCTAGTGTTCCTAACGCAGTTTCTTCGCCTACATGGACTCGTAATTTTGAAACGTCTATGGGATATTTCCACCAAAGATCCAAGCAGAATCTTAAACGTTCTTTTTTTTTTTTTTTTTTTTTTTTCATTCCTTGAATGCATAATTCCTTGTAGGAGGTACAATTTATAGATTTCATAAAACCAATGAATTTTATTATAAAAGGAAATGGAAATACTAATAATGCAAATTGATCCAGCTATAATGATAATTGATTCAGCTACTAATTCTCTTCCATTTTAAGCTTCCCTTAATTTTTGCTTCCATCGCCAAAATTCATCCTCCCTTTAATTGGTCTAAAAATCTTCATTCTCTGTCCCAGATTCCATATTACGCTTTCCTTGATTTTTGCTTCCATCCCAAGAAATCGTCCTCTCTTCAATTTTGGCCTGAAAATCTTTATTCTCTGTGCAGATTCTTGCTTTCCACTTTGGATATATATCTTGACTGCGACATCTCCCCCCGGTCAAAGTTGTCCTTGTTCTCAAGGACAAAAAGGTGCGGGAATTGGCCCGAGATTGTGTCATCGTCTTCCCATCTGGCATTAGCTTCGTCCAATCCCTTCCATTGAATGCGAACTTCTTTTCGGCCTCGGTGGATTCTATTGGCAAGCACGAACTCGGGCTCAACTTGTAGTAGTCCATCTTCGGCCTCCATGTTTGGTAGCTCTAAGCTTGTCATGTGCTCCAAGGTGGGGCTTTAATGCGAAGACATAGAAAAGCAGAATCGATTCAGGCGTTTGAAGGAAGCTTGAGGCGGTATGTAACCAAGCCAATGCGACCAATGACTTCAAACGGACCATAAAACCGAGGAGATAGCTTATGACGTTTACCGATTCAAGCTATCATTTGGCGATAAGGTTGCAAGCAAACGAAAACCTTATTCCCGACCTGGAATTCCAACTCATAGTGTCCATGGTCGTATTGGACTTTCATCCGTGCTTGTGTGTCCGCAATCTGCTGTCTAAGGTCCGTGAGCAGTTGGTCACGGGCTCCCAAATCACTAGTGACGGTAGTGCTTTGTGCCATCCCGGGCACGTAGGTAAGGAGGTTTAGTACGGGCCTCCCATACACCAATTTGAACAGAGTTTTAGGAGTGGTGGTGTGGGTACTAGTGTTATAGTAAAATTCCGCCCATGGCAACCGTTGTACCCAACATTTTGGACGATCTCCGGAAAAACATCTCAAATACATTTCTAGGACCCGGTTAACTGCTTCAATTTGTCCATTCGTTTGTGGGTGGTAGGCAAACTCATGTTGAATTTAGTCCCCTGTAGTTCGAACAATTCTCGCCAAAAGGCACTTGTGAAAGTGGGGTCCTAGTCACAAACAATGGATTTAGGCATTGCATGGAGCCAAAAGATATATCGAAAAAAATGCCTTTGCCACCATTAGGACCATGCAGGGGTGGCTAAGTGCGATGAAGTTGGCCATCTTTGATAAACGGTCAACGACGATGAATATAACAATCTTACCGTTAGAAGCCATTAATCCCTCGATGAAGTCAATCGAAATGTCCTCCCAAATTTGCTTCGGAATCAGTAATGGGTAGAGCAATCCCGCGGGCTCGTAATGCTCTGCTTTATTTTGTTGGCAAACTTTATTATTTCGGATGCACTCCCGCAACGTTGCTCTCATGCCTTTCCAAAAGAAATTTGACTTGAAATATTGGAGGGTTTTGTGGAATCCCTCATGCTCGATGTCATGTCTCTCTTTGATGATGATGGGAATTGATTCCGAGTCTTGTCCGATATAAATTTGGTCCTTGTAGAATAGCACACCGTCTTTATTTTCCCATGGACCGATTATTTACCCTGATTGAAACAGCTCGTGCAGCCGCTATAACTCGGCCAGCCGTCCATTTTCCTCTTTAATTGTGTCTAGCCATTGCGGAATTGGCTAAGAGATAGCTGATAGACTTATTCCGGTTTTGCGAGATAAGGCGTTGGCCACACCATTCTATAAGAATTTTCCTCTAATGTGGACTAAATTAATTGACATTGTTATTTACCGTTTAATGTTTATCGTTTTACGGGGTTTGGTCTAAAGTGAGATAAAAGATTTCTTAATTAGTCTAATATGGCACTGGCTAGTGTGGGCCGAGTTAAGCCTGGCCCGTAATGAGGGGGACTGGCTGGAAACTCTATAAATAGTGCTCAAGTCTCTCCTAACCCTAATCTCACATATCCTCACCTAAGGGACGTTATTCTAATGTCAATCGTGAGGAGCCGCCTCATTGAGCCAGTGATTCAGAGGGTAATAGAGGAGAAGGATTTGCGCAAGGAATATTGTGTTTCCGCTTCCGCTCAAGAACGATGGATCTTAAAACAGGTGCGTTAATCTTCTACTCTTTATAACTCTAGAACTTGAACCCTGATTGATTTTACCCTAATTATACTGTTTTGCCATAATTAGTACGAATCTTGCCCTAATTTGTGATTTTTGAGATTTTTTATTCAATAAAAATTAAATTAAATCACAAATTCGAACTGGGGGAGACGAGACGGTCAAAACCGTTGCCAGTGCGTTACCGGGGGATGCCGCATGCGCCCCCACGCGCGGCCATGCGCCGGTGGGGTGTCAAACATGCGCCCCACGCGCAGGGCGTGCGACGCACGCAGACGCTGACGTCAGCACTCGACCCGCTGACGTCAGCGACCCGGGTCCAACCCGATGCGTGTGCCGCACATGCGTGCTTATGTCAGCGCAGACCCAATGATGTCATCGAACCAAACTCGACCCGGGACCATTGATCGACTCAATCCGTTGACCGACTCAACCCGGGATCGTTGACCGACCCGACCCGACCGACAACCCGATCCATCGACCGACCCGACCTGGTCAACTGTTGATCGGACCTGTCAACTGGTTGGACCGGGCGACTGGACCGGGCAGTTGGACCGGGCGGTCGGACCGATTTTGACCGGTCTCCAGGTAGGCGCGCGAACTCCACGCGCCGCGCACTCAGGCAACGTGTGCGGGCGCGTGGAGGCTCGGATCGGCGCGTGGCTGGCGGCGTTGGATTCGTATGGTCCTCCTCTATCTTGTGGTATATTTATTTTACATGTTTGATGATTTTATTGATGTGAAATTGCATATGAAACCCTAAATACGCGTATTTTTCTTGTATTTTTCTGTGATTTTGGAAATACAAGTGCTGGGTTATAGGTATGCTATTTTATTAATGGATAAGGCAATGTAATTAGCATGATATGTGATTTGAGTGATATGTGCCCCTATCACTGAAGTTCGAATCACATGTATATGGTTTATGTGAGATGTAAATATATCCCTGGTATGAGAGAGTTTCAATGATTCAATTGAGTAGTGACCGCCAAAGTGGCATGCTTGATTGGGTTTGAGAAATTTCGGTCCCGTATGACTGATAAGGATGTCTCTTGGTCTAATGCATGGTCATACTCCCAAAGGAGGTGATTGTGTATTAGTTCATGGAGGGATACATGATGGTGTGGTGGAGGAGTGATCAATCCTAGTGGTTCATCTGTCCAAAGGTGATGAATTCACAAAGATTGGAACTTATTCTCATAACCGCTATCATGTAGGGAGTGTACAACTGCATGTCATGTATTCTGCCCAAAGGTGATTATATGATTATGCGTGTAACTCTCTGGATGTGTACTTGTACGTCAAGTTACACAGTGCTCACATGGTGCTAATTATATACATTGCTTGTTTTTCAATCACCTTTTTGTAATTAATAACTCCACTATTATTGAGGTTTTTACTGCTTCAAATTTTAAGTTGTGGATATATGATTTATTGCTTGGGATAAGAGCAATAGAATGTGCTTATTGTCCATGAAGTGGTCCATTTTGGAACACTTGAAAAGTGGTTTGCCTACTAACTGCATTGCTAAGAGATGATGGAAGCCTCAGTGACTTGAAATTATGTCTTGTCTAATACCGAAATTAGGAGACATCTACAAAAATTGTGTTTAAGTCCTAATGACATATACATCTAATATATGGTTAAAAGGTTGTCAAGCTTAATAGTGGTCGTGAGTATTTTGGCAAGTATGACAATGCGAAATAGCTTAAAGGGTCATTTGTCAAATACTTGGTAGATTTTGGGGTGGTAATTTAATTATTATACTTGTAAATCCTGACAAAAGATTTGGCCGAAAGGCATAATTGTACCGTAATTGACGAGGATAGCTGCTCTTAGACTATTAAGGATGATAGTACAATGGACAATCACCGTGTCTTTATTTTTGTCTAAACAAACAATTGTGAAATCTTCTGTACCATAGACTAAACTTGATGAGGTTCAAAGTACTATTCTTGATACAGTTTATGATGAAATTTTCCTCTCAAGTATAGAATGAAATGGTTGTAGAGTTGTAGATTTACTCGGGAGATTTGTTAGGGAAAGACGATTAGTTATTCCATTAGACTATATAGTCTATTTGTGAGAGCATGACTACAATATCCACTACATGATTAATTTAACAACATAAATAAATGTTGTTTCTTATCCTCAATCAAGTATGTGATTAGATGTCATAAAATGTGATATGCAATCTATGAAACATATTTGGAAACTTACTGACTTGTCTAAAGATCACAAGTTCTTTAGTTGCAAATTGGCGTACAGAACTAAAAGGATTTCAAAGAAAGATTGTGGAGTTTAAAACTAAACTTATAGTTAAAGTTTTCACTCTGAAAGAGGGGTGGATTGTTAATAGTGAATAAATAATTATTTCTTTAAAAGATTCTTTTAGAGTGAATGTGGCATTTATTTTGGTTTGGAGTTACGCCAAATATATACAAAATCTATATAGTGCAATTGGAGGATTTTGCAATAGATTTAAGTAAACTTGTGTGTAGACTGAAAAGTCTTATTAATTGTTTTATGCAAGTTTCCAGACAATATTAACAAAGTTTCATGGTGTTGTTATTTTGTTCAATTAAGAACAAAGTAATTCAATATACTGCAAGGTCAGTGGGAGGAAATTTATTTTTCCTCATACTCTATGTACATGATACTTTGTTTACAAGTAGTGACCTTGACGCATCTTTTATCCTTTGCACTAAGGTCATTAAGGATTGTTCTTCTCACATATGTTGGATTTTTTTTAATTAGATTTTCTTAGAGGACATTTGCTGATCGTATTTTGGAAATATTCAATATACGTCATTGCAAGTTAGGAATTACTCCTGTTGTTAAGGGTGATGGAGCTAATCCATTACATTGTCCTTATTCAGATATTGAGAAAATCTAGTTAAATGGTGTACCTTGTGTTAGTGCACTTAAAAGTATAATATATGCTTGATTTTGCACTAGATTAAATATCGTCTTTGCGACGGGACTTCTAGGCATATATAAATTGAATCCAGAACGCGATCACTGGGTTGTTGCCAAGAAGGTTTTAAGATACTTTAAAAGGACAAGAGGTTATATGTTAACTTTGCTGGCTGTTATGATGATATAATATCAATAACAGGATACATATTTATGTTAGCAGGAAGTGCAGTGCAGTAAATAAAGTTTTATGTCTACTATATAAGTAGAGCTTGTAACATTCTTTTAGACTGTTACTTGAGCTATTATGCTTCGAAACCTTATGAAGGAGTTGACTGTTTTGACTTTATGGATGGACCCATACGGTTGAATTGAGACAATAAATTTGTTGTATTTTTTATTTATAACAAATGTCTCAAGGGGTCTAAATATATGGCCGTCAAATATTTTTTTACAATAAAGAAACGGTACAGAAGGGTGACGTTAGTATATTTTCACAGATGATGTGGTTGCAGATCCACTAACTAAAGGCCTACGCCCATGTGTATTTGAGTGACATGTTATTAGCATGGGCCTAGGAGTATCTTCGGATATTGTTGTTTAGTAGGATCTATTTTGGCTTTGCTCTGATAAAGTTCACATCTGTGGTTCGTTACATTTAGTAATGGTTTGATATGTATCAACTTTTGCATTCAATAAGATATTTTTGAATGTGTTGTTATGTTGAATACATATTGATAAAGTCTCAAGGTATTGCTTAAACCTTGAGTGAAGGCTAGGGGCATTCGATTATTAGCCTTATGCATATGTTCTTATAAAGAAAGGTTAACCATAAGGACAAGACATATGTGGGTTCATTTGAACCATAATTTCATTTTCTTGTGGCACAAGCTTTTGTGTCACCTAAGTAAGAGAATGGTGACTGACAAAGGTTCATTAGAACCATAACTTCATTCTCTTGTGGCACAAGCTTTTGTGTCGCCTAAGTAAGAGAATGGTGACTGACAAATGGATCTCTTTATGAGAGATGTTAGCCATTTGCCACACTACCATATTTAATCCATATCAATAAAGTTGAAAACACTTGTGACCATAGAAGGCTCTGTGTGTATACATGCAGTTACCGCCATGATTCGGTGTTGGAGGCTTTATGGGATAGGATTGACTATTAAGAATTATCTCTGGACCAATGTGCGCACATACAATACAATTTCAATTAATATATTCCAAGTGGGAGAATGTAAGAATTTTCCTCTAATGTGGACTAAATTAATTGACATTGTTATTTACCGTTTAACGTTTATCGTTTTACGGGATTTGGTCTAAAGTGAGATAAAAGGTTTCTTAATTAATCTAATATGGGGCTGGCTAGTATGGGCCGAGTTGAGCCTGGTCCGTAATGAGGGGGACTGGCTGGAAACTCTATAAATAGTGCTCAAGTCTCTCCTCTAATCCTAATCTCACATATCCTCACCTAAGGGACGTTATTCTAACGTTAATCGTGAAGGACCACCTCATTGAGCCAGTGATTCGGAGGGTAATAGAGAAGAAAGATTTGCGCAAGGAACATTGTGTTTCCGCTTTCTTTCAAGAACGATGGATCTTAAAATAGGTGCGTTAATCTTTCAATTTACAATTGCTTCTTCTTGTTCTGGTTATGGAGATCTTGGGTTGTGCATAATCTGCACCCAACATATTCTCCTTTCCCTTTTTATATTCAATGAGAAAGTCATACCCCATCAACTTTACAAGCCGTCTCCGTTGCTCGTCCATGTTAATTAGTTGCTCCCAAAGATATCTGCTACGGCGGTCGGTGCGCATTGTGAATTGTCTCCCCAAAAGATATGCTTGCCATTTTTGCACCACCAATATGAGAGCCATGATTTCTTTTTCCTAAGTGGATTTTTCAAGTTTTGCGCTGGACCATGCATTGCTAAAGTATGCTAAGGGACGCCACTGTTGCATCAGTACCGCTCCTGTACCAACCCCGGATTTGTCACATTCAACCACAAACTGTTCGGAAAGACCCTAAGAGCAAATTAGAGATTTTCAAAGGCTTGATTAGCAACATCTTTCACTTGAAAGCATCGTTTTCGAGCAAGGCCCTAAGAGCCACTGCAATTTACCCGTATCCTTTAATGAATTTGCAATAATAGCTGGTGTGGCCCAAAAATCTACGGACTGATTTGACATTCATCGGGCGAGGCCAATCAAGGATAGCCCTAACCTTGTCTTGCTCTATGCTAACCCGATTTCGGTCTATGACATGGCCTAAATAATTTAATGGAGGTTACCCAAAGGCACACTTGTTGTGCTTGCTGTGCAGCCCATGTTTTTTGAGTAGAATGCAACCAAAATGCAATCACTTGTCCATCTATAAATAACTGTCCTTTTTTTTTTTTTTAAATAGTTGTTGCTAATGTTGACAATATAGGACCTTGATTTGTAATCATTCTCCTTATGATGAGAATTCTTTTTTCTCTCTCTATTCATTTTGCTACCTATATATTACCTTGTCCCTGTCCCTAGCCTCTCTCTTCATTATTGTATATTCTATATATGATTAACTTACTAGTAGGGGTGAGCATTGATTGACCTTGAACCAACATTGAACTGGCCTAATCTTGCCCAGTCTTGGTCCAATTTTCAAGGAAACTAGGTCGGTCGTTGATTCAAAGACCTTTGAATCTTGGATTGCATGGATTGGTCTTCGCTCCTAGGATCTTAGGGTCCCTATATATATTTATATCTGTATAAAACATATAAAATATGTTATATATTATATATTTTGCTTACTCTAAACTTTAGTGCCTCCGCCTCTATTATTTCTTTTGTAGTTATGCCATGTAAATTAGAAAGTAGTAACCCAGCCTAGATTTGACCCAAAAAAGAAAAGGAAACTCTCTTTGCTTGCCTCTGCCTCGCTTGCCACTCGTGTCTCTTCACTTTCCTTGCTCACCTCACCTCTAGCCTCTCCTTATGTGCCTCATGAGCATAGCTTAGTTGGTGAAGTCACTCGCCTCTCTTGGCTCGCTTCACGAATGTAGCTTAGCAATCGCAAATTGACGTTTCTGTTGTTACATTTATCTTAGATTAATATTTGATATATACAGGTGTTCATAGTTTGATTGCTCAATATCGTATTATTGATAAATATATAATTTGAAATGGTATGTTTGTGTTTTTAAGATATAAAAAAATGAAAAAAAAGTGTTTGTTCAAGGTTCGGATCAAACCCATAGGGTCAGTTTGGTCACAGTTCTAGGCTTAACAGGGTCGGTCCTCGGTCCCAAAATTTGAGAACTAATACTGTGCAGGTTGATCCTTGGATTAGGTGCTAATTTAGCCCAACCCAAACCATGCTCATCCCTACTTACTAGTTTTCCGCCATTAAGTTTTCAATTATTTTTTGTTTTACAAGTATCATTGAGTTGCTTATTAATGTTTATTTTATGATTTTTAAATTTACCAAGTTTCCTATTTATTTCTCGATTTTTATTTGTCTTATATTTTCATAAATTAAATTTACCAACAATATTGAGAAATAACCATCCTTCAATTACCATAATGTAATTTGATAAAGTTATTAACTAGCTTTACGTCATCTTCTCTTGTTTGAATTAATTACCAATGTTTATTTTTCTTTTTATATCCTATCTCTATCAGAAAAACTAATCTTCTCTTATCTTTACAATTATTAGTTTTGCTTTTTAACCAACGGCTTAAATGGACCAACTACTATACAAAAGTACCAACCTTCATTAGATTAACTTACAAATTTTTATCCAATTAAGTTATTAACTAGTTTTGAGTTACCAAAACTTATTTAAGTTGCTAATCAATGTTTATTTGTTTTTCATTGATCCACCAACTTTCCAATGCACTACTACTATTATTTGCCTTACTTACCAATTTTTAAAATTTACCAACTCTTTTTAGAAAATATCAACTTCAATTAGAGTGATTATGAACATTTCTTCAATTAAGTTACCGATTATTATTTGTTACCAACTCCTATTTGGGTTAGTTACCAATATTTGTTTGTTTTTTTCTTAAATTACCAAATTCTCCGACCTTTGCCACACAAAACATCTTTTATTGTAAATTTAACCATTTTCCCTTCTTACCAAAGTTTAAATTTACCAACTATCATGTTGAATTACTTTGTGAATTATCAAACCTTTTTCGATTAAGTCTATAACTAGCTTAAGGTTAACAACTCTCATTTAAGTTATTTTATGATGTTTGTTTGTTTTCCAAAATTTTACCAATATTTCTATTGAGTTACTGGGAGTGTGCAACCGGACCGGGTCAACTCGATTCCCGATTTGGCCCACTCAGAAAATAGGGTCGAGAACCGGTTCCGATTGAAACCGTTCCGAGAATCGGTTTCCAAAGTTCAGACCCTGTTTGAACTGATCCAGGAACCGGTTTCGAGGGAATACCCACCCGGGAACCGGATTGACCGGACCGGTTTGGGAACCGGTTTGAGAACCGATTTTCAGGCCCTAAAAGTCCAAATGACCAAAACCCTAGTTGTTTATATCTTTACTCTCATGCTCGTCGCTCTCAGCCTCTCACCTCCACCGATCCATCCGAGTGCTGCGCTGCTGACGCTGCTTTCGCTCGCCCACCCTCGCCTTCCTCCAAATCAGCACCCCTATCCTGGTCCTGGCCATCCTCGCCACCCCGGCGCCGTCAGCCTCGGACACGAACATGACAGCACTGCTCAAGAATGCCAGGTGCAAGACGTTTGTAGGCCTCCTCGTCTCGAGTGGCATCATCAAGACACAAGGGCCTGACGGTGTTCGTGCTCGACATGAGCTCGTGTCGCTCCTGCTGTACCATGCGGTGGTGGACTATACCCCAATCGGGTCCTTGAAGATAAGCAACGCCTCGATCAGCATCGTCACCACGAACGGCGCCGGGAAGTACGATTTCACAGTGAAGACCGCCGGCGACTCCATTGCGCTCGACACCAAGGTCGACTCCTCACGGGTAGCTAGCATGGTGCTCAACTCCACCCTCGTCGCGATCTTCATCATTGATAGCATCCTCCTCCCCGCCGAGCTGTTTGGCAAGTCCCCGTCCCCTGCGCCGGTGTCGTCGTTGGTAAGCACGATTTTTACTCTTCGTCGTGAGCTGCTGGCTAATTAGTTCTACTTACCCCATGATATGATCTGTATTGCTGAATTTGATTGATTTTTCTGCCGAATTCAGTGGTTGGCTAATCTTCCAAGGTTTCATATGTTATTCCCTACTTTGGACTAGTAGAAGTCTGGCATCTTAATTCGCAGAATCGCCCAAATGAAGAAGGTCCATGAGGATCTTAATTTTCGCGAGTGACTGTTTAAACTAAATGGTTGCTCAGGTTTGTGAGCACCGTGAATTCCTTTTTTTATTTTATAAATGTCTGGTTTTGAATCTCTTCGGCTGGTTGCTCTTTTAATTCGTTCTGGTATTTTAAGAAGATATTGATCCGTCGAATCGTTCTTGTATTGCGAGTCTGGTGTTTTTTCTCTCGGTGGGACGAATCTTGAGAATTGGTCATGTCATAAGTGGTGGTGTGGCGTGAAGCCGGAAGCCGAAGGGGACAACGACGCACTCGATTAGGTGGTATAGAAGAGAGAGAGTTGGTTGGCAGTTGGAGTTAATCTTTTTTTCCCGAAATGGATTCTTGTTCTTCAATCTTTATCACATGAACACATGTTATTCTTTCCTTTACTAGTTATACAATGAAGATTTAGCCATTGTTTTCAGCGTTGAGTTATCAATGAAAGGCAGGCTTTTTGTTATTCCACAGGGAGTATTATGTGAAATTGCAAAACAAGTTCTAATATAAAAAGGGTCAACCCTATTTCCTGATCGGAAAAACAAGGTGGGTCGGGAACAGGGTCCAATGCAAACAGGGTTGGGAAAATGGTCCAAAAAATGATAACCGATTATAACGGGGTCGGGTACAGCGTCCAGGTCTAGACCCTACCCACCCTGGACTCGATCTTTCCTATGAGTTACCACTTTTATCGGACTTCCTTGCCAACTTTCAACATCTACCAATTCTTCTAAAAAATTCCCAACATCAATTAGAGTGATTAACAGCTTTTCTTTGATTAAATTATCCAGTTAGTCTTGTGGCCGACACTTGGTTTGAATAAGTTATTATTTTTCTTCTTTTTTTTTTTTTCAATTTATTAACTTCTCTTATCTCTTACAAAAATAAAAGGAAGAAAAGCTTATCCTAAAGTTTACCTAATTTTATTTACAAATCTGGCCAAAAGCTTAAATTTACTAACTATTATATGAAATTACCATGAGTTACAAACTTTTTGTGATTTAAGTTCCAAACAAGGTTTAATTACCGAATGTAATTTGAATTGTATACGTTAGTAATAAAGCTACTTATACTCTTAAATTTATTAACTAATCTATTGAGTTACCACTTATATTTGCCTCACTTACCAACTTTTTATATTTGATCAACTCTCTTTCAAAATTATCACCTTCACTTTGAGTGATCTTTGAGTTCCTAACTAGTTTTGCTCGACCATCTCTTATGTAAGTTAATTATTAGTGTTTATCTATTTTCTTGATTATCAACTTCTCTTATCTCTCAATAAAAAAAGAAAAGGAAAAAGAAACTGTTCTTATCTATAACCAAGGTTTATTTAATTCTCTTAGTGACGCCTTAAATGTATGAATTATCTGCGAATTACCAACCTCTTTTGTCTTACTTACAAACCTTATTCTATCAAGTTATAACTAGTTTTGGGATACCAACTTCAATTTGAGTTGCTAGATTTTTTTTTTTTTTTTTTTTTTTTTTTTTTTCCGATTATACCAACTTTTCTATGTAGTCAACATTTCTTAGTGCCTTGGATACCTATACCATTCATAATTAACATACATGCTAACTTTGTGAGACTATTTAGTTATTTTGTTTAGTTTTTGTTTTTAAAATTACTACCTTTTTCTTATCTCGACATAACAAAAACTTCTCTTATCTAACCAAATTTTATTTGCATTTCTTACAAACTCCTTAAGCTTATAAACAATTCTATAAAATTACCGACCTCTATTTTAGTGACTCACCAATTTGTTCCCGATTAAATAACCCAAGAAAAGAGTGGTTAAACTAGTAAAACCAAATAAACATTGGTAATTAATTTGATTGTTGATAATCCAAAACTAGTTGATAATTTAATTAGGGAAACTAGTTAGTATATTTAAGGCAAAGTTAAAAAAAAAAATTGTTAAATAACTCAAATGAGAGTTGGTAATCCAAAACTACCTAACGAACTTAAACGGAGAAAAGTTGATAAATACTACAACTAAGGTCAGTAATTTTTTTTTTTTTTTGTTAGTAAGGTTTGTAATTTATAAGGAAATTGGTAAATTCAAGGCATTGCTAATTAAGTAATGTAATTAAGAGTTTCCAAGTGATAAAAATTGGCAAATCAAAGAAATCAAATAAACATTAGTGAATAACTCAAATGAGAGTTTGTAATCTTATACTACGTGGTAATCAAAGGTAGAAAATTTTGAGTCATAATGGGATATTAGTAAATGTAAGTGGTTGTTAACAAGGCGAATACAAGTTAGTTATTCAATGCAAAAATTTAAAGAGGATACAAAAATAACAAAAAATTGATAAGTAATGCAAATAAGAGTTGGCGACAGAAAAATAATTGACAATTCAATATAAAAAAAAGTTGGTAACTCCTTCTAAATCAGGCTAGCAATTTCATATAAGAGTTCAAAAATTAGAAACGTCACTAACTTATGTAAATAAAAGGTGGTAAGTTAGTATAAAATTGCTAATTTACAAATTATACTTTTGTAATTTCGCATAAGTGTAGGTGACTTACTAAAAAGTTACTAGAAAAATAATCAACTTTGACACCTAAATTTTAGCGGCCCGATCATTTATTTATTGCATAAAAAATTAAGGGTTAATTTTATCCCTAAAAAAAAATATTAATTAGCTGCATAACACATAGGTTTAGGTGCATTTATTTTAATTTAACTTTTTATATTTTATTGGGCCGGTGGTGTAAGGGTTCAAATTTATATTTTTGATTTTTAGTTCGGCAGGCTGGGCTAGGCCCACGGAATGAGCAATTTAGCCCAAGCCCGTTATTTTTTATTAATTAATTAATTTATGAGAATTTGAGATTTAAGGCGAGTGGTTTTAAAAAATTGGATTTGCAATCTTATCTTCAGCAATATATAAATCTTATCTTTATTTATAGATAAAGTCAGTTGAAATGAGTTGAAAATATTTAACAGATAAGGAAAATAAGAGGATTTTTGGTGATCGAGTGGTTATAGACGATCTTTGTATATTGAAAAAAAAAATGAGATCAAATATTCTACGAAGATCGCCTACCTTTACCTATAAAAGCAACATGTACAGAGAAAGATAGTGGAGGACCTTCAATTCGTTCAAAGAAAAACCAAGAAAAACCCGAGAAAATATTAGATACGTGTTATGCTCCAGCGTGGCAAACAAGAAGGCAGTGGGAGCGTGACACGTGTTCTTGTGGGACCCACGTTCTGGAGAGAAAAAGAGGCGCCAATTCGAAAATGTTTCAGTCTTGCTTTTCTTTCTTCACGCCTCTCTCTCTACCCTTACTCTCTCTGTCCGACGAACTCCCTCTCTCTCTCTCTCCACCCTCCCTCTCTCTGACCGGCGAAGCACCACGAGCAATAGACGAACCAGGTGATACCGGTGAGAGGACCGTGAGCAACCGACCGGCATGCGACCTCCCTCTCTCTCTCTGCCCTCCCTCTTTTTGACCGGCGAACCACCGCACCATCCCTCTGGCTCTAGATCTGGCCCCGACTCGTCCGTCCCTTGCTCTTTCTCCCCCCTTGCGTCTCTGTCTGTCCTCCTCTCTTTGCGGCAAACAAGCGCGTGACCGGCGAACCACCGCCCCCCTCCGACTTGAGATTCAGCACCGGCTTGTCCTGTATGCTAGAGCGTTCGTGCTCGACTGCCTCACACCCACCACCTGACCACTTCTCTGTCTTGTGGTTCTGGTGAGGTAATACAGATCATGGGCTTAGTAAAGAATGCAATTTGCTGAGCAGTGACAGTCAGCACCAGTTCAGCACCAGAAAGGACATGGGGGCTGTAAAAAGCAAGGTTGGCCCTTTTGAGATTGACCATTTTGGCGATTTCCAATTAGATCTGTAACCCCTGTCAACTTTGGCACGTTGGCCGCACCTCCCATCAAGGTACACGTTCTCTACAGCATTCACCACTGAGGCGTCAAGCCGTTAGCCCCTGCCCCCATGATAAGCACACGAGATTGTTGGTGATGGTGGATTCTCTGCGTCGATCTTTTGCTTTGTGCGTTTGTAGCCTGTTCTTTTCCGGCTTTTTGCGTCTGAACGAACTGTACTAAACTAATCACATATCTGGAAGCTGCAGAGTCCGTGCTGGGTTTCATAGATAACTCAAATTTTGATATGATCATTGCACTGCCATTTATGACCACTTCCTCTAATTTTTTTTGGTCAAGAAAGTCTGCATAACATTTCCTTTCCCAAAACATATGTTGTTTTTTGCGATGTGCTTACCAGTTCCCGTTTTGAACACATTGAATTGATCAGTCTATTAGCCCAGGGGAGCTGCACCATTGTCGTCAACAGACAAGCCAATAAGTTAGAGGTGGAGGATGTTGATGCCGGATGGGTCTCATGCCATTTATCCCAAACCCAGAGCTTTGAACCACTTTGAGATACAAGATATGGTCGAGCATTATCGCCAAGTTGCCATAAATGCCATTCGAGCCGGTTAGCTCATGGATTGCCTCACCTTCATTAGTTCCAGCAGAAGAGTTTCCCTTAATGAGTTTTCTGCCTTCGAAAGTTTAGTATTCACATTGCTTTTCAATAAATAAATAGCAGCTCGAATCAAACTTAGTTTATACTTCTGGAACCCCATGTTCGGGTAAACTTAAACTAGCATAGTTGGGAAAGAAAATGTTCAACCTACTGGCAGGGTGGGACCTCATAGAGAAAGCTTTGAAGAGACATCATGGATATTACGCAATTGCTTCGTTGTCAAATGCTTTTGCTTTCTATTGAAGTAGAAAGCAAGGTTGGCCCTTTTGAGATTGACCATTTTGGCGATTTCTAATATTTTGGGGTTTTATTGATATCAAATGAAAGATGGCGGATACGATTCTTCCTTTGCAAAATGAAATTATTGTCAGATAGTAATAGTAAGGCTGTCAAAAGGCCTACATCTTGCCTAAGATGAAGTTATCAACCTTCGTTTTTATACCAAGCCTTCGTGTATTTTACCATGGACATTTTTTTGTTTATCAGGGACTACACTAATCCATACCTTCCTGTTGCTCCATCTGCTATAGATGGCAGTGGTCAGGTAAGGAATCAAAAATCAACATTTGCTTTGTTGTAATCAAATCTGCTATTAGAATGAGGTGGGCATATTATTTTGTCTGCCTTATGATTTGATTGATTTGATCAAACATTGCATTGTATGCTGCAGTTGAGTCTTGGCTTGGATGGGAAAAAATTATAACCTGAGAGCAATGTCCTTCTTGCATCAATAGAGAATATGCAGTATGCAGTAACATTGGATGTTCTTCACGTGGTATTTTTATTTTACTTTATTTTATTTTTAATTCTCTCATCTGCATTCTTGGGTAAGCATGTGTTTCAAAAGTTTGTCACCAATTTCGCCTGGTTCAGGTCTTTTTAGCTTTTGGACCTGTACAGAAGATTGCCATGTTTGACAAGAATGGAGAGGTCCAAGCATTGATTCAGTACCCTGGTTAGTAAGAGCAGTGAATTTTTCTGGATGAAGAATATCTTTCTTGCATTAGGGCGAAAAATATGCATGCATCTAATGAAGTGCATGTTGGTTGTTGCATTGCTGTCCATGCAGATGTTTAGACGGCTGTAGTTGCAAAGGAAGCTTTGGAAGGGCATTGCATATATGACGGGGGGTTTTGCAAACTCCATATCTCGTATTCGCGCCATACCGATCTTAGCATAAAGGTAATTACATCTGCTGCCCCCTGGTATTACGTTTATCTCAACAAGTTGCGACTATCCTACATCGTGGATGTACACTTCCTTGCTTTTGATACAAAAGGAAAAACTCCCTCTCCTATAACAAGTTTTCCAGTTGAATTTTGAAAGATGCCACTTCCAATTGACCATTTGATCAAGAGTGATTACCATTCAAATAGTCACTAGTATGTCAATCACATGTTTTTAGTTTTCACTTAAAAACAGTTAAAGTGAAATCCGTTCCCTGTAGAAGTGAAATATGTATAAACCTGATGAATAAGGGATGGCATTATTCTATTTCGCCAGTATAAGATGTTTCACTTTGAGAAAAGTGGTGAAACATTCATTGATGTCTCTGGCAACAAGAACTTTCATTGACTGTTGACTTCAAATATGCCACACGTTCAAGGTTCTGCTCATCTCCTTGGATCTGGTGTTACCATTTTCAACGTGACCAAATATAAGTCACACCTGTTTGCAGTTGTGTTTTCTATGTCATCATTCAGGGAATCTGAACTCTCTTGTTTCCCTCACTTTGAAGGATAAACTTTAGGTGCTAGCATGATTTAAACTTAGTCCCTTTAACACGAGGCATTTTGTGTAATTTGTTCTTATATCATGAATTGGTGGGAATTTGAAAACTGAAGCAAGTGTTGTGAGCACTTCCTTTTGTGAGAATGTATTGATGTTAATTTAAGATAAAATAGTACGGAAGCCTGGTCATTTTAGTTAAGACAGTTCTAGAATCTGCTGTTTATTCATCTGTTATTCATTGATCATTCTATGGGGGAGGTTATGATTTATTAGCTTGGTGAATTGTTAGGACTGGCTGGAAATAATTGTCTTAGTATTTTGTGCTGCATTTCAGTTTCTATGTTAGATATATACGGCGTGTCATAATAATTTTGTCTTGCCTTTGAATATATGTGAATATTAATTTGCTGATATTGTTCTCTTACATTTTTACTTTTGAAGAAAGTAGGTAGCAGATTGTTAATTGATTGATATGCTAACTATTTTTCCAGGTTAACAATGATCGGAGCAGAGACTACACAATCCCCAATACCCCGATGATGAATCCTCAACCTTCAATTCTAGGGCAGCAATCGGCTTCAGCTGTTGGTGCTGCGCCCCAGTAGTATGGTGGAGTGCAGTACGCCCCGACTCCCACGCAACCCACCATGCATCATCCACCCCCTGCTGGTTCGGGTCCGGTCCCTCTAGCTCAATCCATGCCTATGCATCCGGCCACCGGGGAGGGGGGGAAGGGGGGAGGGAGAGAGAGAGATCCAATCCAACTCATATAAAGGTTCACGAATTGGTGCAAAAAGTCAATCATCTCTATGATGAACAGTAGATATCTAAAACCTCCGAATCAAATGGCAAGTTACAGTTCCCAAACATAGTATCATAATCATAGCACGAGCTCCACACCCTTCTCCCCAAAAAATTTTACTAAGAAAAGGATACCACCAGAGCTTTAGGCCCAAGGGAATTGCATCAACTAAGGGCTATCACACCTTTGGCGCCAAGAGAAGAACGGAGTGCTATTGTGACTGATATGGAGGCATTGGTGGCGGATGCGGCAAACCAGGGTGGCCCGCGCCATGCATCATCCCAGGGCCCATCTGGAGAGGCACAGTCCCCGGTTGCATGTACGGTGGTGGGTTGTGACCTTGCATAGGCATGGACTGAGCTGGAAGGACCGGACCCTAGCCAGCAGGGGGTGGATGATGCATGGTGGGTTGCGCGGGAGTCGGGGCGTACTGCACTCCACCATACTGCCGGGGCAAAGCACCAACAGCTGAAGCCGACACGCCCTAGAATTGAAGGTTGAGGATTCATCATCGGGGTATCGGGGATTGTGTAGTCTCTGCCCCGATCATTGTTAACCTGGAAAAATAGTTAGCATATCAGTTAATTAATAATCTGCCACCTACTTTCTTCAAAAGTAAAAATGTAAGAGAACAATATCAACAAATTAATGTTCACATATATTCAAAGGCAAGACAAAATTATTATGACACGCCGTATATATCTAACATAGAAACTGAAATGCAGCACAAAATACTAAGACAATTATTTCCAGCTGATGATTTTAATTAATTAATTTGATGGGCCTAAGTTGGCCTGTCCGCCCATGTTGGGCCTAAAAACCCAGCCCACAAAAATTAGGGCCCATGGATGGAGGGATATGATGAAGGGGCACGTTTCTTATTTTGAGGGGACGTATAAAAGGGGGAAAGGGAGGGAGAAAAGACACCTTTTGGCATTTACATACGTCTTCTCCCTCTCTCCCTCAAAACACTCTCAAAACAAAAAGAAACAGTAGGCAAAAGGCAAAAAGGCGGCACCCATCTTCCCTCCGAGGCAAATTGATGTCATCGGATTAAATAGGATCGGTTTTATCTTCCTCATATCGGTGTCGGTGTTTAATCTGTGGCTAACAAGGTACGTTCGATTCTGTGATGTGCCTTAGGATTGGTGATGCATGTGAATTTCCTGGGCTCGTCCTCCGCGCAAGTTTAGGAGTTTGATTTAAGGTCGATCCGGTTTTTGGGGATCCGACAATCCCAACATTCGTATCAGAGCAAGAGTTTATGTTTCCCGATCCCTTTTCATGTTTTTCCCGACCCCTTTCATGTCTGTGAATGTTTTTTTATTGATTTTCGTGAAAAGAAATTCGGCCGACACCGATCGGTGCAGAAAAATCCCGATACCCAAGACTGTTCATGCATTTTTTCGAATTTCTGTAAGTCGAAATCAATTTCTGATGGCGTTAGATGAAAGGTCTCGTCGAGACGAGCGCGACGAGTGGTGGAACGCCGCCAACGGCCCCCTAACGCGCCGCCACGCGCAGCCAGAGCGAATGGGTGCACGCGCTGACTTGGTGAACACACAGGCGCGTGCGTCACATGTGTGCGCATGGGCGACGCGCGCACGTGCGACGCACGTGCGCTAGGCAGGCCGCTGGCACGTGCGTCATCGTGACATCAGCTGCACGCGTGCCGCACGTGCCAGGTCGGTTCGTCCAACTCGGCCCGACCGGCGACCGACCCAGCGACCCTACCCGGCCCAATCGGCCGATCCGACCTGGAGGCCCGACCGGCGACCCGACCCAGCTGATCGCGACCGTTGGCTGTTAACCGCGACCGTTGACCGTTGACGGCGGTTGACCGTTGACCACCGTTGACCGTTGACGACCGTTGACCGTTGAGTTTGACCGTTGACCGTTGACCCAAAAAAAAAAGAAAAAAAAAAGAGAGGAATGTGTTTCTTTTTCAATTATGCCTATGTGGGTTATAAATAATCCATTTTTATTCTGCATTTGTTGCATGAATCATGGAAAATTATGTATTTTCCCTTATGTTCATTATGGATGATAAGTGATCCATTTTCAAGTTCTGCATTTGTTGCAGGAACTATGATGCGTTATGCACGGATACCTGCATTCCCGAGAACGGACGAAGGACGTGCAAGACTTAAAAGGCTGATGACAGAGTTAGCTAATTATCGATGGCATGACGGTGATTTAGTATCACATGTGGTCAAGGTCAATCAGATGAAACAGGAAATCATCTGGAATGGTTATCTTATGCCGGATTTTGGGAAGGTGTCGACCTTTAAGAACACTCTTCCACCTGAATGGCAAGTAGCGTTAGATCGGCTATGGGAGGTCAACGTGGTCCCAGTTTATAGGAGGTTGGTAGTAGCTTTTGTGAGAGAGTACTATAGGATTGAGTTAACCAAAACTTCAACCCTTAGTATGAGTGCCACATGGCCCAAAGTGAATGCGCCTTGGAGGCGACATGAGAGCTCTTCAAAAGTTTTTCCATGGTTGGCAAATGTGCCTTCAGATTTCTTGGATTTTTTAACTGATAGATTAGCAGGGACTTTCCCTATTTATTTCTTAGATTAGTTTGAGATGTTTTGGGTATATATATCTCTTTCTATGTTGATATTTTCCTCTGTATATATTACTTAGTGTAATGGATATGTTGTATTTTATGAAAGCATTATTATTTTATTGGATATTAGATATTATTTGCTTTCTGTTATTATTGATTGTTGTGGGTAGTTCATAGAAGTTTTTGTAGCTTCATAGAATTTATTTTGCATAAGACAATTATATTAATGATAGTTTTAAGTTAGGATTCTTGGAGGATGATTGGAAACATAGTGACATTTTAATTCTGAAACCTTACTTGAAATTGTTCATTAATATGATGGGTCTATGCAAAGTGGATGCATAAATGATAGGCATTAATTATTCGTGCATATATGTCTGATGTATTCAGATCGATGGTTTCAGTAACTAAGAAAGTAATTGCCGATTTGAACGGCAACAATTGTGAAATATTGAATATGAAGATTCAATATGTGCTGGAAAAGTCAAAAGCACTAGAAGCTCTTGACCATGTTATGGAAGATCTTGAGGATGCCGTGCGCCACCTTGAGCTAGTGGAGGACCACCTAACGGCATTTGAGCCGAAAGCAGATATTTGCAATGCTGGTTCTAGCTCAGAAAGGGCTTTGAGCTCTAAGCGCAAGCATATTGATTCGTTCAATGTGTGGGTATGCAAAGGATCAAGTCCTTCTTGCAAGAAACCAAGAGTTAACCAACACAAGAGAGGAAAATGTCCTCAAGTGAAGAAAATGTCAAGGATGAGGTGTTACAACTGTGACAAGAAGGGTCACTATGCTCACAACTGTCGTGAGCCGAGAAAGGTAAACACCTCTTGTACATTTGAGAACTTTGCTTATGTGTCAAGTTCTGTATTGTTGGCTGAATCCAATCCTTTGTGGACTGTAGATTCAGGAGCAACAGACCATGTAGCGAAGGATAGAGGATCCTTCGTGGAATTCCGACGAGTACCAACTGGAACTAAGTAGATTTATGTGGGAAACAACTCCAGAGCTGAAGTAAAAGGAATTGGCACCTGCCAACTGAACATGCGTGGTGGACGCACTTTGTTCTTACATGATGTATTGTATGCTCCGGAGATTCGTCGGAATCTAGTGTCTGTTTTAGTGTTGGTCAAACTAGATTTTAATATGAACTTCCATTATAGAGATGTGGATTTGTTTTTGGAAACAAATTTCTATGGTTGTGGTTATTTTCTAGATAGTTTCATTGTATTAGATATTGACCATGTCAATGCAAATGTTTGTTATTCCCTTATCACGTCTCCCAATTCATATGATGATGATGTGAATGTGTGGCATGCTAGACTTGGTCATATTGGCCAACAACGTATGAATAGACTAGCCAAAGAGGGCTTGTTGGGCAATATTGAAAAAGTCGATTTGCCCATATGTAAGCATTGCCTAGTAGGGAAAACGACAAGGAAACCATTTGGAAAAAGTAAAAGAGCTGAATTTCCTCTACATTTAATCCATTCTGACATCTGTGGTCCAATGAATGTGAGAGGAAGGCATGGGGCTATTTTTTTTATCACTTTTATAGATGATTATACTCGATTTGGATATGTCTATTTGATTTCTCGTAAATTTGAAGCATTTAGTTGTTTCAAAAGGTTTATGACCTTGGTAGAGAATCAATTAGACAAGAAAATAAAAGCATTGAGATCCGATCGAGGTCGAGAATATTTATCTGATGAGTTCAGAAAAGTATGTGATGAAAAAAGAATAGAAAGACAACTGTCTATTTCATATACTCCTCAACAAAATGGTGTTGCGAAAAGAAGAAACAGAACCCTACTAGAAATGGTTAGGTCCATGATGGCGCATGCTAACCTACCTATCACTTTTTGGAGTGATGTCTTGTTAACTGCTACCTATATACTTAACCGGGTGCTTTCCAAATCAGTTACTTCCACTCCATATGAGTTATGGACAGGTAGAAAACCGGATTTAAGTTTTCTTAAGCCATGGGGTTGTGCTGCATATATTCATGAACCCTCTCACAAATTTGAGAAATTGGGTCCTAGAGGAAAGAAGAGTATTTTCATAAGATACTCTGAACACTTGAAAGGGTATGTGTTCGTAGGTGAGCAGGAAAGTGGGAGTGTAACTGAATTTGAATCACGGGATGTCACATTCTTAGAGGAAGAGTTTCCTAAGAATGGCGAAATAGGTGAAGATTACTCCCTATTTGAAACCTCGGATTAAGATAATGATATTAGTGGAGCTCGTCCAAGTGAGAGTAATATGAGAAGTGATGAATTGAATTCAACTCATACTGAATTACAACCACATGATGAGGCGACATCATCATTATCTAATCTTAGTGGGAGCATAATGGAAAATGATGTGCTAATGTACAATCTCCCATATGGCGAACAAGTCGCAAAAGTATTCCCCGTCAACATTTTCACATTGAAGGGGAAACTTTTATGATTGCCCCACAAGATGAGGATGAGCTAAGAAATATACATGAGGCTCTAAATTGCCCTAGTAAGAAAAAATTGATGCATACAATGGGAGAGGAAATGGAGTCAATGAAGTCAAACCATGTCTAGGAACTGGTTGATCTTCCAAAAGGACGCAAAGCTATTGGGAACAAGTGGGTTCTCAAAATAAAGCGTAAAGCTGATGGCTCGATAGAAAGATGTAAAGCTCGCCTTGTGGCGAAGGGGTATAATCAACGGGAAGGAATTGATTATGAGGAAACGTTTTCCCCTGTTGTGAGATTTACCTCAATTCGCATTATTCTGGCAATAGTGACAAGTATGGATCTTGAATTACATCAAATGGATGTAAAGACTGCTTTTCTCAATGGAGAATTGGATGAGGAAATATATATGGAACAACCTGTTGGTTTCATTACGAAAGGCCAAGAAGGAAAGGTATGTCAACTTTTAAAATCGATATATGGCCTTAAGCAGTCATCAAGACAGTGGTATATACATTTTCATAATGCTATGATGGCATATAATTTTACAATGATTGATGAGGATCATTGTGTATATATCAAAAGATCCAAAGATCAATTTGTGATCATATCATTATATGTTGATGATATACTAATTGCCGGAAGCAATATGGAGTTAGTTAATACCATCAAAAGTTGGTTATCTTCCAATTTTGAGATAAAAGATATGAGTGAGGCTGCATACATACTTGGAGTTAAGATTTCAAGAGATCGTTCGAAGAGATCATTATCTCTTTCGCAAGAAACATATATAAATAAAGTTCTTGAACGATTTCGTATGCAAGATTGTAAACCCATATACACTCCTATTGCAAAAGGTGAAGGATTGAGCCATAGATTGTGTCCAAGGACTCCACAAGAGAAAGAACAAATGAAGCATGTTCCTTATGCTAGTGCTGTCGGGAGCTTAATGTACGCTATGATGTGTACAAGACCTAACATATGCTTCGCAGTTGGAATGGTAAGTAGATACCAATCCAATCCAGGTCAAGCACATTGGAAAGCCGTTAAGAGAATACTGAGGTATCTGAAGGGAACTGCTGATTATATACTGAGTTATCAAGGAAAGGATCTGCTACTCAAATGCTATTTATACACTAATTGAGGAGGAGATTTAGATGAAAGAAAATCTACCTCTGGATTTGCTTTCTTACTGAACAATGGCGCCATATGTTGGTGCAGTAAGAAACAAACGTGTATAGCCTTGTCCACGATGGAAGTTGAGTTAGTGGCATTATCAGCAGCAGTACAAGAAGAAGTTTGGCTTAAGAGATTTTTGGATCATTTAGGTGTTATTGAGAAAGCTGCAAATCCATTATTGGTTAACTGTGATAGCCAAGCAGCTATAGCGTACACCAAAGATCCAAAGTATCATGGCAAGACCAAACATATAGATACCAAGTATAACTTTGTCAAAGATATGGTTGCACGAAAGGATATGAACTTACAGTATATATCTACGCATAGAATGGTAGCAGATCCTATGACAAAGTCAATACCTAGAGATGTATTTTGTGGTCATATAAAATCTCTAGGATTGCGTAGAGTCTGATATACTGGATATTGTAATTTTCCTGAGTTGTTCACATTTATGAACTTGTGTTTTTCATCATTAATGCCTATGAATCTTTGTTTGATCTTTATGCATCTTAATGCTCAGTACATTATATTAAGTTGAGAAAGTATGTCGGACAGATAAGAGATTAGCCCACTCACACGAGTAATCGCCTCTATTTACTGTGTGATAAATAGAGATGAAACAGTTTTTAAACTTATTATTTAGGTGATAATCGAGAGCTCAAGCTTAAAATATATATGTTGCCTTAACTAAGTGTTAAGATGAGGACATGATAAGTACTATGTCCGAAAGTGAAATGCCCCACATATTTTACTTTATCTGTCTAAGATGCCAGATGTGAGTTCTGATGAATTATGTGAATGAGTAGATACGTGAACTCAAGTTAGACATTGGGTATGTTTGAACTATCATCTGTACGGTATGGATTGTGTAGACATACGCTCCATGGGAAAGGAGTTAATACCGTAATACGTATTTCATACTACGTATGCATGAGACGACCAATAAGAGTGGCAAAAGTTTGATCTCAACTTTTATGCCGTGTGAGACTCTTGAGGGAAATGAGTTCCTCATTTTTAGTGCCCTTAGGACTCTTACTTATTCTCAAGATTTCTATTTAGTGTTTGCTATCTTAGGATATTGACAATGGTCATGAGTCGATTTGATCTAATGGGACATTTCTAGAAAAGCAAGCTAAACTGAAATTAAGAGTTTGAAGGAAAGAGGAAAATCGGATTTAGAGAATCACATTGTAGTTTTGTATTCACTGGTCGACCAATTATGACTGTCTTTGGGATAATCATAATTGTGAATGCAATATATATCATTATTTAAAAGAGATCAAGAGAGATATAAATGTGATCGATCAATCTAGGGTACTGCATACTAAATTTACTCAGAGTGTGATGCCCATTATAAGCTGCTATATATTCCTAACAGATGTATGGCAACGAGCTCTCAAAGTATGCTGGTCGCACGAATTATTCACCGGTATGAATGTTGAAAAGAGGTTAAGAGGATCCTGTTTGGCCCATCATGTGCGAGTAGGAGATGATGATTTTAATTAATTAATTTGATGGGCCTAAGTTGGGCTGTCCGCCCATGTTGGGCCTAAAAGCCCGGCCCACAAAAGTTAGGGCCCATGGATGGAGGGATATGATGAAGGGGCACGTTTCTTATTTTGAGGGAACGTATAAAAGGGGGAAAGAGAGGGAGAAAAGACACCTTTTGGCATTTACGTACGTCTTCTCCCTCTCTCCCTCAAAACACTCTCAAAACAAAAAGAAACAGTAGCCAAAAGGCAAAAAGGCGGCACCCATCTTCCCTCCAAGGCGAATTGACGTCATCGGATTAAATAGAACCGGTTTTCTCTTCCTCATATCGGCGTCGGTGTTTAATCTGTGGCTAACATGGTACGTTCGATTCTGTGATGTGCCTTAGGATCGGTGATGCATGTGAATTTCCTGGGCTCGTCTTCCGCGCAAGTTTAGAAGTTCGATTTAGGGTCGAATCCGATTTTTGGGGATCCGACAATCCCAACACCAGCCAGTCCTAACAATTCACCAAGCTAATAAATCATAACCTCCCCCGTAGAATGATCAATGAATAACAGATGAATAAACAGCAGATTCTAGAACTGTCTTAACTAAAATGACTAGGCTTCTGTACTATTTTATCTTAAATTAACATCAGTACATTCTCACAAAAGGAAGTGCTCACAACACTTGCTTCAGTTTTCAAATTCCCACCAATTCATGATATAAGAACAAATTACACAAAATGCCTCGTGTTAAAGGGACTAAGTTTAAATCATGCTAGCACCTAAAGTTTATCCTTCAAAGTGAGGGAAACAAGAGAGTTCAGATTCCCTGAATGATGACACAGAAAACACAACTGCAAACAGGTGTGACTTATATGGTCACATTGAAAATGGTAACACCAGATCCAAGGAGATGAGCAGTAACCTTGAACGTGTGGCATATTTGAAGTCAACAAAGTCAATGAAAGTTCTTGTTGCCGAGACATCAATGAATGTTTCACCACTTTTCTCAAAGTGAAACATCTTATACTCGGCGAAATAGAATAATGCCATCCCTTATTCATCAGGTTTATACATATTTCACTTCTACAGGGAACGGATTTCACTTTAACTGTTTTTAAGTGAAAACTAAAAACATGTGATTGACATACTAGTGACTATTTGAATGGTAATCGCTCTTGATCAAATGGTCAATTGGAAGTGGCATCTTTCAAAATTCAACTGGAAAACTTGTTATAGGAGAGGGAGTTTTTCCTTTTGTATCAAAAGCAAGGAAGTGTACATCCACGATGTAGGATAGTCGCAACTTGTTGAGATAAACGTAATACCAGGGGGCAGCAGATGTAATTACCTTTATGCTAAGATCGGTATGGCGCGAATACGAGATATGGAGTTTGCAAAACCCCCCATCATATATGCAATGCCCTTCCAAAGCTTCCTTTGCAACTACAGTCGTCTAAACATCTGCATGGACAGCAATGCAACAACCAACATGCACTTTATTAGATGCATGCATATTTTTCGCCCTAATGCAAGAAAGATATTCTTCATCCAGAAAAATTCACTACTCTTACTAACAGTGGTCTGAATCAATGCTTGGACCCCTCCATTCTTGTCAAACATGGCAATCTTCTGTACAGGTCCAAAAGCTGAAAAGACCTGAACCAGGCAAAATTGGTGACATGCTTTTGAAACACATGCTTACCCAAGAATGCAGATGAGAGAATTAAAAATAAAATAAAATAAAATAATACCACGTGAAGAACATCCAATGTTATTGCATACTGCATATTCTCTATTGATGCAAGAAGGACATTGCTCTCAGGTTATAATTTTTTCCCATCCAAGCCAAGACTCAACTGCAGCATACAATGCAATGTTTGATCAAATCAATCAAATCATAAGGCAGACAAAATAATATGCCCACCTCATTCTAACAGCAGATGTGATTACAACAAAGCAAATGTTGATTTTTGATTCCTTACCTGACCACTGCCATCTATAGCAAATGGAGCAACAGGAAGGTATGGATTAGTGTAGTCCCTGATAAACAAAAAAATGTCCATGGTAAAATACACGAAGGCTTGGTATAAAAAACGAAGACTGATAACTTCATCTTAGGCAAGATGTAGGCCTTTTGACAGCTTTACTATTACTATCTGACAATAATTTCATTTTGCAAAGGAAGAATCGTATCCACCATCTTTCATTTGATATCAATAAAACCCCAAAATATTAGAAATCGCCAAAATGGTCAATCTCAAAAAGGCCAAAGTAGAAAGCAAAAGCATTTGACAACGAAGCAATTGCATAATATCCATGATGTCTCTTCAAAGCTTTCTCTATGAGGTCCCACCCTGCCAGTAGGTTGAACATTTTCTTTCCCAACTATGCTAGTTTAAGTTTACCCGAACATGGGGTTCCATAAGTATAAACTAAGTTTGATTCGAGCTGCTATTTATTTATTGAAAAGCAATGCGAATACTAAACTTTCGAAGGCAGAAAACTCATTAAGGGAAACTCTTCTGCTGGAACTAGTGAAGGTAAGGCAATCCATGAACTAACCGGCTCAAATGGCATTTATGGCAACCTGGCGATAATGCTTGACCATATCCTGTATCTCAAAGTGGTTCAAAGCTCTGGGTTTGGGATAAATGGCATGAGACCCATCCGGCATCAAGATCCTCCACCTCGACTTATTGGCTTGTCGGTTGACGACAATGGTGCAGCTCCCAGCGATAGACCGATCAATTCAATGTGTTCAAAACGGGAACCGGTAAGCACATCGCAAAAAACAACATATGTTTTGGGAAAGGAAATGTTATGCAGACTTTCTTGACCAAAAAAATTAGAGGAAGTGGTCATAAATGGCAGTGCAATGATCATATCGAAATTTGAGTTATCTATGAAACCCAGCACGGACTCCGCAGCTTCCAGATATGTGATTAGTTTAGTATAGTTCGTTCAGATGCAAAAAGCCGGAAAAGAACAGGCTACAAACGCACAAAGCAAAAGATCGACGCAGAGAATCCACCATCACCAATGATCTCGTGTGCTTATCATGGGGGCAGGGGCCGACGGCTTGACGCCTCGATGGTGAATGTTGTAGAGAACGTGTACCTTGATGGGAGGTGCGGCCAATGTGCCAAAGTTGACAGGGGTTACAGATCTAATTGGAAATTGCCAAAATGGTCAATCTCAAAAGGGCCAACCTTGCTTTTTACAGCCCCCATGTCCTTTCGGTGCCGAATCGGTGCCGATCATCCTTTGCTCAAAGCAAATTGCATTCTTTACTAAGCCCATGATCTGTATTACCTCACCAGAACCACAAGACAGAGAAGTGGTCGGGTGGTGGGTGTGACGCGATCAGGCGCGAACACTCCAGCGTACTAGACAAGCCAGTGCTGGATCTCGAGCCGGAGGGGGGTGGTGGTTCGCCGGTCACACGCTGGTTCGCCGCGATAAAGAGGAGGACAGACAGAGATGCAAGAGGGGAGAAAGAGCAGGGGACAGACGAGTCGGGGCCAGATCCAAAGCCGGAGGGACAGTGCGGTGGTTCGCCGGTCAAAAAGAGGGAGGGCAGAGAGAGAGAGGGAGGTCGCACGCCGGTCGGTTTCTCGCGGTCCTCTCACCGGTATCACCTGGTTCGTCGGTTGCTTGCGGTGCTTCGCCGGTCGGAAAGAGGGAGGGTGGAGAGAGAGAGAGGGAGTTCATCGAACAGAGAGAGCAAAGGTAGAGAGAGAGGCATGGAGAAAGAAAAGCAGGACTGAAATATTTTCGAATTGGCGCCTCTTTTTCTCTCTAGAACGTGGGTCCCACGAGGACACATGTCATTCTCCCACCGCCTTCTTGTTTGCCACGCTGGACCATAACAGGTACCTAATATTTTCTTAGAAAGACCCCGCAGAAGAGAAAAGTCAAAGGAGAAAGTAAAAGTGACATGAGAGAGACTATTGAAAAGCTACCGGAGAAGAGAAAGCAAAGGTCAACAGAGACAGGGAGAAGTGATGTGCAGCAGAGAAAAAAAAAAAAGAAAAAGAGAAAGAGAAAAGGGGATTGTTCATCGTCTCCTTTGTGGAAGCCACCCGACGGCCCTCTGTTCGCTGCACCCGCGCCGCCGCCGCTGCATCCACGACCCAGCCGCGCCATCGCCACCATAGCCGCGACCCAATTGCGCTACTCCGCCCATCATCGCTCTGCCCAACGGCCCGTGACAACGCCACTGCCGTCGCTCGCTCGTGCTCCTCCTCCGTAAGCCCATCTATTCTGCACCATCGCTGCTAAAGCGCGACCCGCACAGCACCCCCCAGACGTAGCAGCGTTGTGACCCGACTGAGGCTGCGACAACCAGCGAGCATCCGCGACCGTCGATCCAAGTTTCGCCCGAACACCAAGGCTACTTCCTCTCGCCTGCTGTCAACCGGAGCCCCAGCCCACGAGATCGCGCCCGTGGTCCACCATCTCCGCCTCTGCCACACCTTCACGAGCACTTGTGCGCCTATCGATCTGCCTCTGCAGCAGATCCCCGCAGCAGCTCAACCCAGCACCATCGCACTCGGCCTCACCCGAGAGCCCACCGCCTCTGCTCGAGACTCCACTTGCGATGCTCCTGCTCCGACGCTAGTAGATCCCGAGCCAATCGACGCACCTCCGCCAGTCCAACAAAGCCGCTTCTGTGGCCGACCCCCTTTGATCACGTCGTCCACCGTCGACTCGTGTCCCAGCCATTACGAAGTTTCTGTTTCTGCAGGTTCGGCCTCCGCGACGCTGCAGTGCCTCTGGTTAGTGACCCAGATCGAGGCCAAGTGAACCCGCGACCCCTGTTCCCTTCTTGACGCCGCGCATGCGTAGATCGCCATAGGACCCGAGTCCCCTGTTCCGCCTCTGTGCTGCTGTCACCACCGTTAGCTCACCTCGTCGGAAGCCCTCTCATGGGACCGACGACCAGCTGCCCTGTGGAGACCCACGAACCGTACCTGGAAAAGAAGAAAAACAAAAGAAGAAGAAAAAGGAAATTAGGTAGTTTTTATTATCTTTTTACTCTTTTGGTAGTTTAGATTGTTTCTTAATTCTTTTATTTTTCATGTTATCTTTCTGTTTGTTTTATTTGATAACATTTTTAGTTTAGGTATTTAAATTGCAATATTGAATGTTAAATCTTTGTAAGTTTCGTAGGCATTATCTGCAGGGATTTTGCCTATAATTATTGTAATTATTAATGTGATCCAGAGACATCGGATCATTTTTCTAATTATATTAATTGTTGGGCTTTTAGTAGGATTTTAATGGTTAAATCATTATAATTATTAATTTGATCCGCAAGACTTCGGATCAGATTTTTAATTATTTTAAACTCTTTGTCGTGATAATTAGGGTTATAATAGTCGTTAATTTGACCTATGAGGCAATAGGTTATTTTTTCGATTATTTTAATCCTTCATCTTCTTGATTGTTTAAATTTATTATCCTTAAAGAAAAATAAACAATCATAAAATCATAAAAAAATTTTAAAAAAATCTAAATATTGCATTAGAGCATTTAGGTTTAATAAATCGAGACTGCATTTTCTAGGTTTAGTGAAGTAGAATTTTATTTCTAAGATTATAATTTTTAGATGGGTGATTTTTGTTAGGACTAATTTTAAATAGTGTTGGCACATCTCGTTAATTTTTTTAAAATAGCTTTAATGATAAGATATGGTTTAAGTTAAATTGATCCCTAAAATAAATTAGAATTCACTTTAGATAGTTTAATTAGGGTCTTATTAATTCCGAATTTCAAATAAGAAAACCAAAATGTTAAAATTCTGCATGAGCATATAGGCTTAGTGAATTAGATATGTAGGATTAGTAAATTAGATTTTTTAGGATTGTATTTTTAAAATTGCATCATTAGGTTGCTTTCTTTTTAATAAAAATTATTAAATCATTTCGGAAAAATAATAAAAAATACAAAAGCCATTTACTTAGTTAATCACTAGGTTAATTCATAATTCATCTCATTTCACATCATCATTATTTAGCATAGGTTGCATATATGCATTAAAAAATGAATCATCGTAAAAAAAATCATAAAAGAACATGCATATATAAATGCCATGTCATTCATCCCATATCATGTAGAACATGCATACTTAGGATTATATAAATTAGATCGCATACATATAGTGATAGTTCAAGTTATGACATATGAATTGCATCTTGCAAGTCATTAAAATAAATTCATACATATTAAGTTAAAATAAGATTACGTTTAATTAATAAAAAAAAAGAAAAAAATTAGATATCATGTCATTTAAAAAAATCATGTTTAGGGCATGCATTCCTATTAGCATTTTTATAAATGTTTTTTTTAGAGGATAGACTTTAATAAAGTTATAGTTTATAATTTCTTTTAAATCTAGCATTTTGATTTATCGAATGTTATTCCATTGATTGTGTACCTGCATGACCACCATTTGCATGTTAGTTAGCTTAGGTTAAAATTAATCAATACTGCCTGCAAAAATATTTTTTTAAAATAAAAAAGGTACCGAAAGGGCATTAGATTAATCTTGCGTAACCAAGTCCCCGCACCTATAATCTCTGGTTCGTAGGAGTAAAATAATTTTCCCATTGTTTTACTTAGGTGTCTAATTGACCTACCGAAAACTGATTAGTGGTGACTCTTAAATAAAATTCATCTGCATGTCTAGGTGAATTGGTATGGGCTTGAGAAGGCTCGAGCTAAGTTTAAAACTTAGTAGTCCATTAACCTAAAGTCTAGGTGAGAAATCCGGAATTTTAGGTCGCAACATCAACTATCATTCTTTTTTTAACTAAAAGATTTTTAACACCAACACCTGTTGAGATTTATTGGCATGGCATAAAAATCCATGCTTGTGGGCACAGCACAATAGAATTCCGCCAAACACGGACATAACTCGAATTTCTAGCCTTTCACAAACTTTATTTTTAGTTAGGCTTTGGTTTTTTTTTTTTTTTTTTCTGGTAGTTAGGCTTTGGTTTAATGGGCTTAAACTTGACTCATTTTTTACGAATTTGAATTCATCGACATATGGATATACTCACTTTGTTTGAACACTTATCAATCCTCTTCTGATTTCAGAGGAATAATCTAATTTACCAGCTTATGGAATTATATCAAACCCAAAGCTTATTACCTTGATGCCATATTTGCCCGCTTTAATGGAAAAGTTACTAATACATTCCTTCGAACAGCACCTACTAGTTAATATAAGGCAGGTAATTAATTGCTTGATAGAATCGATAAATTATCAAACCCACCGATAATGAACAAAATTCAATATTGATAATCATCGGAAAGATGAGACGCATACATAAGAATTAGTTATGTAACTAAACATTTGCACTTATATCACATCCGATGGCGATTACATAAAATAGTCTAGACTGATGAAGATTCTAAATTCTGATGATAAGATAACCTTTTGAGTCAAGACCACGCATCTAAGTAGCGTATGAGTCTGCCCTTTTGAACATTTCTCCCCAAAGTCAACACTCCGGAAGGTAAAGATGCATATAATGTATAAAGAGAATCGATTGTGCTTTGAAATCGTACTAACGAGAATCTTCTTATCTCTTTCACTTTTGACGTCATTCCTCAGACAGTGCACGTCACTTGTTATTCTAGAATCTTCTTCACTGAGGAAACGCTTGAGACATCTTCATATCATGATCTGCATGCATGGTTGCATACATGAAATTCTGGAGTCTTCTTCACTGAGGAAACGCTATTAACTTCATGCCATCTCGTGCTTATCCATGCATGTACGATGTCATGTAGCTATAGCTTTCATTTTTATCCATTTGACTACAACGACCAGATGGGTCCTACTATCCCGATTTAATCGGCGTTGTGGACTTCGAAGAAGCTGTTCTTAGCGGAAATTTCGTCGTCTTAAGCTCGAGGTGGGATCCATTTGAACATTAATTCCTTGTCTATCAAGCTAAAGGAAATTACTTGTTTCTTGTGTTTATAAATTGATCCACATGGAAGGGTTTAAGCCAGCATTCTCAGAGCAAAGCCAAGCCAAGCCAAGCCAAGAGTAGACTCTGTCTCCTGTGTTTGTTTTCTCTTCCTCTGCTTATTTCACTCCTCCCATTCTCTACTGTTTTCTTCTTTCCATTGCAGAATTGAATTTGAGAAAGCAGGCATATAGCATGGCAGGATCAATGGAGGCGGAGCAGATGGGATCTGGATTCAAACCGACGGAGGAGCAACTCGTTGGTCATTTCTTGAAAAAGAAGCTCAAAGGAGAAATGGAAGCTAGCGCTATTCCTGAGCTATACATCTACGACTGGGAGCCTCCGGATTTATTTATGCTATACGATGGTAACTTACATTTAGTTCTTGGAATTCTCTATTTCCCTATTTTTTCATGGTTTAATGGTAATTGGTAGTTGCTATAAGACTTCAGTAAAATAACGGGTAAACAATCTTTGGTTGTAGTATTTTCTAGTGAATCGTCGGATGAACGCGAGTGTTTCTTCTTTTGTCCCCGTGGTCGTAAGAGGAAGACCCAGTTGGGATATTGGAAAGAGACGAGTAAAAAACGTGTTATCCGAGCACCAGACACCAGTAAGCCGATGGGGACCAAGAGGATTTTGGTTTACTATGAAGGTCGACAACCAAAGGGCCGCAGGACTGATGCGGCCATGCACCAATATCACCTAAATTCAGATGATTCAGACAATGAAATTTTGGACCTGGTACTTGACTTCTCTTCTTTTGGTTCACCTAATTGAGCATCTTTCACATGGTTACTAGTGCAGGTAAAATTGATTTCACATCTCTAGATATGTTTTTCATTCAGCTTCTTGAGGTTTCTGGCTTTGTGAGTTCATGATTGTGCCATAATTCGAGTGCGATTTACCTTTAACTCTGCTGTACTTTGAACATTAGTTTTCGCAAGTCAGAACTTCTCCCACTGTATTTTGTACAGAAACGAAACTGACCAATAATCATTTTAAGGTTAAATTCCAGTGACTACTGAGGATTAGACTGCCAAAAATAAAGTGATTCTGCATGAACAAAGGGGGCAATTTGTTCTTGAAATTTAAATTACTTCAGTTTTGATAAGTGATGCGTGATGTATCTCATGCACAATATACTTTTGTGCAACAACAGAGTTGCGGTTGTCTTAACCGTGAAACTAATCACCGGTATCATTGTCTTTATAGACGGCAATGATCCTCTGTCGCATAATAAACAGGAAAAGTAAGGAAGCAAAGTCGGCAACTGCCAGTGCTTCAACCGATTTAAGCAGCCATCTGAGTAGTGTACAGGTGAGCAAATGTTACTTTAGGTTGATGCAAAGCAACGTATGATCCGAGATACATCTAACTACACTAAAGCTCGAATACTGTGTGTCCATGCTTTGTTTTTCAGTTTTTTTTTTTTTTTTTTTTTTTTTTTTTTTTGCTCAGGCAATTCCAGGAGTTACTACTGAATCTCACTATCCAACTGAGACGTTGAATACTGGTTTACACGACCGGAACGTGCCTATTCCTGATCAGCAGCCTCAAATGGGCAAAGAGCAACCTTCGTGTTGTGGTGATAATTGGCATGTTGATGGACCTAGCGATGGCCGTTGTCACATACCAAATTCTCCCAGCGACAGAAAATCAGTATCACGGATTTCTTGAACTCTGATGCGAACACCGAGCAAACTCAAACATGCAAAGAGAAACATTTACTGTATGATGATAATCAGCATGTTGATGGATCTAGCGATCCAAGTGACGGTATTGGTCTGGAGGATCTCTTCAACTAGAGCAAGGACTAGTATGCCAAACTACTGTGTGTGTAGATTATCCTCTACAGATTAGTTTTGTATTGTGATAATGGATTGCCAGTGTCTGGTGATCCTTTATAGACGTTAATCTCAGCCTGGCTTGTTATATCAGTGATAATGCTGGGCACCAACTATGCTTCTCCAAGGATGGGACATTAAATCAATCTTGTATGCTTGTATATTGTAGTATTAATTTTTACTCACAATTCGTGTATACTCTTGATTTTATCTACTCAACACTGGTCATGCATCAATATCTATTCGTCTAACCTTTGAAAGGGCTTGCAGCACGAGACTTTCCTCCATTGTTGTAAAATCCTAAGTCCATACATATGACTTGTCAAGTGGTTTGTAAGTAAAACACCCATTCCTCATCAATTCGCCAATTATTCCGTACGACGGGTTTCTCGGTCTCTTTTGATTTCTTGCCTCTTGCCCTTTCGCGTGGCCTCTCCTCTCTCTTCAATGGCAGCACCACCCAACATGATGATAGATAGGGCAAAGTAAGGAAAAATTTCAAATAAGGTTTGACGGTGAGATTATTTTTCCAGAAGATGGCCCAAGATGAACCTCGTATCAAATGAGGCTATAAGATGCCAAACTTTGTCTCAAATAAGATCTAGAGCTCACCAGCTGGCTAAATCTTCATTGTCCACAGGCACATTCGATTCACGCAGTGCTTCCCAAGCCATGGCCAAGGGTGATTTCAACCCAGAACATTTTTCTTTTTTAAGTTTTCTTTTTTTTTCCTTCTTCTCTCTCTTTTACTTTTCGTTTTCATTTTCATTTTCATTTTCTTGGGACCAAAGAAAACAAAACGATTGAAAAGAAAGAAAAAAAAAAAAAAAAAAAAATGTCACATGAGTCGCCAGTGGAAGGAAGGGAAAGAAAAATAAAAAGAAAGAAAAGAAACTAAAAAGAAAAAGAGAACAAAGAAGGAAGAAAAAGAAAGGAAACAAAAACAAAGCTTTTGGATGGAAATGCCCTTGGTCATGACTCAGTAGCACATGCTAGCTGGCCGGAAAAGATTTGGCTAGTCAATGAGCTCAATGCTTATTTGAGGATAAGTTTGCCCTTTCAATGCTTTACTTAAGTAAACTCTCTTTTAAGAAAACGACTTTATGTCAGGCCTTATTTAAAATGCTCCTGCAAAGAGGAACCAAAGTGAATTTTAAATCAATGGCTACAAGGTGCCAAAATTAGTCTTAAATAAGATCTAGAGCTCACTAGCCAGCTAAATCATCATTGCCAACAAGCTCATTCAACTCACGCGGCACTTTCCAAGCCATAGCAAAGGGCATTTTCATTGAGAGTATTTTTTATTTTTTTTTTCTTCTTTCCCTCCTTTTCTAAAGTGTCACGTGAGGTGTTGGTGAAAGGGAGGACAAAGAAAAATAAAACGAAAGAAAAGACTCTAAAAAAAAAAAAAAAAAAGACAAACAAGAAAGAAAAGATCGGAAACAAAAAAAAAAAAAAAAAAAAAGGTTTTTGGATAGAATCTTAGGCATAGTTTGGTTGTGACATCTCTAAATTAACTCGTTTGAGATGTTATTCACTTTGACCCGTCCCATACCTATCCTCAGGGTTTTGTCCTTTGGCTACGAGCAAGCACTTTCCCAACGTTCTAGTAGTGCTTTTACCTGGGCTCACTTAACTTTGGAGCTCCAAAGCAAATCTTGCCATTAGGTTAAAAGGCATCTCCGTGAGTTAATTCTAGTTTTCACATATATATTCAAAAAATTGTCTCCCCCTCTTCGATACATAGTTCAATTCATTCCTACTCCATTCGCCATTTTAGAATCCTGCTTGGAGCCATTCATTGTTCAGACCCTTTAGCCTCAGCGACCACTCTCGGCTCTCGTCAAATTGGGTAGAGACCCACCAACTTTCGCATGGTTCATCCATAAAACAATACACCTACTAGAGGGAGTCCAATTCCCATATAATGACATCCTTGGATTAATTCAATCGAGGTATTGTTCGCTTTGGCTCGTCCTATACCAAACCTCATGATGTTGTCCTTTGCCATACAGACAGGCACTTTCTTAGGAGGTCACCATCCTGGCAATGTTATAGGTTGGGCTTGCTTAACTTTGAGTTCCAAAGCAAAGCTTACCATTATGTCAAAAGGGGCACCTGTGAGTTAATTCCAATTTTCACATATATATTCTAAAATCACTCTTAATGCACAATTCAATTCATTTCAGTCCCCTTCGCCATTCTAGAAGCCTGCTAGGTGCTACTTCTTGTCAAGCCCTTTGGCCTTGATGACCACTTCCCACCATCGTCAAGTTGAGTCATTACATTGGTAGCACATGCTAGTTGGCCAACAAAGATTTAGCTAGTCAGTGAAGTTAATGCCTTAGAGATTAACTTTGTCATTTCAATGCCATATTTAAGTAAAAGTCCATTTCGAACTCTTTTGAGAAATGACCTTATCTTTTATCTTATTCAAAATGCTCCTGTAAAGAGAACCGAAAGTGAATTTTGCGTCAAATAAGGTTATAAGTTGCCAAAATTAGTCTAAAAAAGATCTAGAGCTCACCGGCTAGCTAAATCTTCATCACCGGCAAGCAAATTCAACTCTAACGGCACTTTCTAAGCCATGGCCAAGGGAATTTTCGTTTAGGAAGAAAAAAGAAAAAGAAAAAGTGTCACGTGAGGTTCCGGTGAAGAAAGGAGAAAGAAAAATAAAACTAAAGAAAAGAAACTAAAAAGTGTCACGTGAGGCTCTGGTGAAGAAAGGAGAAAGAAAAGAAACTAAAGAGATAAAGAGAACAAAGAAAAAGAAAGGAAACAAAAAAAAAAAAAAAAAGAAGAAGTCTTTTAGACGAAAATGCCCTTGAACGTGACTCGGTAGCACATGCTAGTTGGCCAGCAAAGATTTGGCTAATCAATGGGCTCAAAGCCTTATTTGAGACTAAGTTTGTCGTTTCAATGCCTTATTTTAGTAAAAGTTCATCTCGAACTCTTTTTTTGAGAAAACGACCTTATTGTAGGCCTTATTTAAAATGCTCCCACAAAGAGAGCTCAAAGTGAATTTTGTATTAAAAAAGGCTATAAGGTGCCAACATTAGTCTCAAATAAGATCTAAAGCCCACTGGCCAGCTAACTCTTTGTTGTTGATGAGCACACTCGACACTTTCCAACCTATGACCGAGGGCATTTTTGTCTAGGAGCATTTTTTCCTTTCTTTTTTCTTCTTCTTGATCTCTTTTTCTTTTTGTTTTATTTGGACTGAGGAAAATGAACAAGAAAGAAAAGGAAGAAAAAGAAAAAAGAATAGAAAAAGTGTCATGTAGTTGTCGGTGGAAGAAAGGAGAAAGAAAAATAAAACAAAAGAAAAGAACCTAGAAAGATAACGAAAAAAAAAAAAGGAAAAAAAGAAGCTTTTGGATAGAAATGCCCTTCGCCATGGCTTGATAGCCCAAACTAGCCGGCCAGCAAAGAGCTAGCTAGTCAGGGAGCTTAACGCCTTATTTAAGACTAAGTTTGTCATTTTAATATCTTATTTAAGTTAAAGTTCATCTTGAACTCTTTTTTGAGAAAACAACCTTATTTTGGGCTTATTTAAAATGTTCCCGCAAAGTATTTCTTTCTCGTTGCCTCTCCTCTCTTCTCCAAGGGCGAGACCATGCTATCACCAACAAAGCTAAAGAAAGAACCAAGAAAAAGAGCAGCCTTAGATGTTTGTTATATGTATGATATAATTATGAGTATTAATTGAAAATTAAAGGCGATTAGTAAGCATGACCTCGCATTCAGTGTTATCGGGATGGTAGGATCTCTCACAATTTCTCACAAAAAAAAAAAAAAAAAAAAAAGCATGATTTCAACTGTAGCCAAGTCACTACCTCGCTATCGATGTCTTTTGGAAGCCATTTTTCCATAAAATAAAGCATGATTTCGATCATAATGAAGTAATAAAACATCCAACTTTTTGACCTGATTTATGTGCATGACTTTATTGATTATGAGTATCAATAGAATATAAAAAGCAAATTTTATGTAAAAATGAGGAAAACTGCAATTATAATGACACCCTATCAGGTCAACACTCAATCTCTAGAATCATGAAAGTTAAATCAGAGGATCTAGTGAAGCGATATTGCAGATTGAGTCATCATTTCCGGTTCATGAATCAAGCTATAGTCATATTGACATGCTTTGTATGTTTCGACTTCTTCCGGGAGAAGTACAATACAAGTGCCAAAACTTTTGGCATTTACGAGAAAATACTTAAGTGCCAAAAGTTACAAAAGACACATATAAGTATCACTTTCTCTGAAAAATGGGATATTTAAGCGCCAACTTTGGCGAATGGTATCATAAATCCTACATGGCATTTTTTTAATAATATAACTCACCTATGTGGTTTGCCAAAGAGCTAAGTCAACAAAGAAGAGCCAAAACGACGTCGATTTGCTTCTTTTTTGAATTTTAATATAAATATTAATTTAATTTAATTTAGCCCTCACCTTCTACAATCTTCATCTTCTTCCTAATTTAAAACTAAATTTAAAAATAAAAGGAAGAAGACGAAGATTGTAGAAGGTGAGGGCTAAACTTAATTTAATTAATATTTATATTAAAATTCAAATTCAAGGCAAAACAATCTCATTTTTAGCTTACCTAGCCATGTTAGTGTGCAAGATGACTTTGTTTTCGGCTTATCTAGCCATGTCAGTGTGTAAAACGATATTGTTTTATACTTGTCTCACCAAAAAGACATCACGTCAATATTTTGGCTCAATTTTCTCATTATGGGCACTTAACTAACTCATTTTGCTCCGATTTTGACATTTAAATGTACATTCAAGTGTCCATGCTAAGTTTTAATACTCTAAGGGTCCGGGTCTCGACTTCCTCCTATGCATGGAGGACAACTTTGAAATCTAGAAGCCTTGCCAAATCTATGATTAAGGTCATTAGACAGGACAAATCTAAGTTCCAATCACAAGAAAAGCTAGAAAGGGTGGCATTATTTCCACCCTTTATATAGCTAAATCCATCCAATATTCGTTAAAAATACAAAATTACCATCAGTTTAAATTAGTGGTCTCAAATTTATTACCTACCATTAGTTAAGAATTTCATATATTCAATTTTGTTTAATATAGATCTTCCAAGTATATTAAAGGCACAATGTCTCTTTCAATTGTAAGATATTACTTCAATAAAATTTTGTTTTGTCAAAACCGAAATTTCCCCCCAAAATAAAAAACTTGCTTCTTTTCTACATTTTCGATTAAATTTATGGATAAATTGTTAAGTAGATGAATTTAGTTAAATCAAAATATTGCGTAAAGTAAGAAATTTTCTTTGAAAATGATGATGAAATTTCATAAAGTTGGATAAAAAAAATTAATATCATCCATGAACTGTTTACAGAAAACTGTTCAAGATGCCTCATTGTGCATAATGTTTTTAGTGCATCCCTAGATATTCCTCTAATGTATTGTATACTCTATATAAAAATATCTTGCCAATATAGCAAGGAAAAATATAAATTTTTTGACTTAGTTTATAAAGAGACTTTATACATTTTAGACTACTAAATTAATAAAGAAAGTAAGTTTTCGATATAAGAGGGACAAAAAATAGATAGGTTGTTCGTTACCAAAAAAAAAAAAAATAGATAGGTTGTTATAAAATCAATGATGAAAAATAGAGTTTTCAGTTTTATTCTATATCAAAGAATGCCTTTCTTTCCTTACTATTAGTAAGATAATTTTACACGAAGCATGTAAAATGTTATAGGATTATCTGAGAATTCATTTCCTTTAATACACTAAAAAATAAAACTCGTGAAATGCTTAATTATGGTAACTTTCCTAAATAAAAATAGAAAAGAAGTGAAGGAGTTGGGTCGTTTCCTAAAACTGCAATGAAAGATTGTTGGTAGTTTTGTCTTCTCAACATAAATGGAGTGATGGATTTAGTCATTTAGGGAGTGGAAATAGCACTACACTTCTAAAGTTGTTGGTAACTTCTGAAAATTAAGAAGCCTTGCTAACCCTTCGATTGAGCACATTAGAGGGGACAAGTCTAGAGTCTAATCATAGAAAAAGCTGGAATTTATTTATTTATTTATTTATTTATTTATGTATAGTTGGTAGATTTCTGAAATTCTTTGTAAACATCTAATATGGTTGGTAAAGAAAGTATAATAGGTAGCTTGAATGGTAGGTAACTTGTTACTGTATCATTGGCACTATTGGGAATTTACCAACTTTCAAATTAAATCAATAAATTACTAACTCTTCTAAAATTCTAACCAGTATTGTATGAAAATTACCAATAGTATGAATATATATTGACAATATAATAAGCTAGGAACTTATCACCTCATTGAAGTGTTACTTTTTTTTAATTAGGAAAACACCAACCCTAAAAGAAATTTACCCACATTTAAATAAATTAGCAAGTTACTAACTTTTTTTTGTAAATTTTACAACTATTATCGTAATACCAGCAATACAAGGAATTTACTATCATCTCAATAAATTAGTAAATTGCCTATTTCCTTGAAATTCTAGTAAAATATCAAATTTATAAAGAATTATCACATTTAGAATTGATATCCATGAAAGAAAAAAATCACGAATTTGTTTTGTTCGCAAACAACACCAATGAACTAAAAAGATCAAATGATGACAATGTTTATGTGAATGCTAAATTATGTCGTTGGTGATGTTGGAGCAACAACCATGTTAGATGATTGTTGTAGAAGTTTGATATAGCCGATGTCACTTGAAAATGCATATAAAAGAATCAAAAAACCTCTAAGAAATGGAAACAGGCTTTCTATTAGACTCGTGAAAGCATTAGTGATAAGACAGCAGTAGAAGCTATTTTGGGCTAGCTTGTAAATGTTCAGGAAGAAAGACTGTATGGGCAATTCTATCTCTGGATAGCAACACCTATGGAACTCTAATGGCCATTTGCTTCTCTAAGACATCTTCAACTAGAAGATTGAGGATACTTATCTAAGAGAAGATTGTTGAAGCCAAAATGTTAGATGCACAGTAAATAGAATCCAAAAATTTGCTAAAAGCTACATTCTTAACTAGAAGTGTTTCATTCTCTTAAAGATCTTCATTGTAGCATTCTTACTAGCTTGTAATCATGCAAAAGATCAAGTGTATAGAGTGATAAGAACACCTAACTCCTTATAATGTGATATATTATGTAATAGGATTGATCTTTGCTTAATTTGTCTAGCATATTTCTAGTGCAATCCAATCCAGCTTATGGCTATTAGTTGGACAGTGAAGTTAGAAGCTTAGAGATAAAGTCAAACCACTATATATTATTGTGGGCTCCTATTTCTCTTACTCTTGCTTGCATATTAGCACTCGACTTGATTCACGCTACTTGAAATATCCACTTGACTTGATCCTACCAAGTTGCTAACATTTTCAACAAAAAATATTGAAGTATTTCAAAACAATCTATTCACCACAACCTATTCACCCTTCTTAGGTTGTATTTTTAAGCCCTAACAACATTTAACAAAATACTTAATACCTTCTTCTTTCGAATTTTACAAGTTGGTTATTAAAAGAACGACCTAATAATGAATTTAGCAAATATCTTGATAAATTAGCGAATAACCAACTTCTTTAACATTTGATAGGCTCAATTAGTAAACTAGTAACATAATAAGGGATTCAATAAGATATCCAACTAGACTAGTCCAACTTTTTCGAAAGTTTACAAGTATGGTTAGTAAAATATTATCACTATAAGGAATTTGCCAATATCTCCTTAAATTACCAAATTCTTTCAAATTTTAATAGCTCAGCCAGTAATTCACCATGATGAATTTATCAAGGTGCAAAGAATTAGTATGTTGTAGACTTCACTGGTATAGTTAGTGTACCAAAAGTCTAAAATGTTAGGCTTAATAAGCAAGCAAGTACTAGACATATTCAACCTGGTGTAATTAAGTCTTTCTATCAACCAATTTGCTGATTTGACATGCCAAAATACAACGTGATGCTTGCTAATATTGTTTTTGGCATAGTAGTGCAACAATGGGCACCACATCAGCAAATAGGTTAGATATAAAAATGTAAAATTACAAATAAAAATGGAGAATAAAAAAAGTCACATATTAGGGAAAAAAATGGTGATGCAGAAGATAGAGATGTGCATAGAAATGGTGAGAGTGATGGTGGTGTTCGTGGTCGTGGTTGTGGTCATGGTCGTGATTCAGCAAGAGACTTTGCCTCAGCTCATGAACCACGGCTTCGGATTTGTCCATTCCATTCGGTTGCTTGGTTTTCTTCCTTGAGTGACTACAATGTAAAGCGCACCAAGCATCTATAAGCACGTTGATTGCAATTTCAGATACATGAGGCTCATACTTCTTCAGAATTGCTATAGATTTTTGGGGGACACGTTGATGCCCTTTTGTTCTATTAGTCTGCCAAGAGTGTTTCCTACAATAGCTGAGATCCTCTCTCTTTTTCAATTCCATTTTTTCTTTTTTTTTCTTTTTATATCTCTGTCTATTTTCGTCGTGCTCTATTTATACATGTAACAAAATATACCGAAAAGTTAAAAAAAAAAAAAAAAAAAAAAAAAAAAAAAAAAAAAAACCAATCCTTACCTAACAAATTCCAAATTACTGAAATTACTTTAGTTTTTTATTAGTTGGTCGAACTCAAAAGAAAAAGAAAAGAACGAGTACGCATTTTTTTGATTATGAATAACGGAGAAACTCCATGAAAGAAAAATTAATGATTCATAGAAATCACTTAACGGGAAATGTCCCGAATAAATCCAACAAGTGACTAATAATCCTATTATACAGAAAAAAAGTAGCTATCATGCCTTTTTCTGGGGCCAATGAACTCAGTACAATATCTAACCCTTCAAAATGATAAACTACTGTGTACGATATCAGAGAACAACGATGAGTTAGACTCTGTTGTCAAGGAGAGAACTTTTTGTGTGTGAATTATGTGAGCAGCACAAGTTCGATTTTATTGTGCCACCAATTGCAAACGATTTAATACGTGACTTATCCATTCGAGTTTAGCTGGCATCTTACTCAACTCATAAGATCAATAAGGCTTTTGATTTATTCAAGATTTGCCTATCAAAATAAATATGTCTACCTTGTCAAGAAAAAGAATTAAAAAAAGACTTAGATCATTGTCATTTTTTTCCCCTATTTTAAATGCACATTCATATGTGCCTTTTTTGCTATTATTCAAAAAGAATGCAAACAAAAAGCAATCACTTGTCCATCTATTAATATCTATTTTTCTTTTTTAAAGAGTTGTCACTAAGGTTGACAATATAGGATTGTGATTTGTAATCATTCTCCTTATAATGAGTGATTTTTTTCTCTCTCTCTCTCATCATTTTGCTACCTATATATTACCTTGTCCCTATCTCTCGCTACCCTCTTCATTATTATATATTCTATGTATGATTAACTTACTAATAGAGGTAAGTATTGATCTAGGATTAACGTTGAACCGACCTTGGATCGGTCTAACACGGCCCATCCTGGTCCGATTCCCAAGGAAATTAGGCTAGTTCTTAGTCCTAAGACCCTTGAATCCTGTATTGTATGGATTGAATTTCGATCTTGGGACATTAGGGTCCCCATATATATTACATATATAATATATTATGTATTTTGTCTATTCTAAACTTTAGCGCCTTCGCCTCTACTCTTTCTTATGTAGTTCTGCCATGTAAATTAGAAAGTAGAAACTGAAACCCATATTTGACAAGAAAGAAAAAGAAACCCTCTTCGCTTGCCTTGACCTTACTTGCTTCACTTGCCTTGCTTGCCTCACCTCTAGCCTCTCCTTACTCACCTCATGAGCATAGCTTAGTTGGTGAGATCACTCATCTCTCTTGGCCCACTTTACGAACGTAGCTCAACAATCGCAAATGGAGGTTTCTACTGTTATATTTATCTTAGATTTATATTTGATATATATTGGTGTTCATAGTTCGATTGTTCAATATTGCATTGTTGATTAATATGTAATTTGAAATAGGATGTTTGTCTTTCTAAGGTATACAAAAAATGAAACAAAAAAAATAATTTTTTGTTCCCTAATTGACCCTGAAATTGGATTGGACCCATAAGGTTGGTTTGGTCGTTGGTCCCAGGCTCAACGAGGCCCATCCTTGATCCCAAAATTTGGGAACCAATGCTGTGCAGGTTGGTTATCGGATTAGGTGCTAGATTAGCCAAACCCGAATCAACTCACCCGTACTTACTAGTCTTCTACCATTAAGTTTTCGATTATTTTATGTTTTACAAGTATCATTGAGTTGTTTACCAAAGTTTATTTTATTATTTTCAAATTTTCAAATTTTTCGATTTGTTTATCAACTTTTATATGTTTTATATATTCATAAGTTAAATTTACCTACGATATTAAGAAATAACCATCCTTCAAATACCATAATGTAATTCGATAAAGTTATTTACTAGCTTTACTTTATCTACTCTTGTTTGAAATAATTACGGATGCTTATTTTGCTTTTTATATCCTATCTCCATCAGAAAAACAAATCTTCTCTTATCTTTCAAATATTATTTTAGCTTTTTCACCAATGGCTTAAATGGACCAACTACTATACAAAAGCACGAACCTTTATCAGACTAACTCGCAAATTTTTATCCAATTAAGTTATTAACTAGCTTTTAGTTACCAAAACTTATTTAAGTTTCTAATCAATGTTTATTTGTTTTTCATTAATCTGCCAACTTTTCCAATGAACTACTACTATTATCTGCCTTACTTACCATTAAAAAAAAATTACGAACTTTTTTAGAAAGTATCAACTTCAATTAGAGTGATTACAAACTTTTCTTCAATTAAGCTACCAATTATTATTCGTTACCAACTCCTATTTTGGTTAATTACCAATATTTGTTCTTTTTTTTTCCTAAAATTACTGAATTCTCTTATCTTTGCCACAAAAAATCATCTTTTATTGTAAACCCACTATTTTCCCTTCCTTACCAAAGTTTAAATTTACCAATTATCATGTTGAATTACTTTGTGAAGTATCAAACTTTTTTCAATTAAGTTAATAACTAGCTTAAGGTTAACAACTCTCATTTAAATTATTTTATGATGTTTGTTTGTTTTTCTAAATTTTACCAATATTTCTATTGAGTTACCACTTTTATCTGACTTCCTTGCCAACTTTCAACATCTACCAGCTCTTCTAAAAAATTACCAACATCAATTAGAGTGATTAACAACTCTTCTTTTATTGAATTATCTAGTTAGTTTTGTGGCCAACACGTGGTTTAAATTAGTTGTTAATCTTTTTTTTTAAAGATTAACTTCTTTTATCTCTAACAAAATAAAAGGAAGAAAAGCTTATCCTTAAGTTTACCTAATTTTATTTACAAATCTAGCCAAAAGCTTAAATTTAGTAACTATTAAATGAAATTACTAACATTAATCTGTACGAGTTACAAATTTTTTTGAGATTAAGTTCCAAACAAGGTTTAATTGCCAAATGTAATTTGAATTGTTACGTTAGTAACAAAGCTACCTATATTCTTAAATTTATTAGGTAATCTATCGAGTTACCACTTATATTTGCCTTACTAACTTCCTAAATTTTATCAACTCTTTTTAAAACTATCAACTTCACTTAGAGTGATCTTTGAGTTCCTAACTAGTTTTGCATGACCAACTCTTATGTGAGTTAATTACTAATGTTAATTTGTTTTCCTAATTACCGACTTCTCTCTCAACAAAAAAAGAAAAGAAAAAAGAAACTGTTCTTATCTATAACCAACGTCTATTTAATGCTCCTAGTGACACCTTAATGTACGAATTATTTACGAATTACCAGCCTTTTTTGGTCTTACGTATGAATCTTAGTCTAATAAGTTATAACTAGTTTTCGGTTACCAACTTTAATTTGAGTTACTCGATATTGTTTTTTGTTTTTTTGTCAATTATACCTACTTTTCTATGTAGTCAACATTTCTTAGTGCCTTGCGTACCAACCTTATTCATGATTAACACACATGCTAACTTTGCGAGACTATTTAATTATCTTGTTTGGTTTTTAGTTTTAAAATTACTACCTTTCCTTATCTCGACATAACAAAAACTTCTCTTATCTAACCAAATTTTATTTGCATTTCTTACAAGTTCCTTAAGTTTATAAATAATTCTATAAAATTACCAACCTCTATTTGAGTGACTTGCCAATTTGTTCCTGATTAAGTAACCCTAGATAAGAGCGGTTAAACTAATAAAACCAAATAAGCATCGGTAATTAATGTGATGGTTGATAATTTAAATAGGGAAACTTTAGTAATGCCATATAAGAGTTTGTATATTTAAGGCAAAGTTAAAAGAAAAATAAACTTGCTAAATAACTCAAATGGAAGTTGGTAATCCAAAACCAATTGACAATTTAATCGGAGAAAAGTTGATAAATACTAAAACTAAGGTTAGTTTTTTTTTTTTTTTTTTTTTTGGGTGGGTTGGTAAGGCTAGTACTTTTTAAAGAAATTGTAAATTCAAGGCATTGCTAATTAAGTAATGAAATTAAAGGTTTCCAAGTGGCAAAAATTGGCGAATTAAAGAAATCAAATAAACATCAGTAAATAACTCAAACGAGAATTTGTAATCTAATACCACATGGTAATCAATGCTAGAAAAATTTTGAGTCGTTAAATGGAATTAGTAAAGGTAAGTGGTTGTTAACGGGGCAAATGAAAGTTGGTGATTCAATGGAAACGTTTAAAGAGTATACAAAAACAATAAAAAAAAAATTGATAAGTAATGCAAATAAGGGTTGGCAACACAAAAAGAATCGACGATTCAATTTAAAAAAGACTGGTAAGTCCTAATTCAGGTTGCCAATTTCATATAAGAGTTCAAAAATTAAAAACGTCACTAGCTTATGTAAATAGAAGTTGGTAAGTTAGTATAAAATTGCTAATTTACATATTATAAATTTGTAATTTCACAAAAGTGTTGGTAAGTTACTATAAAGTTACTAGAAAAGTAGTCAACTATCATTTTTTTTTCACTTTTAACACCAACACCTGTTGAGATTTATTAGCATGAGATGAAAATCCATGCTTTTGGGCACAGCACAATAGAATTCTACCCAACACGAACATAACTCGAATTTCTAACCTTTCACAAACTTTAATTTAATTTAAGCTTTGGTTTAATGGGCTTAAACTTGACACATATTTTACTAATTTAAATTCACACATGTGAGTATACTCACTTTGTTTGAACATTTGTCAATCCTCTTCTAATTTCGGAGGCATAATCTAATCTACCAACTTATGGAAATATATCAAACCCAAAGCTTATTACCTTGATGCCATATTTACCTGCTTTAATGGAAAAGTTACTAATACATTCCTTCGAACAATACCTACTAGTTAATATAAGGCTGGCAATTAATTGCCTGATAGAATCAACAAATTTTGAAACCCATTGGTAATGAACGAAATTCAATATTGATAATCAGCAGAAAGACGAGACGCATACATAAGAATTAGATATGTAACTCACATCTAATGGCGACTACATAAAATGGTTTACAATAATAAAGATTCTAAATTCTGATAATAAGCTAAATTTTTGTGTCATGAACACGCATCTAAGTTTTTCTAAAGAGAACGAGTCTGCCCTTTTGAACCTTTCCCCTCAAAATCTACACTCTGGTAGGTAAAGATGCATTTAATACATAAAGAGAATCAATCATGCTTGGAAATTGTACTAACAAGAATCTTCTTATCTCTTTCACTTTCAACGTCATTGCTCAAACGGTGCATGTCACTTGGGATTCTAGAATCTTCTTCACTAAGGAAACGCTTGAGACATCTTCATATCATGGTCTGCATGCATGGTTACATGCATAAAATTCTGGAGTCTTCTTCGCTGAGGAAGCGCCATTCAACTTCATACCATCACATGCGTATTCATGCATGTATGATGTCATGTAGCTATAAGCTTTCATTCTTTTCCCATTTGACTACAACGACCAGATGGGTCCTGCTAACCCGCTTTAATCGGCGTTGTGGACTTCGAAGAAGCTGTTCTTAGCGGAAATTTCGTCGTCTTGAGCTTGAGGTGGGGTCCATTTGAACAGTATTACCTTCTCTATCAAGCTAAAGGAAATTACTTTTTTTCTTGTGTACATAAATTGACCCACTTGGAAGGGTTTGGAGCTAGCACTCTCAAGCAAAGCCAAGCGGAGCCAAGAGCAGACCCTTGTTTCCTGTGTTTGTATTCTCTTCCTTTGCTTATTTCACTTGTCCCATTCTCTATTCTTCTCCTCTTCTTTCCATTGCAGAATTGAATTTGAGACAGCAGGAATATAGCATGGCAGGATCAATGGAGGAGCGGCAGGTGGGATACGGATTCAAACCGACGGAGGAGCAACTCGTTGGTCATTTCTTGAAAAAGAAGCTCAAAGGAGAAATGAAAGATCATCCCGCTATTCTCGAGCTGTACATCTACGACTGGGAGCCTGAGGATTTATTTATGCTATACGATGGTAAGTTACATAGTTCTTAGATTCTCTATTTCCCTGTTTTCTCATGGTTGGATGCTAATTGGTAGTTGCCAATAAGACTTCAGTAAAATAACGGGTAAACAATCTTCGGTTGTAGTATTTTCTAGTGAATCGTCGGATGGACGCGAGTGTTTCTTCTTTTGTCCCTGTGGTCGTAAGAGGAAAACCCAGTTGGGATTTTGGAAAGAGACGAGTAAAAAGCGTGTTATCCGAGCACTGGACACCGGTAAGCCGATGGGGACCAAGAGGATTTTGGTTTACTATGAAGGTCGACAACCAAGGGGCCGCAGATCTGATGTGGACATGCATGAATATCACCTAAATACAGATGATTCAGATAGTGAAATTTTGGACCCGGTACTCGACTTCTCTTCTTTTGGTTCCCCTAATTGAGCATCTTTAACATGGTTACAAGTGCAGGTAAAATTGATTTCATTTCTCTAGATATGTTCCTCATTCAGCTTCTTGAGGTTTTCTAGCTTTGTGAGTTCATGATTGTGCCATAATTCAAGTGCGATTTACCTTTGACGCCGCTGTACTTTGAACATTGGTTTTCGCAAGTCAGAACTTTTCCCACTGTATTTTGTAAAGAAACAAAACTTACCAATAATCATTTTAAGTTTAAATTCCAGTGACTACTGAGGGTTAGACTACCAGAAATAAAGTGATTCTGCCGCAACGAAGGGGGCAATTTTTTCTTGAAATTCATATTACTTCAGTTTTGATAAGTGATGTGTGATGTATCTCATGCATAATGTACTTTTGTGCAACAATAGAATTTTGGTTTTCTTAACCGTGAAACTCATCACTGGTATCATTTTGTCTTTATAGACAGCGATGGTTCTCTGTCACATAATAAACAGGAAAAGTAAGGAAGCAAAGTCGGCAACTGCCAGTGCTTCAACCGATTTAAGCAGCCATCTGAATAGTGCGCAGGTGAGCAAATTTGGGTTGATACAAACCAACATATGATCTGAGATACATCTAACTACACCAAGGCTCGAATACTGAATGTTCATTCTTTTTTTCGGTTTTTCTTCGCTCAGGCAATTCCAGGAGTTACTATTGAATCTGACCATCCAATTGAGACGTTGAATACTCGTTTACCAGACTGGAACGTGCCTATTCCTGATCAGCAGCCTCAAATGGGCAAAGACCAACCTTCATGTTGTGGTGATAATTGGCATGTTGTTGGACCTAGCGATGGCTGTGGTCATATACCAAATTCTCTGAACGACGGCATCAGTATCATGGATTTTTTAAACTCTGACGAGAACACTGGGCAGACTCAAACATGCAAAGAGAAACATTTACTGTACGATGATAATGAGCGTGCTGACGGACCTAGCGATCCAAGCGACGGTATCGGTCTGGAAGATCTCTCCGACTAAAGCAAGGATAAGTATGCCAAACTACAGTGTGCGTAGATTATGCTCTGCAGATTAGTTTTGAACTGTGATAATGGATTGCCAGTGTTTGGAGATCCTTTATAGACGTTAATCTCAGCCTAGCTTGTTATATCAGTGATGATGCTGTGTACCGACTATGCTTCTCCAAGGATGGGACATTATATCAATCTTATATGCTTGTATATTGCAGTATTAATTTTTCCTCACAATTCGTATATCATCTTAATTTTATCTACTCAACACTGGTCATGCATCAATATCTATTCGTCTAACCTTCGAGAGGGCTTCGGCACGAGAAATTTCCTCCATTGCTGTAAAATCCTAAGTCCATACATATGACTTGTCAAGTGATTTGTAAGTAAAAGACCCATTCCTCATCAATTCGCCAATTATTCCGTACGACGGGTTTCTCGGTCTCTTTTGATTTCTTGCCTCTTGCCCTTTCTCGTGGCCTCTCCTCCCTCTTCAATGGCAGCAGCACCCCAACATGATGATAAATTGGGCAAAGTGAGGGAAATTTTCAAATATTGTTTGACGGTGAGATTATTTTTTCAAAAGACGGCTCAAGGTGAATCTTGTATCAAATAAGGCTATAAGGTGCCAAACTTAGTCTCAAATAAGATCTAAAACTTACCAGCCAACTAAATCTTTGTTGCCCGCGAGCACATTCGACTCACGCGGCGCTTTCCAAGCCATGGCCGAGGGCATTTTCATCCCAAATCATTCTTTTTAGTTTTCTTTATTTTTCTTTCTTATTTCTCTCATTTTCTTTTTGTTTTCTTTTTCTTTTTCTTAGGATTGAGGAAAACAAAAGGATAGAAAAGAAAGAAAAAGGAAAAAGAAAAGAAAACGTGTCATGTGAGTCACCCGTGGAAGGAAGGAAAAAGAAAAATAACAAAAAAGAAAGGACACCAAAAAAAAAAAAAAAAGAAGCTTTTGGATGAAAATGCCCTCAGTCATGACTTGGTAGCACATGCTAGCTCAATGGCAAAGATTTGGCCAGTCGGTGAGCTTAACGCCTCCTTTGAGATTAAGTTTGTCATTTCAATGCTTTATTTAAGTAAAAGTTCATCTCGAACTCTTTTTTAAGAAAATCACCTTATTTCAGGCCTTATTTAAAATGCTCTTGCAAAGAGGGCCCAAAATTTTAAATGAAGGCTATAAGGTGCCAAAAATTAGTCTCGAAAAAGATGTAGAGCTCACTCGCAAGCTAAATCTTCATCGCCAACAAGCACATTCGACTCACGCAACGCTTTCCAAGCCATAGCCGAGGGCATTTTCATCCGACAACAAATTTTTATTTTTCTTTCTTCCTTCTCTCTTTTTCTTTTTATTTTCTTTTTCGTTTCCTTTGGACTGAGGAAAATGAAAAAATAATAAACAGAAAAAAAGAAAAGAAAAAGTGTCACATGAGTCGTCGGTCACTTTTCGATGGAATTGGTTGGGCCAGTCCAAACTGGTTCTGACGCAACTGGTTCGATCTTAGGCTGCATTTCGGAATGACATTTACAAAGGTCTTTAGGTATTCAAAGGCCCTTTGGGCACAATTGTGGTGTTTGGCAAATTTCTTTTAAGTCCTATTATGCAAATGCTAGGCTTTCACAATACTGAAAGCCCATGGCAGCAAGAGGGCTGCCTTGGCTTTCTAGCATTCTTGGCAAGCTCATAGTGCCTTAAAAAAGAAATCTTGTTTTTCCTTTATTACTCCCAAAATTTTATGAAAATTCCAAATTTGACCATTTGCAAATACAGACCCTAACATCTGTGATTCTTTTCCAGGAAAACACCGCTGTTATATTCCCCTCTACTCTTCTCAACTCTTCTCGAGAGCTCGCTCATACCACTTTGCAAAGCCCACCCTCCGATCGTTGAAGTTCATCTCTCCGGTCGCCTGTCGAAGCTACCTCTCTGGTCGCTCGCCGAAGTTCGCCTCTTCGATCGCTTGTCAAAGCTCACCTCTCCGGTCGTCGAAGCTTGCCTCTTTGGTTGCCAGTCGAAACTCGCCTCTCCAGTATTCAAATTCTACTCTCTCAATTCAACGTCTCATCACCTTGCTTGGCAATTGGCTAAGGGCATTCTCCTCCGCTTGGACGCTGCTTATCACTTTGCTCTAAATCCGTTTCCTCTTTTGCTGGCATTTATACTACTCGCCCTCGCTCGATCAGCACCCGATCCTCTGGTGCCCTCCCCTCGCTTCGGATTCCTCTCTGCTTGCCTCGATCGTTCCCCTTGGAAGGTATGGATCCCTGTGGTTCGCTACTGTTTGGTCTAGCTTTCTATTTCGCGATACTGGTGAATCATTTTCGTTGAAAAGCAAACCCTAGCTTTGATTCTCTCTTCTTTTTTTTTTTTTTTTTTCTTTTTTTTCCCTAAGGTTCCTAGGCATTCTTTGTTTGATCTATCTAGTATCTAGGTAGCCCTCGGTGGCCTCCGTCTATTTTGCTTTTCCATTGATTGGGTCTGTGTTGTTGATTTTTGCAGGTGCATCGAATTAGGCCACGAGGCTTCTTGTCTTAAAATTGAGCTCGTTGGCTACTTCTTGTGAGGTATGGGTTTGTGATCAGTGGTGGAAGATAGAATTTTTCCTTCTTGTTTGGGTGTTTAAAGTCTTGCATGTGGGTTTTTGTTGTTAAGTCCGTTGTTTCGTAAATTCCAATGATGATGGGTACATCTTGTCGGGCTGTAGTTTTCTTTTTCCCCTGCAAAATCAGGCTAAAAGGTGAAAAATTTCCTAATCATTTCGAACTTTGATACTTGGTTGGAGAGATTGTTAGCACCAATGGAAGTGTGTTATAACATTATGCATGTGGTTTTTGAAACCGAACGGGAAAAAATAGTGGAAACAAGCACTTTTTTGGCTTATCATAGAGGTTGCTGGACTTGGGTTTTGTAAGTTAGCTCGTGTTTAGTGCTCTGTCATGATAAAGAATCTAGTTTGTTTTCCCCTTGTATGTGTTGTCCGAACTTATTATTGTTCAGTCTGCTCGTGTTTGTTGCATTTGTTGGACATTCTGGATTTTCTTCCATATTAGCATATTGCTTTGACTTGATGTTCTTTGGTTTAAGGAGGTTTCACTTTTGTCATCATTTTCTTGAGTTTGATTGTAAATATTTGCTATCACACTACATGGATCATCCTTTCAATCTGAAGTTGACGTGCATGGGGTGTAATATACTATATTTATGAGTGCATGAATAATTTTGCCATAATAATTATGATGCAAACAATCAGAAACAATATCTCCTCCTAAGACCATAAACCACAGTGGGCAAGCCAAGTTTTCGATGGTTCTACATTTACTTTGTGGTTTACGGTCTTAGGATGAGATATTGTTTTCTGATTGTTTGCACCATATTATGACAGTTTCTCTTAGGAGTGAGATACTGTCATTTGTTTTCATTTTTCAAATATGTTTGTATCCATTCTGTTGGAAGATGGCAACTTCATCAAAGGAAAAGACATATTAGAGCCCTGAAGATGTAGAAACTTTTTGTCGATTGTGTATTGAAGAAATTAAAAAAAGGTAATCGTCTTGCGAGCAACTAAAAGGATGGATGGACAATTATAATTAGCAAGTTTGAGGAGCTAAGAGGAAAAAGGTATGATAAAAATCAAATGAAGAATAAGTGTGACAATTTAAAGGAAGAATGGAAAAAATGAAGCAATTAGTTCAAAAGGAAATGGGACTAAGATGGGATCAAATGAAGAAAACCATTGATGCGAGCGATGAATAGTGAGAGAGAAAATTTTAGATGTTTTATTTATTTTTTAATACTTTTTTTTTTGTAAGTTCATCTTTTATGATACAACTCCTGATTTTTTTTATTTTTTTTTAATAACAAGCCAATCCTAAGCTTAAAGTCTTTCAAACGAAAGGCATACATTTGCATGTTGAAATTGTATTGGATCAAATGTTTTAGGGTACAGTTATTATTGGAAGTGTTACATGGAATCCTACACAAGATTTATATAATAATGAGAATGTTAAGGCTACACAAGCCGATATTGGTGATTATGCAGGATCTACTGATGATACTTTAGAGCATAATGTAGGTTAAACAAATGTCCAACTAAATCAAAGTAAGAGCCATGAAAGAGCAGTAGAAAGTTCAACGAAGTAAGCTCAAGGAAAGAGAGGAAAAAAATTGATTAGACCTAATAAGTTAGCTTCACAAATTGATAGACTTTGTTCAGTTGTTAAAAGTAGGAACAATGTAACATTGGTTGCGAGGGAATTTGATCCTTACAAAGAAATTGTGCAAACATTGAAAGCCATACTTAAGATTAAGCAAGACAGAAAGTTGTTCTTCTTTGCACTCTCACATTTTGCTGGAAAGAAAGACAACAGGCAGACTCTTAGGAACCTGGATGACAATAAAGAAAAGGTTGAATGGCTAAAGTATAAGCTGGAAAAGCATAATAGTCGTCATTAGGATGCTAGTTACTTATTTGAGCTCTTCCATATTAATTTATATTGTAATGTGAGACCTATTTTTGATTGGTTATTCGCACTACTTTGAACACTTTTTCTAATTATGTTCTAATGTGAGACATATGTTTTTAGTGTATGTTCAATTTATTAGGTGGAGTTTGCATATATTATGGATGATAATTGTTCCATTGGTGGATGATTATTCGTCACTTTTATTACTATTTTGTTACTTCAAACAAATATGGATGATTCTAATGTTGGCAACTTATGTAAATTACTCAAGCTGCAATCGCTTATTAGGCAATATACAGTCACAAAAAACCTTGTAGGACATAATTATATACAAGAAATGCATGATTAGGAGAATTGATAGACGAAGATGCTAATCCAATAAGGTGCTATCTACGACAAAAAAAAAAATGTGCTATCAAATGTTTAGAATGGATAATATTGTATTTAATAAATTAATGTATGATTTAGTAAAATGTTATGGTCTTGAAGGAATTAGGAATATTGATGTTATAGAAATGTTTGGAATATTTCTTAATATTTTAGGATATGGTATAGATAATAGGTTAACACAAAAGTGCTTTCAATGTTCTGGGGAAACCATAAGCATGTACATTAACTTAGTATTAGATAAAATATGTGAAATGGGAAAAGATTTGATTCGACCAGCTGATTGGCAATTTAAGGATGTTCTAGAGAAAATAAAAAATAATCGAAGATTTTATTCATATTTTAATATATGTTTTCATTATACAATAGGAAGAAAGAACTAAATACAAATTTTGATCATATAATAATATTTGCGTTTTTGTTTAAAGATTGCATTGGAGCTATTGATTGCACACATATCCCAATGGGGATACTTACAAAAGATCACATTCGTCTTATTGGTCAAAAAGATACACCGACTCAAAATGTCTCAGCAGTGTGTAATTTTAATATGAAATTTATCTATGTTTGGGTTAGTTGGGAAGGACAAGTCCATGATACTCGTATTTTCTATGAAGCCCTAGGGAGACGTGATGTGCAATTTCCTTATCCTCCTCCAGGTTTGTTAATTAATTATTTTTGTATATTAATATGTATTAATATGGTCTATGTTGATTAAATTTACATTATCTTTGTGTAGGTAAATATTATTTAGTGGATGTCGGATATCCAAATCTGATGGGTTATTTGGGATCATACAAAGAAATTAGATATCATTTGCCAGAATTTCAACAAAGTCCTACCTCTACAGATTATTGAGAGATATTCAATTGTGCTCATTCCTCACTGCAATTGGAAATTGAGCAAGCCTTTGATGTATTGAAAAAGTGGAAGATTCTAAAGTATATGCCAAGTTTTCCATTTGAAAAGCAAGTAAAAATTATTGTAGCAGCGATGGCTTTATATAATTATATACATCGAAAGGCTGTCAATGATAGACATTTTGTAAGAGTGGATTTGGATCTCAATTATAGATATTTAGTTGATCTTGATAGTACAAATGAGGGGGCTAGTGCTTCGAATGATAATTTTTATTTTTTTCAAACATGGCGCGTATACGTGATTAAATAGCAATAAGTTTAGTAAACACTTAAGGATGCTTGTAATTTTCAATGAAAATCTATTTATTTCTTCAATGCCTATGTAACCATGTTTATTATAATGAAATTACTTTTTTTATATTGAGAAAAAGTCAACATTAATGTATTTTTTTACTGATGAATTTATTAATATATCTTTTTTACATTACACGTCAGTGCGAAAATATTAAAAAAATAAGTCATTGTTTTTCTTTTCAATTTAAAAAAAAGAAAATTAAAAAAAAAAAAAGCTTAATTTGGTCATGCCAAAGAACTTCCTAAACATGTGTTTACCAAACAGCATTCCCCCAAAGTTGATTCTCAAAGCACTTTTCAGTTATAGTTTATCAAACAGTTTTTGTATTTTATTAAAACCCTTTAAACTAAAGGTATTCATTTCTTTAAAGGTTTTTGCCAAAAGCCTTTCCAAACGCACCCTTATTCCCCTTTTTTGTGCAATTTAGTACCCTAAGGATTCGATTGAAAAAGAATCTTTACTCAATTAAGAGACAAAATTAGCAACACAATTGCCTATCTCAAAATTCTCAAAATGCAAATTGATTGAAATTAAGTTCAATTAATATAACAAAACATTAATTGGTTCAATTGTCTATGTTCATGATGGCCTATTGCATTCAAATTAACATCAAAGTGATAGGACACCCTTTATGCCAAAATTGAATTGAAGGTCATTGTTGAAATTGAACTTCAACCCATCAAATTAAACTTTAGTCTATAATAGGTCAACTTGAATTGCACCAATTAAAGCTTGTTAGCTTGGATTTCTCAAATCTAATGTGCTAAATCCATCAAATTGGAGAGTTCTCAAGTAAATTCATCAAAATTGACCTTGCATTTTGAATTTACTTAAAAAAAAAAAAAAGAATCGAATGGGAGTGTTGACTCACAATTCATGGAGAATCGATTCGAAATCCTAATTAGGGTTAAAAATGACAACTTTCATTTCAACCTGTCAAATCTCAAAATTAGCCGCACGAATGAATATGAAATGACCTCTAGATCAAATGTTGTAAAAAGGAATTAAGGTAGATGAACATAAAGTAATTTTATTTTTGATTGATTTTGAATCTAGAACTAAAAAATTCAGAAAGTGATGTTCTTAATTGATTCTCGCAAAATTTTCAATGCCAAAATCAAACTGTAGTTAAGATATGATGAACCAAGGGATTTTACGTTTTTCAATTTTGGTCAAAAGTTTGACCAAATGAACTTTTCACTAAAATGTTGATTAACAACTATTTGAATTTTTTGAAAACTAATGTAGTCAAATTGATATTAAGGCTACTTAGGACTTTTATTTATTTTATATAAAAAGTCAATTTTTAACTTGAGATTGACGTTTGGCTAAATGATTAACAAAAAAGTTAACTTGAAATCAATCATATGACTTTTCGGGTTTTTGGTGAAAATGATTAGGAAATGACCTAAAAATATTAGGCCAAAGAATAAGAATGAAAACTAACACTTTTGGTTCGAGAAATGCGCTCCATTGCGATGGGAAACCCTAAACTTAGGTTTTCTTGCTTTATCTATGCGTCAACTAAAAATTATATATCAACAAATGTAAATTGGCAATGTTCAAAGAAAACTCCGATCCTGGTTTCATGCATTCACAAATCATGGACTACTCAGTCAATCAATTAATCTTGGATCCCATCAAGCACATGACGGAGGACGAGTATACCATGCAATGAAAATCAAGCATACTTAGAGCGCGTTTAATTCAACATTTCCAATAGGCTTTCAGCCTTCAAAGCCCCTTAAGAAAATGTTGAACCGTTTGTTAACTATTTTGAAGTAACTTTCAAGTGAAAGTCAGTATTGAGAAAGTTGAAAGCATAATACTAATAAGAACTAGCTTTAAACTTTCAATATTTGATGAAATGCTTAAACTTATTTTTTTCTTCCAAAATTATCCTCGCTCATTCTTTAAATTTCAGATTTTGCCCTCACTATTATTTTTTAAATGCCAAAATAATGCTAAAAAAATTAAGTATATAAATGCTAAAAAATTAAATATATTTTGGTCTTTTTAAAAATATTTATATATTTGATTTTTTAGCATTATTGTTGAAATTTATATTTAAAAAGTTGCATACATTATTTTTTTAATTTTAAACAAATAAAAATAAAAAATTTTGATGAAGAGTTTGGTCATTTTTTTTTTTTAAAAAAATCATATATATGTATCTGATTTTTAGCGTTATTTTTCAGTTTATATTTAAACATTTGCATATATTACTTTTTCAATTTTAAACAAATAAAAATTAAAAATTTTTGATGAAAAGGTTTCTTTTTTATTTATTTATATAAATTATATCTATTTGATTTTTTTAGCATTATTGTCAAAATTTATATTTAAATGTTGCATACAAATTTAAAAATTGAAAATTCCAATGAAGGGTTTGGTCTTTTTTTTTTTATAAAAAAATTATACATATGTATTTGATTTTTTTAGCATTATTTTCAAATTTATATTTAAAAATACATTATTTTTTTCAATTTTAAACAAATAAAAATTAAAAAAAATTCTGACTAAGGTTTTGTCTTTTTTAAAAAAATCATATATATGTATTTGATTTTTTAGCATTATTGTCAAAATTTATATTTAAAAAGTTGCATACATTATTTTTTTTTTTTTCAATTTTAAACAAATAAAAAATTTTAAAAATTCTAATGAAGGGTTTGGTGTTTTTTTAAAAATTATATATATATATATATATATATATGTTTGTATTTGATTATTTGAGTATTATTGTCAAAATTTATCTTTAGAAGATTGCATAATTTTAAACAAATAATATTAATTATTCAAAGGGTTTTTTAAATGTGTTTTCTACCAAACAACATTTCTCTTAAAATTGTTTCTCAAAACATAATTTACCAAACGGTTTTTACATTTACTTAAAGTCCTTTAGGCTAAACTGTTTTGCTTTTTCCAATGGGGTTTCAAAATGTTGAATCAAGCGTACTCTTAGTCATCTCCTAAGTCAAATCCATAAGTTTGAATAATTCTTACATGGATTAAATAGTCCACTGCATTAGAACGATCAATCATAGTAGATTGAATTGTAAAGACCCAAAAATGCGAATTGTTCACTTTGTTCGGTTTGATTTGGTTTAGTTGTTTGGTTTTTTGAAGAATGAGAAAGATTGATAAATTGTCATATTAAGAAGATAGAATAAAAAATGGTTATTTTTAATTATCCAAATCAAAACCCAAACCAAACCGAAAATGCATGAAAATTCAATTTTGTTCACATTGGTTTTGATTTTAGTTTGGTTTTTTGGTTTGATTCAAACACCCCCTCATTATATTATAAAGTAGTGAGAGTTGACATTTTCTGGGGGAAAAAAAAGCTTTCCATTAAATTTTACACGCAGTGGTAAACTATTCTCTCTCTAGAGAGCTAACTCAACTCCTAGTGGACCTAAAATATTCAATTAAATAAACATTCCACTTAGTCTAGTAAATAAAGGAAATGTTGCTTGATTCGTTCGAAAGAAAATTAGTCGATGATAATTAAAATCTTGCTATTGCTATATAAAAATTGACAAAATTAATTAATTAAGATCTTCCGTAATTGGTAAGACATTGTTAATATTATATTATCGATTTTTAATTATCATCAAATAACGGAAGACCTTGCATGACGGAAAATTAAATTGAGTCTAGGCCTCGTACCCAGCATGAGATCTTTGGACCATTTCATCGTTGAACAACTCTAAATTTCTGTATCAAGATCTTTTCTGACGATAATGAAAAATAATTTCAAGATCTTTACGGACAAAAAATGAAAATCCAACATGGGATAGCTTAGCTCCGAGCAACTTCAACGACAGTTTCTGGAAAATCTCACCCTTTATTTTATTGAGAAAAGAATTACCGGCGCGAGTCACTTTCAAAGAAGATAGCATATTCTCGTAGCATCTCAAAAGCTTGCGTTTGAGTACGAAAGAGAGTTTACCTAAAGAATTGCGTCAAAGATCTTTTTGGCGCTTGGTCGTTTTAAATTTGGAAAAAGAAAAGCCACGTCAGATAAATTACTTTTTAAAAAAATTACAAAAAGTCGAAGCGAAAAGGCATGTTTTCCCTCAGTAATCGCATGCATTTTCACTTAATACACGTAAAAGAGGGCGAGAGAATGAACAGCTTTAATAGCTTTGTTTCAATAAATAAATAATTTCGAAATTTTATTTTTTCTAAAAGCAATAACTTGTATCACTTGAAAATTGAACATGCGAAAAATATTTGTATGGTCCACCAAAATGCTTAGATGTCTTATCAGTTAATTACTTTGAGCAATATAATCATTCATTTGTTGGAAATTTTCTATAATATGAGTTTACATTAATTAATTGATTTCCTATTTTAAATAATTGGGTTAATGAATATTCCAATATTTATTGAACCCTACAGTGATCTGATTAAATTAGGTATTGGCATATATTGATAACGGGCCTAGTTGAGCAAAGAAAGTGTAATCAATTGTGTTTAAGCGAAGCCCGTAATGGGAAGGCCGGGTTGACACGTCGAATGAATAGATTTGCTAGGTCATCTCTACTTATAAATAGGATAGGTTATACCTATCAGTTGCTTTATTCCCATTGAAAGCTGCTATAGTGAAATAGGTTATAGAGAGGAAGATCTGACATTCCGATAGATCCCTGATTATCAGAGTGATTTACTTTTCTTCACTTGAAGTAATGGCTCAAATAGGTACGCTTTAATTCCGCTATATTTAGTGATATCGATGTTTTACAATCATATATGGATCCGTTTGTTCTTGATTGATTAGTTATTTGTGTAAATAATATTCTACATCATTCTCATATAAATGTCTTTTTAAAGTGTTCATTTTTCACAAAAAAAGCTCACAAGTGGAAGTTGAAAGTTGAATACTATATAATAAGTGAAAGTTTAGGAGACGGCGCTTGTCTAATCAGGGTTGAGGAGGGTTCGTGAACATTTTTTTTGTTCTTTTAATTTCAAATGTAATTGATAATGAGCACACAGACACATTCAAATAGATGATATATGATAACTTCTAATAATTAGACTCATTTTATTTCGTTGAAAATGAATAATTAAAAAATACTTTTCTAAAGAGATTATTTGTATCGTTTTTAAAAATGACTATTGTCTATAAAAAGAATTTCGATACAAATCATTCATTTTATGCGAAACATGGCAACCCTTTAATGAAATAGAAATTGCCGTCTAGTAAAATCGATCTAAAAGAAAATCCAAATATCAAATCAACCAAACGAAATTGGATCGTTCAGCCAAATATCAAGAACAAAATAAGAACAAGAGCGAATCGAAAAAAGAAAAAATTGAAAAATACGAAAACGTGGAATCAATGAAACAGCACGCGGCAAAGCGCACACGTGGGGCCCCCATCTCCCCCCCTCGCGCTGCTGAGGTGGCAAGAGAAATTTCGAAGGCGATCCACGGCGACAACGCACGCAAACGCAACGGATTAACCAGTCGCGGCGGTGAAGAAAGAGAGAAAAGAGAGAAGAGAGCGCTCGTGATTATTCAGCTGATCCTCTCTCAGTTCATCTCCGGAAGATCTCCCCTTTGATCAGCCGAACCTCGACCGATCGGAAACCCTAGCTCCCGATTCCGGCGATCGATCGCGGCCCGATGCCCGATCGCTCGCCGGCGCCGCCCGAATCGGACTCGCCCGCGGAAGTCGTCTGATTCTTCGGGGGGGGAGAGAGAGAGGGGAGAGTTTTCCCCCCGGCGTCGAAATGAGGGCCATCGAGACGGTGCACGATCTGATCGAGGAGGCGAAGACTCGGACCCTGTGGTGGGCCCTGGTCATCTTCGCCGTCTCCTACTTCCTCTCGCGTAAGTCCCCTGCGCCCGCGCCTTCCCCGTTCCTCGGAATTGGGAACCGGTGCCCTTTTTTTATTTGTTCTAGTCGTTCTCGAAATTCGCTGTTGGTGATGGTGGTTTGGATTCCGGTGAAGACTTGTGGCCCGGTTTTCGCGTACTGAGGAAGAAATTTTCCTGGAATAGAATGCGGAAGGAAGGGGAATATCTGATTAAGATGTGGAAAGCTTAGTTCGGCGACGAGAAGAAACCGAGTGGGATAAGGCTTTGGCAAAAATTTGGCACTAGGTTTAGGTTACTCGGATGTTTTTCGGATTATGAATTATTAGGGAATTACGATTTGTTCGATTTATGACGTTTTCGGTGGTGGTTTCGGGCTGTCGATGCACCCTCTTCCCATTATCTGGCAATGCGCGGTCAGTATGCAGCTATCGACAAGGGTTACTAGCGTTTTAGCCTTGAAATTAAATCTACTGTTGGATCCGGTTTGACTGTAATCTTTTTTTTTTTTTTTCCTTTTTCCTGAAAGCATATAATAATAAAAATTACCATTGTAGATTTGCATATATTACTGAACCTGGACTTTGAGTCTCACACTTAAGTGTTGAAATGTGGATGCAAGATTAGGCATACCCCTAGACACAGGTGAGTGGGTAAGTTAGCATTAAAAAGTAGACGGGCAGCACCACCTACCCCACTCTCTAGCTAAACACACCCAACCCACACACACGCGCACATGGATAGATTAAGATGTCCTTCGCCGACAAACTGGTTGCTAATTTGCCTCAGTATTTCGATGCCCATGTATGTAGGCTTTTCCTCTGTTAAATCTGATAATCAGTTTTAGCTGATTCATCGGTAAGATGACTGTTCTGAAGATGTATATAATGTTGCAGATACAAGTAAATCAATGTGGATGAATTTACCTATAGCAATACTATTTGTCTCTGCAATGCGGATTGTCTTCAATGAAGTTGATTTCCAGTGGAGAGTTCAGTCCGTCCGTCCCAGGTCTTATTTATCTGCTCTAAAGGAGAGGCAATTATCCATAAATGACTCACGTCTTACGACTCCTCCACCTCCTCCAAATTGGAAGAGAAAAATTGATTCACCTATTGTGGAAGCTGCAATGACCGAGTTCATCGACAAAATCCTGAGGGATTTTGTTATAGATTTATGGTACACTGATATCACACCAGATAGGGATTTTCCTGAGCACATACGTGCAATAATCATGGATGCTCTTGGGGAGATATCAGGAAGAGTCAAAGCAATTAACCTTGTTGGCCTACTGACCAGGTATATTTTTACTTTTACTTCTTTATCTCATGGGAGTTGATTAAAGTTCATGTTTAAATTGTTTGATATTAGTTGGTATAGGTAAAGTTAATCGTCCTCTAAATATTTCAGGGACATAGTTGATTTGATAGGTCATCACTTAGATCTTTTCAGAAGGAACCAAGCAGTCATAGGTACTGATGTGATGGGGACTTTGTCGTCTGAGGAGAGGGATGAAAGGTTGAAGTTCCATCTTATGGCGTCTAAGGAGCTTCATCCTGCATTGGTATCTCCTGAGAGTGAATACAAGGTGTGAGGACTAATTTGTATGCCTCATGATTTCTGGTCATCCATTGAGTTTTCTCTGTTTCATGTAATCTCTGTGAATTTCCAAACAGGTGCTTCAGCGTCTCATGGGTGGAGTTATAACTTTAGTTCTGAAACGAAGAGAAGCTCAGTGCCCTGTTGTGAGATCCATTGCTCGAGAGCTCGTTACTTGCTTAGTCATCCAGCCTGTCATGAATTTCGCAAGCCCAGCGTAAGTTTTTAGAACATAAATCTCTGCTCTTATTCTCTAAAAGAACAAAACAGTCGTCTTTTCATAAGCTTTTGATCATGAAAACTCTCTATAAAATGCAAGTTTTCATATCCTGCTTTGGTATGTACATGTCAATTTATTTTTCTACTAAATGAAGAGAATTTGGTGGTGCAAAATTTCCTCACACATCGAGTGCTTAGGGGGTGTTCTCTTTGGGCTTGAATTATTGGTAGTTCTAGTTGTACGTTAGGAACCAATGAATGGTTGTTCTATGATAGTATTTTGTCATAATGGTCATCCTGAATTCAGGATTCTAATGCCATTCAATGCCTAATATATACTTTTTCTCACATGTCCAGGTATATCAATGAAGTAATTGAATTAATTGTCCTTGCTCTTAAAGAGGATGGAAGCAAAGTATTTGGTGCTACCCAGGCAACTAATGTTGCTAATCACCATGATTTTTCTGGCACTGCTCAGGCCAAAGACGGTGAAGGTAAATGTCCATCCAGCAATTCTAATGCAATGGTAGCTACATCTGGGGATGAATCCTTTGGTTCTAGTACAGCTCCAGAAGAAAGTAAGCCGCCTAGGGCTGCTGATTGGGCAAGGGTGCTGGAGGCGGCGACCCAGAGAAGAACTGAAGTTCTTATGCCTGAAAATCTTGAAAACATGTGGTCCAAAGGAAGAAATTATAAAAAAAAAGAGGCCAAGAAAGTTAAAGCAGCAGTTCAGGAATCAGTTGGAAGTGGGTCAGTTCATTCTATTCCTTCTGTAGATCGAATAAGGGGATCATCAATCACTGGGGCGGGAGATTCTACTAGTTCTGAAGAGAAAGCCGTAGCCAAGCTGCCTCCCCCATTGGTCTTTGATAGTCCACTGGAGCTTGGGAATGATTCTTCGAGCAAAGAAAAGCAGCCACTTTTTGGACGAGGCAATCTTGAGGAGACAACGGAGGATGCTGCTAATGGTGGTGCTAATGACAGGAGAAGTAGACTGAAGAGATCAAACAGCACTTCCGCTTTAAAAGTTGAGCCTGACACAAAAAAGGCATTTACAGGAGACAGTGAAGGTGCATATATCGCCGAGTTCTACCACCCAGATTTTGGCAGCCATAGTTTTAATTGTAAAGTTAAAAGTTCCACAGACATGGTAATTCAAAGTGAGGGTCCTCGTCCACCCAAGCTCAAGTCCCGGGTAAGCTTTTTAAACCACAGTTTTGCCCTGTAGATGCACAATTCCTGTCAAGTCTTCAGAGAAATGAAGAATCCTACTTTAAGCCAAAATATCTTTTCCAGTCAATGTATCACGTATTTGTTTTCTTATTTAATTGTCGCCTTACAGGTGTTGGGAGCATATTTTGAGAAACTTGGATCGAAGTCTTTTGCGGTTTATTCAATTGCTGTGACAGATGCAGAAAGCCAAACATGGTTTGTCAAGAGAAGGTGTGTTTCCAATCTTTTTTATCATATAATGGTTGGAGCTGACTGCTGAAATATGCAGCATTTTCCTAGGGAATTCTTTTTCAGTAGATATCAGGATTCTTTGGTTTATGGTAGTCTTTTTGGGCCAGCAGATACAGTAATTTTGAGCGGTTGCATCGACATCTTAAAGAGATTCCTAATTATACATTACATTTGCCACCTAAGAGGATATTCTCATCAAGTACAGAGGATGCTTTTGTTCATCAGCGCTGCATTCAGCTTGACAAGTACCTGCAAGTATTACTATGTTCCTATTGACTCTTCTATATTTCTTTTGCTGATTTTCATTTTCTCCAATTTAATTATGCTGTCTTATTCCAGGATCTTTTGTCGATAGCTAATGTTGCTGAACAACATGAAGTGTGGGATTTCCTGAGTGCTTCCTCAAAGGTGTCCAATTTCTATCATAATATGAAAAAAAAAAGTCAGCAGAATAATTTCTTACTTGTGCTTAAATCGAATGATGTCTGATATGTGTCAATAATTTCTTTCTTCCATAGAACTACTCTTTTGGAAAATCATCTTCGGTGATGAGAAGCCTAGCAGGTACGTCTATATCTGCTCATTTATCGTCTAGATGTAATTTGTAGCAGATATAATGTAATTATGGTGGTTGGCATGACAAGAATTTTCCTTGACCGCTGTTATGCTCATGGGCCTAAAGGGCCTGGTTTGGTTCTATATTCTGAGCAATATTGAGGTTTCTGGCTGGGAACTTCTCCACCACGGACCAAGGATGTCATCCAAGATTGGAAGCATGAACCACCCTTCGGTTCTGTTCTGTTCAGGAGTTTTTCCTCTTCCTATCTATTTTCTCCTCATCCTGTTCCTGTCTCTTTCTCAGCTGCATCATGTGAGAAGAAATATGAACATTAAAAAAAAAAAAAAAAAAAAACAAAACAAAACCAAATGTGCAGAACATACATTGAAGAGACATAGGTTTGCAAAAAAGGCCGCAGCTCTAGAGATGCGAAAAGAAAAGCTTGCAAAAACAAGTTGTTTCCCAATTAATTGATCATGTGATGATTGGAATCTCCCTAGAGCTAGGTGGTAGAAGAAAGCAGATGCAGAGAAGGAAGACATGGTTTTCTCTTATAATTGCTGAGAGATGAAGATGGCAGTTGCTGTTGCTTTTGAAGAACGTGTAAACACTAAGCCTTCGCAATGCACGAGACCTGCTTTTGTAAGCATGGCCTGTTAGCACTTGACAACATAGTAAAACACGTGGAAAAATTAAGGTACCATTTGACTTTTGATGGGCACCTGAGCAAAAACCAAATAAAAATAGAAATGTGGTCAAAATTCAAAATGAGTCCTGCAGAGAACTAGAAATTTTCGGTATGTTTCTATCAGATCTGTCTGGTTTTTCAGGTTCATCTGGTATTTTAATTGGTAGATCCACTGATCGTTTTGACATCCTTAGTTGTGCCTGTCGTTGGTTGTTCATCTGGTATTTTAACTTGGCCTCTCTTAACATGTATGTAACTAATCAATGAAAGTTTTTAAACACATGTTATTTGCCTTATTTGGAGCTTATTGTTCAAGTTGCTAGGTGATGAGTAAGTTGTCCGTGAAATGACTTGAATCATGTCAAATATCTGTTAGTTTGGCCAGATATCAAACATGTTGGGCAACTCATATAGGATTATTCCCAAGTGAATAGGGAAGAAAGATGCTTTGGTTTTTGGGGGAAAAAGGGGGAGGGGGAGGAGGAGAGGGAGGGAGGGAGGGAGACTTATAAAAGAAGTCACAGGTCCGAACCAACTGACAGCTGATGCTCCCACATTGATGTCACTTCTGTTCTTGTATTGCCAGAGATGTAACCGTATGATTTTGTTCCAAGACTCCTTTCTCTCTCTCTCTCTCTCTCTCTCTCTCTCTTTATCATACTGGTCATTAACCAGCACTGACTTCTTTGCTGCCTACTGTTCCATCAATAACCAGTCTTTCTTTTGGAAATGCTAAATGTTCAGCAACAACTGAGTAATGTCATTGTTTTTTAAAACGTCGGCAAGAATCTTAAAACTTTTATTTTTGATTTGAACCTACAACTTTACCATGTTGAAAAGAATTTTTAATGTGACTTCCATATTACACTTAGTCCTGCTGGTAGGTGGCCATGATTTTATCCATAAAGTACTAGGAACATCATTATATTTAGCTGCTAGACATCATGGTCTATCCGTAAAGTCCATTGACACTTATTATTAGGCTATCACCTGCACATTCTAGCGAAAAACAAAGACTATCATCCACACTGCGTGCTTTGTAATTTGACTTAAAAACATGGTTGAGCATGTTAGTCCATAAATGTCCCTAGATATGTGTGTGTTACATTGACAAAGCCTTTTATTCTCACATTAACAATTCTTTTACGTATTTATCTCATTGAAAGAGTAAGTTGATTTTAAAGTAAAAAATTGAAAATCTATAGAATGACCAATTAAAATAATACCAGGGAAAGACATTTTGTCACTAAAGTATATCCATCCATTAATGAGTAAATATGTACCTCGCTGGGATTCGTTCTTCTATTTAGGTTGAATCTGAGATAGTTCAAGCAGCTTAATGCAATACCTCTACATACATGAAAGTTTTATCAACTCAAATGTACTTTTTTTATTTTTTTATTTTGGCTTTCGTGTATGTTTCCGATGCTTCAAGAATGCAAAGAAGATTCTAAAAATATAGAGGAAAAGTAAACTTAAAAGAGATTAGCGATGTACAATGTTAAATGCAAATTCTTACATTTATGTGGAATTATGTCTTGTTGAAGCACACTAATGCGTTGAGAATTATAGTCAAAGTGTTGGAAAAATGGAAAATGTCACCCAAAAAAAGTTAAATAAGGTCATACTATTGAGTTCATTTAAGTGGAAAAAATGAAGAACAAAATTGAAGATGGAGAATAGGCAAATCGAGGCCTACTTGCACTAATTTTATGTGCTCACTGCTCTCTACTGTATGACCCCCAAAACTCTCCTTTCATCTATTTTTTGTCGTTGAATTTAAAAAAAGAAAAAAGAAAAAGAGTCATGCATTCTATTTGGACTAATTTAATTTCCTGGAGAGCATTTTTCCTTCCACATACCCAACTTGTTTTCAAGAAAATAGGATCAAACACTTTGAACCTATGAAAATGAAAACTGAAAACAATTTCTCAAATCAAACAGGCGCTTATATTTTCTCAACATTACGATTGAAAATTGCAAGGATTTGTTTGGTTGTCTTATAGTTTTGCCTATCGACTTATTTTAGAATCCCACCTACTCACCTTCTCTCTCTTCTCACCATTCCCAGCCCATATGCATACATTTCCTTTACACTAATATTGAATGGGTGGGGACACCATGAAATACTACTCTTTACTTTTCTATTGGCCTTAGACTGGTAAAGGAACAATGTGGAATAATTTCAATTGTGGTAGTTACTCTCGAGCATCCTAAGGAGTCTGGAGCAATATAAATGCCACACACTCAAATAAGTGACTGGATGTGAAAACCTCATCAATTACTTCCACTTTCCCTACTTTATGGAACCTGAGCTACTGTCTGTGTATTTCCAAGTTATTTTTTGTTAAGGAATGTATTTCCAAGTTATTCTCCTCCAAAGAATCTTATAATTCTGCTACAGCTTTTGGGTACAGTGCAAGGAAATAATTTACAGTCATTTCTTCTTCTAGGTGATTGCTAATTGACAAGCATGTGCATCAATTAACAAGTATATATTGTATGATATCATTGGGCATTTTCACCCCTAGTTGCCTGGAGTACTCTGGGCTCAAACTTATTTTGAAGTTACTTGACATTGAGTGCATTTCTTGTTTAAAATTGTCTTATCAACTGCCTTGGTCAGTCATGGCCATAATAACTATTATGTTTTCTTATGGATGCAAAAAAAAAAAAAAAAAAAAAAAAAAAAAAAGGAAGAGTGCTTTCTGTTTTTTTCTTTTCATGTGACTTGACTCAGGATCTATTTATTTTGACAAGCCTGTCCAACTTGAAATTTTTATGGTTTCCCATCCCCATTTAATGAGTATTTGCAGTTCAATTTTATGAATTAACAATTTTTCCTCTAAAATCGAGAAACAAGCTCAAGTTTAAATCTTACATATTCCTTTACACTCTCCCTTGTGAGTACAATCTTACATGTGAGACATAGAATGCCATATTGATAATTGGAGACTACATCACAAGAATAGGAAAGCTGGCAGAATAACAGTAAGAGAAGTATCAGTATTGAACTCGAACTCTTGACCTGTGCTATAATATTAATGTGAATTAATCATTTCTTTTTTAACCTTAAACTGTTAGGTAATGGACGCACAATGAATATTTAGCATAATTCTGAACAAATTGATGATTTCTAGTGAGTCTGTTTGGATCTTAACTTTCTAAGTGTTAGATTGCTTTTAAGAAGTGTGTCTATCAATGTCATGCTGATCATCATTCGAAAGATGACTTTGTCTATCATCATCATCTTCTTCTTCTTCTTCTTCTTTTTTTTACGAGTACAACATTTGGATAATATTGTGCATTTTCTTTCATGATTTTTGGTTAACTCACGGCTTTCCCTCTTCATGTCAATGAACAGTGAATGTGGACGATGCAGTGGATGACATTGTCCGGCAGTTCAAGGGGGTTTCAAATGGATTGATGCGTAAAGTTGTAGGTTCTACACCTTCCACTTCTGAAGCATCGGCATCGATTTCAGCGAGGCGACTGTCCTGGAACGCAGATGAAATAGATAGATATGTTTCCAGGCAAAGCACTGCAGAAACGTCCAGTATCTCTGATAATGAGGATGGCGATAGAGATGGAAATCGTGGCAGTGATGAAGTAGGATCTAGTGGACTTGCAAATGGATGGCATTCAGATAATGAGTTGAACTCCAAGAATTTTCCCCCTAGGGTGGTCAGACATGGCGAAGGCTCTAGGAACTTAGTGTCTGAAAAGAAGTATGGTTCAGTGCTTCATTCTGATTGGAATGGACCAGCTGGTTCTTCTTCCCTGACAAATTTTCAAGTAGCTCCAGATCAGTTGGTAGACCCTGTTAGCGTGCCTCCTGAGGTACTACTGGATTTAACTACTTTTTCCCCCTTTTTTCTTCAACCCGCCTGATAAGGTTTTCTTGTTCATTGTGGTCCTCATGTATTTATACTGCAGATTTAGCACCTATCCTTCTATGAACTGATTACCTTGACAAACGCACATAACATGAAATTTTGAAAGATCTATCTTCTTTTAATTTGGTTATATTCATACAATGCAGGATCAATTCATAATTTGTAAATTACTTGTAAGAAACGTATGATGTATTAAAGCATCAAGGAGTTATAATATAATTAGCTCTTCTTTGGATAATTAATTCTGTTTCAGATAACAAGTGATGATTTACTTGACAGTTATAAATATAACTTTTCGTGTAGGAATTTTTTTTTTCAAGATCCCATTTAAAGGACTGGAGAGTGTGTTGTGCATATTTCACAAGGTGCCTTTATACGATGAAGTTCCCTATCTTTTGTGTGTGGATCATGAAGTACTTTTAAATATTAAACTGGGAACTAGGTGTTTGTGTAGTCTGGCGTTGTGACAGATCTAATCAGACCTGTGATACCTAATAATCTGAACTCCAAATTGTCGGCCTGATTTCCTGTCACCCCTGTATGTTGGGTTTACTCTAGTCAATGGCATCTATCCTGTTAAATGACCAAGGCCTTCTGAAATCTTGCTTAGCTTGGGCAGTTCAGTGTTTTGTAGAGTATGGTTGCTAGTGATGTCTTGTGCATTTCTCATATGGATTTTGTTAAGTTTCAATGAATAAGTAGTTCTGAGTCAGCTCCCGGTATAAATGCTAATGTTTTGCATGCATGGGCCTCAACAGCCTCAAGGTCACATTTTCGGCATCTTACACTGAAGATGTGTTTGAAAGAGCTTGTGTCTGCACTATATAATGCATCAAAAAATTGTTCATAAAGATGGCATGGTGGCTAAGTCAAGCAGAGGACTTCAAAGCTGACAACCATTTTCTTTCAGCAAATGTTTATTTCTAATACTCTTCTTTTGCCCTGACAGTGGAGTCCTCCGAATGTTTGTGTGCCTATGTTGAATTTGGTGGACAAGATTTTTCAGCTTAAGAGGAGGGGGTGGCTAAGGTGAGCTGATTGACCCTTTTCTTCTAGACCTAGAATGTGGTTTGTTTGACTTTTGTCCCATTAGCGATTGTTTGGACCATGAGTAATTCTTGTTAACTTATTAAAGAAATTATCAATTAAGGTTAGTTTGTAATTGTCACATAAATTTGCTGTCTGTACATTTGTTGAATTAAGTTATGATGAGCAGCTTAGCCTGTTGAACTGAAAGTTATTTGTAATTTGTTTGCCAATGGCCGTAGAGGATTGTAAATTACGTCTGTCAGCTTCCTTCACTGTAGAGTGTAGTGCTATCAGCTAGTTTTGTTGCTCATTAGGAACACTAGACTGGGTAACAACATCTTAGTAGCTGGAATTTCTACTCAATGAACTGGCCATGTGAAGCCTACAAACTGCAATTCATTTTGTGGTCAAATTGATTTTGTGCCTTGTGTGGATTTAGTGCCAATTCTTTTTTATTTTCATAGTATTTAAGAGATCCATAAAAATACATTGGAATGCATGGAATTGCACATTTAATAATTAGGTTGCTAATTATATCCATGGGCACGGATTACCTCCTTAATATCTATGAAACATATTGAAAAAGATGACTAAGTTGCCATTGCACTGTTTGGTGTTCCTCTTATCAATTGCCTTCACCCCAGTGACTGTAAGGCACCATCACCAGTCAAGGGGATAATCGCTGGCATCTACTTAAACCCTGTGATTGGAATACTGCTTGGTGGAAAGCAAGTCCCCCACAAGAAGTGATTTACCTTAAATTTTGCAACTAGTAAGAAAGAAAAAGTGAATTCATCGATGTACAACAGTTAAAGTTGATTGAGGAAAGTTCATTTGACTGCCTAAAAGTCCTTGTAATATAGCCTTGGTTCTGCATGCAATACTCCCGACTACATCGAACACATGAGGGCTAAAATGAACTCACCACCTTGCAAGTCTGATATTGACTATATTCTTTTAAGACTGCGAAATGACCCCTTCTGTGAAAAGAATATGCAATTAATGAAACAATATGCTGTCAAAGGATGTATGGAAACAGTAATAAAGTTGTTGGCAATCCTTGACAATTGATTATCAAAACTCTTGGATGCAGGAGACAGGTATTTTGGATTTCAAAGCAGATTCTACAGTTGGTAATGGAAGATGCTATTGATGATTGGCTCTTGAGGCAGATTCACTGGCTTCGAAGTGAGGAAACTATTGCCCAAGGAATTCGGTGGGTTCAAGATGTAAGAACAAAGAATGCTGTAGTAACAGCCTTCTCTAGTAAGGATGCAATGCTGTGGGATAAATCTGATGTGAACATGAATGACTCTTAATGCGATTTATATATATATATCTAAACAACTGGCCAAAATATAACATACATCAAAACATGATTGTGTGGCCAAAATATGATACACATCAAAACATGATTTCGTGTAGTTTCTTATGTAATGCTATTTAACCAGGCAGTATGCTTCAGAAGTGATATGACCTTTTCTTCTCAATGATCTGAAAGAAATGAACTTCTTTCAGGTTCTCTGGCCTGATGATGCATTTTTTATAAAATTTGGAAAAAACAAGATTGAAGAAGATGATATGCAACCAAATGAGAGATTATTTCAGACTATAAATCAGTTTGGTGGCAGTAGGTTATCCAGACAAGGGTCCTCATCCTTCGAGTTACAGCTTGAAGCTGCTCGCAGAGCCCGTGATGTCAAGAAGATGTTATTCGGTAAGTAAATGGTAGGGCATGACCCCCAATTTAATTTTGACATAGGGTAACTTATTTTGTCGAAATTTGTGCTCTTTGATGGTAAAGATGTTTTGTGTTGCTGGTTTATTTGCCTTTTCTGTCGGATAACTAATTGTATTCTAAATAGTCGAACTTAATGATCATATCTCGTTTAAGTATTTAGGTATAGAAAAAGAGGTGAAAAAGGAAGATGTCTAGCCCGTGTCCCCATGCCAACTATGATTTATCCAGTCGAGAGTTTGCATCTTAAGTAGTTTGTGTATTAGATAACGTGGTTTTACTACTCAATTATCTAGTTATTTAAGCTTTTGCCATGGTTCATATATTTGGCTTAGAGCAATGTCCCATTAGCATTTCGAGGACCTTTTATGGATAGTAAAAATTAAGTTAATGTCTATTATGTATACAAAATTCATAATGAGGTAATATAAGAAAAAGAATTCTGCTTACTGGTGTGAAAATATAATCAAGAAGGATATGAACTGACAAGAGAAAAACCAATTGATCGTAACTTAAACAGAAGCCTGTTTTTGATGGTAAGAAATTCCTTCTGTTTCAAAAAATTTGTACATTCTAATTTCCATAACAACAATATTGTCCTCGTGGAAGGATCCTGTTTAATTCAAAGTACCCATTGTATATATCAGATGGACGGTTTCTTAATGGATTTCATATGATGTCTGGGAGTCATTTGATCATTTTATGATGTTGACTTATCTTCTAATGACCTAATTGGTGGTCATCTTATGAAAAAGAAATATTTCTTTTAGCAATTAGTTAGGATCTTTTTGCTGGGGGTTCTTCTTATGATAGTTTTAATATCTTGCCTAATCATGAGAATTGAAGTTGCAGCAAGGGGGCAGTGGAGTACACCTCATACAGAACAAGAAAAATGAAAAAAATGCTATTCTCTTGTTCACTACTATTTATTCTCTGTAACCTGTGTCTCTTTCTAGATTAAGATACATTGCTCTGTAGGACTCATTGACTGCAAATATCAACTATTGATAAAATCATCTTGCTTTTTTCTTTTTCGGGTAGAAATAAAATCATCTCGTTGAAATTGCATTTTATTGACCGTTTCCTCGTGGGTAGAAAAGCTTACAACTTCACTAGGTAGTGAGCACCATAGCAGTGTTATGCAAAAGGAGACTTAGTTGCTCCAAAATCCATCAAGGAAATCAGTTGAAGCATAGCTTCTACTGATGGACCTTGTTATTTGATTGCGCATAATTGGAATTGGGAGAGGAGGGTTAATATAGTCATTGAAGGAGATTGGCTCAAACTTTCGGTGGTGTTATGTCGCAAGCAATAGGTAAAGAGAATGCAGAAGATAGCACATGTAGTAAAGAATGTCATAAATGATCATAGTCAATACAATCATATACTTTGTTTGCATAGCTTCCGTCTCTTATTAAGCACATGATGGGTGGAGTTGAATTTTTAATGGCTGACAAGCTTTAATTTTTGTCTCTATCCAATAAACTTTCTTCTTTTATTTACTTGGGGGTGCATAGGTGCTTTGAATTTCAGCGTTCAGTAACAATTCACTGTTGGTCCATTAAGTACATGGCAGCAACTTTAACTTTTTCCATAAATGATGCATTTTTCCCCCTTATGTCAGAGGGAGCTCCCGCTACGCTAGTCAGCTTGATAGGCCACAAGCAGTATAGGCGTTGTGCCAAAGATATGTACTACTTCCTTCAGGTTACCATCGTCCGTTGCCTCACATCTTTCTCTGTTATTTTAATATCTATCGCGACTGTCTTCCAACAATTATCTATATGATGCATCTCACCGGATCATTTTTTTTCTTTTTGAAATGTGCAGTCTTCTATATGCGTGAAGCAACTGGCGTACGGAATACTGGAACACTTGCTAGTGTCAGTTTTCCCTGAGCTGCGCGATGTTGTCGAAGACATCCATAAGAAGATGCGTGTTGAGCAACCTGCTTAGGGCAATTAATGAGAGATTTCACAATTTTGGCCATGTCGTCTTGGAGTAGTCCGATGGGTCCTTGCCGTTACATCTTGTCTACGTTGAAGCTTCCCCTGTATATCCAAATATACAAGTAAATGAGGATTGTGAATTCACGAGACCCGACGAAACCAGTTTTGCAGGACAGGATCGGGCTTTTGTCTCCTCCAATGCTAACTGTACAGAAGCGCACATTCAGCGTCTGTATATAGATCATGTGCATACGTTATTTCGCTTGAAGCAATATACCCCGCCGTTTGATTGGGGTATGTGTGTTCTTTGTGCATCTTTCTGTTGGAAAATGAAAAAGGAATGATCCAACCCAATTCTTTCGGTATTGTATACCCGACGGTTGTCTATTACGAAAGCTCAGGTGCTAATGCTCACAAGTGTGCTTTCTCCATCTCTTTCCGCTTCTGCATGTCCTTAATTTATACTTCCACAATTGATACTTGTGAGCAACTTTACAATGCTTGACTTGTGATGATTGGGGATGCTAAGAGCTGGTGATTCAATCATGCTGATCTCTCTCTCTCTCTCTCTCTCTCTCTCTCTCTCTCTCTCTCGTTCGTAAGTCATCGTGTGCATGCGTGTCCCCCCCGAGTGCTGGAGTTTGTATGTTATCGTGTGCACGTGCGTTCGTAGTGTAAAGAAGCTGTGACGTGATAAAAGTTCCTGAATGGTTAAAAAATCTGATAAGGAAAAAAAGAATAAAACCAACGAGAAAACCGAGAGGAGCTGTGAACAATGCGCCAACATCTCAAGCCAATCTGGTAATTGGAAGGTGTACCGAGGTTGGGCAGTCAGATCCCTATTGAACAGGCTTTTGATGGCAATTGGAGACCAAGTTCGGCAGAGGAAGCTGGGGCAAAAGAATCGGAAAAAAAAACATATATATATATATATATATATATATATATATATATATATATATAATTGATAGATCACAAATTTAAACATCATTCGTACGCAAATTTGATAAAAAATTTGATTAAAGAAATCATCGCTTTTAAGTTTGTATTCACTCCTCTACTGAGGTAGAGCATAAATGCATGCATTCCTGAGTTTAGGTTCCTCTCGCTTGTTTATTCTTGAGCCCTTTTTATAAGGCACATGAGCAATCATAGTACCAATGGTCAAGGGAAACCATGCTTCGGTCTTGGTTCGTTTGATTATCTCTCACGTAGTGGAGACTCGGACATTGCTTCAGTCGCACGCTACTCGCACTCCTATGTCTGAAACTCGAACCAGTCCCAACTCTCTGATGCTCTTTTCGCATGGAAAGGGAGGGAGAGAGAGAGAGAGAGAGAGATGGTGTGAAGGAGGACAGTTAACGTGAGAGCAGCAAAGGGTGGTCAAAGGCAGGACGAAGCAGGGAGAGATAGGGCCGCTCGGGCTACGGGCAGTTCAGGGAAGAGAGGGTCAGAGGGAACAAGGAGAGGATGCCAGAGCTTGGCATTCTTCCTCTTTCCTTCAACCTCAACCTCAATCTAGTGAATGCCCAGAGAAACAAACTTGTTGTGGAGAAGAGGTCACCTGTTTCTGCTTCCTGCTTCGACGCCTCTGCGTTCTGCTTCTTGTCATGTTAGCGTTGTGAGTGTCTTGCAATACTACTATATGTCTATCATGCCCCCCTTTTGTTGCATTGCAATGAGGAGAAAAATGTTTTCTTTGAATGAAAAACTTTCAGATGACTTGTTGATGATTTCGTCCTGGAAGAACATGGAAAATGGAGTGAAATGCTTACCAGTTAGCAGTGGGATACGTTACAGATATTGCATAATCTTCGTAGAATCAGTATGGAAATCCTGAAATTCACACGGTATTTGAATTCGAAAGGATTGACTTCAACCATACCCTTTCTTGTTCGCTAGACTTGAACTACTACTTTTCTACTTCTGCAGATGAAGCCTACATGCATTCAGCCACTCAGGATACAGTAAATCGCACTTGTAGTGAACCTTGTCGTTATCAAGGTGTTCTTGACAGTTCCCTATCTTTTTGACCAAAAGATGTTCATGATGCCACGGCAGAGAAAAGTATCAATGAACACACTGAGGCCAAGCACTTTAATGAGAACTATCAACTATGAGATGAAAATGAAACACAGGTGGATGTGATGGAGTTTGTGGAAGATGACAGGTTTGTTCTTTTGCTGGCATTCAAGTCCAACAAATGACACTTTGACGTTGTTAAGAGTTAATTGTGAAAATTGCTGCCAGAAGCAATTAAGTGTCATGTATATCCGACTCTAATACACTTCACTTTTGGCTTAAAAGTGCTTGGTTTTGACGGTTATTGTGACATAAAAATCACGGAACAGATGTTGCCGTGCTGAAATAGGAGCGACCCATGCATGTACTAATAATTGAAGGAAAGGAACATTTTGCAGTGAGTCTAGAACTTACCTTGACAAATTTGGCAAACATAGACTGAATTAATTCTCTTATTTAGATTAAGAAAAGATAGTGATAATTGAATGGCGACTGATGAAAAGGAAGAGCTTTAGAACATTTCAGAGCTAATAGCGCATTTGCTTTTTCTATCAGCATCACCACTGAACAAAATTGGACCCTAACTCTAGGAACTTTGCTACTCAAAATTTCGTGGTTCCCAAGCAAGGTTGCACTCTTGCCTTTTCCTTTGCCGCTGAACTTGAGCAGCTCTATCGTACAGGCTTTATAAACACCTATGTTGCACCATAATAGTGGCAAAAGCTACAGTTCTCGTATCCAGCATAAAAACTGTTGACAAGTTTCCAGATCAAAAAATCTTTGTCTCGGTTGGTCAGTCACAGAGTTTGACTGAGACCAGATTTAGTGTCTTCTGTTCACACAAGAGAGGCAGCACATGCAGTGAAAACCTACAGCTTGAAGTAAGGTTACATGGTACGATGGCATAATGTTCACATCAATTGGAACAGATGAATAAGATTCCAAACATCTGGTTTAACACCCCAAGAAAATTGTCTAGCAAAACATAACTTTGAGAGTTCATAGCAGATTTTGGAAGTTTCTGAATTAAATCAATGAGGTTGGCGCGTGATGTTGTAGGCTGCTATATGGAGAACTTAATCGATGGGAATTCAACAAGCCTGCATATGTTTCCTCATTCTATTGACCTGGCTATATTTGTTTTCCAATATTTGGAGATAGGCAATCATCAGAGACTCGAGAGTCGATCCTTCTAATGCACCGTTTCCACTACCAAATGATCAGTCTCAGAACATATTTTGGTTTGGGTTGGTGATTGTATCCCGAAGACCAGAGTATAGGCCATACAGAGAGTACTGGCGAAGGTTCTTTACTTCGTACCACGAGTTGAGCACAACATCGTTCTTGTCAGTACCCGAGAATGTGAGCTGTATGCCTATGTTGCATGCCCCAGCTTGACTACACTTGGAGTTTGGTACTGCACAGTCTTCATTGTTGAGGCAAACAGTGGAGTCCCCGGAGCATGAATCACATCCAAACTTCTTCCAGTACAAGTTTTGGAGCGTACCTTTCTGGAACTCAAGGACCTGTAGCGAACCGCATCTACTGTCAAATACAAGGGAGACAGAAAAGGAGGAAGAAAAAGTAAAAAGAGAATGCCAGTGAAATGACAGATAATCGATTTTATGATATTTACCAAAGTGAAACTGGTTATTGTGTGAGTAGAATCGGCCACTTGTACTGGCAATGATCTTGCAGCATACTTACGTCCAGCGAAGGCTACCATATAACCTCCTGACATTGCCTATGAGTCCATGAATAACATCAAAAGAAAACATCATGAAAAAGAGTAATTTCATTGTTCTAGTGATGTTGCTGTAACATATATGAACGATCACACCAGATCTCATAGGGAAAGATGGCCAGTACTAACAATTTGATTCATAGGATCAAGTGAAAATCAACACTCCTAGGAAGTGAAAGTGGAGAGCAGTAAAGAGAGACATAAAGCTAATTGGTCGAGAGTGTCGGCTTCCATCGAGTATCGACATTTTTGCCCATTTGTAGATGTTGAAATAATAATAATAATAATAATAATAACTACAAGAAATTCACGCTATTGCGCTGAGGCAGAAATGTTGACAAAAAGGGTGCCAATTCCAGCACACAGAAGAAAATCAATAAAAACCAAGAGAGAAGATATGATAAAAGGCCTGGTCTTCAAACGCAGCATCAACTCCTCCAGGATGTTTTGTAATGAAAAACACATTTCTAAGATGTCTACCATCACTCTTAATGCCAACCAGTATCTGCTGCTTTTAGTTTTCCTTGAATAAGAATCCACAACATTGCAACATTAATCAACAGAAGTAATGACATTAAGAAGACACCAAATCCAGAGATATGTAGGGCGACTACATGATTACAAAGGAATTGTGACTTAATCTGAAAGACAAACCAATCTTCTCCGGGGAACTTAATGCATGAATTCGATTTGATTGAAATGGACTTCTAATTTCAGAGAGTCGGCCTTCACCCCTCTGCACCATTACTGGGTCTATGTACAAAAGAGTGAGAACTTTTTATCACACCTTCATTAGCCAATCCTGGCCTCTGAATAAATATGTCCTAGCCTAAACAATTATGACCACGGACATGCTCCAAAGTCCAAATTTTAACAATCCAAGTGATGATCGACAAAGCGAACAAATGAGATGCTCCAGCTAGCATGCTGGCATGATTGGTATAAACCATGTCCCGATAATGCTGACATGTGCTAATTAAGCACATCTAATGGCCTTGACTGACATGCGTTGTAGTGCAAATATACGCAGCATTGTTATGCATCAAAGCACGGAATTAATTGAAAAATCAGCTTCACATGCTTCCTAAAGTACATACCGGGTTGAATGTGCTGCTGTTGATGGTGAGCAGGGAGATCTCATCCACTTTTGGCCTGAAAACAGCAAGCTGAGCACTTGAACCTGCTAGAGGAAGTCGATTGTCACAGGGCGAAAGCTGAATCTGTTGAAAGAAGAACGATTCCTTCGTGGAGAAGGCAAGGCCGAAGGTAAATCCATCCCCTTTCTGGATTTTCGTGTCCGAGCATGGATCGAAAACGAGATTTGTGTCTTCTGCATCTACAGCAATTGTGATAATCGAAATCGCTGCTATTAACGGTATCAAAACTGCTCTGTCCATTGTACTATGTGCTCTCCATTTTCCCATCTTCACTTCTCAAAATCTAAGAAAGGAGGCAAAAAACTTCATCATTAGTGCAGGATTTAATTTTACGGACCATGGATGTGAATACAAGGTGACAGTCAAGATCTGCTTCGGTATATAGGGGGGATGCCTCGACGTAACATGACATCAAGAATTCAGATGAAAGAAAAATACCTTTGATTTCTAACACCATGAACCAAGAAAATACGGAAGAAATGTTCACGAGAATAAACTCAAGCATTATCATTTCCACCAACATAAGCATATTAGGAGCATGAAAAAACCCAGTTGGGAAAGTGATATCTGATGCAATTAATGTGCCACATACATGGAAAGTGGAAAAAGAACAGATGTCCTGGATTTTCCTGAACCAATCTGATAAGGTGGGAGTATAATCTGCAACTTATGCAGTATTTGGCAACCCATTTAATGGATCATTCACGCACATAATCTATCAAATCATCGGAAGGAGGAGAAACAAAAGGGAAAACCAAGAACGTACCTCGCCGATGCAGCGGAAAAACTCTGTTGCTCTCGCAGCAAATTTCAAGAACAAGAAAACGAACTGAAGACTTTCTGGAGAACACGTCCAGGAAAATGTTCAGGGGGCCGAAAGGCTTAGGAAACGTTGGTGGGATCGGGCTTGCAGAAGATGCGTGGAAAACTCAAACTTGAATAGGGAAGCGAAACTTTGATGATTTTCGAAGTTTGCAAACTGCAATTTCAAGAATCAAAGGAAAAAGAAAAAGTTGAAAAGAAAGAAATGGCAAGATGTTGAAGGAAACGGCCCCGGGACGCGCGAAACGGTTGCATCGGCAAGCCAGGTGGATCTTGTCCCAAAAACGGTTATGGAAGTTGGCATTCCGAGCGGATCCCAAGATGGTACTACGTAGGTTTTCTCTTTATCTTTTGAAAAGTCATGTGTCGCCATCAATAGAAAATTAGAACATGATAGTTGCGGTGCCAAGTAGGATGATATTCATGACATGTGGGTAACTGTGATTGGTTAGTAACACCATTGTTGACTCGCAGATTAATTGCCACAGAAGCTACTTGCTCTATTGGGTGGACAAATTGATCCTAGACTAAAAGGGAATTTATGAAAATATAAAATTCTCGTTGTAAGATTGTCGAAAGCAATGTTAAGGCCTGATTGCGACTAGGAGGAAAGATTATTTGATACATTTGGTTTGAGTAAATAATTACAAGTTACGGTGCAAGTAAAGTGGATATCACATAAGGCACATGAACATCAAGAAGAAGTTGAATCCTTAAGCCTCGTGATTAATTGATATATTAATTGAGTGAATCAAAAAGCCACAGCACAACTAAATTTAGATACTCACTTGGTCACTTCAACCCAAATTTAAAAGAGTTAATATCTTGAAAAACTCCCAAACTTGTACATTTATAACAAATTTATCAAAAACTAATATTTTGATCATCAAAAACTCTAAACCGATATGCCTTTAACAAATTTACTCCAAATTGGTATACATTTGTTAATTTTCATTAAATTTTACTATCAAATTATTAAGTTGAATTATACGACGTAACTATTGATTAATATATTAATTTCGGATTTTATTATTCGTTTGTTATAGTTATATAATTTTTGTGATTTTTTATGGTATTAATCTAATTTAACGAAAAGTATACTTGTCACAAATATACAAGTTTGGAGTTTTTGGCGGTCGAATAAATTAGTTTGTGGTAAATCTCAGTTTAAAGTTCTTTATGATCAGTCGAAGTAAATTTGTCACAAATGTATACGTTTTTGGGTTTTTTTATGATAAAAAAATTAGTTTTGGATAAATTTGTCACATATATACCAGTTTTGAGTTTTATAGAATATTAACTTAATTTAAAATTCATGATGACCCTTACGATTTCAAGTAAGTAAATAAAAGCTTTAGAAATGTTACCATCCTGGCATCTCTGGGTGTCTTTAAGCTCTGAATTAAAGGACATTGTGGTTTTCTGCTAAAAAGCTGTCTCTGGAGGGCTTGAACACAAGGTTCGCCCATAGTGGGAAGACATATTTGCATGAAATTGATTCCGTCCTCCTTGTTTCTAAACTTAGGTCCATTCATGCTAAATGCACATAATCTTTTGAGTGGAAAATAACATAAATGGTTTTTGAATTATTATCTAATGTGTAATATAATCTCTGAATTTTGTGGTTTCTGAATTTTAATTCAATGTTCAATGTAATCCATGAATTTTTAAATATTTGGGAGAAGTACATTAGATGCCCTGCAACTTATTAGTTATTACAAATGTGCAATTGATACTAAAACTTATCACAAAAGTGTAATTGAATATTAAAAATTTCAAAAAGTATAATCAAATTCTAAAATTTATTAAATTGATTCAATTAAGTCTTTCGTTGATTACACTTTTTGACCGTTTTAAAATTTGATTGCACTTTTTGAAAATTTAAGAATTCAATTGTACCTTTGTGATCTTTACCAAAATAAAAAAATAAAAACTTTACAAAAAAATAATTGTACCTTTATGATAAGTTATAGGATTTCCAAGTACATTAATTTCTAAATATTTTTATATAATCTAGAAATTATATTGAATATTTATTAATAGTTCAAGGATTATATTAAATGAATTAAAATATATAAACAACATTGCATATCAAGCTAAAATTTGGAGATCACGTTGCATTTATTAAAAGTACAGGGCGACATATTAAGCCAAAGTTCGAGGGTCATTTGCGCCGGTATCTCTCTTTCTTCCGAGCCTTGTCTTTGCATCACCTGAGAGCTGTTTCAGCAATAAGAATAATAGACAGGGTTTTTCCCGACATAAGAATCATGGGCCAAAGTGTTTACATGAGCCGACCAAGCTGAAGGCTGTGGCCACTTTACTCAGAAACCCTCTTAGGACCAGAAACCTTTGCTAATGATAAAGGACTTCAACAGGAATCGAACCACTCCGATCTTGTATTGCACCCAGCCATGCACCAAACCTCCCGATGATCAAGGAACCAAAACCCCGCTTGCTGACCGGTTGGATCAGGCGTCTTCATGCTCCCCCACCGTCCACTTCGCCCCTTTTCAAGAACGGACAATCCCATGACGACCTCCACCTGATCTCTCTCTGCAAGCGGAACCTCTACAGGGAAGCTGTCGAGGCATTCGACGCCTTGCGAAAGATCCCGGGTTCTGGGATAAGCAGTGCCCAGACGTGGGTTGGGTTGGTCTGCGCTTGTTCTAGCCTCAGGTCCTTGAAGTATGGCCGCCGAGTTCATGATCACATTCGGGCTTCTGGGGCTCGAACGGACGTTATACTGGACAACCATATCATTAACATGTACGGAAAATGTGGGTCGATGGCGGATGCGAGGAAGGTGTTCGATGAAATGCGCCACAGGAATGTGGTTTCTTGGACTTCCCTCATTGCTGGATACTCACAGAATGGTCAGAATATTGATGCTGTTCGACTTTACTTTGGAATGTTACGGTCGGGGTTGTTGCCTGATCACTTCACTTTTGGGAGTGTATTGAAGGCTTGTTCCGGGTTGGGAGGCGTTGGCTTAGGGATGCAGCTGCATGCCCATGTTGTGAAATCAGAGTTTGGTTCTCACCTTATAGCGCAGAATGCTCTTATAGCAATGTACACTAAGTTGGATAGAATTGATGATGCGTGTAGGGTATATCATCGCATAAAAGAGAAGGACTTGATTTCGTGGAGCTCAATGATTGCAGGTTTTTCCCAACTCAATCACGAGCTACAAGCCTTGCGCTACTTCAAAGAAATGCTTTGTCAGGGTGTATATCGGCCAAATGAGTTTACATTTGGCAGTGTTTTCAGTGCTTGCGGGAGCCTGGTACAACCGGAAATTGGAAGACAGATCCATGGGATTTGCATAAAGTTTGGATTTGCGGGAAATAAATTTGCAGGATGTGCTCTTTGTGACATGTATGCTAAATTTGGCCTCTTGGGTTCGTCTAAGATTGTGTTTCGTCAGATAGAAATGCCTGACTTGATATCTTGGAATGCAGCTCTTGCTGGATTTGCTACTAATGGTCATTCCAATGAGACGATATCGTATTTCAATCAAATGAGGCATTTAAATTTGCATCCTGATGATATCACTATCCGCTCCTTACTTTGTGCTTGTACAAGTCCTTCATCACTCCAGCAAGGTAAGCAGATGCACTCATACATTATCAAAATGGCATTTGTTCTAGATATTTCAGTGTGTAATGCGTTAGTTACCATGTATGCAAAATGCTCCAATCTCATTGAAGCATTAAAGGCATTTCAAGAGATGAGGCATCATGATGATCTCATTTCATGGAATGCAATTCTTGTTGCATGTATGCAGCACAAAGAGCCCATGGAGGTGTTCAAATTGTTTAAACTGTTGCTCATTTCTGAAGTGAAGCCTGACTACATCACTTTAACTACAATGATTGGGGCCTACACTGAAATGGCATCTCTAGATATGGGAAGCCAGGTTCATTGCTATGCCGTCAAAACTGGGCTGGTTCTTGACGTTTCTGTTGCAAATTCGCTGATTGACATGTATGCGAAGTGTGGATCCCTCAAAATTGCACATACTCTCTTTGATTCCATTGTAAATCCTGATGTCATCTCATGGAGTTCTCTGATTGTGGGGTATGCTCAGTTTGGACACGCTGAGGAAGCTCTTAAGCTTTATGAAAGGATGAGAAGCCTTGGAGTTAAGCCAAATGAGGTAACGATTGTTGGGGTGCTTACTGCTTGCAGTCATGTCGGACTAGTGGAGGAAGGGTGGGAATTATACAAAACCATGGAACTGAAACATGGGATTCTACCTACTAAAGAGCATTCTGCATGTGTGGTTGACTTGCTTGCTCGTGCTGGCCATTTATATGAAGCAAAGGATTTTATCAAACAAATGGAAGTCACTCCTGACATTGTGGTATGGAAAGCTCTGTTAGCTGCCTCTAAAACGCATAAGAATCTTGAAATTGGAAGATGGGCCGCAGAGAATCTCCTGAAGCTAGATCCCCTCAATGCTACTGCTCATGTGTTGCTTTGCAGTATATATGCTTCTACTGGCCATTGGGACGATGTTGGAAGATTGAGGAGCTTGATGAGGGAACTTGGTGTCAGCAAAGTTCCAGGTCAAAGTTGGATTGAAATTAAAAGTAGGGTTCATGCTTTCTTAGCTGATGACAATCTGCATCCTGAAAGAGAGAAAATATATCAAGTGATGGGGGAACTATGGTTACAATTGCTAGATCATGATTACGTTCCATTTCAAAATCAGTCGTTAAGCAGATTAAGTTGAAAAAAATTAATGCAAATGTGTACCTTTACTACACAGAATTGCATTTAGGATTCCCAGTTGATTATGGTTCCCTGGAAAAGGACTTGCCTGACTGCTGCAAGATTTACCAGATGGTATGCTTCTGTTTATTGCAAATTTCATGAGTTAATGCTTCTTGTATGAATTTTTATTTGTTCCTTTTGATGTGCTATTTAGCCAAAGTTGGTTTTATGGTTTCCGTGGGATGGTAGTTGGGTTTCTTTTTTCTTTTTTTCTTTTTTTTTTTTTTGGAGAAAAACCCTTAAAAATTTCCAAACTATGCCCACTATGACACATTTACCCCAAACTATATATATATATATATATATATATATATATATATATATATATATATATATATATTTTGACACTAAATACCCTAAACTTCACTGTTTGACACATTTACCCTCCGTCAAGGTTTTGACAATGAGCACCCTTAAGAATTCTATGTGGCTGCCTATGTGGACAATGGAAAGCAAACGGATGTGACTCCGTGCTCATGTGACTCAAGTAAAATAAAGTGAATTGTTTTGGGTGGAAAATCATCTGACTTGGTTTCTTCAGGAAACGTTGTTTGGTCTGTGTCCCACTCTGTCTCTCTGAACTGAAGGGAAGAACAAATTTGCTCCAAATTCTAGGGTTCTTATGCTCTCTCTATCTTGCAGAAGATGTCAATTCGTGCTTGCTCTCTTGCTATCGGTTTCTCCATGTTCTCCAGTGGTTGATGTTCTCTCTCTCTCTCTCTCTCTCTCTCTCTCTCTCTCTCTCTCTCTGTCTTTGATGCTCGATTTGATGGTCAAGTTGTTGCCGAAACTCTGTTTGTTCAATTTGGGACATGCTCTATTATCTTCTCTCTGGATTCAGTCCCGACAAACAAGCTCGATTCTAATTCAGTAATTCTCTGAATGTGCAACATAACATCCTTGAGTTTCTTTAGAACATGACATGTCAGGTTTGCATTGCTTTTCCTAAATGATCTTGAGTTTGCATTGTAGGTATGCAAATTAAAAAAAAGAAAAAGAAAAGAAAGGTGTTGTTATCTTTGCAATCTCGAATGAAACGTTGGTTGGCTTTTCCTTCTGGTTTTTAGAACATGCCATGTCAATTAGGCAGTCAATATCTTTCTATTTTTGCATTCTAGAATGAAATATAGCACACACACACAGAAAAAAATTTGGGTCTTGTTATTGAGCAGGGTTATCTACTTGTTTTTGTTGTTCAACGTCAAAGGGTGTTTTTTTATCAGGCTTACAAAATCGAGAAGTGTGCCTATCCCAGCTCTAGGAAAGTTTTCATTGCCTGAACTTCTTGCCTCCTACATGTTTGCTTTTAAGACTGATTGGACCTGCTAACCTGTGGCTTTTAAAGGTTCTGTGAACATGGAGATGCAAACTTGTGTATCCTATTTGCTAAGGAATTTCAGTGATATATTATCTCTGTGACTCCTCTTTGTGTTTGCGTTCTGGGCTATCTGTATTTGTTCAGAAATTTCAGAACTGGTGGTCTATTCTTGATTAATGTCTTTGTCTCTATTACCTTGAAAATGAGATTTTTTCTAGCCATGACATTAGGTCTTCTACCGGATGTCACCAAGCTATTCATTGTTGAATTTAAAATATAAATGCTGGATATGTTTCACATTGTCTAGAATCTCAACGGGGTAGTAGATGTTCCATGAGCAAAGACTTTGTGTTCTGTACCTCTCTGAGATCTCCTTCTCCTTCTTTCTCACTTTTCGTTTTCTTTTCACTTTCTTCACTCTGATTTTTGAGTTATTTTCAAAAGGAAACAGAGGATAGAACTTTTCATCTTGTATTGCTTGATGATGCACTGAGATGAAATGGATCATCTTTTGTTGTTCTTGTTCCAAACAGTTCCTTCCTGTAACTTTCTTTTGGAGACAGATTTTGCCGCCATGGTTTTTGCTCGATTTCTGTCAAAATATATACAGCAAATTGCAAAGCTCACTTGTGCTTTTGTTCCTGACTGACATCTTCTTCCTGGTCTTCTTTTATAAAAAGAATTCTTTTTATTATTTCACTGGAATAGAGGTTCCAACTCACTATCATACTGCCTTGGTTGCTTTTTTGGGTTCTGTCAGGGTTGAAGTCAAGAAACAGAGAATAGAATATACTAAATGAAATAAGTTATCCATTCATAATGCTTTCTCTGATAGGCTCTAATGGAGAAGCATCTAAGAACTCAAGAGGAGGCTGCTGGAGAAGGCATGGGCTTGACAGAGGTGCCCACCGACATAATCTCCAACATACTTTTGAGACTGCCGGTGAAAACGCTGTTGCGATTCAAGTGTGTTTCAAAGTCGTGGTGCTCCATTATCGGACACCGGTTGTTGCTGATTTAGTTGTAGTTCAGTAACTTGGTTGCTTCGACGTCCCCTCGGCCCATATGTATCACAAAAGACTTTGAGCCAAGTTGCTTCAGCCACGTTAGCCACAGGCACTTCAGCTCAGAACATCAAAATGGATTCACCACTTCCTTGAGCCAAGTGGACCAGACTGTCAACTTGACTGTGGAGGAATCGCAAAGCGTCAGTGGCTTAATTTGCTTTGAAATTGGGGATCTCGCATATGTATGCAACATCAGCACTAGAGAGGTCAAGGCCCTTCTGCCTACTGGTCACAATTTCCCTGTCCATTTGCACTGTAACATCCGTAGCTTCAGTGCCTTGGGCTTTGATCCCATCACAAAAGCATGAAGTCATGAAGACATGGGTTCTGAGTGCCCTCAACCATTCAGGTAAAGTCATCACTGCGCACAAGATTCTGACATCAGGAACCAGTTCGCGGATGAAAATTGGTAGCAGCAGTTGTGAGTTTCCTTTGGGAATTAGTGTTTGCATTAATGGAGCCATTCATTTCCTGATGCTTGATCTGATGAGCAACAAAATAATTAAGGTGTTCGATGTCAGGATCGAGAAGTTTAGGATGATAAGGTTTCCAAAAGGTGCCTTGAATCAGGCACATAAGCCGATACCATTCAGAGGCCATTTGACAGTGTTAGACTGAGCATCTTGAGGAAGGAAACATCATGTTAACGTATGCACTAGAGGATTATGCAAGTCAAGTTTGAACAGAACGTCAAATTGTGCTAGCGCTTAGTTGGAAAGGGGATCAACTGCTCTCTAGGTGGTTTCTCGTTGTTAGCGTCTGTGCCAGAGAAATCTGGCTTGCTCCGAAGGTTATACTTGCTGTCTTATGATGTAGAGAACGGCACTCTGAAGAAGGTCCAAGTCCAAGTTCTCCACAAATCTCTATCGAGGAGTTCTGTGATCATTGCTTGTGCACTCCTTGGATATGTGCATAGCATTTTGGCCTTGAGTGAGGTTTGCTTCTAAAGCTGTTGCACAAACCTCTCTTCTATATAGTTGCAGTGTAGGCAATCAGCATTACTACATATGTTTAATTATAAGATGTTCTTTCCAGGTTACGGTCTTCCAAGGAATGCCTTGATATAAGTTATACGTTACTTTGACACTTGCAGTTGGTTTACATCTCTTAGGAATATGCTGTACATAATTGATTCCTTGTCCACCTTCTGTTTCATCAAGCATAATTTTCCATTTTTTGCTCTGATAAATGTAGTCAATGTACCTGGCAGCCGACCTGCAAGTAATGAACAATTGGCTGACCTACCACCAATTGTTCACATCATGCTCAATTGGCTTCTCACATTGGGATTTTTCTGTTTTCTTTTCTTAGTAGTCTCCTGAAATATTTTGACTAGTTTCCATTGGGAACAACTAAAATGATCTAGGGAAATTTTGAGGGGTAGGTGCTGATATAACCCTCACCGCCGTCTGGTCGGCTGGGTCGCCGGCCCCGGTCGGGCCGGCGACCCCGCCGACCCTTCCCCAGTCGGGCGCCGCCGGCGAGGCGGTGGCGGAGCCCTCGGCCGTATCCACCCCCTCCCTTTTTTTTTTTTTTTTTTTTTTTAAATTTTTTAGTTTAAATTTAATTTTCTTGAATTTTTTAATATTAATATTAATATTTTTAAATATTTTAAGTAAATTTAGTTTTAAATTAGATTTAATTAATTTTTACATTAATTTATGCCACGTCAACGCAAAAACGGCGTCGTTTTTCACTTTGTTTGGCCACATCAGCATGCAAAACGGCGTCATTTTGCACTTATTTCGCCGGAAATTGTCCACGTCAGCACTTTGGGCGGATTTTGGCCGGAGTGGCACTTAAGTGTCCCATTTTTTTTTTTTTTTTTTTTGAATGTGGCACTTAAGTGTACCTTTCGTAACTTTTGGCACTTAAGTGTCCCTTCGTGCCAACTTTTGGCACTTGAAGCATTCTTCTGCCCAAATCTATGTACTCTAGCTATCCGAAAGCTTGTCTCTGAGCCTCAACCAATAAGGGTCAACATTCAAGCCTTTTTCTTCTTATTTTGAATTTCATGGAGATTGTGTTCTTTCAGAAATCACATATATCATGCAAATGAGTAATTGAGTTGAGAGGTTTTACCTAGAATGCCCTGCCTACTTAAGCATCCAAACCATATGTGCATTCATGATATACCGTGTTCCTGACTATGTGAACAAATGGCTGAATCGAGAGGCATGTTTATTCTGAACACATCCGCTGAAACAACCGTGTGAGAAAATGCGAGAAAAGGTCATTTGGTCTGGTCTGGCCTTTTCTTTTTTCCCTGGCGCCGATTGCCATTTTCTCACCCTTAAGTTCTCAAGATGCATTTGCTGAAATATTAATTGCAGCTTCTGAAGGATATAGTGCAGCGCAAGTCGTACAAGATGTCACTGCAGGAATATCTGCAGCTCTGGGGTCAAAGGATCTTTGCACGAAAAATTACATTCTCAAGTATTGGATAGGTTTGGTAAACACGTGGGACTTTTAAAGTTTGTGTCTCCCAATTAAATTAATTCAGGAAAGGAGTTGATTCACTTAAGTGGAGTTTCTTTACCCTTTTTTTCGGGTCTAGAACATTCTCTTTTCTTGGTGCTGGACCCAAGGGAATGAGGCAAAAGAGATTATGCACACGGAAAGTCATTAATATGGAAAGTAGTGGAGTCTTTGGAAGTACTGCAAAATTTCCTTCAAGCACATCATTTTCTACATTTGAGCCATATCAAAGAAGGATGCAGTGAAGGACTGGCCATTGCCAGCGTGGTGACTTCTACCGATACCGTATAGATGGCATCTAAATTGAAAGATCACTCATTCCAGAGTACATTTACTACCTATTTGGAAGAGCCCAAGCGATGAAGAGTCAATTGATGAGACTGCTTTTAATAAAAGATGGACAGGAGAAGCTTGAGAAAAAGTGGTTGAAGCTGAAACTCAAATTTCTGGTCTTGAGAATGAGAGATTCAAAATCGATGAAAAGATCGGAAAGATCAGTAAGGAGATGAGATGTTTCCAAGAGGAACCGAAACTAGCCTTAGATTCTGAAACGCAATCTTGAGAACCAGCGTCAACATCATATACAAAGTGATACAAAGTGGACATCACAAATTCGAAGATTGTTTAAACAATTTCATTGGGTAAGATCTGCCCTTGCACTTCATTTTTGCCATCACTTTCGTCAGTTGATCCTGTTTCCAACTAAGGAGTAGCACGATTTGACGGTCTGTCCAAACTTGACTTGCATAATCCCTGACGTTTTCATACTCAAGATGCTCATGTGACACCATGCTTGGTAATAGTCTGACCTACTTCCTTTGTCCACACTCATCATCATCAATGAGGAAAGTTACATCCTTATGCAATCCAATGTGTGTTTCTTGATTACTCACAGACACAAAAGGGCTATAATGTTACCATCCCCCTTCCAAAAAATTCTCTCTCTGCAAATGTCACTTTTGTTGAAAATAAATCATATTTTTCACAACCTTATATTCAGAGGAAGTACTCATGAAAGATAAGGGCCTTGGTATTTTTGATAACTTGGATTTATTGTCCAATGTCCTAGTCAACCAAAACTCGTCCACGGTAGCTCATAACCTACCTTAAATCCTATCCTTGTCCACCACAATCTCCCACACACCAACCTGTCTTTGTTGTTATTCCCACTAGTCCAGCTCATGTTCATGATTCTATGAGATTTTCTAAGATGTATCCAAGGAAGACAGTCATTCCAACACAAGAGTAGGTCTGAAATACCACTTCAGGTACTGTAAATGAGAGCATGGTAAGTCCTCAATCCCCTTTGAATGAACAGCTTAGTGATACACTTGAGACTAATCTTGATTTACCTATTGCTATTAGAAAATGGACTAGAGAGTGCATCAAGAAACCAGTTTACCCACTGTCAAATTATGTGTCCCCCTTAATAGATTATCATCACCATACTGAAATTTTATTTTGAGTTGAACACTATTGTTGTCCCTAACACTTTGTCTGAAGCACTGTTAAAAGAGGAACGGAGGAATGCCATGAGAGAAGAGATAAAGGAACTTGGAAAAAACAAAATGTGGGAAATTGTTGATAGGCAAAGGGGGAAAAATCTAGTTAGTTGCAAGTGAGTGTTCACTGCAAAGTACAGGGCAGATGGCTCTTTAAAGAGGTACAAAGCAAGATTTGTTGTGAAAGGTTAAACAAATGGAGTGGATTATCAAGAGACATTTGCACTAGTGGCTAAAATGGACACTGTAAGAATGTTGCTGTTTTGAGCTGCTCATTTTGATTGAGAATTTTAATAGTATGATGTAAAGAATGCAGTTTTACACGAAAATTTGGAAGAGGAAATCTACATGAGCATCCCACTTGGTTTTGAAGGAATGGGAACAACTAAAAATGCTTGTAGACTTAAGAAATCACTATATGGGATCAAGTAGTCACCTAGAGTTTGGTTTGAACGGTTTGCTAGAGTCACGAAGGCATCTAGGTATAAGCAAAGCCGAGAGATCATACAATGTTCACAAAACACATGGAGGCAGGGGGAGTTACAACATTTTCAGTGTATGTTGATGAGATAATAGTCATGAGCAATAATGAAAGGGAGAAACTGCGGCTGAAATAGTGCTTGATTAAGGAGTTTGAAATTAGGAAAGCTACAAACTTTTCTAGGAATCAAGGTTTCATATGCTAGGCAAGGGTTCTTTGTTCACAACGAAAGTATGTGACGAATCTTTTGGAAGAAACGAAGAAGCTTAGCTACAAACCAGTAGCTACTCCAACTGAGCCAAATTATAGATTGGCAAAAGCAAAAGAAGAGGCAGCACTGGATCAAGAAATGTATTAGCAATTGGTGGGAAAGTTGATCTATCTTGCTCATACCCAACTAGATATTTCCTTGGAGTAAGCTTGATTAGTCAATTCATGCATAATCTAAAGCAGTCACATCTATAGGTTGCTCATCGAGTCCTACACTACTTAAAAGGGAGCCCTAAAATGGAGTACTATTATAGAATAGTCTAGATCTCAAGCTTAAGGCTTATGCAAATGTGTATTATGCTAGATTTGTGGTTGATAAGAGGTTTATAATTAGTTGTTGTACCTTCCTTAGAGGTAACTTGGTAACTTGGAGAACTAAAAAATAGAAAATGGTGGCAAGATATAGTGTAAAATCTAAGTTTCGTGTAGCAGCTTAAGGAATATATAAGTTATTATGGCTCAATCGCTCTTGATGACTTGAAGGTTGAGTGGCAGAGTCCTATGGAGTTATATTGTGACAGTAAGTTCGCAATTAGTATTATTCATAATCCTCTGCAGCATGACAAGACGAAGCATATTGAGATTGAAAGTCACTTCATCAAGGAGAAGCTTGAATGATTGATTTGTTCATCTCATGTCCCTTTAGCACAACAAGTAACTGATGTTTTGACCAAAGGGCTTAATGGTGGACGTTTTTAGGAGCTAGTGGCCAATCTGGGAATGAAACATATCTATTAACTAGCTTCTCAAGGAATGTTGAGTTGTAAATAGCTAGATTATCTGATTGTAAATATAGGAAAATTGACTAATTTTTAGGAGTAGGGTTTTCTTATTTAGAAGGTTTTTTGGTTCTCATTAAATCCCTCAAATCGTGAGATTGTAGTTGTTCTCATATTTAGGCTTTATTTCCAATTTTATTTGCTTGGATTTCTTTGTGCATTCACCTACAAATATAATATTGTAAAGTAGCAAAATATATGAATGAGAATAAGAATTTCTCTCCATCTAAAATTATACATGGTATTAGAGCTTGGGATGAGGCTAATTCCATGATCATGTCATGGCTACGGAGTTCCATGGAATCAACCATAACTGATACTTGTATGTGTCTACCAATAGCAAAGTAGATCTAGGATTTCATCCGACAGGCAAGGCCTATGATGTAGCTTAGGTGTGAGAAATTAAGGTGAAAACTAGTAGGACATAGCAAAGAGGTAAGACTATTAGAGAGTATGCTAATTCTTTGCAGAACTAACGGCAAGAACTCAATCATTATTGAGTATTCTAGATGCAGTGTCTAGAAGATGCGGCCATTCTGAAGAATTTAATTGGAAATGATTGAGTCTACAATTTCTTAGCTGGACTTAATTTTGGATTCAACGAAGTCAAAATTCAAATACTTGGCAAGGAGGAAGTGCCATCATTTGAGGAAACAATTTCCTTGATCTAGGCAGAAGAAAGCTGTCAATCCGTCATGGTCGAACCACAAGCAGTAGAAGGGTCAGCTTTGATAATAAAAAAGGTTGATAAAAAGAGTGGCTTGCCATGGAAAGACAATTGAGACAGCTTGTGGTGTGCCTGATGTGAGAAGTCAAGACATACAAAAGAGCAATGCTAGAAATTGAATGGCAAACCAACTATTTTAGGCCAAGAGCGGGTGAATCAGGCAACACAGCTAGTGCCTTGATTCTACCTAACTAAGCAAGCAGGTCACAAAGAAGTTCAAGAGATGAAACCTTTAATAGTGAAGAAATTGAGAAATTAAGGGGTTTGCAGGGTCTCTTAATAAAAACCTTTGGTGCATGCTCACTAACACTCTTAGGTAATTCTTGGACAATTGATTTAGGGGCTATTGATCATATAACTCACACCTCATCCAATTTCAACACCTGTACACCTTGTTCTAGCAATAGGAAGATTATTGTGACAAATGGGTCTCTTATTACTATTGAAGGGGTTGGAGATATTCCTATAACACCTAATCTTGTTTTTAAAGATGTCCTTCATGTCCGTAGACTATTTGTCAATCTTATCTTTATATAAAAACTCACAAAAGATCTTCATTGTCTAACTACTTTTTATCCATCTTAATGTGTTTTCTAGGATCAGGTCTTAGAGAGGAGGATTGGACTTGCTAAGGAACAAATTGGCCTGTATTACTTTAAGACACCTTTCACTGCAAGAAGAAGCAAGCATAATCTATCTTCATCATTTCTTAGTACTTCAAATAAAGAAGCTATTTAGCTTCATAATTTTCATTTTAGTGGATGCCCTTTCAAGTCTTGAGTATTATGTTTCCATCCTTGTTTAAAGATTTGAATATTAAAGATTTCAATTGTGATGCTTGCAAATTAGTCATCGTGTACCATTTCTTATTAGCAATCACTGTAGTTTAAATCCTTTTAACTTAATCCACAATGACATTTGGGGACCTTCCACGATTTCAAACTTCTCTGGAGCTCATTGGTTTATCACTCTAATGGATGATTGCTCTAGGATCACGTGGACATTCTTACTCAAATATAAATCTGATGTGAGTAGCATTATTCCTTCATTTCATTCTGTGATCCAAACTCAATTTGGGCTCAAGATTAAGGTCTTTCAATGTGATAATGCTAAAGATTACTTCAATGAAGCATTGTCCCCTGAAGGCGTTATCCATGAGTCATCTTGTGTGAGTACACCATAATATATTGGAGTTTCTGAAAGAAAAAATGATCATTAGAAAAAATGATCATCTTCTTAACACAACTTGCCTTGTTGTTTCATGGGCAGCTTCATAAAACATATTGTGGGGAACTGTTCATATGGTTACATACATGACCAATAGACAACCCTCACGTACATTAGACCACAAGACCCCAAGGGAAGTTCTTTCTTAGTTCTTTCCTGACTTTCATACATCTACTAGTCTTTCACCTTGAGTCTTTGGTTGTACTTCCTTTATCCTTCAAATGCGTCTTGACAAATTATGATCACTTGAGATAGTTCTTCTCATTCAATCTATAGGTTTGCCTGATATTTTGAAGATCACCAGTTATGCGTGTTGAGGCAACCTCCTCACATTGGGCCGTGATAGAAGAGGTGGAAATTGTGGCTTTGGATGTGATTTCAAATGTGGTCATTTTGGAAAATGAAGTTTAGGAAGAAAACAAAAAGCAGTAATGTAGTTATGAAGGCTATGTACAAAGATTTTTTTTTTTTTTTTTTTGGAAGAATAATAAACAACAATGAAGGTTGAAAACCACAACAATAAAAGCTATGATTTGAAATCCATAAATTTACCTAAGGCTTTGATACCATGTGAGATTTGATGGGACCATCGCCGACTGTTCTAAAAGCTTAAACTATTAGATGAAGGCATGATTCAATATTTAACTATTCTAACACTTCCCCCCCCCCCCCCCACTCTTGTCTAGTCTTTTTTGCCTAGTACTAAGCATAGAAATTTAATTAGGAAGACAAATGGGGCCTACAAAAATTCGGACTTAGGACATCTAGCTCTGATACCATGTGAAATTCTATGGGACTGTTGTCAACTATTTTAAATGCTAAACTTTCAAAACAGCTGGCAGTAGTCCCCTCAAAATCTCATAGCTCATAGCCTAACATTGTCAAATAACCAGTATTGACTTTATCTTATGTGCCTCATTCAAGGCACTAGTCCTGAACTTTTTAATCCTGAGATTGAGCACCACAATTATTTTGTTGCTCATTAGGTCAAGTGTTAGGAAATGAATAGCTTTGCTAATGGCTGCCTCCCAAAGGAAAATCAATAGGGCCAATACAAAATTTCCTCCACAAACTAGTTTCATTGTTAGAATATTATGCACTATGATGATTTCACCCAAATGGTTGAGGGCATTTAGATTTTATGCCTTCACAACTCTAGGATGTTCGTGACAGGATCAAAGCCTAAGGTGCTGAAGGTGCGGATGTTATGGTGCAAATGGATGGGAAAATTGGGACTGATAGATGAAGAGGCCTGACCTCTCTGGTGCTAATGTTGCACAGGTATGTGAGGTTCCAATTTTGAAGCAAATTAAGCCGCTGACTCTTTGCAAATCCTCCATGATCAAGTCAATAGTATGGTCCAATTAACTAGAGGGAATGGTGAATTCGATTTGATGGTCTAAGCTAAAATGTCAACAGTCAAAGCGACTCGATGCAATCTTGTCCAAGGGGAGAGAGAGAAAAGGCATAGGTGAACACGGGTGGAGGGAAGAGACAAGCATGCAATAGTGGTGTGTGGGGAAGCAGAAATGGCGTTTATGGGTAATGGAGCCTGGAGTTTGTTGGGAGCTTAGGGATTTGCAGTGGGATAATTTTGTATGCTCAACATAAGTATATTGTTTAGAGGTAGCCAATATATATCTTAAAAATCAAAGGTGTGAGTGATTTTTAAGTGAAAAGTGAGGTATTTTATTTTTGATATTTTACTAAAGGATTAATATGGTTGATTAGTTTCGCTATATCAACCGTTAAATTGATGCATAAAATGCTTTTTCAACTCTATCAAGTTTATAATTTATTATTTTATATGTAAGCAAGTTGGGTCTAGTTGTACATTTTACCCATAGAGTTGTGCAAGGCTTAACCTAAGTCTATAAATACTCTTTTGATCTCAATAGTAATTAATTCTCTCTTTTACCGATTACATGGTGTTAGAGCCAAACACTTCCATGTGGAAGAGAATGTATGACCAAGTCGCCACTAGGGCTCCTGATGGAGGGGTTATAGATGAGCGACTTGACAAAGTTGATAGCCTGTCGCCGAGTGTCCACCTACAAAATGCATCACAACACCTTTTCTACCTCCTTGCGCAAAGTAAGTCGAGTGCTCTGCATTGGTTAGCCACCTGATCTCTGCCTTATTGGTGGCCACTAACAGAACAATCTTGCAAGTGATCATCTCTCTCCTCTCTCTTTCCTCTAATAATAGTTTGGAATTAATCTACAACTAAGACGTTCATCCATGTTTTGATTGGTGTTGAGTTCTTTCGAATGATGTGGTGATTGGATCACAAAGTTGTGGTGGTTTGCGTGAGATTCGTGTATGTTCATGAGGTTTATTTTTTTTGTCATTGTGATTTCTAACTAGTTAACTAGGTCCTAAATAGTTAACTATTCGTGTGCAAGGGTAGCTTAAGTAGTCAACTGACAATAAGTCCAAGCAAAAGTGTTTTTAAATCTCACCCTCTAGTGCTCTTAGTGTTATTGTGATAGCTTGTGGTGTTTAATTCTTGGTTTGTGGATATGACTACTAGTTCAACGAGCTCTCTATCTATTGGTTTGGGTTGATTTTCCCTAATGTAACTCCTAATTTAAGATCCCTTGGTGCTTATCAGCTTATCATAGTGGTACTCATGGTGTGACAGGCTTACACACTACTTTGGCCAAGTTGGATGGTACCAATCTTACTTGGTCAATGGCTCTTTCTACTTTTATTTATGCTAATTGCTAGTCCATATGGCTTAAAGCAAAACCGCTTGCCGATCCAACTAATCTAGAAGAATGGAAGGTCATTGATGCTGCATTACACACTCTTTTATGCAGAAGTATGGCCGAGTCTGTCCGCCATCTTTTCATGGATTGCATGATAGCTCGTGAGGAGTAGACAAAATGTACTCTACTCTATTCTAGACATAATAGTATGAGTCTAATTGTGATATGTAGGAGGCTTCATTCGAAGCTAAAATAAGTGATGCCAGGTTGGTGGAGTATTATACTTGTTTTGCATCTTTGTATTAACGTCACAAATCATATTTTCCAACGGTTACCATGGTTACTCAGATGCAACAATGAGAAGCATATGTGGTAGTCCTCTTCCTCCGAGGTCTTAGTCCAGACTATAGTGCTCTTCGGCATATTGGATAAATTATTGCCTTTTGCTAAAAATGTGTATTTGTATGTTAATCTCCTATTCAAATGGGATATGTCTATTACAGTCCTTCTTGTCATCAGGAGTATAAGTCTTCTGGTGTGACTTTCTTTGAGTATTAGGCATGTATTGGTAATGTTTCTTCTCTAGTGCCAGTAACAATGGATCTTTTACCACCTTTATCTCTTTGTCAGTCATTGTTGTTTTTCTGACTATACCTCCACCTGCCTCTCAGTTGGAGCCACTATCTGTTCTTTCTACTCATGTTCCACCTGACATAGGATCACCTGCATGGACTCTTCTTCAAATCTATATGCATGGTCATCACAATGTTTGGGGTCATGTCATTCCACCAACTAATGTCCCACCACCTCTTTTAGCCATGGCTTCTAATCCCTTTCCACCAATTGATGTTGATTGCCTTATTGCTCATTGTATTTGGTCTCGGTCTCAGTATCCTCTTTCGCATTTTGTTTATTACCATAACTTAACCCCTTAAATATTTATCTGAAATATTTATCTTTGTATCGTCCCCTGCATCTATTGTTGGAAAATAATACGCGGAAACAATAGAATATTGCAATTTATGTCACCATTAAATCACTAGAGAAATAAACAAAAAATAATAATGACACCAGAAATTCACGTGGTTTGGTTCGAGTATTGGTATCTACGTCCACGGAGAGAGCCAGCATCAAATAATCTATTATAATCGGAAAATTAGAATTTACAATTGCTCACATACTCGAGTGTTTCCCATATATAGATTTAACCCCAAACCCAAAGTGTTTATAAATAAATAACTCACTTTGATATAAAATCACGTCACAAAATCACCACGCATTCAAGCTTAAATGAAACGCTCTACGTATGCCGAAAACAAGAACTCCACCGTCTATTTTTCTTTCACATATGTGCTGCTTCGCGTTCTTCTTTTCTTAATCACGTGGGTGGCTCCTCTTCAGCTTGATGTCGTGTGGCTTCTATTTTTTTTTTCCTCTTGTAGGGATTCAGTAGCTTCATGCCAAAAGAAGAATTCGTATATGTTCTTGTACATGTGCCTAGAGTCAACAACTTTGACTCTGGGCCCCACTATCTGATTCTTTCTTCAAAGAATTGGACGCTGTAGGTAACAGAGAAGAAATCCTTACTTTGCCCTTTTATTATATTATTTCCTCTTTTGTAAACCTTCAAGGAGTCTAGCAAAGCTTCTTCTGTTGACTGAAAACATCTAAGACCCAAAGGAATTTTGAATTTCTTTTCTTGTGCGTAATCTTGAATATTATCTTCATTTGAAAAATTTATTCACGAACAAATAATAAAAATTTTATCCAAGCGAATCGCGTTTTGCAAATATTCAAACTCAAGACATAATTTCACAATTTTCCACCTTGGCTCGATGTTTGAAGTTAAGTTATAATGCTCATCATCTATGCTGCTCTCCTGACACCCTGACGAGCGCTGACTCTCCACAAACGCCAATAAAACTCAAGCAGAAAGCTTGAGCTTCGCCAAAGGAACAGACGTAGTCATCATGTATGCCGAGTTATCTGCTGTATCAATTTTTTTGACAATAACATTACCCTTAGCTAAGACATCTCGGATGAAGTAGTACCTGATGTTGATATGCTTCGTTCACTCGTGATAAACTGGATTATACGCCAAATATATTACACCTTGGTTATCACAGTGTATATCCACACTTTTTTGTTCTAACCCAAGGTCCAAGAGCAAACTTCGTAACCATATCGCCTCTTTCACTACAAATGTTAGTGTTATGTATTCTGCCTCAATCGAAGACAAGGCAATATGATTCTGTAAAGACATTTTCCAATTAACCGTACCACTTGCTAGCATAAACACGTACCTTGCTAAAGATCTATGATCATCCAACTCACCGACGTGATTTGAATCCACAAAACCAGTGGTCTCATTGCCATTGCTGTCCCTCTAATATACTATACCCACGTCTGTTGTCTCCTTCAAATATCTGAAGATCCACTTCACAGCTTCCTAATGAGTTTTATCAAGATGCTTCATATAGCGACTAACCACACTCACAACTTGTGATATATTAGGCCTAGTGCACACCATAGTATACACACGACACTAGAATAAAGAACATGGGACATATACTCCTCATCCTTCTCAGTCTGTGATAATAATTTATCTGAAAGTTTAAAGTGCTTCACTAAAGGTGTACTTACAGATTTTGCCGAATGCATAATTAAACGTGCCACAATCTTCTCAATATATTTTTCTGAGATAGATGTAAAATTCTTGCAGCCTTGTCACGCAAAATCTCCATACCCAGTATTTTCTTTGCCGCACCTAAATCTTTCATCTCAAATTTAGTACTTAACCGCATCTTTAGCACATCAATATCAGACATATTCTTAGCTGCTATCAGCATATCATCAACATATAAAAGTAGATAAATCAAAGAACCATCCTCCAATCTCCTAAAGTATACACAGCTATCCATATGACCTTTCGTGTAATCTTGACTAGCCATGAAAGTATCAAAACGTTTATACCACTGCATAAGAGATTGTTTCAGCCTATACAAAGATTTCTTCAACAAGCAAACATGATCTTCCTTACTTGGAATAACAAATACCTTTGGTTGCCTCATGCAAATCTGCTCCTCTAACTTACCGTGAAGAAACGCAGTTTTCACATTTAATTGTTCTAACTCGAGATCCCGCGAAGCAACTAAGGTAAGTAAAACACTAATAGAAATATGTTTTACCATAGGATAGAACACCTCATTGTAGTCAATGCCCTCACATTGTGCATATTCCTTCGCCACAAGTCTCGCTTTATACCTCGCTGCCTCGACACCGAGAATACCCTCTTTCCATTTAAAGACCCATTTACTTCCAATAATCTTCTGGCCTTTGGGTATTTTGACCAACTCCCATTTCTGATTTTGATGGAATGATTACATCTCTTCACTCATAGCTCCTAGCCACTACGACGACTCTGAACTAGCCATCGCCTTAGAGTAAGATGAAAGCTCATCTATCTTCACCTCATCACCTACAGTCAATGTATAAGCAATATCTGTATAATCATAACATACCGGTGATTTAATTTGCCTTCTCTGTCTATCTGCAGATATGGTGTGCTGTGGCTTTGCTGGTTGTTCATTATCACCGACTTCAAGAACAGCGGCTTCATCTACAGTCTCAACTTCTGCTACCTTCGAGGTCTCCGGAGTCTCCACCTAAAGCTCCACCTCACTAATAACACCATGATCTATTTTCTCTACTGGTTGTGTCTCAAAACCTCTCTGTTGAAGCATTGCAGTCTTGTCAAATATCACATCTCTGCTAATTAGAAAATCGGGTAATCTTGGGATCAATGCACCACAGCCGGTAGCCTTTCACCTCATGTGGATAACTCGGAAATATGCACTTCTTTGCCCTCAACTCAAGCTTACCATCACTCGTATGAGCATATGCAAGACATCCGAATATACGTAATCATGAGTAATCAACAGGTTTCTCTGACCATACTTCCTTAGGAGTCTTCCACTCGATAGTAGATGATGGAGATCGATTAACCAAGTAACTTGCCATGTTCATTGCTTCGGCCCGAAATTCCTTACTAAGTCCTGCATACGAAAGCATTCATCAAGCTCGTTCAAGCAAAGTTCTATTCTCCTGTTCTGCTACGCCATTTGGTTGTGGTGTCTCAAGCACCCTGTGGTGTCTCACAATACCTTATTTCTCACAAAACTCGGTAAAATCTTTACCACAAAACTCCATGCCGTTATCTGTTCTCAGGCACTTGATTTGTTTATCTAACTGTTTCTTAATCAATGCCTTAAATTTCTTAAACCGATCGAACACATCATATTTGTGCTTCAAAAAGTATACACATACCTTTCTCGAAGAGTCGTCGATAAATATCAGCATATATTGGGCACCTCCTTTCCAAGGAACCGAAGATGGGCCCCAGACGTCTAAATGTATATATTCAACTGGTCGTTTGGTTGAATGAATAGTTGTAGTAAACTTAACTCGGTGCTGCTTCCCAAAGATGCAATGCTCACATAAGTCCAACTTCCTTATCTTTTGATCCTTCAACAATCCCCTTTCACTCGGCATCATCATACCTACCTCGCTCATGTGCCATAAACGCATATGCCATAATTGAGTCAAGTTAAAGTCCGACTCACCTAATGAAAAGGTAGTGATTACAGTTATGGTCTCTTCCTATAGATGGTAGAGAGTATTCACTTTCTTCCCTTTAATCACTATCATGGCACCTTGAGAGATCTTCAATATTCCACCTTCAACGGTGTACCCACACCCAATGTCATCGAGTGTCCCCAGAGAAATAAGGCTCTTCTTGAGGTTTGATACATGCCTTACATCTGTTAATGTGCGCACTATCCCATCATGCATCTGAATCAGAATTGTCCCTATCCCCACAGTCTTACAAACTGCGTTATTCCCCGAAAGAACTTTATCACCATCTGCAGTCTAGTAAGTAGTAAACTAGTTCTTATGAGGTAACATATGATAAGAACACCTTGAATCTAGTACCCCTTTGTCTCCTGATGAAGTAGTAGTCACACATAAAACAGCTTCTACATCACTATTGCTCCCTTCGGCAATGTTTGCCACACTACTTGTGGCATTTTGTCTATCCCCTTTATTCTTCCGCTTTGGACAATCTCTCTTGATGTATCCCTCCTCGTGACACTCGAAGCACTTCACGTATTCCTTGGCCTTTCTATGGCGTAATTTCGATCTACTTTTACCTCTGCTGCCACTAGGACCTCAATGTTGTTCTCTACCCCAAATAGTCAGTGCTTATGTCACTCTTTGCGCTAGACCATCATCTCGCAACTTTCTCTGCCACTCCTTAGAGAATAAGATGGACTTCACCTCTTTTGAGGTAATTGTAGTATGCCCCTGCAACAGTGAATCAGTAAAGTGCTCCCATGACTTTGGTAAAGAGGCTAATAACATCATGCGCTATTCTTCGTCATCAAGTATCTTACCGACGTTTTTCGAATCCATCATGAATTTATTAAATTCATCCAAATGGGTTCTGATAGACGTACCTTCAATATATCTAAATTGAAACATTCTCTCCAACATGAATAAGTGATTGTTCAGGCCTTTCTTCACATAGAGTGCCTGAAGTTTTGCCCATAATGCTGCGGCATCCTTCTCCTTAGCAACTTTTATTAAAACCTCATTCGACAAATTTAATAGGATTGTGCTCTTTGCTTTTTCCATTAGCTCTACCCTCTCAGAGGCTTTCATTATAATTGGCAACTCATTTTCACCATCTAGTGCCTTTGCCAAATCTTGGGTTGTCAATAACGCCCACATCTTGATGTTCCATAACCCAAAGTTGTTCCTCCTGTTAAACTTCTCAATTTCATATTTCCTCTAAGACATAATTGCAATAATAGAATTTCCAGATAATAATTAGACAAGCAAAAGCTCTAAATCACAATAAAGAAATCTGATCCCAAGCTCTGATACCAATTGTTGGAATATAATATGTGGAAACGATAGGATCTTGCAATTTATGTCATCACAAAATTACCAGAGAAATAAACAAGAAATAATAATGACACCAGAAATTTACATGGTTCATTCTGAGTATCAGTACCTACATCCATGGAAAGAGCCAGCAGCGAATAATCCACTATAATCGGAGAATCAGAGTTTACAATTACTCATATACTCGAGTTTTTCTCACACCTAGATTTAACTCAAATGCAAAGTGTTTATAAATACATAACTCACTTGGATATAAACTCACGTCACAAAATCACCACACGTTCAAGCTTAAACGAAACGCTCTATGTATGACGAAAACAAGAATTCTAGCGTCTATTTTTCTTTCACATACGTGCTGCTTCGCGTTCTCCTTTTCTTGATCACGTGGGTGGCTCCTCTTCAGCTTGACGTCATGTGGCTCCTATTTTTTTTTCTCTCATAGGCCTTCAGCAACTTCACGCCAAAGGAAGAATTCCTATATGTTCTTATACATGTGCCCAGAGTCAACAACTTTGACTCTAGGCCCCACGGTCTGATTCTTTTTTCAAAGAATTGGATGCTGTAGGTAACAGAGAAGAAACCCTTACGTTTCCCTTTATTATATTATTTCCTCTTTTGTAAACCTTCCAAGAGTCCAGCGAAGCTTCTTCTGTTGATCGAAAACATCCAAGACCCAAAAGAATTTCAAATTTCTTTTCTTGTGCATAATCTTGAATATTATATTCATTAGAAAAAATATCTTCATGATCAAATAATAAAAATTTTATCCAAGCGAATCACATTTGGCAAACACTCAAACTCGAGACATAATTTAACAATGTCCATGCCAAGCAATGTGGGGAGGCTTTGGCCCATCTAGGTTTTAGTGTTGTGGAGGAGGAGATGACTGCATTACATCATAATCAGACTTGGGAGCTTAGTTCCTTCACCTCTTGGTAAACAATTGGTAGGTTATCACAGGGTCTTTGTCATCAAGCACATTCCATATGGTTCAGTTGAGCACTCAAAGGCATGTCTTGTTGTGAAGGGCTATACTCAAACTTATGATATCAACTATAATGAGAATTTTTGTCCAAAGGCCAAGATTCCTTCCGTCCATGTTTTTTTTTTTTTTTTTTTTTTGGTGACCCGATTTTAGTAAACGGTTCATTAGCTTGATGTCAAAAATGCATTTCTTCATAACAATCTTCATGAAGAGGTCTATATGATACACCACCTAGTATTTTGAATTGGATTATTTAATTCTATTTTCTTATTAATCCATCTTTGAATTGAATACGTTTTGTTTCTCATGAGGAGAAGGTGTGCAACTTGCAAAAACCTCTTTATGGACTTAAGCAATCTCCTTGCGCTTTGTTTGGCCACTTTAGTGATGCAGCTATTACTTTTGGCATGCATCGGTGCCGTTATGATCACTATGTATTTAGTATGTCCTCTTGTGTGGGGTTGTGTTATTCTTGTTATCTATGTTGATGATATCATTGTTATTGAAAGTGATGTTGAAGGTATACAACGACTCAAACAATTTCTACAAAAGGAATTTAACACGCATGATGCTAGGCCTAGTGACATTGGACCTATGGATGAGGGTTGATAATGAACACGAAGAGCTTCTTCATGATCAGGAGAAGTATTGTTGGTTTGTAGGCAAGCTAAATTATTTTATTATTACTTGTTTCCTTTGCTATTAATGTGGCGAGTCAATTCATGAGGTCTCCCCACACAACTCACTAGCAGGCCATCCTCTAGATAGTTCATTATTTGAAGGGAGTTTCGAGTCAATAGCTTGTGTTCCATGATCGGGGTCATTTTCTAATACATATTGGGCTAGTTGTCTAGTGGATCACCAGTCTACTTTGGGATGCAGTGTCTTCCTTTGTGGGTAATCTTATGTCATTGAAAAAGAAGAAATAGTCCATTGTTTCTTGATCTAGTGCAGAGGCCAAGTATCATGCTATGGCTAATGTTACAAAAGAACTTCAATTGATTCATATGTTGTTGACTAAGGTCGGACTACCTATGACTGGATTTTTTACTATCAATTGTGATAATCAATATGCCATTCACATTGCCAGCAATCTAGTGTTTCATAAGCAAATGAAACATATAGATGTGAATGGTCATTTCGTTTGGTGAAATAGGTGAATTGTAATGACTTATAGCTGGAGTAGATGCGTTTTGAGGAGCAACTGGTAGAAATTTTCACAAAGGCTTTTCAATGTGGACGAGTTTCATGCATTTGTCACAAGTTATGTCTTTTTGATATGTACACCTCACCTTGAGAGGGAGTGTCGAGTTTATTATTTAATATTCTATAGCATTCGCAAATCAAGTCTATTTATGTAGTTGTAGAGGGCTTAACCTAAGCCTACAAGCCTATGAATACTTCTTTTGATCTCAATAAAGATTAATTCTCTCTTTTACTAATAACAGGTTCAAGTGGTGGTATGGGCATTCTAATTTTCCCAATTAGATACATGGAATATTCATCTATTCTAACCAAAGGCAACTTTAGTTTACAGAGACAATGAGAAATACAAAAATATGAAAGTGCCAAATAGTTCACTGTATTTCAAAAGTAACGTTTTATATTAATTAAGATTCATACTACATTCCAAATTACGTTGTGTGTATAATAAATTGATTATTAATAACTCTCACTCAAAGCCTTTCACTATAATTCCTCTTTCAATAGAGGGACATGTGCAATTTTATTTGATAGATAGAGCCAATGGAGGTCTTTGAATTTTTCGATTCCTTCGCTCGTATTTCAAAATTTTTTTCTTTTAATGTCATCCCTTAATTATTCTTCTATCTATAATTGCGTTAGCCCTCCTATCAGAAAAGCTTGATGAAAATACTGACATGGCCGTTAAATGCCGCGTGAACTCATATATAGCAACCAAGTAGAGCTTATTTGGCTTAAATGTTGAACAAGAATCACATTGACCATTATTGGCCAAGAAAACTCTTCCAAAAAAGCCGATGTCAGCCGACAAACGGCAGAGGTGGCACCCCCTATGGTGGCTTGACCCTCGTCTTGCTTCAAATATCTCTCTCTTGCCGTCTCCTCATGAGCTCAGTAGGCCTTGCAATCTAAGTAGCACAAACGCGCGACATGGACACGTGACGCAACACGACAAGACACGATACACCAACACATCATTTATCAAAAATAGAAAATTTCGACAAGTTAGGACACATTGTCTATTAAATAGATATTTTTATTTTTAATGAATTTGATTTAAACTCACAATTAAATAAACAATAACAAAAGAGCCTACAATGAATTTATACTAATAATATTAATAGATCTATTCATAAGAAATTCAAAATACATTCATAGTTAATGCATATCCAGACATGTTTCTAACTCTAACAAAAGCTATTGATGAAACTAATACTAACAAGAAATTAGAATTAACTTATTTAAATAAATCTATCATCTTTTACAATGATCAAAATTTATCATTATTTAACTTTTAGTATTTTTATTTTCTAAAATCACTTTGTAACCTCCTTTATTTATTTTTCTAATAAAAAGATGCAGCCCGTGAGAGGTCCACCCTAGCCCCCACGCCCCAAATTTATTTCACTCCCTCATTTTTTTCCCTCGTTCCTTCCTTCCCTCCCCCTCCCCCAACAAAAACCACCTGTCGACTTCACTTCATTTTAACCACTGGGATTCGCCCTAGTGGCCACCCTTCCAACATGGAAGGGGGAGGTGAGGGGTTCAAACCCCCACCTTCTCAGGGAGGGATGGGGTGGGGACGCGCAAGTTTCAGGAGTGGGTTTTCGACGCCCACGCCCTGCAAGAGGGGGGCAAAAGTCTGAGAGTGAGTGTAGAATAGGTATAGAGTAGGACTGATAAAAAAAAAAGACTTCACTTCATTTATTAAAAATTCAAGTCACCCTCTTGTCCACCCACCTTGTAAAAAGAAAATATCACACCAAATTCCCATCAAAATCCCATTTTTAATTTTTTTTTGAGTTTTCTCCCTCAAAAACCCTAGTTGCTGCCTTCTTCTCCTCCTCCTCCTCGCATGGCCCTTTTTCTCTCGATCTCTACTCTCTCTCGGCTGCCTCATCAGCCATCACAATCGCTTACCTCCAATGCTTCCTCCTTCGTAGCCATAGCCTTGCCGCCAACCCTCTATTGCAACATCGCAATCGCAACCCTCCGAGTCACATCAGTCTCTACTCTTCTTCCGGCCCTCCCTTGTCCTCGCTCCCTCACCCTCACCTCCACCCTTCATCATCTTCAACGATTCTTTCTCCTGGACATGTATGTCAAAACATGTCAAGAAGAGTTGACCTCATGTCGAAAAATTCAATACGTGTTAATTGTGTGTCTGACCGTGTCCAAGAGTGTCGAACACGTTGACATGTGTCGCACACGACATGGAAACTGGGCAACGTGTTTGTGCTTCATAGCTTGCGATCCTCGTTGTGGGCTAAGCGATGCCGCCACCGCATCTTTGAGGCAGATCAAGCCAAAGATTGTCTTTTTCTTTTATAATTTTCTTTTTCTAAATCATCAATTTTATATCTTTTTTAATTTAAATTTGTAATAGTTACATAAGAGCTACATGGCTATCAAGTGGGACTCATGTGGCTGTTGTGTAGTTTACCAATGAGGCACTTAGAACGCAAATGATAACCATTCTGTTATAGAAATCAATTTTTGACTAGAAATTAATTTTTCTATTTCTATTCTCCAGATAAATTTATAAGCAAAAATACACATTTGATAATCTTATAAAATTAATGTTCCTGAAATAGAAATTCGTTTGATAACGACATAAAATTTCTTCCTCCCGAGTAGTGGTAGGAGGCTTTTAGTGCTTGGTGGCTAGGCATCGACAGCAGGAGGTGGGTAGGTGGCGATGGGTGGTGGGGGCAGGTAGCATGCATTGACTAGCGGTCGGTGGCGGGAGGCAGGTGGACAGCATTTGGTGACCGGTGGCAAGGGGGCAGTGGGCGATAGGTGGCGATCGGCAGCAGGCGGGTGGTGATTGGTAGTGAGCAAGCGACAGGCAACAATCGAGAGTTGGCAGGTAGGTGATGAAGACCAATGGCCAAGAGTGGGCAAGTGGTGACGAGCTATTGGCGGCAGGTGTCCGACGACCAACAACGACGATCAGCGATTGGTAGTATTTAGCGGTAAGTAGCAGATGTGTGATAGGCAATAGCTGAATGATGAGAATAATTTTCATTTCTCACTTTTATTTTAGAAATAGAAAAGATAAAAATTTTAACTTTTGATTTATGGTTCAAATCTATTTGTAAAGTAAAAATCTATTCCAGAAATCAAAAATGAAATTGCGTTATTAAATGGATTTTTGTTCCGATGTTTTGGGGAATAGAAAAAGAGAGAAATAGAGAAACATAGTAGTCATCATTCACGCCGTTAACGATCATGTCACCTTTTTCTATTGGTTGTTTAGCGGAATTACCAAAACTATAAAATAAAAGCTTAATTTAGAGATGAAATTGTACAAAAGTTTAGGGGCGAAATTTGTAAAACGTGAAAATTTTTACGGACTTCAGGTGCCTTTGTCCTTTTTATTTAATAAATTAAAGAGTTAGGAGGAGTGGCATGCATTGATGGCCTTTCGAGCTTTGTCATAGGGAATTCACATAATAGGAGTTATTCAACTTGAGTTATGCTATTCAGCACCAGTGCAGGCGCTTAATATTATTAAAGTGCGCTTAGTAACCTCCAACTAAACGCAAATAAATTGATTCTTTTTAAGTCAAAGTTAACTTAATGCAGCAAGTAAGGAATTTTTTTTTTAATTATTTGTTTAAGTTGATATTCAATGAAAACTAAGATTTCGTTATATCATCAAGACCTTCGTTGTTCAACAATTAAAAAAAATATTATCTAATTTCAATGCTTATCAGGTAATTCTAAAAAAAAAACTTTATGGTCTTTATTTTAAGTAGGCTAGTAGTAATTATGATAGAAAAGACCATTAATCGTGAAATATTAATTGCTTGTTGAACTTTGTGAATTGTGTGAAAGTACAATATCTCAAAAAAGAAAAAAAAGAAAGAAGATCAAAATTGGTTGATATACTTCTCATAACAAGTAAAAAAGCAACGAAAAATGAAACATATATCATTGGTCAACTAAGCCCTTTGAGGAAAAGCTCTTGTTGTGATGAATCCTTCAATGCATAAGTGATGAGTAATAGAGTTTTGTGCTATAAACACATAAGCAGGTAAAAAGTAAACGTGTTAAACCACCAAATAAGTAATAACATCTAGAAAGGTTAGAGCTATACCTAATTGTAAATAAGTCAAATCATTAATTGTGTCATAAAGACATTTATGTCCACACCCCCAATCGTCACCCAAGGAATACGCAACCCTTCTCGAGAAGGTGAAAGCAAACCATTAGAAAAATATAAAGGATCATTGATTCATAAATATCATAACAAATTAGGAGAAATTTCATGTTATACATGGTAAACTATTTTAATACCCGAATTGGACTTGAAATTCCCGATTTGTGAGAAAGAAAAGAAAAAGATAGGTTAGTTGATATCATTCTTGCTTACCTTATGTGATTCTTGTATCACCCCTACGGGGATGAAGCAATACGAGTTACAAACTTTTTTTTTTTTTCGATATTCAAGGGCTTAAGAAAGCTCCAAGGTTCAAGGTTGCCAAGTTCGAAATTACCTTTTCTAATTACTTTTTTTTTTTTTTTTTTTGTTGATCTTACTTTATTTCTATTGTTTTCAGACTTTTTTTTAGCCTTTTTAAAGAGAACGGGAGTCAAAACTCATATTTGAAATTAAATCGTCCTTATCTTAACTTTTGAAAATATGAGGATTTGAATTCCTTACTTCTTGCTTTACATATGAAAAGGGTGATCATTATAGCAAATTCTAATGGTTAAATCGAGTCTCTTCACTCGTCAAGAGACCGCAATTCTTCAAACGAGACAGCAGCGTCCAAGACCATGAACGGGTCCGAGGTTCTTTTCCGATGTAACCCTCACTCATTATCATCGTTCCACTGAGCTGTCGGTAAATTTGTAATTCAAGCGGAGCGGGCGGGGGTTGCATGGTAATTACGCCCCGCGATGTCCATTGTCTCATTACCGCCTCGGTTACCTTGTCCCTTGGGCTCGCACTCGATTTCCCTCCCATGCTTCCACGCGCTCGCACGTGCGAACCACGAAGAGGTGTCCTGTCCCGAGTTAACACAGACTCGGCAGCGAGAGCGGAGCGACCTGGATTTGACTCGACGATCCGAGAGCATCAACTCAGCTCTCTCTCTCTCTCTCTCTCTTCCTCTCTTTCTTCTGGTGTTTTTTTTTTCCTTAGGGTCAAGTTGGCCATTTGTTTAGTGTAAAAAAAACACACTAACAACAACACTATTTGACTGGAAAAGCAGTGAAGGTGGGGGTGAGTAGATCTGGAGAAGCAGAAAAACCAGGCCAAATAAAGGGAAAAAGACGAAGTGGGTGTTCGAAAGAATCGTTCTTGGGGGCGTGCGAAGCGCGGAATCGGCTTGGATTGCAGAAATTTCTGCTGGGTCTCCTCGAGAAGCCCAAGAAATGCCACGCCCTTATTTCTACAAGCTGGTGCTTTCCTCCACCATCCAAGACAAGCGACTGGTGAGGATTCGCTGTCCTGGCCTCGCTCCTCGTGGGCGTTCGTTTTGACGGTTCCCTTGCGGCGATTCCCTCAATTCGATTGTGTTCCCGTCTGTGATTGTTGGCCTTGCCTTTTCAAGTGCTGTTTTTTTGTTGGGTTTGTGTTTTTTTTTTCTTTTGGGTAGATGGTGGTTTTTTGTAAATTCGGAGCGGCGATGACCTAGATTTGATTCATGGGTCATTACAATTGAGACCCAGAAAATAGTTTGGCCATAAATCTTGGTGGAAGCGGTAAAAAGATTGACGTCTGTGATGATTGCTCTGCAATTTGGAGGCAACAGATATACTTAATTTAGGGTGGTCGAATGGTATTAGAGCTCGATTTTCCAGAGGCATTTTCTGGTCATCTGGCTCATAGAGAATTCAAATTGGTGAATTTGTGTTATGTCTTAATGTGTTACCCGCTTGTTTTGTCGTCAGGAGAAAATTTTGGCCAATTCAATAAAAGGGTTTCATGAAGTGAGAAAGAGTAAGACTTCCCTCTGTGCTACTAAACAGTCATAAGATGTGAAGGAAGGCGAATTTTTTGTTTTTCAATTTAAGCACGATGTTTCAGTCGGAACCAAGGGCGAGGAGGACAAATTGCTTTGTATGAGTGGTTGCAATGGTATCTGCTGCATGGAAGGCTTTAAGCTCAACTTTTAATTTGCCATGCAGCATTTGCTTTGACTTTTTTGCATTGAAATCTGTAGGAAACTGGTATCTGTGTGTCTTTGTAGCTTCACCTGAACAGGATAGATGCCTTTGTATTCTTGATGGCAAAGTCCATTAGCTTGACATGCATGCAGATGCGTGCACATGGGCTCACCCATGCACATAGTAAGTTTGCAATATTGCTTGTGTTAGGTCTCCATGGAACATTGTCATTTTCTTGTAAAGGTTTGGCAACGTGACTTTCTAATTATTGATAAAAGATGTTAGGAGGATAAGATGCATAATGTTGGTATCATAATGTGAAGAACAAAGTGCAAGTGTGTGACTCTTAATTTAGGCTTGATCTTGGCATGGGAGCAAGCTCTTGATTTGGGGGCAAACTTGTCTTGATCCTCCATGTCAGTATTTGTTGAATGAACTATTCACACTGCCATTTTGTACTGTTCTGACTTTCTGAACTTCATTGTGCTATATTGGACCATTAAAAACAATTGATTAGAAGTAATTTGAGAATTTGTCACGATACAATCAAAAAGCTGCTGGCTATTTTATCTTTCTTATTTCTATTTCTGAAATCATTTTTATAATTTATGTGGACATTGTGATACTGTGGAATTGTCTTTCCAGAAGGCATGTTCTTTTGAGCTATTTCTATGCATCAACTGAAAGCAATTTGCTTGCAGAGAATCCCAGAAAATTTTGTCAAGAAATTCAGGGATGAGCTTTCTTCTGTTGCAACTTTGAATGTTCCTGATGGTCATGTGTGGCACGTCGGAATCAGAAAAAGCGAAAGCAAGTTTTGGTTTCATGAAGGTTGGCAAGAGTTTGTGCAACATTACTCCATTGGTATTGGGTACTTTTTGGTCTTCAGATATGAGGGCGGCACAACCTTTCAAGTGTTTATTTACAATTTAACAACGTCCGAGATTAATTATCATTCCAATGGCCGCGTTCCTTCTGAAATGCCTCATCACAGCAGGCAGTACCATGTTTTCAAAGATATGGAAGATGATGATGCTGTCGACATATCCAGTTCCTCAACATATTATCCTTCTGGTGATTCTTTGAAAAGGAAGGCTGTCAATAGTAGTGTGGATCAGCTGACTTTAAGCAGGGGTTATAACTCTATGCACTTGCAGAATTTGTTTAATGGGACCGTGCATCAGCAAAAAGGTGGTGCCAACTCACATGCAGGCATGCGACCTATTGAAGATATTGTCATTCAAGCAGGTGGGATCAAGTTCAAAAGTGAAGATGAAGTGAAAGTGCAGAGTGCAGATCAATCTACACGGAAAATCAAGAAAAGCTCTAAGAAAAAGCGTAAGAATGATCCTAGTAAGCTCTCTAAACTCAAGTTTCTTAATTACTAATGGCCTTTGATTGCGAAGAGGGTTTTCTCATTCATGGCTTTCGATTTTAGATGAGCCAATGCCATCTGCTCTACAAGAAGAGGATGGTGAAATGCGGTTTCGGTTTTATGCTAGTGCTTCTACAAGGAAGCGACTTGTAACGGCTGAAGAGAGGGAAAAGGCCATTAATGCAGCTAAAATGTTTGAGCCTCCTAATCCTTTCTGCAGAGTAGTCTTGCGTCCATCCTACCTATATCGCGGTTGTATCATGGTAGTTGTAAATCTTTTAATGCATTTCTAATCTCCGTGTGCACTGCTTAATGAGGATTCCTTTCACCTTTGCAGTATCTACCATCCTGCTTTGCTGAAAAGCATCTTAACGGGGTCTCGGGATTTATTAAGCTACAGAGTACTGATGGCAAACAGTGGCCTGTTCGATGCCTTTATAGAGGTGGTAGAGCCAAACTAAGCCAGGGGTGGTACGACTTTTCTTTGGAGAACAATTTGGAAGAAGGCGATGTTTGTGTTTTCGAGCTGATGAGGGCTAGAGAGGTGGTGTTACAGGTCACTGTCTTCCGTGTCGTAGAAGAAGGTGGTCTGTTGAGCCATCATGGGCGGTAACATCCGGGGGGTCTAATCTAACTAGAGTCGAAATGTTGTACTTTCCAGATGGTAGCTTCTATCGGTTAACTGTTTTGTCTCAGTCGGTGTTTAGTTTCTGATATGGTTTTTCTTATTTTCCCTTGTGTGGAGGTGGGGTTGCAATTTCATGTCCATATGCTCTTCGGTACAACTTAGTGGAACCTTTTGTTAGATTAATGTCCCATTCTCTCTCCCCGTGTTTTGGTAATTCTCTTTCTTTGGTAATCATTGTCTCATGGCTAGGGCTGTAAATATTCTGTTAATTTAAGTTGGTAATGAAGTGGGCTGAACTGCTGTCCTTGTTCATTATTCTGTATTTGGCCAGCTCGAACTTGAGTACTGTTACTTTTTTCGTTTGGCCAGCTTGAAGTTGATGTTTATGTCTGCTTTAAGCTGCAAAGTCGAAGGATGGTATAGTGTAGGACAATGTCATGTGAAGCCATTTAGTTTCTGCCCCCACTGAATCCTGGCCCCGCTGGTCTCTTCCTATTTAGAAGCTGTGATGTTAGGACATGAGATGGTGTCTGAGATTTTCAGCTCAGCCAACACTGGCTCTCTCTGCCTTTTGTTCTTTTACTTGGCATCAACACTCTTTGCATTTACTTTCTTGTGATGAAGGTTATTCATGATCTCTCTAGTGTGAAAATGCTTGGATTTCGTTCCAGGTCTCAAATGCATATGTTTTTATGAGCAAATTTAGATTATATTCATGATCATTAACCAGTACAAATGAGCTGATTAGGGTCACGACTGAGTCTTAAATTTTGGTTTTATGGTAACATGAGATTGAGAGTTTTGGTTTTGTGCTGTAGCTGGTTTTGTTTTCATGTTCCTTGTGGTACTGGTTGACCTCCTACGAATGGTTTGCTCCTGAAAGTATGACCAGGTGAAGATAAAGAAAAGTGGATTGAGACATCTGAACAAGATTTTTGAATACGGACATTAGCGTACTTGGGAGAACGAATTGAGTTGAGTGTTATGGTCTGATGATTGGCTTAATTTCAGTTATCTTTGTTGTCCTTCGAGATAATAGGATGTCTTCTTCTCAATATGTCCGTCTATGATTGTCGCTCTCGGTTGTTTCCATGTTACCATATTTGTTTTAACTTTTGGTGGTAGGAATCGAGAGAATTACAATTATGCTCCAAGGATCCATGGATCATGTGTTATCACAGTTTGTCCATCGTGTGGGTTGCCAAATGAGTGGCTCACATGGCCTCGTGTGATCAACGTTGTGATCTATACAGTGCATGTGCACCCGTACCTAGATAAGTACATTTGTAAAGTCAGAACTTTGAGATTGCCTAAAAAGGGTGGCATGATGGTTTTTGTGGATTTATCATTGGAGAAGAAATGCATAGTTATTTAGTTCCGGAGATCGTCTTCACTCTTTTCAGTATTTCATGTCAAACTTGTATCAAGTCGTGCTCAGCTTTACAGCGTCCGTCAAAATAATTCTTATATATAAGCCAATTCAATTCTAGCCTTCAGAAGATCATATTGACTCCATGGGAGATTTACATCATTAAACAAAGCTTGGTTGCAGCCATTCTGCACTTAATATATCTCACTCTAGTCAATTGCCCCGCTGTCATGAAAGACACTTTTTTTCTGTATTCTAAGACAAATAGGTTACTATTATTATTTTTTAAAATTGTCAACTATAAAACCTCATTTTCATGGCAATAGAGTTCTTATATAATTTGAATATTTAAGAGTGGATGATGTACTGGAGATAGCCATTCAAGAATAAGGTACGGATGAATGATGTTTAAGTCTATGATAAATTATATCAAGCATGTGTAAACAACAGGTGTTAGGACACCTAAAATGATGCTTTTGATCAATGGCTCACGATTGTTAGGACGCTGCTCTGCAAAAGGACTTATGATAAATCATATAAATATAATGGAAAGAGAAATTTATAGTGAAAAAAAAAAAAAAGCCTTAAAAAGTGAAAAAGGCAGATTTTGTTCATTGCTCTATATTTTCTCTCGCGAGCTAATCTTTATTTGAAATATAACTAGTATTCACAGCATTGAAAAAGGAAGGGGGGAAGAGACGTTAGGTAAGAAAAGGTCTATATAATCCAACACTTCGACCATTTTTAACCTTTAAATTAATGAGCCCTAAAAAATCCACTCAGAAGTTCTTCAGTTCCAATGAAAACATGTCAACGCTTCGGTTAATTTAAAGGATTTTTATTAGTCTCGGTATAAAAGATAAGTCACACATCATACTCTCTTCATATTTTACTCTCATCAACCCAAAAATAAATAAGTATGTTAGGTTTAACATTTAAATTAGCAATTAAGTAAAATAATAAACGCTTAAAGGCTTGACCTTTTACCATTCTTTTTTGACTAATTTTTGACCTTTTACCATTCTTTTTTTTGACTTTTGACACCCCTCATCACCTTAAATTAGCCACAATGTCCTTGTAAGTCCAGATTTAAGAATATTTCTTATCTTTTTTTTTCTTTCCTTGGAAATTCTATTGCCTATATAGAATTGACAAAAAATAAATTTGCCAATGGTTTGAATAAATTGTCTTATAATGCAATCACAATTATCGTAATTTTCTTGTCAACAACTAATTTATATTTAATCAAGGCAAAGAAAATATTCAATGTAATGTTTTAAGGAGCATTTTCTTTTGATTTTGCATGATAATAATGGATGATTAGAATTTTCAATGAAGTTATTTTGCCATTGCTCAAAATTTTTTTGAAAATATCTTTTTTAAAAATCGAGCAGTGAAGGCATGGAAAATAAAGAAAATTTGGAATATTAGATTTACTGAATAAAATGAAAGCCGGTTAATTATAATACATGGAGTATAATGTAATCACACATATTAACATTATAATTACAGCGAATGCATTTATTGAAACTAGTAGGTCATTTTTTTCACTTTTACTTGTACTTTGGTTATTTTTAGAAAAATGGTTTCCTAGTTAAAAAAGAAAAAAAGGAACTATGCAACTTATTAACACAATAAATTGTTAGTTATTTGCCCAATAATTTTTTAGGGAAAAGAGGGACACCGATTTCACGCCAAATGGTAGAAAAAAAGAAAAACAAAAAAGAAGAAAAAAGTAAGAAATAATCTTAAATCAAGAGATAGCCCCACTTTGACCTTAATCTTTATTGTTTGAGTTGGGTATGGTAGATTTATCTTTTGTAAATTTGAAACCAAAGAAAAAATTATAAAATATAAGAAATAATCTTAAATAAAAAATGAGATCCATAAGGGATGATTTTATAAATTCAAGGGGTGCGGAATGTCAAAAGCCAAAAAAAAGGGTAGGAAAAGCATGAGCAAAGCATAAACTACAACTACAATTTTATGACAAATAAAGTGAATCGTAGAATTAGACGGAAAAGTGCACTGAGTATCCTAAAAATTTATGTGCAGAGTACGATCAAGCTCTAAACCTCTTAATTGGTTAAATAAAGTCCTAACCATTGTTTTAAAAAAGTGCAATCCATCCATTTGCATCCTTTAAGTGCACTTTTCACCATAAGTTTTACGACTTGATAACTTTTTTCAATAAAGATTTAGAATTTAATGGCACTTTGTGATAAATTTTTAGGACTTAATCATATTAGTTAAAAAGTTAAAAACTTGATTGCATTTCATATCTAAGGTTTAGAACTTGCGGTGCATTTTCCTATAAAATAAAATTTTAAAATATTGGAGAGATTAAAAGTTAGATTTTTTTTTGTGTCACTGTTCATCTCCTCTCTCAAGTTAGGAGATCGTGTCACTGTTCATGCCGACTGGTTCCTGCTCGGCCTGGACGTTTCGGCCTCCCTTTTGCTCCGATTTTTGGGGGTTTTTCTCCCCTCTCCTTCCTCCATCTTCCCGGTTGGAGTCTCCACCTCGGCACTAGTCCGTCAGTCTCTGCGAGAGCTGCTCACGCTCGGACCTGCCTCGGCTCTGGCTCGGGATGGCTGTGCGGTTCCACTCGGCTCACGCTTGGACTCGTCTCGGCTCTGGCTCGGGACGGCTAGAGGGTTCCACTTGGCTCACGCTCGGACCCGTCTCAGCTCACGCTTGGACTCGTCTCGGCTCTGGCTTGGGTTGGCTTTGGTTCGACAGCGCTGGTTCGGCCGTCGCTTGCTGGAGACCCACTTGGCCCTGGTCGAGACTTGTGGGAGCTGCTCGGGCTCGTGGCCTGTGCGACTCTGGTGTGAGGCGGCTGGGTGGACCAGAGTATCATTCCTCTTCGAAGCTTGGCCAGGTATGGAGCTCCTTTTTGGCTATTGAGATTTGTTGAGTCGTGGCTCCATGGCCTCTTCTTCGGCGGAACCTCAGCTAGGTGGTAGTAGGGGTAAGGGGCCGAGATCCCCTCCTCACAAGTCTGTGGACCGGCAAGCTAGCGAGTCGGGCCAGCAATCTCGACCCGGTGGAGGGTCTTCTGTGCCAGGCCATGGCCTCTTCTTCGGCGGAACCTCAGCTAGGTGGTAGTAGGGGTAAGGGGCCGAGATCCCCTCCTCACAAGTCTGTGGACCGGCAAGCTAGCGAGTCGGGCCAGCAATCTCGACCCGGTGGAGGGTCTTCTGTGCCAGGGGATGGCTTGAGACATGGGCCGGTCTCTCGGCCTCTTCGGGAAGGTCGTTCTCGGGGTCGAAGTCAAGTTCGGGCTCCTACTAAGAGGGCCCCGAGCAAGCCAGCAAGTTCGTCAAGGCCTCCCCAAGCCCAATCATGGGCTAATGTGGCACGGTTGGCTGCAAAGGGCTATGAGCTTACCTATATTCCTCCTCCTGCTGTTGTAGGGGAGAAAGCGGTTGTAAATCTGTCAGGAGAAGTGCTGCAGGCTGCGGATCCCAAATGGAAGGAGTTCTTAGTAGGATATTTTGTTGGGAGAAAGCTCCCTTTCCAGATGACCGAACTGACTTTGAAGAATACTTGGGGGACAAAGCTAGTTGATATGCTGGTTGATGACCAAGGGTTCTACTATTTCCATATCCCGGACCCGGAGTTCAGGAGGAAGATCCTGGAGGAGGGACCGATCACTGTTGCTCGGATCCCCCTTATTTCACAACAATAGAAACCCCTTATGGAGTTGAAGAAGGCTAAGCAAATCTCTATCTCGGTGTGGATAAGACTCAAGAACCTTCCCCTTGACTTGTGGTCCGCACCGGCAATTAGTGTTATAGCCAGCTCCGTTGGCAAACCCCTTCATGTGGATCAACGAACAGAGGGCACCAGGATGATTTCCTTTGCCAGAGTGTGCGTGGAGATTCAAGCTAATCAGCCGAGAGTTTCGACAGTTGAAGCGAATGTTGATGGGGTCACTAGGTCCATTGCTGTGGATTATGAATGGAGGCCCCTTGAATGCTCCAAGTGTGGAGTCGTTGGACATAAATGTGATGTTGCCCCTTCCCCTGTTTGGCCTCTTGCTGCTCCTTTGGACACTGCTCGCCCCCTTGACCAATCCTCCGAGACTCCTGAAGACACGGAGCAAGGCTGGAAGCAAGTGAAGAGCAAGAAGAAGAAGGCTCAACCTATGGAGGGGAATTCACCCAGTCCGGGCAGTTCGAGCGAAGGAGAGAGGTCTTTGAAGCTCAAGACCACGGCTGTGGAGAAGAGGTTGCCTGGTACTTATTCACGTAGGCCCCCTAGGGGGCCTTTGATTATCTCGGAGCAGGTTGATACTGTTCCAACTACTTCGGGTGAAGCTAACACCACTTCGGGGCCGGTAGACACTGCGGTGCCCCGCTTGGAGGTTGCAGGGGGCACAGACATCTCTTTGTTAGAGGATGATCTACTCTCCCCTTGCACTTCACTGAAGGCATCGGTAGAGGATGAGAGGCCTGCTGAGACGCCGAAGCATCCGCCTTCGACTATTCAGGACAACCTACTTGCTCTTGCCTCGGATCCTCCTCCTTCGACGATTCGAACAGCTCCGCCTACTACTTGGCGTAGTTCCTCTAAGAGGAGGTAATGCTCTTGCCCTCTTCTTTTGTATATATATGTACATAGGTTGTTGGAATATTAGGGGGCTTGGTGCCCCTCTCAAGCAAGCGGAAGTGAGGAACTTTGCGTTGATGAACCGGTTGGCCTTGATTGGGGTAGTTGAGACAAAAATCCCTCATAACCTCTTCAATACCATTTCTGGGAACTTGATTTCAAATTGGTGCTGGCGGGCTAATTCTGAGTACTCTAATCGGGATAGGATTTGGGTTGGTTGGGATCCTACTGTGGTTTCTTCGAAGTTTTATCGGTCTCGGATCAGATGATTCTTGGGAAGCTTTGCTAGTTGGAGATCGGAGTGGCCTTCTATGTCTCTTTTATTTATGCTGAGCATTCTTTTTCTACTGGTCGACCTCTGTGGGAGGATTTGGTGGCGAGAAGTTATTCTCTGCAGGACATGCCTTGGCTTGTCTTAGGGGACTTTAATGCTATAAAGGATCCCTTGGATAGACTAGGTCGCTCGGACCTTTGGTTGCCATGCTTCGATGAATTTCGGCAGTGTCTAGATTAGGCGGAGCTGGATGACCTTCGGTATGTGGGGTTTCGATACACTTGGTCGACTTCTTCAGGGCCCTCTCGGAAGATGAGGAAGATTGATAGAGTCCTGGTAAACCCTTGTTGGAGCCAGGTTTTTTCCTTTTCGGAAGCGTCCTTCCTTGCGCCTAGGATTTTCGACCACTCACCTATGGTGGTCAAGGTGGAGAACCCGGTCCATTGAAAAAGGCCGTTCAAGTTCTTCGACTTCTAGATGCAGCACCTGGATTTCGACTCAATTGTGAAGCAAGTCTGGGAGAATCCAGGTTATGGAGTACCTATGTTTAGGTTGGTGCGCAAACTAAAGATCTTGAAGGGTCAGCTCAAGCAGTTGAATGGAGATTCCTTCGCCAACATCTCCGCAAGGACCTCTGAAGCAAGGGAAGCCTTAAAGCAAACTCAAGTTGGCCTCCTCAATGACCAGCATAGTCCTTGCGGACTTGGAGAGAATTCAGCGGCGTACTCTAGTGGAGCTTAGGTCTCAGGAATAGTCATTCTTTAGACAGAAAGCTCGTATAAGATGGCTCAAGGAAGGTGACCGAAACACAAAGTTCTTTCACCAGTATTTCAGCAAGAGACAACTGAGAAACAGAATTCTCTCTGTGGTGGATTCCTCAGGTAACCAAATCACTGAGCCTCAACTGGTCTAACAACATTTTGTGGAGCATTTTCGTGATCTCCTTATGCCAAGGATGGAGCTGGACACCCCTCAGGTATCGGAGATCCGGGAAGTTATCTGCACTCAGCTGAATGATGATCATATTACCTTTCTTGCTCGCCCTGTGGCTGATCTTGAGATTCGAGATACTCTTTTTTCCCTTGCCAGAGGAAAGGCACCAGGTCCGGATGGCTTTACGGTTGAGTTCTTCAAGGAGAATTGGGATACGGTGGGTCAGCTGGTCACGGAAGCCGTGAAGGATTTTTTGACCTCGGGGAGAATGCTCAAGGAAATCAATAACACCATCTTGGTCATGGTTCCGAAAGTTCCCAATGCGACTACCGTTGACGACTACAGGCCTATTGCCTGTTGCAACACGGTCTATAAGATTATTACCAAAGTGTTGGCGAATAGGGTTGCAGCAGTGATAAAAGACCTTGTCAATCCGTCTTAGAGTGCCTTCGTCAAAGGACGTCGAATCAAGGACAATATTCTCTTGGCGCAGGAACTTTTCTCTGGGTTCCATGTCGAACCCTATTCTCCCAAGTGTGCTATCAAAGTCGACTTCAGAAAGGCGTATGATACCGTAGATTGGCGGTTTCTCAAGAGTGTACTACTTGCCTTTCGATTTCCTGATCGATTGGTTCACCTCATACCTACTGCTCTTGGGCGTGGAAAAAAATTCTACAACTCAGGACAGATTGCTGGCTTCACTTCCACTGGAAATTAGGCGATGGCTTATCAACATCGCTTTGGTTCGATAATTGGCATCCCAGGGGTCCTTTGAATTTATATTTCACGGATCCCCAAATCTATAACTCCGGTCTCTCTAGGCAGGCTTTGGTTGCCGACCTCTTCTCTGAGGATGGACGAGCTATCAGGTCTGAGATTGAGTCTTGGGGTTCGCTACTGCCTTCCTTGTCTAGAACCCAAGATCGTTTTTGCTGGAGGGAGGACTCGACAGGCTTGTTCTAGGTGGCCTCGGCTTGGGAGGTCATAAGGCGGAAGAAGGCTAGAGTCAATTGGCATTGTTTCATTTGGAGCAATGCCATCCTGCCTCGATACCAACTGAACTTGTGGCTTATCACCAAGAGAAGGTTGCCTACACAGTCTCTTCTCATGTCTTATGGTAGGATTGATGCTGCTTCATGCCCTTTTTGCAACGAGGTGCCTGATTCTATCAATCATCTATTTTTTGGTTGTCGCATTACCTCGAGTATTGCCTTCTTCTGGGCTACTAGATGCAATCTCCCCTAGACTAGCAGGACTTGGGAGGAGACTCTCAGTTGGGCCAATACCTTGCTCGTCGGCAAGGATTTTTATAAGTGTGTTGCCCGGTTCTCCTTTGGGGCTTTGTGTCACATCATCTGGAGGAACAAGAATAATATTCTTTTCAGTGGGGAGCTGTTATCTATTTCGACCATGAAGGAGCATCTCCTCAAGGTCGTCAAGGATAAGGCCCTTACCTTTAAGAATGTTGAGGACTCTACTAGGAACAGGCGGATGCAACGCTGTGGGGTGTCGACCCCATTATCTTCGCTTCCTCTGATCATAGTCTGACTTAGGCTTTTCGGTGGTTGCTTAGGTGTTTTTGCCAGGCTTGTTTGTCGTTGGCTTTTTGTTGGTTGTTTTGTTGCTTTCCGCGGCTTCCTTCCACTCTCAATGAACGTGTTCATTTTGAGTGTAAGTTTTTGGAGCCGTGTTGGTTGTACAGTTTGACCCCTCTAATATATTACTTACTCTTACCAAAAAAAAAAAAAGTTAGATTTTTTTCCTTTATAATATTTGGAACAAGTCAAATAGTTCTTAGTATATAATGGACTTTCTAAGTTTGATACTAATATTTGAAATGAGATTAAAGTTTAGTCATTCAGATTTTCTCGTGAGACTAACTAGAACAAACGTGCGTAACGTCCATTTGTGATTTTTCAAAGTTTGCTTACGCTAATTATAGATGTAGAGAAACTGTAAGGATGAAGATCCTCTGGCCCGCGAAGGGGTTCTCAAATTATACAAACAAATGTGGGATTCTCTATACTTTTTTGCTATTCTTTTTCTATCTTCTTTAGTTATCTTAGCATGCTCCGAATAATTTACTGTGGTATTATTTATTTATTTTTTTATTGTTGAAATGTTGTTGGCACATGTAGTAGTATATGGGAAAGAAATGAAAGTCAAAATTCATTGTATTTCATTGTTTTTTTTTTTTTTTTTTTTTTTTTTTTTTTTTTTTTTATGATTGCTTTTGGATTCAATTGATGAAAGCTTCAATATCTCCCGTAAATTCTATATATTTATTTTCTCACCCATAAATATATCTTGCGAGTTCAGTTCGTCCTAAATACGTGCATAATTGGGTAAAGGTTCTATGATAAGTGTGTTCGGAAGAGAACGGCATCACTACACATTTGCACGTGCCTTTTGCTTTCTCACATTATTACCATGCACCGTGCGAGCTCTAGAATAATTTCAGATGCAAAGAAAGATGTCATAATACATTTCCGATAGAATTAAAATACATGCAGAAGAAGATAAAGAGCCAAAATTAATAAATTACACGAACCAATGTACTCAATCTCGAGACAGGCGAGTCTTTCATAAGATCTGATAAATTAATATCTATTTGGTCGCAGCTAAGAGATGGAAATTATGGGCCTGCATGATAACTTTTCTATTTCTCCCGATTTCTGTTCTTTTGTTCCCCGAAATAAAAAAGAAACAAAATTTTATTTAGTAACGCCAACTTATTTTTCTATCGCCCGGAGTAGAAAAGAGATTGGGGAATAGATTTACTACAGAAACATGAAACAAAACAAAGTAACTTTTTGTTCCCAGGAATAATTTCTAAAAATAATTTTTTTTTTCTTTTGTTCTTCTTCCTTGTTGCGACCACTACTAGCCGCCTGCCAACCGTCGGCCACTTCCTGCCGCTCATGGCCACCGTCGGCAGCCAACCACCAGCGACGGTTGGCGCCACCTGTAGCCCACTTGCCGCCGCCCACAACCCACTGGCCGATGACCGCCACCGTCCACTAGTAGCTTGCCGTTGCCAACCGCTGCACAACCGTTGCTTGTTGTTGCACGATCGCCGATCGTTGCTACCGACCGTTATCGTAGGACTGCCGCTCATAGCTCATCGGCCACTGCCCCCTCCCGTGGCGAGTGGGTTGTTGGTGACAATCCTATGGCGGTGGTCGGCGGCGACGGTCGGTGGTCGTGCGGCAGTCATGTGGCAGTTGGGGGCGATGATTGGCGGTTGTGTGGCGGTCGTGCGGCGGTCGGCGGTTCGTGAATAAGAAGAAAAAACAAATAAATACAAAATTTATAAATTTTTACCAAACGCATTTCTATTATTTTTCAATATCAAGAATATAAATTTTGTATAATTACCAAACACCTTATCTTACTTAGAAATTGTTCCTGGAGTAAAAATTAAAAAAAAAAAAAACTATTTTTGAAAAGAAATAGTTTCACAGAATAGAAACGTTGCTATACACACCCTATGTGTCTTATTAGGCCTTTCTTGGTGGCAAAACTTTATGAATAAGAAAGAGAACTCTTTGTTGGAGGAGATAGGGTTTGAACTCGAATTAGAATATCAGAAAAACACAAAGCGTTTCCTCGTTTGGTAAGCCATGGCATTTGCCATCCCTTTCTGGAGTCATACACATAGAAATTATTAAATGAACTTGATACATAAATTAATATGAATTTAGACCATTAAATCCGATTCAATTCAATATTCAATAACTCAAATTTAATATTTCACAAAAGAAAATTTAATTAATAGTTTCTCCCGCATCAAGTCCATGTCCACCTGCAATGCTGTTGTTGGCCTGTCAAATCAAAGCCCTGTTCCGTGTACCTTTGTCTTTGTTTCCTCAGAGGGAAAGTTCATCTCTGCAAGGCAATCAGAAAGTGGGGTTCCAAATCCAAATAAAGACTCCTTTTATAGCCAGGGCACGTCAAATCGTGGCCTGAGGCTTGCAATTGAATCATTGTGGAAAATATTTTTTTTAAATGATATTATTTACAAAAATAAATAAATGAATTTTTTTATCATTTACAAAAATATTTAAATATAAATTATTGTTGACGATGTAAACATTTTCTATTAATTAATTATTTCCAACAATATAAACAATTATTTTTAGAAAAACACTTCTTAAATCATTCATTTTCTACGAAACAAACAGAACTTTAACGTTTAACTACTTTGTTTTACAATTTATCAATAGTATCTAAAATTAAGCCACCTTTGTCTATAGTCATACTGCTATGAGGTTATACCACATCAAGATATTTGCATCATATGTCATAGTGGATAGAGTCCTCCCTCTTTGTAGTATATGGTTACTAGACTAGTTGACATGGGTCATAAACCTGTTTCCTAACCTATATTTAATTGGCTGTGTTGTCATATTTAGTGAAGAGGTCATAAATGGGTTTACGACGGTAAGACCAAAATAATATGGTGATAAATGAGTTTATAACTTATTTAGACTCAACCCACTTTTATAATACTCTCATACTTGCTTAGTCTGCATTCTCACCTTAGTTTGTGTACGAGTTTTTCTAAATTGAGTTAAATATGGAAATATTTCAACAATATAAGTCGGATTAGGTATAAGTTGAATCAGGTTTGGATTATTTGATTTGTATTGTATGAAAATTGGTCAATTAGGTTTGAATAATTTTCAACCCATCCCAAATCCAAGTCGACTCACTTGTTTGGTAGGTCTGAAATTGGTTACTTGGAGGATAAATAAAGAAACCATCATAGATGATATTGATGCTAATGCATAGTGGATGGTCACGACCGATAATAGTAAAGTTACCTTGTTGCTATCAAATTTTGTTCTGCAAATATTTGTAAGATGAACTTAAATATTGTATTAGTTAAGTATACCTTTAGAGTTTATATGCTCTTTATATACAAATGATCTCTCTTCATGTATCAGCTTTCGGATTATCTTTCTAACAATATTTATGTTCTCTTATATATTTGAAATGCGAATAAATCTATTCCTTCTAATAAATGCTAAACTAATAAGATGCCATGATAATGTTACGGGTCAAATAGGACGTAAGCTGAAACCGACAAGTGACCCAAACATGAAAATTGGCAAACCAACTAACTTACGTGAATGAGAGGTGATGATACTTGACTCCTAATTGTATTTCTTCAGATTTATTAAAGAAAAATGCCGCTCTTCCGGTGAATACTTGCTTGGAACGGGGTCTACATATGTTGGATTTATTGCAAGATAGCAAAAAAGTCATAAATTTATTGCATTTACGTCAATTCATTTTTAAACCTTTCAATTATATTAATAGAGTCAACTTTTTGAGGATTTGTTAATGTAGTTTATCTGGTTAATTTTAGCTGGAAATCATTGATGTGGAAACTAGTTTTCTCATGTGGCACAGTTGACGTTGAAATTGATAATTTTTTATAGAGATAAGTGCATTAGAAGTCCTAAAACTTATCATGAAAATGCAATTAAGTCCTAAAACTTTGAAAAAATGCAATTAAGTCCTAAAACTTATTACAAAAGTTCAATAAAGTCCTAAAACTTTCAAAAAGTTCAATAAAGTCCTAAAACTTGTCTCGAAAATGCAACCAAGTCCTAAAACTTTCTAAAAGTGTAATCAATGGAAAGACTTATATTGAACCATTTTGATAAGTTTTAGGACTTGATTGCACTTTTTGAAAGTTTTAGGACTTAATTGTGCTTTGTGACAAGTTTTAGGACTTAATTGCACTTTTTGAAAGTTTTAGGACTTAATTGCATTTTCATAACAAATTTTAGGACTTTTAATGTATTTATCCATTTTTTATATTTTTCAAAGTTTTATTACTTTTTTATGTCATTTTCTTTCCTTTTTCCCCCACTATGGGCTAGCAAGGTTGCCGTCTGACCCTCATCATCCATAGGCAAGGGCATTGGCTTTTGTCTAAATCTAAGAAAGGGCCGCAATCCTTGCCTCCTGGTTGGCAAGGGCGTGGAGGCCCTCACCCGTGGCTAACAAGTGGTGACGCCCTTGCCCAGCCCATAGGTGAGGGGGTTGTGGCCCTCACCGGCCAATAAGTGAGGGTGTTGGGCCTTGCTAGCAAACACACGGATGTTGTGGCCTTGCTAGCCAATAGTTGGAGGTGTTGACCCTTGCCTAAATTTAGACGAGAGTTTGACATTCTCATTTATGGCCAATGAGGGTGTTGTGAGGGCTATGACCCCCTTGCCTAGACTAGACAAGAATTACTAGCCCTCATCGGCTTATGATTATGAAAAAAAAAAAAAAAAAGGAGAGAAAAGAAAAGATTAAAGTTCGGAATTTTTTTTTAACAATATGTAAAATTTGTTCACAGCATTGCCAATTATACCACGTTGGTTAGTGTCCATATTAATGATTTCGATCAAAATTAATTGGATGGATTATATTGATAAATTTTTTAAATATTTAAAATTTAATTAGTACAATTGAAATGTTTATGATTAAACAAATATAATATATTGAACACTTTTTTTGGTACTTTTTTCTATTTATTACAAAACCATAATCAATTGCTGTAATTTATTTAGGTCCTTAGATCCGAGTAAATGCAAGACTCGCTCATCCTTCCTGTCTCCTTGACATCCAGATTCGGACATCAAACTTCGCATCCGGCCTTTCACTCACTCCATAACCAACATTATTGAGACCTCCTTTCTCATTGCGACGGAAACTTCTTTGCGCGTTTTTGCTTGCTGTCATCCATGAAATGACGCCGGATGAAGTCTGATTCTCCTTCGCCATAACGTGGCCATCAGTCCTCAAGAGAACAAAACTGGCACGTTTTAAAAGTGACTTTTGTTTCCATTTTTTCAGGGACCTTTTCTGGGTAATTCTTTTTTCGAGATATTGGGTACCGTGAATTGAAATGGTTGGAAGCGAGAGTGGGATGGTGGGTTTCGTGTTTGGCAGTTTTCTTCTGGTGAAATTGGAAATGCCTTCTTGTTTGTATGTGAAGTATTAAGATCTTCATGTTCCATTTGTTTGTGGACTCTATATATTTGAGAAGTGTTTGATAACTATTCTATTTTTAGGATAATTTCTTCGGTTATAGTCGGTGACAGGCCAAGCGAGGGTCAGGGACCTCATAGGCCTTGGGGAGTCGCACCAATCATTAGCGAGGGTTGACCTCGTCGGATCTAGGTGAGTCGAGCCTCACCTAGCTACCATGAGATCGGCCTCACCATGGTAGGTGAGGCTCAGGCAAGGTCAGTAGACCTTGTTTGGTTAATTGTCGGCCATCAACATGGCCAGCAACCGGCTAGATGAAGAAGTAGAGGAGGAGAAAAAGAATGAAAAGGAAAAGGAAAAAAAAAAGATTAAAAAAAAAGAGATTTGAATTTGATTCTTGAGTTGTTTCCATAACGAAGAAGTAAACTCTTTTTTATTTCTCGATTATGTTCCAAATATATTTTCGAGAACAAAAACTCGCAGTCTTATCAAATGAGCGAATCATCAAACTCACAATTCTATCAAATAAGCGATAAATAATGTTAAAATTGAATAACCCACTACCTCAATTATGAAATAACTATATTAAGCCTAAATGCTAACAAAATGACTGTTAAGCACTAACAAATCGCATAGCCAAGACAATTATTTAAACCTAAATGCATGTGGAATTTGAACGTGAAACCCTAAAATTTTGCTTCGATTAAACTGTTACTTCATAATGATTCACCATAGCTTCACGACGCCATAATCCATCATTTCCATGAAATTCTATAGCTTGACAACTAAAGCATTAGATTTTGCAGCTCGATTTTCACTAAATTTCAAAATTTAGTCCTAACCTTAGAAACTTCTTCGATTGAACGAACATGGAGTGCAAGCACTCATTGAGCATTGTAAATCTATGGGAAAATTCCAAAAAGGGACTCGAAGTACCATCTTTTTCTCAAATAAGGGCCCAAAGTGGATATTGTTTCAAATAAGGACCTCAAGTGCCTTCATTTTCTCCAATAATGAGGACCTAAAGTGGTTATGTTTATTTCAAATAAGAGTCTAAAGTGGCTATGTCCATTTCAAATAATAACCCGTCTTTCTAGCGATTAAGGGTATATTCATCATTTGTCATTTTCCCTTTTTTTTTTTTTTTTTTTTTTTTTTCTTTTTTCCATTTTTTTGGTGGGTTCTTCTTCCTCTTCGCCGGTGGCCAGCCAGCCATTGGCAATGCCCACAAAGGGCTAGGCGAGGGATGGCCTTACCTGGGTATGGCGACCCTCGCTTAGGGGCTATCCGTGAGGTCGGCCCATGTTAGCCCCAGGTGAGGTTGACAAGGGCTGAGCGACCTTGTCGGCCACCCTTGCTTGGGACTGGCTAGGGCTGACCTCAAGAATGGCCCCTGGACGAGGGTCGTCATGCTCAGGTGAGGCCGTCCCTCACTAATGGCCAACGTGGGTGGCCCTCGTCGATGGGGGTGACCCTCGCTTAGCCCTCTGTGGGCATCGCCAGTGGTTGGTCGACCATCGGCTAAGAGAAAGAAGAAGAAGTAGGAAAAAAAAAAAAAAAAAAAAAAAAGAAGGTGAAATGCAAAATGACAAGAATACCCTTGACCGGTCGGAAAATTTAGCTAGTCGGTGATCGGCAAGGTCGAGTCATTATTTGAAATAACCAAAGTCACTTTAGGCCCCTATTTGAAACAATTAAGGCCACTTTAGGTTCTTATTTGAAACAAAGTTCACTTCAAGCCCTTATTTGAGAAAATAATGACACTTCGAGTCCTTTTTTGAAATTTTCCCTATGAAATAAACCATTATTTGAGAAAATGAAGGCACTTGAGGTCCTTATTTGAAACAAGATCCACTTCAGGCCCTTATTTGAGAAAAAGATGGTACTTCGGGTATCTTTTTGGAATTTTCCCTAGGAATTAAGAGGTACAATCCTTCCATACATAGCGTCAACACAGCTTTTTGTGAACTGCACATAAGATAATAGCCACAATCCAAACTGAGCAAAATTGATGTAACAAAGTTTGTATCGAGCCACGTCCAGCTCGATTCATCAAAAGAATCCTCCATAATTCAAGCAAGGAGAGGAGCGAATGACAGCTGAATAACTTGTTTTGGTACTTATAATTTCTTGGATTAGATATTCGGTGATTTTGGAGGGATCTAAAAGCTGTTTCGCATGCCTGAAACAACTATATTGGTTCACCGCATTGATCGTCTCTCGGTGGAAACTTTCTGTGTTTGATGATTCTTCTTTCACGGCCTTCCAGTCATATGATTCTCTCTTGACGAACTTAGCTACTCTACCAATTGCAACATACTTACCTTCTCTACACCACCAACAGGTACCAACAGATTGGAGAAACTTCATCAAAAGCCCACGAAAAGGTTTAGAAATCGAACCTTTTTAGTCAAGAGTGGATGGAAAAAGCAGGCTAAAAGATTACGCGCAGTGTTCTGACAACTAAGAGAAAATCACAAGCCTTAAAGATCAGTGATCTTTGCATATTTGAGTTGAGGACTCCCTAGAGTTAACTTAATATGTGCGTCAGGGGTCCCCTTCGTTCATTCTTGTCATTCTTTTGGTTTAGATGAAGAACTAGATTCACCAGAGAGAAAGTTCGCGCTTTTATCCAAGAAAGAAAAGAATATAACATGTGCCTGTTAGCGTGCAGATCTCCAACATTTTATGTTTGCTGCTTGTAACTTATGAATAGGTGAATAATCCGTGACATATCTGGGAAGTTAGAGACCTATTTTTATGCTATAATAACAATGATATTTGGTCCTAGGAATTGGTTTAAAATCGTAAATAAGAAAAAGAATGCAATTGCACCAACAAGTTAAAGAATGGTCCATCTGTGTAATTACATGTTGCAAGCGCCTGCTGGATTTACAACTGAATCTTGCATAATTGGATGGTTCAGCTTCAGCGAATCTTTATCAAATCTTATTCACGATTATGAGCTCAATCATGAAGAAGCAACTCAGCAATGGAACCACAGTGTCCAATGGCCTCCTAGTTCTATTACAGTCCGTGGACCAGAAAATTGGCAAGTTCTTTTACGTTGTGGCCCTTCACTTGGAAAACGATTGATGTATTCTTTACATACCAGTCAAGTGTCCAAGTATACCATAGATTGGCATAAATTATACCCGAGAGGAATGAAAACTAGCTTAGACACATCCAAGCACTAGCTTAGACACATCCAAGCATACAACTAAATTTAAAAAAAGCCAGAAAACAAAAGGTATACATAAACAAAATACTAGAGTTCAAAATGACTGACATGATGAAAATCGTGACAAGGACTTGTTCATCCAGTTACCTCTACCTTCTATGAAGCGACTCCAACCATTACACGTTTATAGCGCTAGAACCTAAAAACGCCAGCCACCAAACTTCTTCTTGCAGTAATCCACGACCAACATTCCTTTGTATTTTTCGGCAGCCTTCTTGCAATCGATTACCTTCTCGTCGCTGGGAACAGGAGCATGCTTCTGTGGGACATTGTATTGCTTCTTTGGGGATCGATCCAATGTCACTCCATCATAAAATCTGTCCACTAGAGCGAAACCCTCCCTTCCAATATTGGCGAGGCGATTGGCGTGAGGTGCCATTTGAGGGTGAGTTAGTAGGAGGAGAGTGAGCCAAAACCAGAAACTTAAGTGTGGGCTCTGGGTTGGTTTCTTTCTTGTGTTCAAGTTTGAAGGCAAATATCAGTTTATATAGGGCTCGTGGACAATGAATGCCATGGAATTGTAGAAGGAATAAAGGAAGGCTTCTAGTACCCCGATTTATGGGTCCCAATGACATATGTTCAGTGACATCAGTTGAATCGCTGCAAGCCTGATGGAGCTTATTCCATTAATTATAATGATAAGTAAACTTCATTAACTAGGTACTTAGAGAAAGATTAAGAAGGCCTTTCTCATCCGCAAATAATATCAAAAAATGGTTCCGGGCCAAACTTTTGACAGATTGGGAATCTGAGAAGATAATGATATGAATTGGAATCGTGCCTACCTCTTTCTCGTAGTTCAAGTTTCATTAGCATCATGATTTTTTAATGCTAAGAACAGAACCTTCCATTATAACTGCAGATATAATACAAGATATCAAGGATAGGTACAACTGCCTAACCATTGATTGTATTCTTCTTCTTTTCTCCTTTGCCTGAATTAGGCACATGTACGAACACATTGTGTGTCAAGGGACGAAGCCGCGGACACAACATCCTGGACATCCTTCGATTCTATTGATGAATCCTAAGCAATTTTTTTTTTTTTTTTTTTTTTTTTTAAAAGTCCGAAGGTGGGCTTAAAGTATTTACGAAGTGTGTTGTGAACCAATTGTCCCTTCCAATCTGAATCTCCTTCGGAGTGGTTAAAAAATTGTCAGGATATTTTTCAATTGATTGGTAGGGAATCATATTCCCACTAAATCTTATTAATGTCCATCAAGCATCAACTCTGTCAAGTGGATCTTAATTCTTCTTCTTTTTAATTTTATATATTATTAAGCGTTATCATTTCATTATTTTACGTGAGGAGTAAGGCTACATGACTCTAGTTGAATATCAACAGATGCACAAAATATATAGTTTAGAGCATTGGTTGTTGACTTTAATCGTGTTTGTTATATAAACGAGCAGGACTTATCCACTCATTTGTGAATAACGAGAAAAAAAAAAAGACTCTTCGCTTCTCACTCGTCTCAAACGACATGACTAGCCTCCAGGACGAGCCAGCCACCAGTCGCGTCCCGACGGGCTTCCACAGAGTGTGCACTAATTTTATTTTTTTATTTTTGGTTAAGTCCCCAGAAAACAGTCATAAAGGTTAGTTTATGCAAAAGAAAATGTGAGAATGATTCCAACGTAATTCGCAAGTTCGTTTCTTATCAAATTAACAAAGGGAATTATCCGATAGAATATACTTGTCCACTCAGATTCCTAGCTAAACCTTTATTGCATAATATATCGATCCTAATTGATCTTCTGCTAGTTTAAATGCGGCTCTCCAGTCTTTTTTTTACCGATAAATTTTGCACACTCAGTGAAATTTCGTTTCTTCTAGGGATCTCAATAAGTTATCTTAGCAGTGTAAGTTTATCTTAGCAGTGTAAGTTTATCATGCATCTGCTCATAAGCTTTAAGAGGTACAATCCTGTCTGTAGTGTCAACACTGATTTTTAAAGAACCGAATACACTATAACAGCCACAACCCACATTGAGCAAAATTGAGGTAACAAAGTTTGTGTCGAGCCATGTCTTGCAGCTCGATTCATCCGAAGAATCATCCAGTCATCATATAAGGAGAGAAACGAGAGGCAGTTGAATAACTTTTTTTGGTTCTTATGATGTCCCGATTCAAATTTTCAGTGATTTTGGAGGGATTTGAAAGCTGTTTGTCATGCCTGCAACAATTATATTGCTTAATTAAATTGATCGTCTCTCGGTGGAAACTTTTCTGAGTGTTTTAAGATTCCCTTTTTACAACTTTCCAGTCATATGATTCTCTGTTCAATAACTTAGTTATTCTGCTTGTAGCCACATACTAACCTTCATCTGCAAGGCCACCGGGAACCAACAGATCGGAGAAACTTTATCAAAAGCCTGCATAAAAGTTCAGAATCCAGCTTTCTAGTCAAAAGTGGATCCATAAAGCATGCTAAAAAGATTGTGCGCACTGCTTTATAACTAAGGCTCCGTTCGTTTCGCGGAAAATAATTTTCGGGAAAACGTTTTCCGGATTTTCCGGTGTTCGTTTCATGGAAAATGAATTCCTTGGGGAAAATGTTTTCCGTCCAAAGAAAAAAGTCTTCTAAAGTAAGGGAAAATGTTTTCCACTTTTGAAAAGTGGAAAACATTTTCCTTACTTCATCTCTCTTACCTCACACCTATACAAATCTTCACTTTCTCCTTTCATTTCTTCTTCCTTTTTTTTTATTCGAATTATTTTTTAGTTTTCTTTTTCTTTTTTAATTTGAATTATTTTTAATTTCCTTTTTCTTTTCTTTTTTTCTTTTATTTTTTCTTTTCCTTTTTCTTTTTTTTTTCTTTTATTTGTTTCCTTTTTTTTTTTTTTTTTTTGACTAGTCGTCGAACTAGATGAGTAAACTCATCGATCTTAAACTCGCACTCGTCGATTTGGCGAGCCTCGAACTTGGCACTCACACTCGTTAATTTGGTGAGCAAAAAATATTTTCCTTACCGAACACCGACAAATATTTTCCGAAACACTTTCAGGTTTTAACCGAACACCAGAAAATATTGTCATTTTCCTAGAAAATGACTTCTGGGAAAATATTTTCCGGAGATGGCCCATTTTCCGCGAAACGAACGGACCCTAAGAGAAATCCGTGAGCCTTAAAAATTAGATCTTTGCATATTTGCGTTGAGACATCTAGAGTTAACCTAATATGTGGATCAGGTGTCACAGCACGAACCTCTAGTGTGCGAATAACCTTCGACGGTTGATAAACTTGCAACATCTCAAGACGCGTCACCGAACAATTCTTTTAATCTTTCGAGTAAACTCAAGCGGAAGCATTCAATATGATAGACAACACCCAATCAAACATAAACATAGGGATAGTAAAAAGCAACTCACTAAGCAACCGACAGGCAAGATAGGCAAAAAGGTTTAGAATGGTCAGGGTTAACTTCTCTACCATGAGGGTAATCCAAAATAAGGTTCCCACCCCAACCTTGGTTTGCTATTGTAGACGATTAATCCTTAGGAAAGGATCGAGAAGACCCCATCAAACTTGATGAACCAAGCCATGAAGTGGCTGTCGGGGAGGGGGGGAGGAGAGACCACATGATCTAGTCCCTCCTGAACCTAGAAGGTGGTGGCGTGCTTCAAGATAGTCGTCTCAATCCCCTCCATGGCGTACTCGGTCACACCCAACTCAAAAGATACGAGGACTGCAAAACGATCAAGGCGCTCCATCACTATAGCTTGAAATAATAAACAACAACGGAGTAAGATGAAATATCAGCGATTCAACATCCTAAATCTCGATTAGGATGCTAATTTGCCTTAGACTGTGTAAACATGCAACAATATGTAATTTCACCTCATCTTGGTACGTTCCTGCATATTAATACATCACATATGCTAATATCAATGCATCAAGCATAATTAATAATTAGAACACATTCATAATATCTTATGTGCAATGCCATCACACGTGTTCCAATTATTACGACTCCTCGGGCCATGGTCAACATTATAGTTAGAGGTCTTTCAACATAACAGGGTATCATTCTGTTGGAGAAAACTCCTTTACTATTTTGAAGTTAACAAAACATTTCCCAAATGTCTAGTCTGAAGACTTCCAGATTCAAGTGTTGTAGTCTTAAGAACTCCAAACTCTATCATCGAAGTCTGAAGACTGCCAGACTTAAGATTTAAAGTCTTCACTCACCGACAGTTTCTAAACCGAAGAACGAAGACTTATCCAGATGTGGGATTATCTTCAAGAATTCGACTCGTATGGTTTTTGGAAGACCTTATGGTTGGATATAGCATCTACTTGATTGATTATTCTTATTGGAATCTACTTCGATATGAAGATCTTTTGAAAGGCGAGTAAACTTGGAAGGTTCTACTTATGGAAACCAAAGATCCTGATTGTATGGGCGAACAGGATTGATGGGCTTTCATCACAAATCATCTAACGACTCGAGATCACCTTAATTGATTCTGTCCAACGGGTAGATTGGAAGAATTCCTTTGGAAAGTGCCAACGATCGTGAAGGCATGAAGGAGTATTTAAGGCAGACTCTCTAGTTGTTCGAAGTAGTGCGTGAAAGAAAAATTTCAAAGTCTGAAGCTCTCTAGTTCCTTGCTTTTTCATTCATCGAGCTCAAAATTGAATACAAAAGAGAGAAACATTTAGTGAGACTTTGTGAGAGACCAGTAAAGACTCTTCACTGAGAAAGTCGAAGATTACAAACTGTAAAATCTCTTTTGATTCATAGTGAAATCTAGCCAGTGGGCTATTAGCACGAGAGAGTGGACGTAGACTTGATATAAGCTGAACCACTATAAGCCTTGTGTTCCAATTCTCTTTCCTTGAACTCATTACTTTTATTCGTAACTTTATATAATTGTTTAAAGCTGATTACGTCATTAGTCTATTATCTTCTAAAGGCAATTTACTTTTACTAAGTCTTGCGAAAATTTTTATTTACACCTATTCACCCCCTCTAGGTATTTGCACTAGCCCTTTCAATTGTATCAGAGCTTGTGTGCTTATTTATTGAAATGTTTTTACTTCTTAAGCTAAAGATCTATGGTTAGTATTTTGGTTCCAGATTTGGTTGAAGACCAAAGCAACACTTTGGTTCCAGGTTTGGTTAAAGACCAAAGCAACACCAGACCCCCTTACTTTGATGGAAATTAGTATAATGTTTGGAAAAATAAGATGAAGGCATTCTTGAGATTGAAAGATCCCCTAAAATAGGATGTGGTAGAAAAAGGGACCATTCCCAGAGTTACAGCTACCTCCGAAAGAGGAAAGGAAGTTGCGGATGCTGAAATGACACAAGCAGAAATAACCAAGAGAAAAGCTCTTGATGCTAAAGCCATCTATTCCTTATATTGTGTTTTATCTCCTACTGAGTATAATAGAATTTCATCTTGTGAAATAACTAAAGAAGTCTTGGACAAGTTGCACGTTACCTATGAAGGAACTGATCGAGTTAAATAATCAAAACTCAATATCCTACTTGGATAGTATGAAGCCTTCAAGATGAAGCCAAAATAATCCATCATTGACATGTTCGGTCATTTTACAGAGATTGTAAACGGTCTAGCATATTAAGGACAGCCAATCTCGGGATCAATGAAGGTTAATAAATTGCTGCGTGGACTCTCCAAAGACTGGAATCACGTGAAGACTTCAATAAGAGAAACCCAGAGGGTCATGTCTCTTTTAGTAGATGAATTAGTTGGCACACTTCAATCATATGAAGTGGAGCAAATCAATGAGGAAGAAGATCCCAAAGGTAAGAAGTCAATTGCCTTAAAATTTAACAATGATTCTGATGATATAGACTTAGAAGATGACTTGGATGATGAAGAGCTAGCACTCTTGATAAGGAAGTTTAGGAAGTTGACAAGGAAGAAGGTCTAACTGGAAGAAGTAGAACACTCAAAGATTTCAGAAGAAATCAACTTAGGATAATGAAACCAACAAAGATGTGGTTTGCTTCGAATGTAAGAAAAAAGGGGCACATAAGACCTAACTGTCCTCTGTTGAAGAAAAAGAAAGGAAAAACGGAGAAATACAAAAAGGCTCTCAAAGCAAAGACATGGAGCGATATTGAATGTAAGGAAAGTGATGAAAAATATGTCAACATATGTCCAATGGCAAATTCAAAATCAAACTCAAACTCTGAAATAGACTCAGACTTAGACTCAGACAAAGAAGTTGAGATTAGCAATTTAAAAATTCCTCCTAAAGTTTCAAAGTATATAGATGAACTCTGTTTTAGTCTCAAAACATCTCTTAAAAGGATTTTCGAGCTGAAGAGGGAGAATTCTAAACTGAAGCAACAAGAAACTTCTTGGATAGAAAGGTTTGAAAATCTAGATAAAAGTTATGTTGGTTTGAAAGAAAACACAGATTCTCTTTTGAAGGAAAATGCATTTTTGAAAAAGGACATTTCAAATATCACCAAAAGGTTTTCAAAAGGATATGAGAAGTTGGAAAATGTTCTTTCTGTACAAAGACCTTATTTTAACAAATTTGGTTTGGGTATGACTCCAGAAACCATTCATCTAATTGATTTTCCAAAAGTAAAGGAAAAAATCAAACAAAAGACCTATAAAAACATTTTGTAAAAACCATTTTCAAAAAGTTTTTGTAAAACCTGTTGGCCAAAGTGCTCTCAAATATTCAAAATATAACAGTTCTGAACATTTTAAGAATGAATGTTTCAAGGTTTGGAGACCTGTTAAGAGAGATTGGGCAAAAACTGTATTTAGTACTAACTCCCCTAGATCCAAGAAAATGTGGGTACCAAAAAAGCTTGAGTTCTTTTTATGATTGCAAGTTACTATCAAGAAAAAGATCAAATGGTATTTAGATAGTGGCTGCTTAAGACATATGACAGGTGATTCATGTTGTTTTATAAAGCTTGTGCAAATAAATGGTGGAACAGTTTCTTTTGGTGGAAACAACAAAGGAAGAATTGTTGGATGTGGAACTGTGAAGATTGGAAGTCTCACAATCAACAATGTTTTCTTGATGGAAGGTTTAAATTATAACCCACTTAGCATTAATTAAATGTGTGACGCTGAATTCAAAATTAATTTCCAAGAAGGCATTTGTTTTGGAACTAGTAAATATTTCTCTCAATCTTTCACTAGACGAAGACATGAGGATATTTATCTTCTAGATATAAAACCAGAAAGCTCTTAATGTCTAATATCCATTCAAGATGAAGCAAACCTTTGGCATCAAAAGTTTGGCCATGTTAATATGAAGTAGATTGCCAAGATTTCCTCCAAGAAACTTGTTTGTGGACTGCCCAACCTGACTTATAAAAAATCTGAATTATGCACACCATGTGTTTTGGAAAAACAGGTTAGAAGTTCTTTTAAACCTATAAATTAAGTTTCTACTAATCGAGTTTTGCAACTTCTATATAAGGACCTCTTTGTACCAACTAGAACTCAAAGCATTGGTGGAAAGAAATACTGCCTAGTAATCGTGGATGATTACTCTCACTTTATTTAGGTATACTTCTTGGCAAGTAAGTATGAAGCCTTTTCTTACTTTTTAAAATTTGCCAAGAAAGTACAGAATGAAAAATAATATGCTATTTAAGCATACGAACAGACCATGGAGTTGAGTTTGAAAACCAAGACTTTGCAAAATTTTGTGATAAATCTGGTTTCCAGCATGTTTTCTCTTCTCCATACACTCCAGAACAAAATGAGATTGTGGAAAGAAAGAATAGATCATCACAGGAGATGGCAAGAACCCTCTTAATTGAGAGTAATATTTCCTCTTGATTTTGGGCCGAAGCAGTCTTTACAGCTTGCTATATCGTTAACAGAGTATTCTTGAGGTCTATTCTAGAGAAAACTCCTTATGAAGTGTTTAAAGGGAAGAAGCCAAATGTTTCTTATTTTCATGTGTTTGGTTATAAGTGTTTTGTTTTAAAAAATGCAAATGATCAAATTAGTAAGTTTGAAGAAAAATAAAACGAAGGAATTTTTCTTGGCTACTCAACTTCAAGCAAAGCCTACAGAGTATTCAATAAGAAGACTCAGTTTGTGGAAGAATCTATGAACGTCAAGTTTCAAGACTCTATGCAGAATCAATTAGACCAAACTCAACTTGACAAATTTGAACTTGCTGCAGACTTTATAAAGTCTACTTCCCTCGAAGTGGTTTAGACTTCTGAAGTTCAACAACAAGATGAACCAGAAGATTCAACTGAAGTAGAGGATCATCAGACTCACAAACCAACCAGCAATTGGAAGCATAAGTCAAGTCATCCCAAGGAACTCATCATCGGCAACATTGATGAAAGAATTCGCACCAGATCCAAAAGGCAAGAAGAGTCTAGTGCTTTAGCACTCATTTTTGAAATTGAACCCGAGAGTATAGAAGAAGCCTTGGTTGATGAAAGCTAGATTGAAGTTATGCGAGAAGAGTTTAGACAGTTTAGCATCAACCATGTTTGGGAACTAATTCCTAAATCTAAAGGTAAATCTATTATTGAAACTAAATGGGTTTTCAGGAATAGGGTGGACGAGAAAGGAAAAGTGGTTAGGAACAAAGCAAGACTCGTGGCCAAAGGATATACACAAGAAGAAGGGATAGACTATGATGAGATTTATGCACCAGTATAGAGGTTAGAAGCAATTATATTATTACTTGTTTTTGCTTGTTATAAAAATTTCAGGTTATTCCAAATGGATATAAAAAGTGCATTCCTAAATGGATTTATCCAAGAAGAAGTTTATGTGGAATAACCACCTAGATTTAAAAATCCAAGAAAGCCACACTCAGTCTATAGATTGAAAAAAGTCATATATGGACTAAAGCAAGCACCTTGAGCCTGGTATGAAAGGTTAAGTAAATTTCTAAATCAAAATGGTTTTGTTAAAGGAAAGGTAGAGACTACTTTGTTCATTAAAAGAGAAGGTAAAGATTTTCTACTTGTTTAAATTTATGTTGATGACATTATCTTTGGATCACCTAATGAAAGAAGTTCTCTAGATGCATGTAGGATTAATTCGAGATGAGCACGATGGGTGAATTAACTTTCTTTCTAGGATTACAAGTTAAACAGTCAAAGAAAGACATTTTTATTCACCAAGAGAAGTATGCGAAAGATCTCATCAAGAAGTTTGGATTGGAGAATTGCAAAAAGACAGAGACATCTATGTCAAGTTCTTCAAAGCTGGACAAAGATGAAAGAGGAAAGAATATAAACCAGAAGCTTTACAAGAGCATTATTGATGTGAATTTAGCATGATGCAAAGTTGATAAAAAGAGTACTTCTGGTACATGTCAACTGCTGGGCAACAAGCTGGTATTCTGGTTTTCAAGAAAACAGAGTACCGTAGCTCTTTCAATAGCTAAAGCAAAATATGTGGCTCTTGGGAGTTGTTACTCTCAAATCTTGTCGATAAGGCAATAGCTAAGAGACTTTGGTATTGAAGAATCGTGCACCGAGATCAAATGTGACAACACTAGTGCCATTAATCTCATGAAGAATCCAATTTTTCATTCAAGGGCAAAGCATAAAGAGATTCAACACCATTTCATTAGAGATCATGTTCAAAATGGAGAAGTTATGATTCAGTTCATTGACTCGAAGAATCAGTTGGCAGATATATTTATAAAGCTACTAGAGAAAAGCCTATTTAAGTCTATTCACACTAGATTGAACATCATATCTTCTACCGATTAAAGTCTGAAGATATTCAGACTCAAAATATCCAGAAGCTACATCTGTAAGTTAATTCTTTTTCAATGCAAGTGATTTTATTTTAGGATGAGATTTTGAAAAGGTACATTGATTTTTGAATCGCTATTACCTATTTTATTTTTAGAATTTATCTCTTTTGAGTTTTGAATTTATGGCATTTTTTTCATTTTCGAAAAATGCAGTTTTTACTTTTTCCTTTGTGACGATTCGTATACCTGGTTTCACCTGCTTTATATACCGTCGAAATTCCTCTTCTCCGTTTACACTCACAAACCGTAGAATGCAAAAATCCTACTTTCTCACACTTTCTCTCTAGTTTAATCCAAAAAGCTTTCACCTTTTTCAATGAGCAAGTTTGAGAAATACTCCAAGATAGTAACAATGTCTTCCCAAAGGAAGTCTTCTAGAATTGTGAACAGTGGACCACAGCATATGTGAGAGGGTCTTACGCACTTTGATCTAATCAAGGAAGAAGATTCTCCTCAGCAATAGTAGCAACAACAACAACATTCTCAACAGCGTCACTCCTTACAACAAGCGACTCAAGATCCTCCTCGACAACAAGCAAAAGAAGAGATCATTGAAAATGTTGAACCCGTAAGAATGCTAAAACCCGAATTTCTCTTTAAACTCTACTCTAAGTTGAAAGAGGGTGGTACTGCGATGACTTTTATCGATGAGTTCTTGTAAGAGAGAGGTTACAAGAACGAAACCTTGTTCTTGCAATCTATGGAAAGGATGGGTGGCATTGCGCCTGAAAGTTTGGCGTAAAGGACTTTTGCTAACTTTCCAAGTGATACACAGTTTGGTACTTTTAATCAGCTAGAAGGGAAGGATGATGATGAAAGAATGTACATAAATTTTCAGCCTAAGATGGGCGTCGCTGCAAGTGTTCGTGGTGAGAGAACGAGTTTATTCCATTCTAAGGACCACGGGAAGACTTATTCGAAACTGCTGAAGAGAGGGGTTATGAATCCTAGAAGTGTGGACTTTGATTTTCTTAATTCTTTGAAAGTAAAACTGAGGGAGAAGTTTGCACTTCTTCAACTTGAACGCTTTTGCTCAGAGACGACTGTCGCCTACCCTAAACTAACTGCTTATTTCTATTCAAATCTGTCTTTTCTATATGCGAATAGATTTTGTTTTACGGTTAGAGACAAAGAATTTGTGGTTGATGTAGACACATTGGCGGATGCGATTGGTGTGGAAAGAGGGAGTTTCCAACCAATCAGTGTGTCTATTGGTCACACAACATTGGCTCTTGTTTGAGATAGATTTGCTGAGGGAAGGATTTCTTACTCTAGAATGACTGCCTCCAATATCTTACTTCACAAGATTGTAATCAATTGCATCAAACCCAAATCCACTTCAAAGACAGATGTCTCTCGCTCTGAAGTAATGTTGATGTATGCAAACAACATTGGCTTTAAGTTCTCACTGCCTCACGCTATCCTAATGCACATGTATAGGACAGTTGTGAAGGACAATGGGCAACTACCTTACTCTGCGCTTGTCACTCAACTCTTCAAACACTTTAAAGTTCAGTTTCCTGCTACTCTGTGTGTTAGAACCATTGCTCCAATGGTGATTGGACTAAAAATGGTTTCAAAGATGCAACTGAAGGAGTTAAATAAGACATTGGAACGCCTGAAGGAGAAGTCCCCCCGTCAAAGCAAAACAAGACTCTGCAGTAAGGAAGAGAAAAGGTAAGGACCCATGAGCGCCTCAGTTAAGAAGATGAGAGCCCTTATCTTGCAAGACGAAGAAGATGAGGATGACATCACTCTCTTCGCCTTTGCCCTAAAAAATTTACCGAGTTTTGTTAGCTTTAAGGAGCCAGAGGATAGAGAGAATAGAGAAAGAGAAGAGAGAGAAAAGAGGTGAAGAAGGAGAAGAAAGAATAATAGAGGAAGAAGAAAGAGAAAGAGAAGAAGAGGAAGAAGATGGTCAAGATGACTCTTTTGAGCCAACATTTGCTGTATCTTTGTCAGATGACTCGGAAAAGACAAGGAGTGGAACTGCAGAAGAAGAACAAGAAAAACATCACTTAGGTACTAAAACAAAGCAAGAACAGGAAGATAATTTTTTTTTTCCACCTGAAGGCACAGAAACAGGGGGAGCTGCTGACAAAAGAGGTACTTCTTCACCTCTTTTTACTAGTGACGTTAGTAGATTGCTAGCAGATCCAGAGGATGTCTATGCCTCTCAATACCTTGAAGCAGATGCTGAGGCCTTCACTCTAAGTCCTGGTAATCGAACTGCTGATGTTCCCTCACATCTCAAGACTCTTGGAACAGATTCAGCTGGACCTAGCGCTACAACAGAACCAACAACAGACTTTTAAAGATTGCTGGATATTCTTTTGGATTTGAAGGGTCAGCAATATGGTTTAGAGTTTGAGATGAAACACCTGATGACAGCTTTCAAGTCGACTTCAGTCTCTCTATAAGAACATATACAAGCCCTGAAGCTTCAAGTGCAAGAAACTACAAAGAGTGAGGATATTTAACAGCTGAATGAGACTTTGAAGAAGCTAGAAGAGACTATCAAGTCTATGGGGGATTTCCAGATCGTTCGTATCCCCAAACAACCATGATTTTTACACAACTCTCTTTTTTATAGTCATTTTCCACTTTTTAGTTGTGACAAAAAGGGGGAGAGTTTGTGTAGATTTGACTGAACTGATCTATCTTTTGATGACTTTTTGCGTGCTTGGTTTTGTTACTTTTTGGTTTTGGACTTTGATCTGACTTTGGACTTTTGATTGCTATTTTGACTTTGAATCCTTTTGATGCTTGAAGTAACTAAGTTTGTGATACTGATTATGATTAGATTGTTATTTATCCTTCATGATTAACATGTTTATCGATGCTATCTAGGTCCTAATCAACTTATTTTTATAAGATATCATGTATTATTTAAGTGTTGTTTTGCAGGTCAAAAGTTTTTAAATATGTGGGAAAGTTTTGTCACCATAAAAAAAGGGGGAGATTGTTGAAGAAAACTCATTTACTGTTTTAAAGTTGACAAAATATTTCCAAAAAGTCTAGTCTAAAAACTTCCAGACTCAAGTGTTATAGTTTGAAGAACTCCAGACTCTACCGTCAAAGTCTGAAGACCGCTAGACTTAAGATTCAAAGTCTTCTCTCACTGACAATTTTTAGACCGAAGAATGAAGACTTATCTAGATGCGGGATTATATTCAAGGATTCGATTTGTATAGTTTTTAGAAGACCTTATGGCTGGATATAGCATCTACTTGATTGATTATTCTTATTGGAATATACTCCAATATGAAGATCTTTTGAAAGGTGAGTAAATTTGGAAGTTCTACTTATGGAAACCAAAGATCCCGATTGTCTGGGCCAACATGATTGAAGGGCTTTCATCACAAATCATCTAACGACTTAAGATCACCTTAATTGATTCTGACCAACGGGTAGATTGGAAGAATACCTTTGGAAAGTGCCAACGGTTGTGAAGGCATGAATGAGTATTTAAGGCGGACTCTCTAATTGTTTGAAGTAGTGTGTGAAAGAAAATTTTCAAAGTTTAAAGTTCTTTAGTTCCTTGCTTTTTCATTCATTAAGCTCAAAATTGTATACAAAAGAGAGAAACATTTATTGAGACTTTGTGAGAGACCAATAAAGACTCTTCATTGAGAAAGTTGAAGATCACAAACTATAAAATCTCTTTTGATTCATAGTGCAATCCAGCCAGTGGGCTGTCAGCGCGGAAGAGTGAACGTAGGCTTGATCTAAGCCGAACCACTATAACCTTGTGTTTCAATCCTCTTTCCTTGAACTCATTACTTTTATTCGTAACTTTATATAATTGTTTAAAGCTAATTACTTCCTTAGTCTATTATCTTCCGAAGGCACTTTACTTCTACTAAGTCTTGCGAAAAGTTTTATTTACACCTATTCACCCCCCTCTATGTGGTTGCACTTACCATTTCACGTTCCACCCTATGGGGCATCGTCCCACCCTGTCAGGCACAGCATCGTTTAAACCCTTGCCTAGATGTTATTCCTTAAGGGGTATTGGTCTGGCCTCAATTGCGACTTAGTATTCAAACCCCCACCGAGCATCCAATAATCATCGGGCATCATCCCCAAACTCTCGTTGGGTGACAAGTTCAATTGGGTGACCATTCAAGTATGCCAACACTCAAGCCAATTTCATTTACCATCAGTTAGCCCAATACAATGGTGTTCATGCTCAAACAACAAACCTTGGAAATTTTACACTTAAAATCATGATAAGATAATCATATATGGTCATGTACTTAAAATCAACTTGCCAAATTTTGCATGTTTTCCTTTTAAAACCCCATTACCCTATTTAGCATTTAAAATATGGCGTCCAAACATGACAACTTAAAATTGTCATTTTCTTGCTAATAAAACCCTCTTTAAAAATAGCATTTAAATTCATGATTTGAGCAATCAACATCATGACATTACAAGTTCAAACAATTAGAATCATACATAATTTCATACAATAAATCAAGTATAAAATTCTACTTAATGACTAATCTGTCATTAAATTGCGTTAATCGTGATTAATTAAGATTGACTATAATTAATTAATCTAACTTCGATTAGCTAAGATTAACTGCAATTGAGTAAACTAACTATGATTAGTTAAGCTTAACTAAGCTAACCACGATTAATTAAAATAACCATGAATTAATTAAAATAACAACAATTAATTAAACTAATTGCAATTAATTAAGCTAATTGTCCTTAATAAAAACTCATTTCAATTAGCCTTAATCTAATCAATCCTTAACTATGGTTAGCACTAGACCACCATTATATGCCACTAACCATCATTAGCTTTAAACTAAACTTACCCTTAAATGCAATTAATCTCCTAATCAAGGATTAGGAGTTAACTCATGGGTTTTTTGGTAACGACAAGCTCATGGCGACGGCGACACGATAGCATCGAGAACACATGTCTCACGTTACCAATGACGGCATGAATAGCGCGGCAACAATGGCTTAATTCACAGCTTGGGCTTGGTTTGGACGATGATGATCCGAAGGTGGTGTTGGTGTGAGGAAGTGACAATGCGAATGAGCGACGGCGAAGGCGACACAAGCAGTGGAGGTTGAACGGTGGCAAGGAGGCGGCCAAAGAGGGGATAGTTTGATGGTGGTGGTGGTTTGGTGAGGGTGTCCCAGCGACGACGGCTTGGCAGTCGAGCAGTGGACAATGACGGTGAGAGGTAATGGAAATCGTGGTGCTGAGGGTGGTGTAGGTGGGAAGCAATGGTAGGCGGTTAAGGAAAGAAAGTACAAATGAAGAAGAAGAAGAAGAAGAAGAAGAAGAATGAGAAGAAGAAGAAGAGAAAAAGGAAGAATGAGGGTGGGTTTGGTTGAGGGGGTGAAACGTGAGAGGGGAGAGAGAGATAAATTTTTCAAAAAAATCTCATCAATGAAATCTGGGAAAATTCCTAAAAAAATGACCCGAAATACCCTCTTTTTCTCAAATAAGAGCCTGAAGTGGATCTTGTTTCAGATAAGGACTTCAAGTGCCTTCATTTTCTCAAATAAGGGTCTAAAGTAAATATTATTTCAAATGAAGACCTAAAGTGGTTATGTTTATTTCAAATAAGAGCCTAAAGTGGCTATGTCTGTTTCAAATAAGGATCCATCTTTCCAGCAATCAAGGGTATTTTCGTCATTTTTCATTTTTTTCCTTTTTCCTTTTTTATTTTTTCTTTTTCTTTTCCCTTTTTTTGGCGGGTTATTCTTCCTCTTCGCCGATGGCTAGCCAACCACTGGCAATGCCCACAAAGGGCTAGGCTAGGGATGGCCTTACTTGGGTATGGCGACTATCACTTAGGGGCCATCCGCGAGGTCGGCTCGTGCTGGCCCTAGGCGAGGCTGACAAGGGTTGAGCAACCTCGTCAGCCACCCTTGCTTGGGACCGGCTAGGGCCGACCTCACGAATGGCCCCTGAACGAGAGTCGTCATGCTCAAGTGAGGCCGTCCCTCACTTGTGGCCAACATGGGTGGCCCTCGCCAGCGGGGGTGACCCTCGCTTAGCCCTCTGTGGGCATTGACGGTGGCTGGTCAATCACCGGCTAAGAGGAAGAAGAAGAAATAGGAAAAAAAAAAAGAAGAGGTGAAATGCAAAATGACAAAATACCCTTGACCGGTCGGAAAATTTCGCCAGTTGGTGATCGGCAAGGTCGGGTCCTTATTTGAAATAACCAAAGCCACTCCAGGCCCTTATTTGAAACAACTAAGGCCACTTTAGGTCATTATTTAAAACAAAATTCACTCCGGGTTATTATTAGAGAAAATAATGACACTTCGGGTCCTTTTTTAAAATTTTCTCAAATCTAATTAACTTCGACTTGACAAGCCTTTCGTGACGTGAACATGTAAAACCATTTATCTTTTCTCATTTCTTCTTCTTAATATTGCAAATCTAAGTAACTCTGACTTGACGAGGTTTCCGCAAGGTGTGCGTGCAAAATCGTTTCTTTTTACCCCTTCCTCTTCTTGTCCTCATTCTTCACCTCTTCTTCTTTCTTCTCCCTCTTTTTCTTTCTTGCCCGCATTGCTTTCGGTCTTCTCTCTCTTGCTTTTATCTCACGGATGTCTCTTCTTCTTTTTTTTCCTTTCTATGGGTCCCATTCTTTAAAAAGTTAAAATATTACAATTTTTAGTCTACAATGATACCTTCACTATTTAGCCGGCTAAATTAATTCTAAGAATTAAATGAAGAACAAAGAATCTCAAATTGCTAATAGCTCTTATTACACGATGAGAGAAAAATCAATATTGATGATGACAATGCAGAGAAGAAAATAATATATAAGTTCTTAAATAGTAGACACCTATGGTATTGTGGCGCTAAAGTTTTCTCGATAATCTAAAATTAAGAATAGTCAAATATCCATTTCTGATTATGAAATAATTTTTTTTGCTATTAAGATAATGGATTATTTGGGAATTTTTTTTTTTTCAGAAATAATCGATATCATTCATAAGCATCCCAAATTGTGCTTTTATGTAAAAAAAAAGAAAAAGAAGAAACTGTTCTTCTTCCAAAAAAGAATAATATATATATATATATATATATATATAGAATATATATATATATATATATATATAGTTCAAATGTAGATTAGGACAAGATTGAGACTTATCGCACTTGCAGCTGGAATGTTTAACTTAAGGCATCAATGGCCTACTAACTGCCAGTAGGCGAGGCATAGGCCCACCAAATGCTAGTGAAGAAACTCAGGACTCAAATTGCAACCGAAGTCTTGAACCACTCATCGAACCATTTGATTGTTTAGACAAATTATTTATGTAAATTTCACCAAACCACATCAAGTAATTCCATTTTGTAGACACCATCTCCCAGTCGTACTTATATGTATAAATTTTCATTTATGAACTTTTCCAATAAAGAATTTAGGGAAAAAACCACGAAAAACCCCAAACTTTGCCCCGTGTGACACATTTACCACAAACTTTTTTTTGTGTCGTGAAAAACCCCAAACTTTCCAAATCGTGACACATTTACTCCAAACTTTTTTTTGTGACACCAAAAACCCTGAACTTTCCAAGTGTGACACATTTACCCCAAAATTGAAAGGTATTTTGGTCTTTTCATTTTTAAAAAAATTTTCTTTTTTTTTTCTTCTTCTTCCCTCCGTCGACCCGCCATGGCCGGCGGAGGGAAGCCGGCATCCGGCGAGGGTCGCCCGCCGCCGGTGAGGGCGAGGGAGGCCCTCGCCCGACCCTCGATCCAGCGAGGGCGGCCCTCGCCGGCGTTGGCGAGGGCGGCCTCGCCGGATCCGGCGAGGGGTGCCTCGCCCGACGCGGCGAGGCGCCCTCGGCGTCGGCGAGGGTTCCCGCCCGACACCGGCGAGGCCGCCCTCGCCCTCGCGAGGGCCGCCTCGGGCGACCCTCGCTGGATGCCGGCGGAGGGAAGAAGAAGGAAAAAAAAAAAAGAAAAAGAAAAAAAAGAAACTAAAAAGACAAAAATGCCCTTATGGGGTAAATGTATCACGGTTTAGAAAGTTTGGGGTTTTTCACGGCACAAAAAAAAAAAGTTTGGGGCAAATGTGTCACACGGAGCAAAGTTTGGGGTTTTTCGTGGTTTTTTTCCAAGAATTTATGTATTTTTATTTCTGAGACTTGAAATAGGGGTAGGTGCTGGGCGAGGCCGGGATGAGGATACTAGTGGGTTAAAAAGCTTGCGCTACCATCACCCCGTGCCCCATGAGGGCCGGGCCAAGGGCCAAGGGAGTTTTTCCCCCACAAGGCACTGCCTTATATTGTATGAAAAGTATTTGAAATTGTTTATTGATATTGTAATATGAAATTACATGATAATGAGAAATAATTTATTGGTTGGGTTTTGACAATAATGAACTCATGTTCAATCTCCCAAGTGAAAAAGTTAATTGATGTTGGACGATTGTGAATGGAGTATATAGAAAAAAAAAATTATCCCGGACCATTTACATAGAGAACTTTCAAGCTTTATCTCCCACTAAAGGAAAACTTGTACAGAGAAGTTGTTCCTCGAGTCTTTTATCATCATCATCATCATCATCATCATCATCATCATCTCAGCAATCCACAAAATAACTAGTGCTTTGCTCCTTTCAACGAAAAATAACTTTAAAAAAAATTATTTTCCAGATTTTCCAGCGTTCAATTTATGGAAAATAAACTAATTCAGAAAATATTTATTGCTAATAAAAAAAAAACTTCAAAAATATGAAATTTTTTTTCGCTTTTAGAAAGTGAAAGACATTTTCCATCCTATTTCTTTCACTTCTACGCTAAGCACTTCCTTTCACCAAACACATTTTCCATTTATTTTTATTTTTTTAATTTTTCTTTTTAAAAAAAATTAACGTTTTTATTTATTTTATTTTATTTTTCCTTTCTTCTTTAGCTGGTCATTGACTGCAGTCAGATGTCAATCATAGTCAAGCTTGAGTCTTACTAGATTCGGCGAGCTGGTGATGCTTGAGCCTTGCTCAAGATCACTAGAGGTCTAGCAACTTTGGGCAAGGCTTGAGCAATGCCTAGTTGGTCAAATTCGATGAGGCTAGAGCTCACCCTTGGCCTGATCGATTAAGGAAGAAGAAAAAGAAAAACAAAGAAAGTGAAAGAAAAGAAAAGAAAAATTTTAAAAATAAAGAAATTTATAATTTCCCTAGAAAATCAAATTAGATATCAAATGGAGGAAAATATTTTTAGTTCATTTTCAAGTTTCGGTCGAATATTGAAAAATATTGTTATTTTCCTAGAACATGGATACTTTGAAAATATTTTTTAAAAACTTTAGATTTCTCGCAAAACAAATGAAGCCTAAATAAATGAATAAACAGTCTTTCTAAAACTATACAAAGGGGGAGCATCCGCAAGGTGGGATGGTGGGGCAGGCCGAAAAGCCCCCCGGGCCGCCTTGCCCCGCCACTCCCTGCCCAATTCCCGCTACAGATTTTTGGCGGCCCATGTCCATCTCTTGCATCAGTCCAAGCAAGTTTTCATGTTGGCTTACTTTAAACAATTCAACGTATGTGAGCCCAATTTTCATATACAGTTAAATGAGATGGATTTCACTTGAGAAAAGCACACGATCCAACGCCACAAACGAGTAGGCTTCACACTCCCTGAACGTGCGAGTGACAACTTCTCCTGCTCTAATAGTTAAATTTATTGTCTCTCAACAAAAATGAACAAGCAAAAAAAAAAAAAAAAGAAAAAAGAAAAAGGAAATCATCTGATCTCCACGTGAGCCAACCAAATTCTTCCCCACCTTATCCCCTTCCTCTTCCACTCATCCCCTCCAAATCCTTCCTTCCTTCCTCCCCATATTCACTTTCGCCCCCCCGCTCTCCACAAACTCCTCCCATCCCTCTTCCCGAAACAAGGTCTGCATCCCCTCTCCTCTATCCAATCAATAAAACCATCTTTCTGCACCATTTTTTTCTCACTAATCAAAACGCCACTGATCACCGCTCTGTTTTGCCTTCTTTTCAAACGTTCCAGGTTTGTGGTCGCGTCCGAGAAGCAATGGCAGCAGCCTCCGCCGCCGCCCGCCCGGTGACCCTCGCCGCCTCCACCTCCGCCGCCGTCCCGCGACAGCGGAAGAGCAGGGTGAACTACATCGCGGGGCTGAACTCCTTCGGCGGCTTGAAAGCTCGCAACGGGGTGGCCTCGCTCGGGGTGGCCGTCTGCGCTGACCAGTCGTTCGCGAAGATCGTAAGCTCTCTCCGGTCGCCGGGCAAGTCGAGGAGAGGCGGCGGTGGGGCGCTGTCTTCGACCTGCAGCGCGGTGGAGGAGATTTTCAGGATCGCGGCGATCATGAACGGGCTCACCCTCGTCGGGGTGGCGGTCGGGTTCGTCCTCCTCAGGATCGAAGCTTCTGTGGAAGAGGCTGAGTAAGAAGAAACTCCATGGCAAAAATGTCATTTACATATTTCCCTTTTTTCAAATTTAATTTATGTATTTTGGGCAGGATTGAGATTATGTCTGTTTTATTTGTTTGTTTGATGATGTAAGAAGATACTCTGCTTCGAAACCTGAAGGGGGCAATATTTTTAGCTGATGAATTTCACCTGAAAGAAAAAAGCATGAAATTTTAGCATTAATTAAGTAGGCAGAAAAGATTTGAAGGCAAAATTGGTAGCATTAGACGGATTATCTGGTTCTTTCTAAGTCGTAAATTATACCCAATTATCACGAAATTACGTGACGAGGACTATGGAGTCACCGGCGGGTTTAGGGGAGCCGGGGAGAAAATAAAAGAAAAAGAAAAAATCTATTCGAATGGGAGAAAGTGAAGCTAAGTTCACTTAATCCTAATCAGATTATTTAGTTTAAGATTTGAGGAGGCTTTCTCAGTGCGATGAGTCACTCGATAGCTTAGGATTTGCGCATTTGACCTTTGCTTCTTCAAACATCAAACCTCTGGTTTTAGCATATATTCTCCAAACAAATAATGACAGAGAATTCATAAATTCTGGCTCAACGTATAATTCAATCCCTGAACTTTTAATCTGTTTAACGTAGTCTTTGAATTTTAACCCAACATGCAATGTCATCCTGAAACTTTTTATTTGTTGAATATGATTCTTAGACTTTGGGTACATGTTTAATTTAGTTTATAAATTATATCAAAAATTCAATATTACTATTCTATTAATTCAAATTCAAGGATGATATTGAATAGTTTTATATAGTTCAAGGATAAAATTAGACATAAACAAAAAATCTATGGGCAGCGTTGAATAGATTAAAAATTTAGAAACGATATTGTACATTGAGTTAAAAGTTTATGGATTATATTGGATAAATTCAAAGTTCACGGACTTTCGAACTATTTATATCATTTTCCTTTCTCAAAACCATTTGATGTTGTATGCGTCATGTCAATGTTGTATGCATCATTTTATGTTGTATTCATTTACCAATCTTATGGCTGAAGGAAGAGGTTTTAACCGGAGGTTCAAGTGTCAAAATTTAGTCTTATCATTTGAATTTTACCACAAAAACGACCCTTACCTTTTATTTGCTTCGGATTTAGCCAATTATGAACTTAGTACTGCGAAAGACCTGTCATCTTCTCACTACTCAGCACCCACTTGGCACTCGTGCAGTGCAAAGCTAGCAAAATAATTGCTTAAATTTATCATTATTCACGAACTAAGGTGGCGTTGGTCATATAGTGGCCGAAACTTTAATTTCAATCACCTAATTTGTTAGCCTTTTGGATCATTTGGCTTGAGTGCGATCCATTTTTCAATGAGATACTGACATGGCGTAGAAGTTGTGATGCGGGGTGCGTGTGCCATGTCGGCCCTAACAAAAATAAAATAAAATAAAAATCTAGAAGTAAATTCAAAAAATATGACAAAAAAAGACAGAAAATAGGAAAAAGGACAATGGCTTGCCGGACCTCCGCGACCGTCACAAAATGGCTGGGGCTGCCTCTACGACATCGGCTGAAGACTATGCGGACAACCAATTGTGAAAAGGTCATGTGACCCTCAACTACAGTGGCAAAGGGCCGCGCGACCCTTTGCGGCGGTCCGGGGCCGTCTGCACCTTCCTCGACAGTAACATATACTCTTGCAGCCCTCTACCGTGGTTTGCAAAGGGTCACACCACTCTCTGCAGACGCAAGCAGAGGGTTGTTGTACTGTGCAAGGGGCGGTGTAGTGCCGGCGACCCTTCATCTGAGGTATGAAAGGGTCCCCGCCTTCTGCCCCTTTATATTCCCCTTTCTTAAAGTTTCTTCTCAATTCTCTTAGGATCGATACGGTGCACGTTTTGACGTCCGCGTCACGTCTTCACCGTATCAGCATTTGGCACGAAGGTTTTACCACATTTTCAACAAAAATGCATCAATTGCGAAACGAAATAAAGTTGATTACATTGGGTGATTGAGAGCATAAGTTAAATATACCGTAATGTAATTGAATTATACTCGAGTCAGAATCTCTTGAGGAAAGTTTCATCCAATCCTCTGAGTATGAAGTGTTGTTATTTTATAACTATGCTTGAGAGCATAAGTGAAATATATTGGTGTTTACGGGTGTACTTGTCAGTTATGCTTAGCATTGATGGATATCAAAATGGGATGATTCCCAGTTTTTATTTTAGAGATGAATTGGTTTAGTTCGACCCTTTAATTAGTTCAAGTGACTCTCGTCTAGAGCAATTTATATGTAACTGATGAGATTTAAACAAGTGATTTCCAACTCTTGAAAATTTCTTGATGTCGCCTCACCAACTATGCCAATCCGAAGAGTTTATAGTTTAAAGCAAGGTTCTCAAGTAGATCGATTAGCACGACACTTATGATTTAACGAAGATTTCCCCTATGATACTTTTTATTTCTCAATGATGAAAGACCAATAGTCAAAGCCTCACAAAATTTGGCAATCTTTACAGCGTGACTGCCCCAATATTTGGTCCCTAGAAATGATCCTTTTAGAGGGAAACCTGCAGTTTTGGTTATTTTGGATGACACGGTTTAATTTATGGGAAACCAATAACAAAACATGGAGTAAAGAACACTTGGAGTGCCATAACTTGGCACGGGGGGACACTTAAGTGCCATAACTTTTTTTTCGGTATACTTAAGTGCCACTTTTTTTCAAATGGAACACTTTAGTGCCAATATTGGAGTAAAATGGAACACTTAGGTGCCAATCCCGGCGAAAATCCGACCAAACGGCCGACGTGGCAATTTTCCGGCGATGGAGGTCCAAAACGGCGTCGTTTTTGCATGCCGACGTGGCAAAAAAATGCAAAAACGACGCCGTTTCGCGTCCTCGACTTGTAAAAATAATAAAAAATTAATTAAATTAAATTAAAAATTAATTTTAATTAAAAATACTCTAAAAATTTAAAAATTAAAAAAAAAAAAAAAGGTGGGGACGAAGGGGCGGGCGGCCGAGGGCCGAGCCTCGCCGTCGCCGCCTCCCCCGCCGTCGCCGGAAGGGCCGGCGACGGAGGGGGAGGGTCGGGGTCGCCGCCCTCGGCCGACCGGCGGCGAGGGCCGCGAGCCCTCGTCGGATCGCGGTGAGGGCCCATGAGCCTCGCCCGCATCTCCGGCGAGGGCCGCGAGCCTCGCCGCGATCCGGCGAGGGCCGCGGGCCCTTGCCGCCTCCCCGCCGTAGCCGGGAAGGGCTGGCGACGGATGCGGCCCTCGCCGGATCTAGGCGAGGGCTCGCCGGCCCTTGCCGCGATCCGGCGAGGGCTCGCGGCCCTCGTCGCCGGCCGGCCGGGGGGCGACCCCGGCCGACCCTCCCCCTCCGTCGCCGGCCCTTCCCGGCGACGGCGGGGAGGCGGCGGCGTCGAGGGCTCGCCCTCAGCCCGCACGCCCCTTCGTCCCCCTCCTTTTTTTTTTTTTTTTTTTTAAATTTTAGAGTATTTTTAATTAAAATTAAATTTTAATTTAATTTAATTAATTTTTTATTATGTAAACGGCGTCGTTTCTGCTGAGTCAGCGCCGACTCAGCTCTTCGGCGAGCCACGCAAGCATTAAAAAATAATAAACACGTGCCACGTAGGATTTCCGACAAGGTCGCCGGAGGTGGCACTTAAGTGTCCCATTTGAAAAAAGTGGCACTTAAGTGTACCGAAAAAAAAAGTTATGGCACTTAAGTGTCCCCCCCAAGCTTATGGCACTCCAGGTGTCCCAAACTCACAAAACATGACTTATCTTTGGACATCATAGTGAAAAGAAGGAGAGATCATGTGACTCTTCAAATTATCAGCTAAATAAGTTATTCATGTCTTCATGCGCCAATGATAAAGACTTCTCAACGACTCTTTAATAATGTGACCATGATAGATTTTGCCATAATATTGACAATACCAACATGCGTATCTCAATACGCCGGCTTAAACACTGCGTGACTTAATTTTCTAGGAAGAAATAATCCTCGTACCGAATTCTGCAATCAGTAAGCTGAACTTGAGCACCAACGCTCAACGTGCATAACTCTAGTATCTTTTGCTTAGCTGCACTCAAGCACCCATCGCAGTCTGGATGAGAGAGGTGTCCGTTGCACGCTCCGTGGCCAAAGCAAGTATTGGTCAGGAACTCCTTGCTCTCAGTGTAATAGTTGAAGCAGGAGTTTGATGTATTGTCGACGATATCTTGAAGGAGATCCTTGACTGAATCATTGTAAGCGAAGGTTGTACTCTTGTCTCCGTTGCAGATGTTGTATTGCAGAGATGTGTCTGGATCGCCTTCTATAACCTTGCACGCATGAAGGAGCGCAATCACTATGGCTGCTGCGATTCTGGGGAGTGAAGCCATGTGTGTATCTGACCTCCTTTTCTTGCTGCTCATCCTTACTTTAGTTTCGCTTTATTATATAAGAGCCGTAGCTGTGTCCATAAGAAGCACCATTTTTCTAGGTTTCTCCGCTCTTTTAGATGAATTTCTTCTTTGACATTGCTAGTTACGAACTTCACTTCTAGAAGTTATCAATTTTCAACAATGTTGGAACAAGGAAATTCTTGGTCTAGAAAAGGTATGAAATCTTGGCATACATCAAACTAAGAAGTCCTTGTCATCTTATATTATAGGGGTACGTCAAATGCGGTCCCTGCTATTGCAATCTCTCTCTCTGCACCTTGCGCTTTCGATCTTGACACTCCTCTTATTTTGTTCTTAAATTTGCCCTGATAATCACTTCTTTTGCTAGACGATAATGACTGTTTCAAACAGCAGGAACTTTTACAACTTTGCCTGATGAAATTGGACAACCTAGTTACCTAACTACCGGACAAATTTTTGTTGATTTATCATATCTACTCAATTTTTTAGCTGTCCATGACTATAATTAACTTTTGCAGAAAGGGCTTAGAGCATGAGGTTATATTCATAATCAATTGAAAACGCAAGATAATGCTAAATAGAAGCTCAGAGCCTCATGTAGTGGGAGAAAGGCCCGTAAATGATTCTCTTGCTTGCCTTTTTAAGATAAATGAAAGACAATTTTGTTCCGAGAACCCCAAAATTATTCTAGACAAACTTCTCAAGAACTCTTTAGTAATGTGGCCACGATAGATTTGTCTTGGTTTTGGCATTACCGAGATAAAAGTCGCAATGCGCCTGCTTAAGCATTGTGCCAGTTAATCTTTGTTGAGCAAATAATTTTTGTACCGCATTCTACAATTCTTGAATTGAACTTGAGCACAACGCTCTCCCCGCATGTCAGTTCTAGGGGTGGCTGAGCGGCACGTGAGCACGCATCGCAATACAGATGAGAGAGTATCCCATTGCCCTTTTCCGTGGCCGTAGTCGGTATTGGTAAAGACTTCGTACATGTCATTATAGTTATTATGGAAGCCAGAGTTTGATGTTTGGTTGACCAAGTCTAGAAGGGTATTTTTGATCAAACCAATGTACGGGAAGATGCTTTCGTGTTTCCTTACAGATTTTGTACCGCCCACATTGGAATAATTAAATTAGAGCACACTTTCATCTAGCTATTTAAGATTTTAGAATAGTTAGTAGTAGTCTAACAAAATCTTATAAGATATTAGAACTAAAGGTTTTGAATTTAAATTTTTCCAAGTCTCATTTATCTCACTAATTAAACATATCCACCCTTAGTATTAGGCAAAAAGACCGGACTAAGTATGAGAAGGAGTATTAGAATAATTATGTATTAAATCATATTTTTGTTTAATAACTTAAGTTTTTAGAATGGTTGATAGTAATCTCACAAAATTTGATAGACTAGATTTGTTTGGATCATCTTCTCTAACGAGAAGGTGGGCAATTACTACAGTTGCATGCTATCATGTGGAGCGAAGCCATGTGGGTCTGTGACCTCGTTTTCTGGTTTTCTGGTAATTCATCCTTCGTTAGTATAGCTTTCTTATGTAAGAGCAATAGCTGTGTTCATAGGAAGTAGTATCTATCGCACCAGCAATTCTTGACAGTTCACTCGTTCCTGAATGTGAGGTCCGCCATATTGAGGATCTGACGATTGCACCGACGAAACTACCTTCTGCTTCTCCGACCTTTGGTTGATACCCTCTTCTAATGGATGACGTGACTTTCCTATCCTCTTCTTGTCCTGTTTCGCTTCTTGAAGTTGTCAACATTCAACAACGTATGAACAACGAGCTTCTTGGTCTAGCCGAAGTTCAAAGTCTGGTCTGCATCAAATTAGGAAGTTCTCGTTGTCTCATCTTACAGGAGTAAATCGAATGCCGCTCCTGCTATTGCGATCTCTGTCTCCGCCCCTTGGACTTTCGGAGCTCCACGAGTTCACTTTCAAAATATTTTCAATCTTTCGACACTTCTCTAATTCTTTTTCCTGGATTTTTCTCCCTGATAATCCCTTTAAGTTAGCGTAATTGCTAGTTCTATTGAGACTAATTACCCGATTATTGAATATTTCAAACAGTCGGGAACTTTGTAGGTCTCCCTAATGAAATTGAAAAACCTAATTATCGGACAACTTTGTGTTATATTATCATATTGATTTCTTTTTTAAAAGTATATCCATTTAATCTTGTGTATGATATATTGTAATTAAACAACTTGAGTTACTTGTGGGAAGTCCACGACATCCAGGATCGACGAATGAGCAGACCGAACTACCTTCTGTTTTTCCGACCTTTGGTAAGATAACCTCTTCTAACGAATGATGTCACTTCCCTAGCCTCTTCTTGAGCAGTTTCATTTAACATTTTCATTCATGTGATTACGATTCAGAGATGGTCTGTGACGCTATAATGTAGTGACTAGTTTTTAGTCGCAGAGAGGTGGCTGGAGCCGATGATGTCAAACTGCATTTGCTTTGTTGCTGCGACCTGTAATGCTGAATGCTCTTGGTTGACGAGCTCAGAATAGGTTTTGGCCATGTCCAAGCATAAAGATTGAGGTGTGGGTGGTATTAATGAATATGTGATGCTATAATCTCCTTTTCCGGTAACTCATCCTTCATTAATTTTGCTTTCTGACACAAGAGCCATATCTTTGCTCACAAGAAGTGGTTTTTACCGCACCAGCAATTCTCGACAGCTCATTCGTTCCTGAATGGCATATGCCCTAAGTTGCTTTGTACAAAAGCTGGCAATGTTGCATTTTATTTTGGTCGGGGCAATGTTGTATTTTGATGCTGTCGCGACCCCTTTTTTTCGGGGGCGCCCGGCCGGATCGGGTACGAGTGCCTAAGGAGGCTAATGGCTTGGCTGGATTTAATTAAAACCTGAACTCTCCCAAGTCTACCAATTCACGACTTTAAAATATTTAGTTTGTAAATCAATTTATAAAACGGAGTCGCCACTAATCAATTTGGGGCAAAGTTGATTAGAAACCCGAGCGAAGTACCGGGAGAAATACTCGCTTCGCACAACTGAGAAATTAGGATCGGGGACTTGATTACACTAGTTAATCACTAATGCCCTTTCGATACCTAATCTTGTTTAAACTCTAAGGTTTTTTGGATGTTCGGGGATTTTCCGTGCATTTTGGAAAAATCACATTTTTTGGGTATTTTCCTTATTTTGGACATAAAAGGGATTTTTGGATTTTTGGGGTATTTTTGGAAAAATACAAGTCTTTTGAGTATTTTATGAAAATTTTGGGTTTTTCATGAATTTTGGCATTTTTTGGGATTTTTGGGGATTTTTTTTTTGGAAAATATAAAGTATTTTTGATTTTTTTGATTTTTTGGAAAATAAAAATACTTTTAATATTTTAAGCATTTTTCGAAAATAAATCATTTTTATTTTTTATTTTTAAATTTTTTGGAAAATAAAACGTTTTTAAAACATTTTTAAACATTTTTATGATTTTTCGAAAATTAAAATGGATTTTTTAGTATTTTTCTGAAAATAAATCATTTTTGACTTTTTTGATTTTTTATTCGAAATTAAAATATTTATTTTTATATTAAATTATTATAAAATCGACACGGGTTAGATCCACGGCTCGGATCCGACCCGGCCAACCCCAAAATGCGAGCGGGCTCAACTCTTTTTTTTTTTTTTTTTTATTGATAAAAAGGACTAAACGATGCCGTGGGAAGCCGGCAAGCGCGACTCGTGGGCACCGGGCCGCGCACCCGACCCGCTCCACGGCCCGCTTCACGACCCGCTTCTTTGTGAAACGATGATGTGGCGCCCTGCGAAATGGCGCCGTTCCGCTTTTCTGTGAAACGACGTCGTTTGCTGGTAACCCTACTCGACCTGGCTCCAAACACCGACCCGACTCCCCGCCGCCTCCTTAAACCGCTGGAACCCTACCCGGATTTCGAAACCCGGATTCGGTTTCTGACCCGGAAATCGCAAACCCTAGGGTTTGCGCTTCCGCGGCGCCAAAGGGGGAAAAACAGGGCATCGGCGGCGACGGCGTCTACAGTGACGATGAATACAGTGGCTGGCGACGGTCTTTACCTTTGATGGCGGCGGCGTGGGCTGCTTCACGATGGTAGAGGCCACGACCACGGCGACCGCATGGGTCTGGATTCGATCGGCTTCCGCGTTCGTCCCCGAGTCCTCTCACTCTCAGAACTCCTTCCCTCGATGCCAGCCGAGCTCAGATCGGGTGCTGCTCATCCTTGGCCCCCCTATCTGAAGTCTCTGAGTTGGGAGGATTCGAGGATCTGCAGCCCAAGACTTTGCCGCCCCTCTCTCTCTCTCTCTCTCTCAGTTTCTCGCCGTCTGTGTGCTTTCGCCGACAGTGGCCCCCCTCTATTTATAGACGAAGGGGGGCCGGTCGGCGAGGGTTTGGCCGGCGGTTGGACCACCATCACATCCATCGTCTGCTCCTCGCTCGGTCTTGTCCCGTCGAAGCTCCTGTGCTCGCCGTACGCCGCGTCGCCGTCCTGATCTGCATGGTGCCTCAGGCGTGTGCCTCGCACGCGATTTCGGGCGAGGAAGATGGGTCGCGCGGGTCGGGCGTGGGCGCGGGTGGACCCGCGGGTTTTGGGCCGCGCGGTCTTTTGGGCCAGCTTTTATGTTTTTCTTTTTCTTTTTCTTTTTGGTTTTTTCGGCTTTTCTGGTTTTTTCGGCTTTTTCTGGTTTTTCTTGATTTTTAGACGAAATAAAATAAAATGAAAATAAAACCTAAAAACAAAAAGAACTTGATTAAAAATTTAGTCGTCAATAGCTGCCCCTCTTTGAAGGTGAGCTCGCAGAGGTTGCATTCAAAGACAAAACTGATGCCTAAATTTTATCCTTATAAGCATAATAGATCATATTTTATTTGGGACATACTATCCTATGCAAAAATAGAGCAGTATAACTTTACATATACTACGACAGATAAGAAGATACCTGGAGTTACTTACCGGGAATGAGTGAGATAGGGTGTGAACCCTGGGTTTTTGGCAAGTATCAAGGCATCATCTTACCTAATGATATGAGGAGGCTGCTTTTCCAGGACTCGAACCATTCTTCGGTCGCCTGTCAAAACAATAGATAATTTGTCTAGGACCCGAACCTTTCTTCAGTCGCCTTTGACGGGAAATTACTTCTCTAGGACCCGAACCATTCTTCGGTCGCCTTGACTGGAGATGCGCCGACCTTTCTTAGGGCATCTCATTTGAGGGTGTCTGATTTGTATCGAGAACACCAGTTGGTGCTTGACCATTCTCAGGAGATGCGCCGACCTTTCTCAGGGCATCTATTTTGAGGGTGTTTGACTTCTATCAGGGACATCAGTTGAAACCCGACCTTTCTCGGGGGATGTGCCGACTTTTTTCAGGGCATCTGCTTTTAAGGGGTGTCTGACTTGTGTCGAAGACACCGGTTAAAACCCGACCTTTCTCGGGGGATGCACTGACCTTTCTCAGGGCATCTGCTCTGGGGGTGTCTGACTTGCGTCGAGGACACCGGTTAGAACCCGACCTTTCTCGAGGGATGCGCCGACCTTTCTCAGGGCATCTGCTTTTGAGGGGTGTCTGACTTGCGTCGAAGACACCGGTTGAAACCCGACCTTTCTCGGGGGATGCGCCGACCTTTCTCAGGGCATCTGCTCTGGGGGGTGTCTGACTTGCGTCGAGGACACCAGTTGGAACCCGACCTTTCTCGGGGGATGCGCCGACCTTTCTCAGGGCATCTGCTTTTGAGGGGTGTCTGACTTGCGTTGAGGACACCGGTTGGAACCCGACCTTTCTCGGGGGATGCGCTGACCTTTCTCAGGGCATCTGCTCTGGGGGTGTTTGACTTGCGTCGAGGACACCAGTTGGAACCCGACCTTTATCGGGGGATGCGCCAACCTTTCTCAGGGCATCTGCTTTGGGGGTGTTTGACTTCTGTCAGGGACACCAATTGGAACCCGACCTTTCTCGGGGGATGCGCCGATCTTTCTCAGGGCATCTGCTCTGGAAAATATCTGGACATTCATAGAGATATTAAAGAGTACAAGGATATTCACGAGTACTAACCTGACGGATTTTTGGGCCTTGGCAGGCGTCATAAGCATTGAAAGGGTACTCGGATGATCACAAGTATGAGTTTTTAGGGATACTCGAACATTCACAAGTATCGAAGGGATTTTTGATAATTGAAAATATGGAGAGCATACCTTGGGTATTTGTGAATGTCTCTTACTTTCTGGGGATTAGGAATACCGAGGACATACCTTGGGTATTCGTAGAAGTTTCTTACCTCTTGGCAATTGAGAATACCGAGGGCGCACCTGTGATATTTGTGGCAGTTCCTTACCTCTTGGGGATTGGGAGTATCGAGGCCGTACCTCGCATATCCGTGAAAGTCTCTCACCTCCTGGTAATGGGAATACCGAGGACATGCCTCGCATATTCATGAAGGTTTCTCATCTCCTAGTAATTTGGAAATACCGAGGACATGCCTCGTGTATTCATGGGGGTCTCTCACCTCCTTGGATATTTGGGAAGGCCTCCCCTCGCCTCTTGGAATTGGGGAATGTCGAGGACGTACCTCGGCTATTTGTGAAGGCCTCCTGCCTCCTGGGACTTGGGAATGCCGAGGTCATACCTCGACTATCTGTGAAGGCCTCTCGCCTCTTGGGACTTGAGAATGCCGAGGTCGTACCTTGACTATCTGTGAAGGCCTCTCGCCTCCTGGGACTTGGGAATGCCGAGGACGTACCTCGGCTATTCGTGAAGGCCTCTCGCCTCCTGGAATTGGGGAATGTCGAGTACGTACCTCGGCTATTTGTGAAGGCCTGCCGCCTCCTGAGACTTGGGAATGCCGAGGACGTACCTTGACTATTCGTGAAGGCCTCTCGCCTCCTGGGATTTTTGGGAATGGCGAGGGTACACCTTGTATATTTGTGAAGGCCTCCCGCCTTCTGAAATTTGGCAAATACCGAGGGCATACCTCGGCTATTCGTGAAGGTCTCCCGTCTTCTAGATGTTGGGAATACCGCAGATGTACCTCGGCCATTTGTGAAGGCCTCCCGCCTCCTGGGATTTGGGGAATATCGAGGGTGCACCTCGCCTATTGTGAAGGCTTCCTACCTTATGGATTTTGGGATGCCGAGGACATACCTTGGCTGTTTGCGAAGGCCTCTCGCCTCCTGGAATGTGGGGAATACTGAGGACATACCCCGGGTATTCGTGAAGGTCTCCCGCCTTCTGAATTGTGGGGAATGCCGAGGAAGTACCTTGGCTATTCGTGAAGGTATCTCATCTCTTGGCAATCGGGAATATCGAAGGCGTGCCTCGCATATTCATGAAAGCCTCCCGCCTCCTAGGATTTGGGAACATCGGGGACACACTTGAGATGGTCGTGAAGGCCTCCCGCCTCCTGGGAATTGGGAACATCGAGGACTTACTTGGGATGTTTCATGAAGGCCTCTCGCCTCCTGGGTATTGGGAACATCGAGGACGTACCTGAGATGTTCATGAAGGCCTCCCGCCTCCTGGGAATTGGGAACATTGAGGATGTACCTGAGATGTTCGTGAAGGCCTCCCGCCTCCTGAGATGTTCGTGAAGGCCTCTCGCCTTCTGGAAATTGGGAACACCTAGGACGTACCTGGGATGTTCGTGAAGGTCTCCCGCCTCCTGGGAATCGGGGATGCCAAAGGCGTACCTGAGATACTTATGGTAGGTTTCCCACTCTCTTGCAATTTAGATGTAGCGCGAGGCTTACCTGGATGGCTATAGGTACACAGACGTACAAAGTAGAGGAATATTTGGATGGACACAGATATTTGACAATATAATCAGGGACCACTCAACCGGCCCAAGTGTAAGGAAACATACCAGGGTAATTGCAGGCGCATGATGTGGAGGAATGCTTGAGAGGTTGCTAGCTTCCAACAACATGATTTTGAGGACAACTCTGGCAGGTCGAGTGTCACAGAAATGGGGTATTCGAACAGTGGTCGATACTTTGAGATGAGAGGATACTTGGATAGTCACAAGCATCTAAACTTTAATGACAGCATGAATAGGTCGAGTGTTTAACAAAGAGGGCACTTGAATAGCGGCAAACACTTGAAAACAGGGGTAAGCTTGGGCAACTACAGATATCAATACCTGAGGGACAAATCAAGCTGAGCACGGGTACCTAGACAGTGGTAGGTACTTAAAGATAAAGGGATATTTGGTCAGTTACCAATATTGATACCCCGAGAATAACTCGCACGAGCTGAGTGCTAAAGAAAGGGAGTATTTGGTGAGTGAGGGGTACTCAAATATAGAGCTCTGGGAACAAGAACGGGGATATGCTTTCTCGGCGATATCTCTAATCTATAGCAGTGTGCTTATCATTTGTACAATATGCAGACATGCATGCAATGACTGTATATGCTGTAAATTTGTAAATTAAAGTGTGATTTCTGCATGATGACCTTGTCAGTTCTGTATCATTTGAATTCCACTGGGGAAGATTTTGAAAGACAACTTTTGTTTGGAATGTAGATGTCTTGAGTATGCCAGATGGGGGACGTTTAGTTTGAAAGGACTTTCCACTCACTCTCATGGGAAAGGCTATTTTATCCTGACCATTAATGCAGGATTTATAAGGACCACACTATCTCACTGTCATTATGTCAGCAGGGGTCCAAGTATTCTCGCAAATGATACGACTTTACCAATGTGAGAGGTCCTTTTTTGGAGTTGTGATGAGAACTTGGATGATGGCCTATCAAAGGGGATCAATAAGGTCAAGGTTTTGTAGGAAGGATGTTCACGATCATTTCTGTGTTTTGCAAGTCAAGGATCCTGCGAAAAGAGATAGAATAATCTTGCTTGTACTTCTTTGAGCGATGTTTATAAACATATGAAATCCCACGTTGATCGAAGTGCCCCTAGTTTGAAGAGTCCTTTTACAACAGGATGCCATGTAGGCTTGACTCATGTGTAAAAGGGTGACAGCTGGTGATTGCCTTGGCGTTTGTCACCGGTCTTTCTTCTTACAGTCAGATGAAGGTTCTATTGATCGAACCACAACAACAGCTTCTCTTGAGAATACAAATGGTTGTATTTTTGTTTGGGGCATCGGCCTTGCTTTTTACCAGGCACACTGTTTTTTTATGCCCCCATTTCTTTTCAATTTTTCACTCATGGGCATTGACCTTGCTTTTACCAGGTACACTGTTTTTTTATGCCCTAGGTTTTTTGTTCTTGTTGCTTGAGGAACTGATCTTGAGCAAATGCCTTCACTAGACCTGTTGAGTCTCCATCTTTGCTGGCTCTTCTGATTGTGCTGCTTGAGTGGCAGCTTCTGCTTTGCCTCCTTGTGAGGGTGATTTTACAGACTTGATTGAGTTGTACAATGGTTACAAGTGCGTAAAGAAAGAATTGCTCTTCATGACTCTAGGGCACTTAAATTAACGTGAGTGTTCATATGCAAATAAAGACACTCAAAGATTGATGCAAGTGCAAGCAAGAGAATTTCTATCCCTTTCCTCACCTCGTGATGTTGACTTGCCTTTGGCTTGCCTCAGTGTGGGGTGATTCTTTGATAGGGGGCGAGATGGAAATTTGGCCAGTGTATGGGGCTCAAAGTGGGTAATGGAACGCCTCCCACTATTTTGGTCATCGTACCATTCGCGAGAGAACTCTTTACCCTATAGCCATGGAATTTTCTGTACTCATCTCACGAGTGTGTAGATGGGGGACTGTGTATGGGATACGGCTTCCCTGTCATCATCCTGATGCGCCTCATCCAGCATGCTTAATTAATCTTGTATTCTTCACTTAGCAGTCTGTTCTAATAATCCTTAATAGAATCAAAGATTTGGACAGATAAAGTCGTCATGCACAATTCACATGGAAAAGGGACATGCAGTGTATGATGTGAAAGAGTTTTGTGCTTTTTTCAAAATAAATGAACGGCTTTTTCACTCAAGAAAAACCTATTAACAACTTGAATGGTATTCACAAATGTGTTGAAATTTGAACATCAAAAGAGGTTATTTACAAATGGTTATTCACAAATGGTTGTCGATAGATTGCTCTTATTGGTTAGAGACAAAACACATGCATGATCAGCTGGGGATTGGGGATCTGTTCAGGAATTTCCGCCCTTGCTTTTTGCAGAGGAGCTTGTGGAAAAAGCTCAACCAGTGGGGCCAAGATTGTGAGTGATTTGGGGCTTCAGGGCTCTCTGCCATTTGCTTTGGTGATATTTGAGATGTCATTCTGCTTGGAAAGTTTATCAAAGTCTAACAAGGCTTTCGTTGATTTATTTTCCGTACCTTGGACGGTTAGGTGATCCTGTAAAAGATAAGAGGGTGCGTGTTAGTCACGGACTTTTTTAGAAGTCAAATAATTGGAAGTGATACAACGTTACTCTTCACTGGTTTGCAGATGACGAGGAGGACGTGAAGTCTCGTGCTTTCGACTTTGTCAGGTCGATTATTGTCCGTAATTGGCTTGTGAATGACGTGTCTTTTTATACGAAATCGGATGTATTTGACGCAAGTCGTCTCTGTACACTAGTTTGGCTAGTATTGCTTTGTCAAACTTAACCATCGAGTTCGGTTCTTACGTCGTAATGCTTGCTGTCGAACAGGGAAAACATGTCAAGAGCAGATTCAGATAATGGGAATATTGGAAACGATACCCAATTACTCCTCCCTAGAACTTGTCTGTGCTAGCTCTTTAAGGATATTCGAATGTTGATGATGGCCTCCTTATCTTGGCATAGTTCAATGTTTCCTTCAGTTGGCCTTCCTTATTTGTGACCATATATGCATGATTGCTGGTTGTCGATTCCTCTTCAATGCATTCCTTCTGTTGGAATTTTCCTTTCTTCATTCGTCTGGTCGCAATATGCGCTTGGGGTGAAGCTTCTGGATTCCAAAGTCATTGTCCAAGGTGTGGAGCTATAGATCGCCTTGACTGTCTGGATTTTCTCCCTGTTGACAGTATTTACTTTAAGGAAGAGAAGGAATTACTTCCTCGTGCTTCTGGGCTTGTCGAAGCTGTGACACCTGGCTGGTTGGGCATGTCGTGTGACACGATAGTCCTTAGCTTAGGAGGGAGTTGGGCATGAGTGAGACATGTCACAGACGTTTTGATTTCAACTCTATACCTGTACCTATTATGCCTCATCCTTTATATCCTGCAAATAGGAGAGAGGGGTTGTCATTCTCGATATTATATTAAGGGAATAAGGTTTACCCATTTTTGAAATAGGATGATCCTTTCCGTTTGCCCCCATTTTCTTGGGACAATGTCTTCGTATTTGGTTTGTTCATATGATGTGCCAATTTCACATGCCTTCTGTTACGCTAAATTATAGGGGATGATATTCTGAGACATAAAGTGAGAGAATTAGAAAGACAAACATGCCTAAATTTATCATCTTATTTTGACAAAAGTTTTTGGTGATGAAGTACTTTTCATTTTCAAAATGCATTTTTGGGGAGAAAAAGCACGAGGCAGCCCAGCCCTCAGTATTCTCCTTGGATGACATTTTCTTTTCATGGTTGGATAACATCGCTGGGCTGGTTTAGGATACCGCCTCATGCTCTTGGAATGTTTTCAACTTTATTTAATAGGTGGATTTACACTTTGGGAATAGTGATTTCAAAATTAGTTCCTCAAGCGGAACTGATGTTGAGAACAAACCAGACTTTTAAGAAAGATATACAAGCTTTTGTGAGGAAATAAAAAAGGATTCCACTTGAGTGCGCCTGCACCCATTTCCCCTTATGGTCTTTCATTGACGGTGTCCATGAAAAGGTCTCCAAACATGGTGGTCACGTTATCTGGCCCTTCTTTCTCTGTTGCTAAGGTAGGCACTTCATTGCCTGAATAGTACCCGGCCTCTACTAGCCCTTAATGGATGTCAGTGGTATGTGCTTCAACGTTCCTGCTCTGACTATCTTCAGAACTGAATACTGCGTTTACTTCATCAGTGTGATCAGGGATCGGATTGCTCTGGAATGAGAAAGCTTTAGTGTCCAACAGGTTCTGGATTCAACTCTTGAGGGTGAAGCACTCATTAGTTGAATGCCCCACTTCTCCCATGTGATAGTCGCATATCTTGGACGGGTCATAGCTGGAGAAGTTTTCGACATTTGGTCATTTTGGCTCAGTCGAAAGGAGATTCTTTTTCCAGAGGATTGCCAGTACCTGTGATGGAGATCCGGGAAGAAGAGTAAATTGTCTTCTGTTGCTGTAACGCTGGGATGACTGATGACTGGTGGTCTGCTGTTGTCTTGCACTTGTCTAAATTGTTGGAGGATGATTATAGGTCGCATTGACATCTATCGAGGCTTCTTTATCTTTCTTCAAACTGAACCTGCCCATGGGTGCATGTTCAGTGAACCAACCTTCCCTTAATCCTATCTCAATTTGCTCCCCAATTGGAATGAGTTGATTAAATGATTCGGTGATTGTGGCTACCATTCGATTGCGGTACTCATAAGGGAGAGTTTTGATAAACATTTTCCTTAGCTTGAAATCGGTTGGTTCAGGACTGATTTGGGCGGCGATTCCTCCATCTAATAGTATATTCTTTGAATGATTCGTGCTTCTTCTTTTCAAGACGCTCAAGATCCTCACGAGAAGGGGTAATGTCCATTATGAATTTATACTGCTTGAGGAATGCCTCACTTACTTCGCTCCATGTTTCAAGGAGGTTTATGTTCTTTGTAATGTACCACCTCAGGGCAAGGCCTACTAGACTTGATTGGAACAACTGGATCATTAATGGTACATTATTAACATATTGGGTCATTCGAACCAGGTACATTTGCAAGTGAGCCCTCGGGCAAGTCGTGCCATCGTATTTCTCAAACTCGGGCATTTTGAATTTTTCTGGCATTTTGACATTGGAATAAATGGAGAGGTCCGTCAAAATAGGGTCTTGGAGGCCTTGCAATTGTTTCAACCTCTCTTCAAGCTTTTCGAGGCGTTTGTCATGCTCAGCTTTAGATGAACTGTCTGGTTCAGCTTTCTCGATCACGATTTGGTGCGGATCATCCTCCAATTTGAGCACGTTATCGTCGGGATCTTTGTCTTGATCACCTTTAGTGGATGATTGTGGTAGCAAAATCTCGACCGAGGCGGGGGTGGGAGTAAGTTTGCCCCGGATGGAGTCTATCGCTTTGAAAGCGCTGAAGCACATTGAAGACTTGCTTCATTTCGCTTTCCATGACCGCAATACGGCCTGGCATATTTTCTTCGGCCATTCTTGCTCTAGCTTTTGAGCGAGTCTGGATCGGCGAACGTTGACGTTCCGTGATTACCTGCGGTGGAATAAACAAGTATGCATAAGTACATGTCATAAGTAGGGAGTCAGTCCATGATGATGACCTAATCCTACCATTTTGTTTATTTATGAAAAGTTTAAACATGAAAATGATTTCTTAAGCAGGGATTGAAAGACATGCGACATATTAGCATAGACTAAAGATATTTAATTTAAAAGGCGAAGGGAAGCATTGGACTATAGTAGATTTTGAAATAAAACTTCTATTCCTTTTTTTTTTTTTAAACGAATGGAAATTTTAGCAAAAAGAAACTCTGTAGCATGCTTGAGGAAACATTAATTGAGAGTAATTTGTTATGCAAAAAAATTTTCAGCTTTATGATAATTACTTTAAATTTAAATGACCGTGATATTAAATCCTAGACTAATCATGGACCGCTCAACATATGCATGAAAGTAAGCAAATTGCAAAGCGTACAAAAAAAACTTACTTCATATGAGAAAAGCGATGGCAATCACATAGACATGCGTATGATACGTGCGGCTCGATTTCTAACTCAGAAGGCTTGTTGAAATTAAAAGGGCATCTGCTGGTCGCAGTCTCACGTTAGCAGCGTACCCTCTTTAGCTCGGCTAAGAAATTCGAGGAAAAGAAAGGCAACCTCTACATGGCAGTCTCGCTTTCGAGGCCGTATCTTTCTTAACACCATCCTAAAAATCCTATGACGGCCCAAGTCCAGCGGCCGGGTTGTGTGTGCCATGTGTAGTGTTTAAAACAGTAAAACATGCACAATAGTTTATAATCGCAAGACAATTTAATTTAAGCAAGCTTAAAATAAACTTATAAGCAATTGACCTGTAAAAAAAAAAAAAAAAAAACCTAAGTCAATAAGGAATTTAAACAAGATAAATATGGCCTAGGTCCTCAAAATCCCCAGCGGAGTCACCAAGCTGTCGCGACCCCTTTTTTTCGGGGGCGCCCGGTCGGATCGGGTACAAGCGCCTAAGGAGGCTAATGGCTTGGCTGGATTTAATTAAAGCCTGGACTCTCCCAAGTCCGCCAATTCACGACTTTAAAATATTTAGTTTGTAAATCAATTTATAAAACGGAGTCGCCACTAATCAATTTGGGGCAGGTTGATTAGAAACCCGAGCGAAGTACCGGGAGAAATACTCGCTTCTGCGCAACCAGAGAAATTAGGATCGGGGACTTGATTACACTAGTTAATCACTAATGCCCTTTCGGTACCTAATCTTGTTTAAACTCTAAGGTTTTTGGATGTTTGGGGATTTTCCGTGCATTTTGGAAAAATCACATTTTTAGGTATTTTCCTTATTTTGGACATAAAAGGGATTTTTGGATTTTTGGATTTTTTTGGAAAATATAAAGTATTTTTGATTTTTTTGATTTTTGGAAAATAAAAATACTTTTAATATTTTAAGCATTTTTCGAAAATAAATCATTTTTATTTTTGATTTTTAAATTTTTTGGAAAATAAAACGTTTTAAAACATTTTAAAACATTTTTTCTGATTTTTCGAAAATTAAAATGGATTTTTTAGTATTTTTCTGAAAATAAATCATTTTTGACTTTTTTGATTTTTTTATTCGAAATTAAAATATTTATTTTATATTAAATTATTATAAAAAAAACCGACCCGGTCGAATCCATGGCTCGGATCCGACCCGAGCCAACCCGAAACGCAGATGCGGGCTCGACTTTTTTTTTTTTTTGGTTAAAAAGGACTAAATGACGCCGTGGGAAGCCGGCAAGCACGACCCGTGGGTGCCGGGCCGCGTACCTGACCCGCTCCACGGCCCGCTTCATGACCCGCTTCTCTGTGAAACGACGATGTGGCGCCCTACGAAACGGCGTTGTTCCGCTTTTCTGTGAAACGACGTCGTTTGCTGGTAACCTTACCCGACCCGGCTCCGAACACCGACCCGACTCCTCGCCGCCTCCTTAAACCGCTGGAACCCTACCCGGATTCCGAAACCCAAATCCGGTTTCTGACCCGGAAATCGCAAACCCTAGGGTTTGTGATTCCGCGGCGCCGAAGGGGGAAAAACAGGGCATCGGCAGCGACAGCATCTACGGCGACGGTGGCTACGGTGGCTGGCGACGATCTTTACCTTTGATGGCGGCAGCGTGGGCTGCTTCACGATGGCAGAAGCCACGACCAGGGCCACCGCGTGGGTCTGGATTCGATCGGCTTCCGCATTCGTCCCCAAGTCCTCTCACCCTCAGATCTCCTTCCCTCGATGCCGGCCGAGCTCAGATCGGGTGCTGCTCGTCCTCGGCCCCCTATCTGAAGTCTCTCAGTTGGGAGGATTCGAGGATCTGCAGCCCAAGACCTTTGCCGCCCCTCTCTTTCTCTCTCTCTCTCTCTCTCTCTCTCTCTCTCTCTCTCTCTCTGTGTTTCTCGCCGTCTGTGTGCTTTCGCCGACGATGGCCCCCCTCAATTTATAGGCGAAGGGGGGCCGATCGGCGAGGGTTTGGCCGGCGGTTGGACCGCCATCACATCCATCGTCTGCTCCTCGCTCGGTCATGTCCCGTCGAAGCCCCTGTGCTTGCTGTATGCCGCGTCGCCGTCCTGATTTGCACAGTGCCTCAGGCACGTGCCTCGCACGCGATTTCGGGCGAGGGAGATGGGTCGCGCGGGTCGGGCGCGGGCACGGGTGGACCCGTGGGTTTTGGGCCGCGCGGTCTTTTGGGCCAGCTTTTCTGTTTTTCTTTTTCTTTTTCTTTTTGGTTTTTTTGGCTTTTCTGGTTTTTTCGGCTTTTTCTGGTTTTTCTTGATTTTTAGATGAAATAAAATAAAATGAAAATAAAACCTAAAAACAAAAAGAACTTGATTAAAAATTTAGGTGTCAACAGATGCCTATCACATCCTTTAAATGAATGTGAGGTCCGCCATATTGAGGATCTGACGATTGCATAGACGAAACTACCTTCTGCTTCTCTGACCTTTGGTCAATACCCTCTTGTAATGGATGACGTCCCTTTCCTAGCCTCTTCTTGTGCTGTTTCACTTCTTGAAGTTATCCAGATTCAACAACGTGTGAACAACGAGTTTCTTGGTCGAGCCGAAGTTCAAAATCTGGTCTGCATCATATTAGGAAGTTCTATATCAAATGCCCCTCCTGCTATTGCAATCTCTGTGTCTGCACCGTGGGCTTTGGGAGATCCATGAGTTTTTTTTTCAAAATATTTTCGATATCGACACTTCTCTAATAGATTTTTTTTTTCCTGTACATTTTCCCTGATAATTCCTTTAAGTTAGCGTAATTGTTAGTGCTATTGAGACTTATTAGAAATTTAATGAATATTTCAAATGGGAGGGAACTTTATAGCTTTTCCTAATGAAATTGAACAGCCTAATTATCAGACAACCTTGTGTTAATTTATCATATTGGTTTCTTTTTTAAAAGTTTATCCATTCAATCTTTTGTATGATATATTGTAATTAAACAACTTGAGTTAAAAATGCTCTCGTTTTGTCGAGCTTCTCTACCAGCTGGGTAGTTTTTCTTTCGCTTCTTCCTATCTCATCTTAAGTCTTGATTCCGTTAGCTTCGTCAATGGCTGTCTTCGCTCTATCTGCTCTTCGTTATCTCACCTAACTCTCTCTTCTTCAACCCCGTCTGCTGTTCCCTTTTGCATGTCTTTAGTTTTCCTCTGGGTTACGCCGCTGGGTTCTTGAAGATTATCGCCTTGGCCTTATCAGCACTTTTGCATGTCATCAGGCTCCTTTGGGTTTTGCTACTGTCTCTTTGGGAAATTTATCTTTGCATGTCATCAGTCGTCTCTGGGTTGTTTCCCTTTCCGATTTTATCTTCAATCATCTGAGGTGTTGCATTGGAGTGAATATGTCTCAAACGAGGGACCCTGATGCTGCCAGAGTTGTGGCTCTCTGTCACAAATTGGGTCGCTTGTGTTTTGAAAAGGAGATTGATGAATGGCAAGTAGAACCCTCACCTGCGGCTCTTGAAGAGTGCAAGTTAACGGTGGTCGGTAAGAGAGGGAGGCTTTTACCTAGCAAAATTTCGAACTCAAGCAAAGAAACAGAGAGTGTTAGATAATGGTCTGTGGCAATTTTCGGGGCATCTAATCATTTTTAAACCATGGGTGGAGAATACTCCCTTGCATTGCTACAATTTTGATTCATGCCCATTCTGGGTTCAAATAGTGGGACTTCCACTGGAATGCTACACTGAGGAGCTGATTAGGAGGGCTGTTAGTACGGTAGGAAAGGTGCTTCAAGTCCAGTCGGACTTTGTAACTGGTACTACCCTGCGGGCAGGAAGGGCAAAAATTGAGTTTGACCTATCTCAACCTCTGAAGGCAGGGAGATTAATCAAGTGGAAGAACAGAACACGATGGCTGGATTTTCGATATGAGCGGTTACCTCACTACTGTTATTAAGTGGTCGTTTGGCCCACTATGCTGAGTCTTGCCCCTGGGTACCCTATCAAGAAAATATGTTTCTGGAACCTCATTCAACACCCTATGGGCCCTGGTTAAAAGCAGAGGTGCAGCAGTACAGTCCCTATTGGCGATTTTATTATGAACAGTCAGATATGGAGGAAGAATGGGAGGAAGCAGTACCTGAAACCCCTCCTAATAATGCTCCTCATATCCCTTTGTTGCCCCCACCTGTACCTGGCATTGTTATCCAGCCACAACCACATAATCCTTCCCCTCCCGAGACGGGAATCTTGACTCGAGGCTCGGCTTCGAAGTCCGCCACATCCACAACAACCGCTCTTATTCCCGCCGAGCTCAAGCAAAAAGGGGTGCAGTTTCAATCGCCAATTCCTAAGAAAAAGGTTAAAGGTCTTCGACAGAGTAGTAAGATTGAACCTTCTAAGAAACCAAGAAGATATTCTCCATATGACTTACCTGGCTTTCCTCAAACAGACTATGATGAATCTATGTTGCTTGATGTGCCAATTGTTGAGGCAGGTAAAGCTACTCCATGGGCGTCGGTGGCTAGCCCTGAACAGCCACCAAATCAAAGATGAAGATCCTTAGTTGGAACTGTTAGGGGTTGGGCAATCCCCTGACAGTTCTAACTCTAAAGACCCTTGTAGCAAGGGAAAAGCCCGATTTGGTTTTTTTGATGGAAACTAAGAATAATGACCTGGATGTGAATAGTTTGTAGCGTACCTTGCATTTTTTGAATCTCCTGGTGATTACTCCTGTCGGTCTTGCAGGAGGGTTAGCTTTATTTTGGAATGATTCTCTGCAGCTTTCGGATATTAGTTCTTCTCACCACATGTTTGACTTTACTTGCAAGGATACTACTGAAAATAGAATTATGAGAATTACCTGTCTCCATGCCCCTGCTATGTTTCAAGCTCGTCAGGTTTTTTGGCAACAACTGCGGGAAATCAGTTCTGTTAACTCTTTACCATGGGTGTGCTTCGGGATTTTAATGAAATTTTAAATAGATGGGAGAAAAGGGGTACTCGAGCTGCTGATTCTTACTGTATCTCTTCTTTTAGAGCAATTGTTAATGATTGTTGTCTCCTAGACCTCCCATCTCATGGCTGCTCTTTTACGTGGTCAAATCACCGAGAAGGAGAAGCTTTAGTTCAGAAGCATCTGGACAGGACTCTTTGTAATGTTGAGTGGAGAACATCCTTCCCAAATGCTCAGGTCTTTGTACTCCCTGCATTAGGATCTGATCATAGTCCTCTGGTAATTGAATCAAATATAAATAGGACTCGTCGAAAGAGACACTTTACCTTTGAAGCTTTTTGGAATGAGGATTCTGAATGCAGATCAGTCATAGAAAGTTCTTGGAACTCCCCTTCAGTGTGTAACTCCCCGCTCCTGGTAAAATTGCAGGAAGTGATTTCTGCTTTGTCCTGTTGGAGTCGTCGAAAGTTGATGCACAATCGGTACCAGGCCACTGAATTAGAACAGCAGCTGCAGAGTTTAATGAATCAGGATAATATGCCAGAGCTTTTCTTACAGATTCAGGCTTTGAAAGAGAAAATTCAGCAAGCTTGGCAGAGAGAAGAGCAGTTTTGGGCAATGCGGTCGAGGATAAATTGGCTAAAATGGGGGGATCGTAATACTAAGTTTTTTCATGCTACCACAATTCAACGAAGACAACGTAACAGGATTACTTTGTTATGTGATGAGAATGGAGAATGGGTTCAGGATCCTGACAGGCTAAAGGAGATGACTACCTCTTACTTTGCTCAAATGTATACTACCTCTGGCCCGCGGAATTATCAACAAGTGTTACAACACTGTCCAGAAGTGGTCACTCCAGCTATGAATGCAGCTCTTATAGCACCAGTCACCATGGATGAGGTCAGGGTAGCTACTTTTCAGTTAGGTGCTTCAAAAGCCCCAGGGCCTGATGGCTTAAATGGCTTGTTCTATCAAAATTATTGGGATATTATAAAAGAAGATCTGTTTCAATCAGTTCAGTAGTTTTTTCATTCGGCCTCTCTTCCTCATCAGTTGAACAGAACAGCTATTGCATTAATCCCTAAAGTTCCTAATCCTGAGAGTCTGGATCATTATCGTCCTATTAGTTTATGCACTTATGCCTACAAGATTATTTCAAAGGTGCTAGCTAATAGGCTTAAACCTATGCTAACTACATTAATCTCTGAGGAGCAATGTGCTTTTGTGGCGGGCCGTCAGATTCAGGACAATATCCTAGTGGTGCAGGAAATTAGCCATCAGATCAAATCAAGAAGGAGGAAACACCATTTTCAAGTCGTACTAAAACTTGATATGAGGAAAGCCTATGACCGTGTAAAGTGGGATTTCTTGCAAGATTACCTACTCAGGTTAGGTTTTAATTCTCACTGGGTTCACTTGGTGATGCAATGTGTTTCTACCAATACTTTCTGCATTAAAATGAATGGAGATTATCTACCTCAATTTCGACCCACTAGAGGGCTAAGGCAGGGAGACCCTTTATCCCCATACCTGTTTATTCTCATGGCCAATTTATTATCCTATCTCATTAGAAATGCTGTTGATATGGGCTGTCTTAAGGGTATTCGTTTGAATAGTAGGTGTCCTGTGTTATCACATCTTTTCTTTGCGGATGATGCTGTGTTTTTCTTAAATGGTACTCTCTTGGAATGCCAAAATCTATCCAACTTATTAAATCAGTATTGTATGGCCACTGGCCAAGCTATTAACCGCAACAAGTCAGGGATTTTTTTCAGCTCTTATTGTCCAAACTCTTTGAAGGAGAATCTTGCAAATGAATTGAGAGTACCAGTTCTTCACAGGTGTGGCAAGTATTTAGGACTTCCTACTGATTGGGGTCGATCTAAAAAAGACATGTTTTCGTGGCTCATGAGTAAAATTTAGTTCAGATTAGAGGGATGGAAAGAGAAGATGATTTCGAAAGGTGGAAAGGAAATATTGCTAAAATCAGTGATTCAAGCTATTCCTCATTATGCAATGTCTGTGTTTAAAATTCCTATCTCTCTATGTAAAACTGTTGAGAAGTATATGGCTAAGTTCTGGTGGAGTAATGATTCCAGCAAGTCAGGTATTCATTGGCAGAGTTGGAAGGTTATGCAAGATAGAAAGGAAGTAGGTGGTTTGGGCTTTAAGGATTTGGTGAGTTTTAACAAAGCCATGCTTGGTAAGCAAGCATGGCGTCTATTTCAGCAGCCTAATTCTCTGTGGGGGAGGTTGTTTAAAGGATTGTATTTTCCCTCTTCTTCCTTTTTTAAGGCTGTTAAAGGCTCTCGCCCATCTTGGGGCTGGCAGAGCCTGCTGTGTGGAAGAGATGCCATTATGGATTATGTTTGTTGGTCAGTTGGTGACGGAGTTTCTATTAAAATAAGGGAGGATCGATGGCTCCCATCGGGCATCATCTATGGACCAAGGGCCCAAGAAGAACCCCTACTCGTAGCTGATCTCATTGATCAGTCAACAAGTTCATGGAAAGTTAATTTACTACATCAATGTTTCGACTTGCAGACCATCCAACAGATTTTAGCAATTCAGATTAGGCCTACTTGCACTAAAGATGAACTTATCTGGTTAGCCAATTCTCAAGGAAATTATACTGTGAAATCAGCATATCATATTATTCGACAGAGATCAACAGTTCAGAAAGAAAATAGTGCTTCATCCTCATATTAGATTCCTACCTCACTATGGCGCTTACTCTGGAAAATGCCTTCAGCCCCGAAGATCCGTAACTTTCTTTGGTCTGTCTGTACGAACTCAATTGCATCTAGGGACAATCTGCATCACAGGAAGATCATTAGCAGCCCTTATTGTGTAATATGTAACAAAAATGCTCCAGAGACAGTGGAACATATCTTTTTACTTTGCGATTGGACTCAACGAGTGTGGTCTCATCCTCGGATCGGGATCTCCATCTCCCCCAACAATGTTCGGCAATTGGACGCATGGTTATTATCCATCATTGGCCACAAAAACATATCAGATTGGCTGGTGCTCATTTCGAATATACTGTGGCAGATATGGAAAGCTCGAAATGGTTACCTCTTTAGAAGATGCCCTCTTAATCCTTTAATGGTGGCTGACCTTGCTCTCTCTCAGTCTCGTGTTGATCAGTTAGCTGCTCTAACGAGTGGCAACAGGAAAAGGCAGTTTTTGTCTGGTGATCTCCTCTGGAAACCCCCTCATCCTAGCGCAATCAAAGTAAATGTTGATGGATCTTATGTACCAAGTAGCAAGGAAGGTCAAACGGCTTGTATTTGCAGGGATCATCGAGGTTTTCTTACCGATGGTTTTTCCATGGTGGTTGCGGCGTCTTCAGCGCTTCAAGTGGAAGTTCAGGCCCTTTCTTTGGCTCTCAGGCATCTGATCTCGCAGGGTCTTCAAGACGTGCAGATCTTCGTTGAATCTGACAATCTGTGCTTGGTGGAAACGTTGAATCTGCGAAAGCCTCCACCTTGGAGGGATCGAGCCTTGTTTGCTGAAGCGGCGTTGCTGCTCGAGTCGTTCGCGAATCTCTCCTTAGGGTTCTGCAGACGAGAGGCAAATGCGGTCGTCGATTGGGCTTCCAAGGCCCGTTTGGATTCCTCTTCTTTTCGTAGTTGGGTTGTTTTTTCCCCTTTTCATCTTACTAGCCTTATTTGTGCAGACGCTATAGCGGTGGGATGTAATATTTTCTCTTGTTGAATATATTCCGCCTTTCAGACCAAAAAAAAAATAAAAACAACTTGAGTTATTTGTGGCCATAATAACAATAACAATAATAATAATAATAATAATAATAATAATAATATATTTTCAAAAGCTGAACATAAAATTCGCAACTTTAAATCAATGGAGAGGTCCACGATATTGAGGATCGACGAGCAAGCAGACCGAAGTACCTTCTGTTTTTCCAACCTTTGGTTAGATAACTTCTTCTAATGATGAATGACATCCCTTCCCTAGCCTCTTCCCGGGTAGTTTCATTTAACATTTTCATCCATACGATTACTATTCAGAGCTGGTATGGGACACTATAATGTTGTGACTAGTTTTTGGTCGTGAAGAGGTGGCCAGAGTTGATGATGTCGAACTGCAGTTGCTTTGGCGCCACGACCTGTAATGCTGAATGCTCTCAATTGATGAGCTCAGACTTGGTTTTGGCCATGTCCAAGCATAAAGATTGAGATGTAGGTGGTATTAAATTGCTCCGTCTTACTCAAATAATGGATATCATCACATGTCTGGCTTTTTTTTTTTTTTTTTTTTTTTTCCACTTGTGTCAACACTTAAGTTTTGGCAATCCATTTTAGTTATTCACTACATAGAAAATTTAAGGATTGACCTTGACACCTATCCAAAAATATTAATTTGTATTTGCATGTTAGGAGCATTGCTCATTAAGATCATATATTTGCGTTAAACTGGAGCTAAGAGACTTAATCAAGAGAGATTCTACTCTTAAGTAAATTAGTTAGACGAAGCCCATTGGAACAAGCCCTTAATTCCTCTTAGTGGCCAAAGTTTACATGTGCATGGCGCAAGGTGGATGTTTTGAATCGAGGAAAGATAATTCTTGATCAAAACCGGGAAGCAATATTGTTATATGACACTAAATTTTCGATCATATGGAAGATATAAGGAGGAGGTATCTCAACTTTTAAAAAAATAGTTCCTTGAAACTAAAATTGGAGAGTTTTAATCCCAACATTATAGAAATGATGTTCGTTCAGGGAGAAGGGGAGGTCTTTTGGCTTACAGAACAAGCAGAATGGGGCATTCGCGTTCACCATTGAGAAGAAAACGGGAGCTTACAATTTGAGGCACGGAGGGGTTAAAAAAAAGGAGAAGAGATCTTGAATTGCTTAGAGAATTCTGCAAGGAAAGGGGGACAACCGAGAGTCCAATATGCTGATTTGTCAATGGTGTCTGACAATGGTGATTCACCTGAGTTGGCTGAGGAGCTGAGCAGTTTCAGTAATACGCCTTAGTGAGCTGAGCTGAGTTGATTTTTCGTTAGGTTTTTTAGCAAATGTGCTTAAGATGTCTTAGGTATGACTTTTTTCAAGTTAGTATACAGTGCAAATTTTGTATACTGATTATTTGATCTGCACGTATAGAGGAAGGAAATTACTATGACTGTAAATCTTTGAAAATGAAGCCCTGGGCGTTGTCGGCTTCCCTTTCTGGTCCTTTCCTGTTATATGTTGCTTCTACCACAAAGAGCTACAGCAATGTTCTGTAGAAAGGGCTGCTTTTATAGTCATCGACTTTTCTTGGAGAAGCTAGAGAAACTCAAATGAAATAGATGATGAAATTCTTTTTACTTCGACTGTCGCGACCTCTTTTTTTTGGCGCCCGCATCTGGTACGGGTGCTTAAGGAGGCTAATGGCTCGGTTGAGTTTATTATGCCTGGACTCTCCCAAGTCCACCAATTCACAATTTTAATAGTCTAAGTTTTTAACCTGTAAGTTAATTTTTAAAATGGAGTCGCCACTAATCGATTTGGGGTGGGTTGATTAGAAACCCATGCGAAGTATTGGGAGGAATACTCGCTCCTGCACAACCAGAGAAATTAGGATCAGAGACTTGATTACACTAGTTAATCACTAATGCCCTTTCGATACTTAATCTTGTTTAAACCCTAAGGTTTTTTTATGTTTGAGGGATTTTCCATGCATTTTGGGGAGGACAAACATTTTTGAGTCTTTTTCTCATTTTTTGGACTTAAAAGGGATTTTTTTTGGATTTTTTGGGTATTTTCGGGGAAATACAAGTCTTTTTGGCTTTTCGGCTTTTCATGAATTGTTTGTCTTTTTTTTTTTTTTTGGATTTTTTGGCCTTTTTGGAAAATATGAAATATTTTTGATTTTTTTTTATTTTTTGAAAATAAAACATTTTTTAACATTTTCCAAATATTCTTTCGATTTTCTAGAAATTAAAATACTTTTTAATATTTTTTGAAAATAAATTATTTTTGATTTTTTATTAAAATATTATATAAAATAATATAAAAGCCAACACGGAGTCGGATCCGCGTGTTGGTAACTACCCAACTTGTTTTTTTTCTTATTTATTTCTTTTTATTTCTTTTCTTTCGTGGCCCAGGAGCATGCTTTTGAAAAAAGACCGGGCCCACCCGACGACCCGGTTCGGCGAAACCCTACCCGACTTGATGACCCGACTTCCGCCGTGACCCGATTTCAGCAAAAACCTACCCGACCCGGCTCCGACTCCGACCCGGCCTCCGGCGCTGACCCAAACGCAAACCCTACCCGACCCAAGCCGGATCTGGGTTTGATTCGCGACCTGGCGAATCGCTAACCCTAAGGTTTGCAAATCGTAGTGCTTGGGGGGGGGGAATCAAAATGTCTGGAGACGACGGCGACGACGGCGGTGATGGCAACGATGACAGCCACAGTAATGGCAATGGCGACAGTGGAATACGGCGAGACCGCGATGAAACGACGAAGGCGACGGCAACGGCCCTTTTACCTTTTCTCGAACGAAGGTGATGACAGCAAGACAGGGGTCGATTGGTGACGGCGATGGCCACGGTGAACAACGACGGTGATGGCAGGTCCTAGACTCGATCAGATCTGGCAGGAACGCCCTCTCTCTCCCTTGACCGACCCTACACTTGAGTTCCCCGAAGTCTCTCAGGGGATCTCGAGCTCTGGTGGCCTCTCTCTCTCTCTCTAATCTATGTGCTTTCTCCCTTCGACGAGCCTCAGATCTCTAGCTATGAGTCCTCGGGCCCCCCTGAAGTCTCTCAGTGGGTTGCCCGAGGTCTGCAACCTCGTCGCTCCTCTCTCTCTCTCCTCTGGTGTGCCCTCGTCGATGGAGATCGACGACCTATTTATAGGCCGAGGGGCGGCCGATCGACAGAGTTTCAACCGTCAGTCTCTGCGGCCTCCACCAGCCGAACCGGCGTCCCATCCAACACCAGCTGCCCCTACTCCACGTGCGTCTCCGTGCGGTGCCAGCTACCTCTGCTCCCCGTACGAAGCTGCCCCTCTCGCAGCTCTAGCGTCGTGCGCGTCGCCATCTCCGGCTCGTGGAGCTTATCCACGCGAGGAAGATGACAGGCACGCACGAGCCGGTTCGAATCCGAATCCGCGTGGGGAGGAAGAAACGTCGGGCTGGGCTTGAAGGCCCAGCCCAACACACCGCAATTGCTTTTTTTTTTTCTTTGTTTCTTTCTATTTTTATGTTTTTTTCCTGTTTTACTTTGTTTATTTGTTTAATTATTCCGAAAAAAGACAAAATAAAAACTTAATTAATAAAATAAAATAAAACTAATTAAAAAGACAAATAATTTAGGCGTCAACATCGACAAAGATTTCAAATCTCGTCTCGACAAACTTTGGATTTTTTTTTTTTTTTGGTCGATAATAGTACTTCATTCATTCATTCATTAAAACGACGAGCTTTACATGGAAAAGATAAGTTGGAATTAGAACACAAAATAGTCCAAAGGGGATTGGGGGGTTCGCGCTAGCATTTTGAAGGAAGAATTTTAAGGCGAAATGCCTTTGCAACCCAATCTACGACGTGATTGGCTTCTCTTGAGCATTAGGTAACACTTGCTTTGTTTAGTTGAGCCAAAATTTGTTTACACTCCTGTACTTGGTCCTTCACAACCCATGGCGCCTCTTCTCTGCCCAGAATAGAGTCAACCAACGTGCAGCAGTCACTTTCGGACAGCAAACTCCTTCTCTATTCGTGTACTTTCCCCACGTGAGTTACTTCCCTTTGTTTCAGCAAGAGCAGTCCATGGAGTAAGGCTAGGGTTTCCACTTGCAAGGATGTATAAGCATATATTTCTTTGGCAAATCCATAAACAATGATGCCGTTGGAGTCTTGAAGAATACTAGCAATCGAGCTAGGCGATTCTCCTTCTACCCACGAGCAGTCAACGTTCAGCTTTAGATTTTGGTCTTCCGGCGCTGTCCAGTTCGCAAGTGAGTTCGCCTTTTCTCTCGTCTCTTTTCTCTTGCTTGGATTCCAACGCTGATAATTCTGATTTTGTGCGAGGACTATTTCAATTATCACCTCGGGTTGTGCTTTCCTATCCCGGAACACTAGATTATTCCCGTTTTTCCAGATCTGCCAAAGCACCTTTGCAACTAGTTCTTCATCGGGTGAGTGCATCTTTGCTTCTAAAAATTCCACCAACCGTTTATCCATTCTTGTGACTGTACATGTATTGTGGCTAAGGTTTAGTCGTGGATCTGACCATACTCTCTAGACTGTTTTACAGAAAAAGAAGATGTGCTTGATTGTCTCACGATATTTGGAACAGAGAGGGCATAGCGGGTCAAGTAAGATTTTCCTCTGGTAGAGTTTTTCTTTGGTTGGTACTGCATCCTGACATAGGCTCCACAGAAAGATTTTCAATTTGCGGGGGGATTGATAGGTGCCATATTCTTGTCCATAGGACACGGGAAGGTTGGTATGAGAACGACACTCTGTTTCTGTCCTATTGTGAGGAATTGTTGTACATGCTGTTATAACCACTTTTAACTATGTAATTCCCATTCTTGTTGCCTATCCAAATTAGTTGATCTACCTTTGGCTACATAGCGATAGGAGTAGACATGATTTCGTTTACTATTCTTCTTTCAAACATCTGGTTTAACACCGGTTCTTTCCACTCCTTCCTTTCCTCATCAATTAATTCAGCCACCATTTGAGGATCTTCTTTGTTTTCTGGACCTCCTAGTACTCCTTGTGACAGCCAGTGATCTTGACAGATGTTAATGGATTTCCCCTCTACCACAATCCATCTTAGTTTTGGTGCAACGGCTTCCTGTCCCATTAGAATGCTCTGCCATCCCCAAGATGGTCTTTGACCTCTTTTTGCTTTCCATAAGTTTCCATTAGGAAAGTATATGCCTCTCAGGATTTGGCTCCATAAAGCTAAGGGTGATTGGGATAATCGCCATGCCTGCTTTCCCAACAATGCTTTGTTGAAAATAATTAGATCTTTAAAACCTAAACCTCCTGTATCTTTCTTGGACTTTAGAATTGATGGCTTTAATTGATTAATTTGATGGGCCTAATTTGGCCCGTCTGCCCATGTTGGGCCTAAAAGCTTGGCCCACAATATTAGGGCCCATGGATGGAGGGATATGATGAAGGGACACATTCCTTTTTGGAGGAGACATATAAGGGGGAAAAAAGAGGGAGGAACGCACCTTTTGGATATAACGTACGTTCCTCCTCCCTCTCTCCCTCCAAACATTCCCAAAAGGAAAGAACAGTAAGCAAGAGGCGACACCCTTTTTCCCTTCAAGGCTAATTGGCATCATCAAATCGAAAGGGATCGTTTTTCTCTTCCTCATATCGGCGTTGGTGTTTAATCTGTGGCTAACAAGGTACGTTCGATTCTATGATGTGCTGTAGGATCAGTGATGCATGTGATTTTCCCGGGCTTGTCTTCCGCACAAGTTTAGGGGTTCGATTTAGTGTTGAATCCGATTTTTTGGGAATCCTACAATCCCTACATTGGTATCAGAGCGAGAGTTCATGTTTCCCGATCCTTTTTCATGCTTTTACCGACCCCTTTCATGTTTATGAATGTTTTTTATTGATTTTTCGTAACAAGAAATTCGGCCGACACCAATCGGGGCGGAAAAATCCCGACACCCGAGACTGTTCATCCGTTTTTTCGAGTTTCTGTAAGTCGAAATCCATTTCTGATGGCGTCGGATGGAAGGTCTCGTTGAGACGAGCGCGACGAGTGGCGGAACGCCGCCAAAGGCCGCCAGACACGCCCCCACGCGCAGCCGGAGTGAAGCGACGTTGCACGCGCTGATTCGCAGGCGCAGGCGCATGCGTCGCATGCGCGTGCGCAGCCGACGCGCGCACGTGCGTGTGTGCCGTCCTCGCCAACTGACGTCATCGTGACGTCAGCTACATGCATGCCGCACGTGCCGGGTCAATCCGTCCGACCCGTCCCGACTAGCTCGGCCCGACCCGGTGACTCGACTCGGCTGACCAGCTGACCGTTGACTATTGATCGTTGACCTCCGTCGACCGTTGACCATTGACGACCATTGACTTTGAACGTTCACCCAAGAAAAAAAATAGGAAAAGAATGTGTTTCTTTTTCAATTATGTCTATGTGAGTTATAAGTAATCAATTTTTGCTCTGCATTTGTTGCATGAATCATGGAAAATTATGTATTTTCCCTTATGTTCATTGTGGATCATGAGTAATCCATTTTCAAGTTCTGCATTTGTTGCAGGAACTATGATGCGTTATGCACGGATACCTGCATTCCCGAGAATGGACGAAGTACGTGCAAGACTTAAAAGACTGATGACACAGTTAGCTAATTATCGGTGGCATGACGGTGATTTAGTATCACATGTGATTAGGGTCAATTAGATGATACAAGAAATCATCTGAAATGGTTATCTTTTGCTTGATTTTGAGAAGGGGCTAGCCTTGAAGAACACTCTTCCACCTGAATGGCAAGTAGTGTTAGATCGCCTATGGGAGGTCAACGTGGTCCCGGGTTATAGGAGGCTGGTAGTAGCTTTTGTAAGAGAGTACTATAGGATTGAGTTAACCAAAACTTCAACCCTTAGTATGAGTGCCACATGGCGCAAAGTGAATGCGCCTTGGAGGCAACATGAGAGCTCTCTAAAAGTTTTTCCATGGTTGGCAAATGTGCCTTCAGATTTCTTAGATATTTTGACTAATAGATTAGTAGGAACTTTCCCTATTTATTTCTTAGATTAGTTTGAGATGTTTTGGGTGTAAATATCTCTTTCTATGTTGATATTTTCCTATGTATATATTACTTAGTGTAATGGATATGTTGTATTATGTGAAAGCATTATTGTTCTATTGGATGTCAAATATTATTTGTTTTCTCTTATTGTTGATTGCTGTGGGTAGTTCATAGAAGTTTTTGTAGCTTTATAGAATTTATTTTGCAGAAGGCAATTATATTAATGATAGTTTTAAGTTAGGATTTTTGGAGAATGATTAGAAGCATAGTGACCTTTTGATTCTAAAACCTTACCTAAAATTGTTCATTAATATGATGGGTCTGTGCAAAGTGGATGCATAAATGATAGGCATTAATTATTCGTGCATACATGTCTTATGTGTTCAAATCGATGGTTTCAGCAACTAAGAACGTAATTGTTGATTTGAACGGCAACAATTGTGAAATATTGAATATGAAGATTCGATATGTGCTGAAAAAGCAAGAAGCACTAGAAGCTCTTGACCATGTTATGGAAGATCTTGAGGATGCCGTGTGCCGCCTTGAGCTAGTAGAGGACCGCCTAACGGCATTTGAGCCGAAAATAGATATTTGCAATACTGGTTCTAGCTCAGAAACGGCTTTCAGCTCTAAGCGCAAGCGTATTGATTCGTTCAATATGTGGGAATGCAAAGGATCAAGTCCTTATTGCAAGAAATCAAGAGTTAACCAACACAAGAGAGGAAAACATCCTCAAGTGAAGAAAATGTCAAGGGTGAGGTGTTATAATTGTGACAAAAAGGGTCACTATGCTCGCAACTGTCGTGAGTCAAAAAAGGTAAACACCTCTTGTACATTTAAAAACTTTGCTTATGTGTCAAGTTCTGTATTATTGGCTGAATCCAATCCTTTGTGGACTGTAGATTCAGAAGCAACAGACCATGTAGTCAAGGATAGAGAATCCTTCGTGGAATTCCGACGAATACCAACTGGAACTAAGTGGATCTATGTGGAAAACAACTCCAGAGCTGAAGTAAAAGGAATTGGCACCTGCCAACTAAATATGCGTGGTGGACGCACTTTGTTCCTACATGATGTACTGTATGCTCCGGAGATTCGTCGAAATCTAGTGTCTGTTTTAGTGTTGGTCAAGCTAGGTTTAAATATGAACTTCCATAATAGAGGTGTGGATTTGTTTTTGGAAACAAATTTCTATTGTTGTGGTTATTTTCTAGATGGTTTCATTGTATTAGATATTGACTATGTCAATGTAAATGTTTGTTATTCTCTTCTCACGTCTCCTAATTCATATGATAAAGATGTGATTGTGTGGCATATGCTAGACTTGGTCATATTGGCCAACAACGTGTGAATGGACTAGCCAAAAAGGGCTTGTTGGGCAATATTGAAAAAGTCAATTTGCTAGTGTGAGCATTGCCTAGTAGGGAAAACAACAAGGAAACCATTTGGAAAAGGTAAAAGAGCTGAATTTCCTCTGCATTTAATCCATTCTGACATCTGTGGTCCAATGAATGTAAGAGAAAGGCATGGGGCTGTTTATTTCATCACATTTATAGATGATTATACTCGATTCGGATATGTCTATTTGATTTCTCATAAATCTGAATCATGTAGTTGTTTCAAAAGGTTTATGAACTTGGTAGAGAATCAATTAGACAAGAAAATAAAAGCATTGAGATACAATCGAGGTCGAGAATATTTATCTGATGAGTTTAGAAAATTATGTGATGAAAAAGGAATAGAAAGATAGTTATCTATTCCATATACTCCTCAACAAAATGGTGTTGCAGAGAGAAAAACAGAACCCTCTTGGAAATGGTTAGGTCCATGATGGCGCATGCTAACTTACCTATCACTTTTTGGAGTGATGCATTGTTAACTGCTGCCTATATACTTAACCGGGTGCCTTTCAAATGAGTTACTTCCACTCCATATGAGTTATGGACAGGTAGAAAATCGGACTTAAGTTTTCTTAAGCCATGGGGTTGTGCTGCCTATACTTATGAGCCCTCTCACAATTTTGGGAAATTGGATCCCAGAGGAAACAAGAGTATTTTCATAAGATACTCCGAACACTCGAAAGGATATGTGTTCATAGGTGAGCAGGAAAGTAGGAGTATAACTGAATTTGAATCATGGGATGTCACATTCTTAGAGAATGAACTTCCTAAGAAGGGTGAAATAGGTGAAGATTACTCCCTATTTGAAACCTTGGATCAAGATAATGATATTAGTGGAGTTCGTCCAAGTGAGAGTAATATGAGAAGTGATGAATTGAATACAACTCATTCTCAATCACAACCACATGATGAGACGACATCATCATTATCTAATCCTAGTGGGAGCATAATGGGAAATGATGTGCAAAGTGTACAATCTCCCATACGGCGAACAAGTCGCAAAAGTATTGCCCGTCGATGTTTTGACATTGAAGGGGAAACTTTTATGATTGCCCCACAAGATGAGGATGAGCTAAGAAATATACATGAGGCTCTAAATTGTCCTAGTAAGGAAAAATGGATGCATGCAATGGGCGAGGAAATGGAGTCAATGAGGTCAAACCATGTTTGGGAACTGGTTGATCTTCCAAAAGGACACAAAGCTATTGGGAACAAGTGGGTTCTTAAAATAAAGTGTAAAGCTGATGGCTTGATAGAAAGGTATAAAGTTCGCCTTGTGGCGAAGGGGTATAATCAACAAGAAGGAATCGATTATGGGGGAACATTTTCCCCTGTTGTGAGATTTACTTCAATTCGCATTATTCTGGCAATAGTGGCAAGTATGGATCTTGAATTACATCAAATGAATGTAAAGACTGCTTTCCTCAATCGAGAATTGGATGAGGAAATATATATGGAACAACCTGTTGGTTTCATTACGAAAGGCCAAGAAAGAAAGGTATGTCGACTTTTGAAATCGATATATGACCTTAAGCAGTCGTCAATACAGTGGTATATACGTTTTCATAATACTGTAATGGCATATAATTTTACAATGATTGATGAGGATCATTGTGTATATATCAAAAGATCCAAAGATCAATTTGTGATCATATCATTATATGTTGATGATATACTAATTGCCGGAAGCAATATCGAGTTTGTTAATACCATCAAAAGTTGGTTATCTTCGAATTTTGAGATGAAAGATATGGGTGATGCTGCACACATTCTTGGAGTTAAGATTTCAAGAGATCGTTCGAAAATGTCGTTATCTCTTTCACAAGAAACATATATAAATAAAGTTCTTGATCGTTTTCGTATGCAAGATTGTAAACCCATAGACACTCCTATTGCAAAAGGTGAAGGATTGAGCCATAGACTGTGTCTAAGGACTTCACAAGAGAAGGAACAAATGAAACATGTTCCTTATGCTAGTGCTGTTGGGAGCTTGATGTACGCTATGTTGTGTATAAGACTTGACATATACTTTGCAGTTGGAATGGTGAGTAGATACCAATCCAATCCAGGTCAAGCATATTGGAAAGCTGTTAAGAGAATATTGAGGTATCTGAAGGGAACTACTGATTACAAGCTGAATTACCAAGGAAAGAATCTGTGACTTGAAGGATATTCGGATGTTGATTGGGGAGGAGATTTAGATGAAAGGAAATCTACCTCTGGATTTGCTTTCTTACTGAGCAATGGCGCCATATCATGGAGCAGTAAGAAGCAAATGTGTATTGCCTTGTCCACGATGGACGCTGAGTTCGTGGCATTATCAGCAGTGATATAAGAAGGAGTTTGGCTTAAGAGATTTTTGGATCATTTGGGTGTTATTGAGAAAGCTGCAAATCCATTATTGGTTAATTGTGATAGCCAAGCAGCTATAGCGTACACCAAAGATCCAAAATATCATGGCAAGACCAAACATATAAATACCAAGTATAACTTTGTCAAAGATATGGTTGCACGAAATGATGTGAACTTACAGTACATATCTACGTATAGAATGGTAGCAGATCCTATGACAAAGCCAATACCTAGAGATGTGTTTTGTGGTCATGTAAAATCTCTAGGATTGCGTAGAGTCTTATGTACTGGATATTGTAATTTCCTTGAGTTGTTCACATTGATGAATATGTGTTTTTCATTATTAATGCTTATGAATCTTTGTTTGATCTTTATGCATCTTAATGCTTAGTACATTATATTAAGTTGAGAAAGTATGTCGGACAGATATAAGATTAGCCTACTCACATGGGTAATCGCCTCAAATTACTGTGTGATAAATAGAGATGAGACGTTTTTAAGCTTATTATCTAGGTGATAATCGAGAGCTCAAGCTTAAAATATATATGTCGCCTTAACTAAGTGTTAAGATGAGGACATGATATATACTATGTCTGAAAGTAAAATACCCCACATATTTTACTTCATCTATCTAAGATGCTAGATGTGAGTTTTGATGAACTTTGTAAATGAGTAGATACGTGAACTTAAGTTAGACATTGCATATGTATGAACTATCATCTATATGGTATTGAAGGTGTAGACATACACTCCATGGGAAATGAGTTAATACCATAATACGTATTTCATACTATGTATGCATGAGACGACCAATAAGAGTGGCAAAAGTTTGATCTCAACTTTTATGCCGTGTGAGACTCTTGAGGGAAATAGTTCCTCAATTTTAGTGCTCTTATGACTCTTACTTATTCTCAAAATTTCTATTTAGTGTTTGCTATCTTAGGATGTTGCCAATGGTCATGAGTTGATTCAATCTAATGAGACATTTCTAAAAAAGTAAGTTGAACTGAAATTGAGAGTTTGAAGGAAAGAGGAAGATCAAATTTGGAGAATCACATTGTAGTTTTTGTATTCACCAGTCGACCAATTATGACTGTCTTTGGGATAATCATAATTGTGAATACACTATATATATATATATATATATATATATATATATATATCATTATTTAAAAGAGATCAAGAGAGATATAAATGTGATCGATCGATCTAGGGTGATGCCCATTATGAGCTGCTATATATTCCTAATAGATGTACGGCAACGAGCTCTCAAAGTATGCTAGTCGCACGGATTATTCACCGATATGAATGTTGAAAAGAGGTTGAGAGGATCCTGTTCGACCCACTATGTGCGAGTGGTAGATGATGGTTTTAATTGATTAATTTGATGGGCCTAAGTTGGCCCATCCGCCCATGTTGGGCCTAAAAGCCTGACCCACAATATTAGGGCCCATGGATGGAGGGATATGATGAAGGGACATGTTCCTTTTTGGATCGGTGATGCATGTAATTTTCCCGAGCTCGTCTTCCGCACAAGTTTAGGGATTCGATTTAGTGTTGAATCCAGTTTTTTGGGAATCTTACAATCCCTACAAGAACCTCCCATTTCTTCCAATGCATGCTGTTCTTGGCTTCATTTTGCTTCCACCAGAATGCTACAATTCTTTTTTCAATAGCTCGACAAACTGAGACAAGTATCTTGAAGATTGACAGTGCGTATTGTGGCAGTGCTTGCACAACAAGTTTGATCAAGATTTCTTTCCCGGCTTTAGACAAGTATTTTTCTTTCCATCCTACTAGCTTCATGTTTACTCTTGCCAATATCCATGCAAACATTTTTTTTTTTTTTTGTTTGGCCCTAGTCAGATGGTATTCCAAGGTATTTTCTAGTCCTGTCAATGTTTGACCCTCGCATTTCTTGGGTCATATTCCCCTTCAACTCTTATGGACAGCCATTGCTGAGAACATGCCCGACTTATTTAGATTAATCGCTTGATCCGTCACATAGCAATATTGATTTAGGACAGCAGCCAAGCTTTGACATTCTCTAACAGTCCCATCCATGAAGAAAATAGCATCATCAGCAAATAGTAGGTGGGATAGCATAAGACAATACTTGTTTAGTTCGATCCCTTTAATACTTCCATCTTCCATGGCCTTGTGTAGCATCCATGAGAGTACATTGATTGTCAATATGAATAAGTAGGGGGATAGGGGATCTCATTAGCTAATCCCACGTGTAGGCGAAAAGTACTCCGTTGGCTCTCCATTGTCTTTTACATTAAAAGAAACCGTTGACACACATAGCATGATTAAATGAACCCACTGATTACAAAAGCCCATCTTTAACATGCTCATTTGAAGAAAGTCCCATTCCACTCTATCATATGTTTTTTGCATGTCCAGTTTCAATATTGCCTGAAATTTCTTTTTCCTCTTCTTGATCCTCATTTGATGCAACACTTCTTGAACAATTAGGATGTTGTCATGGATTTGTCGACCTTGAACAAAAGCACTTTGTTCATGTGAAATTATCTGTGGAAGCCATTGTTTTAATCTATTTGTCAGTACCTTTGATATGATTTTATAGCTAAAATTGCATAAGCTGATTGGTCTAAATTGGCTTATATTCTCTGGGTTTTTAACTTTTGGTATAAGAGCAATATATGTCTTGTTGAGAATGGGATCAAGACTACCTGACTGAAAAAATTTCTGGACCATAAGCATGACATCCATTTTTATATCTTCCCAAAAATGCTAGTAGAACTACCCATTTAGACCGTCTGGTCCTAGAGCCTTTAGGGAGCATAGCTAGAAAACGGCTTCTTTCACCTCCTCTTCAGATATATCAGCCATCAAGTTCATTCATCTCCGTAGAAACGACCATTTGGCATTGATTTAGTATGGGCTGGAGATTCATTGGTCCCACTGAGTCATAGAGAGACCTATAGTAGTCCATAATGTGTTGTTTAAGCACCTCGGGATCCTTGCTCCAATTCTACTCATCAATCTTCAGCATTGTTATTTTGTTTCGTTGCCTCCTCTGAATTGTAGTGGCATGGAAATACTTAGTATTTTTATCTCCCCATTGGAGCCAATTGATTCGGGACCTTAGTCCCCAATACATCTCTTCCTACCTCCATAGTTGATCAATGTTTGCCTTTAACTTCTGAATTTCTTCTTTGCTGGATTCTCGAGAGTTGCTATTTGTAACATCTGTTAGAGACTTCTTAAGTTCCTTTATTTGATAGGATGCATTAGAAAATTTCTTTTTGCTCCATTTAGCTAATTCCTCTGTTACTTGCTGAATTTTCTATGGCAAACTTCTATGGTCTTGATAATTCTCAACCCAAATGTCCATAACAACATCCCTGCATTCTTTTTCATCTAACTAGTAAGCTTCAAATCTGAACTCTCTTTTCCTTTTGCCATGAACAGGATATAAGGAGCGAAGAAGGGGGCTATGATCCGACCCCACTGCTGGTAATGCCAAAACTTCAGCATTTGGAAAGGTAACTCGCCATTTCATTGTACATACTGCTCTGTCTAATCGCTTTTTCACCAATTCTTCCCCTTCTCTATTGTTAGTCCACGTATACATACAACCTTTACTATCAATGTCCATCAAGGAACATTCATTAAGCATATCCCAAAAGGCTGCAATTCAATAATAATCAGTCTCCCTTTTGCCTTCCTTCTCCCAATTATACAGAGTGTCATTAAAGTCTCCCATACAAAGCCATGATAGTCGATTAGATGTATGAAAACATCGTAGTTGTTACCATAACTAGATTCTCTCCTGGTAATTTGTTGGAGCGTGAAGGAAGGTAATCCTCATTAGTTTGCCACTATTGGGATCTTCACATTCCGTATCTATTAAATAATTTGAGCTGCATTTCACTTTCACTTGAAACTCTTCATTCCACATGAGTGCCAATCCCCCGGCAATTCTTGTAGGCTGCACCAAAAAAACTTTTGATAGTTAAGTCTCCTCCTTACCCTTTCCACCATCATTTCCTTGTTTTTGGTTTCCATCAATAAAACCACATTAGGCCTTTCAAGAGCTACTAAGGCTCGAAACTCTTGGAACATTAGGGGGTTGCCCAGCCCCTGATAGTTCCAACTCAAAATCCTCATGATGCCGCCGGTGGCTTATTAGGGCTAGCCACCAAAGCCCAATCATTCCCCTCTTTCACCAGCTGGATAGATGTCTCTAATAACTCCATCTCTTCTATCATTAACAAACTTGATTCCTCAATCTTCTTTTGTTTGTTTGCTCTTATTAGCTTTGGCCCCTTCCTGTTAAAGCCTCATGTTTCAATTTGCCTTGCATCAGTCGAGTCTAGCGAGTACAATGGTTATTTCCCTGTTCCTGTTCTAGCTGTTATAACCCTCATATCTTATGCTATGTTTTCATTTGATGATGGATTTTCTGCCCTTTTTTTGCTTCGATTAGGCCCAGCAGCAGTCTCTGGTCTATTGCAGCTCACAATCTCAAGATAAGACTGGATGGGAGTATTAGGTATGTATTCCTCTTCCTCAGAGGTAGATATTATTTTTCCATAAAAAGCTTCCTAGTGAGGGCTCCCGTCCCTTACCTCTGCTTTAAGCCACAGCCCATATTTCCCCAGTCTATTTGCTGCCCATTCTGTTTTTTCATAGGGTATTTCTTCGCAATTAGAGGCATAGTGCCCTAACTTTCCACAGGAATAGCAGTAATGAGGGAGGCGTTCATATTTAAACTCCACCCATAGCTTTTTTTCGCCAATCTTCACTAGTGCCCCTGTTTTTAGAGGAGCTAAAAGTTCAAGTTCAACTCTTGCTTTTCCTGTTTTATAGAGCACATTTCCTCTATTATCTAACTGAATTTCCTTCACTTTTCCAGCCACATCAATATGTACTTCTTCCAAAATCCATCCAGGAGGTAGGCCAACAATGCGGATCCAAAAATCATAACGTGAAAAGTCATAATAGTGTTCGGGAATATCAAATACACATTGTTTCAGCTACAGTAAATTACTTGCAAATGACCAAGGACCATATTTTAGAACCCATTCTTTGTCTACTTCTGATTCAAAGACAAAAGAGAAAAACCCAGGTTCTTTTTGGGAAATTTTGACTGCTTCTAGTTTCCATGCCTTCTTCATCGTGTTGCAAAATGCTTGGAAGTTTACATTTGGTTTTGATAGTAGCTTACCAAAGAGAATGTGTTTATATTCGATGATTTTATTTGTTGGGGCTTTCTCCCTTATAGCAACCACATCATTTTCTGACCATAAATGCCCTAGACTCCTGCATAAAGTTGCTACACGAATATGGTTTTCCTCATTACTCTCCATTTTCAACCTTGCTGCTGCAGAATTGGATCATGGGGGAATCGTACCTAATTTGGATGTGTCCCTGAGGTCCGATTGAAGGGAACTTCAACTGGTAGACGAAAGGAAACTCAGCCACTTTGAGAAGTGAGGCTATGCGTGCTTCCAGTCAACCACAAATCGCGATCTCAGTAGAAAAAGATGAAAAGAAGCGTTAATGGCAGTCGATTTGAGGGGTTTTCATATTTTAGGGTTTGGTTAAAAAGTTTTCGGATTTTATGGGTTGTGGGTATTCATTTTTCAGGGATTTGATGGGATGGGTTCACCATTGTGGGAAGAATGAAGGCTGGACATCTTAGGTTTAGGGTTTGGAAAGACTATCACCCCTGGGGGATAGAGAAGAGCTCCATGGGAGAGACTCCTCGACTAATGTAGAGAGAACAATGACAGTTACAATGTTCAAAAGATTAGGAATTGAGGCCACAAACTTTGGAAGTTCAGTTGCCTTATTATATGAGAGCATACTCTTTTTGACTCCTCTCTCTCTCTCTCTCGCACACACTCATCGTCCATATGCGGTGTCCTATGCATACTAGAGGACTCATTTTGCTGATGCCATCTTATTAATAATGTTGAGAGCTATTTGGTTGAGTAGAGTGACACCCCTTTGATTAATAATGCCAAGTGGTGTTAGTCACCCTCGGTGGAGTTGTATCTGAGGTTGTATCTTTTTCTCATCTTTATATTCGTTATTTTTTGTATTGTCACGTGATATCCTTGTAATTTGACTATTAACATTGATTCATCATTAACTGATTCCTCATGGTAGGTGATAATATGTTAACATCAATATGTGGATCGCACACGTTATTACACATTTACAATTTTCTCCAAAAAAAAAAAAATGAATAACTTTAACGATCGGAGAGTCTGTTGATCAATAGCTAAGATTACCTATTGCGGAAAGGGTTGAGAGTATGAGATTTTATTCATAGTCAATTGAGTACACAACATGTATAGGTTCATAGAACAATAGAAAAGCAAAAAGGCCAAAAGGCCTATGAAACAAAACAGCATAAGGCCTGTGCATAACGGCCATAGGGCCCAAACACACAACTGAAGCTCAAAGCCTGAAGTGGTCGGGGAAGGGCCCATAATTACTATCTTGCTTACTTTTTAAGTTATTTAAGATACCATAGGTTTTGCCATACTTTTGACAATACTGAGATGCACATCTCAATGCGCTTGCTAATTATCGTAGAAGAAGTATTGTCATATCAGCCCTAAAGTAAATATATTTTTCTGTTTGTCAAAATGCCATCGTATCCAAGGAGAACTTATGGAAAAGAAATATATTACTTGACCCTGTTTGCGACCTTTGCCGCAAAAGTGTGCAAACGGCCGATTACATCTTTCTCCTCTACCCTTGAGCTGCATAGGTATGGAACAACCCAGAAGTCAAAATACAAATAAGTACACACGAAGTTACCCAAATAGATATGTAGTTGGCGCATTTTATAAGGAAAGATCCCAGCTTACCCTCCTTGGAAACGATTTCAAACATCCTTTCGTAAATTTGGAAAGGGCGAAATAACCTTATATTTCAAGGAAGCAAGCGGGATGCCAACAACATAGTAGATCTAGCTCGGTTTCAGCGAAGAAGTTATGAAAAATGGGGCTTTCAACACTCTCAAGCAAGAAAGATAGGGGAAAACGAGATACCTCAGATCTGGATAACTCCCGTGGCAGGAACAATAAAGATCAACATCGACATATCACTTGATGAGGGGCTGACGGAAGGAGCTATTTCCTGCATCGTTCGTGACTACTCAAGCTACCTTGTTGATGGTTTCACCAGGACGGTTTGATCGGCCTTAGTTGCTCAACTGGAAACCCTAGCCTTGTTAGAAGCTCTGAAGTACATCAAGAAGGCGAAGATGGGTGTTGCTTCTACAAAGTCCAACTGTCTAGATTTGGTATGGTCTCTCAAGTATGAGGAAGACTTCAACTAGGACGCATGTGGTCTCTAGATAGAGTGCAAAGATCTTCTATAGAATCTACCGTTTGTAGGACTTGATTTCTGTCAAAGAATCGTAAATGTAGTTGTGAACTAGGCTGTGCGTGAACATAGGAAAAAACCATTACAGCCCAATTGGCTTTCTTCTCCTCCCCAAGCCCTGTGGGCCTTACTATGTAATGATGCCTCGCTCTTGGGAGTTCCTGGATCTTCATCAGTTATGACATAAATAAAACTTCTTTTTCAACAAAAAAAAAAATTATAGATTGACATCCTTTGGTGTGTTCCACAACTTTCAAATTTTGATTTTTTTGCAGATTAGTCCTTGAAATATGTTAGACTTACAAGTTTTCCCAAGAACTTAATTGAAAACAGTTTTAGCGGCCAAAATTGACCTTATCCGGTTTATGGCCAAATTGACCCCCTAAACTTTGCTAAAATTCCTCAAAACAAAGTTATACATTTTCATTATTTATATCACTGCGAAGCTCTCGATTTGAACTTATAGCCATATTTCACAACTCCTTCTGAAATTATGATCAGAAAAATTTCTAAAAATCATTGAATGCACAGAGATCTAAACAATTTGGAATTCCAGCAAATCACAAACTTCAACAAACATGTAATCAAGCCATTTCATGCATCTACACATCAATTTCTAGAACTTTCAAGCCATATTCAACCTTGTTCATCATCATTCAACAAATTTCCAGCAAGATTGAACCTTACTCATCCATGATCCATCATCACTATCCTAAACACTCACCTAAGCATGCTTTGATCACGATCAAGTTCAATCCTGAACACGACTTTCTAACATTTATCGCTTGAATCAACTGTGGTCATCGAAGATTGAACAGCAAAATAGGCAAAATGAGATTTGACTGAAGCTATCTAAGAAGCTCCTACATCACACTCTCATTGAAATCAACAAAATCAATCAATCAAAGCTTGTCCTGAAAAATCGTAAGGCTCATCATCATGTTACACAATATAAAGAAATTGACAAAGCAACGTAGAAATTGACATCAAATAAGTTCTAGACATGCTCGGCCAAAGAGGGGTAGATTTTTCCTACGCATGCAATCTAATGATGATTTAATGAAATTGAACTAATTGTAGTACTAGTTTTCTATTTGTTTTTGAAATGTCCTCACATCCTAGCTTGGCAATGATCAAGAATTGACATGATCAACCTCGACCGTCATTGGACGATCCTTGGAGCAAGCAGCAAAAAATTAAGATGTCCTACCTTGTGAATGAAGGTAGGCCAATTATCAAGGAAAGTTAGCTTGATTGGTGGGCTTGTGTCGCGACCCCTTTTTTTCGGGGGCGTCCGGCCGGATCGGGCACGAGCGCCGTAAGGAGGTTAATGGCTCGGCTGGATTTAATTAAAGCCTGGACTCTCCCAAGTCCGCCAATTCACGACTTTAAAATATTTAATTTGTAAATTGATTTTTAAAACGGAGTAGCCACTAATCAATTTGGGGTAGGTTGATTAGAAACCCTAGCGAAGTATCGGGAGAAATACTTGCTCCTGCGCAACCAGAGAAATTGGGATCGGGGACTTGATTACACTAGTTAATCACTAATGCCCTTTCGGTATCTAATCTTGTTTAAACTCTAAGGTTTTTTTGATGTTTGGGGATTTTTCATGCATTTCAGGAAAAATCACATTTTTTTGGTATTTTCCTCATTTTTGGACATAAAAGGGATTTTTGGATTTTTAGGGTATTTTCTGCGAAAATACAAGTATTTTGGCATTTTATGAAAATTTCGGGCTTTTTAGGGAATTTGGCATTTTTGGGATTTTTTTGATATTTTTTGGATTTTTGAAAAATATAAAATATTTTTGATTTTTTTGATTTTTTGGAAATAAAACATTTTTAGTGATTTTCAACCCTTTTCCGGAAATTAAAAGGCTTTTTAATAGATATTTTTTATTTTTCTGAAATTATTTATTTTTTATTTAAATATTATTTTATAAAAAAAGACCCGGGTCGGGTCCATGTGCTAGACCCGACCCGAGCGAAGACGGGCCCGCAACGCAGCCCGACTCGATTTTTCCCTTTCTCTTTCTCTCTTTTTTTTTTTTTTTTTTGCTGAAACGGCGTCGTGGCCGAGCGTCCGGGTATGCCCGGCCCGACCCGTCAACCCGGCCCGATGGCCCGTTCCGTGACCCGGCACACGCTTCCCCTGCAAAATGACACCGTGGCTACCCCTCGCCAAACGGCGCCGTTGCTGCCCGTTCGAACGCCCGACCCGAAGATCCGCACCATGACCTGCTTCTCGACCCGACGACGTGGCTTCCTTCAAAACGACGCCGGTTTGTTGGTAACCCTACCCGACCCGGCTCCGAACACCGACCTGACTTGCTGCCGCCTCCAGGGATTGCCGAATCCCTACCCGGTTCCTGATCCGGGTCCGACCCGGTGACCCGGGATCGTGACCCGGAAAAATCAGGAACCCTAGGGATTCCAGAAATTGGGGGCGACAACGGTGGCGATGGGGGGGCGCTCCAGCGATGAAGAAGACGACGACGACGACAACGAAGGTGACGATGAGGCCCACGCCGGTGTAATACCTGTTTTTGCGATGACGATGAGGGGCGGCGGCGATGGCGAGACCTGCGCAACGCCTTCCTTCCTCCTTCGGCCTCCCCTCTCTCTCTCTCTCTCTCTCTCTCTCTCTCTCTCTGCTCCGGCGCCGGCCGACCTTGGATCTGTGTTGCTCGTCCTCGGCCCCCCTTTCTGAAGTCTCTCAGGTGGGGAGATTCGAGGATCTACGACCCGGGATCCTTGATCTCGCCGTTGCTCCCTCTCGTGCTTGGATCGAAGAGGGGGAGGGCCTATTTATAGGCCAAGGGTGGCCGGCCGACGGGGGTTCAGTCGGGGAAGACCGTCGTGGCTCTGGCCGGCCGAACCGGCGTCCCATCCGACGCGTCCTATCGGCCGCCTGCCCCGTCCTTACTTCCCCATGTGCTCCGCTGCTCGCGCTGCTGCCATCTGCGTGCTTTCGTTGGTGATGCGCCCACCTGCGCGTGCAGCGCAGTAAACCGGGCGAGGGAGACGACCCCGCGAGTCGGAGGATGGGTCGGGCTGACCCGCGGGGGGCGCGGTTTGGGCCGCGAAGGCCCAGGGGCCGTTTTTCTGTTTAGTTTTTTCGTTTTTCTCGTTTTTTTGGTATTTTGGCCGATTTTTCCGGTTTTTCTTTTTTTCTATTTTTTCGGTTTTAATCAAAGTAAAATAAAACACAATAAAAACCAAACATTAATTAGAAACCCATAAATAAAATTAAAATCTAAAAATTAGGCGTCAATAGCTTGCAACAATGAAGCAAGGTGTTGTTAATCACCATGATGCTATGGAAGAGCCAAGGGAGACCGTCGCACAGGGACGTCAGGGCTAGATCATTAGAGTGAGGTCGACCACCAGTGAGAACAAGAGGTAAAGCCTTCCATGACCCCCGAGAGGGTGGGGGAGGGGCTAAGCTTGCACCTCATTGGCTAAATTTAAGTCACTAGGATAGGTGACATGTCATTATGCATGGTCAAGATCAATTAGTGAAAGAATGGCTAGGATTTAAGCTCACGTAGATTGATGACTTGGCTTTAGAAGGGCATTTCGGTAATTTCAAGGCAAAGGGGAGGGAGAGGATCGGACGACCATGGTGGCTTCGTAGCGTGACTTAATGGACTGACCTATCGGATGAGTTTTGTGAATTTTGGTCTGATTGTATACAATCGAATGCAAATTGGAGCGATTTAGCTTGAATGGGTTGTTTTGAGATACTCTAGCTATCCAATGTCACCCTCAATTTCACAATTTGACTTGACATTTTTGTCAATTTGATTGAATGAAATTAGGTTCAAATTGGTAAAATTGATTTGGCCTAGTATAAATTATAATTGACTTATTGTGGGCAAAATGCCTTAAAGATACCCTAATTGCATTAATCTCTTTGAAATTTGACATGGCCATAGCCAATTATGTCCCAATTGATTCAATTTAGCCAAATACGGGCTTGGTTCAATTGACCTGGCTCTTGTGCTTAATTTCCAAAATGGATTTGAAATTTCAATTTACCATAGTCCTGAGATCAAATGTCACGAAGGACTCAAGTTTAAAAAATGAATAGAAAGAATGAATTTTGGAGTTTTTCATTAAGGTTAATACCTTGAAAAACCCAAAACTGGTACATCTATGATAAATTTACACCAAACTAATTTATTTGACCACAAAAAAAATCTAAACTGGTAAATTTGTAACAAATATACTCTCCATTAAATTGGATTAATACCACAAAAAAATCACAAAAATTGTAAATTGTGACAAATAGAGTGTAAAATCCTAAATTGATATACCAATCAACTATTATGTGTCATTTAACTTAATAATTTGACAGTAAAATTTAATGAAAATTAACAGAGGGTAAATTTATCACAAGTGTACCAGTTTGAGGTAAATTTGTCAAAAGTATACTAGTTTGGGATTTTTGGTGATCAAAAAATAGTTTGAGATAAATTTGTTATAGGTGTACTATTCTGGTATTTTTCAAGGTATTAACCCTTTTTATTAAAAGCCCGAGTCTTCAATTTAGTTGAAAATGTTGACTCCTAATCATTTTTCGAAAAAATTGGTAATTGAAATTGAAACTATTTAAGAGAAGAAAGCTATTATGAAGTTTTTATATTTTTTTGCGAAGAGTTGACCAAAAGTTGACCTGTCAATTATTTAAGCCTTAAAATCAATTGACGAGTCACACTTAGACTTTTTTTTTTTAATTTGGAAATTGAAAGTACAAAAGTGAAATTAACTAATCTATGTCTTTTGATGCAAAATGCTAAATTTTGACCAACGGTGATTTTTCGATAAAACTTTGACAAAAGAGTTATTCTAAAGTCAACCTTTGACTTTTTGAAATCAAAGTGTACATGACATGAAGACAAATTGCTTATGCAAGAAAGAATGTTAAACAACTCTTTTTTTGTTAAGAACTAGGTTTTATCGTGATTAGGAATCCAAATTTCAAGTTTTTACCTTTAAATGATTTATTAGCTAAAAAATGACATATATATAATTTTCATGTTAAAGTAGAGAATAGACCTTTTCTACCATTGCTAATGGTGTATATATAATTTGATTCATAACTGCACATAGACTTTAGGATTAAACATACAGACCTCTCATAGAGAAAAAGGAACCAATCTTGGGCACCAGGGTGGACTGATGTAATCATATCATTGTACTTTGAATATATAGTTTGTACCGACCAATGGCTTAAGTCTAGGCTCAAGACATTTCTACCACATTAGCACTAGATCTTGACAAGTACCTAATCGACCTTAGAATAGGCTAGTGGTGACTTCTATATAGACGTGCATTAAGAAATCACAAGTTGTTATAGACGTCAAATTGGGAGAATGCGAATGAGGTACGCACCTTCTTTGTATGCAGGGGAGAAGCGCTATTATGTTGCACATCGAGCTTCTCGAACCCTACTAATAAACCATTTTGAGAGAGACATTGACTTTGTGAGACACGATTATATTAAGCAAGCTATTGGATTTATTTTGGTACTATTAAGAAAATTATGGCGACCAAGTTGTGATTGACATAGGTTTGTTAGTGGGAGTTTGGCATGTACACGATTAGAATTGGCAGTTTGTAAATAATGCCCACTTGGAGAAAGAGAAGTAGAGGCAGTTACGCAATCTTGAGATGTGGGCATCCCAATCTAATATGTGGCACATGTGGTTGGCATAAACATCACAAAGTGTTCAGCATGATGCGGTTAAAAGTTGAAGAAAATTGCGAAAACCTTTTATTTTTAGGTGAAATGTCGCTCCTAAAATATAAAAGTGATGGCGATAGCAATCGGACATGTGCCGGAAGTGGATTGGCATAGTGGAGAGGCGGCTGGCATTATGCCGAACCTAAGCTGGCACGACAGTCCATGGCACGCCCAAAACGCGTGGCACCCATCCAAAACTTGAGGTCGACCGCCAGACTTGGGAAACGAGTCCTAGAATGTGAGGGAGACGGTCGAGGCTCATAATTATAGAAAGAACTTCTTAGGAGAGAAGAAGAGCACACACACTCCACCAAATCATAAGATTTTAATTATTTCGCTATTTCATTCATTTATTTGCTAAACTTTCGCAAGATCTTCTCGTGTCAAAAATAAAGAATACAAGTTATAACATTTTTTATCCATAAAAAAGAAATAGCATATTTTCGTCTAAAACAATTTGCAAATTATATGATTATTATTGGAAAGAATGAAGGTCATTGGCCTATGATCAACTGACTCTATCCACGGAAATGTGATTAAGATTATTGGAAAAAATAAAACATCCTTTAGATTATTATGGATAAAATTAATTATCTGAAATGTGATTAAGATTATCTCTAGTTTTTCAACGTTTTTCAACTGTTAAATTTTGTTTAGTAGATAAACGTCATCTTTAGAAAAACTAAAAAGCAAGTTAAATGATCTTATCGTTCATAGAAAAATTAAAAAAGCACCAGTCCAAACGGCACTTTATTTGTGCACTATAAAAATGTCATTGAGAATAATGATAACAGTTGAAGTTGATTTGCTCAGTACTTTAAATTCTTTTATAATCACTTACATGTGTCTCTCTCCTGTTCAAACACATGGTACTATGTTGTGTTATCTGGATTTATTCACCGAATGATACATGAGGCTCATGGAAATTCACATGGAACTCAAATAATTGAAAATTGCAAGATAGTGCACTCATTCACCTATGCTACATTCACTATATATTGATAATTCCATGTCAATTTACCACAAATTATGATAAGTTTGTAAATTATGGAGTAAATGTGACACGGGTGTGCCGATTTAGGGTAAATGTTGCAGGAAGTAGAAGTTTGGGATTTTTATAACGTAAAAATTAACTTGAGATAAATGAAATATAAATGCAGTAGTTTGGATTAAAATGGTATTGATATACTAGTTTATGATTTTTGGGCAAATATAGCATGAATGTATCAATTTGGGGCTTTGACCGTATTAATCGTAATAATAATAAGCATCGGTTGGTGCTGGGCTTTTCTTTAATGCTACCACAATTTTTTTTAATAGTTTCCATATAAATATTCGATAACTCAAAATGAAGTAAAAAAAAAAGTCATCACCAAGTGTAGTGCAATATTAGTGCAAAAAAAATAAAATAAAATCTCGCAATTAAATTAATGTGAAATCAATAGAGAAATAAAAAATGAACAATAAAGAACACTGAAGATTTACTGAATTTGGTCCAATTATCGATCCATACTCCACAAGGAAAGTCATTAGCAAAATTCAGTAATAATCGAAAAATTATAGTTATGATCGGTCATATACTCAGTGCTTTCCTCGCCTCCATTAAACCTAAACATGCGATATTTACAAATGAATAAATAAACTAGTTGTAAAGATCAAAGCACAGGTCACCGCGTCCGGCTAAAATCAAGCTCTGAACGCGTGGCCCTAGTTTCGCCCTTTTGCGGCTTTCCTAAGGGGGTTTCTTTTTCTTGTACGGATCTTTTCTCTACGCTTATTTTTTGTCGTTTTCTCTACGCTTTTCACGGTAAGAAATGGACAACGATAAATGACGAAGAACTAGACCTGCTTTTAGCGAAAACATAGAACCACCGACCAACAGGAAAACAAACCTAATTCGACCAAAGAGCATAATAAATGATGAAGCACTAGACCTACTTTTAGCGGAAACATAGAACCACCGACCAATAGGAAAACAAACCTAATTTGACTAAAGGGCATCCCGGATTCCAACAAACCAAAATATTTCAGCTAACTCAGATCCCGTACATGAGTCAACTCAAGACATAATTTAATAAAATAAATGTACCAAGAAAGAATGTTGCTCATCAAAATAACTGCAATAAGAAGAGCTCGATGTGTGGTATGTCGTGTCTTAGAGAAGATCATTGATGCCTCGACGCCCATTGCAGATATCGTGCATGAGGGTCTTTGCCCAATAAATGATGAAGAACTGGACCTATTTGTAGTGAAAAGATAGAACCATCGACCGACCAATAGGAAAACAAACCTTCTCCTGCCTATTTCCTATTTAAGCTTTTCAAAAATTTGCTCAAGTTCCTAACAACTCCAAATGGGGCCTCGATGCAGTGAAACATAAGGAAAATTGCCGTACCCTCGACCACAAGCATCTCTTCATCATTAATGCTTGTTCTGTTCTCGTATTGATTTCCGCGAATGAAATTTCCAAGAAACAGTGAAGCGTGACTCACGTTTCCAAGATATTTTTACACGGTTTTATTACCCGTGTAAATAGAGGCAAGGGTTGGAGCGCTCTATAAAACCACCACTCCACTGGAGAACTCGTGCAATACCAAATTCACCATCCTCGTTTCTACAAATATCTTGAGAGGAAATCCAAGCATGAAGGTGGAAATACAGTGGAAGAAGCTGGTCAAGCCGTCAGTGCCGACACCGAGCGACCAGCGAAAATGGAAGCTAACATCAATAGATGAGCTTCAGATGCCAAATTATGTGGGCGTTATCTTCTACTATAGAGATGATGCCGGGAACCCCGGAGTCGATATCTCTCAAAGGCTTCACCAGATGGAGGAGTCACTTTCCAAAACTCTAACCCTCTTTTATCCTATGGCAGGGAGATATATCAAGGATGACGACGGTTGTTTTATCGACTGTAACGACCTTGGAGTGGAGTTCGTCCATGCCAAAGTGGATGGCCAGATTGATCAGCTTCTCCATAGAGACCCCAACATGGATTTGCTCGAATATTTGTCGCAATTCCCGAACAACCTAGTAGGCAATCCACTCGTGGTGATTCAAGTGACTACGTTCGAGTGCGGCGGAATAGCAATTGGCATGCGCTCTACACACAAAATCAGCGACGTGTACACCATGGCCATATTCGTTAATTCGTGGGCCACCGCTTGCCGAGGTAACGTAGATGTTACAATCTGTCCAAGTTTCGAGTTGTCGTCTGTATTCCCAATGACAGTGTCGGCCGTTGCGAATTGGCCTCCGCCACGGATTATTGGCAGCAAGGAATTCACGGTGTCTAGGTTCAGGTTCAGCGGTGATGCTGTATCGAAGCTGAGAGCCCTAGCTAGGGATGATGCAAAGGATTCAATGGCCAACAACTTCCAGCCTTCGAGGGTGGAGGTTGTTTCGGCACTAATAAGTAAGGCTCTCGTCAAGATTGATCGATGTAGACATGGCGAAGAAAGACCTTTCGTAGTTTATATGACGTTTAACTTGCGCGATAAAGTCAAACTAAAGATACCCGCAAATTCTTGTGGCAATTTCTACGGCATGATTTCTGGGCGCTCCGATGAACCCGCAGCCAGCAAAAGGAATCCGGAGTTCAATGAGATGGTGAATATAATCCACAATATGATCTCGGACGCTAAAACGAAATATGCAACAATAGTAAACAAGCAGGAGTTCTGCTCGACGGTGGGGAATTCTATAGCCGAATTTGTCAAAGTCGCGTCCTCAAGCGAAGTGTTTACGATTCCTTTTAGTAGCTGGTGCCGTTTCGGGCTATATGAGATCGACTTCGGGTGGGGAAGGCCGGTTCTCGTCAGCAACATATCACTGAATCTCAGATCGGTCTTTCTTATCGACGATGAAGAGGGCAAAGGAATTGATGCATGGACAACCACCACTGGAGATGAGATGATTCTTCTTAAAAAAGATCCGGATATTCTGGCATTCACTTCCTAGTTGGAGGTGGAGAGGTTGCACGAATATGTGATCTGCGAAGTCATCGTATCTTTACTATAATGTAGACCGGGAAAATGAAAATGGACTTGGTCTATAGTATATGTTACATCTGTTTCGTTTCTTTAAGAAGGATGGTTCTTGTGGAAAATGTTAAACAACTTATTAAATACCTTAGAGTGAACTCCTCTATCGTGTTCAATTTCCTCAGGCTGACCCCCTCAATCCATCGTACTGGAGCGATCCGAGAAGAACGATTAGGGTCATATTCTATCCTTTCTACAATGCCCATAGGACTTGCTTGCTGTTAGCGCTAGCAAGACATGTACGGGTATAATCTTTGTCACTCGATCGAAGTTTCATCATAGTCCAGACCATATTGTAGTGAGAACCCTTGTGTCACTATGCGAGCATTATCCCTTTTGATTGTCTAAGGGAATACAATGATATGATAGTTGGTGGAAGTTCATTCATTTAATGTTTTGAGTGGGTACATTACTAAATAAATGAGTGGGACCCTCTAAAATTTTGTGAATGAATTGACACTTTAAATTTACTTAAAATGAATGGCGCATCAAAACATCAATTCATAATTTAGATCAACGCGAATTACTCGACTTACCAAACTACCCTTCCTTTTGGTGGAAATTCACGTACCTACCAAAAAGTCAGCTTCCTTATCTTTTTTTTTCTTTATTTGGATCAAAAGAAAATTGTGTTCATTTCTCAAAAGGACACATGAGAAGTAACAAAATTTATGACAAAGAAATTGAAGGAGAGCAAAGTCGAGAAAACTATGAAACAAAGCCAAATCTAGAAATGAGGAGCATTAAGAGAGCAGCAATAAAATTAAGCACATAATTGATGGTGGATCATTGGATCTCCTATCATTATTAATGATAAACACACATCGGAAATTCATTCTCCAATAATTATGACGTTACTAGTTAGTAGTGCACGCCTAAATTCGACTTTCTTTACATCATCTCCATATGGAAGAGCAAACCATCTGGTTTGGCGAGACAACCTTTGAAGCTAGAGGACCTACACTTGAATAGAGCACGGGGATATCGAGTTCCAAAAAAAAAACATTAATTTGGAGATAGCTCCTAAATTAATAACTAGATTGGGAGAGCTCAAACTTAAATCTAAAACAAAATCAACAAGAGAGTTAAGGGAGGGTGAGACTAACTCAAATCATTTCCTATGACCAAAGGTTGAAGAAGATGGGCAAAAGAGGAAAGGAAAGGGAGAGAGGGAGAACAAAAGACTTTTCATCTCCCTATCCAAAATGGCTTTTTATGCATTGCCCTCCTTCCAATCCTCGCCCTTTGCGTCATTTATTAGCTACTTCGTTGCCCGCAGCCACTTACTTGGATGTCGCCTGCCTTGGAGGTCATAAATTTGTGGACAAACGAGGTGGGAAATCACAAGTACTAGCTCACGGTTTGATGTTTGCTACACATGCAATCTAAAGATGACTTGATGAAATTGAACTAATTCTAGAACTAGTTTTCTATTTGATTTTTGAAATGTCCTCACATCCTAACTCGGCAATTTTTATGAATTGAGATGATCAACCTCGAGCATCATTGGATGATCCTCGAAGCAAACAAAAAAATAAATAAATAAATAAGAGGTCCTACCTTGTGAATGAAGGTAGTCCAGTAATCCAGGAAAGTTAGCTTGATCGGTGGGCTTGCAACAAGGAATCAAGGTGGTGTTGATCACCATGACGCTAAGGAAGAGCCAAGGGAGACCGTCGCACAAGGACGTCAGGGCTAGATCATTGGAGTGAGGCCGACCACCAGTGAGAACAAGAGGTAAAGCCTTCCATGAGCCCCGGGAGGGTGGGGGAGGGGCTAAGCTTGCACCCCATTGGCTAAATGTAAGTCACTAGGATAGGTGACATGTCATTATGCATGGCCTAGATCAATTAGTGAAAGAATGGCTAGGATTTAAGCTCATGTAGATTGATGAATTGGCTTTAGGAGCATTTTGGTTATTTCCGAGGGGCATTTTTGTAATTTCCTAGCAAAGGGGAGGGAGAGGATTGGTCGGCCATGGTGGCTTGGTAGCGTGACTTAGGGTGCGTTTGGGAAAACTTTTGAGAAAAGTCTTTAAGGAAATACAAAGGCCTTTGGTCTAAAAAGTTTTGATGAAATGCAAAAATTGTTTGGTAAAGTATAATTGAAAAGTGCCTTGAGAAGCAACTTTGAGAAAATGTTGTTTCGTAAACACATATTTGGGAATTTCTTTAGCGCGACCAATATTGTCACGCCCCGAACCCCGAGACACATGAACAACCCGCCATGGTCGTGGTATTGCGACATTCCCAAGTAGTGTCGCCGACCCAAATTAATTTATTAAGCGCATGCGGAACGTATTAAGAATCCCCTGACAATTTAAAAGCGGGATAGAATAGAAGGAATAAAAATCAATTTAATACAAACCAACAAGCTGACATAAAATCAAACAAGGATTACATGCAGTCGGAGTCTATACACTAGGGATCGGCCGACCAAAAGAAAGAACAGTCCTATGACTACTAATCAGATTTAATCCTCCATTTTCTTGGCTCTGCACTCCTTGCCCAACTTCACCGGCAGTCCACCTGACTCCGCTGGAATCCTCATTTGCGGCCCTGAAATGTGTTTCCCACAACGGGGTGAGACATTGTCTCAGCAAGTTCACCCCTCCTAAGCTCCTATTAGGAAGAAACTACACCCCAGCATGACCTAACCACACATCAAGAAGACTTACCTCGCAATAGTCCGCGCCTGCAGGTTAGTACAGTTCATATCATTTAATCACGTGCCAATTAACAATTAAATAACCAAAGCACAATCACATCATCAATCAATCAACTACTTGGATCGTCTCAGCGATCAATTGGCTCAACCGATTACATGTCATTCTAGCCCATCAATCAATTATCCCAACCACGACCCCAAAGGTAAACTCGACAGTCGGTGGTATCACGGCCCCACGTGGCACGACCTTCGAAAAGGTGGTTCAACACTAGTGGCATCACGGCCCCACTCGGCACGGCCTCTCATAGGCGGTTAACAACTAGCGGCATCACGGCCCCACTCGGCACGGCCTTTCCTAGGCGATTCATCACGGCCTCAATAGGCACGGCCTCTAATAGGCGGTCAATCACGGCCAAATCCCCATCAATTTCTACAATTAGCATTTCTACACATAACTCCTAATTTACGCAATCACACTCAATTCGCCACCAATCAAGCATCAAATTTAAATTCTAACATCACAAAGGCGGCGATCGGCACGAAATTCGAGCAAAGGGCGAAAAATAAATTTTTCGTTTTTTTAATAATATTTAATTAATTTCGGAATATTTTAATATTATTTTAATAATCCGAATTTCCAACCAATTAAATAATTATAAATTAAAATCCAAATAAGTCACATCACCATTAACTTTAATTAACCTCTTTTAAACTTAATTAAACCCAATTAAGCTTAATCCAATTTCCTTAATCCAACTTACATTAAAATAATCTAATCTAACCACCTAAACACACTTCATTCAAATTAAACACCCTTATGGCATAATTAACCGGCTAATCAAGGATTAGTGAGGTAACTCACCCGATTAACGCGCCGGACGGACCAAAACAACTAGCGCGACGCCAGGATCGATAAACTCCAAAGGCGGGCTCGCGTCCGGGGCCGGGAAGGCGGCCAAATCGGGCCACGAAGTGGCTGGAAACCCATTTTTTTTGTGTCTGCTGGGTTCGGCCGAGGGGTACGACGGCGGCGGCTCGGCGGCGGCTTGGGCGCGGGACGGCGAGGGACGGCGGCGGTGGCGCGGCAGCGGCTGGGTGCGGCGGCGACGTGCGGCCGAGGCGGCGGAGGGCAGCGTCGACGGGGAAACGGCGCGGAGGCGCGCGCGCGGGCGTCGTGCGGGCGCGGCTCCGGCGTCGTGCGGCGGCGAGGCGGAGCGGCTGGGCTGGGCGGTGCGGGCAGCGACGGCGTGGGCGGCTGGCCGCGCGGCGGCCATGGCCGTTCAGCCGAGCTTCCCCCTTCTCCCTTCTCTCTCCTCTCTCTCTCTCCTCCTTTTTCCCTTTTCTTTTTCCTTTTTCTTTTTCTTTCTTTCTTTCTTTCTTTCTTTCTTCCAAAGGGGCCCACTACATGACCTCACCATGACGTCACATTCCACTATCTCCCTCAACTTCTCCAATAGGTTCAATTAATCTTTCCGTTAGGGTCCAAATTTTGCGCAACTCAATTCCTTCAATTCTTCTTTCAATTAAGTCCAATTGAAGTCCATAAAAATTAATCCAATGTCACTACACTTTAATTCCCATCTTGGCTTGTCTATAGGACCAATTTAAATCCCAAAAGTACAACCAAAGGCGAACCTTATAATTTCTCTTGATTTAATTCAAATTGACTCCCAAAAATCAATTGATGTCTCACTTATCAAATTGATTATTTTCTTTATCCAAAAATCCCTCATATTCCTCAATTTCACAACCCCTGGCTTCAACTGAACGAACACGGCCCTAATTGTCCAGTCGAAATTGGGGCCCAAAAATCGGGATGTCACAACTCCTCCCCTCTTATAAAAATTTCGTCCTCGAAATTTAAACCTTTACCAATCCTCATGCAAAAAAGCGGGGCATTTCCGTTTCCACCGGTCTCACTAATCCAAACTAGTCCTTCGGTCTCATGGTGCTGTTCGACCATTTCGATCCAGGATACCATCTTGATATACCAAATCTGCTCTTTCTGAACTGGCCACTGACTGAACCCCGCATATATGACACTCTGTCGCCAACATCTGATCTCTTCTTCTCAACTCCCCAACGAACTTCTGAAGCTCAATAACTCACAATTTCTGACAATTCTGTCTAGCCTTCACTCTGACACTAATCTGACCACTGCAAATACTAATTTATGAGCCGACTCTGGTCTGTGATCTTTCTTCCCTTTCTCTTTTTACCACTGAATTTTGTACCCTCTGTTAAGCACTGCTTAAGAAAGAACCGCACTTTTGGTGTGACCTAGGCTACTAGGTAGTTCTCAGAACTTTTTAGGACAAATGACCCGTGGTCGATTTCCTTCGAAACACAATGAACCCACTCGACACAGTGTCGATTCTCGATTGTCGTGAAAATCTCAATGATTCAAATACGGACACAGGATACCAAAACGACAGAAAGATCAAATTAGTGTCAGTCGATGAGAGTTTTCCAATTCAGTGGGGTCACCCACGATTGGTCATTCATCCTAGTCGAACTAACCTATCTTTGATCTCAATTCGATTTTATACTGTGCCGCAATGATCTGTAAAGATAAACATGGTCGAGAAGTCGATTCCTGGTCGAATCGTCAAGTCAATTTGCCTTAAAGCCCTTAATAACTCACCTAGCTAGTCTAGTTATCTCGTGAGTGACCAACTCAGAGAAAAACACTAAAGTCGCGCCGATGAAACGCCCAACTTATCCAATCAAAGTCAGAATCCAAATACCTAGATGTTGCACACCCAAAACAAGATTCATTCGTATCATACCAAAACGGACCAACTCCTTCCATCAATCGGCCACTGTCCTCAAATGGTATCAGTAATCCCCTGAATCCTTAGTAAGCTCATCACATTATTCCATTGTGATATATCTTCATTCCCATTGGGGACTCTTAAGTGATGGTAAAATTCTCGAGTCCGCATTCTTGGACTTTCACTTACCGACAACTCGGCACTTGCAACTGCTTGGCGATTTTCATCTTCACATCGGCCTACCAACTAAAGCGCGCCGATTCGACTTACTTGCCCCATCCGGTCAAACCGCAATACCTTAGTGAACTTCGACAAGATTTTCTCCTTGAGTGCTACACTATCGGGTGTATTCAATCACTCTTGGAACCCGAACTTTCCATCCTCAGAGATCTCAAAGTTAATCTCTTTCTTACTAGCATCCTCTTATCAAACTTTCTGAACATCTCTGTCTGTCGATTAGGCGCCGAATAAAACTTGAGCATCTGGTTCAATTTTACAAGTTTCAATTTTTTTTTTTGGCGGCTATAAAATTCAAAGGGGTAGCCTACCTCCATTTTGAAAACCAAATTTTTGAACCTTTTTTTTTTTTATTAAAATCAATACTTTAGCCAGTCTGTGCACAATTGAAGACTTTCAACTTGAAGCATCAGTGACTTCTTTCATCCTTCCAGGTGATACCAGGTACCACTATCCATGTCCTTTAAAAAATCTGGTTCATAGCGCTACCTTATTCAATCCCTCCTCCTAAGAGAATAATTACTTTGAGGCTTTGACAGTCGATAAAGGTCTGGAGTCCCTCTTCACACTAATGACATCTCTAGATCCTCAGAGCGGAAATTGTTGCTATGAATTCCAAGTCGTCTATCAGGTAATTCTGTTCATAAGGTCTCAACTGATGGGACACACGTGCAATAACCCTATCATACTGCATCATTAAGCAATCCAATCCTTTAAATGATGCATCACTGAAGATCTTACATTCTCTAGGACCAAACGGAATGGCCCACACAGGTGCAGTAGTCAACCTCTTCTTAGGCTCTTGAAAACTACACTCTCACTTATTTATCCACACGAACTTTTCTTCCTTTCTCGGTAGTCTTGTCGACGGCGGTGCTAACACTGAAAAAAAACCCATATACGTACTGTCTGTAACACTCTACTAAACTCAGAAACTCTGGATCTCTGTTACTATAGTCAATCTCGGCCAACTGTTCACTGCTTTAATCTTGACAGGGTCCACGAAGATTTCTTCGCCTGAAATCTCATGACTTACTAGCGGTACACAAGTCATCCAAAACTTGCACTAACTAAACTTAATATGAAATTCAAGAGCCCTCAAGGTCTGGAGTATCATCCTTAAATGTCTCTCGTGCCCCTTGGCATTCTCTGAATACACCCGGATAACTTCACTGAACACAATCACAACTGTTTAAGTACCCTTACACATTCTGCTCATAAGATCCAAACAAACAACTAAGGTATCTGTCAAACCACACAGCATTACAGCGAACTCATGACTACTGTATTGAATGCACGATTCCAACTTCGGTATGTCCTTCTTCCTGATCCTCAACTGATGACACCCTGACCTCCAGTCAGTCTTGAGAAATATCAATGTACAACCACAACAACCCAACCTTCTCCATCACGAACGGAACAGGTGCTTCCCAAGGTGATGCACTGAAATATGTGAATCCCCTATTCAAATTCCTGCATCTGCACCTTCAGTCCTTTTTAACTCAGATACACCATCCGGTAAGGAGCCTTAGGGACCGACTCTGTCCCGGGTATTAATTCAATCACCACTCTATTTCCCTTCCTGACAACAACCCTGACAACCAACCTGACAACAAACCTATCAATTCTCCATATTCGACCCCTCAACTGATGCATCCATTACCATTGCCACGTAGATTCGATAACTAACGAACTGAACTAGGTCATCTTCCATGACGAATAACAAGGATTGAAGTCCCTCTTTGACTTTCAATGATTCCAAACTTTCGTACGTTAACTGAACAAACTGACTTATAATACTGTCACGATTCAAACTAACAAAGAGCTTCTTGAGCCATGTGTTCTTGTCAACATCAATTGGCAAAGGAGCTTGCAATGCTTCATAGTTGTTTTTGTCATCCTTTTGATGACAGGACACTTCATCCAACTTCCCATGAGAGAGTTCCATCCATTTCTCCTCTGGCTTCAAAAAGAGGTCTCTCTCTCCTTTCGGAGATTCATTGAGATTTTTACTCAATTTATTCTCAGATGCACTTCCACTTGTAACGGGGCCCGATGCTCGACAGCATCAATTGACTTGCCTTCATCATTCTTGAGCTCATCCCCCACGAATATCTCTGAAGCATCCAATTTTCGTTTCTTCAATGGCCTATTGTGATCGTCCAATGGTTTAACTATTGCCTCACTTAGCAACGCATTATTGTGAGGGTCTTCATCCACTTTGTCGTGACAGATAACCTTTTCAACACCTTTTCTATCTTATCCATTATTTTGAGATGCGCGACATCAACTGTACGAGAAAAGACGAAGTCATCTTTTTGAAGATATTCACGTGAAGGTTGCGGATTCCTTGTGTCCTTTGAAGTGCAGATGACGTGGCATTTTCCAGCAATTGCTTCTAGAGGATTATCATTTGCAAGACGTACACCTTTACCAAATGCCAGGAATAATTCATTCTCAATAACGAGGCAACCCTTGGACCTCAACTCAGATACGATAGCTTGATCCTCGATCAAATTTCCATAACAGGCCTCAATAGGCATGGTCACAACAACAGTCACAACCCTAGTAGCGGTAGAAGCAACGACAACAACGGCGGTCACAGCCCTGGCGGCACTGATGGTAACGACAACAACAGCAACTGGAACGGCGGCTTACTGACCATTCTGTCTCCCAACCCCTCAAACATCCTCAAGAACCGAGCAAACTTTGAACCTTCGGGGGCTACTACCCCAGCATTGACTAGAGACAATGCTTCACCACTCACACTGGCCCCAACTTGCTCACCACCCGGAGCACCACGGGCATCAACTTTCAACAGCGGCCTGCCCCAAAACACAGGGCCTACTACCCTCACCAGGCGGCCCTCGACACACGATCACTCACGCAACAGGCTCAACACAGACGCCCGCTTCCAAAACAAACACCGAGCAACCACACAAGCAAGCTACCACACAACTACCAATCACATGCATCAGAATATTAAAAGCTTTTCCTACTAACTATCCCATGACTCATCGCCCTTATCACTCCATTCACTGACCATGCTCTGATACCACTTAAACGGGGTTGTCACGCCCCGAACCCCGAGATACGTGAACAACCCGCCATGATCGTGGTAATGCGACATTCCCAGGTAGTGTCGCGGACCAAAATTAATTTATTAAGCGCATGCGGAACGTATTAAGAATCCCATGACAATTTAAAAGCGGAATAGAATAGCAGGAATAAAAATCAATTTAATACAAACCAACAAGATGACATAAAATCAAACAAGGATTACATGCAGTCGAAATAGGTCGGAGTCTATGCACTAGGGATCAGTCCACCAAAAGAAAGAACAGTCCTATGACTACTAATCAGATTTAATCCTCCATCTTCTTGGCTCTGCACTCCTTGCCCAACTTCACCGACAGTCCACCTGACTCCGCTGGAATCCTCATTTGCGGCCCTGAAATGTGTTTCCCACAACGGGGTGAGACATTGTCTCAGCAAGTTCACCCCTCCTAAGCCCCTATTAGAAAGAAACTACACCCCAGCATGACCTAACCACACATCAAGAAGACTTACCTCGCAATAGTCCGCGCCTGCAGGTTAGTATAGTTCATATCATTTAATCACGTGCCAATTAACAATTAAATAACCAAAGCACAATCACATCATCAATCAATCAACTACTTGGATCGTCTCAGCGATCAATCGGCTCAGCCGATTACATATCATTCTAGCCCATCAATCAATTATCCCAACCACGACCCTAAAGGTAAACTCGACAGTCGGTGGTATCACGGCCCCACGTGGCACGACCTTCGAAAAGGTGGTTCAACACTAGTGGCATCACGGCCCCACTCGGCACGGCCTCTCATAGGCGGTTAACGACTAGTGGCATCACGGCCCCACTCGGCACGGCCTTTCCTAGGCGGTTCATCACGGCCTCAATAGGCACGGCCTCTAATAGGCGGTCAATCACGGCCAAATCCCCATCAATTTCTACAATTAGCATTTCTACACATAACCCCTAATTTACGCAATCACACTCAATTCGCCACCAATCAAGCATCAAATTTAAATTCTAACATCACAACAGCGATCAGCACGAAATTCGAGCAACCTAGGGGCTAAAAATAAATATTTCCATTTTTTAATAATATTTAATTAATTTTGGAATATTTTAATATTATTTTAATAATCCGAATTTCCAACCAATTAAATAATTCTAAATTAAAATCCAAATACGTCACATCACCATTAACTTTAATTAACCTCTTTTAAACTTAATTAAACCCAATTAAGCTTAATCCAATTTCCTTAATCAAACTTACATTAAAATAATCTAATCTAACCACCTAAACACACTTAACTCAAATTAAACACACTTAGGGCATAATTAACTGGCTAATCAAGGATTAGTGAGGTAACTCACCCGATTAATGCGCCGGACGGACCAAAACGACGAGCGCGACGCCGGGATCGATAAACTCCAAAGGCGGGCTCGCGTCCGGGGCCGGGAAGTCGGCCAAATCGGGCCACGAAGTGGCTGGAAACCCATTTTTTTTTTGGTCTGTTGGGTTCGGCCGAGGGGTGCGGCATGGCGCGGCTCGGCGGCGGCTTGGGCATGGGGACGGCGAGGGACGGCGGCGGTGGCACGGCGGGCGGCTGGGTGCGGCGGCGACATGCGGGCGAGGCGGCGAAGGGCAGCGTCAACGGGGGAAACGGCGCGGAGGTGCGCGCGCGGGCGTCGCACGGGGGCGGCTGCTCCGGCAGCGTGCGGCGGCGAGGCGGAGCGGTTGGGCTGGGCGGCGCGGATGGCGACGGCGCGGGCGGCTGGGCGCGCGGCGGCCATGGCCGTTCGGCCGAGCTTCCCCCTTCTCCCTTCTCTCTCCTCTCTCTCTCCTCAAGGTTGAAGAAGACTCCCTCTCTCTCCTCCTTTTTCCTTTTTCTTTTTCTTTTTCTTTTCTTTCTTTCTTTCTTTCTTTCTTTCTTTCTTTCTTCCAAAGGGGGCCCACTGCATGACCTCACCATGACATCACATTCCACTATCTCCCTCAACTTCTCCAATAGGTTCAATTAATCTTTCCACCGGGGTCCAAATTTTGCACAACTCAATTCCTTCAATTCTTCTTTCAATTAAGTCCAATTGAAGTCCATAAAAATTAATCCAATGTCACTACACTTTAATTCTCATCTTGGCTTATCTATAGGACCAATTTAAATCCCAAAAGTACAACCAAAGGCGAACCTTATAATTTCTCTTGATTTAATTCAAATTGACTCCCAAAAATCAATTGATGTCTCACTTATCAAATTGATTATTTTCTTTATCCAAAAATCCCTCATATTCCTCAATTTCACAACCCCGGCTTCAAGCGACGAACACGGCCCTAATTGTCCGGTCGAAATTAGGGCCCAAAAATCGGGATGTCACAAATATAAGTTTTTATTTTTTATGTTTTTAAAATTGAAAACAAAAATAATGATTTTTTTAAAATATATTTTTGCACTAAGATGTATATATAAAAGAGATATATTAACAAATTCAATGACTTTTTTTTAAAATATATTTTTGCACTGAGATATATATATATAAGAGATATATTAAAAAATTCAATGACTTTTTTTTTTTTTAAATATATTTTTGCACTAAGATGTATATATACAAGAGATATATATTAACAAAAAGAAAGAGAAATTTAATTATAATAAACATGATTACATATGCATCGAAGAAAGAAATAGGTTTTCATTGAAAATTACAAACATCCTTAAGTATTTACTAAACTCATTACTATTTGATCACGTAAACGCGTAATGTCATAAAATAAATTGTCATTTGAAGTACCGGCCCCCTCATTTCTATTATCAAGGTCAACCAAATATCCATAATTGGGATCCAAATCTGCTCTTGCAAAATGTCTATCATTGGTGGCGTTCCGTCGTATATAATTATGCAAAGTCATTGCTGTTATGGCAATTTTTACTTGCTTTTCAAATGGAAAACTTGGCATATGCTTTAGAATCTTCCACTTTTTCTTCAACACATCAAAAACTCGCTCAATTTCCGATCGCAGCGAGGAATGAGCACGATTGAATACATCTTGATAGCTTATAGGGGCAAGACTTTGTTGAAATTCTGACAAATGATATCTAGCTTCTTTGTATGATCCCAAATAACCAGTCGAATTTGGATATCCAGCATCTACTAAATAATATTTACCTGCATAAATATAATATAAATTTGATCACATAAATCATATTTATATATATTAATGTACAAAAATCATTAATTAACAAACCTAAAGGAGGATGAGGAAATTACACATCATGTCTCCTTAAAACTTCATAGAAAATACGAGTATCATGAGCTTATCCCTTCCAACTAGACCAAACATAAATTAATTCCATGTTAAAATTACACATCGCTAAGACATTGAGTTGCTATACCTTTTCAACCAATAAAACGAATCTAATCTTTTAGAGGTATCACCACTACAATACGAGTGCCATCAATAGCTCCAATACAATACTAAAACAAAAACGCAAATATTATTATATAATCAAAATTTGCATTTAGTTCTTTCTTTCTAATGAATAATCAAAACATACCTTAAAATATGGATAAAATTTTCGATTATTTTTTATCTTCTCCAAAACATCCCTAAATTATCAATCAGCTAGTTGGATCAAATATTTTCTCATTTCACATACTTTGTCTAATACTAAGCTAAAGTACCTGCTTATAGTTTCCCTAGAGCGTTGAAAGCGCTCTTGTGTTAACTTGTTACCTATACCATGTCCTAAAATATGAAGAAATATTCCAAGCATTTCTCTAACATCAATATTTCTAGTTCCTTCAAGACCATAGCGTATTACTAAATCATGCATTAAATTGTGAAATACAATCTTATCAACTCTAAACATTTGATAACACCTTATCAGGTTAGCATCTTCGCCCATCAACTCTTCTAACAATGCATATCCTGTTTATGATGATGTCCTACAAATTTTTTGTGACTGTATATTGCTTGATAAGCGATTGTGGCTTGAGTAATTTCCACGAGTTGATTGAATTTCTCGTCCTCTTTTTCATGGATTTCTCTTTCAGGAGAATCGTCCATGTCTGTTTAAACTAACAAAACAGTAAGAAAAGTGATAAATAATCATCCATCAATGGAACAATTATTATCTATAATATATATGCAAATTCCACCAAATCGAAATAGCACAAACTGAATACACATGTCTCACATTAGAACATAATCAGAAGAAGATCGAAATAGCACAAACTGAATACACATGTCTCACATTAGAACATAATCAGAAGAAGAGTTCACAAGTAGTGCAAATTAGCAACCGAAAATAAGTCTTACATTACAACATAGATTAATATGAAAGAGCTTAAAGAAGTAACTAGCATCCTAGTGGCGACTATTATGCTCTTCCAATTTATACTTCAGCTACTCAACTTTTTCTTCATCTTCATCCAAGTTCATAAAAATCTACCTATTGTCTTTCTTTTCAATAAAATGAAAGAGTGTAAATAAGAACAACTTTCTATCTTGCTTAATTTCAAGTATGGCTTTCAATGTTTACACATTTTCTTTGTAAGGATCAAATTCCCTTGCAACCGATGTTACATTGCTCCTACTTTCAACAACTAAACAAAGTCTGTCGATTTGGGGATAAGAACGCTTCAAGTGCCATAAGTTGGCACAAAGGGACACTTAAGTGCCAAAAGTTAGAAAATGTACACTTAAGTGCCACATTTGAAAAAGAAAGGGACACTTAAGTGTTACTTCGGCCAAAATCCAATCAAAATGCCGACGTATGCAAATTCCGGCAAAATAAGTGCAAAACGACGCCGTTTTGCACGCCGACGTGGCCAAATAAGTGCAAAACGACGTCGTTTTTGCATTGACGTAGCAATGAATAAATGTAAAAATTAATTAAATTTAATTTAATTCTAAATTTACTTAAAATATTTAAAAATACAAATACAAATATTAAAAAATTCAAAAAACTTAAAAAATTAAAAAAATTAAAAATTAAAAAAATTTAAAAAAAAAAAAAAAACTAAAATTTTAGAAAAACTAAAAATTTAAAAAAATTTAAAAATTTTAAAAATTTAAAAAAATTTTAAAAAATTTAAAAATTTAAAAAATTTAAAAAATTTAAAAATTTTAAAAAATTTAAATAAATTTTTAATTTTAATTTTAATTTAATTAATTTTTATATTATTTTAATTTTTTGCATTGAATGGCAACTTTTTTTTTTTAATTTTTTTAGTTTTTTAATATTAAAATTTGTTATTTTAAAATGTTTTAAATAATTTTAATTTAATGAATTTTTATATTATTTTAATTTTTGCATTGACGTGGCAGCTTGTTTTTTAATTTTTTTAGTTTTTTTAATATTAAAATTTGTTATTTTAAATGTTTTACATAATTTTAATTTTAATTTTAATTTTAATTTAATTAATTTTTATATTATTTTTTTCCACGTCAACACTAAAACGACGCCGTTTTGCCTTTGCCTCGCCGGAAAATCGCCATGTCAGCGTTTTGGCCGGATTTTGGCTGGATTGGCACTCAAGTGTACCATTTTGCTCCGATTTTGGCACTTACGTGCACCTTTCGTAACTTTTGGCAGTTAAGTGTCCCTTTGTGCCAACTTATGGCACTCCGGGAGTCCGCGTGTCGTCGATTTGTGATGCTAACTTATCAGGTCTAGTCAATTTTTTCCTCTATTTCCTCGAGCTTGCTTCATTGAACTTTCTGCCGTTCTTTTATAGCTCTTACTTTGACTTGGTTGGGCATTTGTTTCACCTACATCACGCTTTAAAGTATCATCGGTAGATCTTACACAATCATCAATATCACCTTGTGCAGGATTCCAGGTAATACTTCTAGTAGCAACAGTACCGTGGAACATTTGATCCAACAAAACTTCCAAATCCGGATGTATGCCTTTCATTCGAAAAACTCTAAGCTTAGGATTGGCCTGTTATAACATAATATTTTTAGGAGTTGTTTATAAAACATGAACTTACAAATTAAAAAAAAAAAAAAAGTAACAAAATATTAGATAAACACTTGAATTTTTCTCTCCCACCATTCGTCACACGCGTCAATGGTTTTCTTCCTTGGATCCCATCCTAGTCTTGCTTCCCTTTGAACCAATTGCTTCCATTTTTTCCATTCTTCCTTTAAATTATCCCACTTACTCTTCATTTGATTTTTATTGTAACTTTTTCCTCTCAGCTCCTCAAACTTGTTAATTACATATGTGCATCCATCCCTTTTGTTGCTCGCAGGATGATTGCCTTTTTCAATTTGTTCAATGCATAATCGACAAAAAGTTTCTACATCTTCAGGGCTCCAATATGTCTTTTCCTTTGATGAACTCGCCATCTTTCAATAAAATGAATACAAACATATTTGAAAAATGAAAAGAGATAATGTTAACTATGAACACAAAGCAAAGGACATTACAAATAAATTAAAATGCAATTCATATGAACCCATGAAAGAGCACACCAAACTGGGTAAGTAAGGAAAAAGAACAGAAACATAAGAAATAGAAGTGAAAGAACCTGGGTTCAAGGTGGGACAATTGACACCTTTTGAGTGAAGAGAGAGGCGAGCACTTCGGTTGTGAGCGAAGACAGAGGCGAGCACCTGAATTCTGAGCCAAAAGAGAAGTGAAGAAGAAATAATATGAACAAGTCACAAGACTTTTAAAAAGCTGAAATAGGTACTAGACCTAAAAAAAAAAAAAAAAAAAAAAAAAGTCAGAAGCATTATCATTTTAACATTGACTTTTGAACTTTGTGAATCAACTTGAAACAAGGCAATAATCCATTGTTGACTTTTCCAAATCTCAGCTTCACGGCATTGTTAATGAATGACCAGGTCGAAAAGCCAAATGGAGCCCTCAAGTTTATTTGCTTTGTTTGGCATCTAGGGGAACAAACACAGATATGACACTTCTTAACTTACCAAAGACCAACCTAGCACATTGGACAAGAACTTATCATTTCTTGCTCATCACCCTAATGGAAAGTCCAATCAGTCTATTATTTGCAAGTTGCACGATAGACCGGCCCACAACTGATGATTACCTAGTGTCATACCAGCTACTATGTTCATTGGCATCAAGACCAGAATCATAGATTCTTATGTATGCATTAGAATGTAAAGGAGGAGAGAGGGAGAAAGAGGTGCACTAGTCCTCAGCCTTGCCATATTAACACTAGACTTGGCTCATTTTACTTGGAAAACACTTTCCTCTTTCCTAGCATGGAGCTTCATTTTCTGTCTTTCATGCTGCCGAGATTTCACTGACAACTTTTCAGGTTGACCACCAAGTGGCAAACACCAAAAATCAATGAAAACATTTCCAAAAAAAAAATATTTTCAATGCAACAAACACACCCTAAATCAAATCATATCTTCTCTAAAAGAATATATCTGATGGTTGTGTACATAAGTCTAGCACAACATATTTTCCTTGTGGAAAACTAAAAATTTATTTTTGAAATATAGCCATCTCCTTCATGCCTGATCTCATACATGAGAGCGGTCACCCCATTTCCCCAAATAAAAGGTGGTTTAGTTAAGCACTTAAATCAGGTCAAATTTTGCTCAATTTGCATCTAAATCGTCAAAATAAAAATTAACAATAACTCTTTGCAATTAGAGCTACTTGATTCTGATCCACCAAAAACCAAGGCTGCTTAAATTGTAGTCATCCCATTCGTATGTCTCAATTCGCTTCCAGAGAATCCTCGGATCAAAGCAAGTAGATAGCAATCGTGTGGCGGAACTCGCCACCGCCCATTAGAACACAGACCTCTAGATTTTGGACATTTCCACTGAGTTCAAAATCTCTCGATTCTGAAATCGAATCGAATCGATTCTTTACCTGGTGTTGATCCCTAAAGTTCCCCATCCTGAGAGGCTTGACCAGTTCCGACCCATCAGCTTGTGCAACTTTGCATATAAGATTATCTCCAAGGTATTGGCCAATCGTCTCAAACATTGGCTCCCTTCTCTGATCTCTCCTGAGCAAGCAGCTTTTGTTAGTGGACGTCAAATACAAGATAATATCATGATCGTACAAGAAATGATCCATCAGATAAAGATACATCCATCGCAACGTAAATATAGAGCAATCATTAAAACAGACATGCAGAAGGCCTATGATCGGGTGGAGTGGGACTTCTTGCAGGACTATTTACTAAAATTGGGCTTTCATCATGATTTTGTGCGATGGATAATGCAATGTGTAGCTACGGTGACCTATAGTGTCAAGCTGAATGGGGAACAGCTTCCATTTTTTCAACCCTCGCGCGGGCTGCGACAAGGTGATCCCCTTTCACCTTATATTTTTATCCTCCTAGCGAATGCGCTGTCCTGCCAAATAACTGAAGCTGTTTCTATGGGTTATCTTAAAGGCATCAGGATCAATCGAAGGTGCCCCACTCTATCTCACCTCTTCTTTGCAGATGATGCTATATTTTTCTTAGAGGCGAGCATTACGGAGTTTCAGAATTTTAGCAACATCTTAAACCAATACCGTTGGGCCACGGGACAAGCTATTAACCGTAATAAATCAGGCATCCTCCTAGAAAAACACTGCCCTACGCATCTACAGGCTCTCTTATCGCAGGAAATACATATTCCTATCATCAATAGATGCGGCAAGTACCTGGGGATTCCGTCGGAGTGGGGCCGATCCAAGCGGGAGATGTTCTCATGGCTGGTTGGAAGAGTCCATTCCAAGCTGCAGGGTTGAAAAGAGAAACTTTTATCAAAGGGAGGTAAAGAGACTTTACTTAAAGCAATTATTCAAGCAATCCCTATCTATGCCATGTATATGTTTAAGATTCCAGTTTCAATATGTCAAGCGGTGGAGAGAAGCATCGCTAGATTCTGGTGGAAAAATGAATGGACACGAGCTGGGGTTCATTGGCTAGAATGGTCCAAAATGAAAATGAGCAAACATGAGGGTGGCCTAGGATTCCGAGACCTTATTCAATTTAATACAGGCATGCTTGGTAAACAAGCATGGCGGCTATGGCGGAATCCTGAATCTCTGTGGGCCAGGTTTTTTAAGGGGATTTACTTCCCCTCAGTGGACTTTCGATATGCTGCCAGGGGTTCAAGACCGTCGTGGGGCTGGCAAAGTATTCTGTTGGGAAGGGATTTCATTCTACCTAATGTGAGCTGGTCTGTGGGTGATGGTAGACAGATCCGAGTAAGAGAGGATAGATGGTTACCTCGTGGAATTTTAGGGGGTCCTGCCAATCGCCACAATCTTGTTTTGGTGGCTGAGCTCCCGGATTTCAACCAAAACAAATGGAATGAAGATGCTCTCCATCGGTTGTTTGATGACACGATCACCGCAGAAATCCTCGCCATCCCTGTCAGTCCACAGCATTCAACTGATACGTTAGTATGGACAGCCTCGGGGAATGGCCTATATTCAGTAAAGTCAGGGTATCACACACTACAACAGACGGTAGCTCCACAGCGAATTCTACCAGCCTCTTCATCCCACCACACCCCTAAAGTTCTATGGCGCAAAATATGGAAAATGCAAGTAGAGCCTAAGATAAGGATCTTCTTATGGGCGGCATGCCATAATGCTCTTCCATCTAGAGCAAATCGTTTAGGCGTCACATCCCGGACGACCCCTCCCGCCAAATGTGTCAAGATCATCCCCCGAAACCCCGGAGCACCTTTTCCTACACTTTGTTCCAGCACCAAATTGATCTGGTCTCATCCCTCCATCAACCTCATACCACAGCCTAACCCACCTAATCACCGCAATCGCCTAGACGACCGGATAATGACTCGATTGAAAATCCCAACTCCCCAAAGCTGGAAGTGATAGCCTACCTCCTCGGAATGTCCGGCGTCAACGAAACTCCCTCATTTTCCGCCGTAGCCCTTGAATATGAATCAAGCGGTTGAAGCCGCCCTGTCCCAAAGACCGGATGCTCCTATTTTATTGTTTGAACCTTGAGACGGGGAAAAAGAGCGTCGGTCGGGCCAATGCTGGCGGCCCCCGATCTGGGGTAATTAAATGTAATGTAGATGCCTCTTACCGACAGGTAACATCGAAGGATCCATGGCCACGGTTTGCGAGACTACCGAGGTATGCTCTTCGATGTATACTCCCGCAGCTTCCCGCGGCGTCGCTCCGGAAGCCGAGATCGAGCCTTGACGCTAGCTCGCATCATCTTGTGGCAAAGGATCTTCGCCGGACCCGCTGGTGGTTGAGTCGGACTGCAGTTTGGTGGTAGATTTCTTAGCCGAGAAAGAGTTGCCTCCATGGAGACTCGAGCCCTCGTCGCGAAGGCTGCGGCGCTTTTGGCATCTTTCCAAACCCTAGCACTCCATCACCGCAAGAGAGAAGCGAATGGAGTAGCTAACCGGGCAGCCAAGGCCCATGGGCGAGACTCTTCGGCCCATCTCGTGGACTTCCCTCTCCCTTTTCCATTTCGTTCCCTTTTGTACCTAGATGCTGTACATGCTGGTTGTCCGCAACCTTCTTAAGTTTTTATATATATATATATCCTCTTTCGACCAAAAAAAAAAAAAAAATCTCTCGATTCTAGTACCCACATTCTGAATTTGCCCATTTTGCTAGCAGATAAGCCATTTACAATGAAAACCTATAATAACTTTTAGATGCAAGGACGAATTGGGAAACATTCTCCAGATTTCTTCATCAGAGAATGGCCGTCTTGCCAAAGAAACTAAACACAATCCACTCATCTCAAAAAACCACAGCATGAAAAAGAAAGAATCCACAATGCCGCACATCCCAACTTTAGATCTCAGACTCACCAAATTGAAGAGACAAAGAGAGAAAGAAGGGGCACTCACCGTCACTAGCAGGCGCGGGAGTCAAGCCGTGGGACTAGGCCTGGGCAATGGCAAGCAACGCAATGAAGATGACGAGGGCCTAGGTGGAGACAATAAGCTTCGGTGACCAAATAGATGAGCCTCGGTGACCGATCGGAGAGGCAGGTTTCAACGATTGGAGAGGCAAGCTTCGACAAACAACTGGAGATGCAAGCTTTGACGACTGGAGGGGTAAGTTTTGAAGTGGCAACAATGAGATCTGAAGAAGAGTCGAGAAGAGCAAAGCAAAAGGGAAGGGAAGCGGCTTGTGTCGCATATTTGCTTGGAAAAGAAAAGTAGAAGGTTAGGGTTTTTATTTTAAAATGGCCAAACTTGGAATTTTAATAAAATTTTTAGGGTAAAAAAGGAATAACGATTTTTTTTTTTTAAGGTTAATTGTAGCTTACCGAGAATGCTAAAAAGCCCTTGGCTGCCTTGGGCTTATAGCCTCCAAAAGGCTGGCATTTGTGTAATGGGCATTCAAAATTTTTTGCCAAACACTACATATTTGGCCCAAAGGCCTTTAGCCCCCCAAAGATCCTTGGCAAAGTGGTTCCCAGACGGAGCCTTAATGGACTGACCTGTCGGATGAGTTTTGTGAATTTTAGTCCGATTGTATACAATCGAATGCAAATTTGAGCGATTTAGCTTGAACGGATTGATTTGTGATACTCTAGTTATCCAATTTCACCCTCAATTTCACAATTTGACTTGACATTTTTGTCAATTTGATTGAATGAAATTAGGTTCAAATTGGCAAAATTGATTTGGCCTAGTATAAATTATAATTGACTTATTGTGGGCGAAATGCCTTAAAGATACCCTAATTGCATGAATCTCTTTGAAATTTGACATGGCCATAGCCAATTCTGTCCCAATTGATTCAATTTAGCCAAATAGGGGCTTGGTTCAATTGACCTGGCTCTTGTGCTTAATTTCCAAAATGGATTTGAAATTTCAATTACCCATAGTCCTAAGATCAAATGTCATGAAGGACTCAAGTTTCAAAAACTGAATAGAAGAATGAATTTTGGATTTTTTATTTATTAAAAGCCCGAGTCTTCAATTTAGTTGAAAATGATGACTCCTAATCATTTTTCAAAAAAATTAGTAATTGAAATTGAAACTATTTAAGAGAACAAAGCTATTATGAAGTTTTTATATTTTTTTTTGTGAAGAGTTGACCAAAAGTTGACCTGTCAATTATTTAAGCCTTAAAATTAATTGACGAGTCACACTTAGACTTTTTTTCTTTTTAATTTTGGAAATTGAAAGTACAAAAGTGAAATTAACTAATCTATGTCTTTTGATGCAAAATGCTAAATTTTGACCAACGGTGATTTTTCGATAAAACTTTGACAAAAGAGTTATTCTAAAGTCAACCTTTGACTTTTTGAAATCAAAGTGTACATGACATGGAGACAAACGGCTTATGCAAGAAAGAATGTTAAACGACTCTTTTTTTTTTTTTTTTTTGTTAAGAAATAGGTTTTGTCGTGATTAGGAATCCAAATTTCAAGTTTTTACCTTTAAATGATTGATTAGCTAAAAAATGACATATTGTTAAAGTAAAGAATAGACCTTTTCTACCATTGCTAATGGTGTATATATAATTTGATTCATGACTGCACATAGACTTTAGGATTAAACATACAAACCTCTCATAGAGAAAAAGGAACCAATCTTGGGCACCAGGGTGGACTGATGTAATCATATCGTTGTACTTTGAATATATAGCTTGTACCGACCAATGGCTTAAGTCTAGGCTCGAGACGTTTCTACCACATTAGCACTAGATCTTGACAAGTACCTAACCGACCTCTGAATAGGCTAGTGGTGACTTCTACATAGATGTGCATTACGAAATCACAAGTTGTAATAGACGTTAGATTGGCAGAATGCAAATAAGGTACACACCTTCTTTATATGTAGGGGAGAAGCGCTATTATGTTGCACATCGAGCTTCTTGAAGCTTACTAATAGGTCATTTTGAGATAGACATTGACTTTGTGAGACACGGTTACATTAAGCAAGCTATTGGATTTATATTGGTACTATTAAGAAAATTATGGCAACCAAGTTGTGATTGATATGGGTTTGTTAGTGGGAGTTTGGCATGTACAAGATTAGAATTGGCAGTTTGTAAATAATGCCCACTTGGAGAAAGAGAAGTAGTAGAGGCAGTTACACAATCTTGAGATGGGGGTATCACAATCTAATATGTGGCACAGGTGGTTGGCATAAACATCGCAAAAGTGTTCAGCATGATGCGGTTAAAAGTTCAAGAAAATTGCGAAAACATTTATTTTTAGGTGAAATGTCGCTTCTAAAACGTAAAAGTGATGGCGATAGCGGTCGGACAAGTCCCGGAAGTGGATTAGCATAGTGGAGAGGCGGCCGGCATTATGCCAAACCTAAGATGGCACTAGTCCATGGAAACGGCCAAAACGCGTGGCGCCCATCCAAGACTTGAGGTCGACCGTCAGACTTGGGAAATGAGTCCTAGAATGTGAGGGATACGGTCGAGGCTCATAATTATAGAAAGAAGATCTTAGGAGAGAAGAAGAGCACACACACTAGACCGAATCCTGAGAAAATCAAGAGATTTTAATTATTTCGCTATTTCATTCCTTTATTTACTAAACTTTCGCAAGATCTTCTCATGTCAAAAATAAAGAATACAAGTTATAACATTTTTTATCCATAAAAAAAGAAATAGCACATTTTCGTCTAAAACGATTTGCAAATTATATGATTATTATTGGAAAACATTAAAAAAAAAAAAAAAAAAAAAGTCATCAGCCTATGATCAGCTGACTCTATCCATGGAAATGAAAAGAAAAAGGTAACTGGAATGATTGAATTGAATAGAATAATATTATTTTATGGGATAGTTGTTTGGAAAGTCTTAAAATTTATTGTAAAAGTATAAAAAAATTCTAAAATTTTCAAAAACTGTAATTAAGTCATAAAACTTATCACGAAAGTACAATTAAGTTCTAAAATTTTCAAAAAAAATATAATCAAATCATAAAAATTATCATATTAGTCTAATCAAATCCTTCCGTTGATTAATTTTTTTTTAAAATTTTAAGACTTAGTTGTACTTTTATGACAAGTTTTAAAATTTGATTATACTTTTCTAAAAAGTTTTAGAATTTCATGTGCACTTATCCTTTATTTTAATTAGAAGAAATTCTCTTCCCCTTTGTTTTTAGACTCTTCTTTCATCTTCAAGCAAAAAAAAAAAAAAAGAGACGTACAGAAGAACACACTACATACATAGATGCCATATATGTAATGCACAGCCGCTTTGCACCCTTTTTTACTCCCAGGGAAGTTGGAGAGGCTTCTCGCCTTCTAGTTCTGATAAATCATGAAAGAGCATGGAATTCGCGTATGAAACGGAGATACTTAGCTATTCAACTTTTCATAACATTTTTACCTATATGGGGGCGATGATTTTACCAATGTTCATCCGAATTGAATTATGTCAACTTTTAGAGTTGGTGTAGTGGTTGGAGTGTCCATCCATATATGTCCGGTATTGTTGCGACTTTCTTGTTCTTTCTTTTCAGGAGCTCTGCATTAAATGCAGCACGTGAGGCTCCACTTGTTCTTTCCTTTCGTCGGCCCACAACAGGAGAAAATAGCGAAGGAAGGAAACAAAAGAAGTTTATGAAAGAGTAGAGGTGTGCAACTGGACGGATATACCCGGAAATTGGATTGGTCCACCTGAAAAATATGGTCGGGAATCGGTTCTCGTTGAAATCGATCCGAGAATCAGTTCCCAAAATTCAAAATCGGTTTAAACTAATCCGAGAACTGGTTCCCGGGTGGGTCCGGGAACTGGTTCTGAGTAATTACCCACCCGGGAACCAGTTCTCGAACCGATTTTGGAACCGGTTTTGTAAGTAGAAGTTTAAAACTCTATTTTTTACCTTGATTTCTACTCTTACTCCCGCAATCATACAGCATTTTTCCTCTTAGCTCTCTTAGACACATATGGCACTCTTCCTTCATCGTCCCTCTTCCTCACTTTCTTCCCTCCCTCTCGCACCGTACGATGGACAAATGATGTTCCTTGCCGCCAAATTCTTGTGTACCACGTGGATTGACTCGCCCAACTTCTCTTTTGTAGGAGGAGGATGCTTGCATAAATGAACAATTTCATGTAATCTACTTCTAGGATTTTGCAGCCTACACTCCTAAGCATAGTCCCACAATTGTCCATATTCACCGCTGTACTAACCAATGAGTATCTTCATCACATTTTACTTCGATCTTTTACATTGATTCATGGATATATTGATGCCTACTTGTTCCTTCACCAGCATCCTAAACTAAGTAGTATTCATCTGAGGCATTAGTTTAATCAATTCAAAGAAGTGCTTCGACAACCATGCACTTGTTATCCTTTTATTCTCAAAATTAATGGAACAAGTATGTTCCTCTTGGTAAGCTCTAATATGGAAAGATCTACTTCTCCTAACAAATGCGCCATAAATCTTCCATGGACAATTTTGTTGCGGACACCTAGCTCTTACAAACGTCTTAGTGTTTCTAATGAAGTCAATGTTCCTTTATTCAGCAATGGAGTTCTTCAATATAGCTTCTCTAAATTGCTTCGCATCATGAAATTTTATGCCTACCGACAAAGTAGAAGAGGCAACGAATGAATCATAAGAAGGAAACTTACTTTTCCTTTTCCTTCTATGCACAAGTCCTTCATCTTCTTCAAGCTCATCCTGGAAAGTAGCATTCTCGACGCTTTCTTCATAGTTAGTCTCCTCGCCAACAGCACCAGCATTTACGGGGCCTTCAGGTCTGTTTGGAATATTCATCAGCTACTTGCAAAGCTGCAAACTTAGCTGTCAAAAAATCCCTTCACTGTATTCTTGATTGTACAAGTTGTACAAGCTCCTCGTCGTCGTCGTCACTTATAAAATTTTCAGCAAGCAACCCTTCATCATCATCATCATCAGTTGATTCAACTACTTCTCAATCTAATCCAGAGATTGTGACATCATCTATGTCACAATCACTTTGGTGAACTACATCTATGCTCCTCTCATGTCCATCATATATCTATCCTGCCCTCCTTCGACCCTAACGTCAATACTATCTTGAATACCATCTCTTTCTTGTCCTACTTCGGTGCTCTCTATCATCATCATCTTCATCCTCACTTTCACTATTGTACTCAACATATATTTTTACCTCTTCACCATGAAGTTAATGATATAGAACATCCCTAAGACCATTATCATCTTCTAAGCATCTCAAACCATCACTTAAGTCTTTCCCAGGAATACAATACAGCAACTTCTGAACTTTACAAGGCAAATAAGTATTTATATCCCTAAGAAATCCTATATAAGATGCCTTCTTTATATCCACAAAGATGGTGCCGTCATTTCCACCCTCATATTCCCACTCATCCTCCCCAATCACAAATTCCCCATCGTAGCAAACTATGACAGCAACATAATCCTTGTCATGAGCCATTACTGCACCAAGAGTAAGAAAAAGAATCATTAGTTTTTGAGACCACTAGACAATTGCACATGAGAGTCCCCCTACTCTCATGGACTTTAGTAAATAGAGGTCCCCACATGACAACCAAAAAAGAGGTCGGCACTTTAATTATTTGCCTTCCCTTCCCTTAAATTATTAACCAAAAACAGAGGTCCCCACAACAAGCACAAGTCTCCCACAACAATCACGGCCCAAGCAATTTTGTCTACTGAACTAAACTTACGATGTTGGAGAATGTACATCAACTTAATCAAATCAAAGTATACTCTGACATCAACTTAATCAAATCACAGCCGCTGACTCCTACAAATTCCTTTAGAAGTTTAAACTAAAATTAGAACAACTAAACTTGGAAGCATTCTAAAGCTAAAGAAAAACAAAGAGAAAATGAAGCACAGACAGATCACTTCAAAGTCTTAGACTATCCTAACCCATAACAAATTTGGACAAGCAGGCAATACCTTTCTCAAAGAAGACTGACGCAAGCTACAGAGCTAATTCCAGGAAATAGCTTCACCAAAACATGCTTCAATACCCTTTCAAGTTCTTATTCTTCCCGCTTGAAACTTTTTCTTAGTTTGTAACTTTACCAATAAAATTCTAGCTACAGTTGTTATGTTCTCTTTTTCATCTTTCTGTCATCATTCAGGATTTTGGATTGATAAACATACCCTATACAGCCTTACAAGCAAGGTGATTCAAGGACTTAATTTTCTTCTCGGAGATACATTAGTCACCTGTTTTATTAGGATGCACTTAAGGAGATGTACAGCTAGTGACTCAACAATCAAAGCATACTCTAACATTGGCTTGAAAAAATTCACGAAAATAATGAGAAATCTAGTCTCTTCATGTGATGTTAGCAAGTTTCAGTTGAAGTGTAGCAGCAGAAATTCCATTCCATCGGAGCCGTAATTAAATAATCGAGCCCTAATAAAATAATCGAGCGAGCCCTAATGAAATAATCAAGCGAGTCCTAATGAAATAATCGAGCCCTAATTTCATCACAGGAGAGGGGGAGAAGGGGCTGAACTTGGACGAGTGACGATGGTGAGCGGTGACGACGACCAACGATGGTGAGCGATGAGCGGCGACGGCAACCAACAACGACGACTGACAACGGCAACCGATGACCAGCTCTGGGCATGAACGGCAACGGAGAGAAGGGCCTGAGATCTAGTGTGAATGCGAATAGGGAGGAACGGCAACGGCCAGATGTGCTTAAGCCACAATGACCTCAACGACGTCATTTAAGTCAGAACACTTAATGTGGATGGATGACATCATTTTTGTCCTCCACGTTGGCGCTTTTTTTTTTTTTTTTTTTTTTTAACATTTGCCACATCAGTAAAAGAAGTCGTCGGAAATCGCCGGGAAATGCCACGTATGCAATTTGGTTGGATTTTGGCCGGATTGACATTCAAGTGATCCATTTTGCTCCGATTTTGACACTTAAGTGTACCTTTCGTAAGTCATAGCACTTAAGTGTTCCTTTGTGCAAAGTTATGGCACTCCAGGGGTCCGCACGTCGCCAATCTTTTGTGTAAAGCCCAGGCCAATCACTAACCTACAACACTCAAATGTGTTCACTTGAATCGCGGCTAATGAATTGCCGCCCACGTTGGTCGGGAATGTCGACAAATGATCAAGAAATCCATGTCGGGGTCTCCATGGAGAAGCTTATCAATTTGGCCATCCACTTTGGCGTGGATGAACTCAACTCCAGGGTCATTGCACTCCATGAAACAACCATCATCCTCAACATATCTCCGTGCCATAAAATAAAAATTAATTTAAGATAGACCCACCGACCAATAGAGCTATTAAACGGGTGGGTCGGGTCGAGTTTGGATCGGGTCATTAATGGGTCGACCCAAATTGACCCATTAACCTATGTATGACCCATTTATATCGATGTAAATTTTTCGACCCATACCCGACCTATACCCGACCCGACCCATATTAATAAAATATTTTCATATTTAACCAAATTTAGGAGAACTTATTCTTAAATTTTTTTTAAAGATTATACTACTAAAAACCTTCAAAGCAATACAAATCCAATCAACAATTTTTCAACTTTTTATAATTTTTCAAAAAAATTATTTCTTATATATATATTTAAAAACTAAAATAGTTTTATAAATTGGACAATTTTTATAATTTTTAAAATAATTATTTTTAAAATCGAATTTTAATTATTTATATTTTTTATTAAAAATCTAATTTTAATTATGTTTATTTTTAAAAAATTAAATTTTTAATTATTTTTATTTTTATTTTTTAAATATAATTTTTAATTTTTAATTTTCTTTTTCTTTTTTCTTTTTTGTTCTTCTTCTTTGGCCAGCCACCGGCCACGACGATAGCTGGCGGCCGGCCACAGGCGAGCCTCGAGCTCGCTCGACTCGTTGACGCCGGCGAGCTGACGGCTCACCAAATCCGACAAGCTTGAGCTCGCCCCTCGCCGGATCTGGCGAGGCTCAAGCCTCACCCGACGCTAGTGAGTTCGAGTCTCGCCGGATCGGCGAGGCCAGCGAGCTCGAGCTTGCTCGACACCGGCGAGCCTTAGATGCACATACAAAAGACCTCCAGTTATATTGGTTTCCTTTGCTCATACAAATAGAAAATGTCATTCTCTCTTTGATTAGATAAAGACGCCGGAGTTTAGTCTTAACTCAAAGCATGGAAATATGTAATTTAGAAGGAAAATAGATGCTGGGAAGATTTGAACTTATATGAAATTTTGTGATATCACCATCAATTATATTAAAAATTTAAGTTATTAAATGAGTGTATAATTTATTATCTAAATATTTCGACAGATTAATGTCTATCGGACCACATTTTCAGCTCATTTCCATCTGGCAGTTTCTGATTTGGTGGTTTTCTTGAGATTTTTTCCCCAAGTCGCGATCCCCAACCTCCCCACAAGCCAATGTCTGGACGCCATGCCTAGCAACGAAAGCCGTTGGACAGCTCCAAATGGGACCTCCATGCGCTGAAACCTCAGAATAATTGCCGTACCCGTGACCACAAGCGTCTCGTCATCATTAACGCTCGTTGTCTATTCTCGTATTGACTTCTGCGACTTTGTGACATTTTCAACAAACGGGGATACGTGATTCGCGTTTCCGAGATATTTTTGCACGGTTTTATTACCCGTGTAAATAGAGGAAGGGGTTGGGCCCGAACAAATCCTTAAAAGACTTAAGAAGAAAACAGATAGGAGATTCACTTGAGAGTGAAAGATCCCGCATTGCCCTCCATATTTCCTCTCTATTGTAAAAATAAAGATATACAAGAAATTTGAGAGTCTCATGATGAGGAAAATAGACTCCGCATTTTTGCATACTTCGGCTACTGCCAAGTAGGTTGATATAGTAGTTATTTGCGCCTGGGGTGAGTGAGGATGGATGGAAATCCCACTACAGAGCTAGCGCGTCTTGTAGCACTACATAGAACCGCGGGCTAGCTTTGTTCTCGTATTGACTTATGCAACTTCGTGAAATTTCCAAGAAACAGTGAAGCGTGACTCACGTTTCCAAGATATTTTTACACGGTTTTATTACCCGTGTAAATAGAGGCAAGGGTTGGAGCGCTCTATAAAACCACCACTCCACTGGAGAACTCGTGCAATACCAAATTCACCATCCTCGTTTCTACAAATATCTTGAGAGGAAATCCAAGCATGAAGGTGGAAATACAGTGGAAGAAGCTGGTCAAGCCGTCAGTGCCGACACCGAGCGACCAGCGAAAATGGAAGCTAACATCAATAGATGAGCTTCAGATGCCAAATTATGTGGGCGTTATCTTCTACTATAGAGATGATGCCGGGAACCCCGGAGTCGATATCTCTCAAAGGCTTCACCAGATGGAGGAGTCACTTTCCAAAACTCTAACCCTCTTTTATCCTATGGCAGGGAGATATATCAAGGATGACGACGGTTGTTTTATCGACTGTAACGACCTTGGAGTGGAGTTCGTCCATGCCAAAGTGGATGGCCAGATTGATCAGCTTCTCCATAGAGACCCCAACATGGATTTGCTCGAATATTTGTCGCAATTCCCGAACAACCTAGTAGGCAATCCACTCGTGGTGATTCAAGTGACTACGTTCGAGTGCGGCGGAATAGCAATTGGCATGCGCTCTACACACAAAATCAGCGACGTGTACACCATGGCCATATTCGTTAATTCGTGGGCCACCGCTTGCCGAGGTAACGTAGATGTTACAATCTGTCCAAGTTTCGAGTTGTCGTCTGTATTCCCAATGACAGTGTCGGCCGTTGCGAATTGGCCTCCGCCACGGATTATTGGCAGCAAGGAATTCACGGTGTCTAGGTTCAGGTTCAGCGGTGATGCTGTATCGAAGCTGAGAGCCCTAGCTAGGGATGATGCAAAGGATTCAATGGCCAACAACTTCCAGCCTTCGAGGGTGGAGGTTGTTTCGGCACTAATAAGTAAGGCTCTCGTCAAGATTGATCGATGTAGACATGGCGAAGAAAGACCTTTCGTAGTTTATATGACGTTTAACTTGCGCGATAAAGTCAAACTAAAGATACCCGCAAATTCTTGTGGCAATTTCTACGGCATGATTTCTGGGCGCTCCGATGAACCCGCAGCCAGCAAAAGGAATCCGGAGTTCAATGAGATGGTGAATATAATCCACAATATGATCTCGGACGCTAAAACGAAATATGCAACAATAGTAAACAAGCAGGAGTTCTGCTCGACGGTGGGGAATTCTATAGCCGAATTTGTCAAAGTCGCGTCCTCAAGCGAAGTGTTTACGATTCCTTTTAGTAGCTGGTGCCGTTTCGGGCTATATGAGATCGACTTCGGGTGGGGAAGGCCGGTTCTCGTCAGCAACATATCACTGAATCTCAGATCGGTCTTTCTTATCGACGATGAAGAGGGCAAAGGAATTGATGCATGGACAACCACCACTGGAGATGAGATGATTCTTCTTAAACAAGATCCGGATATTCTGGCATTCACTTCCTAGTTGGGGGTGGAGAGGTTGCACGAATATGTGATCTGCGAAGTCATCGTATCTTTACTATAATGTAGACCGGGAAAATGAAAATGGACTTGGTCTATAGTATATGTTACATCTGTTTCGTTTCTTTAAGAAGGATGGTTCTTGTGGACAATGTTAATCAACTTATTAAATACCTTAGAGAGAACTCCTCTATCGTGTTCAATTTCCTCAGGCTGCCACCCTCAATCCATTGTACTAGAGCGATCCGAGAAGAACAGTTAGGGTCATATTCCATCCTTTCTACAATACCCATAGGACTTGCTTGTTGTAAGTGCTAGCAGGACATGTATGGTTGTAATCTTTGCCACTAGATTGAAAGTTTCATCATTGTCCATATTGTACTACTGTGAGAACCCTTGTGTCACTAGACGAGCCTTATCTCTTTCGATTGTTTAAGAGTTGATGTGATGACATACGATGGTATGATAGTGGGTGGAAGTTCATTCATTTAATGTTTTGAGTGGATATATATAATAAATAAAGGAGTGGGACCCTCTAAAATTTTGTGAATGAATTGACACTTTAAATTTACTTTCTTAAAATGAATGGTGTATCAAAATATCAATTCATGATTCAGATTAACCCGGAATAATCAACTTACCAGACTGCCCTTGCCTTTGGTGGAAAATCACATACCTACAAAAAAGTCAGATTCCTTCTCTCTTTTATTTTTATTATTTTTTTTTTTCCATCAAAAGAAAATTGTGTTCATCTCTCAAAGGACACATGAGAAGTAATAAAATTTATGACAAAGAAATTGAAGGAGAGCAAAGCCTAGAAAACTACAAAACAAAGCCAAATCTAGAAATGAGGAGGATTAAGAGAACACCAATAAAGTTAAGCACATAATCAATGGTGGATCACTGGATCTCATATCATTATTAATGATAAACACACATCGAAAATTCATCCTCCAATAATTATGACGTTACTAGTTAGCAGTGCGAGTCTAAATTTGACTTTCTTTACATCATCTTTTTACGGAGACAACCAAAACAAGTTGAGCAAACAAACATACATCTAACATGTGGAAGAGCAAACCATTTGGTTTGGCGAGATGACCATTGAAGCTAGAGGACCTATACTTGAATAGAGCACGGGGATATCGAGTTCCAAAATAATAATAATAATAATAATAATAATTTGAAGATAGCTCTTAAACGTATAATTAGATTGGGAGAGCTCAAATTAGATCTAGAACAAAATCAACAAGAGAGTTAAGGGAGGGTGAGACTAGCTCAAATCATTTCCTATGGCTAAAGGTTGAAGAAGATGAGCGAAGGAGGAAAGGAAAGGGAGAGAGGGAGAACAGAAGACTTTTCATCTCCCTATCCAAAATGGCTTTTTATGCATTGCCCTCCTTCCAATCCTCGTCCTTTGCGTCACTTATCGGCTACTTCGTTGTCTGCGGGCCACTTACTTGGATGTCGCCTGCCTCGGAGGTCATAAGTTTGTGGACAAACGAGGTGGGAAATGATAAGTCCGAGCTCGTGTGACCTCCCTATTCGAGGTACCCAGCTCCATACAGATAGACACATACAGCGGTCACAGCCAAGGTCAACCAAAGATGATAGCTCCGGCAACTAGAGGAGTGTGGTCGAGGACTAGTAGTGGTTGTGACGAGCTGGCGATGGCACAATAGGGTCTGCTATCGTCAGGTATGCATTATTCAAGGTTGCTGGAATAAGAAGGGAGAGGGAAGAGAAATAGGAAGAAAAGGTGAACAACGCAAATAAAAAGACTAGCAGAAATTTCAACCATGAATACTAGGGATAATCGGTTCCAAGGTGGGCTGGTTCCTAGTTTATGAATTTGGGAATCAGCCCCACCTAATTTTGGAACTAGATTGAATTAGATTGACCAACTGGTTCGGTTCCCGGGTGGGTCTGCGAACTGGTGGCATAGGAGGAAAGACAAGAGCCTCAAAATAAAGTAATCAAGCCGCACAAACAAGCAGACATGTAGAGGGTATCTTGGTCCTCCTAAGTGAGTGTAAAAGTCAGAGAGAGTTACGAAAATCACAAATATTAGATGCAGATTCACGGTAATTCTTACCCTACACTTTGTATGAAGAATGACCAAAAGTAGAGCATTGATTATTTACATTGATGAGACTTGGTTACGGTCGCGAACGGCCAAAACCAGAGCAAGAGACGGAGAAGAGTGTCGGGACTCGAGATGAGACCGCGAGTGGGACTAAGGGAGGCATCTAGTAAAGCGGGAGGTGACTCAAGCGAGAGGGACTCGAGGAGAGAGGCATGACTGACGAGAGAGAGTAAGCTAGAGGTGTCAGCGACAAGCATGATTGAGAGTGAAGACTAGACAATTAGGGTTTTTAGCATGAATGAGATTGAAGAATGGGCAATTAATAATTAGGGTTTTCAGTTTTGTAATAATAAGAATTAAAAAAATATATATCGGTCCAGGTGGTACAAATGATTCGGTCTACACCTGAAATTGACAATTGGATCGATTATTATTGGTTTCAAGGTTAAGAAACCAAGAATTGGATCAGATCTAATGGGAATTGCCCAAAACACGTCATAGTCCGATTCTTTTTCTCATCCTAATGAATACTCAATTCTTGAGGTGTTACTTACTCGTTAAACGAGACAAAATTTAAGATGTAAATTGGGATCCCTATCCATATTTATATGGGTGAATACCCAAAAAAACCCTCACCCTTCTCTCACTTAGCTCCTTATCACACACCTCTCTCTCTCTCCAACCTTGTGGCCATGGTCGTTCTCTGAAATTGCGTCCATGGCCACCATATATAAACTAAGTGGCGTTGGCGACAGAAGGAGAGAAAGGAGGGGAAGAGGTCGACGGCAACGGCAGAGAAAGGTGTATGCTGGAGGAGACATGAGAGGTTGTTTGAGTGATAGAGCTTTAGGATTCATGGGGGAGTTTGGGAGCTTGGAGGTTTACAAGATGGGGCAATTTGATCTTTCGAGAGTTTAGTTTTATCCAGCTGCAGCTGGTTGGTATTTTCAAAGTAAGTAGAGTTGCCCTTCGAGCAAAATATGAAGTAAGAAACCGGCACAATTTGTGAAGATATACCTGCAAAGTTTAGGGATTCGAATGAAAAAACATATAGAAAAATACCGGCGCCAGTGAAAAATGAATAGTAAAATGATTGTGTTTCCAAATGTAAAAGCTCAATATATGAGTCTAAAAGGATATTTTTAATGACATTTCCTGACATCGCATAAAAACAAGACTCGAACCCTATATGAAATTATTGAGAGATTTCCGAACTCGAAGCCAAGACAACACGACTCAACTCAAAACAAAAAAATGTGTCAATCACATTAAAGCTTTTCCCTAAAGACAAGAATAGCATAGAACACAAATTGCCAACCCTTCTTTTCGGTGGATGTCGAGTGATTGAAATGATTGAAATGATTGAAACACTGTAAAACTATAGGAACTCAATAGAGGGAATCCTCCATCCATGATAATTGACTATTTTAACTGTTTGATACCATGGTATGAATATGGAGAGATAAATCCGCAATAACAGATATTTCCAATTCGGAATCAAGAGATTTCGCCTCAAAATTTATCTTTAACCATGCGGATTTAAATTTTCAATTTAAGACAATAAATTTGTATCTTAAATTTACTCCCACTTAAAAGAGGATGACACATCAACAAATTAGATTTTTACGGGGGAGATGTGTCATGTTATTTCTTTCTTTTTTCTCTCTTTTTTCTTAATTTCTTTATTTATGTTCTTTTTTTCTTATACCTATTTCCTTATTCTTCTTCGAGTGCCTCTTCTCCTTTGTCCGCTACACATCACGCCTGCCATCATGTCGCAATTCTAGACATCGCCGCGGCCGCCGCCGCTCACATCGTAGAGAGAGAGAGAGAGAGAGCTGCAGGAACTTGATTTGGCGGTTGTGCATGCAATCCTTACTAAGGTTGAGCTTATTGGTGATGTGATTGATCTTGACTATAATTGATTTTAAATCAGTCAACTGATTAGAGAAGATGGATTTAGCATGTATTCCTCCTCATAAATAGAGCTTACGCAGGCCCATTTTTATCACATGTCACAATTGACATAATATCGTTGCGCGCATGGTCATAAAATTCAGAAGCTTACTAAGACGATGGCGCTGTTAAAATCACAGGGCTATGTCAAAGAATAGTCAACCGAAGGAGTTTTGGAAATTATGGAATGAATTTTTATTGGACTACGGACTCTCCTTTTTTCTTCTTTTTAGTTTTTTTTATAAGACATTTTAAATATGATTATAGCAAACTAACTCGATCTCACACATTTGAAAAAGTATTAAGTCTTTTTATGTATTTAGTAAAGTCTCATGATATCATAAATTATAAAACATAGTATTTTACGACATTTTGCCCTTGCCTATGGCAAAAACACACTAGTACTTGTAAAATATTGTAAAACACATAAAAGAATCATACCTGCAATTGCTCACAACTAAATAAAGTGATTGTATTATGACATTTTCTTCTAGATTTGACGGACAAAACGCCGTTAAAATTTTTTCGCTTTAGGACTTTTCGAACTTGAATATAGTATACACTTGTACATTATCATAAAATTAAAATTCTGTATTCTATGACATTTTCTACCTCCTTACGACAAAATGTTATATAGCCTTTTTATGTAGCCATAAGAAAATTCATGTTTCACATCTTGCACTTGATTACTAAGTAAAGTTGGTAAGATTTTGACACACGTTAACACAATTGACCATCTTAAATAAGATGACAAGATATCAACACTTAAATGTAATTAATCTAGTAATAATGTAAATTGTTGACTCGCGAATTATATATATATATATTGCACGAGTTACCGAAATCATTCCTAGCGACAAGATTGCTTCGAAATGTTTGAGTGTTCCATGTACACCGCTCGAACTCTTTTTTTTTTTTTTCCTAATAGATTCATTTTAAAAAGTAATTCCCAAAATGAATGGTCTCTTCTTACGCTATGAACCCAGTAGCCTTCTCAATGACCCATCACTATTGAGGATTGTCTAGTATTCACACTCCCAATCATAGGCACCTTGTCTTTCTCTATTGAAATAATGACAAAAACTTAATTAAGTTGAAGGATTGGACATGTCCGGCCGCTAGGGATAACAAACATTTTTAACCTCGTTTTAGACTTAAATAGCTCATATAGAATTATTGCGACCCTCCCAAAGTAGTTCTCTTTCAGGGTCTTAGGGAAGATTTAGAGATTTTGCTCAAGAAACAATCATCAAAAAGACAGCTCAAACACATCATCTGAACGGCCATCCATAAGGTTCATTGATCAAGACCATAGATTCTCCCAAATTTATACCTCACTTAACATTAAGTTTTTCATTTTAAGTTCTTACCAACCTAAGTATTTCTATAAGTGGCTACTAGCCATTTGGGGTCAGCTAGAACCTAAATGAAACCCGAGAGTGTTGTCTTGACTCCTATTCAACTATAGTTTCTAAGTCCAAGCTTGCTTACATTACTGTTCTGTAAGCCCCATTTTGGTACCTAATTTGAAAATGTGTTATCTAAGTGGCTATTCACTCTTGATTTTACCATTTAAGATCCTAAAGGTATTAGTTCACTTTGTTATCATGCAATTGTTCTTGTGAGATTCCATTATGATTTTAGTGTGTGGCCTAGCCATACTAAAAAGGAAAGAGCAACCAACATTTAAAAGTGCGATAATTAAAAGCCCAAAAATTAAAAATAGCTAAGTCAAAGTGCTGGAAATGAGAACTCGAGAACTATCGTGTAAAGAATATACTTGGCCATGTTATATGACCTTGGACATTATATCCATGAGCTAAATTCAAATCAATTCCCATCTTCTTCTAAGACAAAAGTATCAAGACTAAAGCCATGCCAAAGTAATTATTAGAACCCCTAACTTAAATAGTTTAACTAGGCTAAAACTAGTACTAAAGACACAACCAAATTAGGACCTATCTCCAAGCTATTTTCCAATTTTTATATAATTCGGAAATTTTTTTTATTTTTATTTTTTTAATATTAATACTTTTTTTATTCTGAAGATGGGGACTTGGGCTAGGCCCTTGGGCCAGTCCGGATATAGTTGTCAACTAGGCTCTGCGGGTTTGGGCTCAGGAAACAAAATTGGGCCTTTGTTCCTGTCTCACTTTTAGCTAGAAACAAACCCAGCTCACTAAAGAGCAATTTCACCTTTACTAATTCTCAAAAGATTCGATACAAGTTAATAAAGAGTACATCAGAAGTGACGATAAAAACATCAAGGCAATCACAAAATCCAACTAGGCCTCCTGAGATTCGTAACAGACGGCTAGGAACAAGAAGAGGGTTAGTAGTCTCTGCCGAGCCATTGCGGGTGACTTCGAAAGGTTATGGAAGAAACTTGCTAATTTAGATTCACTCGACGCTGCTTCTTGCCTCTCTATGTACCTTTTCTTTTTCAATCCGACCATTCTATGTTATGTACACTAGAGGAGCATGGCTACCCCAGGGGGGCAGGCCTACCAACGAAGAGCTGGCTTACGGTCAAACCGAGGAACTGGCTCACGCCTTGTCCAGCTCTTGCTTGAGTTTCTCTATCTGTCTTCGGTAATCTTCTGGAGTAGGACATACAGGCATGGTTGGAAAGCTAAGCAAGTATTTGGCATCCATCAGCCGATTGATGAACTCTACAGAGGCATGATGCTCTTCCATTTCTCCTTCCAAATCCTTGGCCTGGATTATATTTTTCGAACGACAATCGTGCCAAGCATTCTCAATGTCACTCACTTTCCTTTGGTAAAACTTTACTTGAGTCTCGCTAGGGCTCCTTTGCACGAGAACTAAATGGAATTCATCCAATCTTAGAGGTGGTGGAATTTCTTGAAGGGCTGCATGCTGTCGAATAACCCGGAGGGGATGGCAAGCTCTACACTCGATGAATCCAGATGAGGGTCCGGACCATCTAACAAGTATGAGAGACGTGCTACTCAGAAATGAGAAAAAGTGCTAAAAAAGTCCTAAACCTTTTTACATTTGTGCCAATTTAGTCATACACCTTTTTTTGGTGTCAATTAAGTCCTAAATATTTTTACATTATGCCAATTCAGTCCTTGCTGGCCAATTTTGATCAGATTTTGCTGACCGGATGCCGGCCGACCGACATGACCTAATTGGTGCGGGCGTGGATAACTTTTAATAATATTCTAATATTTTAGAATTTTATTTTTATTTTTATTTTTATTTTTTTTCCTTTTTCTTTTTATTTTTTATTTTTATTTTTTTTTTCTTATCCTCTTCTTCCTCCAACCAATCGCCGGACCTCGGTGATCGGCCAAAGGCAACGGCCAGCGAGGTCGAGGTCGAGGTCGACCTCGCCGGCCACCTTACCGGTGGCTGCGAGGGTGGCCTCACGTGGGGGTGGCGAGGGTGAGCCTCGCCCACCTGGTGCGAGGCGTCGACCTCGCCGGCCATCGCCTCTGGCCAGTTGTCGAGGTCCGTCGACCAGCTAGAGGAAGAAGAGGATAAGAAAAAGTAAAATTAAAAATTAAAAATAAAAAGGAGAAAATAAAAATAAAAATAAAAATCTAAAATCTAAAATATTAAAATATTATTAAAAGTTATCAACAATAGCGCCGATCAGGCCACGTCAGCCAGCCAATGTCTAGTCAGCAAAATCCGATCAAATTGGCCAAAAATGACTGGATTGACACAACGTAAAAATGCTTAGGACTTAATTAGCACAAAAAAAAAAAGGTTTATGAATAAATTAACACAAATACAAAAAGACTTAGGAATTTTTTAGCACTTTTTCCCTTAGAAATGTGTCCATAAAACGCACCAAAGGAGTTTTTTAGAGCTGAGAGTTTTCGAAAAGGTTACCCGCTATGAAAAAGACTCTCTTGGGATAAACTTTAATATTTGTTTAAACTTGCCAATCATATAAGAAGTATCACTAAGCTCATAAATGCCCATGCCTGACCCAAATTCCTTGATATGTGATGAAAATGTAATTTCTTATTCATTTGTGGGATCCAGGCAATCCGAGGGACTCCCACGCCTCCTCTCTTTTCAACAATCCATATGTTTCTTATCAATGTATGAATAATTATCTCTCGAACATAGATTTAGATTCGGCCTCAATCAGAAAATACCGCAACAAACTTGACTAACCACATGTGCGACTAATGGGTTCATCAAATGCTTAGTGTGGGAGTACGACAAAACCAAAGAATGCCAAGAGAAACACTCTAGATGAATGCCGCATGTCTCGCTCCATTGGGTGTGCGAATTGGTTTGTCTAAAAAGTGAGCGGGCAACTCCCGTTGCGAGCCTTCAAGATTATTCAGTTTCACAAACTTTGATTTTCAAAAATTGTGCCAAGACTTGTGCAGGTTTCAAACCAAAGGGAAGGGAGATGATATAGGCTAGTGAATCCACCTAGAGGGGGTGAATAGGTGATTACGGAATTCTTTTGGAATCTTTTACTGAAGAATACTTTAATATGAAGAATATATCAATAATAAATAGATCATGCATTCATAAAGTAAATAGAGTAGGGTAAGAGAGAGTTGACACAAGAATTATAGTGGTTCGGCTTATTGCAAGCCTACGTCCATTCTCCACACTGGCAGCCAACTGGCTGTAATTACTATGTAGCAAATGAGAGCTGTTACAATTCACGAACTAGACTGCTTCAGCGGAAAGTCTCTCCTATAGCTTCTTGCTGTTTCGCACTAAAAGTGACTCTCTTTGATACACAATTTGAGCACGAAAGATTTTAGAGAACAAGAGATTTCAGAGATTCTAACATCGAAATTTTTCTATCAATTCTCTCATTACTTTCGAACAACTCCGATCCACCTTAAATAGCCTTCGTGCCTCCATACCCGTTGGCACTTTCCAAGAATTCATCCAATCAACCCGTTGGACTGAATCAATTTAAGTGATCTTCACGTCGTCGAAAATATAAGTAGACAATAGCTCGTCAATCCTGCTTGCCCATACAATTAGAATCTTGAGTTTCCAAAATTAGATCCTTCCAAAAATTCGCTTGATCTTCAACGGATAAAATCCGAAGAATAAATCTTCCGAGCTCACAATCACAACCAAGGATATTCCATGGATAAGTTAGGGAATATGATATCCAAATCTTACTTTCCTTAACCATAAAAATAACCTGCTGTCAGCCTGGCAAAATCGTAAACTGTCTTTAGACTTAGATTTGGGTCTGTAGGTCTTCAGACTGTAACTGGGTCTAACTGTCTTCAGACGAAAAAAACTTCAGACCGAATTTTGGGTCTGACTGTCTTCAGACGGAAAACGCTTGGGTCCTGAACTCTTCAGACTTTACTAACGAGTCTTGGATTCTTCAGACTCTACTGACGAGTCTTGGATTCTTCAGACTCTACTGACGAGTCTTGGATTCTTCAGACTCTACTGACAAGGCTGTTTTGTTAACTTCAAAACTTCAAGGGATTTTTCTTCAATAATCTCCCCCTTTTTTATGGTGACAAAACACCTCGGCAGATTTGCGAATTTAAAACCTGCAAAGAATAACTTATATATATTTGGAGGATTACTTCTACAAGACAAAAACTTGTTAGTCCAATAATAATTATCCTCAAATATAATGTTCCTGCAAATTCACAAGTCTAATAATCCAAACATCAAATAAGCATAAAGACAAAGAGGTTCAAATAAACAGTCCAATCCAAATCCAAATAAAAAATAATGAAAACAGTCTAAGCAAACAAAAATAACAAACTTTAAAGTTCAAAACAAAAACAACCTTCAAATTTGCAAAACTCTCCCCCTTTTTGTCCTATCAAAGGAGATATAGTGGATAGGAGATGGTTTTCAAAAGATTCAGGGCTCTCCAGGGATGTGAATAAGCTGAAATTTGCTGAGTGTCTGTACTGTCTTCTCAAGATTAGCAAGAGCTTCCTTCACTGAAATCAACTCTGCACTATTTTGATTTGATTCCACTTGAGCTCTAAGTGCGTTGATTTGATCTTGCATATTCATAGAAGTAGTCAGCAATTTAAATCCCTCAGCTCAAAATCCATTCCAAAAACCTGCTTCTTTAGGTCTAGCATAACATCCAATAGTTATGTAAAAGCTGTTGAGTTAGTATTACCTCCACTAGGACCAGCAAATTCAGTTCTTGGAGTTTGAAAAGTTGGAACATTCTTCTCAGCCGTTTCCTCCTCTAATGGAGAGGATTCTTTATGTTTTGGGAAATGAGATGCATAAACATCTTTAGTGTCAGCGCCTGACCTACTCACATCATTGTAATGTAATGGCGATATCGTTCCCTAATCCACAGCAACTCCCCCTGTGTTGATGCTAGTGGGTGGAGTCGAATATTCCTCGCCAACATCCATATCAGCACTGTAATGTTTCTCGGTCTCTTCCCTAGATTGAGCAAATGATGGCTCAAATCCTGCAGCCATATCCTCCTGTACTTGGCTCTCCTCTTCATCCTTCTTCCTTCTCTCTTCCTCTTCTCTTCTTTTCTCTTCTTCTTCTCTTCTTCTTTCTTCATCTTCTTCTTTCCTCTGTCTTTCCTCTTCTTCTCTCCTCTATTCCTCTTCTCTCCTTTTTTCTTTCTTCTTCTTTTCCTCTTCTCTCTTCTTTTGTTTTTCTTTCTCTTTCCTCTGTTTCTCAGCTTCTTTCTCCTCTGCTTCTTTCCTTGTCCTCTCTCCAGCATCAGTTCTCAAGCTGACTAGGCTCCTCAATTTTGAGAGAGTAGACAAAGTCATGGCATCATCAAAATATTCTTCATCCTCTTCGTCCTGCAGGATGATTTTTCTACGCTTCTTCTCAACCATGGGCTCTTTGCCCTTTCTCTTTGAAGAAGCAGAGGGGATCTCCTTTGAGGGTGTCTTTTCCTTCAACCTTTCCAATGCAGCATTTAGCTCTGGAAACTTCATCTTCATCACCATCTTGTAACCAACAAGCATCAGACTTAAATTGGTCGGGCATAGAGGTGCAGGAATCTGAATTTCGAAATGCTTGAACAACTTGGTGATGATCGACGAATAAGGCAATTGACCCTTATCCTTAACCACGGTTCAGTACATGTGGAAAAGAATAACGTGTGGGAGAGAAAAGGGTCTGCCTTAGTTGATGGCAAACATCAGCTTGGCTTCAGTCTTGGAGACATTGGTTTTTGAGGTTGTCTTGGGCCTGATACAGTTGATGATGATCTTGTGCAGCAACATGTTTGAGGCATCCATCCTTGTATAGGATATTTTGCCTTCCACTTTTCTATCACGTACAATTTCCAGAGTTGCAAAGGCTGTGGACACTTTTATTGGTTGGAAACTCCTTCTTTCCACTCCAATAACATTAGCCAGAGTGTCAACATCAACAATATACTCTTTGTCCATATAAGAAAAGGACAACCTATTTGCATCCAGAAATGACAAATTCGAATAAAAATAAGCCGTAAGTTCAGGGTAGGCATTTGTCGTATTTGTGCAGAATTTCTCCAACTGCAGCCTAGCAAACTTCTCTCTAAGATTTTTTTGGTAAAGAACTTCTCTCTAAGATTTATCTCCAATGAATCAAAGAAATTGAAGTCTACACTCCTCGGATTTACAACACCCCTTTTCAACAACTTTGAGTATATCCGCTCATGCTCCTTAGACTGAAAAAGACTACCCGAAGGACAAACTGAGTTCACAGCCACACCCATTCGCAGCTGAAATTGAGAGAAAAGTCTCTCATCATCGTCTAAAGTCTGGCTTGCAGTACTGAAAAGCGGATTACTCGGAATATTTTCAAGCGTTCTTTGAGCAGTCCCTTCTACAACAATTTTTAATTCCTCAATCTCCCGTAAGAATATATACTCACTCTTATATCCTCTTTCTTTTAAAAAATCCTCGATCGTCTTTAGGCTCGTTCCCCCCAGCCTTTAGCCTACTATAAAGATCAAAAGCAACCTTTGGTTTAACGGTTCTTACTGGCTCTGCTTCAGTGATCTCTTCCTCAAAATGTTGACTTTCAGTCTCCCTTTGTGGAGATTCTTCGCCTGTGAGGTCCACCCTTGTAGGACCCTCTAGTTGTCTTTGTGGTCCCCTACCAGCAATTCTGGAAGACTTTCGAGACGACAGTTTTGGATCGCAAGCAAAATTTCAACTTATTCACAAACAAAAGTTGGAATTTTTGTCGAGAAAGGTAATGGAACAGGAACAACAATGGAGTTTTTTTAGGGTTTTGAAAGCGAGAGAAAATGGAGATGGATTTCAAAAGTGCTGTAGCGGATAAAGATGACGATTCGAAAGTATAAATAGTAAGAGAAAAAAAATAAAAATGAGATTCTGAACCGTCGCCTAAAAGGAAAAATAAAAACTACCAAATTTAAAAAAGTAAACTGCCATTTTGAAAAAGTAAACTGCCATAATTACATTTCAGACTTCGAATAAAAAGAGATTTCGAAAAAGCAATTAACAAAAACAATTAAATGCAGAGAGTACGTAAAAACTAAAATACGTAAAAAGATTTCAAGACAGAGTCTAAGAGTGTTTAGACTTTACCTCAGAGTCTGAACTCTTTCAGACCTTACCTTAGAGTCTGAGCAACATCAAACCTTACATTGAGTCCGAACGCCTTCAGACCTTGCGTTGAGTCTGAACTTTTCAAGACTCTAGTTTTAAGTCTGAACATCTTCAAGTCTTGCGATATTCAATCTTGACCGAATTGATTCAAAGTGAGCCTTTTCTAGGGGCTTTGTGAATATATCTGCTAATTGATTCTTTGAATCAACGAACTGAATCACCACTTCACCACTTTGAACATGATCTCGAATGAAATGATGCTTGATTTCAATGTGTTTTACTCTTGAATGAAGTATTGGATTCTTTGTGAGGCTGATTGCGCTTGTGTTGTCACATTTGATTTATGTACTCGTTTCCTCAACTCCAAAGTCTCTTAATTGTTGTTGCATCCATAGAATTTGAGAGCAGCAACTTCCAAGAGCTATGTACTACTTCCGGCGGTTGAAAGAGCTACAATACCCTGTTTTCTTGAGAACCAAGATACCATCTTGTTTCCCAATAGTTGACAAGTACCTGTAATGCTTTTTCTATCCACTCTACAACCAGCAAGGTCAGCATCAGAATATCCAAGGAGAGTAAAGTCTCCTTGTTTGGAATACCACAGATCTAGCTTAGATGTAGTTGCAACATATTTAATAATGCGCTTCACAGCAGTCATGTGAGATTCTTTAGGATCAGATTGAAATCTTGCATAAATGCAAACACTAAATAGAATATCAGGTCTAGATGCTGTAAGGTAAAGAAAAAAACCGATTATACTCCTGTATAGTTTTTGGTCTACACTCTTTCCTTCTTCATCTTTATCCAGCTTTAATGAGCTTCACATAGGAGTTTCTGTTTTCTTGCAATTCTCCATTCCAAACTTCTTGATAAGGTCTTTTGCATGCTTTTCTTGGTGGATAAAAGTTCTTTCTCTTGATTGTTTGACTTGAAGTCCCAAAAAGAAGTTCAATTCACCCATCATGCTCATCTCAAATTCATTCTGCATGCAACTTGAAAAGTTCTTGCAAAGCTTTTCATTAGAAGAACCAAATATTATATCATCAACAAAAATTTGAGCAAGTATGAAATCGTTGCCTTCTCTTTTGATAAATAAAGTAGTATCTATTTTACCTTTAGAGAAACCATTTTAAATTAAGAAATTACTTAACCTTTCATACCAAGCTCGAGGTGCTTGTTTTAAGCCATATAAAGCTTTCTTCAGTTTAAAAACAAGGTTTGGTTTTCTAGGATCTTCAAATACTGGTGGTTGTTCCACATATACTTCTTCTTGGATAATTCCATTTAGGAATGCACTTTTCACGTCAATTTGGAATAACCTGAAATTTTTAAAATAAGCAAAAGCAAGAAGTAATCTTATAGCTTCTAACCTTGCCACCGAAGCATAGGTTTCATCATAGTCGATGCCTTCTTCTTGTGTGTAACCTATCGCCACAAGTCTTGCTTTGTTCCTCACTACTTTTCCTTGTTGATCAAGCTTGTTCCTAAAAACCCATTTGGTACCGATAATTGATTTACCTTTTGGTTTAGGAACTAGCTCCCAAACATTGTTGATTTTGAATTGATTCAATTCCTCTTGCATTGCTTCAATCCAGCTTTCATCTTTCAATGCATCTTCTACATTTTTAGGTTCAATCTCAGAAATGAGTGCGAGAGCACTAGATTCTTCACGCCTTTTAGATCTTGTACGAACTTCTTCATCAATATTGTCAATAATGAGATCTGCAGGGTGACTTGATTTGTGTTTCCAATTTGTAATTGGTTTGTCACTTTGATGAAGCTCTTCTTCAGTTGGAGCTACTGAATTGGTTTGCGGCTGAGTGTCTGAGATTTGATTTTCTTCAAGAGAATTTGTAGACACTTAGCCAGACTCATAATCTTCAAGTTGAGTTTGATTTTGAACTGAGTCTTCAAATCTCACATTCATGGATTCTTCCACAATCTGAATCCGTTTGTTGAAAACTCTGAAGGCTTTGCTTATCATAAAGTAGCCAAGGAAAATTCCTTCATCTGATTTTTCTCCAAACTTACCAATTCGATCACTAGAACTCTTTAGGATAAAACATTTACAACCAAATACATGAAAATAAGAAACAATAGGTTTCTTACCTTTGAACAGTTCATAAGGTGTTTTCTCTAAAATAGGTCTTAGAAAAATTCTGTTTATAATATAGCAAGCAGTTGAAGTAGCTTTGGCCCAAAAATGAGGAGAAATATTACTCTCAATCAAAAGAGTTCTTGTCATTTCTTGCAAAGAATGATTTTTCCTCTCTCCAACTCCATTTTGTTGTCGAGTGTATGGGGATGAAAAATTATGTTGAATACCATAGTCATCACAATATTTAGCAAAATCATGATTCTCAAATTCTCCATCTAGTCAGTTCGAATACTTGAAATTGCATATCCTTTCTCAATTTGAATTTTCTTTGCAAACTTAGTAAAATAAGTTAATGCTTCAGATTTATTTGCAAGAAAGAATACCCAAGTAAAACGAGAAAGATCATCAACTATTACCAAACAATATCTTTTACCTCCAATGCTTTGAGTTCTTGTTGGACCGAACAAATCCATGTGTAATAGCTACAAAACATGATTAGTGAATACCTGATTTATAGATTTATAAGAATTTCTAACCTGTTTTCCAAGTACATAAGGAGTTCATAATTCATGCTTTTGATACTTCAAGTCAGGAAGTCCTCGAACAAGCTTTTTAAATGAAACTTTTGCAATTTGCTTCAAGTTGACATGTCCAAGCTTCCTATGCCAAAGAATAGCTTCATCTTGAATTGATATCAAGCATTGAGAACTGTCAGACTTTATATCCAGCAAATAAATGTTTCCATATCTTCGTCCAGTAAAGGATTGTGAGAGATCTTTGCTTGTTCCAGAACAAGTATCTTCTTGAAAGTTGATCTTATATCCAGTGTCACATAGTTGACTAATACTCAATAGATTGTAGTTCAACCCTTCAACCAGAGAAACATTGTTGATTGTGAGGTTTCCTATCTTCACGGTTCCTCGACCAACAATTTTTCCTTTGTTGTTGCCACCAAAAGAAACATTTCCTCCTTTTACATGAGAGAGATTTGTGAAACAATTTGAGTCTCCCGTCATGTGTCTTGAACAGCCACTATCCAAATACCACTTGATTTTCTTCTTGATAGTAACCTGCATTTAAATGAAAAACTCAAGTCTTCTTTGGTACCCAAACTTTCTTGGGTACATCATTGTTAGTACCATAAACAGTCTTTGCCCAACTTTTCTTAACAGGTCTCCAAACTTTGGTACACTCCTTCTCAAAATATTCTACGCTTTTGCATTTTGAACATGTAAGGGCATTTCTACCAACAGGCTTTACAAAAGCCTTTTGAAAATGATCCTTATAAAAAGATTTTGTTGGCCTTTTCTTGATTCTTTCTTTTACCTTTGGAAAATCAATCAAAGGAATGGTTTCATGTGTCATTTCTAGACCAGATTTATTAAAATAAGATCTTTGAATAGAAAGAATTTTATCCAACTTTTCAGAACCCATTGAAAATTTCTTTGTAACTTTCAACAAATCTTCTTTCAAGCAAGCATTTTCTTTTGAAAGTACAATCTCATTTTCTTTTGAAATAGCAAGACACTTGTCTGAATTTTATCCAACTTTTTTAGCCAAGGTCTTTTCTTGTTGTTTCAATTTTGAATTCTCCCTTTTTAGTTCAAAGATCCTTTTAAGAGAGCCTTTAAACTGAGACAAAGTTCATCAATGTAATTTGATAATTTGATAGGAATTTTTAAATTTCTAACCTTAATATCGCTGTTTGAGTCTGAGTCTGAATCTAAGCTTAAGTCTGAATCTGAGCTTGAGTCTGAGTCTGAGTCTGAGTTAGCCATAAGACAGATATTGACATACTTATCATCACTCTCCTCACATTCGGTGTCACTCCATATTTCAGCTTTGAGTGCTTTCTTGAACCTTTCTAGTTTTCCTTTCTTTTTCTTTAATAAGGGACAGTTGGGTCTGATGTGTCCCTTTTTCTTGCATTCAAAGCAAACAACCTCCTTATTGGCATCTTCTTCTTCATTTGATTTCTTTGGAAATCTCCAATTGTTTTGTCTCTTTCCATTGAACCTTCTGCCTTTTCTATTTAGACTTCTGAACTTTCTAATCAGAAGTGCCAATTCCTCATCATCCAAGTCTTCTTTTGAATCTGTAGCATCAGAATCATCATTAGATTTTAAAGCAATTGACTTCTTACCTTTGGTGTCAAATTCCTCATTGAATTGCTCGACTTTATATGATTGAAGTGTGCCGACCAACTCATCTACCGAAAGAGGCATGATCCTTTGTGTTTCTCTTATGGATGTCTTGACATGATTCCAATCTTTGGAGAGTCCTCTCAACAGTTTATTGACCTTCATAGGTCCTGAAATTGGCTGTCCTTGGTATGCCAAGCCATTTACAATTTCTGTAAATCGACTGAACATATCCGTAATGGATTCTCCTAGCTTCATTTTGAAGGCTTCATATTGTCCAAGAAGGATATTGATCTTGGTTTCTTTGACTCGATCTATTCCTTCATAGGTGACGTGCAATCTATCCCAAACTTCTTTGGCTATTTCACAAGATGAAATTCTATTATACTCAGTAGGAGATAATGCACAATATAGAGAATAGATAGCTTTTGCATCAAGGGCTTGTCTCTTTGGAATATCGGTTCATGACATTCCCACTCCATCACGTAATTCTTTCCCTGTGATTGATGCAGCTTTAGGAGCAATTCCATTCTCCACTACATCCCACTCCTGAGGATCTTTGGATCTTAGGAATGCCTTCATCTTGTTTTTCCATACATTGTATTCCTTTCCATCGAAGTAGGGAGGTCTGGTATTACTTTGCCCTTCAATTAAACCTGGAGCCAAAACACTAGCCATAGATCTTTTGCTTTAGAAATAATAACACTTCCAATAAATAAGCAACCTGCTCTGATACCAATTGATATAGGCTAGTGAATCCACCTAGAGGGGGGTAAATAGGTGATTACGGAATTCTTTTGAAATCTTTTACTGAAGAATACTTTCATATAATATGAAGAATATATCAATAATAAATAGATTATGCATTCATAAAGTAAATAGAGTAGGGTAAGAGAGAGTTAACATAAGGATTATAGTGGTTCGGCTTATTGCAAGCCTACATCCACTCTCCACGCTGGCAACCAACTGGCTGTAATCACTATGTAACAAATGAGAGCTGTTACAATTCACGAACTAGACTTCTTCAGCAGAAAGTCTCTCCTACAGCTTCTTGCTGTTTCACACTATAAGTGACTCTCTTTGATACACAATTTGAGCATGAGAGATTTTAGAGAACAAGAGATTTCAGAGGTTCTAACATCGAAATTTTTTTATCAATTCTCTCATTACTTTCGAACAACTCCAATCCACCTTAAATAGCCTTCGTGCCTCCATACCCGTTGGCACTTTCCAAAAATTCATCCAATCAACCCGTTGGACTGAATCAATTTAAGTGATCTTCACGTCGTCGAAAATATAAGTAGACAATAGCTCGTCAATCCTGCTCGCTCATACAATCAGAATCTTGAGTTTCCAAAATTAGATTCTTCCAAAAATTCGCTTGATCTTCAACGGATAAAATCCGAAAAATAAATCTTCCGAGCTCACAATCACAACCAAGGATATTCCATGGATAAGTTAGGGAATATGATATCCAAATCTTGCTTTCCTTAACCATAAAAATAACCTGCTGTCAGCCTGGCAAAATCGTAAACTGTCTTTAGACTTAGATTTAAGTCTGGAGGTCTTCAGACTGTAACTAGGTCTGACTGTCTTCAGACGGAAAAAGCTTCAGACCGAACTTTGGGTCTGACTGTCTTCAGACGAAAAACGCTTGGGTCTTGAACTCTTCAAACTTTACTGACAAGTCTTGGATTCTTCAGACTCTGCTGACGAGTCTTGGATTCTTCAGACTCTACTGACGAGGCTGTTTTGTTAACTTCAAAACTTCAAGGGATTTTTCTTCAACAGGAGAGGGGGGGGGAGGGAGAGGTTGGTGCTAGCGACCTTAGTGAAGGGAGTAACTCCAATGGCAACGTTGTACTCCTCTAAGGTCTGGACCAATTCATGTTTACCCAAGGAAAATGCCGACATTATCAGATTCTAGAAATAGGAGAGCGTTTGGATCAAATCGAAGTAAACTAGAATGAGGATCACGGGCACAAACTTACCAGCTTCCCCTTCTATAAAGTTGTGACTGCTACGAGCAAGCCGCTTCCACCACCTTGAGAGAACATCAACGGGAGCGGGGATGAAAGTGGGACATACTATAGGCGTTAAGGCACCCCCTTCGATGGGTGATGAAATCCCATGAAATGAGTGGGGTTGATTCGGCCTACAGCCGTCTGCATCTCGAAGCCAGCCTTGTCCTTCTCAACGCCCCCTAATTTGTCCTCCTAAGGTGTGACCCGAAGTTCTGGGTTGCAGGTTGTGTGCGAGAAATATCGTGCTAAAGCGATTTAAAGGCATGCATTTTGATTTATATACAAAACACTGCTTCAAACACATTTATGCATCTATATATTTTACACCAACCTACGAATCAAATAGGCTAACGAACACTTCACCCCTTATGACTCCCTATCTATATCCACCATTTAATACCTTGTTAGTGGACGTATCTCAAGATCCATATGACTTTGACACGTAACCTATCACAAAACAAGTTAGTAGACACTCAACAAGTTTATACTAGGTTTAAGTTCTCTAAAGTTTATAACCAGGTCCCCAGTAAAGTTGTGCTATTGCAATCCTCTCGAGGCGAATCACGAGGAGATTTGATGGATTGCCAAGCAAGCACGAACGAGAGACGTCGCTCACGCTTGGCGTGCGTTTCCCCAAATCCTTTTGGTCGCAACTTGGTTTCCTTGATTAATAATAAAATTTGTTCCTTTTTTAGGAGTCGTCACTAATCCTTTTGGAGGCTAGTTAGGAGCCAAGTAAAGTGCAAGAGGTCACTTTACTTCTACAAACTAGAAATTCAGATCCAAAAACTTAATTACAGTAATAGTCTAATTAACTCCTTTTCGATACCTAAACTCGATTGGGTTATCGAAAACATTAATCATGCGGTCTTTCCACTTTTAATTCCCTAACGTTTATATGTTCATGCCCAATTGAGCTCAACATAGCAAGTCATAAGTGCATAAGTGCATATATCCACACTTATGTAATCATACTAAAAGTATGAAAAATCAAAGTGCAGTTATAACAAATATATTAAAGTGCAGTAAATAAGACCCAATACAAGTCGGATAAATAATTTGTATTAGAACTCTAGGTTAGAATCTCCCGTGAGGTAAAGAGAGAAATAAGATTAAGGGTGCGTTTGGTAACGTTTCTGTTCAAAAATTATTCCGGGGAATAGAAATAGAAAAAACTATTTCTATTCTGGGGAACAATTATTGAACAGAAGAACACGTTTGGTAAATTTGTTTTTGGAATAGAAAAAAACAGAAATACGTTTGATAAACTTATATAATATTTTTATTTCTTTTAATTTTTTAATCTTTTTCTTTTTTCTTTTTTCTTCCTTTTGGTCGGTCGCCAGCCTTAGCCATGGCCGGCGACCGGTTGACGAGGGCCAGCAGCCTTGCCCAGTCACGGTAAGGCTCGCCAACCCCCGACAAGGTCAAGCTCGCCCACCCAACCGGTGAGGCTCAGCCTCGCCGGCCCATCGCCAAGCGATGCCGACCTAGTGATGGCCCACCGAGGCCAAGTCTCGGCCTCGCCCGGGGCTGGCGACGCTTCGTCGAGGTCGTCGGCCCTCGACGGGCGGTCGCTGGCCATGGCCGAGACCAGTGATCGGCCAAAGAAAAAAGAAGAAGAAAAAAAGAAAAAAAGAGAGAAAAAAAAAAAAAAGTAGGAAAGAGAAAATTTTGTTTCTTGAAAATGTTACGAAACAAGAAACAAGTTTTTCTTGTTTCTTGTTTTTGTTTTAAATTTGTTCCCGGGAACAAAAAAATAGATTTGGAACAAAAACGCAAACAAACGTATTTCTGTTTTTTTTTTTTTTTTGTTCACTGGAACAAAAAAAAAATGAAATTGTGTTCATGAACAAAAGAAAAGAACACAAACAAATAGGCCCTAAACATCCAACTACTCTAATTTTACGTGATGCAAATCCCTAATCTAAACAACCCCAAATATCAAGTCATGCTGGGACCAAATTGATTGAGACTTAAACAAAATCTGCTCCTATATGGGATACTATTTTTCTTATTTTCTTGTTTTTCTTTTTTTCTTTTTTATTATTATTTTTTTGACAAAAGGAAATCATTAATGAAACCCCACTACCATTAACAAAGATCATACTTACCTCCAACGCCCACAAACCCGAGACACAGAACCCTCACATTGACGCTCCTGCCCCACCATAAGCATTGCCAAGGCACGACCCACTCGGCAACATGAAGATCAAGCATCCCAGACCACAGAAAGATGTCTTCTCACTTTTACTCTAAAAAACAATCTAAATTGCCCAGGTTTGCGACGGCTTAAATGCATTTTTGTCAATTGGTTTCCAGTTGAAATCAAACATTTCATCCCTCTGGATTTAAGACCCCGTTTCACTTATTCATAAGTTCTCTTATGTAACATAAAAACAAAAGTACCCAAACCCAGAACAGGCTCCACTTTTCATTTCGTTAGACCTGTGCTTCTCATTCGCTTTCTGGAGGCTAAAACAACATAAAACATACTCACACACCTGACACCAACATAACACGGCGCGCGAGCTTATGCCAGACAACTTGCCAAAGATTACAAGGTATCCCAGTGATTGACATCACGGCACTCGTACTTGTAACGCATACACACACTACACATACAAACACATCTAGGCATTGCACCTACCCAGCTTATCCTCACTTTCATCAACAACCACATTTTTTATGGCACACACATGCAAACCAACAAGCGTGATCTCTCTCCTTACAGTAGATTTGCACCAACCCGCATTCGCAACATCTAAAATGCACATGTACAACTTGTATGCACCCACTGTTGGAGAAGGAATCTGATTGAACTTGAAGATTGATTCATCAAATCATATATAATCGTAGATACACTTTACTTTAGGAAAATTAATATTGTGTAAATATTCTTTGATTCATTTACTGGACTACAAATACCTATACATTGATATGCAGAGACATACAGAATACAGTAAATTCCTCTCTACCCTCACGAATCTTGTCATGGTATCAGAGCATTCGGTTCTGATATAGCTTCCGCAAAATTGTTCGAATTGCTCCTTGTTGTTGCAACGCTTTGCCTGCAAAACAGAGCTCTCTTTTTTTTTATTGCCTTCGATTGTTTTTTCGGTTCTTTGCTACAAATCGCACACCGCAAAGCAAAATCAGCACATCGAAAGGAATTCAACGCTGCATCATGCAGAACCCAGACGGTAAAGAAGTCATCCTACCCGCATCCACCGGTTCAGGGGTCATCCTACCCGCATCCATATCCGACCAGGTCTCGGAAGAAGTTGAGCAAACTGCTCAACACCCACCGGCTCCAATTACAAGCCAGCCCTCAGCTTCAATCCAATGGCCATACATGCCATGGGTTCCTGTTCAGGGGTCATGGACCGCCGGAACCAGTCAGTGGATTCCCGACCTGACCAACAGTGGGGTCCACAACAACAGTCAAACCCAAATGGAGATCCGGGTCAAAGACCCGAATTCATTCCGAGTGGAATGCCGTCAAACCCAAATGGAAATCCTTATGCTAATTCTTACTCAAATTTTCCACCGGGGTTCGTTCCGATTTCTTTCCCGAACATCACCGGTCGTCCAAAACCTGGCGACCCGCTATATACTTCATCAGCTGATGGCCCGGAATTGAAGTTAATCACGCTCCAACTTGCTGGACCAAACCATTACTCAACATGGGCAAGGGATTTTTGCCGGGCTCTCGTTACAAAAGACAAGGACAGATTCCTTGATGGATCCGTCCCTCTTCCAGCTAACGATCGCATGCAACGCCACTGGCGGAGGTGCAACCACTTGGTACGAACCTGGATCGGGAACTGTTTGACGGCAGAGGTCGCCCCCGGACTTCCTCCTATAGAAGATACAAAAACAATGTGGGAAAACATTCGAGAAATGTATGGGAAACTCGATCGGGTTAAAGTTTTCTCTTTGACCCAAGCCCTCGCGGAACTGAAGGAAGGGAACCTCTCGGTTACCGCTTGCTTCAACCGCCTATCAGCACTTTGGAACGAGCTTGACGCCGCAGAGGAGCAGCTTGAAGGTCCAGAGACGACAATCAGGCAGTACAGAGAGATTAAGGAAAGGGAGAAGGTAACTCGCTTCCTATTAGCCCTAAATGACAGTTGGATACCTTTCCGCTCACAGATCCTCGCCATGGAGCCGGTGCCGCCGCTCAGTCGCATTTTTCAACTTGCTGTCCAAGAAGAAAATCAGCGTCTTGCGACCACCGGACAAGAAAGGGGAGGAGAGAGCATCGTGCTTGCAGCACCCGGGAAGAACTCAGGCCGCCCCCATGGTGTTTTTCGCGCGTCTCAGCGAGGAAGCAGCTTCGGATCTCGCTCGGGAGTGAGTGCTCGAGTAACAGAAAGGGGAGAGGAAGAAGAAGATTCTTTTGGAAACCCTAATCGATCCAACGGTCAAGATCAGAAGCAGGGATCGGACGGTCCTCGTGCTTTCCGCATTGATGGTGGAGATTATAGGCGTGGAAGAGCATCCGACGGCCCTTATGTTGTGCGATCCGACGGCCACGATCAGCGCCGCCCACTTGGATCCGACGGCTCCGATGCTGCGCGATCTAACGGTCCAGATTAGCGCAGACCACATGGATCTGACAGCCTTTATTCTTTGCCCTATGGTGCCGAATTATATAGAGGGGGAGAACAAAATTCTAAATTCAAGGGTAAGTATTGTGAATATTGTCGTCGTCCACATCATACTATTGAAACATGTTGGAAATTACATGGTAAGCCTGCTGATAAAGAAAAGAAAGGGAAAGAATTTTCTGCCTATCAGGTATCTGCACATGAAAATTATCCAGCTCATCAGCCACTTACCCAGGATCAATATGAACAAATTATGAAGGCACTAAATCAGTTGAGGACAGTTGACAAGAGTGCCAATTTTTCAGGTACTTCATTATGCGAAACTAAGAATATTTTAGTTAATGCATGGATTATTGATACTGGCGCCAGTGACCACATAGTTTGCAATAAATGTCTATTTTATGATGTCCACACAAAGCCTAAATCCTCTATATCTGTTCGTCTTCCAAATGGAACTGTCACGGATGTCAGAAAAATCGGGACTGTATACCTTAGCAAAAATATTGTCCTAAAAAATGTGCTGTACATTCCTGAGTTCGAATTTAATCTCATATCAGTCTCCAAACTTTGCAAGGACAATCATCTTCAAGCCAATTTCAATTCTGAAAATTGTTCCTTTCAGGACCTTTCGACTGGGAAACCGATGGGCTTGGGTAGGATGGAACAAGGACTCTATTTTTGGGTCAATCTTTCTGGAAATTCTTATTTATCCATACCTTGTAATGCTATTGCTAGAAATAAAATTTCTCTTTCTCATCAGCGTCTTGGTCATATGCTCGTTTTCCCTGTCCTGATTGTCAGATATGCCCTTTGGCAAAACAAACACGAGCACCATTTCAAAATAGCACCTCTCGTGCCATCAGTGTCTTCTTATTAATTCATATGGACATTTGGGGTCCTTACCACACACCACACCGTGATGGATCCCGTTTTTTCCTCACCATAGTTGATGATTACTCTCGTGCTACTTGGATATTTCTCATGCAATCCAAGAGTCAGACCTTTTCATATTTGTCGAAATTCTTGTCCATGATCAAAAATCAATTCAATAGAGGTGTTCAAAGGATTCGAACAGATAATGGCAGTGAATTTTTCTCCAATGAATGTCAATCTTTTTTGTCATCTCAAGGCATACTCCATGAGAGTTTTTGTGCATACACCCCTCAACAGAATGGTATTGTCGAGCGTAAACATCGACATCTTTTAGAAGTTGCCCGAGCACTAAAATATCAAGCTTCCATTCCTGAAAGTTTTTGGGGAAATTGTGTGGTCACGGCAGCTTATTTAATTAATCGCATGCCAACTAAAATATTGAAAGGATGCACTCCTTTTGGAATGCTTTTTGGGAAGGAACCGAAGATTGATCATCTTTGGGTATTTGGTTGTCTTTGTTATGTAACAAATATGAGACGTCATCATAAAATGGATCCCCGTGCTCTTCAACGCATTTTTATGGGATATCCAGCCTTGCAGAAGGGTTATCGTGTTATGGAGATATCTACAGGTCGATTCTTTGTTAGCTGAGATGTTGTTTTCCATGAAGATGTATTTCCCTTCCAGAAGATAGTATCTTCACATGAGTCGTCGATATCTTCAACGAAAAATCGACAATTCTTATCAGTGGAAGATATATCTATGCAGCCACAACATTTTTGGGTTGCCACGGATCAGCCATGCTCTGGATCATGCCCTGTAGCGGTGCCTGTCGAATCCCCTCCTTCACCTGTGGGATCCCCTGTGATGAATCCATCTACCATTTCATCACCTCAGCAAACTGATAGTGGGTCCTTCTCATCACCAATTACTGAACAAACATTCATTCCCATGCCCAAGCGCTCAAGACAAGAGGTGCGACCTCCAACATGGACAAAAGACTATATTTGTCCAACCCTGGAAACACCAGGTACGCAATATCCAGTGTCTTCTTATGTTTCCTTCAGTAAATTATCGCCAGAACACAGATGCTGCATCAGCAGAATCTCAGAAGAACAAGAACCATCTTCCTATGAGGAAGGGGCACGTGATATTCGATGGCAAAAAGCTATGAAGGAAGAATTAGCTGCTCTTATAGCAAATGAGACTTGGGATGTTGTTCCTCTGCCTCCTCATAGAAAACCCATTAGCTGTAAATGGGTCTACAAAATAAAATATAAGGCAGATGGTTCGATTGAGAGGTACAAAGCTCGACTAGTCGCTAAAGGATTTACGCAATGTGAAGGTTTTGATTATCATGAGACCTTTTCTCCTGTTGCTAAAGAAGTGATTGTTCGTTCTTTTCTATCTGTTGCTGCAATGCGTAATTGGAACGCACATCAAATGGATGTGAACAATGCCTTTCTTCATGGAGATCTAGATGAAGAAATTCACATGGAACTTCCACCGGGATTACGTAGACAGGGGGAGACTCGAGTATGTCGTCTCCGTAAATCCCTCTATGGACTCAAACAGGCTTCCCGACAATGGTATGCGAAATTCACTACAGCACTCACAAATGCAAGTTTTGTACATTCCAAATATGATTATGCATTGTTCACATGGACCAAAGGTACTTCATCAATCTACTTATTGATTTATGTGGATGATATACTCATTATGGGAAATGATGATGTCGCCCTTCAGAAACTCAAGGGATATTTGCATATGACCTTTCATTTTAAGGATTTGGGACCTCCCAAATATTTTCTTGGTATTGAGATAGCTCGATCCAATGAAGGAATTTGTCTCAGTCAGAGAAAATTTGTCTTAGAAATCATATCAGATGCAGGATTATCAGGATGCAAGCCAGCTACTATACCTATTGAGCAGAATGTCAAATTGACAACATGTGAATATGATGCGAACTCTCCTTCTCCAAATGATGATCCGTTGCTCAACGATCCATCAAGTTATCAGAGACTCGTTGGGAAATTGATTTATCTCACCATGACTAGGCCCAATATATGTTATGCAGTACAGATACTTAGTCAGTTTATGCATAACCCAAAGCGATCACATATGGATGTAGCATTGAAGGTTGTGAAGTATTTGAAAGGATGTCCGAGACTTGGAATTTTGTTGTCTCGCGGCTGCAATATGAAGATGACAGCCTATTGCGACACAGATTATGCCACTTGTCCAATGACAAGAAGATCCATTATCGGTTTCTGTATTAAGCTGGGAAAGTCTTTAATTTCATGGAAGACAAAGAAGCAATCAACAGTTTCATTATCATCTGCTGAATCGGAATATCGAGCAATGGCGAAAACTGTGTGCGAGATAGTTTGGATTCGGGGGTTACTTTCAGATCTGGGTGTGCAAGTCAAGGGTGCAAGTGAATTGTTCTGTGACAATGACGCGGCTCTTAAATTGGCTACAAATCCAGTTTTCCATGAGAGAACAAAGCACATCGAGGTTGACTGTCATTATACTCGAGAGAAAATTCGGGAAGGAATCATTGCCACTCAAGGAATCTCAACTGTGGAACAACCTGCAGATATTTTCACTAAGCCCTTATGCCAGAGACAGCACAGATATCTATTGAGCAAGCTTGGCGCTTTCGACATTTATAAGCCGCCAGCTTGAGGGGGAGTGTTGGAGAAGGAATCTGATTGAACTTGAAGATTGATTCATCAAATCATATATAATCGTAGATACACTTTACTTTAGGAAAATTAATATTGTGTAAATATTCTTTGATTCATTTACTGTACTACAAATACCTGTACATTGATATGCAGAGACATACAGAATACAGTAAATTCCTCTCTACCCTCACAAATCTTGTCACCCACAACAAGATACACTCCACTACGATGCTAACAGCTTCCATTTTTTTTTTCTGCAACTCATCGGTGCAAACCAGCAAATGTTCATGTGTAATGCACACTCGTCCTGCTGCCAAGTTGGTTGATGTCCACAATAGCTTTCACAGGTTTTCTAACTCATGATACACTCTCACAGTTCACTCAGTGAGTTCACATAGCACACACATACCATCTATGAACCAAAAACTTGCGGTATCTTGGACAAGCACACACTCACAATTTGCATTCGGGGCTTGTTCATGATGATAGCAGCTCAAGCTGGGCTTTCTATATATAATAAACATCTTGAGTTCCTTTACTAGGCCCTCCCAAACATAAGAAAAGCTACAGGATTGACTCGAAGTCAAAGGCACTCCCGCTAGTGAAAATGCTAGTATGAACATCTAGAAGGGGGTGAATAGGTGTGAAGAAAAATTTTCACGAAACGTAGTAGATATTTTGCTTTTGAATCTGAGTGTGATGAACATCAGACTTTTGAAACTGAGTCTGAAGAACAACAGACTTTGAGCAAGTTCAGACTTTAGCAATTAAATAGAACTACGAATAGAATAAAGGAGTTTAGGGAAGAGAATAGAACACAAGGCTTATAGTGGTTTGGCTTAAATCAAGCCTACATCCACTCTCCCACGCTAACAGCCTTCTGCCGGATTCCACTATGCAATCAACAAGAGATTACAACTTTGACTACAAATACTTAGTAGTAAATCACACTATCTCACTAAGTCACTCTTTTAGTATTTCTCTTACGATCACAAACGTTTAAGCTCACAAGAGACAAGTGCATGATCAAAGGTCACTCAAACTTTGGAATTATAAATTCTACGCTTCGTCTCTTACTTGCTCATTGGTCCTTGATCTCCTTAAATAATCCTCCACTTCCAAACTAGCCGTTGGACGGTATCCTGAGGATCGTCTTCCAATTTACCCATTGGACAGATCTGTATTCAGAAGATTTGATAGCCGTTGAGTGACAAAAGTAGAATCTCAAATTGATTTTGATCGCCCATGCAAATAGAATCTTGGTTTCCATAAGTAGAGCTTCTTCATATAGAAACTTCTTGTCTTCATGATCCAATTATCAATCAATTAGATTGAGTCAATCAAATTTATCTTGACGTAGAATCTAAACCAGATCACTAGCTGTTATACATTGTGTAATTAACCAAGGCTTTGAAGAATTGAAGATAAACTTGAATATGTCTTCGTCTTCATTCTTCATCGCGTTCAGTCTGGAATTAGTCAGTGTGGGCAGACTTTGAATCTAAAGTCTGGCGGTCTTCAGACTTTGATGGTAGAGTCTGGAAGTCTTCAGACTAAACTTTACAATCTAAACAAATTTAGCTTTAAGGTCTGGACACAGTCTGAATAAGTTTAGCTTTAGTATAGAGTCTGTCTTCTGATTTTTCCAAGTATAGACTTTGATAATATCATTTACATGTTCTATCATTTGCATATTCTGTTACTCAACAATTAAACATGTTAGTAGCCTTTAATTTATTTTGTCATCTTCAAAACATCATAAGGGATTTCCCTAACAACTAGTTCATTCCCAATCCAAATAGAGTACTTAACCCGCCCCTTTTTTATCCTCAAAGGATAAACCAAGGGGGGTGGTTACCTTGTTTTATCACTGGTATTACTGCTGGACTTAGGCCAGAAGCACTGAGATCAGTCTTCCAATGGAATTCGGAGTAAACTTCTTCCACTGGAAATGAACTACCCTGTTTTGGCCGCTGTTCCTTATGGGGATCTTTAGCCTTCCTTTCCCCGACACCCCTCTTAGCATTTTGACTTGTTCTTTCAACTTCTATTTCACGGCTTTACCTATTCTTCATTTCTCTTCCATGTATCACTCGGGCTCTAAAGTGTTCTCACCTTATAATTCATTTCTCTTCCATGTATCACTTGGCTTTAGCTATTTCATGCCTGGACTGGTCCCACTCTCTTATTTCCTTCCATTGCCAAGACTTCCCTTTATGTGGTTTCTTTCTCTTTTCTATTTTACACGCTCTTACCCCTTCCTTTTGGGTGAAGCTCCTTGCAGATTGCTGACTAGGAGTGCGTTTAGTAATAATCCTATCCCTCGGAATAATGTCTATTCATAAATAAATTTTTTTATTCTATTCTCTGAATAAGTTTCTAACCAAAAAAATATGTTTGATAATTGTACCAAATTTCTTTTCCCAGAATAAAAAAAAGAACAATAATGCATTTGGTATGATTTTCAAATGTTTTAAGTAACGTAGAATTTTTTTTATTTTTTTAATAATTTTATGAGATTTTTCTGATTTTTTTTCTTTTCTTTTGTCCTCCCTTTTTCTTCCTCCCTTAGCTAGTCGTCAACATCATGGTTGTCACACCACGAACCCCAAGCGCGTGCCCATCCCTCTCTAGTTGATAATATTTTGCGACTTCCTAGGACGAGTCGCCAAACCTTTTCATTTTATTGCACATGCAGAAGCGAAAATAAATCCCCTGATAGTAATAATTTCGGAATAAAAAAGTAGGACAAAAAATTCACAAACAAACATACTTTTATAATCACATAGAGTCATGTACAAGGTCTATGACCAAAAGACTACAAAAACTGACTTTCCAAAAAGGGACGGTTCTAGCTAACCTACACTTCCGATCACCTCCTCTCGGCACTAGGTCCGCCACTCGACGACCCTAAAAATTTGGCCCACAACGGGGTGAGATATAAATCTCAGTGAGTCCACACTCTAAACCTCGATTAGGAGGGAAATACGCCTAGACGTGTCCTAACCACACAATCACACATTTAGCATAAAGGACTTACCTCGCCTCAGTTCCACCCTACAGATTAGCACAGTCTATACACATTATGCATAAAATCGATGCACATAACAATTGACACGCATTACTTAACTCAATAAATCACAGGGGTCCTGATTATAGGGCCAAATCATTATGACACATCCCATACCATGTCACACAATTTTGTCCCATAATCCGACGCATCAATTCCACTCAACATGTGTTCCAATTGGTAATTACACTCACTCTAGGGTACGGCCTACTTGAAGTTTGGCGGTCTACTAGTGTAGCCAGGCATCATCTCATCCCATTAAGTACAGTTACGTCTCTCAAAGATGACTTGCCCAAATGAGTATAGGTCCAGCCTTTACTGCGACCCAAATCCCAATAAATGGGTATCCCATATAGGGTAACGTTCATCCGACATAGTCCAGGGACAAATTCTCTTAACCAACACACGACCACTTAATCTCGGCTTAGGACACTGTGCATTGCACTCAAATGCCTCGATTAAAATAGTGATCCTGACCTATTTCCTTTGTATTAAAAGCACCCGATGAAAATAGTCGTGTGTGGGTACACGGTCAAATTGAACCTGGAAAATTCATAACCCTCTTTTTAAAATCCCACTGGAAAATTCACACCCGATAAAACCATTTTCGATGTTTAAAACTTGACACCCGGGATTTTCTAGATAAATGTCAAATTTCACAAATTTTGGAATAACTGACCTAATTTCAAATCAACACTCAAATTTCACAATTTGACATTCGATTGCAGAAATTAATTACACCATTGTAATTAGCACAAAGTTTCGGTTACCGACTATCCCAACCAAATTTCTGGAAAAATATTTAATAATTAAATAATTTCTAAAATTAATTGAATAAATGCATTAAATACTAAAAATGCTAACTTATGCTAAATAATTCTAATCTAACCACCTATTGGGCTAACTAAATTATTCTAAGTATCCTAGCTATATAATAATACACTAATCTAATTAACTATAAATTTCTAACCACCTAATTGCTTAATCTAACTATCCTAATTTAACTAACTAAACTAATAATTAAACTAATTACACTTAAATAAATCTAAACACCCCTTAAACATCATTAGCCTACTAAGAAGAGTTTAGTGCATAAACTCACTGGTTTATTGCGGAAACTGGTTCATCGCGACGACGCGACGATGGCCGAAATCCGAATTTTCGGCGGCATCAGCGGACTTGGACCGGGCCTAAACTTGGCCCAACAAATCTCAACCCAAGTTGAGATTTGTTCTTGATTTGGGCTAGACTTGCGAGCTTGTTGGACTGAGAATTTCACTAGGCTGATCCATGACTTGCTTGGGCTGGCTTCGTGGAGTGAACTGAGTGGCTGAAGATGTGGGCTGAACTGTGGGCTGCCTGTTGGTGTTTTGGGCCGAGCTAGACAAAAAGAAGAAGCGAAACAGCTTCGCTAGCGTTGAAGACCGACTGACTTTGTTGGAGAATTTCGTTGGCATTGAGCTAGGGGGAAATTGAGCAAGAAGACACGAGCTGAAGGAAAATGGCTAAGCTAGCATGTGGACGATGCTACTGGCACACGAAATGGGGAGAGCAGCTTCGGTCAACCACTTGGGCTTCGCTTGCTGAGATTGACCAAAGAAAATGGAGAAAACGGATGTGTGGTGCGTGTGTTGGCAAGAGCTGAGGAATCGTGGCTTCACTTCGGTGGATGGCAGAGTGGATCGGTGGGGGCTTCGCTCAATTCAAAAGGAAAAAGAAGAGTAAGGGTGGTCAACTAAAGGGCTTGGTGGAGATGGGTGTTGACCTGCGAAGAAGGAGGTCGGCGAGTGAAGCTTGCCCGAGAAGTTCAACGAGAGAGAGAGAGAGAGAGAGAGAGAGAGAGAGAGACAAAAATTCCACAAGCTCATCCCTTCCATTAACTTCATGTCCCCTAATACTTTCCACACTTTAAATCCCACAATATTATCCAAATTAATGCCAAAATTCCAACTAATAAACCGTTCTCTGAATTTACCTAATAGAACTTCAATTTGCTCTCCGATTTCTCCAATTTGTAGTCCGATTTTGATGAAAAAAAGTTCCATACAATTTTCTGCAAGTCTCTAACACTCAAAGGCTTAGATTGGAAGTCCAAATTTCACTTCAATTCGGCCTGTTCGAATTTCCATTAATTTCCGCAACATCCAAATCGATTTTTCGTAAAAATCTCTGAATAACTGAAAAATCTTCGGAGGATGAGTCGACATTCCTAAAATGATTTATGACACAATTAATTTCATTCCGGCACGCTTTTAGTGTGACCTAATCTACCGGGTAACTTTTATGAATATTTGATGCAATTGACCCGTGATCAATCTATCTCGAGTCACAACATACATCTTCGACACATTAGCGACTCTCGGTTGTCATGAAAATCTCAATATTTCAATTACAGATACAAGGTACCCAAAACGACAAAAAGTCAATTTACTTCCAATCGATGAGAATTTTGCAATTGGGTGGAATCACCTACATTTTGATCACATACCTCAGTCAAATTGACCTATGTCTGATCTCTAATCGATTTTGACAATGTCGTAATGACCTTTGTTGATCAACATGGTCGAGCAGTCGATTCCTGCTCGAATTCTCAAGTCCATTACATTTAAATTCCTTAATTGTTTCCCCAGATAGTCCAGTTATCTTATGAGTGATCAGCTCAGCGAATAGTACTATAGGCGTGTCGACGAAAGGCCTAATTTATTTAATCGAAAACAAAATCTAAAAATTCAAGCTATCACAATGGTGGCCGGGTGAGGTCAAGCCTCATCCAGCCACCGAAAGGTTGGCTTTGCCCAGCCATAGTGAGGCCGATCTCACAATACCTAATCTTTGGCTAGTTGCTAATCATTGCTAAGGCTCAGCAATCAACTAGAAGTGGAATAAGAAGGAAAAAAGAAAAAGGAAAGAAAGAAAATAACCTTGAAGAAGTAGGTTATTTTTTGTTTATTATTTATGTTCCAAATCTATTCCTTGACCTCTAATCTATTCTGGCGAATAGAAGAATCAAATAACATAACCAAACGAAATTTCTGTTTTTTTTTTTTTTTTGGGTGTTCCGAGGAAATAAAATAGAAAAATAGAGAAATATAATGGTTATCAATGGTGCATTTGGTAACATCTCTGTTTCCTAGAATAATTTTTGTTCAAAGTGTTATTTTTATTTTGGCTAGAAAACAAAGTGTTATTTTTATTTTTGCCGAAGCATAAACTTAGATGTCTAGATTATTGTTGAGTTGTAAAAACTTAGTGGCATTTTATTTATTGTTACGTAGATAGTTTTTCGATTTTTGATTGTGGAAAAATGTTTTCCTTTTCGTATGAAAACATCATTTAGATTACTCTTAGATTTATTGACAAGATGACAGACAAGGCTCATGCGAAACTCACATGGAACTCAAATGATCGACAATTTCACTTATATCATATTTACTCTAAACTAATAAACCCATGTCATATTTACCACAAATTATGGTAAATCTGTAATTTTTTTAGAATAAATGTGACACGAGTACACCTATTTAAGGTAAATGTGGTAGGATGTAATAGTTCGAGATTTTTTGTAACATAAAAATTAATTTTGGATAAATACAATATAAGTACACTAGTTTGGGTTAATATGGCATGAATGTACTAATTTAGAGTTTTTGGGATAATATAACATTGATGTATTAATTTGGGGCTCTTAGTGATACTAACCATAAAACATTTGGTGGCGGTAGGCTACTTTGTAATGCTACCACAAAATTTTTCAATAGTTTCCATTTAAACATTTGATATATCTTATATAACTCAAAATGAATAAAAAGAAAAATTCATCACCAAGTGTGTTGTAATATTAATGCAAAAGAAAAAAAAATCAGATCTCGCAATTGAATTAATGTGAAATCAAAGAGAAATAAAAAGTATATGATAAAGAACGTCAGAGATTTATGTGGTTTGACCCAATTGTTAAAACGTACACCATAGAGAAAGTTAATAGTAAATAACTCAATAATATTAAGATAATTAATGTTACAACTGATTATACACTCGAATGTTTTCCTCCTCTATATCAAACCTAAACACACGATACTTACAAATAAATAACTAGATTCGTTATAAAGATCAAAGCACAAATTTCCGCATACGGCTAAAATCAAGCTCTGAACGCGGGCCCCTGTTTCGCCCTTTTGTGGTGAGTCTGGTGACCACCATCCACCAACCAAGTTTTAGCCAAAAAAAGAAAGAGAGAGAACCACCGACCAACAAAAAAACAAATCTGTTTGGAATAATGGGTTGAATTGCGTGCACGGTTCGAACTCAAGACATAATATAATAAATCTGATATATTAAAATGTTTAAAGTGAATAATATTGATTAAGAGTTGGTTCATGATTTTTTCGATAAGTAATTTTTTTCCTAACATATACAAATATGTATTTTTTTTTTTAATTGGGCTAGTCACAAATCAATGCATGCATATTGCAACTTTGTAAGTGCAAATTCAGCGGGTCCTTCACATGTGGGCCACGGAACCCAAGCGCTTTGGGCATGTTCCCTCTTATTGTGGCCAGTTGAAGACTTTCCGACGCTTAGGTTAGTGTACATTCTAGGGCAAGTATACAGGGTCTAGAGAGAGAAATACCATCGGTGCGGTATGATTCATGTATTCATAAAGTAAATTTAATGGATTGGCTTGCAGACTTAAGATCTTGGTAGAGGCCTATTTGCCACTTGCCAATCCTACTGAATTCCGGACTATATATCCATAGCAAATACAATCACCTAGAATCTCAGCTTTGGGGTTGATCCTGGCATAAAGGTCGATCAAGTTCAGAGAATAATGCAAGGTGGTGTGGCCAAAACCATTAAGCTCGATAGCAGCAGGCGCGCGAGGATTGCAAAGGTAAAAGCTTGAGAAGAGAGAGCCTGACTTCAGAATGTCAAAATGTGAAAGAAATAGGATGGATGGACATATACTGAAGTCTTTGGCAAGCACCTCTCATAAGCATTTCTCGCAGCCCAGACGGGAGATTTCCCCATCGCAAGCTCTATGGCTGGAGCTCGTATCTACCATGAAAGAACGTTGCTCGTCGAAATAACTGCAATAAGGAGAGTTCAATGTGTGGTTTGTTGTGCCTTGGAGAAAATCGTTCACATGATTCATTGTAATAAATTAGGGTATCTCAATCCCCATTGCAGTTTCGCATGCGAGTGTTTGATCAGGATCACCTCTAACAATGTCGCACATAGAAAGGAGAAGAAAAACTAAAATCGTGACTCTTAGGGAAGCAGTCGTGTTCTACATTTGCCTTCTTTCCTTTGCTACTCTTGCTCTTTCTTCATTATGCTCACAATACAAGAGCCTTAGGTGCATATATTAAGGACCTGTAACATCGGTTTCTCCATTTTTGCATACTACCTTATTTACTTCTACCTCTAGAATTTACCAATTCTTGGTTCATACAAAAAAGAAAATGTTACTCTTGCTGTGGTCAGATGAAGATGCTATAGTCTGGCCTTAGCTCAAAGTGTGGAAATATACAATTGAGGAGGCAAATAGGTGTTTGGAAGATTTGAACTCATGTGAGATTTTATGAGACCACTACCAATTATTAGATGGAAACAAGGCCAATCCCCTAAAAAAATCCCAAACTTTAAGTCCAATCTCAAATATGTCCCAAACTATTTCTTTTTTTTTTTTTCCCAAACTCCCTAAACATTGAACTAAGAACTGAAATCAAATTCCCTAAACATGAAATGTCTCATTTTATATGCTTTCGGGAATCCAGTGCCTTGCAAAGCTTTTTATTCTCAGCTTCAGTCATTTCCACTTTCCATTTCAGATGCTCAATTCGTGCTTGCTAAATGGGCTTCTTAATCGCATCAGGGACCATTGGACGCAAGGCGGCAGGAATAGTGTTGCTGGATGTAGAATGCTAATGCATAATGAATCTCCTCCTCTCCTTTCAATCTCTTGGGCACCAAAATCTTCTTTGGATGGCATTCACGTCATATGGATCTTGTTGAAGTAGTAATAGCCCATACAAGTAAAACGAACTAGAAATAATTCCATTAGAGGAATTTCTTGAAGAACTCTGTACTAACAAGCCACCTTATATGGCTAATAAGAAGTATCCCAAAAGGCCCAGCAGGGGGATTAGTTCATCATACTTATGAGAGAAACAAGCTTCCTCAACATGGAACCATTCAACATGCCATAGCAATGCCTTAGGATTAGGATTTTTCAAAAAAATTAATCTAACATGAGATTGTTTAGTTGGGGAAAAACACTCTTAAGACCTTGAATTTTTATATGGGATGCCCAAATTCATCTATCTTGAATTGTTTCATAAGGTGACCAAACCCTCTCATGTGGGAGAAAAACCATATTTGCAAAAGCTCGGGAGGGCACACATGGTCTTTTCTCCATTTTGTTTGAAATAGTTTAATGACAAAAAAATGTTTCAGCTAAAATCATATTAACATAGTTTAACCCATTAAAAACTTGGCTAACCATCCATGAAATTGAAAGATTTACAGTATTTTTTCGATGAGGAAAAACAATTAGCTTGAACAATGCTAAAATAAAAACCCTAGTCTTTGGAATTATTGGTTGATTTGCAAAACATTCCACCATAAATGAAAATGGGCATACATAACAATTAGCATTGACAACCTTCCTTACCGCTTTGGCTTCGACTCTTAAAAACCGTGATAATTTCATAAATAAAATTTATGTCAATAGGCTGCCTAACGAGCTCCTTTTCAAGAGGCATTTCGATGGCAACATTGTATTCTTCCAATGTTAGGGTTAGTTTGTACTCACCAAATATGAAGGTGAAAGTTTGTGGACACCGAAAGTGTGGTAACGCTTGCATAACACCAAAGTGGATGTTGATCTCTAGTAATGAGAGAAGTCGGACGATCTTGGCTTTCACATATCTTTGGCCCTCCTAATCTAACTAGTCCAATCACAGTTTGAACTCTTTTTTGGGAGTGGAAATTAACTGTATGTCAGTTCTCCCCATCGCATATGAGACCAATAACGAAACCTATTGTCATTAACCAACAAAAATGCAGTAAAGTAAGTAAATCGCAAAGTCAGAGTTTAGATAACTTATTTTCATCGGGTAGGAATGACAATCACATAGACACGTGCATGAAACGTGAGGCTCAATTTATATCTAGATGGCTTAACTAAGTGGAGCTAAGCAGATGATCTGACCATCATAGTCTCGCATTCAAAGTGTTAGGTCCTCTTAACTCCAACCCAGTCGAAAGGAATGCCCTATATCACACAGTTTCACTGAAACACATACTACACCATCAAGAACTTTCAAGGAAGAGAAGATCAACATCTACACAACAGTCTTGCTTTCGAGGAAGTAACATTCTTAACACCATCTTAAAATCCTATCGCAGCCTAGGCTTGACAATATGGTTGTGTGGGCAATAGTGTAATGCGAAAGCAATAAAACATGCAAAACAATTTAAATGCAAACAACACTTTTAATTAGGGAATATAAATCATTTGACTCCAATACCTTCCTGCAAGATAAGGATTAGCAAAAACTACTCCCCTTATACCTCTCATTTGCAATAACATTTAACACTTGATGTTAAGGATGTACCTAATATCCTTGTTGCCAAACAAAAGAATATTTTTTTTCGAAAGAGAAAATTGGCGTAAGTCAATCAAGAGTTTTAACTTAAGTCCCCAATAGAGTCGCCAAGCTGTCACCACCTAACCACAGGTAAAATATTTAGGGTTTGGCTGATGGATTATTAAGCCTAGACTTAACTCGAGTTTAACTTAAGTCTCCAGTAGAGTCGTCAAGCTGTCACCATACCAATTCGTAACTTAAGATTTAAGTATTTAACATGCAAAAAATTATTATATAGGAGTTGTCACTAATCTATTTAGGAAACTATCCTATTTATTACACAATTCTATCTTTTGGGTGTTTTCCAAGACAAGCTGTTATCAAATATAAGCATGATATCGAACCCACTCAACATATTCGTCAAGAATTCAAATAAAGGATTAAAAAATAGAAAAAATAATTCATTGTCTTATGTATTAAATTAACAATTATTATAACCCTAAACATCACAATACACAGGGAAAATCAAATTAATAAAAAAAATTGATCTGAAATTTCACGGATCAAATTAGTAATTATAATGATTTTTGAACATCATCAATGTGCACCAAAAAAAAACAAAATAATTAAAAAAAATGATTGGAAGTTTTATGGATCAAATTAGTAATTATAATGACTTTCTTTTAATAATATCCTATCAGATAATATCTAACACCACAATGGAATCAGTAATAGCATCCAATTATCCAATTTAGGCAATAAAATATCAAGATGACATTTGGCTCAAGAAAATTACCTAGTTCGGATAATTCGTTTTCATAGTGGGACTGGCACCAAGGATTCACGAACAGCAGTTTGCGTCAAGATGAGCTCAGCAATGGCGGGCTCACAACCAATGAACTAGCAAAAATAGAAAACTTATAGAATCGACTCAATTCGAACACAATTAGAAACAGCAGTTAGTGTCGAGGGTTCGAATGGCAATGGGTCGATAAGGCGGCAGTTGGTTTTGCCTTGGTTGTGGCAGTAGTGAGCAGTAGCAGCAGCAACAACCTGGGGGACTCGTCGTCGAAGGGCCGGTAGACGTGATGGCAAGGGGGCGTGGTGACAATAAGAGTGACGAGAACGACAAGTACGTCAGGGATGGCAAGCAGTGTCTGGTCGTTGTCGAGGGCAACGAGTGAATAGCAATGGTGTCGTGGGTCAAAGCTCGTTGGAAGAAGGGAGGCAGATCTCGTCGGATAGTTGTTAAGCAATGCGTTGAGAGTAGGACAACAACGAACTTGAGGTTGGTGGTGCAGCTAAGTTGAGCGACCCACTTATCACAGGTCAGCAGGAATGAAAGCACTCGAGGCAGCAGCAGCAATGGCATTCGAGGTAGTGGCAATGGCAACACAATTGTCGCAGGTGTGGGTAGCAAGCGCCGGGTGTGCGAATGGCTGAAGAAGATGAATTCCAACTTTCTTTTCTTCTTCTTCTTTCTTCTTCTCTCTCTCTCTCTCTCTCTCTCTCTCTCTCTCTCTCTCTCTAACGTTACTTCTCTTCACTTGTCAAAGAGGAATGGACCTCACTTTCTCTCTTCTCACTTATGAACAAATGTAATCTCTCAGAATTGTATACACCCCCCCCCGGGCGCCCCTAGGGGCACTCTTTGTCGTGCAATGAGTCTCTTTTATAGAAAGGGCTTGAACTATCAAGGGAAGCCAGCAAATTTTATCTCCTCTATTAGACTCTTAAAATATTTTGTTCTTTCCTTTTCGGTTCGCGCACGAAATCTCCCTTCACCACGTAATCTTTCTTGTTTTGAGATAGAGAATATATCACTCAATATATACCCCCACGTGCAATATTCCCTCTTATTATTTCGATATTTCATACAAAATCTTCCAATCTGCTGTGAAATATATCACTCAATGTATATATTGTATAAGAGAAAGCTCTCATCTTGTCGAGCTCTCTCTACCAGCAGGGTAGCTTCTTTTTAAACCCTAATCGGTCCCAGCGTTGTTTTCTCTCTTTCGGCCATGGATCTCTTCTCTTCTCGTTCTTTGCTTAGTCCTTGGTACTTGCTTCTTATCTCGGAGATCTCTTTTTCCACCTCGTAACCTCGCTTTTTCCTATTTCCCCCTTCTTTTACCTGGGTTTCATCATCCTCTGGCAATTACCCCTTCTTACCAGTCGCATGTCCCTTCTCACCTCCTTCAACTCAGCTTTTTGCTGCGCCTTTCAATTTTTGGTTATGGCTCACAAGATTGATCCTGATGCTGCTTGAGTTCCTGCGCTCTGTCAAAGGCCGGGAAGATTATGTTTGGAGTAGCAAATCAAAGAGTGGGATATCGAGCCCTCCCCTGCAACTTTAGTGGAGTGTCAATTAACCCTAATTGGTAAAATCCCTTCCAATCCCTCCTTTAATTTTCAAGCTTTTCAGACGGCTTTGAAAAGGGCATGGAGAACAGAGCAAGTTGATATTTTACAGAGGGAAGTGGGTACATATCTAGCGAAATTCAGGTCTCAATCAGAAAAACAGAGAGTTTTAGAGAGCGGACCTTGGCAGTTCTCGGGTCACCTTATCAACTTCAAGCCATGGGTTGCAAATACTCCTTTGCATTGCTATGGTTTCTCCACTTTCCGGGTCCAAGTGTTTGGTTTGCCACTGGAATGTTGCACTGACGAAATGATCCGAAGGGCTGTTAGTACTATCGGCCATGTTTTGCAAGTGAAGTCTGATTTTAATTCTGGTTCCACCCTACGTGCGGGTCGGGCAAGAGTTGAATTGGCCTTATCTGAACCACTGAAGACAGGGCATTTAATAAAATTCAAAAACAGAACTCTTTGGCTTGATTTCAAGTATGGACACTTATCACACTATTGCTATTCGTGTGGTAGATTAGGTCATTTTGCTGCCTCCTACCCGACTATACCTTTTAAGGAGGATATGTTTTCTGAAAAAGAACAGACGCCATATGGTCCATGGTTAAGGGCAGAAGTCAAGGAGTATAGCCCTTATTGGCATTTTTATTATGATCAATCTAATGTGGAAGAGGATTTGGAGGAAACCATACCTGAAACACCTCCCACAAATGCATAGCACCTTCCCCTCTTGCCACCCCCTACTCCAACAGAAGCAGTTCCTCTTCAGCAGCCGGCTTCCATTGCTCTGAGGGCCCAAAGTACTTCACATTCCCCTGCTCCTATGACTTGCCATAATACCTCTACAGCACTCATCCCTACTGAAGCAAAATTAAAGGGAGTGCAAGTTTAGTCCTCCACAGTTCCGCAGGTCAAGAAAGCTAAAGGTACTCATCAGAATGTTAAAATAAGTCTTGCTAAGAAACCTAGACGCTATACCCCGTACGATATACCTGTTGTACATTCGCCAGACTTTGATGATTCGCTTCTGCTAGACACGCCGATTTTGGAGGCGAGTACGGATGGTTCTTGGGCGACGGTGGCTGGCCCTAAATAGCCACCTGTCAACAGATGAAATTTATTAGTTGGAACTGTTAGGGTTTGAGCAATCCCTTGACAGTCCAAGCTCTAAAAGCCCTGGTGGCTAAGGAAAAGCCCTATCTCCTTTTTTTGATGGAAACTAAGAACGGCGATACTGTTTTACATCGTTTGAAGCGTACCTTGCATTTTTTGAACCTTCAGGTGTTCAGTCCTGTTGGTCTAGCAGGAGGTTTGGCTCTGCTGTGGAATGACAGTCTGCGTTTGTCTATTTTTACCTCCTCTCCCTATCTTTTCAACTTTTTGTGCCAGAGTATCTCAGATGATAGAATCTGGCATCTCACCTGTGTGCATGCCCCTACAGTGTTCCAATTGCGTCAACAGGTTTGGCAGGATTTGAGACAAATCAGCATTCTTAACGTTTTACCTTGGGTTTGTTTAATCGTTGGGAGAATGTGGGGTCTCGGCCAGCTGATTTTTATCGTATGTCTTCTTTCCGAGTTGTCCTGAATGATTGCTGCCTCATGGATCTCAATACTCATGGCTGTGCTTTCACATGGATGAATAACCGTGAAGGGGAAGCTTTAGTAAAGGAATGTCTTGACAGGGCTTTATGTAATATCGAATGGCGTGTGTTATATCCAAATGCACAGTTGTTTGCCCTTCCTACTGTGGGTTCTGATCACAGCCTTATTGTGCTAGATTCTACAGCTTCTATTGCTAGGAGACAGAGACACTTTACCTTTGAAGCTTTCTGGAATCAGGATGCTGAGTGTAGACAGGTTATTGACAACTCCTGGAACTCTGATTCGGTGCAGCACTCGAGTCTCCTAGTGAAGCTTCGTGATGTTGCCGGTGCTTTATCTCGATGGAGTCGTAAAAAATTCTCACACAACAGGCACAAGGCAACAGAATTACAGCATCAGTTGGAATCTATTACTAATAAGCATAATTCTTCCTTGGATCGATCACAGGTAAGAGCGTTGAAAGAGGAGCTTCAAAAAGTATGGTAGTGTGAAGAACAATTTTGGGCTATGAGATCTAGGATAAACTGGTTGAAATGGGGAGATCGCAATACCAGATTTTTTCATGCAACTACGATTCAAAGACGACAATAAAACCGCATTAACATGTTGCGTGATGAAAATCAGATATGGGTTAGGGATCCTACTCAGCTAAAGGAGCTGACTACCAACTATTTTTCGAAGCTGTATACAACAACAGGCCCTCGCAGCTATGAGCAGATTTTAGAGCAGTGTCATCAGATAGTAACACCAGAAATGAATGAGATTCTTATAGCAAGGGTGACATATGAAGAAGTCAAACAAGCTACTTTTCAACTAGGTGTCTCCAAAGCGCCGGTCCAGATGGCTTGAATGGCTTATTCTATCAAACTCATTAGGATGTTCTTAAAGCGGATATTCTTCAGGTAGTCCAGCATTTCTTTGATTCAGGTTCATTACCTTCTGACCTAAACCAAACTGCTATTACGTTAGTTCCTAAAATTCCTAATCCAGAAAGCCTAGATCAATATCGCCCTATTAGCTTGTGCAACTATGCTTACAAGATTATTTCCAAAGTACTTGCTAACAGATTGAAACCTATGCTGCCAAGCTTAATTTCAAAAGAACAATGTGCATTTGTGGGCGGTAGGCAGATACAAGACAATGTTTTACTTGTTCAGGAAGTTATTCATCAGATTAAGACAAGGAAAAGGAAGCGCCATTTTCAGGCTGTTTTAAAATTGGATATGCAGAAAGCTTACGACTGTGTTGAATGGGATTTTCTGAATGATTATTTACACAGATTAGGATTTCATTCCCATTGGATCAAATTAGTTATGCAGTGCATCTCAACTACATCATTCTATGTTAAAATGAATGGCGAAAATTTGCAGAAATTTTATCCTACTAGGGGGCTTCGACAGGGAGATCCTTTATCCCCTTATCTGTTCATCCTTTTGGCCAATCTGTTATCTGTTCTTATTCAGAATGCTATTGACTTAGGTGTTCTTAAAGGAATTAAATTGAATCATCGGTGTCCTAACCTATCACATATTCTTTTTGCAGACGATGCTATATTCTTTCTTAATGCCACTTTGGTTGAATGTCAGAATCTTTCTAACCTGCTAAATCAGTATTGTCTGGGGACAGGTCAAGCTATTAACCGCAACAAATCTGGAATTTTTTTCAGTCCGACCTGTCCTACCTTTCTACAGGATAACTTGGCTCGAGAATTAAGGGTGCCTGTTTTACAGAGGTGTGGTAAGTACTTGGGAATACCTTCTGATTGGGGACGCTCTAAGAAGGATATGTTTTCTTGGCTAATGAGCAGAGTTCAGTCAAAAATGGAGGGATGGAAGGAGAACCTGATTTCTAAGGGTGGGAAAGAAATTTTACTCAAGACTGTGGTTCAGGCTATTATTCCCCATTACGCTATGTCTATTTTTAGAGTACCTATCTCTATATGCAAAGCTATAGAACAGAGAATGGCTAAATTCTGGTGGAACAGTCACACAAGCAAGTCTGGGATCCATTGGCAGAGCTGGGAGGTGCTGAAACGTAGAAAGGATGCTAGAGGTTTAGGATTTCGAGACTCAATTAGTTTTAATAAAGCCATGCTTCGTAAACAAGCATGGTGCCTCCTTCTTCAACCTTCATCTTTATGGGGGAAGCTTTTTAAAGGTTTGTACTTTCATTCCTCAACCTTCTTAAATGCTGTCAAAGGCTCCCGCCCATCTTGGGGCTGGTAGAGCCTCTTGTGTGGGAGGGATGCTATTTTACCCAACGTACGTTGGTCGGTAGGGGATGGAAGATCAATAAGGATCCAGGAGGACAGATAGCTACCTATTGGAATTCTTGGTGGACCAAAGGCCCAAGAAGAACCCCTACTAGTAGCTGATCTTATTGATCATTCTATCGGCACCTGGAAGACTAATTTACTGCACAAATTTTTTGACTTGCACATCATACAACAAATCACAAGCATCCCTGTCAGGTCTACCTTCGCCAAAGATGAGCTTATATGGACTGCTACTAATCAAGGGTCTTATACAGTCAAATCAGCATAACATTTAATCACTCAAACAGCTGCAGATCAAATAGACATTGGTGCTTCTACATCTTATCGAAATCCTACCTGGTTTTGGCGTAAACTGTGGAAGATGTCCACTGCTCTGAAGATTCGCACATTCCTATGGTCCATCTGCAGCAACTCCTTAGCAACCAAAGCTAACCTGCATCGCAAATACATCAGTGACAGTCCCTATTGTTCACTCTGCAACCAAAAACTCCAAGAAACTCTAGAACATCTTTTCGTACTCTGTTCTTGGACTCACAGAGTGTGGTCTCATCCCCAGATCGGTATTCATATCTCATCCAGCAACATTCAGCGTCTGGACTCATGGATTTTGTCCATTATTGGTAGCCACAATAGATTATCTCGTCTGGCGATGATTGCTAACGTTTTGTGGCAGATCTGGCACGCTCGGAATGGATTCATTTTCAGAGGGACCCCCTTGATCCGAACCAGGTTGCGGAGGCTGCACTGGCTCACACTCATGTGGATTGGCTTTATGCTTCATCCTCCACCTACAAAAGCACTTCGCTTCAAAATAGAGAACATCTTTGGTGCCCCCCAGATCTGGGCGTCTTGAAGGTCAACATAGATGGATCTTTCCAACCAGGCAGTAACGAAGGTAAAATAGCTTGTTATTTGTAGAGATCACCAGGGTAAACTTACTGATGGTTTCTCCAAATGTGTAGCTGCTTCCTCGGCTCTACAAGTTGAGATCCAAGCGTTTTCTTTGGCTCTACGTCATCTTCTTGATCAGGGCCTCCAGAATGCACGGGTGATCGTTGAATCGGACAACCTCATCCTCGTTGAGACACTGAACCGTCAGTCGCCGCCGCCTTGGATGGAGCGCTGCCTCTTTTCGGAAGCTGCCTTTCTGTTTACCCTTTTTCCTAACCTTTCTCTTAGCTTCTGTCGAAGAGAGGCAAATGTGGTCGCTGACTGGGCTTGTAAGGCCCATAATAGGGCATCATCGATCCATAGCTAGGCTATCTTTCCCCCTTTTCACCTTATGGATCTTGTTTGTGCGGATGCGATTGCCACAGGTTGTACCTCGTTCTCCTAATTAATGATATCTGGCTTTTCTGACCAAAAAAAAAAAAAAAAATGTGTATATTGCATGAATATATAAAAGATGAACTAAATATTGGAAGAATAATATGAATCTTTTTTGAAAATATTAATCGTCATTTCTCATAAGTAAATTTTCGGTCATTACAGAATAACGAGCTTAAGCCAATTCTCTCTTTTCATGGGCTTAGTCCAACTCGTCAAATTAAAGCTCACATTCATTAATTCGAACCCATCAGTCACCTATCCAATGCAAATGCAATAATAAAAAGTAAATCAAATGCTCCAAAAACTACATGCTATACAATTTAATTTTAATATTTGTGTTTAGGATTTAAATATTAATCTCTAATTTTCTATGCAATCAATGAATGATCGGGCCGCCAAAATTTAAATATCGACAATTGTCCCCTTTTGAAGGTGAGCTCGTAGAAGTTACATTCAAATACAAATTAAGACCTAAATTTTGATCATGCGGATGCAATCAATGTTGTTTTTGGTTGGACTATAGATCCTTTTTTTAATGTTAATGCAAATGCATGATACATAAGACGAAAACGTACCTGTAATTACTCATCGATTAGTGCAGTAGAGCATTTTGAGGTATAGGAGGAATTTTCAATTGCTCAATAAGTATCCAGTTTTGTTGTAGATGCCTTGAAGAGTCTAATGTTTATCAAATTACCTAGATTCAGACCAAGGCAACTGAATGATTTTAACCAACAAACACTCAATGTTAGGTGATATGACCATTGGATTAAGATGACTCGAAATACTTACATTCACACTAAGGTATAAAGAAAGAGTTGGGGAAAAAATTCATATCTAAAATGAAATGTATAAAACAAGGATTCAAGACATCTAGATCCAAACCGAAAAACATTCACATCTAAAATGAAATGTTAAGTGAGTCAAGTATTGGGTTGAGATAAGTCGAAATACTCAGATTCAAACTAAGGTCTAACGAAAAAGATCAAAAAATATTCATATCCAGAATGAAAAGCTTAATGAAAAGATTCGAGACATTCAGATCCAGACTGAGATGTTGAGATTAAGGAAACTTAACCAATAGACATTCGATGATAGGTGAAATGAATATTGGATTAAGAAAGATTAACCAATAGATGATCAATATTAGGTGAGTCAATTATTGGATTAAAATAATTCAAAATGCCTAGATCTAGAGTAAGGTATAATAAGAAATATAAATATATATATATATATATATTCATGTCCAAAATGAGATGTTTACGAAAAGATTTGTGACATTCAGATTCAAACTCAGATGTCAAGAATTGATTGAAAATCATTTGGTGAGATATTTGAATCATAGACTCTCAATTTTAGAAAATCAGGTGAGATGCTCAAATTTTATCTTGAACACTTGGATCTAAATTAAAGGATGAGTTACATGAGTTTTGCCTCGAACACTCGAAGAGATTTGATACTTACCTAGGGTATCCTATCTGAAGGGTTGATTGGGTTGCTAGAAGGTTAATTGTTAGCAGTGCTTTGGGAATCTTAGAGTGTTTGGACACGTCCCAATGCTTTAGAGGGCAAATTGCTGCTTGATTTTTTTTTTTTAGAACTTCACCTGTCAAACATAGTCAACAATAACAAGTATATGCATTCATCACACATTTCAACCTATTTATGATTCATGCATCATAGCATTGATGTGCTATTATTACCAAAATTCCATGGAGAGAGTTGTAACCAATACAATCTATTCTTGCAATGTAAATATCTTGAAAATGCCAAATGAGAAACTTTTGATATGAAAGAGCTTTAAAGCTGTTTCCCGACAATCGATGCGAGAATAGAAGAATCACTCTAACTCACTATTTTTATGCCAAATAAGGGTCCAAGTATTCTCGCAAGTAGTACGATCTTACCATTCTGAGAGATTTTAGTAGGGACCATAACACAGGCTTGGTAAATGGCTTAACAAATGGGACTCTTCATGTCAAGGCTATTGAAAAAACAATACTTCGTGATCATCTTCGAGTTTACAAGTCAAGAAACCTACGAAATGAGATAAAAATAATCATGATCGCACTTCTTTGAGCGATATTTTTAAATATATGAATTCTTATGTTCATTTAAGTGCCCTAATCTAAAGAGATTTTGTAAGGGACATAACGTAAGCTAGGTTTACAGGCTAAGAAACGAGAGGATTGTTAGACTCAAAATGTGTTTAGATGGGTAAGAGTTGGTGATCATCTTGATATTGCCACCAATCTTCTTCTTCACTATGGGGATTTTTTTTCATATCGAAGCTCCATTGACTATAACACATCAGCAAAATTTAGGTGTCAACAAAAAAAAAATTATCTTCAAAATAAAACTATTCTAGGATATAAAAATTATGAACGACTAACCACGACTTTTGGACAAAGGTATTAGAGTACAAATTGATGATTTTCTTTTTAACAAAAAAAAAATTGGTAAATTTGGAATTTGACCTAAAGTTTGGGGCTTTTTCTAAGACATAAGAAAAGTTAAGCACAAATTTAGGACTAAAGCTAAAATTTGGGATTTTTTCTAAGATGAAAAAAAAAAAGGTTTGTGGTGGATTTGGAACTAGATCTAAAGTTTGAGATTTTTTCAAAGACAAAAAGAAATTCGGAATAGAATTAGGACTAGACCTAAAGTTTGGAGTTTCTTAGGAATTAGCCGGATGAAAACATGGTGTATTATCTAAATATTTCAACAAATAAATGTCCAATAGGCCATATTTTCTGTTCATTTCCTTTACCAGTTTCTGGTTTGGTGGTTTTCTCGAGATTTTTTCGCCAAGTTGCAATCCCCGAAGTCCACAAAAATTATTGTCTGGACCCGATGCCCAGCAATGAAAGCTGTTGGACAGCTCCAAAGAGGGAGAAAATATTAGGTACGTGAGACGTTACAGCCTGGCAAACAAGAAGGCCCTCGGAGGACGACACGTGTCCTCGTGTCAGGCGCCATTTTGAAAAATTTTCGGACGGGGGGAGACTGATGGTTTTTCTTTCTGCACGCCTCTCTCACCTCTGCAGATCGTCTCTCTCCCCGTTCTCCTCTCTCCTCTCTGTCTCTCTCCCCTCCACCTCCGCCGGTTGCTTCCATCGCCCCCCACCCGACGCCGACGCTCCTCCGCCTCCCTCTCGCGACGTCAGCTCTGCTCTCTCTCTCTCTCCCCCTCCGCGAAGTCATGCCTCTCTCTTCTTTCTCTCTCCTCCATTGCCATTTCTCTCCATCCGTCGTCTTCCCACCTTGTGGTGCGAGTGAAGGTACGCAGCGGAAGGACCTCCGTAGACCCGAACCCAACGATGCAGAAGCGGAGCCTCATGCCCAACCTCGGGTCTGCCGCCCCGTCCCTACCGCTGTCCCAGAGAGCAGAGCAGCACCACCAGGACGGCGGCCTCGACACCCTCCAACGGGGGCTCCGCCGCCAGCTCTCCTCCCTATCCCTCAAGATCCAACCGACGGCCTCCTCCTCGTGGGACCTGCTCCGCCGCACCAGGTCCGTCTTCTCCATGGGGGCCTCCGCGGGGGGTCCATCCAGAAGGGGTGGGACTGGGGCTGGTCCTGGATCATGTCCCGCAAGCCTATCTTCGCCCAGGATCTGGAGATGAACGAGGAGGAGACCAAGGCCATCGGGTCCCACAACCGGGGGAGCTGGAGGCACGTGTTCTACAAGGTCCGGTCCGAGATCCGGCGGCTCGTCGGGTCGGACAACAACGTTGGCCTCCCCCAGACGTGTCAGTACGATCCGATGAGCTATGCCCAAAACTTCGACCATGGCAGGAGATCGGCGTCGGTCGTCGAAGCTTATTGATCGATTCGAGGCAATGCCATACTGAGAGAGCTTGTAAGGGAGATCGAAGAAAAGCGAGGAGGAGAAGGAGGAGAGATCCAGAATTGAAAGAATAAAACCCCTAGATCCAGAACCCAACGGACCGAGTTCCCTCTTTTTCTTCTTCTTCTCTTTCTTGCTGTCACAGTGATTGTTTCATGTGTTTATTCTTTTCTAGTTTTCTCATTTCTTTCCCTCTCTCTTCATGTTGGTGATGTTGATGAAAAAGATTGCTTTTTTTTTTTTTTTTCTTTTTTTTTTTTTTCCCTTTGGGCCTGTAATTAGAGACCAAAGGCGAGAATGTGTTATATTAAATCAAAGTTGGCTTCTCTCCCTGGAAGTCAGATTCAGAGTATTGCAGTATATTGAAATGTTCTTGTCGTCGTCATTGTCGCGGGTCTCTCTGGATTTAGCAACCTCTGTTCTTCCTCTGCTCAAACCTTGCGTCAGGTCACGAATGCCTGGAGACGAACCCACATGGCAGAGACCAGATCTGCGAGCGAGACTCGTGTGAATCACACCGCAACGCGTTTAGAAACTTCCAATGCCGAAAAATCTACAGCGAGGAAGTGGTCGCACGCGCTCGTTTGATGTCCCCATCTTTTTCGAGGGGGCGGGTCGCGATCTGGGAACAACGGGAAATCGGAGGGAGGTGAGCGCATCACGTTGACCACTGACCCGACCGCATCCTCGAGATCCAACAACAACAACAACAGCAGCATCATCCGTGAGCGAACGAGGTTGCTACGCGAAAGAGAGAGAGAGAGAGAGAGAGAGAGAGAGAGAGAGCGGACTAGAGGTCGCGAGAGGGAGGCGGAGGGGCGTCGGCGTCGAGTCGGGTTCAGGGGAGGAGGCGGAGGCTGCGTCGGCGTCGGCGTCGAAGGCAAGCGGCGGAGGCGGAGGTGGAGGGCCGTCGGCGTCGCGTTTCGCCGGAAAAGAGGCACGACTTCACGGAGGGGAGAGAGAGAGCAGAGTGGACGTCGCAAGAGGGAGGCGGAGGAGCGTCGGCGGTGTTAGCGTCGGCGTCAGGGTGGGGTGCCATGGAAGAAACCAGCGGAGGCAGAGGGGAGAGAGATAGAGAGGAGAGAGAGGAGAATGGGGAGAGAGACGATCTGCAGAGGTGAGAGAGGCGCGCAGAAAGAAAAACCCTCAGTCTCCCCCCGGCCGAAAATTTTTCAAAATGGCGCCTGACACGAGGACACGTGTCGTTCTCCGAGGGCCTTCTTGTTTGTCAGGCTGTAACGTCTCACGTACCTAATATTTTCTCCCAAAGAGGGCCTCCATGCACAGAAATATCAGGAAAATTGCCGTACGCGTGACGACAATCATCTCATCATCATTAACGCTTGTTGTCTGTTCTCGTAGCGACTTCTGCGACTCCAAGAAATTTCCAAGAAAAGGGGAGGCGTGACTCTTGTTTACAATATATTTTTAAATGGTTTTATTACAGGTGTAAATACAGCCAAGGGTTGGAGTGCTCTTTAAAATCAGCATTCCACTGAAGAACTTGTGCAATATCATATTCATCATCCTTGTTTCCACACATATCTTGAGAGGCAATCCAAGCATGAAGGTGTAAATACAGTGGAAGAAGCTGGTCAAGCCGTCGGTGCCGACGCTGAGCAACCAGCGAAAATGGAAGCTAACATCAATTGATGAGCTTCAAATGCCGAATTATATGGGAGTTATCTTCTACTATAAAGATAATGCCGGGAACCCCGCAGCTGATATCTCTCAAAGGCTTCACCAGATGGAGGAGTCACTTTCCAAAACTCTAACCCTCTTTTATCGGATGGCAGGGAGATATATGGAGGACGACGACGGTTGTTTTATCGACTGTAATGACCTTGGAGTGGAGTTCCTCCATGCCAAAGTGGATGACCAGATCGATCGGCTTCTTCATAGAGACCCTGACATGGATTTGCTCGAATATTTGTCGCAATTCCCGAACAACCTAGAAGGCAATCCACCAGTGGTGATTCAAGTGAATACATTCGAGTGCGGTGGAATAGCAATCGGCTTGCGCTCCACGCACAAGATCAGCGACATGTATACCATGGCCATATTCGCTAATTCGTGGGCTACCGCTTGCCAAGGTAATGAAGACGTTATAATCTGTCCAAGTTTCGAGTTGTCGTCTCTATTCCCAATGAAAGTGTCGGCCGTTGTGAATTGGCCTCCACCACGGACTATTGGCTGTAAGGAATTCAAAGTGTCTAGGTTCAGGTTCAGCAGTAAAGCTGTATCGGAGCTGAGAGCCCTAGCTGGGGATGATGCAAAGGATTCAACGGCCAACAACTTCCAGCCTTCGAGGGTGGAGGCTGTTTCGGCACTAATAAGTAAGGCCCTCGTCAAGATTGATCAACGTAGACACGGTGAAGAAAGGCCTTTCACAGTTCAAATGCCGTTTAACTTGCGTAGTAAAGTTAGACTAGAGATGCCCGCAAATTCTTGTGGCAATTTCGTCAGCGTGATTTCTGGGAGATCCGACCAACCCATGGCCGGCAAAACGAATGCGGAGTTCAGTGACATGGTGAATAGAATCCACAACATGATATCAGACGCTAAAACGAAATATGCAGCAATAGTAAACAAGGAGGACTTCTGCTCGACGGTGGTGAATTCTATAGCCGAATCTGTCAAAGTCGCGTCCTCAAGCGAAGTGTGCACGATTGTTCTTATTAGCTGGTGCCGTTTCGGGCTATATGAGATCGACTTCGGGTGGGGAAGGCCGGTTCTCGTCAGCAACATATCATTGAATTGCAGATCGATCTTTCTCATCGACGACGAAGAGAGCAAAACAATTGATGCATGGATAACCGCCACGGGAGATGAGATGATTCTTCTTAAACAAGATCCGGATATTCTGGCATTCACTTCCTAGTTGGAGATGGAGAGGTGGCATGAACATGTAATTTGCAAAGTCATCGTATCTTACTATATGTAGACCAGTAAAATGAAAATGGACTTTGGTCTCTAGTATTTGTTACGTCTGTTTGGTTTCTTTAAGAAGGAATTCTTGTGGACAATGTTAATCAACTTATTAACTGCCTCACTATTGTAGTTTAAGGGTTGATGTAATTGCATATGATGGTATGATAGTGGGTGGAAGTTCATTCATTTAATGTTTTGAGTGGGTATATATATAGTACATAAAGGAATGGGATCCTCTAAAATTTTGGGAAGGATTGACAGCTTAATTTTACTTCCTTTAAATTTTGTTTTTTTAGTCGAATAATTCTTTTAAATGAATAGTGTATCAAAACATCAATTCAAGATTCAGATCAACGTGGAACACCCGACTTACCAAAATGCCCTCACATTCGGCGGAAAATCACATACCAACCAAAAAGTTAGCTTTCTTCTGTTCTTTTTTCTGTACCAAAAGAAATGCGTGTTCATTTCTCAAAAGGACACAAGAAAAGTCCAAGAACTTCATAGCAAAGTAATCGAAACAGAGCAAAGCCGAGAAAACTACAAAACAAGGCCGAATCTTAAAAACAAGAAGGATCAATAAAGCACCAATAAGGTTAAGCACACACTTATTACACAAGAATGGATCAATCAAGCAAAATAATGACGGCAGATCATTGGATCGTGTATCATCATTAATGATGAACAACGTCAAAAATTCCGTCTCCAATAACTATGGCAGTGCGCATCTAAATTTGATTTCATTTACGCCATCTTCATACGAAGACAACTAAAACAGGTTGAACAAACACACATTTAACTAGTGGAAGAGCAATTATGTAGTTCAACAAGACAACCATTAAAGGTAGAGGGAGATGATCCGTACACAAACATGGCACGGGGGTATCAAGTCCCAAAAAATATATATTAGACTCCTAAATCTAGGTCGGGAGAAGATTGCTCCTAAATGTAAAACTAAGAGTTCAAACTTATATCTAGAACAAAATCGACAAGAAAGGGAGGGGAGGGTGAGACTAGGTCAAACCCTCTCCCATGGTTAAAGGTTGAAGGAGATGATGGAGAGAGGAGAGAGGGAGAGGGAGAACAAAAGACATTTCGTCTCCCTATCTAAAATGGCTTTCTATGCATCACCCAGCAATCCATTTCTTCTATGCTTGTTTTTCCTTTCGATCCTCGTCCTTTGCGTCATTCATCGGCTACTTCATTGCTTGCGGGTCACTTGCTTGGATATCGCCTGCTTTGCAAGTCATAATTTTGTGGACACACCAGGTGGGCAATCATATATTCAGGCTCGCAACTCGTGACCTCCGTATTGGTGGTTCCCCAACTCCAGCACGTGCGCATGTCACGGTCAACCAAAGACGGTAGCTCCGGCGACTTGAGGAGTATGGCCAAGGACTAGCAATCGTCGAATATGCATTATCCAGGGTTGGCAGAAGAAGAAGGAGAGGAAAGAGAGATAGGAAGAAAAGGTGAAAAACGCAAATAAAAAGACTAGAAGAAAATCTCAATTATGAATACCATGAGTGATCAATTCCAAGGTGGACTAGTTCTTATTTTGTGGAATCAAGAATTGGCCCCACTTGATTCTGGAACTGACTTGACTGACTGGCCTGGCTTCTAGGTGGGTCCAAGAACTAGCGGCATGAAAGAGAAAACAAGAGCCTCAAAGTAAAGTAATCAAGCTGCACTAACAAGCGAACACGTAGAGGGTGTCTTGGTCTAAAGGCTAGATTTAAGTGAGAGAGTGCGTAGAAAGAGTTACAACAATCACATATATCAAACGCAGATTCACATCAATTCTTAGCCTATACTTTGTACGAAGAATGACAGAAAATAAAGCATTGATTATCTACCATGATGAGATGAGGTTGCAGTCAAGATCAGCCAAAAACAAAGCAAGAGACGGAGAAGAGAGTCGGGACTCGAGATGAGACCACAAGAAGGATGCGACTTAGGCAAGAGGGACTAAGGGCGGCGTCAAGGAAGATGGAGGCAACTCAAGCAAGAGGGAAGCATCGAGGAGAGAGCCATGAGCCACAAGTGAGATTGAGCAAGAGGTGTGAGCGACAAGTGAGAGTGAGCATTGTGGGCAAGGTTTGTCCAGCGCGAGTGACAATCATGAGCGACGAGCATGACTGAGAGCGAAGAATGGAAATGAGATTGAAGAATGGGTAATTAATAATTAGGGTTTTCAATTTTGTAATAATGAGAATTATATATATAGGTATGGTATAGGTGGTATGAGTGGTTTGGTCCACACTTGGAATTGGGAATTAAAGTGATGATCACTGATTCCAGATTTTAGGAACCAAGAATTGGTCCATCTCCCATGGAAATCACTCCGAGCACGTCGGTTTTATTTTATTTTTTTGCTCAACCATAATAATTACTCAATTGTTAAGGTGTTACTTACTCGTTGAAGAAGGCAAATTTTGAGATGTAAATTGGGATCCCTATCCATATTTAAATGGGTAAATACCAAAGATAACCTCATCATTCTCTCACTTAGCCCGTTATCAAACCCCTCCCCCACCCCCGGTTCCCCTCGTCAAGCTCTCAAGCTCTAACCTTGTGGCCTTGGTCGCTCTCTGAAATCACGGCCATGGCGGCTTAGACTAAGTGGCGTCAACAGCAGAAGAAGAAGAGAAAGGAGGGGAAGAGGTCGACGGCAATGGCGGACAAAGGGGTATGACATGGGAGGTTTTAAGAGTGATGGAGGTTAGGATTCACAAGGGAGCTTGCCTGGGAGTAAGTGGATTTACAAGGTGGGGCAATTTGGTCTTTGTAGAGTTTAGTTTTATCCAGCTGCAGCTGGTTGGTATTTTCAAAGTAAGTAGAGTTGCTCTCTGAGCAAAATATGAAGTACGAAACTGTTATACAATTTGGGAAGATATACCTGCAAAGGCTACGGATTCGGACCAAAAAAACATATGGGAAAATGCTAGGGCCAGTGAAAAATCAATACTAAAATGATTTGTGTTTCCAAATGTAAAAGCACAATATATGAGGCCAAAAAGATCTTCCAATGGCATTTCTCGACACCACATAAGAATGCAACTTGAACTCTATATGAAATTATTCAGAAATTCCAAACTCAAACCCAACACAATACGACTCAATTCAAAACTGATATGATTGACACATTTTCACTTATATTTAAAGACAAAAAATGATGTGTCAATCACATTGAAACCTTTTCATAAAGACATCAATAGCATGAATGAATGCAATACACAAACACGAATTACCGACCTTTCTTTTCTATGGATCTCAAGTGACTGAAATGATTAAAATAACCATATTCATGTAAATAATTGTATAAGTAGTTGAAACACCGTAAAAGATAGGAACCCAATAGACAGAATCTCCATTCATGATAATTGAGTATCCGCAATAACAGATGTTTCCAATCCTAAATCATGGCATTCTACCTTAAAATTTATCTCTGACCAGCAGATTTAAATTTTCAATTTAAGACAACAAATTTGTATCCTTAATTTACTCCCACTTAAAGAGGATGGCCCATCGACAAATTAAATTTTACTGGGGAGATGTATTGTGTTCTTTCTTTCTTTTTTCTCACTTTCTTTTTTCTTAATATCTTTATTTATGTACTTTATATATATATATACCTCTTCTCCTTTGTCCTCTACACATCACGGCTACCATCAAGTAGCAATTCTATATATATACCTCTTCTCCTTTGTCCTCTACACATCACGGCTACCATCAAGTAGCAATTCTAGACATCACGGGCACCACCGCTGCCACTCACTTCGAAGAGAGAGAGAGAGCTTTGGCGGTTGTGCATGCAATTTTTACTAAAGTTGACCTTATTAGCAATGTGATTGAATCTAGACTATACTTGATTTTTAATCAGTCAACTGATTAGAGAAGATGGATTTAACATGAATTTGTCCTCATATTTAGAGCATATACTCGCACATTTTTATCACGCGTCACAATTGACATGATATCGTTGCCCACGTGGTAATAAAATTCAGAGGCTTACTAAGGCGATGGCGCTCTTACAGTCACGGTGCTATCGCAACGAATAGTCAACCAAAGGACGATGCGAGAACAATGGAGATTGTGGTCAGTGGTGCGGTGCGTGTCGAGGACTCCATGCTGGATTTCGTGAGGCCTGGCGAGGATGACGATGTGGCGGAGGATGATGATAAGCTAGCACTGGAGGCAAGGGAATTTGGGGTTCAAAAGGCGCATTATTCCTCTCTAGGAATAACGGTGCCGTTATCTTAGCATTACCCTTTTGGAAATTATGGAATTGAGATTTTATATTACTATAGACTCTCCTTCTTTTTTCTTTTTTTCTTTTGGATATATGACATTCTAAATATGATTATAGCAAACTAACGTGATCTCACAAGTTTGAAAAAGTATTAAATCTCTTTATGTACTTAGTAAAGTCTTATGCTATTATAAATTATAAAAGATAGTATTTTATGACGTTTTGCACTTGCATACGGCAAAAACACACAAATATTTGTAAAATATCGTGAAACACATAAAAGAACCATATTTGCAATTGCTCACAATTAAATACAATGATTGTTTCATGACATTTTCTTCTAGATTTGAAGGACAAAATGTCGTTAAAAAGTTTTGCTCTTCAGGACTTCTCAAACTTGAATATAGTTAGACGTAATAAACACTTGTACATTATCATAAAGTCAAAAATCCGTATCCTACGAAGTTCTCTACTTACTTACAACGAAACGTTATATAGCCTTTTTATGTATCATAAGAAAATTCATCTTTGACGTCTTGCAGTTGATTACTATGGAAAGTCAATAAGATTTTGACACACGTTAACATAGTTGATCATCCTAAATAAGATGATGAGGTATCAACACTCAAATGTGATTAATCTAATAATAATATAAATTGTTGACTCACGAATTTTACATATATATATATATATATATATATATATATATATATATATATTCCTTTTTTGCTCTTTGAGAAATCCCACATTAAATTTTATCATTATTTTGAGTGAAAGTTCATACTCAATATTCAACATATATCAAAATTCATTTCTCCTTAGAGAATTTGAATGGCGGAGACGGATCGGTCACTCCATTGAAAGTGACAGAGCCGTCACATACCCAATCTCTTACTTAGACTCCATTATCATACAAAATAACATACTTGAACTTCCCAAGTTGATCGAGACGACCTATGTAACTTTTACATAGAGAGGAAGACCAATTCAGTTCTCTATTGGTTGCCCACCTGGATCTCTTGCACCACGTACTTTTCTAAAATATACTAGAGAGAGAGAGAGAGAGAGAGAGAGAGAGATTATCCCAATCTTTACAGGTCGGTCGCAACTACAAATGCAAAGAAATAGAAGCCAGTCTACTGAACTGATTCTTCACCCCTCCAGCTTATTACTTAAGAGGATCGCAAGTACTCACAAACACCCTGAATTCACATAAATTGCTCTATCAAGCAGTTGCGCTAAATTTTCAAGGTTGAGATTGCCTGAATCCTTCATATGATACCGGCAACTCAGCACCTTTACCCTGAAGTCGCTCGTACTCGGTATGCTGCCCACTCTCCGTGCATTTGCCGGCCAATTTCAAGCACAGGCTTCCTGTCAAAAACAAAATCCCAGCAAGTATCCAGCTGAACTGCAAGTTAGCAAGGGCTCGGGCCCTTGAGTCCGCATCGCTCGAGCCACACGTTACTGCACCGTGCACTAATTCTTTGCTGGCGTAAATGGAGTGTGTGGTGCAACCCTTAGGCACAAATTCTGGTACCCAAAGAAAGAAACCCATGTCCATGAACCAACAACCCTGAAAGGTCACAGAAATGGCAAGAACTAGAGATGCCGGAAAACTGGTTGGCATACATATTGCTGCCAAAGACGAGATGAAAGATACGAGCACTATGAGCTGCAAGAGCCAGTGGTAGTGCCCTTCAAGTCCGACATGATCAGCGGAATGGAAATGAAGCAAGAGAAGTTCCTGACCAAAAACAGAAGCAGCAAGAACGCCCACAACTCCCGATAGAGTCTCTGTTTTATGGTTGATCTCCGCCAAAAGAGAGAAACCAGAGAATATAGCAAGGTGGAGAAACATGGTGGCGTGCTCAATACCATCAAGCTCAAAAGGAAGGCGGAGGAAAGGGAAATCGAACACTTGTGCAAAGATCGCAAAAATAGAGAATGAGAACACGAGTAGGAGCTCGGAATGCTTGAATATGGAGGCTGAGGCGGTGAACGGATGCCAAAATCGGGATTTGAAATTGCTCGATCCTTTGGCAAAGTAGTTTCTTGATATGTTTGTGATGTGCCATAAACCAAGCAAGGTGACGGCGAGTCCTGGCACCAAATGCCCAAGAAAAGTTCCCATGGATGCTCCAGAGAAAGTAGAGAGTGGCGTTTAAGTTTGTAGTCTTGGACAATCTTAAGTTTTTGTGCAGATATAAATAGGCAGAAGATGTTCTTAAAAGGGACAGGAATCCAATCTGGTTTTTGTCATTTACTTCAGTGCTTGCTGCATGTGTTTCCACAAAGTAAAAGATTGCAGATAAAGACGACCAAATTTTTGCACAGTCGAAAGCAGAGGGTCGAGGAAAACGGGCTGAGAAACCTCTGCTTTTACTAACGTAAAGCGATGTCCATCTTCGAGCCGTGTCTAACTTTTTTAAAGCCGTGATTTACTCAAGTGCCCAGACTCGGCGAAAATCAACGGACACCAAGCTACGATCACAATGATACTACAGTAGATAAGAGGAGTCCCAGGCCTGTGCTCCCTCCACAAGATCTGACTCGACATTACAGCGATAGAAGGCTGAATCATTTCTGATTGACTGAGAATTTCAGGCCAAGTGGAGTGAACGTTGGATCCATTAAATTGTAAAGTTGTGGCAAAAGTCCCACAAACACAGTTCTTTAATGGGGATAAAGTTGCTGATTCCCCAGATGTGACCACGCCTACACTTGAAGAGGAAGTGCACATAACTTTGGCAATTAAAAAACTGGTAGATTACACGAGATCCACACACTCACTGAACCAATCACCGATCCGTAAATAGACTGATGAAAGGTTTCCAGTGTCATTTCGGTCGTGAATGTTCGCCGGATATCCTCTTTCTGATCCTACGAATTATGCCAACTTCACAGCGAAGTAAAACAAGATTCCTCAGCCTATCCCAAAACTACGGTTAACTTCACGAATGTATAAGATAGGAACCTCGTGCCACACTGTGGCATAAATAGAAACTGATTAGGAGGTTTCTTCATACCACATATGGCACAAACAGACACTTGGAGTCAAATCAACCTATGAAGTCCGAAAAGAAAATGCCCTTTGCTGTTCATGCATATTGCGAGCACTGTGAAAATCAAGTTCAGCTAATGTTGTCAGCGATTCTTCTTCACGAGAGTCATGAGACACATCTAGAAACAGAAAGCCTCTGGACACTCAGAAAAAGCTTCAACTAAATTATCGGGAACCCACATGCAAACTTCTCCAGATATGATGCCAAATCATCTCATGTCTACTAGCTTTGAGTCAAAATAAATCCTATAATTCAAGGCCTCCAAGTTGGATTTTATAATATTTAATTCAAACCATACAACATATGGATTAAAAACCAACATCCCTTAAGTATTGAAACATTGCCAGTCTATGTATGGCATATGATACTTCCAGAGGCCATGAGGTGATTCTTCTTGCATATTCAGCACAAATAGCCAATATACATAAAAGGTACTTCTCAAGTCAGGGATATATGCAGATTGCTTACTCAAAGAACTGCATGTACATCACAAACCACAATTGCACACTCACATACTTCAAATTTCTTATTTTCTACTCCCTTGATATAGCCAGGTAACCACATACAGAAGCACCTACACTTTTGTTCCATCAAGTGCATTTTAGCATAACCATGATGCAGCTTACGACAGTTGACAATGCTGGCTTCCATCTATGGAACTTCAAAGCATGACTGAACTTTCTGTTCACCCTATCGTAATAACGGGCTGTTAGCCAGTAAGCAACTTTCTAAGTGCGTACCTTTCTGGTCATACAATTAGCAGGTGCTAAGGTTCTAAGATATCTGATACCACATAGAAAAAAAGGTGTTGATTTGAGGAAGAAGAAACCTACACAACACGCCTAAATTAAAAGAGACATTCTCATCAATGACATGATACATCTGACTTCATGACGCAAAATGGCCAGAAAAAGATGAAGCTGCAACAGAAAATGATCCAAAGTTGGCGTAACCATGAAGATAACCATGGCCATTCCTTTGGTCTGATACAGGGTTTTAATCTACATCAAGAATTCCCTACTGTTGTACATCAGAACACGACAGGACCACAACTTCTTTTTAAAGGTAATAAAGGTTAAAATAAAAAATTCAAGCACATCATAAATGCACAAGGATCAAAGAAGAAAGAAAAGCAAAAAAGAAAGGAAAACATCCAAGGCTCCGATGAGTCAGAGCAAGATATCCAAACCCAAAAAGAATAAAACATAAAGACGGTCCGCTGAACGTTACACTAAGACGTCTCATCAAGAATAAAACACCGAGCAAAAAAAAAAAAAAAAAACCATAACAGGGGGTGCAGCACCATGATTCACTGAATTGAGAGTATAAATTACAGAAAATCCAGCTACTCTTATGTCTGGACCTCACTAACATGCAGAAAAAGACCCATGGATAAGCAATTGCAGGTGCAGGGTATGTAGAAGGAAAAAAACCATGGAGATTGTGAAGGTGTAATGAATAAAAGGTGGCCTGTTACACAATGGACTTGCTTATTATCTGCCACTAAAGATGAAAACTCTCATCAAAACAAGATGGATCTCACAAACTATCTTCTTGAGCAAGATCAATGAAGCAGATACAAGGCAAGATCAATTACCACAGTCACATCCATAATCAGAACAGTTATTCAATATTCTACATTATAGCCATAGGAGAAAGACCAAACGAGATAAATTCTCAACGGCAGCAGGTTCCACAGCAACAGAAGCTATCCCCATGGTTCCAAATTTGCTTGCACTGACCCCAACTGGATCTAAAGATCACCTTTCCCACATAATCACATCCTGAACCTGCCGATAAGAAATTTCTCGACAAGAGAAGAAGATAACGACACGGGCGCAAAATTACATAACCGATATTCCCACTTCGCCACAAGGATCAAGGAGGAAGCAACCTCAAACTCGTTCAATTTCCATCGCACGAGTAAACACCAAGCGAACCGAGAGCAGGACATATGAATCGATCGCGAAAGCATCCAAAACCATCGAAAAGGATTTCATTCCGCGAACCTTTTTGTATATCTATCAATCAATCGGTGAGCTCTAGCCTCCATCATCCGGCAAAACTCAAGGAGGCTTAAACAATACACTACAACCTCAACTAACACGAACCCATCATCAACACCCAATAAAACCACCCCGACCAAAAACCCAACCGACGTTACAATCCCAGCAGCTCCCGAAAATCGACCTGAAACTCAAGCGACGGCGACGGGCTGCTGCTTCGAGGGCTCCAGGCTCTTCTTGCCCGCGCCGCCGGCGAAGTCCTCGGCGCTGTAGATGACGGTGATGTAGAGGGAGCAGCTGGGGCAGCGGGCGACGTCCTCGCCGAGGCGGAGGTCGTCCCTGGTGATCTGGAAGAGGTCGCCGCAGGGGCAAGGGTAGGTGTACGCCTGGAGCTCCTCGCTCCACTCCATGTCCTCGATCTCCACGTCGTCGTACGACATGGCTGCTCGGCTTGGTTCTTCGTCTGCTTCTTCCCTGGGGGTCAAGAGGGTTTTCTGCCCGGCCGCCTGCTTCTCACTCGGGGAATCGGCGACGGAGATGCGGCCGGCGGACGGAAGGGCCGGCCGTCGGAGAGGGCCAGGTTGATTAGGGCTCTTGAGAAGCAGGGGCAGAAGGTCGGTTCTCTTCCTTGGTTTCCTCAGTTCATCCAAATTTCTTTTTGGGAAAAGATGCAGCAAAAGCGGAGTTTACTATTTAGGATAATGATACGAATAATCTCCGAATTTTATCTCGATGTTTATTTTGTTCAATAAAATTTCTAAATTTTAATTTAATATATTATGTCTTTCATCAATTTAAATTAAATTTTTATATATATTCAATTTAATCACGAACTGTATAAAAATATTTAATGTTATTCTTCCCTTAATTTAAATTTATGAATAATATTAAATTTTTATATATAATTCATAGATTAAATTAAATATAAGTTTGAGAATAATATTATATATTGGGCTAAAATTCAAAAATCGAATTAAATAAAATTAAGATTCATAAATCACATTATATATTTGATTAAAATTTAAGGATCACTTATGTTCCGCTTGCACATTGTAAATATTTTTTGATCACTTATAGTCCAAACCCTACCAAATTTCAGCTCCTTCCAAATTAGTTTATGGTTTGATTTTTAATTTGATTTTAGGTAATTAGGGAAAGTGTGGAAATTTAAAATTTAAAGTTAGCATTATTTGTTAAAGAAAATGACGTCTTTTTAATTAGAAATATTCGGGTATGTAGTTAGTATTTTTAAAAGTGAATGGTAATTGGATGGATGACAGGCGCTGTACATTTTCTATGTTTTGCCTTTTCCCCCTTTTTTTCCATAAAGAAGCAATTGAAGAAATATTTTAATCAATATGTAAAAAGGTGCTTCCCACTCCACTTGGGATTGAAAAATTCAAATCTAACGAGCCCATCATTAGGAGGCCACTAGGATATTAGCAATTAATAAGTATTTTCACATGAGACATGTTACTGTTATTTAATGCATTATGAGTAGTTTAGAGATTCATTTGTGATGTGAATTGAGATGGCAATCTTGCGAAACTATGTCAATGATCCTCGTGTGGTAGCGATTGAAGGATTCAATGGCTGATTTGGTGATACGAGTAGTCCAGTCTTATGCAATTAAGGATAGGAGCCTAGGACGGGCTGAGCCCACGATGTAATGCAACTCCACATGCGTTAAGTTTCCAGGGAGAGAGCAATTATTCTAGAGATTTAAACAGGAAAACAAAAAAGAGATTACTACCAAGCATCTTCCTCCGAACACTAGCACGAATTATACTCATTTTCAAGTGTCCGGCCCTTACATTAAATGACATCAAAATGGATTGAAAACCTTTTTATCAACCCATATATGATTAATTGGGTCTTGCAATGGGTTAGCTGAATTTTGTTGATGGGTTTATATGGGTTTGAGTAATAAAGTCCAATAAAATGTGAGTTTTTAATGGGTCCTAAGGTCAACTCGCTTGCAATTGCTCTTCACTTGTCTTTAGGTTTGGGTTGAGGGTCTTCGGGTGTAGCAACTTATTTTCTAATTTTATCTTTTACTTATGATCTTCTTCTTTTTTTCAAAATTGAAAATTTGTAAAAACTTTATGATCTTTTATGTTTTAGAAAATCGTGAAAACAAAAAAGAGATTACCACCAAGCATCTTCCTCCGAACACTAGCGCGAATTATACTCGTTTTCAAGTGTCCGGCCCTTACATTAAATGACATCAAAATGGATTGAAAACCTTTTCATTAACTTTATGATCTTTTATGTTTTAGAAAATCGTGAAAATTAATATATGATTTTACATGTCAGGATTTATTGACTTATTCATTTTGACAGATGTTGGATACTTTATTGTACAACTCAAAAATTTTACAATAAAGAAAAAGTTGCTACTAAAATTTTAATCTTTCACACACTATAGGCATAACATAAAAGCTCTTTTTTAAAAACATTTATTAGGGGTACACAACCAGACTAGAAATACCCAGTTCCCGGACCAACCCACCCGGAAAATAGGGTCGGGAATCAGTTTCCGTTGAAACTGGTATGAGAACCGGTTCCCAAAATTCGGAACCGGTTTAAACCAGTCCGAGAATAGGTTCCAAGTGATTACCTACCAAGAAACCTATTCTTGGACCGGTTTTGGAATCGATTCCGGACCGTTTTGTAAGTAGAGGTACAAAATCCTCCCCCTTCCCCTCGCCCCCCCAATTTATATTCTTATTCTCGCAATCACAAGATGTTTTTCCTCTGGGCTCTCTCAAACATACACGGGAGGACATTCCTCTTCCTCACTTGTTTATCTCCCTCACTGGCTCCCTCTCGCACCGTCCGATGGATGGACAATATTCGTTGTTGCCAAATTCTTGTGAATCACATGGATTGGCTCACCTAATTTCTCTTTTGTAAGAGGAGTTATGCTTGTATAAATGAGTAGCTTCATGTAATAGTTGTGGGAATGGGACTAATATTAAACTTGTGTTTGTTGCTAATTCTTTGTCTTATGATTTTATTTATTATAATTAGTCTTGTGGATTCTTAATTTTTTGTTTATCAAAAATTTCATGTATTTATTTATTACAAATGCTTAATGTTTTAATGCAAATTATGAGGATTACGTTATTTTCTCGCGTATTAATATAAAATTCGAAATCTTATAGGATATTGGGAGATTGCAAAATAGGTTCCAATGGAAACAGAGTTGACCTTGGAGCTGGATCAGAAAAATAGGATGGGTCGGGTATAGGGTTCAATACAAATAGGATTGGGTATAGGGTCCAGAAAAAAGGAACCGGTTCTAATAGGGTTAAGTACAGGGTCCAGGTCTAGAACCTATCTACCCTGGACCCGATCACCTCCTAATATTTATGTTTTAGTGATGTGGGTCAGGTTGGATATGAGTTGGGTACGGATTGGATATGAGTTACTTAATTTGTATTATATATGAATAGGTTTAAATGGGTTAAATAAGTCAATTTTTGTTAGGTCATTTTCAACTTCACCCACCCCTTTGACAGCTTACTTCAATTTAACTCAAGACTAAGACTTGCAATTCATGTTGACATGTCATATCCTAGTTTTACAGTTGTGTCATAAAAAATTACTTTTTCTTGTATATTAGGCCATGAAACTCATGCACATTTATTTCGTGTCATTTTTTGATTTATCAAATAATCGTGTCGAAACGTGTCTATTCCCATCTTCTAAACTCTCTTTACTCGACAAATCCGTGTCCTTTGCACCTAATTTATCCCCCAATGTTACCTTCTTTGGGCTTCTCACGATCAAAGCTGTCTGCACAATCGAATTTCTGGATGAGAGGCCCAGCAACGAAAGCTATCCTCACAGCCACATCTACGGCCTCGATAAATCATCAATCCCATGACCAAAAAAATCTCCTCATCATACACAATTTAGTTCATCTTTTTCTTCCTTTCTCTTGTGGACTTTCCCAGCCTATGGGCTGCGCACCGTTTGACTTTCTGTAATTCCTTCATCTATCTCTTCACGAGCAAGTGAGGGCATTTCCTTAGTTTCTACGGAAACTGGCTGGGGGTGATCTCTCATTTCCAAGATATTTCTACATGGTTTCTCCTAAGTGTGAATAGAGCTAAAAATAGGCAATGATGACTTTCTAATGATTGCTTGCAAACAAAAAATTCAAACGAGGATATGTTCTTAGGAGTTTGGGGAGTTCTGTCCTGTTGACATATCTTTCGTGGAAGACTATCGAATTTCTATTCGATTGGCTGTATACATGTTAATGGCCGGCCCTTCTATCATCCAAGAATATTATTTTTGATGCACAGGGCATGAGCGTAAAAGTCCGGATTATTAAACCCTTAAAGTTGTGTATGAAAATATTTTATTTTATTGTTTTTTTATATTTCTATTTTCAGAAACAGATTTAGAACAAAAACTATTTGGAAAACAATTTCATTTTTTTTATCTTTGGAATAATTTTTTAGTTTAGAAATAATTTTGGAACATAAATAATAAGAAAAAAAATTTCAACTTTTATATTTTTAGAGTAAAAATGAGAAATAAAAACTCTTCTCGTTACTTATTTTATTATTAGTTGGCTGTTGCCTATTTGTCATCACCCGCCTCTTGCCACCACTCCCTCTATGAGAGAGAAATTTTATGTCATTATCAAATAAATTTTCTATTTTGAAAATGTAAATTTTATATTATTATTAAACATGTATTTTTACTTAAAAATTCATTCAGAAAATATGATCAAAAATTAATTTCTGAAATAAAATAATTATCATTCGAACCGTCAAAGACTGTCGGAACATCCCATGAAGTCCACCAAACGAGATAAATAAAGGGTTTCGGCCACTGTAATAATCTTGACCAAAAATAGTCCACACGCAACTCGTGAGATTTGGACAAGTGTGCTTTCGATCCTGAGCAAGAAATCCTTGATTTTCCGGAGCAACTGCGCCGCCTTTGGGATTAAATTAAATAAACTTCGGTGAAATCAAGCGGCGGTACGTTGATAAACCAGCCCAAGGATTGGAACCCTCTAGCATCTCTATGGGTCTTTGAAAAATTCAGTCGCCCTCATCATCACGTGCCACAAAAAATGAAGCACACCTCAGTCCTTTTTCTAATGGTTTTCTCCACGTGATTTTTCAACCATTAGGTGGACGGATGAGATGAGTCCTACCCACGGGAACTCCATCAATTGAACGGTCGTGATGATGTGAATTTATGCATTGCTTGGCCCATGAGCACGTGTATCTTTTTTTTTTTTTTTTGTTGGTTTGAGCGTTTGTCCTTGAACCATCTTGGGGACCAAAAGGGTCGTGCCAAATCACATGGAAATAAGTCTTGACTAACTCTGCCCATTCGGAATGGAGTGAGTGAGAATCATCAGATCGAGAGCGGCAATTGTTTCACCACGTTCATTTAAGGGAGCAAAATAACCTGACAAGAGGAACTATATACATTCTCACGGGCGCAAGTAAATACACGAGAACATTGCCCACAATGAGATATTGCCTGTCCGAGAAAATATTACATATAATAGTTATGTTACATTATCTATATACTTTACTCATCATACAACATGTGTCGCATACATCTATACTTATCAGAATAATTTAAAACTCTCATGGACCCCTCTCTCTTGATTACTCTATTTTTGGACTCTCTCTCCTCACTTCCATTTTCTTAGAGATACGTGCCCGCGAGAGTTTTAAATTTTTATCACATGTGACACGTGTCGCTTATTAAGTGGATTAGTGTATGAATGACATGTCATATTGAGTGTGAGTAATAATATCCTCGTACACAGCCAATATTCTAGAATATTCTAACAATCTATTCTGTGGCTGTATCCTGTGTGCTTTGTCTACACACTGATTTACTCTCGCCCACCTGTTTCCTTAGAGAAACCATAAATACCTCAGAACCACACACCCCATTCAACCCTTGTCCTCTCCTCTCTATAAAATCCTCCCATCATTTCTCTCCTCATTCCACAGCAATTTCATACAAACGCTCCCACCAAAAAAGCCAAAAAAGATTGTTCCACAAAGTAGAAGGGTCAAGACAATGTCTGCATTAGTAGAGATCTGGGAATCTGAACTTGCCAGGCTCCGAGAAAGGGTTGCAGTCCAGAACTTACTCGGGTCGAAGTCGAAGTCGGAGCGAGAACGCAAGGAATCAGCCCAAGCTGAACCGAAGGAGTCGTCCCCGGCCAAGAAGGAAGAGAGGAGGAGAGAGGTTCCGGCGGAAAGCACCATTTCGGAGGCCACCGTGTGCTTGCTCATGGACCGGTTCGTGCCCTGGTGATGAGCCGGAGAAGGACGAGGCGAAGAGATCACGATCGGAAAAGAGACGGATCGTGACGTCGTCGCTTCGTATATTCTCGAGCGGAGGCGATCCTTTTTGAATAGGGAAGTCGTGGGAAGTATCTGTATTGGCTTTCCTTTGTAATTAGACCGGAGGTTGCTTTTACAATGATTTGACTTCCAACAAGGTTTTCGTCCCCATGCCAATCTTGTTCATGGATCGTGCCGACAAGCGCTTGTTCAACGCAGGCTCCATCGCTATTTAGAGTGCTCCTAACCCTTATTAAGCAAACTCAATTAAAAATAATTCAATTTTTTAAAATCGTTGATTTTATATAATACGAGAATAGTAAGCGCATTGAAAGTGGCAAAATATTCTTACTTGACTTATTAATTAGTTTTCTAAAGCACTCGGTTAGACCTTCATTTTTATAAACCTTTTGTTCCCCTAGACCTAAGCAAAAAAAACTCATTTCAGAAATTTAGCATTCACAGTAGAAATTTTGTTAACAATTGTTTGTAAATAACAATCTTATAGTACAAATGTCGAGAGTTAAAAAGAAGCCGGATAGAAATGTGTGCACGGTGAAAGCAAACAGCCAAAATTTTGCCTAATTGGACTGGAATTCCTGACTTTTAGCATGGCCGTTTAGATCAAATTAGGGTGCTTTTTGGGGAAATTCCGTGCGCATTGAAACTCCTATCGAGTTCATCGCATTGAAACTGTCGATACCACCCAAACTTTTTTGGGATCTTTTATGTATCAACTCTTGTCACTGACAGTCGTCATGTTCTGCCTTCGAAATATTTAGACAAAAATAAAAAATAAAATCCTATCGAGTGATTTTTACATGGCCCCTGCATCACATGCGGTTTTTTTACCTCTTCTTACTTGGGTTTGGTGCTCCTTTCGACGGCCACATCTCCTTATTGGGCCTAATGGCAGTCCATGGGCCGTGGCCCTTTTGGGCGATCTTCAGTCTTCCTCCGGTAAGGGTAGCTTTTGTTTATCATAGGCCGGGTGACTCGCGACCGATCTATACCTGGTCCTAGCCATAAGATTTGACTCAGGTCTGGAGTTTGCCAAATGATAATCTCTTAACTTTTTGACCTTAGCCTCCTGCCTCATGGCTTTAGACCCCCTAGCGTGGGAGAAAGCTACTAATGCTCGAAAGTTAAAGTTGCGTGGGTCTACAAATCACCTTCACTTCTCTAGCTGCCCCTCAACGATGCTGAAGGTAGGCAGAAACTGGGATAATGGTCTATCCATTTGGCACCTGAATATTTGCCCAGGGGTAATTTTTCACAATTTTTTTTTTCCGAAAAACTAGTATTTGTTTTCCTCCTAGAAATATGTTTTGTACAAGGTTCATGTTGTTGTTAGATTATTTAGGCATTTCGTAGAGTTTCCGAATAATTGGAATTAGATATCTTGATATTTATTATCAGAAAAAATAAATAAATAAATATGATGAGTATTATCATGTCATTATAAATTATGGAAGTTATGATAAAGAATTTTATATCTAAAATATTGGTGTGGGAGGTAATCAAGATATCATTGGAATTTAATATGAATATATTGTGGATTTTTTTTTATGCCTTTTTAGTTTTGGATACGATTCAATTTTGTTTTACTTCTTTATCCATAGGATTCCATATATATTGTTTAGTATCATAGATGATATTATTTTGCATTCAATAATCATGCCTACTTTTTGAGTTTTCCAAGTTACGACTTTTTTGTTTGTATTCATGTATGATGTAATGGAGCTTGCCCGTTGAATATATATAGATAAAATTGAGAGTTTTTCTTTACCTTGCCTTTCGTGCATGATTAAGATTTCACTCCGTGGTGCATTTCGATTCCTATTATCTTCTACCAGTAAGGTGGTATCAAAGCCAACAAAGATCACCAGAGAGCAAAGTCATGTCTGGTTTAACAGTAAATGGAAGCAACCGCCCTCCGGTGAAGATCTGCAACGAACTCTAGATACGCTTGTGGAGCGGCTCGGCAACCGGAAAGTTGACCGGTAGGTTGAATAATGCTCGCTGCCAACCGTTCGAAGAACCCTCTGCAGTGGCCCGAGACGATCATCAACTGGCCTACTTAGAGGAATCTAATTCAGATGGGGATTGGAAGGAAGATGTCGTTGGCAGTCAGTACGGAGGTTTATCAGGACCGTCCTTCGATTGGAAGGCGGCGTCACGATCACCGCGTTGGAAAAGATGAGCTCGACCAATTCGGCCGACTGGGAAGCGCCGAGGACGTGGTGATCCACGAGCACGATGCGGCCTTCGAGATCAGGAAGCGTGAAATGAGCTTCGGGCATCAGCCGATCGGCACCAAGGATCCAAGCGTGTTCGATCGGTCACGAGGAGCTCGTAGGCCACCGTTGAAGTTCGTGTAGCGGTCGAATGGGCGCGAGATCGATGATCCGTCTGTGGGCAACAAGCGATGTCCTGGGAAGAACATGGTGGTGTGCTCTTGTGCAGGGTCATGCTCATTGTGCTCTTCCTCCGGTACGACATGTTCATGATTGAGGCCGGGAGGTTGCCGCTTGGGTCGACGGCGGCGTTGCCCTCAATGTCAGAGCCACGAGCAGCCGAGTATCGATGATCTGGTGTCGTATCTAGTTTTGGTGAAATTATCTATTACCACCAAATCGTGATTTAATTTGTTCGATTGGTTTAATTAAGGTCATGGAAGAACTTTTAGTGATTGTTTCATCGATTGATTTATTCCCTTTTTACTTGATAAAATGTTTTGGCTAAAAATCTAAATAACAGTCGTATTATTAGGTGGCATATTACAAAGAATCTAAGATCCTCCACAAATTGTAAGCATGAAATGGGGCTATTTGAGAATTTAATAAGCTGACATGGGCTTAAATAGACAAAACAGGGGATTTCATGGTCGGTTGATTTTCCTTGAATATTTTTATTGTGGGGATAAGCCCAAAAGACTTTGCCTATCATGGTCTCTCTGCCACCCGTTATTTATGAGCTCAACGAGATATGTGACCTCAGTAGTTTGAGGCCAAGCCTATCATAGGATGGGCCTAGCGCTGACGAAATACCGTTGACTTCAACTCCAGTCTAAATTCTACATAACCTCTTTTTCTTTTTCTTTTGAGATAAATGCATTAGAAGTCCTAAAACTTATCATGAAAATGTAATTAAGTCCTAAAACTTTCAAAAAGTACAATTAAGTCCTAAAATTTATTACGAAAGTTCAATAAAGTCCTAAAACTTTCAAAAGGTTCAATAAAGTCCTAAAACTTGTCTCAAAAGTGCAATCAAATCCTAAAACTTGTCTTGAAAATGCAATCAAGTCCTAAAACTTTCTAAAAGTGCAATCAATGGAAGGACTTAGATTGAATCATTTTGATAAGTTTTAGGATTTGATTGCATTTTTGAAAGTTTTAGGACTTAATTACACTTTGTGACAAGTTTTAGGACTTAATTGCACTTTTTAAAAGTTTTAGGACTTAATTGCATTTTTATAACAAATTTTAGGACTTCCAATGTACTTATCCCTTTTCTTTTCTATTCTCTAAATTATACTCTATGTTTGTTTGTTTGTTTGTTTTTTTTTTTTTTTTTTATCTCATAAAAAACCACTAACTTTAGGTTCAATCCTAATTCTATCCTAAACTTTTTGTTATTTAATTGCGTTAAATCACACTTAGTGGCATGGCATTACCATGTCATTCAAGAAGACATTTTTGGGAGATGAATTTTTATGTCAGCCTAAACAACATTTTATTGGATCTTGAATAAAATTGGAGCAATTAGGGATAGTTTTCTTCAATAGTTCTTACTCTTAAAAGAGCTTTTCTTCCATCTCGCTTGGGGATCTTCGATTTTGCACTTAATATTCGATCTCTCATACTTGGAAGTCTTCCATCTCTCACGATTAAAGAGCTTGCACTCGAAACATTAGAATAGCTTGCACTCAGGAGTTTTCCATTTCTCAGTTGTTAAGCGAAATTTTGGATAGAGAGTTACTGGAAGCAGATTTGAGACTTAAGTTAAACTTAGTGATTTTTTATGAGACAAAACAAAATTTAGAGAATTGGGACTAGACATAAAGTTATGGGTTTTTTATGGGATGAAAACAATTTTATGATGGAATTGGGACTTGACTTAAAGTTGGGGCTTTTTAAGGTATTAGGCCTAAATGTACAAGTAAACGAAGAAGGAAAGAAAGCAAGAAACAAACAAAAACATCACAAGACTATGAAGCATTTGACAGACAAAATAAAGTATATGATAAAAATTTTAATTTTTCGTGTTTGGTGCCTATATAAGATAGGATAAAATTAGATATAAGAGAGATACAACCTGAACAAAATTATCCTATAAGAGATGTGAGATAAATGTGAATAAAATTTCTACTATTCTTAATCGAATTTTTTTTTCTCAAACAACAAGTTTGTTAAATTAATAATTTTAAAATTATATTTCAATATAATTAATACTTAAATTCTAGTATAAGAAATTCTAAATAACAAAAAGTAACAATTTTAGTTTTTTAATTTAATCTTGTTTTTATTTATATATTAGGATTTAATTCTGTCTTATAATATAAATTCAATATTTTAGGTATTTTAGTATTTTAAGTATATTAGTACGGTTTACTATTTGATAAAATTTTATTAGAGAATGATAGAATGGGGAAAAAATAAAAAGGAAATAATTGAAAAGGAAAGGAAATATATAAAAAAAAGGCAAATAAAATTAAAATAAGCAAGAGTGCCACAAGAGATTTTTACCATCTCCATTTTTGAATTTTTACGTTCATTTATCATATCAAATAATGTATATGATATGATGTAAATTTATCCGATTTTATTACTACAATTCACCAAATAATGAATGGGATATAGCAAAACTTTAAATTTTATAATTTATTCTATTAAGTTCTATCCTAGTTAAAAATTTAGATGATGAAACGTAGCTTGAGAAGTCAAAACAAATATTCAAACCCAAAGAAAAGAGTACAAGGTATGAGTAACCCAAGATTCTAAAATTGTTGATAACATAAAGAGGAGCCATGATTCTTGCTAGGACTATTAAAACATTATCAAGTCACGACTGAACATTACACTCAGCGGTTACCACATGCTCATGACCCGAGGTGTCTCAACAAGAATGAAACGTCAACAGAAAAGAAAAAAAGAAAAAAAAAAGAAAAAGAACAGTAATGGGGGGAATAAGCAGTGGCAGTTGCAGGGTATGCAGAAGGAAAAACTATGGAGATTGCCAAGGTGTAAAGAATAAAGAGTCGCTTGTTACACAATGGATTTGTTTATTGTCTGTGACTAAACATGGAAAACTCCTATCAAAATCAAGAGGAATCTCACAAACCGTCTGATAATGCACAAACAAGGCAATATCAATTACCCCGAAAGTACCAGCCATCACAACAAATTTTACATATCCTATATTGTAGCCAGGGAAAAAGATTGAATGGAATAAATCCTTAACAGTAGCAGGTTTTGCAGTAACATAAGCTATGGTCACGGTTTCCAAACCCACTAATAAGAGGATTCTCCACAAGAGAAGCAAATACAGCACAGGCGTGAAAATCGCATGGCCGATCAAGGAGGAAGCCACCTCAAACTTGTTCCATTTCTATTCGTATGCAACATTGCATGAACCAAGAGCAATTTGTACTACTAATCCATTGGATCCCCATGATCCAAACTTAATCAGACAAAAAAAGCGTCCAAAACCATCGAATGGAAGACACAAGAGACGTTCGATGAACCTTTTGCATATTAATCAATTGGTCAAAACTATCATTCATGCAAAATCACCGCGGCATGACAACACGCATCAACCACAATTAACAAGAACCAACCCTCATTACCTAATAAAACTACCCTGACTAAAATTGACCTTAAAACCAACTGATATTACAATTACAACAACTCTGAAAATCAACCTGAAATTTAAGGGATGGCGACTGGCCGTCACTTAGAGGGCTTCCGCTTCTTCTTACTTTTACTTGGGGTTTTGGTGGTTCGATTTTTATTTAATTTTAGATAACTTGGACAGGTATAAAAATTTAGGATTTGGGGATAGGCATTCTTGGAAAGAAAATGGCATTTTTTGTAAATAGAACAAACAATCGATTGATTTGAAAGTGCAAAGTGATCTCTAAAAGTAATACTTAATTATGTATTCAGTATTTTTTGAAGGAGAGGTATGTAAAAGATTATTGGGTAAAAACTGATGTATATCTTTGAAATTTTCATTTTATTTTTTTTGTCTTAAATAAGCAATGAAGGAATTTACTAAATTAATAAGTTTAGAGGGCATATCTTGATCCACCCATGACTCAAAAATTTGGAACCAAGGTTGCATTTGGTGGTCAAAATTAAATTCAGGATATGATAAGATTTATCTTATCATACATTTGGTGCCTTTTTAAGATAGTATAAAGTTTGATATAAAGGGGATATGGGCCAAATAAAATTATCCCATGAGGGAAGTGGGATAAAGGTGGATAGAATTTTAAAAATGCATAATAGGAAAGTAATTTTTCTCAAATAACAAACTTCTTAAATTAACAAATTTAAAATTATATTTCAAAATAAATAATATTCAAATTCTAATATAAGAAATTTATAACAACAAAAAAAAAAAATAAAAATTTATTTTATTCTTTTCTATTCAATAAAATTTTATTAGAGAATGATGAAAGGAGATGAAAGAAAGAAAAAAATAAATTAATTGAAAAATAGAGGAAAATAAAATAAAAAAGCAAACAAAAATAAAGTAGACAAGAGTGTCATGAGAAATTTATATCATTTCTATTGTAAAATTTATGTTTCATTTATATTGATATACCGTTTATATCAAACAATATATATGATATGATATGAATATATTCAACTTTATTGTTGTACCCACCAAATGGGTGATAGGATACAACAAAATCCCTTAGATTTCATATCATATTTTATCTAGTCCTATTTTGCTTAAAAATCTAGATGACCAAACGTAACCTAAGAGCCATTAAGTAGAGACCACTTAGAAGTTAAGTTCACGTAAGGTATATTGTGGCTAATTAATGCAGTAGAAGCAGTTCGGAGATTTGTTATCGAAATGGATCGAAATTGGAATCTTGTAAAAGTGGAAAGATCGAAGTTATTTTCAGCTAGGAGTATAGGATGGGCTGAGCAAGCCCATTTTGGCTTTGCCCGAAAAATCAAACACGCCTGGAAATTGAGTTGGTTTAAAAACTCAATTGACATTAAGGTATGTAGAGTGTAAAATATCTCGTGGGGACATGATTTGAGCCGACTTTTGCCTTCTAAGTTGATAAACTTGAATCGTTTGGTTTTGCTCAGATGACTAGCAAGATTGACTTTAATTTTTGAACAACTTTATCAGGTGTCAAGGAGAGAGCAATTATTCTAGAGATTTTGAAGGAGGAGAGAGAGAGAAAAAAAAAAAAAGATTACAACTAATCATCTTCCTTTGGATGCTAGCACCAATTACACTCATTTCCAAATATCCGACCCTTATATCTAACTCAAGATTAAGACTGATAGTTCGTGTCCATGCGTCATATATAAATTTCGCAGTCTTGTCATTTGAAAAATACGTTATTTTTGTTGATTAGGCTATAAAACTTGTTTATATTAGGTTTGTATTGCTTTTGGTTTAACCAAATATTCATGTCAAAAGGTGTCTATTCTCGTTTTACACTTGAAAAAAATAAGAGAAAAAGAGATTAGAGGGGTATTGATTCAAGCCTCAATCCTGATGTTACCTTGTTTGGGCCGGTCTTGATTGAATACATTTTACACAAATGAATTTGTGGACGAGAGGCCCAGCAACGAAAGCTATTCGACCGCTGCATATACAGCCTCGAGGCCCATAAACATCGTGAAAAAAATATCTAAACCATACACGACTTTGTGCATCTTTCTCTTTGCTCTATTGCGGACTTTCTCTGCATTAAGATATTTTTGCTAACATACTACCAAAGATATATGATCCGCATCCAACCCTTTTTGCAGCTTTTCAGCTGGCTCCACACCCTTGGCTCTTTTTGCAACTTTTCAACTTCATCCAACTCATCATGAGCAAGTAGTGCAGATATTTTCCTTGTTTTCAGGAATTGGCAGAGGGTGATCTCTCATTTTGCAAGATATTTCTACATGGGGACCGCCGCTGTGAATAGAGCCAAGAGCTAAAGTAAACCGGATACCATACTCATTATTGTTTGCAAACACTTCTAGTGAAAAGCTCAAACGAAGATGTGGTGAGATCGCTTGTGTTCTCACACGTGCTGTGCCGTTGAAATATCTTCATGGAAGTTTGTTAAATATCTATTCAGCTAATTGCGTCCCTGTTCAGCACTGGCCTTTCTATCATCCGAGAAAATTATTCATGCCCTAGTGATGAATTGGTTTTCTATTTTCATCGATATCTAGGGCACAAGTGCAAAAGCCCGGTCATTTTGAGGTTTTTTAAATACCATGAAAATCATGTCCTGCGAGTTAAGTACAAGGTTTTAGATCTGCTTAATGATCCTGACTCAAAACAGTTTTATATGTGGTTTGTGTGATTTGAACAAGTTTACTCCAATTCCTGAACGAGGAAATTCACTCACTGCTCTTACCAACTGTGCCATTTTTTTGGGCTTAAACTAGCCTTTTTTATTTTTGGCTATAAGCGACTGATTACCAAGGTCCTTGCAAAACGTGGGACGCAAAGTCGGCAAGTAAAGGAAGACATTCAGAAACTCTGTACGTGATAGAGGAGAAAACAAGTGGCCGCATGGTGACAAAGCAGCCCAATTGTTGGAAGCTTCTTGCATCTCTATCACATGTCGATTTTCAGCGACGGGTGGATGGACGGATGAGATGGTTTTTGACCCACGTGAATAAGATCAGTTTAACGGTCGTGATGATGTTAATTATGCATGGCTTGGCCCAGGACCACGTGGACTTTTTTCCTCGCGTTTGTCCTTACGCCATCCTGGGGACCATAAACGAGGAGAAAATCCTCCATACTTATTTAATTAGATAAAAGAGTGAGAATGGACTATTAAAATCGACAATTTCTCCCCTTTCCTCTTCAGAAGATAATGAATATTCAATTTGAGGCATAATTATTACTCGTTTAAATAAGCTTGCCAGCCCTACTTAATTGAATATGAGTTGAAATGAAGTGAGAATAATGCTACTTCTTACATCCAATTGTACCCATTTGATTCGATCTAGATGGGAATCATCAAATCAAAAGCAACAATGCCATTACCATGTTCATCAAAGCGAGCCAAAAAAAAAAAAAAAAAAACCCGACTAGATAAACTATATTTCAAATCAAATAAAGCATACACGATTGCATGCTCATCATTTTGTAAATAACATCATACTCAAGATAGCATTAGAGGAAGAAGCATAAGTGCGCCATAAGTACTTTTCGGTCGGTCAGGATAAAGAGTGAACAACCTCAAATTGAACTAAATAATGATTGGAAGGCCTAAATTCATTTCAGGTATGAACCCAACTCAATGCAGAAACTCCCTCATGTACCCTTTTCAATATATTGCTAAAAGTTTTGCATCCATGTATCAAATAAGAGGCTAACCAAAATTGAGCATTTCATTGGACATGGTTTCTTGTGTGTACATGATCCCATGAGATTGCATCTGTGTCCGAATCGAATCTGATAGGAATCAGAAGGCATATGCATTCTCATGGTACGAGTAACTACACGACAATATTGCCCCCAATGAGACACGCATAGCCAATATTGTAGAATATCCTAATATTCTATTTTCTGGCCGTATCCCGGGTGCTCGTCCACACACTGATTCACGGGCTCTTTCCCACTTGTTTCCTTAAGAAACCCTAAATACCTCAAAACCACACCACATTCAAACCTTGTCTTCCTCACCTCTCTATAAAAACCCCCTAACTTCTCTCCCCATTTCCACAACAATTCCGTTTATAAACTCCCATCAAAAGAAGAAAAGGTAAAGCTTTTCTCCCAAAGTAGAAGGGTCAAAACTATGTTTGCATTAATAGGGATATGGGAGTCTGAGCTTGCCAAGCTCGGAGAGAAGGTTGCAATCAAGAAGTTACTCCGGTCCAAATCGAAGTCCAACCGAGAACGCGAAGAATTGGTCGAAGCTGAGCCGAAGAAGTTGTCGATGGCCAAAAAGGGAGAGAGGAGGAGAGAGGTTCCGGCGGAAAGCACTATTTCGGAGGCCACCATGTGCTTGCTCGTGGACCGGTTCGTGCCATGCTGATGACCCAGAAAATGAAGAGATACAAAGAGAACGCAATTAGGATGAAGATGTATCACTTTGTATATTCCCTAGCGTAGGGGATCTTTCTTGAATAGGAGGTATATTGTAATTGGCCTTCTTTGGTAATTGTAGTGAAGGTTTCTTTTGACAACTACTTGACCATCAACAAGGTTCTGGTCTTATCTGACCAAGTGCTGTGGAGATGCCTATCTCTATGCTCTGTGAGAGAGGTCTCTTGCTATAATAATTTTGTAAATGGATCGTGTCAATGATCAATGAGAGCTTGCTCAACATGAGTTGGATTGTAATTCAAAGTACTTATTACACTTACTAAGCATACTTAATTAAAAGTAATTCGACTTAGTATTCCACAAATCATATTTATATATAAGCCAAAAAGCTTTTATTCTCCTTAGCCTCGAGGAACTAATTTCAGAATTTTAGCATTATGGTAGAAATTTTTCGTTAACAAATGTTAGTATTTAACGATTTTGTGATACATTTTTTTTGGAAATAAATAGAAAATAGAGTGAAATGTGTTCACTGTGAAGGCAGCATTACCGCCAAAATTTGCCTGATAGGACTACGTATATCCTGACTCGAAGCATGGCCCCTAGGGTAGAATTAGGGTTCTCTTTTTGGAAATTCAGTGCATATTGAAAATCCTGTTGAGTTATTTTTACATTGCACACTGTCAAAACTCATTTTCAATTTTTCGTAAAAATAATTCATGCATCAAATTAGAGGTAATTGTTTCCAGGTTTCACTTGAAACCTAGAATGTGCTCATTGAAACCGGTTTCCCATTTTTGGAAATTTGTATACTACATTGCATATCCTGAAACCTGAAATTTAACTTGTCAGAGATTTTAAGGTCTATTTAGATTATTTTTAGTTAAACAAAATAACAGTGAACAAAACAACAAAAATGAAAATCTTGGCTAAGCCCATTTAAAATCTTTATGACTGAAATTTGCATTATAAAATGCCAAGTTGGAAAAATGATTTATTGAGAGCAAACTTGATGAGTAATTAAAGAATATATTGTCAAATTCAAATCATAAAGGGATAATAGAATAGTTTCCTATAGTTGATGATAGAGCACGTCTCTTAGGAGTCCAACATAGGAAAAGAATTTGATAGAAAGTCCTAAGTTTGCTCTTATAAATAGAGACTTTGGTTCATAATTGAGGGGGACGGCCATTCATAAAAAGAGAGGGGACAATTACAAAACATGGCCACAAAAAAGGAGAGAGACGAGAAAGACAAGGGTAGGGGGGAACATAGACTCCTACCAAAAGTTCACCTACAAAAAATCCTCGGTTGGATTGAGCAAAAATTCTCGGTACAAAAGACACAGAAAATTAATAAGTGGAGGTCTGGCTCCTTCGTTGTTTGAGTACGAAGGAAGTTTTGAAAATAGTGAAGTGGTCAAAGCTTTGAGAAAGAGGAAGATGCGGTCGAGCAAATTCAAGAGCACTTGAGACTGACACACACCAAAATGGATTGAGCAAAAGGAAAAGGGGATTCGTTGGAGCACACTGATAGATATACAATTCAAGCATTTAGAGAAGGTTCTGCATAATTTTCTATGTTCTTGGTTCGGCTCACAATCCGATTCCCTTGGGACTGAGAACTAAATTAAGAATTACAAGTTTCTAAAAAATTGAAATGGGGAACCGGGGCTTGCCAGAATCTAGAGTCGGACTAATTCCTGATTCTACTGAAATTATGCTTAGCTTTGAAAAAAAAAAATTTGGAACACAAGTTCGAGTTTTCTCAAGGTATCTTTTTTAGGTGATCTTTTACTAATTTATATGGCTGGGGGCTTGGATTTCGCATCTTCTTAGTCGGGTGTTCCTTTGGGCTGCCACTTCTCCCCATTGGGCTTGGCCCTTTTTGGTGATTTGCAGTATTCAGCCGGCGAGGGTAGCTTTTCTTTGGCAATGCCAAAAGGGCCCAAAGACAACTTCAGCGGGCTTTGACAAGGGCAATCAATGAGACACATCTTTTCTTCTTGATGGGCAGGCCTAATAGATATTTGGATGTTGACACTACAAAATTGGCCCGAAAGGTCATTAAACTTAATTCCCTCCCAGAATTCTTTATTTAGCAGAGTTTTGAAAATTTTTGCGATTAGGTTTCTTGATATTAATTGTGGGCAATGATAAAGAAAAGAAAAAAGAGAATGAATGTTATAATTGTAGTGCAGGTCCCTTCGACAACTACTTGACCTTCAACAAGGTTTTGGTCTTATCTGACCAAGTGCTGTGGAGATGCATATCTCCATGCTCTGTGAAAGAGGTCTCCTGCTATAATTATTTCATAAATGGGTCGTGTCGATGATCGATGAGCACCTGCTCAACATGGCTTGGATCGTTATTTAAAGTACTTGTAACACTTACTAAGCAAACACTTACCAAGCGTACTTAATTTAAAATTATTATTTTTTGGTCGGTAATTAAAAATAATTTAATCTAGTATTTTTGGGACCCTCATTCACAAATTCCTATTTGTGTATTAGCGAGGAAAACTTTTATTCTCCTCAGCGTCAAAGGGAACTCGTTTCAGAATTTTAGCATTTATGGTAGAATTCTTTTTTTTTTTTTTATAACAAATGTTAGTATTTAACGAATTTGTAATACCATTTTTTTGGAGTTAAATAGAAAATGGAGTGAAATGTGTTTATTGTGAAAGCATCATTCCAGCCAAAATTTTGCATAATAGGACTACGTATATTATGACTTGAAGCATGGCCCTCAAGGTACAACCAGGGTTCTCTTTTTGGAAGTTCAGTGCGCATTGAAAATCCTGTCGAGTTATTTTTATAATGCAGACCGTCCAGTTCTCATTTTCAGTTTTTGTTAACATTAGTTCATGCATCAAATGCGGTTGGACAGAAAAGAACACTAGGTTGTGCTTATCTCCGATCCAACAAAAATTTATGTATAAAAAACCATTTAGAACATAAGTTTTTGTTTCTCAAGGTATCTTTTTTAGGTGATCTTTTATCAATTTTATAGAGAGATAATGACACCACAAATACTATAACCTTTGTACAGTGCTTAGTTGAATGTTACAACTTTTCTTTTTTCAACCACTTAAATACTATAACTTCTAAAGAAGTTCATTTGAGTGTTATAATTTTCAACGAATCACTTAAGTATCAAAAGTTTGTTAAGTCATTCACTTAAGTGCCAGAAATCTAACATGGTATAGCATTTTTGGCAATTTTTTTCTTGGAATTTTTAATATTTAAGTGATTGATTGAGATCAGGTATTTTTTGCACTTCTGCCTATTTGCGATCAGGTATTAGACATTATCCTATTCTTACTCTTTCTATTTTTGTACTTGCTTGCGGTGCACTCGGTGCTAAAACCGAAATAGGTAAAAACTACGTTTACGGAAGTGTTCTTTGCCAAGGCTCCATGATGATGATACGCCTCTTTGAATTAACCCTGAAAAAAAAGCCGGTCAACGACGACGAATTGAAATGGACAAATACATCCACGTGACATGCCTGAAAATGGATAATATTCTTTTTTAATTGAGAAAGATGTCTAACCTAGAGCTCATTTTGAAATTTTCTTCCAACGTATATAAACAAATAAAATAAAACGGAGGGCATCAAGAGCTGCCCATCCGCTACCTAGGTACCTCATCCTAGATCCGAACGGTCAGTCGTTAGCAATATTGAAAAGAGTCTCAGCCCATTCCGCAATAGTAAGTTTCTTTCGACTCCTCTTGCGGTCAAATCTACTGTCGGTCATTCGATTTGATTGCTCATGAAACCTTTGTTAGGTGCACTTGGTAAAGAATTTCAACGTCTCCAGGTAAAATTAATCATAATTTTAGAGTGCGGTGTGATCAATATTCATATCCCCCACCATTTTCAGATAAAATTAATCATATTTTTAGAGAGCGGTGTGATCAATATTCATATCCCGAAAAATGTTATCAATGATCTATCCACTTAACAATCATTTGATCCACTCTATATGCCTTGTGGGTTATATTCGAGATTCTGTAAATAATGATATTTTTACAAATTAATCACGTGGGTAAGCTTAACACCAATCCGTTCGCAATTATTTATCACAGATAAATAACGAGTTGGTGTTGGGGGTTTACGGGCAAATCTCGAGACTACGGCTTGAGGTGGAAAGAAGTTGCGTGGTTTGAACTATCAACTTTAAGAAAATTCAACAAGACGATAAGGTATTTTAGTCATCTATTCTTAACGTGCTCGCAAGAAATCATTCAGCAAGGCGGCATGAAGGAACACTTTCCTAGGTTTCGACCCATCAAAATCAACAAGGGTGGGTGAGAATAGGATCAGACCGAAGGTCAGGATTAAGCTGTACTTCAAGAATGTAATGGCGAGCGTGTGGAATGAAAAGCAAGCGTGTCAAACTTTGTCGCTTCTTAATCAAAAGATGGCTCGGGAATGGCGTTGACAATCTCCATGGACACGTCAAAGGCCAGTCTATATATATACCCCGCGGTTTCATGTGATAATGCATCGACAAGCTTGATATATCGTGCTGATTTCAGTTGTTCTACTATATTGTTCCTTGAAACCCAACACTTCAACAAATCCCCCTTCATTTTTGAGCCAACGATGTCTTCGCCTTCTTCATCTAATCTTCCTCTGAAAGCAATCCCCGGGGATTATGGCTTGCCTTTCTTCGGCGCGATAAAAGACCGGCTTGACTACTTCTACCATGAGGGTACAAACGAATTCTTCCGTACCCGGATGCAGAAGTACCAGTCGACGGTCTTCCGATCCAACATGGTTCCCGGCCCTTTCATGGCCCGGAACCCTAAGGTCGTCATGCTCCTCGATGCCGTCAGCTTCCCGATCCTCTTTGACACGTCTAAGGTTGAAAAGAAGGATGTGTTTGTCGCTACCTACATGCCTTCGATCAACTTCACGGGCGGATACCGTGTGTGTGCCTACCTTGACCCCTCTGAACCCAAACACACCATCTTCAAAGGCTTATTCCTATCGACCCTTGCGACCCGACACGATAAGTTCATTCCACTCTATAGGAGTTCCCTGTCACAGCTCTTCATTGAACTAGAAGATGAGTTCTCTAGCAAAGGCAAAGTATACTTCAATGACTATTGCAACAAAATGTCCTTCAACTTCTTGGCCAACCTATTTTGCGACCGGAACCCATCTAGCACAATCCTCGCGACCGACAAAGTGACCAAATTCTTCGACTCGTGGTTGCTTTTCCAACTTGCACCGTTGATGACCCTAGGGTTACCAAAGATACTTAACTTTTTGGAAGACATAGTCCTACACACATTCCCATTGCCTTCACTGTTGCTCAAACGCGATTACAAGAAATTCTATGACGTGTTCAATGAGTACGCAAAATCGATATTGGATGAAGCTGAGAGCTTGGGAATCAAAAGAGAGGAAGCATGCCATAACCTTGTTTTCCTCGTGTGCTTCAATTCCTATGGGGGCATGAAAACCACCTTGCCAGCTTTGATCAAGTGGGTTGGACTCGCTGGAGAAGAATTGCAACGACGGCTCGCGGAGGAAATCCGGACCGTTGTTAGATCGGAAGGTGGGGTCACAATGGCCGCATTGGAGAAGATGAGCTTGACCAAGTCGGTTGCCTGGGAAGCACTGAGAATCGAGCCTCCGGTCCCATTCCAGTACGGCCACGCCAAGGAGGATTTGGTGATCCACAACCACGATGCGGCCTTCGAGATCAAGAAGGGCGAGATGATATGTGGATATCAGCCGTTTGCAACTAAGGATCCAAGGATATTCGAAAGGCCAGAGGAGTTCGTGGGCGACAGGTTCGTCGGGGAAGAGGGCGAGAAGCTGTTGAAGTACGTGTACTGGTCGAACGGGCGCGAGATCGATGATCCGACCGTGGGGAACAAGCAGTGCCCTGCAAAGAATCTGGTGGTGCTCTTGAGCAAGGTCATGCTCGTGGAGTTCTTCCTCCGCTACGACACGTTCACAGTCGAGGCCGGGACGTTGCCACTTGGGTCGACGGCGACGTTCACGTCAATGTCGAAGGCCACGAGTAGCTGAGTCTCAATCATTTCCGGTTCTATCTTAGTTTTCGTGAAGTTATCTACTAGGAGCAGTTCATGGTTTAGTTTGTTTGATTGGTTTGCTTGTGGAAGAAATTCCGGCGATTGTTTTATTCCCTTTACTCAATAAAATGTTGTGCGAAAAGATATTCAAGTTGTATCATTGGGTGACCAATGACAAAGAATCTAAGGTCTTACATTAACTTAAAGCATGAAATAGGGCATAGTTGAGGTTTTTGTAAGCTAACGTGGGCTTGAATTGACAAATTAGAGGAGTTCATTGTCCGCTAATTTTGCTTGAATGGTTTTATTTTTGGGGATAAGCGCAAAAGACTTTGCCCATCAAGGGCAATCATAGGATGCATTAGTCTATCCATCTATTTGTTTGCTTTTGAAATTTTAGTTTGCCTTGTTGGTACATGAAATCAATGGTCAATAATGGCAACCATATTCATCATTCTGGTGATTGTTTTATCCCCTTTAACAATAAAATGATGTGCCTAATCATCTCCAAGTTGTATCATTAGGAGACCAATGACAAAGAATCTAAGATCTTACATTAACTTAAAGAATAAATTAGGGCCAAGTTGAGGTTTTTGTAAGCTAACATGGGTTTGAATCGACAAATTAGAGGAGTTCATTGTCCGCTAATTTTGCTTGAATCTTTTTATTTTTGGGATAAGCGCAAAAGGCTTTTGTTTGTTTTGTAAGATTTTAGTTTGCCTTTCTGGTAATGAAATCAACGGTCAATCATGGCAACAATTGTGTTTTATTAATCGTTCATGGGTGACCCTGATTAAATTCTTTATAATGTTTCATATATTTCTCTTTACATAAAAGTCAAATAAAAGAGTTACAAGATTCACAAAAGTAAAAGATAAGCAATAAGTAACCCCAAGTAAATAATTTGGGAAGGTCAATCACAAAAGTAAAAGATAAGAGTAACCCCAAGTAAATAATTTGGGAAGGTCTTAAGAGGCCAATTGTATTTTAGGGGCATCATTGAAAATCAATAGTAAAACATGTTAGAGGAAGCAAGCGATTGAAGGAATAACATACACAAAATATAGAATTTAAGTGGATAGTAAATTTACGTATTATTTATGGGGAAAGTAGCAACGAATTCTACTGTAAATCAAACGACATAATGAAAATTACAACCATATTTGAATCACTCATATACTCTTAGTATTTCCCAATCTCTATTTATACCAAATAACTTATGCAGTGTTTAACCATAATAATATCTCACAAAAAAATCTCTCAATCTCACAACAAAATTAAACAAATTTTAGATTCATAAAATTTCATCGGCTATGAAACACTAGCGGATCTTCACGAGGATATAATCGCCACAAACGCACGTTGAAAATCTCCTCTGCCCATCAACAACGGCGTATGCAAACAACCCTTGAGATCTTATATATGAGCCAAGCCACCGCCTAAGAGAAAGTGAATATTGATTGGATCGGTCAAAAAGTCGACACCGAATTGGAGAAGGAATCAAGTCCAATTGGACTTTCCTTTTTCGTTGTTTTCTTGTTTTGATTTTACCAGAGTTGCAGACTTTCTCCAAATCAACGAAATCCAAATCCAAATATGGACTTTCCAAATTGAGGCACGTTCAATCGGATCGGGTTTTGTTTCTGAGCTCAAATTCGAGATATAAGTTCAACAAAACCAATAAGCCCACTCTTTTAATTTAATAGTATACTATAGATAGTATAGATAGATAGATAATATATGATTTTAGCCACTGAGATAAGAAACCTCCATTCTAAGGTGATTTTACTGTTTCGTGCATGTACCATAGGAGTTTTTTCCTGTTGATTACCAACTTGCTTGGCCTGTCACATGTGAATGACCTATCGACACATTTAAAAAATTACCAATATTGTTTGAATTTTTTTTTTCATATTACCAACTACTCCAAAAATCAACAACATTTTTCTCATCACCAATGTATGTTATAGTTACTGATTTGTGTACAAATTTACCTGCCTTAACTTCAATTGCTTACCATGTTTACCTGATTTTTCCAAATTACTCAATATTTAAATAATTTACCAATATCTACCAAAGTCAGTTACCAATGTATTAAATTTATAAAATAAAAGTTGGTAATTTCGTATAAGAGTTAGTAGCTTTAGTTAATGGTAAATTATCAGAACAAGTGGCATCTAGGAAACAATCAAATTGCTATTCCAATCAAAAACCTATTTATAGATTTCATTATATCCTAAATCTTTCAATTGGTCATCTATAGTCCTAAATCTTTAAGTGAAATTTCAATCAAGTCCTCTTGGTAAAAAATTATTTGAAATTGCTGAAGTAAGGGTTCAGTTATCCCTAACCATCCTACATGAAATTTATACTGATCTATCATGGTTTTATGTGACTCTTCTAGCTTTTTTCCTTTTTTCCCTTTCTTTTTATTTCTTCCTTTTTTTTTCTTTACCATTTCACAGAGGGTGAAGGATGACCAAACCACTCCGAACATTGATCTCTCGTTCGTGCACAACTCGATTTCACATTTGGAACCGCCATGGCGATTTTCAGTTTCTGCAACAAGTCACGTTTGGCATATGTCACCTTCTTGTAAATCAAGTGTTTTTAAATTATGAACAAGTCACTCCAAATTTATTTCAGCTACGAGTCTCCTTGATTCGTCAGGTTCACGTGCCGTTTTTCAATCCTATTTGCACGAGAGGGGGTATACAATGATCTCACAGCTCTTATCTATAAGGCTCTAGGAGCTTTATATTTCTGGAATCTCTCTATACTGAGCATTTTAGACTTATGAGTTGAACTTTTTAAGTTGTATTCCAGGTAAGTTTTGCCACACAGTCCCTTTGAGTGTGAGGCTTCTCGTTCGCCAATTTCATGTGGCGTTTGCAATTCTTTCACCGTGTGAGAAGGGGTATTATAGTATCCTGCATTGCTTGTCTAAGAGGTTTCAATGAGCTTTGTAATCATAAAATTTGCTTCCACACTATTTGTAATGACTCGGGCCCCACTGTGTATTATTGTCCGCTTTGGACACTGAGTCATCACGGTTTTAAAACGCCTTAACAAAGGCAGAGGTGTGAACGCATCGCCATCCCTCTCCCAAGCCTAATATTGTCCTCTTTGGGACACCCACTCTGGCGCGGACGAACCACCATCCCAACCACGGTCTTTTCTCTCAAGGCTTTATTCTCAGCATAGCGGAAGCATGTGTTAAACACGTTTTCTTGGGTAGTATGGGCTGTCCCAAGAAGAACAAAACCGTGAAGACTTAGTGTCCAAAGCGAACAATATGTGTACAGTAGAGACCCTGGGTGTTACAAAGGGTCTGTTTGTTTTGTGGAAAATGGGCCATTTCCGGAAAATATTTTCCCAGAAGTCATTTTCAGGAAAATGACAATATTTTCTAGTGGTCGGCTAAAATCTGAAAATGTTTCGGAAAATATTTCCGGCATTCGGTAAGGAAAGTATTTTCTAAGATTTCACCACTTAGGCATGCATTACTTACTAACCTATGAATCCATAAAATATGAACTTGACATTAAATCCAAGCAAATTTACTTCATATTTTTGTTCCCTCATTGTCGCCAAATGCTCATCTACTTTAAAAAATGTTCGTATGGATTTTAAAAAGAAGCAAAAGAGAAAAGAAGCAAAGCATATACAACCCTCATGAGAATCTTCCAGTTGAATGGCCTGTTCTTCCCCTATGTCTTTTGTGTTCTAATAAACAAAAGAAAAAAGAAGTAAAGCATGTAGAGCCATTTGCTTGAGCAATGTACAACTGTGGGGTCGAAAAAGAAAATGGAGGAGGAAGTGAGGATTCATAAAAGTGTGAGATAAAAGAGATCAAGTGAAGAAAAATATTTTTCATTTTTGTGAAGAAAATATTTTTCATTTTTCAAAAGTGGAAAACATTTTCCCTTAATTTAGAAGATTTTTTTTTTCCTTTCATGGAAAACATTTTCCCCAAGGAATTCAATTTCCATTAAACGAACGTCGGAAAATCCGAAAAATATTTTCCCAGAAATTATTTTCTATGAAACGAACGGAGCCTTTTAATGATTTAAATTTTTGGATTGAACTTTTTAACTTTGATCATCCTTTTTTTTTTATAATGTTTTTTATTGGTGGGTCATGAACATTGACACCGTCCACACCTAGTTATGATTAAGTTGGTATGTGATAAATAATCACTATTTGTAACCCATTAGTAAATTATGATAGGAGGAAAACTTCGCCAAAAAAGAAATCTGCTGCCGAGCTCTTCTGGAGTTGGTGCCCTGGGGGGTCGGGGTCTTCAAATTCTTCATGTTGCTCGTGTAGACTTTCGACAAATAATTTAATTGATCACTCGTGACTATATCATTCTCTTAGGCTTAATTATAATAGTAAATACTTACTCGCTGTGTAAGAGACAGTGATTCAACTATTGGCATCTTAAATGCGTGTTCAATAGTTGCTCTCGCTCAATCATGAAAGCATTATGGGGGAAACATTTAACTTAATTCAAAGAGACCTTGCTTGAATCATCCATCAACATTTTTCCCCTCAATTTTCATGTGATTGTGGACTGGGTGATGTTTATGAATGTGTGAATTACACACATAACGATTTAAGAATAGATTAAATTAGGACCCATCAAGCCACCTATTGATGTAAGAATGAGATAACGGGAAAAAAATTAAAGGAGTCAGAATGAATTTTGAAGAAACTAATTACGAATTAGTTATTAAATTACTACATTTGACAACAAGCAAAGATCTTTTTTTTTTTTTTTTCGTCTAACTCTAACTCACTCCTAGATTTTTGTGCTGCCTCTTTACATATAATGGGAATCAAATCCTACACCCGAAATTAAATGTCCTCCCCACAACCTCCATGAGAAGGTGAGGAATCAAACTTCCTACTTCTTCTTTCTCACATGAGAAGGCTAATCATTGAGGCAATCCCTAATGATTCATGCTAAGATTGGAATGTAGCTTTCCATTGGTTTGACTTTTGTTATTTCAAGTTGCTATAACAAGAAAAATTAATATTGCTGTACACACAATAATGATTTTTTTTAGGCCTAATTCTTTTTTTTTTTTAGGCCTAATTCCTTTTTTAAAAAAAAAAAAACCCAATTATTGGTCTAGTCCCGATTCTGTTATGAACTTTATTTATCTAGAAAAAAACCCGTAAATTTAGGTCCAATCATAATCTCCTCCACTTTTCTTTGGCTAAAAAAAAACCTGAACTTTAAGTCTAATCCCAAATCTACCATGAACTCCTTTTTGTCCAAGAAAATAGCTCTCTATTTGAAATCACCATGAGTCATCCCTAATTTTCTTATCCTAGAATGGTTTCATTTTGGACATAATTTTCCATGTTGCCTTACTAATGTGGATTTGTTATCGACGTGGAAATGCAACGTCAAGTTGGGACCAGACCATGAGGGTAAATTTGAGAATAGATTGAAAGCTTATGATTTTTTTTAGACAAGACAAAATTTGGGGCAAATTTGGGACTAAACCTACAATTTGGGATAGATTTGGGTTTGGACCTACAATTTGCATTTTATATAGACAAAAAATTTCAAGATAAAATTGGGACTAAACCTAAAGTTTGGAGTTTTTTAGGGAATTAGGTATTTTGTAATGGAAAATAATATATTTTTTTGCCACCATTCTATTTTCACTTTCAATCACCTCCTGGTCTCTAAATAATGTCCAACAGGGTAGTGCCTTTGATGATGGAATTATGGTCCTAAACTGAGCAAATTGGGCTTTATCTCTGCTTTTAAACATATCAACCAACTTTGGGCCACATCATGATGACGATGACGTTGATATCACTCAACTTTCAAACTTTTGTCAATTAAGTGACTTGATTTAACTTTCATTTCAATCTAAGTTTCTTCGCCCAATTAGCCAGAGAGTTCTATGATCGAAAAACCAAAAACAAAATGCTGTGCAAAAAAACGCAAGCAAAACAACAAAATAACATAATAAGGAAATAAATAGAACATCTGAACACATGGTTTAATCTAGCAATGAGCATCAGTCCAAGGTTGACCCTAGATTGATCTAGGACTAGCTTGATTCCCAAAGGCACTGGGTCGGTCCTTGGTTCTAGGACCCTTAGACCCTACACTGTGTGAATTGATCCTCAATCTTGAAAATTTAGGACTGGTTTGGATTAGACTAACCATGTACATATTATATATTATATATCTAAGATATTATATATTATATGCTTTTGTCTACTCTAAATTCTAGTGGATCTTCCCCTATTCTTCTCACTTGCCTCACTCGCTTGCTTGCCTCGTGGTCAGCCTCTCTTTGCTCGCCTTCCTACTCACCTCTATTCCCTCATCTTGCATATTTGTTTTTATGGTTTGTTGCTTTTAGCAAGTGTAAATTTATGTTGTTACCTTAGCTAATATTTATGTTTGGTGTTTATAGTTTGATTGCAATATGGCATTATTGATGGATATGTAATTTGAAATAGTACGTTTTTCTTTTAATGAAAACAAAATGAAATAAAAAATAATCGGTTGGTCTAGGGTTGACCCTAGATTTGAACCAAACCCAGAAGGTCGATTTGGTTCTCAGTTTTAAGCTCAATAGAGTTGGTCTTGGGTCCCAAAAATTAGGGATCGACTTTGTGCGGGTTGGTCATTGGGTTAGGTGCTAGACTGATCCAACCCAGATCATGCTCACTCTTATTTAATCAGTTGGACCTATTGAATTGGGAGAGGAGAACAAAATTTTACTTTAGCTTAAGCAATATAATAATGATTTCAACCACACTTGAGGCATTCTCCTTGTTTTCTAATCCCAATCACGCCTAATAACTCACACAAGTTTTCGCTCTCATAATGCCTCACAAGACATTAATCTTTATCTCTCATAATTTCTTGCGAAATAATCTGTCACTATACAAAAGAATTCACTAATCTTACCACAAGATGTCAATTTCTTCAAAGTGAAATCACTACATAATTGATAGTTATGGCCAAAAGCTTCTTTGCTATCTCATTAGCAAAAATCCAAAATCCACCTCTTATATATGTGAAATTTGGATCCAAAGTACTAAACCCTTTTAGGACATTTATGCTCAAATTAGGAATCGAATTCAAACATGAAAACCACCCAAAATAAGAATCCTACTCAAATTAGGATACCTAGTTAGATTGGGTTTCGTTTATTGGATCTTGAATTAGACTGGAGCAATTAGGGATAGTTTTCTTCAATAGTTCTTACTCTTAAAAGAGTTCTTCTTCCATCTCGCTTGGTGATCTTTGATTTTACACTTAATCTTCAATCTCTCATACTGAGAAGTCTTCCATCTCTCACGATCAAAGATCTCACACTTGAAACATTAGAATAGCTTGCACTCAGGAGTTTTGCATTTCTTAGTTGTTAAGCAAAATTTTGGACAGAGAGTTAATGGAAGCAGATTTGGGACTTAAGTTAAACTTAGTGATTTTTGTGAGACAAAACAAAAGTTAGAGAATTGGGACTAGACTTAAAGTTAGGGGATTTTTATGGGATGAAAAAAATGTTTATGATAGAATTGGGACTTGACTTAAAATTGGGAAGGTTATAGGCCTAAATGTACAAGTAAACGAAGAAGGAAAGAAAGCAAGAAACAAAGAAAAAACATCACAAAACTATGACGTGTTTGACAAAGAAAATAAAATCTATTATATGATAAAATTTATTGTATTCTGTATTTGGTGCCTACTTAAAATAGGATAAAATTAGATATAAGAGAGACATAACCTGAACAAAATTATCCTATGAAAAAGGTTGGATAAAGGTGGATAGGATTTCCACTATTCATAATTGGGAATTTTTTTCTCTAACAACAAGTTTATTAAATTAATAAAATTAAAATTATATTTCAATATAAATAATATTTAAATCCTAGCATAAGAATTTTAAATAACAAAAAATGAAAATTTAGATTTTTAATTTAATCTTTTTTTATTTATATATACGAATTTAATTCTAGCTTATAATATAAATTCAAAAAATAAATATAAATATACATATTTTAGGTATTCTAGTATTTCAAGTATATCAGTATGGTTTATTATTTGATAAAATTTTATTAGAGAACGATGGAATGGGGAAAAAGAAATAAAAAAGAAAATAATTGAAAAAGAAAGGAAATATTTTAAAAAAAGGAAAAAAACATTAAAGTAGGCATGAGTGCCAAAAGAGATTTTTACCATCTCCGTGTTTGAATTTTTACGTTCATTTATTATATCAAATAATGTATATAATATGATGTGAATATATCTAATTTTATTACTACGATTCACCAAATAATGAATAGGATATAGAAAAACTTTGAATTTTATAATTATTCCATTAAGTCCTATCCTAGTTAAGGGATAAGTACACTATTAGTGCCATAAGTTGTGTATGGCACTTACTTTAGTGTCAAAAGTTTCTGTCGGATCACTTAAGTGCCAAATCGGAGGAAAAACGCTCACTTTAGTGCCATCGTCGAGAAATTCCGACCAAAATGATTACGTGGCTTTTATATTTAAAAAAAAAATCGATAAACCCTTTAAACGACGTCGTTTTCTATCCTACTTAAGAAAAAGACGTTGTTTTGCCGTCATATGTGAATGGCTTAGGAAAAATGACGTCGCATAGCTCATTTGGGATTGAAATTAGGGTTTTTTTTTTTGTTCATCCTCGCCTAGCTTGCTCAGCCACTGTCGCTCGGCCACCGTGTTCGGCCACCATCACTTGGCCAAGAAGTGATGGGAAAATAGGACACGAGGGCGGAGGAGGAGCAAGAAGGAGGGTTGAAGGTGCAGAGAGAGAGAAGATGAGGAGTGCAAGGGAAACAAAGAGGGCGTAGATGGAGATGGTGGATTGGGCTCTGCTTAGAGAGTGGTTGGTGCTGGTGTTGTTCTTCGAGGAAGAAGGTGCCGCCGCCATGGCTTCTCTCTCTCTCTCTCTCTCTCTCTCTCGATTTGGGGATTTAGGGTTTTGACTTGGGGGTTAAGATGTCAAACGACATCGTTTGGTGGTTTACATGCTAACTGTACTCTCCCACAAGCCACATCAGAGTCAAAAATTAATAAAAAACTGCCATGTCGGATTTCCGACCAACCGGATTGAAGTTGGCACCAACGTGAGCATTTTTCAAACTTTTTGACATTTAAGTGATCCGACAGAAACTTTTGGCACCAAAGTGAGTGCCGTACACAACTTATGGCACTGATAGTGTACTTATTTCCCTAAATAGAAATCTAAACAACCAAACGTAGCTTGAGAAGTCAAAACAAATCTTCAAACCCGAATAAAAGAGTTTAAGATATAAGTACCTGAGATTCTAAAATTGTTGATAATATAAAGGGGAGCCATGATTCTTGCTAGGACAATAAAAACATAATCAAATCACGACTGAACATTACACTTGGTGGTTACCACATGGACCCAAGGTGTCTTAGCAAGAATGAAACGTCAACAGAAAAAATAACAGTAATGGGGGGAATAAGCAGTAGCAGGTAAGGTGTAAAGAATGAAGAGTGGCTTGTTACATAATGGATTTGTTTATTGTTTGTGACTAAAGATGGAAAACTCCTATCAAAATCAAGACGAATCTCACAAATTGTCTTCTTTAGCAAATTGATAATGCACAAACAAGGCAAGATCAATTACCCCAAACGTACCAGCCATCGCAACATTTTTTACATATCCTACATTGTAGCCAGGGAAAAAGACTAAATGGAATAGATCCTTAACAGTAGTAGGTCTTGCGGTAACAGAAGCTATCATCATGGTTCCGAATTTGCTCGCATTGAGCCCAACTGGATCTAAAGATCACATTTCCACATAATTACATTCCAAACCCACTGATAAGAAGATTCTCCACAAGAGAAGCAAATAAAGCACGGGCGTGAAATCGCATGGCCGATCTTTTCACTCCATCGCAAAGATCAAGGAGGAAGCCACCTCAAACTTGTTCCATTTCTATTCGTATGCAACACCGCGTGAACCAAGAGCAGTTCGTACTACTAATCCATCGGATCTCCATGATCCAAACTTATTCAGACAAGAAAAGCATCCAAAACCATCGAATGGAAGACACAAAGGACGTCCGATGAACCTTTTGCATATTAATCAATACTATCATTCACACAAAATCACCACGGCATAACAACACGCATCAACCACAATTAACAAGAACCAACCCTCATTACCTAATAAAACTACCCTGACCAAAATTGACCTTAAAAACTAACTAATATTACAATCACAACAACTCCGAAAATCAACCTGAAATTTAAGGGATGCGATCGTCACTTAGAGGGCTCCCACTTCTTCTTACTTTTAGTTGGGGTTTTGGTGGTTTGATTTTTTTTAGTTTTAGATAACTTGGACATGTATAAAAATTTAGGATTTGGGGATAGGCAATCTTGAAAAGAAAATGGCATTTTTTGTAAATAAAAAAAGAAGATTGATTTGAAAGTGCAAAATGATCTATAAAGTTAAGACTTAATTATGTATTCAGTATTTTTAGAAGTAGAGGTATGTAAAAGTTTTTTTTTTTTTTTTTGAGGTTCTACTCTAACTCTCACTCTCAGATTTTTGCCCTGCCTCCTTACAGGGCATGGGAGTTGAAACCTATACTTAAAACTAAATCATCCCCGCCCTAATTCGAACCTCTCATCTCTCTCTTCCATATTGGAAGAGTGGCCACTAGGGCAAACCCTAGTGGTTGAGGTATGTAAAAGATTATTGGGTGAAAAGTGATGTATATTTTTGAAATTTTCCTTTTTTCTTGTTGTCTTAAATAAGCAATGAAGGAATTTACTAAATTAATAAGTTTAGAGGCCATATTCCAAACACACATGACTTAAAAATTTGGAACCAAGGCTGCATTTGGTGATCATGATAAATTTCAAGATAGGATAAGATTTATCTTATCATGCATTGGTGCCTTTTTAAGATAGGATAAAGTTAGATATAAAGAGAATATAAGCCGGATAAAGTTACCTCATAGGGGAAGTGAAATAAAGGTGGATAGGATTTTTAATATGTATAATAGGAAAGTAATTTTTCTCAATTAACAAACTTCTTAAATTAACAAATTTAAAATTATATTTCAAAATAAATAATATTCAAATTCTAATATAAGAAATTTATAACAACAAAAAAAGGAAATTTATTTCTTTTCAATTTTATCTTTATTTATTTATATATTTGAATTAATTTTATCTTATAATATAAATTTAATATATAAATATATTATTACATATTTTAGGTATATAAGTATAGTTTTCTATTCAATAAAATTTTATTAGAGAATGATGAAAGGGGATGAAAGAAATAAAAAAAATATTAAAAGTTAGAGGAACATAAAATAAAAAATAAATAAAAATAAAATAGACGAGTGTCGTGAGAAATTTCTATCATTTTCGTTGTAAAATTTATGTTTCATTTATATTGATATGTCGTTTATACCAAACAATATATATGATATGATATGAATATATTCGACTTTATTGCTGTACTCACCAAATGGGGGATAGGATAAAGCAAAATCTCTTAAATTTCATATCATATTTTATCCAGTCCTATTTTGCTTAGAAATCTAGATGACCAAACGTAGCTTGAGAGCCATTACCAAGAGACCACTTAGAAGTTAAGTTCATGTGAGATATATTGTTGCTAATTAATGTAGTACAAGAAGTTGACAGGTTTGTTATCGAAATGGATCAAAATTGCGATCTTGTAAAAGTGAAAAAATCGAAGTTATTTTCAGCTGGGAGTATAGGATGGGCTGAGCAAGTCTATTTTGGCTTTGCCCGAAAAATCAAACACGCCCGGAAATTGAGTTGGTTTAAAAACTCATTTGACATTATGGATTGTAGAGTGTAAAATATCTCGTGGGGACAAGATTTGAACTGACTTTTGCCTTCTAAGTTGATAAACTTGAATCATTCGGTTTCGCTCAAATGATAGCAAGATTTACTTTAATTTTTGAACAACTTATCAGGTGTCTAGGGAGAGAGCAATTATTCTAGAGATTTTGAAGGAGAGAGAGAGAGAAAAAAAAAAAAAAAAGATTACAACTAATCATCTTCCTTTGGATGCTAGCACCAATTACACTTGTTTCCAAGTATCCGGCCCTTAAATCTAACTCAAGATTAAGACCGACAATTCGTGTTCATGTATGATATGTAAATTTCACAGTCGTGTCATTTAAAAATACGTTATTTTTGTTGATTAGGCTATAAAACTTATTTATATTAAGTTCGTATCACTTTTGGTTTAACCAAATATTCATGTCAAAAGGTATCAATTCTCGTTTTACACTTGAAAAAAATAGGAGAAAGAGAGATTATAGGGGAACCGATTCAAGCCTCAATTGTGATGTTACCTTGTCTGGGCTGGTCTTGATTAAACACATTTTACACAAATGAATTTGTGGTCGAGAGGCCCAGCAACGAAAGCTATTCGACCGCTGCATATACAGCCTCGAGGCCCATAAAAATCGTGAAAAAAATATCTAAACCATACACGACTTTGTACATCTTTCTCTTTGCTCTCTTGCGGACTTTCTCTGCATAAGATATTTTTGCTAACATACTACCAAAGATATATGATCCGTATCCGACCGTTTTTGCCACTTTTCAGCTGGCTCCACACCCTTGGCTCTTTTTGCAACTTTTCAACTTCATCCAACTCATCATGAGCAAGTAGTGCAGATATTTTCCTTGTTTTCAGGAATTGGCGGATGGTGATCTCTCATTTTGCAAGATATTTCTACATGGGGACCGCCGCTGTGAATAGAGCCAAGAGCTAAAGTAAACCGGATACCATACTCATTATTGTTTGCAAACACTTCTAGTGAAAAGCTCAAACGAAGATGCGGTGAGATCGCTTGTGTTCTCACACGTGCTGTGCCGTTGAAATATCCTCATGGAAGTTTGTTAAATATCTATTCAGTTAATTGCACCCGTGTTCAGCACTGACCTTTCTATCATCCGATAAAATTATTCATGCCCTAGTGATGAATTGGTTTTCTATTTTCATCGATATCTAGGGCACAAGTGCAAAAGCCCGGTCATTTTGAGGTTTTTTAAATACCATGAAAATCATGTCCTGCGAGTTAAGTACAAGGTTTTAGATCTGCTTAATGATCCTGACTCAAAACAGTTTTATATGTGGTTTATGTGATTTGAACAAGTTTACTCCAATTCCTGAACAAGAAATTCACTCACTGCTCTTACCAATTGTGCCACTTTTTTGGGCTTAAACTTTTTTTTTTTTTATTTTTGGCTATAAGCGACTGATTACCAAGGTCCCTGCAAAACGTGGAACGCAAAGTCGGCAAGTAAAGGAAGACATTCAGAAACTCTGTATGTGATAGAGGAGAAAACAAGTGGCCGCATGGTGACAAAGCAGCCCAATAGTTGGAAGCTTCTTGCATCTCTATCACATGTCGATTTTCAGCGACGGGTCGATGGACGGATGAGATGGTTTTTGACCCACGTGAATAAGATCAGTTTAACGGTCGTGATGATGTTAATTATGCATGGCTTGGCCCAGGACCACGTGGACTTTTTTCCTCGCGTTTGTCCTTGCACCATATTGGGGACCATAAACGAGGAGAAAATCCTCCATACTTATTTAATTAGATAAAAGAGTGAGAATGGACTATTAAAATCGACAAGTTCTCCCATTTCCTCGTGAGAAGATAATGAATATGTAATTTGAGGCATGATTATTACTCATTTTAAGTAAGCTTGCCAGCCCTACTTAATTAGATATGAGTTGAAATGGAGTGAGAATAACGCTACTTTTTACATCCAATCATACCCATTTGATTCAATCCATATGAGAATTATCAAATCAAAAGCAACAGTGCCATTACCATGTTCATCGAAGCGAGAAAAAAGAAAAAACCCGACTAGAGAAACTATATTCCAAATCAAATAGAGCATACACAATTGCATGCTCATCATTTTGTAGATGACATTATACTCAATATAGCATTAGAGGAAGAAGCATAAGTGTGCCATAAGTACTTTTCAGTCAGTCAGGATAAAGAGTGAACAACCTCAAATTGAACTAAATAATGATTTGAAGGCCTAAATTCATTTTAGGTATGAACCCAACTCAATTCAAAACTCCCTCATGTACTCCTTTTCAATATATTGCTAAAAGTTTTGCATTCGTGCACCAAATAAGAGGCTAACCAAAATTGAGCATTTAATTGGACATAGTTTCTTATGTGTACATGATCCCATGAGATTGCATCTGTGTCCGAATCGAAACTGATAGGAATCAGAAGGCATATGCATTCTCATGGTCCGAGTAACTACACGACAATATTGTCCCCATTGAGACACGAATAGCCAGTATTGTAGAATATTCTAATATTCTATTTTCTGGCCATATCTCGGGTGCTCGTCCACACACTGATTCACCGGCTCTTTCCCAGTTGTTTCCTTAAGAAACCCTAAATACCTCAAAACCACACCACATTCAAACCTTGTCTTCCTCACCTCTCTATAAAAACCCCATAACTTCTCTCCCCATTTCCACAGCAATTCCGTTTATAAACTCCCATCAGAAGAAGAAAAGGTAAAGTTTTTCTCCCAAAGTAGAAGGGTCAAAACTATGTCTGCATTAGTAGGGATATGGGAGTCTGAGCTTGCCAAACTCGGAGAGAAGGTTGCAATCAAGAAGTTACTCCAGTCCAAATCGAAGTCCGACCAAGAATGCGAAGAATCAGTTGAAGCTGAACCGAAGAAGTTGTCGATGGCCAAAAAGGGAGAGCGGAGGAGAGAGGTTCCGGCGGAGAGCACAATTTCGGAGGCCACCATGTGCTTGCTCGTGGAGCGGTTCGTGCCATGCTGATGACCCAGAAAAGGAAGAGATACAAAGAGAGCGCAATTAGAAAGAAGATGTATCACTTTGTATATTCCCTAGCGTAGGGGATCTTTCTTGAATAGGGAGGTATGTTGTAATTGGCCTTCTTTGGTAATTGTAGTGAAGGTTTCTTTCGACAACTACTTGACTATCAACAACGGATCATGTCGATGATCGATGAGAGCCTGCTCAACAGGAGTTTGATTGTAATTCAAAGTACTTATAACACTTACTAAGCATACTTAGGCTTCATTCATTTCGTAGAAAATAATTTCCGAATTTTCCGACGTTCGTTTCACAGAAAATAAATTTCTTGGCGAAAATATTTTCAATCAAAAGAAAAAAGTCTTCTAAAGTAAGGAAAAATATTTTCCATTTTGAAAAGTGGAAAACATTTTCCTCACTTGATATTTCTTATCTCACATCTCTACAAATCCTCACTTCCTCCTCCCCTTTCTTCTTCTTCTTTTCTTTTTTATTTGAATTATTTTTAATTTTCTTTTTCTTTTTAATTCAAATTATTTTTAATTTCCTTTTTCTTTTCTTTGTTTTCCATTTTCTTTTTCTTGGTTAGTCGTCGAACCAAATGAAGCTCAAGCTCATCAATTTCAAACTCACACTCATCGATTTGGTGAGCCTCGAGCTTGACGCTCACGCTCGCTAATCTGGTGAGTGGAAAATATTTTCCTTACCGAACACTGGAAAATATTTTATGAAATATTTTCAAGTTTTTTCCTAGAAAATGATTTCTAGGAAAATATTTTTCGGAAATGGCCCATTTTTCGCGAAACGAATGGATCTTAATTAAAAATAATTCGATCTAGTATTTTTGGGACACTCGTCCACAAATCATATTTATATATAAGCGAGAAAGCTTTTGTTCTCCTCAGCCTCAAGGAACTAATTTTAGAATTTTAGCATTATGGTAGAAATTTTTCATTGACAAAATGTTAGTATTTAACGATTTTGTAATACATTTTTTTTTTTGGAATTAAATAGAAAATATAGTGAAATGTATTCACTGTGAAGGCAGCATTACCGCCAAAATTTTGCCTAATAGGACTACGTATGTGCTGACTCGAAGCATGGCCCACAGGGTAGAATTATGATTCTCTTTTTCGGAAATTCAGTGCACATTGAAAATCCTGTTGAGTTAGTTTTACATTGCACACCGTTTCAGTTTTTTGTAACGTTAGTTCATGCGTCAAGCTAGAGGTAAGTGACTTCAGGTTTCACTTGAAACCTAGAACATGCTCATTGAAATCAGTTCCCTATTTTTGGGAATTTGGATACTACATTGCATATCCTAAAACCTGAAATCTAACCTGTCATAGGTTTCAACGTCTACCTAGATAATTTTTAGTTAAACAAAATGACATTGAACAAAACAATAAAAATGAAAGTTTTGGCCAAGCCCATTTAAAATCTTTATGACTGAAATTTTCATTATAAAATGCCAAGTTGGAAAAATGATTTATTGAGAGCAAACTTGATGAGTAATTAAAGAATATATTGTCAAATTCAAATCATAAATGGATAATAGAATAGTTTCCTATAGTTGATGATAGAGCACATCTCTTAAGAGTTCAACATGGGAAAAGAATTTGATAGAAAGCCCTAAGTTTGCTCTTATAAATAGAGACTTTGGTTCATAATTGAAGGGAACGGCCATTCATAAAAAGAGAGGGACAGTTACAATACACAGCCACATAAAAAGAGAGAGACAAGAAAGACAAGGGCAGGGGGAAACATAGACTAGCACCAAAAGTTCACCTACAAAAAGCCCTCAGTTGAATTGAGCAAAAATTCTCGGTACAAAAGACACAGAAAATTAATAAGTGGAGGTCTGGCTCCTTCGTTGTTTGAGGACGAAGGAAGTGGTCGAAGCTTTGAGAAAGAGGAAGATGCGGTCGAGCAAATTCAAGAGCACTTGAGACTGACACTCACCAAAATGGATTGAGCAAAAAAAAAGGGGATTCGTTGGAGCATACCAATAGTTATACAATTCAAGCATTCAGAGAAGGTTCTGCTCGATTTTCTATGTTCTCGATTTGGCTCACAACCAAATTCCCTTTGGATTCGAAACCGAATCGAGAATTACAGATTTCTAAAAAATTGAAATGGGGAACCAGGGCTTACCGGAATCTAGAATCGGACTAGTTCCTGATTCTACTGAAATTATGCTTAGCTTTGATCAAATTTTTTAAAGTTAAAAAAGAAAAAAAGAAAAAAGAAAACAACATTTGGAACACAAGTTCGAGTTTTCTCAAGGTATCTTTTTTCGGTGATATTTTACTAATTTATGCGCCTGGGAGCTTGGATTTCGCATCTTCTTAGTTGGGTGTTCCTTCGGGCCACTTCTCCCCATCGGGCTTGGCCCTTTTTGGTGATTCTTCGGCAAAGCCATAAGGGCCCGAAGACAACTTCAGCGGGCTTTGACAAGGGCAATCAATGACATGCATCTTTTTTTCATGATGGGCAGGCCTAATAGATATTGGATGTTGACACTACAAATTTTGCCCAAAAGGTCATTAAACTTGATTCCCTCCCAGAATTCTTTATCTAGTAGAGTTTTGAAAATTTTGGCGATTAGATTTCTTGATATTCACTGTGGGCAATAATAAAGAAAATTAAAAAGAGAATGAATGTTATAATTGTAGTGCAGGTCCCTTCGACAACAACTTGACCTTCAACAAGGTTTTGGTCTTATCTGACCAAGTGCTGTGGAGATGCATATCTCCATGCTCTGTGAAAGAGGTCTCCTGCTATAATTATTTCATAAATGGGTTGTGTCGATGATCGATGAGCACCTGCTCAACACTGATTGGATCGTTATTTAAAGTACTTGTAACACTTACTAAGCATACTTAATTAAAAATAATTCAATCTAGTATTTTTGGGACCCTCATTCTCAAATTCTTATTTATGTATTAGCGAGGAAAACTTTTATTCTCCTCAGCCTCAAAGGGAACTCATTTCAAAATTTTAGCATTTATGGTAGAATTCTCTCTCTCTCTCTCTCTCTCTCTCTCTCTCTCTCTCTCTCTCTCTCTCTCTCTCTTTTTTTTTTTTTTTAAACAAATGTTAGTATCTAACGAATTTGTAATACCATTTTTTGAAGTTAAATAGAAAATAGAGTTAAATGTGTTTATTGTGAAAGCAGCATTCCAACCAAAATTTTGCATAATAGGACTACGTATATTATGACTTGAAGCATGGCCCTCAAGGTACAACCAGGGTTCCCTTTTCGGAAGTTCAGTGCACATTGAAAATCCTGTCAAGTTATTTTTATAATGCAGACCGTCCAGTTCTCATTTTCAGTTTAGTTCATGCATCAAATGCGGTTGGACAGAGAAGAACACTAGGCTGTGCTTATCTCCGATCGAAAAAAATTTATGTATAAAAAACCATTTAGAACATAAGTTTTTGTTTCTCAAGGTATCCTTCTTTGGTGATCTTTTACCAATTTTATATAGAGATAATGACACCACTAATACTATAACCTTTGTATAGTGGTCGGTTGAATATTACAACTTTTCTTTTTTCAACCACTTAAATACCATAATTTCTAAAGTTCATTTAAGTGTTATAATTTTCAATCGATCACATAAGTATCAAAAGTTTTTTAAGTTGTTCACCTAAGTGCCGGAAATCTGATGTGGTATAGCATTTTTGGCGATTTTTTTTTTGAAATTTTTATTATTTAAGTGATTGATTGAGAAGTTTTATACATTCAAGTAATTGGGGAAAAAAGCTATGGCCATCAAATGGGCGTCATACATAATTTATGGCTCTCAAGAGATCGGAAAAAAATTATGACACTCAAGTGAGCGTTGTATAAAAGTTATAGCACTTGTGATATCTCTTTTCCAATTTATATGCCTTCGGAGCTTGGATGTTGGGTGATCCTTTAGATGGCCACATCTCCCCATCGGACCTTGAAGGTGATTCCCAATCTTCGGCTGACGAGGGTAGCTTTTCTTCATCATAGCGGCCCATGGGCCTGCCTAGGCTTGGTCCAAGCCATAAGGGCCGGAAGACAACCTTAGCAGGCTTTGACGAGGGCATTCGATGAGAAGCTCCACCCTTGACCCGATTAGCCCTATCCAAGTCCGGCCGGCTCCCAATATTTTTGGTATATAAAAATTTTAGGTCCAACCTTAAGATTTGGCCTCCAAGCCGATCACCTCTCGACTTCGCGACCTTAGCCTCGTGTCGTGGCTTTAGAACCCTCAGTTATAGTCTCTTGTATTAGACGAAATAGCTCTAGCTAACCCTAATGTATCACTCAAAACTAAAAGGCAACGTCGTTCTATAGAGTGCCCGTCTATCTCCTAACCGCCCCCTCTGAACAATGTTTTAAGGGAGGCAGAAATTGAGGTGATATGTATCCAATGGATGTTGACACCTAAGAATTTGCCCCAAAGGTCAGTCAACTTTTTTTTCCCTCCCAAAAATACTTTATTTATTAAATAGCATGTTCTTGCGTTTTTATATTATTTAGATATTTAGTAGAGTTTTTAAAAAAGGTTGCGATTAGATTTCTTGCTATCCGACATAGGCAATAATAAAGAAAAGAAAAAAGAGAATGAGTACTTTGATGTTATCATGCTCTTCTTTTCTTTGCATCCATTTACTTAAGGGTGGCTATGATCTAGCATTTGACCATTTACCAACCTATCAATTGTCCGTTGCCAAAACTTATTTTAGAAATTTCCATGCATCATCCCTCTTGATCCTATTTAGTACCCTCATGTCTCAATCAGCTATAATCCAAACGCAAACTTCTGTTTGTCTGTGATTGAGTATTAGACATTATCTTACTCATTTTATATTATTTAGACATTTAGTAGAGTTGTTTTAAAAAGTTGCAATTAGATTTATTGCTATTCATTGTTGGCAATGACAAAGAAAAGAAAAAAGAGAATGAATGATGTAATGTTGTTGTTATTATAATCATCATCATCATCATCATCATTTTGCATCCATTTACTTAAGGGTGGCTATGATGAAGCATTTGACCATATACCAACCTATCAATCGTTGCCAAAACTCATTTTAGAAATTTCCATGCGTCCCTCTTGTTCTTGTTTAGTGCCCTCGTGTCTAAAGCAGCTATAATCCTTAAGCACACTTCTATCTATTCGCGATAGAGTATTAGACGTGATCCTACTTGTTTTATATTATTTAGACATTGAAAGATTCCGATTAGATTTATCGATAGTCATTATTGACAGCAATAAATAAAAAGAGAAAAACAATGAATGATATCATGGTATTATTATTATTATTATTAGTTTGCATCCATTTACTTTTAATGGTGTCTATGATGAAGCATTTGACTATTTACCAATCTCTCAATTGTCCGTTGCCAAAACTCATTTTAAAAATTATCATGGGTCCCTCTTGTTCTTATTTAGTCCGTCAGTGTTTAAGACAGCTATAATCGAGAAGCAAACTTCTATGTATTTGCAATCGGGTATTAGACGTTATCCTAATCCTACTAGTTCTATTTTTGCACTTGCTCGCGGTGAACTTCCGACGTTCTAATTGAAACCTAAATAGGTAAAAACTACGGTGGCCGCAGTCTTCTCTGCCGAGGCTCCGTGATGATGATATGTCCCTTTCAATTTATCCTGAAAAGGACCGGTCAACAACAACGAAATGAAAAGGACAAATACATCGACGTGACCTGCCAAAAGTAGACAATATTTCTTTTCTAAGGGAGGGCATCGAGAGCTTCCCACACGCTAGCTAGCTATCTCATCCTAGATCTGACCAATCAATCGTTAGCGATTTTGAAAACAGTCTCAACCCATCCCGCAATAGCAGTCTCTGTCGACTCATCTTGCGGTCAAATCTACTGCCGGTCATTGGATTTCATTGCTCATGAAACCTTTGTTAGGTGTAGTTGCTAAAGAATGTCAACGTTTTCAGGTAAATAATCATAATTTTAGAAAGTAGTGTGATCAATGTTCATGTCCCAAAAAATGCAATTAGTGATGTATCCACCTAACAATCATTTGATCCACTCTATATGCCTTGTGGATTATATGTGAGATACCTGAAATAATGATATTTTTACAAATTAATCATGTGGGCATACTTATCACCTATCCATTCGTAATTATTAACCATAAACCGAATAAGTAACGAGTTGGTATTGGGGTTTGACGAGCAAATCTCGAACCTGCTGCTTGAGGTAAAAGAAATTGCGTGGTTGACCTATCTACTTTGAGAAAATTCAACAAACGATCGTGCATCTTATTCATTATTCTAAAACGTGCTTGCAAGAAAATCGTTCAGCAAGGCGGCATGGATGAAGAGTTTCCTTGGTTTCGAGCCATTAAAATCAAGAACAATGGGTGAGAATAGGATAAGACCGAAGGTTCGGATCAAGCTGTACTTCAAGAATGTCATCGCGAGCGTGTGGAATGAATAACCAAGCGTGTCAAACTTGTCGCGTCTTAATTAAACGATGGCTCAGGAATGGCGTTGACAACTTCCGTGGACACGTTCGAAGGCTAGTCTATATTTATACCCCACGGTTTCATGTGATCATGCATCGCAAAACTTGATATATCGTGCTGGTCTTTGAAACCCAACACCTTGACAAATCCCTCTTCATTTTTGAGCCGACGATGTCTTCACCTTCTTCATCAAATCTTCCTTTGAAGGCAATCCCCGGAGATTACGGCTTGCCTTTCTTCGGCGCGATAAAAGACCGGCTCGACTATTTCTACCACGAGGGGACGGATGAGTTCTTCCGGAACCGAATGCAGAAGTACCAGTCGACGGTCTTCCGGTCCAACATGGTTCCAGGTCCTTTCATTGCCCCGAACTCTAAGGTCGTCGTGCTTCTCGATGCCGTCAGCTTCCCGATCCTCTTTGACACATCCAAGGTCGAAAAGAAGGACGTGTTCGTCGCGACCTACATGCCCTCGACCAACTTCACAGGTGGATACCGCGTGTGTGCCTACCTTGACCCCTCCGAGCCCAAACACGCCATCTTCAAAGGCTTATACCTATCGATCCTTGCGACCCGACACAATAATTTCATTCCACTCTATAGGAGTTCCCTATCACAGCTCTTCATTGAGCTAGAAGATGAGTTCTCTAGCAAAGGCAAAGTATACTTCAATGACTATTGCAACAAAATGTCCTTCAACTTCTTGGCCAACCTATTTTGCGACCGAGACCCATCTAGCACCATCCTCGCGACCGACAAAGCGACGAAATTCTTTGACTTGTTTTTGTTTTTCCAACTTGCACCGTTGATGACCCTAGGGTTACCAAAGATACTAAACTTTTTGGAAGACATAGTCCTACACACATTCCCATTGCCTTCAGTGTTACTCAAATGCGATTACAAGAAATTCTACAAGGTGTTCAATGAGAACGCAAAATCGATATTGGACGAAGCTGAGAGTTTGGGAATCAAAAGAGACGAAGCCTGCCACAACCTTGTTTTCCTCGTGGGCTTCAATGCCTATGGGGGCATGAAAAACACGATGCCAGCTTTGATCAAGTGGGTCGGACTCGCTGGAGAAGAATTGCAACGACAGCTCGCGGAAGAAATCAGGACCGTTGTTAGATCGGAAGGCGGGGTCACCATGGCCGCCTTGGAGAAGATGAGCTTGACCAAGTCCGTTGTCTGGGAAGCACTGAGAATCGAGCCTCCGGTCGCGTTCCAGTACGGCCACGCCAAGGAGGATTTGGTGATCCACAACCACGATGCGGCCTACGAGATCAAGAAGGGCGAGATGATATTTGGATATCAGCCGTTTGCAACTAAGGATCCAAGGATATTCGAAAGGCCAGAGGAGTTCGTAGGCGACAGGTTCGTCGGGGAAGAAGGGGAGAAGCTGTTGAAGTACATGTACTGGTCAAACGGGCGCGAGATCGATGATCCGACCGTGGGGAACAAGCAGTGCCCTGCGAAGAACCTGGTGGTGCTCTTGAGCAGGGTCATGCTCGTGGAGTTCTTCCTCCGCTACGACACATTCACAGTCGAGGCCGGGACGTTGCCACTCGGGTCGACAGCGACGTTCACGTCAATGTCGAAGGCCACAAGTAGCTGAGTCTCAATCATTTCCGGTTCTATCTTAGTTTTCGTGAAGTCATCTACTAGGAGCAGGTCATGGTTTAGTTTGTTTGATTGGTTTGCTTGTGGAAGAAATTCCAGCGATTGTTTTATTCCCTTTACTCAATAAAACGTTGTGCGTAAAAATATCCAACTTGTATCATCAAGTGACCAATGACAAAGAATCTAAGATCTTACATTAACTTAAAGCATGAAATAGGGCATAGTTGAGATTTTTGTAAGCTAACGTGGGCTTGAATTGACAAATTAGAGGAGTTCATTGTCCGCTAATTTTGCTCGAGTGGTTTTATTTTTGGGGATAAGCGCAAAAGACTTTGCCCATCAAGGGCAATCATAGGATGCATTAGTCTATCCATCTATTTGTTTGCTTTTGAAATTTTAGTTTGTCTTGTTGGTACATGAAATCAATGGTCAATGATGGCAACCATATTCATCATTCCGGTGATTGTTTTATCCCCTTTAACAATAAAATGATGTGCCTAATCATCTCCAAGTTGTATCATTAGGTGACCAATGACAAAGAATCTAAGATCTTACATTAACTTGAAGCATAAATTAGGGCCAAGTTGAGATTTTTGTAACCTAACATGGGCTTGAATCGACAAATTAGAGTAGTTCATTGTCCGCTAATTTTGCTTGAATCTTTTTATTTTTGGGATAAGCGCAAAAGGCTTTTGTTTGTTTTGTAAGATTTTAGTTTGCCTTGCTGGTAATGAAATCAACGGTCAATCATGGCAACCTTATTCATCGTTCATGGGTGACCCTGATTAAATTCTTTATAATGTTTCATATATTTCTCTTTACATAAAAGTCAAATAAAAGAGTTACAAGATTCACAGAAGTAAAAGATAAGAGTAACCCCAAGTAAATAATTTGGGAAGGCCAATAGGTCTTAAGGGGCCAATTGTATTTTAGGGGCATCATTGAAAATCAATAGTAAAACATGTTAGAGGAAGCAAGCGATTGAAGGAATAACATACACAAAATATAGAATTTAAGTGGGTACTAAATTTACGTATTACCTATGAGGAAAGTAGCAACGAATTCCATTGTAAATCAAACGACATAATGAAAATTACAACCATATTCGAATCACTCATATAATCTTAGTATTTCCCAATTTCTATTTATACCCAATAACTTATGCAGTGTTTAACCATAATAATATCTCACAAAAAAATCTCTCAATCTCACAACAAATTAAACAAATTTTAAATTCATAAAATTTCATCGGCTATGAAACAGTAGCGGATCTTCACGAGGATATAATCGCCACAAACCCAGGTTGAAAATCTCCTCTGCCCATCAACAACGGCGTATGGAAACAAACCCTTGAGATCTTATATATGAGCCAGGCCACCGCCTAAGAGAAAGTGAATATTGATTGGATCGGTCAAAAAGTCGACACCGAATTGGAGAAGGAACCAAGTCCAGTTGGACTTTCCTTTTTCGTTGTTTTCTTGTTTTGATTTTACCAGAGTTGCAGACTTTCTCCAAATCAACGAAATCCAAATCCAAATATGGACTTTCCAAATTGAGGCACGTTCAATTGGGTCGGGTTTTGTTTCCGAGCTCAAACTCGAGATATAAGTTCAACAAAATCAATAAATCCACTCTTTTAATTTAATAGTATACTATAGATAGTATACATAGATAGATAATACATGATGTTAGCCACTGAGATAAGAAACCTCCTTTCTAAGGTGATTTTACTGTTTCGTGCATGTACAATAAGAGTTTTTTCCTGTTGATTAGCAACTTGCTTGGCCTGTCACATGTGAATGACCTATCGACACATTTAAAAAATTGCCGATATTGTTTGAATTTTTTTTTCATATTACCAACTACTCCAAAACTCAACAACATTTTTTTCATCACCAATGTATGTTATAGTTACTGATTTTTGTACAAATTTACCTGCCTTAACTTCAATCGCTTACCATGTTTACTTGATTTTTTCAAATTACTCAATATCTAAATAATTTACCAACATCTACTAGAGTCAGTTACCAATGTATTAAACTTATAAAATAAACGTCGGTAATTTCGTATAAGAGTTAGCAGCTTTAGTTAATGGTAAATTATCAGAACAAGTGGTAACTAGGAAACAATCAAATTGCTATTCCAATCAAAAACCTATTGTATAGGTTTCATTATATCCTAAATCTTTAAGTGAAATTTCAATAAAGTCCTCTTGGTAAAAAATTATTTGAAATTTGAAGTAACGGTCCAGTTATCCCTAACCATCCTGCGTGAAAGTCAGTGATCTATCATGATTTTATGTGACTCTTCTAGCTTTTTTCCTTTTTTTCCTTTCTTTTTATTTCCACCTTTTTTTTCTTTACCATTTCACAGAGGGTGAAGGATGACCAAACCACTCCGAGCAATGATCTCTCGTTTGTGCACAACTCGATTTCACATTTGGAATCGCCATGGCAATTTTCAGTTTCTGCAACAAGTCACGTTTGGCATACGTCTTCGCCTTCTTGTAATCAAGCGTTTTTAAGAAAATTTGTTTAAGAGATTGTTGCGCGAGAAAATCCTAATTAAAGATTTTGCCAAAAAGAGATTAATGAGATTGCAAGATAATTATCTTTGATGATTCTAGAACATCAATATTTTTATTATCTTTTTCCTTTTTTTTTTTCTTTTTTTCTTCTTTCTTCCTTTTGGTCCGTCACCCACCATGGTCGGCGACTGGCCAATGAGGGTTGGTGACCTTGTCGGCCCCTGGTTAGGCCGAGCCTCACCATGGCTTGGCAAGCTCGCCTAGATTTGGTGAGGCCGAGGTCGCCAAGCCACTGGTGAGGCTTGGTCTCACTAGGCCACTGCCTGGCCACCGAGGCCACCAGCGAGTCTCGACCTTGCCCAAGCGGCGCGAGGTTGGCCTCACCTTAGCCGGGAAAGCTCAAGCCTCCCTAGGGGCCGGCGATACTCTGGCGAGGTTGTCAGCCCTCGACGGCCGGTCGTTGGCCATGGCCGAGGCCGACGACCGGCTAAAAGGAAGAAGAAGGAAAGAAAAAAGAAGAAGAAAAAGGAGAAGAAAAAAGAATTTTCGAAATTGTTCCTGGGAATAAGAAATAAGTTTTTTATACTTCTTGTTTTTGTTCCTAGGAACAAAAGTGTAAACAAATGCGTTTTTGCTCTTTTTTTTTTTTTTCTCAGAACAAAAGAACAGAAAATTTTGTTTTGGAAAACAAAAACAAAAATAAACAAATAGGCCCTTAGTGGCAGACAAAACACCCAACAAACCCAATAAACCAGTTAATTTTTGATGTTAGACTAGTATAAGTTGTCCTAACCTAAAACAATGTGCACCCAGTCGGTAGAATTGAGATGGTTGATCTCCCGTTCCTAAATTGGAAATCATTTAAGGCATAATTAGTAAAGACTATGCTAAAGTCATGTTCCTACCTAGGGTAATGTTGTCATTTATTAATTATTATAGGTCTATACGTAAGGTCACGATCTTGGACAGGAAGAGTTAGCCTTTTGGATCCTCTCAACAAACTGTTAAGTACATAGAACAAATACAATAGATTAACAAAATTATAAGGAAAAAGAAAATCAATGAAAATTGAGAAACTTGAAGCAATTTGTTTTACTATATAACAACTTCTCGAGGATGGCAAGGACGTACTAAATTATAGATCAAAAAAGTTTTTTTAAACACGAAAAATTAACCACTGGGATTCGCCCCAGTAGCCACTCTTCCAACATGGAAGAGGGAGGTGAGGGGTTCAAACCCCCACATTCTCAGGGAGGGATGGGGTGGGAACGCGTAAGTTTCAGGAGTGGGTTTCGACGCCCACGCCCTACAAGAGGCAGGGCAAAAGTCTGAGAGTGAGTGTAGAATATATATAGAGTAGGACTGAAAAAAAAAAAAAACAGAAAATAAAAAGAAACGGTTAGAAATAATTTATACTTTTTTGGACGATGATTTTTTTTTTTCTTTTTACACTTCTCTACATAAAAGTTTGGTTTTAAGCTGCTATATTGCCTTAAAGATTTATGTATTGGTGCTAGACTGATACTAATATTGCGTGTATTTCACATATTTAGACAAATTATATAATTATCATGATTATTATTAATTTGATATAACCATATTTTTTAGAAACGTTTGTCTTTTAAAAAGGTAGGTACATATGAACGTGCATCGCATGATCCCCAGACAAAAATGGATAAGTAATTCACAATAAGCAATAATTCAAACTTTGTCCGTCAGACATGTAATTATCTTGATTCCCATCTAAAATGGCTAATTAATCCACCAAATTTTGACATTTTTGCCTCGACACTCTAGTCCGAGTCCACAAAGTCACATGAGGATTGCTCAAACCATTTTGCATGGGGCCATTTTTTCCTCTGTTAAAGTATTGAAGGCTTATTGGTAACATTGTATTATGGGCAAGTTTCACCCCATATTTATTTCAGCTACGAGGCTCCTTGGTTCGTCAGGTTCACGTGCCGTTTTTTAATCCTATTTGCACGAGTGGGGGTATACGATGATCTCACAGCTCTTATCTATAAGGCTCTAGGAGTTTTATATTTTTAGAATCTCTCTATACTGAGCGTTTTAGACTTATGAGTTGAACTTTTTAAGTTGTATTCCACGTAAGTTTTTGCCACACACTCCCTTAGAGCGTGAGGCTTCTCGTTCGCCACTTTCATGTGTTGTTTGCAATTCTTTCACCGTGTGAGAAGGGGTATTATAGTATCCGCATTGCTTGTCTAATAGTTTCAATGAGCTTTGTAATCATAAAATTTGCTTCCACTTAATGATTTAAATTTTTGGATTGAACCTTTTTTTTTTTAATGTTTTTTATTGGTGGGTCACAGACATTGACACCGTCCACACCTAGTTATGATTAAGTTGGTATGTGATTAATAATCACTATTTGTAACCCGTTAGTAAATTATGACAGGAGGAAAACTTAGCCAGAAAAGAAATCTGCTGCCGGGCTCTTCTGGAGTTGGTGCAGTGGGGGGTTAGGGTCTTCAAATTCTTCATGGTGCTCGTGTAGACTTTCGACAAATAATTTAATTGATCACTCATGACTATATCATTCTCTCAAGGCTTAATTATAAAAATAAATACTTACTCGCCGTATAAGAGACAGTGATTCAACTATGGGCATCTAAAATGCGTGTTCAAATAGTTGCTCTCGCTCAATCATGAAAGCATTCTGGGGGAAATATTTAACTCAATTCGAAGAGACCTTGCTTGAATCATCCATCAACATTTTTCCCCTCAATTTTCATGTGGTTGTGGACTGGGTGATGTTTATGAATGTGTGCATTACACATAACGATTTAAGAATAGATTACAAAGATGATAAACTGACATACTGGATTTTAGGTCGAAGATCAAACCAATTAATCATATTTAACATCAAATTAGGACCCATCAAGCCACCTATTGATGTAAGAATGAGATAACGGGAAAAAATTAAAGGAATCGGAATGAATTTTGAAGAAACTAATTATGAATTAGTTCTAAAATTATTGCATTTGACAATAAGCAAGGAATTCTTTTTTTTTTTTTTTGTCTAACTCTAACTCACTCCTAGGTTTTTGTGTTGCCTCTTTGCAGAGCATGGGAATCAAATCCTACACCTGAAATTAAATGTCCTCCCCCTACCTCCATGAGAAGGTGAGGAATCGAACTTCCCACTTCTTTTTTCTCACATGAGAAGGCTAACTATTGAGGCAACCCCTAATGATTCTTGCTAAGATTGGAATGTAGCTTTCCATTGGTTTGACTTTTGTTATTCCAATTTGCTATAACAAGAAAAATTAATATTGTTGTACACACAATAATGATTTTTTTTAGGCCTAATTCCCTTAAAAAAAAAAAAAAAAAACCCAATTGTTGGTCTAGTCCCAATTATGTTATGAAATTTTTTTATTTAAAAAAACCCCTAAATTTAGGTCCATTCATAATCTCCACTTTTCTTTGTCTAAAAAAACCTCAACTTTAAGTCTAATCCCAAGTCTACCATGAACTCCTTTTTGTCCAAGAGAAAAACTCTCTATTTGAAAATCACCATGAGTCATCCCTAATTTTCTTATACTAGAATGGTTTCATTTTGGAGATAATTTTCCATGTTGCCTTACTAATGTGGATTTGTTATTGATGTGGAAATGCCACGTCAAGTTGGGACCGGACCATGAGGTTTCAAAATTTCCTTTTAAATTTAAATTACCTTTATCCAAGAAATATTAACTTACTGAAGTAATCTCTAGGTATTTTAAGTCTGACCAACTTCAAACTTTAGTCGATAGAGATAATATTCAGTCTAGTGCGAATAGACTCAATTATATTTTTCTCAAGTGACTTTGTAAATATATCTGCCAACTGATTCTTCAAGTCAATAAACTGAATCATAACATCTCCATCCTGAACATGATCTTTAATGAAATAGTGTCGAATTTCTATATTCTGTATTTGTTGCCTACTTAAAATAGGATAAAATTAGATATAATAGAGACATAACCCGAACAAAATTATCCTATGAGAAAGGTTGGATAAATGTGGATAGGATTCCTACTATTCATAATTGGAAATTTTTTTCTATAACAACGAGTTTATTAAATTAATAAAATTAAAATTATATTTCAATATGAATAATATTTGAATTCTAGCAAAAGAAATTCTAAATAACAAAAAATGACAATGTAGTTTTTTAATTTAATCTTATTTTTATTTAAATATTCTAATTTAATTCTATCGTTGAGAACCAAGACACAAGCTTGTTGCCAAACAGTTGACATGTGCCAAAAATTCTCTTTCTATCAACTTTACAACCTGCTAAATCTGCATCTGAATATCCAAGAAGAGTAAAGTCTCATTCTTTGAGATACCATAGACCTAGTCTTGGAGTAGTTGCGACATATTTGATGATGCATTTTGCAGCATTTAAATGAGATTCTCTAAAATCTGATTGGAATCTAGCACCAATGCAAACACTAAACAAAATGTCAGGTCTAGATGCAGTAAGATAAAGAAGTGAACCTATAATGCTTCTGTAAAGCTTCTGGTCAACTTTCTTTCTTCCTTCATCTTTGTCCAGTTTCGAAGAACTTGACATTGGTGTCTCTATTTTCTTGTTATTCTCCAATCCAAATTTCTTAATGAGATCTTTCGTATACTTTTCTTGGTGAATGAAAATCCTTTCTTTGATTGTTTGACTTGTAATCCGAGAAAGAAAGTTAATTCACCCATCATGCTCATTTCAAATTTATCCTCCATAGACTTAGAAAACTTCTTGCATAGATGCTCATTAGTAGATCCAAAAATAATATCATCGACATAGATTTGAATTAATAAAAATTATTTTCCTTCCTTCTTTATAAATAAAGTAGTATCTATCTTTCCCTTTTTAAAATCATTTTGGATTAGAAATTTGCTTAAACTTTCATACTAGGTTCGAGGTGCTTGCTTTAGTCCATATAATGTCTTTTTTAGTCTAAAGACTAAGTCTGGCTTTATTGGATCTTCAAACCCAGGTGGTTATTCCATATAGACTTCTTCTTGGATGAGTCCATTTAGAAATGCACTTTTGACGTCAATTTGGAATAACATGAAATTTTTATAGCAAGCAAAAGTAAGTAATAGTGTAATTGCTTATAACTTCGCTACTGGTGCATAGGTCTCGTTATAGTCTATCCTTTCTTCTTGCATGTATCCTTTGGCTACGAGTCTTACTTTGTTCCTGATGACTTTTCCTTTCTCGTCCACTTTGTTCCTGAAAACTCATTTAGTTCCAATAATAGATTTACCTTTTGGTTTATGAATTAACTCTCAAATATCGTTGATGTTGAACTATTTGAGTTCTTCTTGCATAGCTTTGGTCCAGCTTTCATCAAACAGAGCTTCTTCTATGCTTTTAGGCTCTATTTCAGAAACGAGTGCTAAAGCACTAGACTCTTCTCACCTTTTGGATCTGGTACGAGTCCCTTCATCGATGTTGCTAATGATGAGATTTGTGGGGAAACTTGACTTATGCTTCTAGTTGCTGGTTGGTTTAAAAGTTTGTTGATTGTCTACTTCAGTTGAGTCTTTAAGTTCTGCTTGATTATGATCTTTAGAAGTTTGAACTACTTCAGGGGAATTAGGCTTTATAAAGTTTGGAACAGATTCAGATTCTTCAGATTGAGTCTGATCTTCTTGGTTCTCCACAAAGTCTTGAAATTTAGCGTTCATAGACTCTTCTACTGATTGAGTCTTCTTATTATAGACTATGTATGCCTTGCTTGAGGTTGAGTAGTCAAGGAAAATCCCTTCTTTTGACTTCTCTTCAAACTTCCCGGTTTGATCATTTGCATTTTTCAAAATGAAACATTTACAACAAAACACATGAAAGTAAGAGACAATTGGCTTCTTCCCTTTATAGACTTCATAAGGAGTTTTCTCTAGAATATGCCTCAAGAACACTTTGTTAATAATGTAGCAACATGTAGAAACTGCTTCAGCTCAAAATCAAGAGGAAATTTTACTCTCAATTAAGAGGGTTCTTGCCATTTCTTATAAAGATTTGTTTTTTCTTTCTACAACCCCATTTTGCTCTAGAGTATACAGAGAAGAAAAAACATGTTGAAAACCAAATTCATCACAGAATTTTGCAAAGTCTTGATTCTCGAACTCACCACCATGGTTTGTTCGTATGCTTAAAATAGCATAACCTTTCTCATTCTGAAATTTCTTGGCAAATTTTGATAAGTGAGAGAATGCTTCAGACTTATTTGTCAAAAAGTGAACCCAAGTAAAATGAGAGTAATCATCCACGATTACTAGACAGTATTTCTTTCTACCACAACTTTGAGTTCTGGTTGGTCCAAAAAGATCCACATGTAGAAGCTACAAAACTCGATTGTTTAAGACTTGATTCACAGGTTTAAAGGAGTTTCCAACTTGTTTTCCCAAAACACAAGGAGTACATAGATCAGACTTTTGATAGCTCAAGTTGGGAAGACCTCAAACAAGCTTCTTGGATGAAATTTTGGCAATCTGCTTCATGTTAACATGACCAAGCTTTCGATGCCAAAGATTTGCTTTATCTTGAATGGATATAAGACACCGAGAACTTTCTTATTTTACATCTAGAAGGTAAATATTTTTATGTCTTCGTCTGGTGAAAGACTAAGAGAGATCTTTACTTGTTCCCGAACAAATGCCTCCTTGGAAGTAGATTTTAAATCTAGTATCGCAAAGCTGACTTATGTTGAGTAAATTGTAATTCAGACCTTCCACTAAGGAGACATTATTGATAGTCAAGCTTCTAATCTTCATGGTTCCATATCTAACAATTCTTCATTTGCTGTTTCCACCAAACGAGACTTTTCCACCATTTATTTGAACAAGTTTTATGAAACAACTAGAGTCTCCAGTCATGTGCCTCGAATAATCACTATCCAAATACCATTTGATCTTTCTCTTGATAGTGACCTGTAATCAAAAAGAAAACTCAAGTTTTCTTCTGTACCCATATCTTCTTGGGTTCAGGGGAGTTAGTATTAAACATTGTCTTCGTCCAGTCCCTCTTAATAGGTCTTCAAACTTTGGGACATTCCTTTTCGAAATGTTCCGAGTTATTACACTTTGAACATTTGAGAGCACTCCTGCCAACAGGTTTTACAAAAACCTTTTAAAGTGATTTTTGTAAATGCCTTCGTAGGTCTTTGTTTGATCCTTTTCTTTAACTTTGGGGAAATCAATTAAAGGAATAGTTTCTAAATCCATTCCCAAGCCAGACTTGTTAAGGTAAGGTCTTTGTATAGAATGAATTTTCTCCAACTTCTCGAATCCTTTTGAAAAAAAAATTTTGTGATGTTTGAAATGTTTTCTTTCAAAAAAGCATTCTCTTTTGTAAGAGAATCAGAATTTGTTTTTAATTCAACAAAACTTGTATGTAGTTTTTCAAACTTTTCTTTCCAATGAGTTTTATGTTGCTTGAGTTTGGAATTTTCCCTTTTTAGTTCGGAAATTTTCTTAAGAGACTTTGAGACTAAGACAGAGCTCATTTATATACTTTGAGACTTTGACAATAGTTTTTAGATTGCATACCTCAATTTCCTTGTTTGAGTCTGAGTCTGAATTTGCATCTGTATTTGAGTCTGAATCTGAATCTGATTCAAAGTTTGTATCTAATTCAGAATTTGCCATTAGATAGATATTGACATATTCTTCATCGCTTTCCTTGCATTCTATATCACTCCATGTCTCAGTTTTGAGAGCCTTTTTGTATTTCTCAGTTCTTCATTTCTTTTTCTTCAACAAAAGACAGTTGGGCTTGATATGCCATTTTTTCTTACATTTAAAACATATTACATCTTGGTTGATTTCATTGTCCTCAACTGATCTTTTCTGGAACTTTTGCATGCTCTGCTTTTTCTAATTGAATTTTCTTCCCTTCTTGTTCAATTTTCTGAACTTTTTGGTCATGAGTGCTAATTCTTCATCGTCCAAATCATCTTCAGAATATGTACTATTAGAATCATCATTAGATTTTGAAGCAATTTACTTCTTATCTTTAGGATTTGCATCCTCATTGATTTGCTCCACTTTATATGACTGAAGTGTCCCAACCAGTTCATCTACTAAAAGAGGCATGATCCTTTGGGTTTCTCTAATCGATGTCTTCACGTGATTCCAGTTTTTAGATAGTCCGCGCAACACTTTATTGACCTTCATTGGTCTTGAGATTGGCTGTCCTTGATATGGCAGGCCGTTTACGATTTCTGTGAAGCAACTGAATATATTAGTAATGGATTCACCAGGCTTCATCTTGAAGGATTCATATCGTCCAAGTAGAATTTTGATCTTTGTTTCCTTTACTCGATCAGTTTCTTCATAGGTAACATGCAATCTATCCCAAACTTCTTTTGTTGTTTAACAAGATGAAATTCAGTTATACTCAGTAGGAGATAAAGTACAGTATAAGAGGTAGATGACTTTAGCATCAAAAGCTTGTCTCTTGGTTAATTCTGCTTGTGATAATTTGCCAGCATCTTCAACTTCCTTTCCTCTTTCTAATGTTGATGTAGCTTTGGGAATGATCCCTTTTTCCATAACATCTCATTTTAGGGGATCTTTCGATCTCAGGAATGCTTTCATCTTGTTTTTCCACATGTTGTATTCATTTCCATCAAAGTATGGAGGTTTGGTGTTGTTTTGGCCTTTAACCAATCCTAGAGCCAAAATACTAGCCATAGATCTTTAGCTTAAGAAGTAATAAACACTTCTAATAAAATAAGCACACAAGCGTCGATACCAATTAAAATGGCTAGTAAGAACACCTAGAGGGGGTGAATAGGTGTTAAAAGAAATTTTTCCAGAATTGTTTATAAAATCTTTTTCTTTCGAGATAGAATTTACAAAGTAATGGACTAAAGCGAGTTCAGCAATTAAGTAAATTTGTAAATGAATAAAAGAGTTCAAGGAAGAGAATGAGAACACAAAGTTTATAGTGGTTCGGCCTAGATCAAACCTACGTCCGTTGTCTGCTGTCTCGCGTTGACAGCCTATTGGCTAAATTCCATTATGAATCTAAAGAGATTTTACAGTCTCACAATCTTGACTTCAATGCAGAGACTCTACAACACTCTTCCGACGTCTCACAAGTGTTTACTTTCTCTTTTGAGTACAAATTGAGCTTGGCAATTGAAATAGCAAAGAACTAGGAAGCTTCAAACTTTGAAATTTTTCTTTCACACTCTGTCTCGAACAACTAACGAGTTCGCCTTAAATACTCCTTTATGCCAAAACGATTGTTGACACTTTCCAAATGAATTTTTCCAATCTACCGGTTGGACAGAATCAATTAAGGAGATCTCAAGTCATTTGATGATTGAGATGAAAGCCTGTCAATTCTGTTTGCCCATACAATAAGGATTTTAGTTTCCATAAGTAAAACCTTCCAAGTTTGTTCGCCAATCAAAATATTTGATTATTCAAATTGATTCCAATAAGGATAATTAATCATGTAGGTGTTGTATCCATCCAAAAAGCCTTCCATAAGCCATACAACTTGAATTCTTGAAGAGATAAGGATAATCATGCATCTGAATAAGTCTTCATTCTTTAGTGACATTCAGTCTGGAATCTGTTAGCGTGGGCAGACTTTGATCCTAAAATCTGTCAGTTCTTCAGACTTTGTCAATAAAGTTTTGGAGTCTTCATACTAGACTCTAGAAAGGTTTTGTCAACTTCAAAATAATAAATGAGTTTTCTTTAACAAAAACTAACTAATATTACAATCAGAACAACTTTGAAAATCAATTTGAAATTTAAGGGATGGGACTGGCCGTCGCTTAGAGGGCTCCCACTTCTTCTTACTTTTACTTGGGGTTTTGGTGGTTCGATTTTTTTTTAGTTTTAGATTACGTGGACATGTATAAAAAGATTAGGATTTGGGGATAGGCATTCTTGGAAAGAAAATGGCATTTTTTTTTGTAAATAAAAGAAGAAGAAGATTGATTTGAAAGTGCAAAGTGATCTCTAAAGGTAAGACTTGATTATGTATTCAGTATTTTTAGAAGTAGAGGTATGTAAAAGATTTTTTTTTTTTTATCAGTCCTACGTTATTCTTACTCTAACTCTCATTCTCATACTTTTGCCCTGCCTCATTGTAGGGCGTGGTTGTCGAAACCCACACCTGAAACTAAATCGTCTCCACCCCAACCTCTCGAGTAGGTGGGGATTCGAACCCCCCACCTCCTCATTTCATGTTGAAATGGTGGTCATTGGGGCAAACTCCAGTGGTTGATGTATGTAAAAGATTATTGGGTGAAAAGTGATGTATATTTTTGAAAATTTCCTTTTTTGTTGTTGTCTTAAATAAGCAATAAAGGAATTTACTAAATTAATAAGTTTAGAGGCCGTATTCCAAACACACATGGCTTAAAAATTTGGAACCAAGGCTGCATTTGGTGATCGAGATAAAATTCAGGATAGGATAAGATTTATCTTATTATGCATTTGGTGCCTTTTTAAGATAGGATTTATTTATTTATTTGAATTTAACTTTATCTTATAATATAAATTCAATATATAAATATATTATTACATATTTTAGGTATATAAGTATAGTTCTCTGTCGCGACCAATTTTTCGGGTGTGAACCACCTAGGGTTTGGCTAATGGATTGTTAAGTCTAGACTTAACTTGGGCTCTCTCAAGCCCATACCAATTCGCGACTTAGGTTTGAGTTCTTAACATGCAAATGATTTTTATTAAGGAGTTGCCACTAATCAGTTTTTGGTGGGTCGATTAGAGACCCAAGTAAAGTAATGGGAGATTTACTTTACTCCTACGAACCAGAGATTCTAGATACGGGGACTTGGTTACGCTAGATTCCTCTAACGCCCTTTTGGTACCATTCTTTTATTTTGAAAAATGTTTGGCAAGCAGCTTGAATCGATTTTAATTTATCTCCCTAACATGTGAGGTGATCATGCGGGTGCGCAATCCACCAATTTAACACCCAATAAAACAATGAATAAGGTTAAGGGACTTACCTCGTAGCAACGAAAGCATCTGTATCGTTAGATTAAAATCCACATCAACAATCCTAGATATGGTCTCTAATTAACACGCAGATTTCTCTTTTTTTTGTTTTCACTTTATTTAATGGAATTTAATCTAAATGCAGTGCATACTAATAGTCTAATATGACATGGCAAAATGATCTAAATTATATGACATGAAATGCAATAATTGCAACTTAAATGACCTAATCTACAAATTTTAATTAAATGACCCTAGAATGCAAATTGATTAACATGCACCTAATTTTTGGATTTTTTTATTTGGAATTTTGAATTAATAAAAGCCCTAATTGAACTACCTAAAACGAATAATTTTCTAATTCATGTTTAGGATTAATTTAAATTAACCCTATTTTGACTTAGAAAACCATTTCTTTATTTTTTTTTTTTTTTTTAAAAGGTGCCAAGTTTTCTAAGAATGAAATTATCTAAATCTAATCCTAACCTATTTAAAAAGAGATTTCTAAAAAATATGATCCTAAAAATGTGATTATAAAAAAAACCTAATTTACTAGCCTAAATGCTTTATTTACTAAATCTGTATTCCTAATTCTACATGCTCATGCAAGATTTTTGATTTTTTTTTTGATTTTATGATTTTTTTTTATTTTTTCTAAAAATTGCAATATATCCTAAAAGGTGGAAGTAATCTATCCTAAGATATTTGAATGAAATTCCTAACAAAATTAAAATTATATCCTATTTAAACTAGAAATTAGGTTATCCTAATTTAAATTAAGACATTGTTTTAATTTAGTAATTTCTAGCCTTAGATGCAATCTATCTAAAAAATGATCTAAGCTTAAAATTAAACATGCAATTCTATTTTAAAAATTGATGATTTTTTGTTTGCTTTTTGCTTTTTCTTTTTAATTAAAATTTAACATGCAATTCAACTAGCATCCTAAGTGAATTTTGTTTTTGTTTTTTTTTTATGATTTAAATAAAATCCCTAATCTAAATATGCAAGACAACAAACCTAATCTTAATTTAAGATTTTTTTTCGAGTTTTTTAATCTTGAAATTAACAATTCCTAAACATGCAACCGAAACCAGTTAATTTGATTTTTTTATTATTTTAAAAAAAATGAAATTTCTATCCTAATCATGCAAACCCTAAAACTACATTTTTTTTTATTTTTGATTTTTTAAAAGAAAATTAATTAGACAACCCTAGCGAGATCAAGCAAAATTGATTTCCTAAATTGACAAACCGTATCTCGCGCATGAGATCGGGTTGGCCAATTTCGCGAAAAATCACAAATCGGATCTCGGGCGGGAGATCGATTGGCAATTTTTTAAGTAACTACGAGTCGGATTTCGGGCGCGAAAATCGGACCGGCAATTACTAATTTCAAGCAATTTCATATCACGGAATTTCAATTTAACATTAAAGGGAACAATTACACCTAATTTAACAAATAACATGCAATGTTAGTAATAAAAATAAAACAGAAAAATAAATAGCATAAAAGAAAATAAAAGTAAAAATAAAATAATAACAAATTACCTAATTTTGTTTTTTTTTTTTTTTTCCTTTTTTTTTCAAAAAAAAAAAAAAAAAGAAAGAAAAGAGGATCGGCGGCTAGGGTTTCGGCGGCGCGCTCGGGGACGGCGCGACGGCGGCGCGACACCGGGGGCTCTAGGCGCGGCGGATCGGCAAACGGGGCGCGCGCGGACGGCTCGGCAGCGCGTCGGGGCGGCGCGTGAGCCTTCGATTCTCGCGGACGGGCGACGAGGAGCTCCGGCGGCGGATCTCGGGAGTGACGGCGTCGGGTCGCGCGGTGAAAGGCTCCGGCGGCGAGCAGATCCGGGCGGGGAAAGCAGATCTGGAGGAGGGGCGCCGATTTCACGAGCTGTGGGTGTCGAGGCGGAAGGGATCGGCGTCGGGGTGCGCGCGGAGGAGGGCATCGCTGGTTGCGGACGCGAAGGGCGGCCGATCGAGGGTCCTTAGTCGCGGGCAGAGGCGAGGATCGAGATTGGCAACGGGGGCGTGACGGCGATGGCGAGTCGCGGGACCGGCGAAGGCGATAAACGGCGAGGGTGTCGCGGGCTCGACGGCGTGGGCGTCAACGGCGACGGCGGCCGGCGAAGACTCCCCCGGGAAGACGAACGGACGCGGGGGGAAGAAGGGCTTCGACCGTGCCCTTTTTTTTTTTTTTTTTTTTTAATTATTTTTCTCTCTCCTTCAGCTCACTTTCCCTCAGCTCACTCTTTGGCCTTTTTTTTTTTTTGTTCTCCTTTTTGCTCGAAAAGAAGACCCCCATTCGACCGTACGCACCCCCTCTTTTATACCCCAAAAAAAATTATATCTTCGTTGTATATCTTATTTCTAAATCTGCTTGTGCGCGATACCTTTGAATATATCATCGGATTATTTTTGCATATTCTATCCAAAAATTCCCCTTTTTGCGCAAAAACACATCCGAGTGCATATTACCTAAATCTATAAAAATCTTAATAAAATAAAACAAAATATAACAAAATGGAAAAAAAAAATCAAATCTACCTATGCCATGCATTTTTTTTTTATTTTTTAGCAAAAAATCAACCCCAAAAATTTAGGTGTCAACAGCTGCCCCTCTTTGGAGGTGAGCTCGCAGAGGTTGCCTTCAAAGACAAATTGAGACCTAAATTTTGGTCATGCTTATACAATAAATGATTTTTTGTTGGAAATTGGATTCTATTTTTTAAATGCAATTTATATGATACATGCAAATACTAATGCAAATGAACCTACCTGGAATAACTTACCTTCAAAGAGGATGAAGTAGTCCGAGGTAGAGGGTGTTACATGTCCAGGACCCGTACCATTCTACGGTCGCCCAGAATAGTAACACGGCTTTGTGAAGATTCTGCCTTCCTGGGACCCGTACCACTCTACGGTCGCCCAGTATGGCGGAAGAGAATTGCTTTCTCAGGATCCGTTCTATGCTACGGTCACCTGTTAGAGCAATAAGTGTTGTCAAGGACCCGTTCTATGCTACGGTCACCTCGACGAAGAAATTTGTTTTTCAGGATCCGTTCTATGCTACGGTCACCTGAATGGAGAAATTGCTTTTCCAGGATCCGTTCTATGCTATGGTCACCTGTTTAAAGCAATGAATGCTGTCTAGGACCCGTTCTATGCTACGGTCACCTAGACTGAGGTTTTGCTTGGCTAGGACCCGAACCATTCTTCGGTCGCCCAGCCTTGCGACAGAAATCATCTGACCAGGACCCGAACCATTCTTCGGCCGCCTTAATCAGATGGAATCTGGAGAAAAATCTTTGGGGGACAACTCAATTGAGTGTCAAATATATTTAAAAGGGAATACTTGTGCAATGACAAATATTCAAGGTATAGATAGAGATATACTTACCTGGTAACATCTCTGATTCTTGGGGGATATGTCTCCTGCAAAACATGGTTATAGGAGAGGCAACATGCGTTTACAATCATAAACATGCATCAATTTAACGGATGTTCATGATAATTTCCATTAGTCATGCATCATCTAATTTCCATTCTGAACACATGAGTGTCATGAATGTGTCAAATGAGGGATCCTTTGGTCTGAAAGGACTTTTCTCTCATACTAATTGAAATGGCTATTTTATCCTGACCTTTGATGCAGGATTCTATCAATCACTCTATCTCACCCTTATCATGCCAAACAAGGGTCCAAGCAATCTCGCAAGTGGTATGACTTCACCAATCTGAGAGGTCTTTAAGAGGGACCATAATGCGGGCTTGGTCAATGGCCTAACGAATGGGACTCTTTGAGTCAAGCTTATTTGAAAAATATTCTGCAATCATTTTGGGGTTTACAAGTCAAGAAACATAAGAAATGAGGCAGAAATTATCTTACTCACACTCCTTCGAGCGATGCTTTCAAACATATGAACCTTTACGTTAATTTAAGTGCCCTAATCGAAGAGACTTTGTAGGGGACGTAACGTAGGCTTGGTTCATGGGTTAAGAAACGAAAGGATGATTAGGCTCAAAAAGTGTTTAGAGGGTAAAGTTGGTGATCATCTTGACACTTCCACTGATTTTCTTCCTCAATGTCGAAGATTTTCTTTTGCACTCATTGATTGCAACAGCATTTGAGCTTTTTCTTTCCCTTTTTTTTTTTGTACCGCCTTGTTCAGGGTATGACTAACCATATCAGGCATTTTTTCTTTTTCTTTTCTTTTTTCTTCTTTTTTTCCTTTGGGCATCGGCCTTGCTTTTACCAGGCACGCTGCTTTTTTTATGCCCCATTTTTGCACTTTTTTCTTTGATCAGAATCTTCATTTTTTGTGGGCATCCTAATTCATGCCACTTGAATTTGTCTTGCCCTATTGTGGGGGATGATCACCAACTGGGTTTAATATGAAATGAATTCATAAGCTCAAGTGGGCTATGCAATGGATAAAAGTGTATAGGATAGAGAAATGACTGCTCTTCATCATCTTAAGGCACTTTAATTATTGTACAAGTTACAATGCGAAAGCAATACCCGACGATTGATGCAAGTGTGAGTAAGAAAATTCCTACCATTAATTTCAAACTTGTCCCAATGTGGGATGATCCTTGACAGGGGTAATTTGAAAGTTTTTCATGTGTATGGGCTCAAAGGGCTAAACAATGGATATACCTGTAGTGTTTTGGGTAGACGAAGAAACTGCCCCTCATCACTTTGGAAGACGTACCCTTTGCGAGACCGCCCTTTTCCTTGTGGGCATGGAATTTTTCACACAACTCACTGGGGATTAGTGTATGAAATAGTGTATGGAATAAAGCTTGCCTTTCATCATTCCAAGATATCTCATTTGACACACTCAATTTTTCTCACGCAATTCATTATGAAGAACATGCAAAATTTGCAACAAATTTGAATTTACAACTTATTGAGGCAATTTATTTATCATAAAAGCACTTGCAATTCAAAACACGACACAGGAAATTCAATCATGAATAATACTTCTTAACAGCATCAGAATTAACTGGAGTGGAAAACTGGCAACCATCCATTTCAGCCAGAATCAAAGCACCTCCTGGAAGTACCTTCTTCACCACATATGGACCGCTGTAATTTGGGACAAACTTTCCCCCGGGATCTGGAAAAATTGGCAACAGCTTTCTTAGAACAAGATCATTTACCTCGAAGTGTCTCGATCGTACCTTCCGGTTGAAGGACCTGGCCACTCTCTGCTGATAAGTTTGGCCATGGCAAAGAGCCTTCAATCTCCTCTCATCAATCAAGTTCAACTGTTCATGTCTTTGTTGCATCCATTCAGCCTCAGACAATTCTGCTTGGGATAAAACTCTTAGGGACGGAATTTCCACTTCTATGGGTAGAACAGCCTCCATGCCATATACTAGAGTAAAAGGGGTTGCCCCAGTAGAAGTGCGGATAGACGTTCGATATGCCATCAATGCGAAAGGTAACCTCTCATGCCAATCTCGATAATTCTCGGCTGTCTTGGCCAAGATCTTCTTCATGTTCTTATTGGCAGCCTCCACAGCCCCATTCATTTGAGGGCGGTAAGGGGACGAATTCAGATGTTTAATCTTAAACTCGTTGAACAGCTCATCAATGATTTTGTTGTTCAGATTTGTCCCGTTATCGGTAATGATTGACTCGGGGACGCCATAGCGAGCAATTATGTCACGTTTGATGAATTTTGCAACATTGCGTGCAGTGACATTTGCAAAGGATGTAGCTTCAATCCACTTGGAGAAATAGTCTATCGCCACCAAAATGAACCGATGCCCATTTGAAGCCTTGGGATTTATCGAGCCAATCACATCAATGCCCCACATCGAGAAAGGCCATGGCTCGAAAACCGATGCAGCTCAGTTGGAGGAACGTTTATCTTATCACCGTGGATCTGACAACGGTGACAACTTCGCACGTGTTTAATGCAATCACTTTCTAGTGTGAGCCAGTAATAGCCTAATCTCATGATCTTCTTAGCCAACACGTGCCCGTTCATGTGAGGGCCACATACACCTTCATGCACTTCTTGCATGATTTGAGTAGCTTCGGCTGCATCCACACACCTTAATAAGACCGAACCATTAGACCTCTTGTACAAATTTTCGCCACTGACGAAGAATTTTGAGGCCATCTTCATGATGTATTTCCTTTCAGCCGGAGTGCTTCCTTTAGGAAATTCCTGCTTTTTAATGTAGTTCATGATATCGTAATACCATGGCTTTCCATCGGATTCTTCAGTTATAATCATGCAATAAGCCGGCCTTGGCAAAACTTCTATTTTCAATGGCTCAACTTCCAACCCGTCGGTAACTTGCAACATAGAAGACAAAGTTGTGAGTGCATCTGCAAATTGATTATGACACCTTGGCAAGTATTCAAACGAAATTTCTTTAAACTCCTTTACCAGGTCTTCTAGATACTTGTGGTATGGGAGTAGTTTGAGGTTCTTGGTTTCCTATTCTCTTACAGTCTGTAGTATGATCAGTGCAGAATCCCCGAATACTTTCAATTTGGTCACACCCATCTCGATTGCAGCTTGGAGTCCGAGGATGCAAGCTTCATACTCAGCTACATTATTAGTGCATGGGAACACCAACTTTGCAGCTACCGGATGATGTTGTCCGTGCAGGGATATTAGGACGCCTCGGTGCGAGCCGGATAAGTTCACGGCTCCATGAAAGAACATTGTCCATGAGCCTTCATCTACACTCAAAACACGGTCATCTGGGGAACCATCATCATTACTTGAGACTCCTGGATTCTCAGCCAAGATATCAGCGATCACTCGACCTTTAACTGACTTTTGTGGCATGAACTGCACATCAAATTCTGAGATTGAAATTTGCCACTTAGCCAACTTACCCACCAAAGCTGGCCAATCAAGCAAATACTTGATGGGATTATTCTCAGTTACGAGGAACGTCTGGTAGTGCAATGTGTACTGCCGCAATCTATGCAACACCCACACTAATGCAACACAAGTTTTCTCAGCATCAGAATATTTCAGCTATGATACAGTGAATTTCTTGCTCAAATAATAAATGGCCCATTCTCTTCTGTCAACAGGACTTTCTTGAGCCAACATCGCACCCAATGACTCACTATGGATAGTGAGATAGAGAATCAAAGGATGCCCCGGTGAGGGTGGGACAAGAATTGGTGGATTCATCAGATACTGCTTCAGCTTGTCGAATGCTTCACGACACTCACCATCCCAGTTGACTCGCACGCTCTTCTTTAGGAGCTTGAAGAATGGCTTGGTAGTTTCAGACAGTTGGGAAATGAATTGGGCAATGTAATTTAATCTCCCCAAAAGGCTTCGGACTTCTTTGACCGTCGATGGAGGCTGTAACTCACATATGGCCTTAACTTTAGATGGGTCAATCTCAATTCCTTTACTGCTCACAATGAACCCGAGTAATTTACTAGACGTTGCTCCAAACACGCATTTAGCGAGATTTAATCGAAGCTTGAATTCACGAAGACAATCAAACAATTTCTTTAGGGTTTCAACATGGTTTCTTCCAGGTCGGGTCTTCGCAATCATATCATCGACATAAACCTCGATCTCTTGATACATCATATCATGAAACAATGCTACCATGGCTCACTGGTAAGTTGCCCCTGCATTCTTGAGTCCGAAAGGCATGACCTTATAATGGAAGGTCCCCCACGGGGTAATAAATGCAGTCTTCTCCTTATCTTCTTCCTTCATCCTTATCTGATTGTATCCGGAGAAACCATCCATGAATGAGAATAACTCAAATCTAGTGGTGCTATCCACAAGGATGTCTATGTGGGGTAGCGGGAAATCATCTTTCGGGCTGGCCTTATTCAAGTCCCGATAGTCGACACAGACTCGAACTCGACCATCTTTCTTCATTACTGGCACAATGTTAGCTACCCATTCAGGATATTGTGAGACTTCAATAAATCCCACTTTCAAAAGCTTCATCACCTCTTCCTCAATCTTCTTTGAGAGCTCAGGTTTGGTCCTCCGTAGCCTCTGCTTTTTAGGTGGCACGTCCGGATTAGTAGGCAAGGCATGCTCCACAATTGCTGGGTCTAAACCGGGCATGTCAGCATAGGTCTACGCGAAGACTTCCTGATATTCTTTTAGTAGCTGGATTAGGCGCTCGGCCTCGTCTTTTGAGAGATTTGTCCCAATTTTGATCTCCTTGGCTTCTTCAGTGTCACTTAAATTGATAGTGACAGTTTGCTCGGATGTAAGAGCCTTGGCTTTTTCATGTTGCTCCCAGTTACGTTGCACTTCAATGGAGTCTTCGATTGTGTCTCCAGGGTCATCGTTATTAGCGCTTGCGCCATTGGATTGGTCTATTTCTATGCCTTTGCATGTTATAAGATTATCCCTGAAACAGGAAGTGGATAAATTAGAAAAACAAATAGAGTAATCTGTATTTTTTGAAAGACTTTTGAAAAGGATTTTTTTTTTTATAAACATTTTAACACGAGGAAGCATGATGAAGCCCAGGCCTCAGAATTCTCCTTGGATTTTTCTCTTTTTTTATTGGCTGGATATCATCACTGGGCTGGTTTGGTGTACCTCATCATGCCCTCAAAATAAAACTTGTAATTTTATTGATATTCATCAATCAATTACATTTATTGAATGGAAAATGCAAATCCAAATCCTTAAAAGAAAACGAAGACAATCGCTAGATAGCGATAATTATTCCTAGAAAGCAATAAAAATTCCCACGCGGGGAATGCGAGAAATCGATAAACGAGTTACTCTTGTGGGCCGGGGCCCATTTCTTCTGGGGGATCCTTCGTCAATGGCTCCTATGACGATGTCATCGAACAAGCTTGTTACTCCTTCCAAAGCATGTTTTCGGGGTCCTCGGTCTTCGGGGTGTCGGATCATCCATGCCACCCCATCCATCTGGGACAATGCTCCGGGGATCAATGTAGAAGCTTGGAGGGGCCGAATACTTCACCAGGTAGTCAAACTTGCCACTTGGTTGCCCCAGGGTGTCTATCACTTCCGCCTCATCCTACATCATTATCGGAGGACCAGGGAATGTTTCATGAATACTTGGGGGTGACGGGTTTTGCCTCCTTTGCCTTCGGTTAGGCATCGGGTTTAGTCCTTCTTGTCTTCTTCCTCCAGAATTTTGTCCACCTCCTCCATGGTACCCTAATCCAGCAAAATGGGACCTCTGAGGGGCTTCAATGGGGTCTCGAATGCCTTGGCCATTTCTTCCAAGACCACCACCAGGAATGAAACCATTCCCGACCATCACTCTTCCCACCATAAGGGCAGCATTTGAAACTTCGGGAGTAGGAGGCGTCAAGTCAGGAGAAGCATGTATGGTGGATACTAACTCAAACGAGTGGTAGCTCGCTTCGAACTCAGAGTCTGGCTCCACATAGGGGATGGCCGTCTCCTGATAGATCCGGTGATCCTCCTCACCATATACGGTGACCAGCTTCCTTTCAATCACGAACTTCATAGCCTGATATTAACTTGAAGGTACCGCTCCCGCGGTGTGTATCCAGGGATGACCCAGTAAGAAGTTAAATGCAGTGGGGATGTCTAACACTTGAAAGGGAATGTTGAAGACGATCGGCCCTATTTGTATATCAAGGTGGATTTGCCCGATCACGTCCTTCTTCGTGCCATCGAAAGCTCGCACAGAAGTCGTTGCACCATGTATCTTGGATGGGTCAACTTTGAGGCGGTGAAAAGTAGCCAATGGGCATATATTTAGGGCGGACCCATTATCAATGAGCACTCGGGACACATGGGTAATCTTGTGCTTGACAGATATGTAAAGTGCCTTATTGTGCCCTCTACCCTCAAGAGGGAATTCCTCATCGGAAAAGGCGATCAAATCCTTGAGAAGGACTGATCCTACAAACTCTTCTAACTTGTGTGCCTCAATCGTCTCTGGCACATGAATTTCACTTAGCACCTTCATCAGTGCCTTTTGATGCACGGGCGATGTCTGTAGGAGTTCAAGCAAAGAGACTTGGGCAAGCATTTTCCTCAATTGGTCGGCCACGTTGTACTCACTTGCTTTAATCACAGCTAGAAATTTCTAAGCCTCTTCATTAGTGACAGGCTTTGCGGGTTGAGCATTTGCTTGAGCATAAGTCCGGCCAGACCTTGTAACAATGCCAACATCCAAGTCATAGGACCATGGGACGGCCTTGTCGCTGACATACTCATATGGCTGTGGCATTTCAATCACTATCTCATCATCGGATGCGTCCTCTAACTGGGGCATATCCGCAAGTAAAGGATCAACTTCTTCTTTTTTAGCAACAAGTGCGGCTTGTTCCTCCCCCCAATCGATGATGATGTGGGAAATAGTGGAAACTATGCAATTATGGACGGCATATACTATAATGCCGTCATCCACCATCTTGGCAACTCTTTCCTTCATTAGTGACAGGGGGATATCCTCATGATCCGAATAATACCAAGCTCTCACTAGGCCATTGTAAGCATCCGCCACATGTACATTCGAGTTCTTGATGCGACTGACTTCAGGTTCCAGAATGGCATTTACTGTGCCCTCATGCTCCGGTAGCGGATTCTTTTGGACATTTGGTTGAGCGGTTTGGAACGAAAAGGCCTTCGTGTCCAAGAGATTTTGAATCTTGTGTTTGAGGGTGAAACACTCATCAGTTGAATGCCCCAATTCCTCACTATGGTAGTCACATTTCTTTGTTGAATCATAACTACGAAGGGTTTCGCGGTTAAGGCGCTTTGGCTCGCTAGTAAGCAAGCCTTTCTTTCTTAGGATCGCCAACACTTGGGATGGAGATCTAGGGAGAGGAGTGAATTCCCTTTTATTATTTAGAAATTGTTGACGACCAGCGGTTTGTTGCTGCCTTGGATTGATCTGGAAGGGTGGGCCACGGTTGATACTTTCTTGGTCGTAAGCCATGTTCACGTTCACAATGACTTCTTTCTCCTTCTTAGCAGAGAATCTTTTACTTGACGACTCAGCAAACCATCCTTCTCTTATCCCCATCTCAATTTGTTCTCCGACAGGAATAAGCTGATTGAAACTCTCGATATACGTGCTCGCCATCCGGTTACGGAACTTAGACGGGAGTGTCTTCACAAACAACTTCATCAACTCCTTGTTAGTAAGCTCAGGAGTGATTTGGGCCGCCAGGTTCCTCCATATTACAGCGTATTCTTTAAATGACTCGCTTTTCTTCTTTTCCATCTGCTCAAGATCCTCCCGGGAGGGTGCAATATCTATGTTGAACTTATACTGCGTTAGGAAGGCGTCAACTACTTCACTCCAAGTGTCGAGAAGATTTATATTCTTCATTACGTACCAGTTGAGGGCGGGCCCAGTCAAGCTTGCATGAAACGACTGGATCATGAGAGGCTCGTTCTTGACATATTGGGCCATGCGTACGTGGTACATCTGCAAATGAGCTTTTGGACAGGAAGTACCGTCATATTTCTTGAATTCCGGCATCTTAAACTTCTTCGGCATTTTGACCTTCTCATAAACTGACAAGTCAAACGGGTGCGAATTCTGTGACTCTTGCAATTGTTTCAATTTCTCCTCAAGTTTGGCGAAGTTTTCATCCTGCTCTGGCTTAGTCTTTTTGTCGGTAATGAGCAGCGGGTCATCCTCCAAATCAGGCATGTTGCCATCACTCACTTGGGCCTTGTTTGCCTGCTTTGGTGTTACTATCTCAGCAAGGGCCGGTGCAACCGGTGCAAGAGCCTGACTCACTTGGAGGGATCTTACTTGATTTGTCATAAACTGCATCGAGATAAGCAGCTGCCTAAGTTGATCTTCCATGGCAGCCATGCGATCATGCATTTCATTCTGGTTGGCCATTTTTGCTCTCGATCGTGTAACGATGGGTGATCGTGGAGGATCCATTACCACCTAATACGAAAGAAATGAACAAAAATAAGTATCTCATATGAAAAATGAACGCCGATCCATGGCAACGATCTAGAGCTTTTATTAATGGAATTTTTGACAAGTCCAGCAAAATAGGAATTTGAAATACTCTAAACAAATGAACTAGAAAAGTAAAAGACTCGAGTCCCTAAACATCAAACTAGAAATGAGAATGACGAGATTGATTCAAGCACTTCATTTAGCTTGATCAATATACACTTGGGACACCATCTGGCGCAATCGCTTATTCTCCTCTCGAGCTTTCTCGGCAACCCTCTTGAGGCGTTTATTTTCAGCACGGTTGGTGATCTTTAGTGGCGCCTCAGGTATCTTCGGAAGCAGCTCCTCCGAGATCTTGTGTTGTCGAATATAGTTGGTTGAGGCATAATACTTCCTTTCCTTACCCTCTAGTTCCTTCTCGGGCCAATTGAGTTTTCGTGGACGGCACATATCCCACATTGATTTTATTGTGAGAATGGAATCTTCATGGCCTTGGCTTCCATCAATGAAGTTGACTTGGAGCGGATTTGCTTGCAATGCCGGGGGAAGCTCTTGCACAACTTGGTACTGACGAGTTACTCTGGTCGGATAGTACTCCAAAGCTCCAGTAAATCCCAATAGAGGGATTGGGCCAACACCTTCACACGTGAGTCTCACCGCACGAACTTGAAACCACATAGCATGCCATAGGAAACCCTTGGAAGTTGGTTTTTTCATGAAAGCTAGCCACTCAGAATAGTGGTAATCTGGTGCATGTTTTTGCTTATCCTCAAATTTCATAATGGGGTGATTAGAGTCATTGACATCATGTATAGTCATTAGACAACCAAATCCTTTCAAATGAGAAAGAAACCAAATTTGCAAAAGCTCAGGAGAGGAATGGAAAGTCTTATCACCATCTCCTTTAAATCGAGTGAGGGAAAGGAAAGTTTCAGTTAAAACAGTGTTTACAAAATTCTTTCCTTCCAACACTTGTTTGACTAAGTGAGCCATCAAAGGGTTAATAGCATTCTTGAAATAAGGAAAAACTATAAACCCAAAGAAGGCTAAAGGAAAAACCCTTCGCATTTGAAATGAAGGGCCAATTTCAAAACGTTCTTTTAGAAAAAATAGGGGACATGTGTTGCGATGAGCCTTTAAAACCTTTCTCACATCATCCCCTTTAATTCTCAAAAAATTAGATAAGGCCATAACGGGATTTATCCCGATAGGCGGACCAATTAACTCAGCTTTCAAAGGCTTTCCAATGGCAATGTTATATTCTTCCAAGGTAGGCGTGAGCTCATGCTTACCGCCAAGAATGAAGGTAGAAGTCTTGGGGCACCAAGAGTAGGCGAGTGCTTGGATAAGGCCGCCATGGATGTTGATACGCAGCAATAGAAGCAGTCGGCCAATGTATGACTCTACAAATCGACGGCCATCTTGGTCTAACTTGTCCCACCATGTGCCAAGCTCTTGCTTCGGAGGGAGAATAATTCGAATGTTCGGTATCCCCATTGTATATTGACCAAGACTCAATAAAAACCTAATGCCATGAACCAACAAAATAATATGACAAGGTAAGTAAATTTCAAGGGTGAAAGGTTAGAGAACTTACTTTACCAATGAGGGGTAATCACATAGACATGCGCATGATAAGTGGTTCGATTTCTACTTTAGAAGGCTTAACAAAGTGGAGCCACAAGGATGATCGGACTAGCCACGGGCGCGTGGACTATGTCGGGTCCTCATGACTCCGGCTAGGTCAAAGAGCCATCCCAAGTCGCGGGCATGCGGACCGAGGTGGGTACTCTTGACACCATGAATGAAATTTCGGGATTGAGATGGGCGACTCGTACCACGAGCTTGCGGTCGGAGTAGTATCCATCTCAATACCATCCTAGATGATCCTATGCGGCCCAGGTCTGGCGGCAGGTTGTGTGTGCAATAGTGTAGTGCTAAATGCAAAGCATGCACAATAGTTTATATCAAGCAACACTTTATACATAAAAATAAACCATTCATTCCTACACCTCCCTGCAAAACAAAGGTCAACAAACACTTCCCCTTATACCTCCCAATCTGCAAAAACATTTAACACCTTAAATGTTAGGGACGTACCTGGGATCCTCGCTGCCAAACAAAAACATTTTTCAAAAGAAAAGAAAAATTGGCCTAAGTCCACTAAGAGTTTTAACTCAAGTCCCCCGGAGTCGCCAAGTCTGTCGCGACCAATTTTTCGGGTGTGAACCATCTAGGGTTTGGCTAATGGATTGTTAAGCCTAGACTTAACTCGGGCTCTCCCAAGCCCATACCAATTCGCGACTTAGGTTTGAATTCTTAACATGCAAATGATTTTTATTAAGGAGTCGCCACTAATCAATTTTTGGTGGGTCGATTAGAAACCCAAGTAAAGTAATGGGAGATTTACTTTACTCCTACGAACCAGAGATTCTAGATATGGGGACTTGGTTACGCTAGATTCCTCTAACGCCCTTTCGGCACCATTCTTTTATTTTGAAAAATGTTTGGCAAGCAGCTTGAATCGATTTTAATTTATCTCTCTAACATGTGAGGTGATCATGCGGGTGCGCAATCCACCAATTTAACACCCAATAAAACAATGAATAAGGTTAAGGGACTTACCTCGTAGCAACGAAAGCATCTGCATCGTTAGATTAAAATCCACATCAACAATCCTAGATATGGTTTCTAATTAACACGCAGATTTCTCTTTTTTTTGTTTTCACTTTATTTAATGGAATTTAATCTAAATGCAATGCATACTAATAGTCTAATATGACATGGCAAAATGATTTAAATTATATAACATGAAATGCAATAATTGCAACTTAAATGACCTAATCTACAAATTTTAATTAAATGACCCTAGAATGCAAATTGATTAACATGCACCTAATTTTTTGGATTTTTTTTATCTGGAATTTTGAATTAATAAAAGCCCTAATTGAACTACCTAAAACGAATAATTTTCTAATTCATGTTTAGGATTAATTTAAATTAACCCTATTTTGACTTAGAAAACCATTTCTTTTTTTTTTTTTTTTTTTTTTAAAAGGTGCCAAGTTTTCTAAGAATGAAATTATCTAAATATAATCCTAACCTATTTAAAAGAGATTTCTAAAAATATGATCCTAAAAATGTGATTATAAAAAAAAAAAAAAAAAAAAATTAATTTACTAGCCTAAATGCTTTATTTACTAAATATGTATTCCTAATTCTACATGCTCATGCAAGATTTTTGATTTTTTTCTTTTTGATTTTATGATTTTTTTTTTTTTTATTTTTTTCTAAAAATTGCAATTTATCCTAAAAAAGTGGAAGTAATCTATCCTAAGATATTTGAATGAAATTCCTAACAAAATTAAAATTCTATCCTATTTAAACTAGAGATTAGGTTATCCTAATTTAAATTAAGACATTGTTTTAATTTAGTAATTTCTAGCCTAAGATGCAATCTATCTAAAAATTATCTAAGCTTAAAATTAAACATGCAATTTTATTTTAAAAATTGATGATTTTTTGTTTGCTTTTTGCTTTTTCTTTTTAATTAAAATTTAACATGCAATTCAACTAGCATCCTAAGTGAATTTTGTTTTTTTTTTTTTTATGATTTAAATAAAATCCCTAATCTAAATATGCAAGACAACAAACCTAATCTTAATTTAAGATTTTTTTCTAGTTTTTTAATCTTGAAATTAACAATTCCTAAACATGCAACCTAAACCAGTTAATTTGATTTTTTTTTTTATTTTTTAAAAAAATGAAATTTCTATCCTAATCATGCAAACCCTAAAACTACATTTTTTTGATTTTTGATCTTTTAAAAGAAAATTAATTAGACAACCCTAGCAGATCAAGCAAAATTGATTCCATAAATTGACGAACCGTATCTCGCGCATGAGATCGAGTTGGCCAATTTCGCGAAAAATCACAAATCGGATCTCGGGCGGGAGATCGGATTGGCAATTCTTTTAAGTAACTACGAGTTGGATTTCGGCGCGAAAATCGGGCGGCAATTACTAATTTCAAGCAATTTCATATCACGGAATTTCAATTTAACATTAAAGGGAACAATTACACCTAATTTAACAAATAACATGCAATGTTAGTAATAAAAATAAAACGGAAAAATAAATAGAATAAAAGAAAATAAAAGTAAAAATAAAATAATAAAAAATTACCTAATTTTGTTTTTTTTGCTTTTTTTTTTTTTTTTTTTTTTCAAAAAAGAAAAAAAGAAAGAAAAGAGGATCGGCGGCTAGGGTTTCGGTGGCGCTGCGGGGACGGCGCGACGGCGGCGTGACGCCGGGGGCTCTAGGCGCGGCGGATCGGCGACGGGGGCGCGTGCGGACGGCTTGGCAGCGCGTCGGGGCGGCGCGCGAGCCTTCGATTCTCGCGGACGGGGCGACGAGGAGCTCCGGCGGCGGATCTGGAGTGACAGCGTCGGGTCGCGCCGGTAGCAGCAGATTTGGGCAGGGGAAAGCAGATCGGGAGGAGGGGCGCCGATTTCATGAGTGTGGGCGTCGAGGCGGAAGGGATCGGTGTCGGGGCGCGCGGAGGATGGCGTCGTTGGTTGCGGACGCGAAGGGCGGCTGATCAAGGGTCCTTGGTCCCGGGCAGAGGCGAGGACCGAGATCGGTAGCGGGGGCGCGACGGCGATGGCGAGTCGCGGGACCGGCGAAGGTGACGGACGGCGGGGGTGTCGCGGGCTCAATGGCGTGGGCGTCAACGGCGACGGCGGGCGGCAAAGACTTCCCCCCCTCGGGGAAGACGAACGGACGCTGGGGGGGAAGAAGGGCTTCGACTGTGCCCTTTTTTCCTTTTTTTTTTTAATTATTTTTCTCTCTCCTTCAGCTCACTTTCCCTCAGCTCACTTTTTGGCCTTTTTTTTTTTTTTTGTTCTCCTTTTTGCTCGAAAAGAAGACCCCCATTCGACCGTACGCACCCCCTTTTATACCCAAAAAAAAATTATATCTTCGTTGTATATCTTATTTCTAAATCTGCTTGCGCTCGATACCTCTGAATATATCATCGGAATATTTTTGCATATTCTATCCAAAAATTCCCATTTTTGCGCAAAAACACATCCGAGTGCATATTACCTAAATCTATAAAAATCTTAATAAAATAAAACAAAATATAACAAAATGGAAAAAATCAAATCTACCTATGCCATGCATTTTTTATTTTTTTATTTTTTAGCAAAAATCAACCCCAAGAATTTAGGTGTCAACATTCTCTATTCAATAAAATTTTATTAGAGAATGATGAAAGGGGATGAAAGAAATAAAAAAATATTAAAAGTTAGAGGAAAATAAAATATAAAAATAAAAATAAAATAGGCAAGAGTGTCGTGAGAAATTTCTATCATTTCGGTTGTAAAATTTATGTTTCATTCATATTGATATGTCATTTATACCAAATAATATATATGATATGATATGAATATATTCGACTTTATTGCTGTACTTATCAAATGGGGGATAGGATATAACAAAATCCCTTAGATTTCATATCATATTTTATCTAGTTCTATCTTGCTTAGAAATCTAGATGACCAAACGTAGCCTGAGAGCCATTACCTAGAGACCACTTACAAGTTAAGTTCACGTTAGATATATTATTGCTAATTAATGCATTACAAGAAGTTTAGAGGTTTGTTATCGAAATGGATCAAAATTGCGATCTTCTAAAAGTGAAAAAATCAAAGTCATTTTCAGCTAGGAGTATAGGATGGGTTGAGCACTATTTTGGCTTTGTGCGAAAAATAAAACACGCCCGGAAATTGAGTTGGTTTAAAAACTCATTTGACATTATGGAATGTAGAGTGTAAAATATCTCGTGGGGACAAGATTTGAACTGACTTTTTCCTTCTAAGTTGATAAACTTGAATCTTTCGGTTTCGCTCAAATGACTAGCAAGATTGACTTTAATTTTTGAACAACTTATCAGGTGTCTAGGGAGAGAGCAATTATTCTAGAGATTTTGAAGGAGAGAGACAAAAAAAAAAAAAAAAAAAAAGATTACAACTAATCATCTTCCTTTGGACGCTAGCACCAATTACACTCGTTTTCAAGTATCCGGCCCTTAAATCTAACTCAAGATTAAGACTGGCAGTTCATATTCATGTGTGATATATTAATTTTGCAGTCATGTCATTTAAAAAATACGTTACTTTTGTTGATTAGGCTATAAAAGTTATTCATATTAAGTTCGTATCGCTTTTGGTTTAACCAAATATTCATGTCAAAAGGTGTCTATTCTCGTTTTACACTTAAACAAAGAAGAGAAAAAGAGATTATAGGGGAACCGATTCAAGCCTCAATTGTGATGTTACCTTGTCTGGGCTGGTCTTGATTGAACACATTTTACGCAAATGAATTTGTGGTCGAGAGGCCCAGCAACGAAAGATATTCGACCGCTGCATATACAGCCTCGAGGCCCATAAACATCGTGAAAAAAAAATCTAAACCATACACGACTTTGTACATCTTTCTCTTCGCTCTCTTGCGGACTTTCTCTGCATAAGATATTTTTGCTAACATACTACCAAAGACATGTGATCCGCATCCAACCCTTTTTGCAACTTTTCAGCTGGCTCCACACCTTCGACTCTTTTTGCAACTTTTCAACTTCATCCAACTCATCGTGAGCAAGTAGTGCAGATATTTTCCTTGTTTTCAGGAATTGGCTGAGGGTGATCTCTCATTTGCAAGATATTTCCACATGGGAACCCCAGGAGTGAATAGAGCCAAGAGCTAAAGTAGAGATGATACCATACTCATTATTGTTTGCAAACACTTTTAGTGAAAAGCTCAAACGAAGATGCGGTGAGATCGCTTGTGTTCTCACACGTGCTATGCCATTGAAATATCCTCATGGAAGTTTGTTAAATATCTATTCAAACCCCCACCTTCTCAGGGAGGGATGGGGTGGGGACGCGCAAGTTTGAGTGGGTTTGACTCCCACGCCCGCAAAGAGCAGAAGAAAAATCCCCAAGAGTGAGTGTAGAGTAGGTATAGAGTAGGACTGATTAAAAAAAAAAAAATTGCATTCGTGTTCAGCACTGGCTTTACTATCATCCGATAAAATTATTCATGCTCCAGCGATGAATTGGTTTTCTTTTTTCATTGATATCTGGGGCACAAGTGCAAAAGCCCGGTCATTTTGAGGTTTTTCAAACACCATGAAAATCATGCTGTGCGACTTAAGTACAAGGTTTTAGGTTTGCTTGATGATCCTGACTCAAAACAGTTTATATGTGGTCTGTGTTATTTGAACAAGTTTACTCCAATTCCTGAACAAGAGATTCACTGCTATTACCAACTGTGCCACTTTTTGTGTGGTTTAAACTAACCTTTTTTTTTATTTTTGGCTATAAGCGACTGATTAACAAGGTCCTTGCAAAACGTGGAACGCAAAGTCGGCAAGTAAGGGAAGACATTCAGAAATCTGTATGTGATAGAGGAGAAAACAAGTGGCCGCATGGTGATAAAGCAGCCCCATAGTTGGAAGCTTCTTGCATCTCTATCGCATGTCGATTTTCAGCCACGGGTGGATGGAAGAATTAGATGGCTTTTGACCCACGTGAACAAGATCAGTTTAACGGTCGTGATGATGTTAATTATGCATGGCTTGGCCCAGGACCACGTGGACTTTTTTCCTCGCGTTTGTCCTTGCACCATCTTGGGGACCATAAACAAGGAGAAAATCCTCCATATTTATTTAATTAGATAAAAGAGTGGGAATTGACCATTAACATCGGCAATTTCTCCCATTTCCTCTTAAGAAGTCAATAAATATTTGATTTGAAACATAATTATTACTCATTCTAAGTAAGCTTGCCAGCCCTATTTAATTGAATATGAGTTGAAATGAAGTGAGAATGATGCTCCTTCTTACATCCAAATATATCCATTTGATTCGATCTAGTTGAGAATCATCAAATCAAAAGCAAGAGTGCCGTTATCCTATTCCTCTAAGCGAGGAAAAAAAAAGAACTGACTGGAAAAACTATATTCCAACTCAAATAGAGCATACACAATTGCGTGCTCATCATTTTGTAAATGACATTGTACTCAAGTTAGCATTGGAGGAAGAAGCATAAGTGTGCCATATGTACTTTTCAGTTGGTCATGATAAAGAGTGAAAAACCTCAAATTGAAAGAAATAATGATTTGAAGGCCTAAAGTCATTTTGGGTATGAACCCGACTTGATGCAGAAACTCCCTCGTGTACTCTTTTTTAATATATTGCTAAAAGTTTTGCATCCAAGCACCAAACGAGACTCTAGCCAAAATTAAGCATTTCATTGCACATAGTTTCTTATGTTTACATGATCCCATGAGATTGCATCTGAGTCCGAATAGAAGCTGATAGGATTCAGAAGGCATATGCATTCTCGTGGTACGAGTAACTACACGACAATATTGCCCCCAATGAGACATGCATGGCCAGTATTGTAGAATATCCTAATATTCTATTCTCTGGCCGTGTCCCGGGTGCTTGTCCACACACTGATTCACTGGCTCTTTCCCAGTTGTTTCCTTAAGAAACCCTAAATACCTCAAAACCACACCACATTCAAACCTTGTCTTCCTCACCTCTCTATAAAAACCCCATAACTTCTCTCCCCATTTCCACAGCAATTCCGTTTATAAACTTCCATCAAAAGAAGAAAAGGTAAAGTTTTTCTCCCAAAGTAGAAGGGTCAAAACTATGTCTGCATTAGTAGGGATGTGGGAGTCTGAGCTTGCCAAGCTCGGAGAGAAGGTTGCAATCAAGAAGTTACTCCAGTCCAAATCGAAGTCCAACCAAGAACGTGAAGAATTAGTTGAAGCTGAACCGACGAAGCTGTCGATGGCCAAAAAGGGAGAGAGGAGGAGAGAGGTTCCAGCGGAGAGCACGATTTCGGAGGCCACCATGTGCTTGCTCGTGGACCGGTTTGTGCCATGCTGATGACCCAGAAAAGGAAGAGATACAAAGAGAGCGCAATTAGAATGAAGATGTATCACTTTGTATATTCCCTAGCGTAGGGTATTTTTCGTGAATAGGGAGGTATGTTGTAATTGGCCTTCTTTGGTAATTGTAGTGAAGGTTTCTTTTGAAAACTACTTGACTACCAACAAGGTTTTGGTCTCATCTGACCAAGTGCTGTGGAGACCTATCTCTATGCTCTGCGAGAGAGGTCTCTTGCCATAATTATTTCGTAAATGGATCGTGTCGATGATCGATAAGAGCCTGCTCAACAGGAGTTGGATTGTAATTCAAAGTACTTATAACACTTACTAAGCATACTTAGTTAAAAATAATTCGATCTAGTATTTTTGGGACACTCATCCACAAATAATATTTATATATAAGCGAGAAAGCTTTTGTTCTCCTCGGCCTCAAGGAACTAATTTCAGAATTTTAGCATTATGGTAGAAAGTTTTCGTTAACAAATGTTAGTATTTAACGATTTTGTAATACATTTTTTTTTTTGTGATTAAATAGAAAATAAAGTGAAATGTGTTCACTGTGAAGGCAGCATTACTGCCAAAATTTTGCCTAATAGGACTACGTATATCCTGACTCGAAGAATGGCCCACAGGGTAGAATTAGGGTTCTCTTTTTGGAAATTCAGTGCACATTGAAAATCCTACTGAGTTATTTTTATATTGCACACTATCAAAACTCATTTTCAGTTTGTCGTAACATTAGTTCATGAGTCAAATTAGAAGTGGTTCCAGGTTTCACTTGAAACCTAGAACGTGTTTATTGAAACCGGTTTCCTATTTTTGGGAATTTGGATACTACATTGCATATCCTGAAATGCAAAATCTAACCCATCATAGGTTCTAAGGTCTACCTAGATTATTTTTAGTTAAACAAAATGATAGTGAACAAAACAACAAAAATGAAAATTTTGGCCAAGCCCTTTATGACTGAAATTTGCATTATAAAATGCCAAGTTGGAAAAATGATTTATTGAGAGCAAACGTGATGAGTAACTAAAGAATATATTGTCAAATTCAAATCATAAAGGGATAATAGAATAGTTTTCTATAGTTGATGATAGAGCACATCTCTTAAGAGTCCAACATAGGACAAGAATTTGATAGAAAGCCCTAAGTTTGCTCTTGTAAATAGAGACTTTGGTTCATAATTGAGGGGGACGGCCATTCATAAAAAGAGAGGGGACAATTACTGTTGCAAAAAGTAAGTGATTGAACAATAATATAGATAAAAGAAGAAAATAAATCGGACACCGGATTTACGTAGTTCGGTCGTAAAGTCCCACGTCCATGGGGAGAGCGGCGACGAATTTCACTATAGATCAAGCAATATAAGGAGATTACATACTCGAGTCATTCAAACACTCTCTTGATATTTCCTAAGCCCCAATTACATCCAATAACGCATGCAGTATTTAGCCTCGATATTCCTTAAGAAATAATCTCTCTATCTCCCAAAGGAATTACACGCAAATCTTATCACAAGATTTGATTGGCTTTAACACTAAATTTATTGGTGTAATTCCATGAAGAAATAATCTACGCCAAGGCATAAAAGCAACAGTGTAAACACACGGTTTTAAAGCAGAAAAAACAGCCCGTATACTTGATGAGAATCTTGACCGAATCCTAGTAGAAATCAATAGTTCTAGTTGGAGAAGGAAACAATCGAATCGCACTTTCCTTTTTTTTTTCCGTTGATTTCTTGGTCTGTCACATTGACCAAGTCAATATCGAATTCAAAGTTGTATATAGACTTTCCAATTTCAGCCACGCACTCCAACACACATTAGGAGATATCGCTTCTTGAAGGATGACTCGATTTAGAACATCCTTAAAATATCCAATTCGAAATATTCGAAATTTCGCATTGGATTCAAACTTGACACATATTTTTAACAATTACAATACACAGCCACAAAAAAGGAGAGAGACAAGAAAGACAAGGGCGGGGGGAACATAGACTTGCACCAAAAGTTCACCTACAAAAGCCCTCGGTTGAATTGAGCAAAAATTCTCGTACAAAAGACACAGAAAATTAATAAGTGGAGGTCTGGCTCCTTCGTCGTTTGAGTACAAAGAAAGTTCTGAAAATAGTGAAGTGGTCAAAGCCCTGAGAAAGGGGAAGATGTGGTCAAGCAAATTTAAAAGCACTTGAGACTGACACACACCAAAATGGATCAAGTAAAAGAAAAAGGGGATTCGTTGGAGCACACTGATAGATATACAATTCAAGCATTCGGAAAAGGTTCTGCGTGATTTTCTATGTTCTCGGTTTGGCTCACAATCCAATTCCCTTTGGATTCGAAACCGAATCGAGAAATACATATTTCTAAAAAATTGAGATGGGGAACCAGGGCTTACCGGAATCTAGAACCAGGGCTTGGATTTCGCATCTTCTTCGTTGGGTATTCCTTTGGGCTGCCACTTCTCCCCATTGGGCTTGGCCCTTTTTGGTGATTTTTAGTATTCAGCCGGCGAGGGTAGCTTTTTTTTGGCAAAGCCATAAGGGCCCGAAGATAACTTCAGCGGGCTTTGACAAGGGCAATCAATGAGGCGCATCTTTTCTTCATGATGGGCAGGCCTAGGTGCGGGCTCGGACGTACCCAACGATCGCCTCTCGATTTCGTGACCTTAGCCTCTCGTGTCATAAACCCTTCGTCGAAGGAACGATACCTGCTACCATCGCTCAAAACTAGAAGCACCCGTCACTTTCCTAACTGCCCCTCAACGATGCTAAAGGGAGGCAGAAATCGAGGTAATATAGATATTGGATGTTGACAACTACAAAATTTGCCCAAAAGGTCATTAAACTTGATTCCCTCCCAGAATTCTTTATTTAGTAGAGTTTTGAAAATTTTTGCCATTAGATTTCTTGATATTCACTGTGGGCAATAATAAAGAAAATAAAAAAGAGAATGAATGTTATAATTTTAGTGTAGGTCCCTTCGACAACTACTTGACCTTCAACAAGGTTTTGGTCTTATCTGACCAAGTGTTGTGAAGATGCATGTCTCCATGCTCTGTGAAAGAGGTCTCTTGCTATAATTATTTCATAAATGGGTCGTGTCGATGATCGATGAGCACCTGCTCAACATGGATTGGATTGTTATTTAAAGTACTTGTAACACTTATTACTTAATAAAAAATAATTCAATCTAGTACTTTTGTGACCCTCATTCACAAAATCCTATTTATGTATTAGCGAGGAAACATTTTATTCTCCTCAGCCCTCAAGGTACAACCAGGGTTCTCTTTTTGGAAGTTCAGTGTGCATTGAAAATCCCGTCGAGTTATTTTTATAATGCCGACCGTCCAGTTCTCATTTTCAGTTTTTGTTAACATTAGTTCATGCATCAAATGCGGTTGGACAAAGAAGAACACTAGGCTGTGCTTATCTCTGATTGAAAAAAATTTATGTATAAAAAACCATTTAGAACATAAGTTTTTGTTTCTGAAGGTATCTTTTCTAGGTGATCTTTTACCAATTTTATATAGAGATAATGACACCACAAATACTATAACCTTTTTATGGTGCTTAGTTGAACGTTACAACTTTTCTTTTTTCGACCACTTATGGCATAGCATTTTTGGCAAATTTTTTTTTGAAAATTTTAATATTTAAGTGATTGATTGAGAAGTTTTATATGGTCAAGTAAATGGGGGAAAAAAGCTTTGGCCATCAAATGGGCATCATATATAATTTATGACTCTCAAAAGATCGGAAAAAAATTATGATATTCACGGGAACGTTATATAAAAGTTATAGCACTTTAATATCTCTTTTCCAATTTTTATGCCTTGGGAGCTCGGATGTTGGGTGCTCCTTTAGATGGCCACATGTCCCCATCGGACCCTGAGGGCGATTTCAATCTTCGGCTGACGAGGCTAGATTTTCTTCATCATAGCGGCCCATGGGCCTGCCTAGGCCTGGTCCAAGCCATAAGGGCCGGAAGACAACTTTAGCGGGCTTTGACGGGGGCATTCGATGAGAAGCTCCAACTTTGACCCGATCAGCCCTATCCAAGTCCGGCCGGCTCCCAATATTTTTGGTATTTAAAAATTTTAGGTCCAACCTTAAGATTTGGACTCCAAGCCGATCACCTCTCGATTTCGTGACCTTAGCCTCGTGTCATGGCTTTAGAACCCTCAGTTATAGCTTCCTGTATTAGGCAAGATAGCTCTAGCTAACCCTAATATATCGCTCAAAACGAAAAGTCAACGTCGGTCTATAGAGTACCCATCTACTTCCTAACTGCCCCGACAATGTTTTAAGGGAGGCAGAAATTGAGGTGATATGTATCTATTGGATGTTGACACCTAAGAATTTGCCCCAAAGGTCATTCAACTTTTTTCCCTCCCAGAAATACTTTATTTATTAAATAGCATGCTCTTGCATTTTATATTATTTAGACATTTAGTAGAGTTTTTAAAAAGATTGCGATCAGATTTCTTGCTATCCGACTTGGGCAATAATGAAGAAAAGAAAAAAGAGAATGAGTACTTTAATGTTATCATGCTCTTCTTTTCTTTGCATCCATTTACTTAAGGCTGGCTATGATCTAGCATTTGACCATTTACCAAACCTATCAATTGTCCCTTGCCAAAACTTATTTTAGAAATTTCCATGCATCATCCCTCTTGATCCTATTTAGTATCCTCATGTCTCAATCAGCTATAATCCAGACGCAAACTTTCTATCTGTCTGTGATCGAGTATTAGACATTATCTTACTCATTTTATATTATTTAGACATTTAGTAGAGTTGTTTTAAAAAGTTGCCATTAGATTTATTGCTATTCATTGTTGGCAATGACAAAGAAAAAAAAAAAAGAATGATGAATGATGTAATGTTGTTGATATAATAATAATAATAATAATAATAATAATCATCATCATCATCATCATCCAGTTACTTAAGGGTGGCCATGATGAAGCATTTGACCATATACCAACCTATCAATTGTTGCCAAAACTCATTTTAGAAATTTCCATGCGTCCCTCTTGTTCTTGTTTAGTGCCCTCGTGTCTAAAGCAGCTATAATCCATAAGCAAATTTCTATCTATTCGTGATAGATTATTAGACGTGATCCTACTTATTTTATATTACTTAGACATTGAAAGATTGAGATTAGATTTATAAATAGTCATTATTGACAGCAATAAATAAAAAAAGAAAAACAATGAATGATATCATGATATTATTATTATTATTATTATTATTTATTATTATTTATTATTATTATTTTTTGCATCCATTTACTGAATGGTGGCTATGATGAAGCATTTGACTATTTACCAATCTTTCAATTGTCCGTTGCCAAAACTCATTTTAAAAATTACCATGGGTCCCTCTTGTTCTTATTTAGTCCGTCAGTGTTTAAAACAACTATCATCGAGAAGCAAACCTCTATGTATTTGCAATCGGGTATTAGACGTTATCCTATTCCTACTCGTTCTATTTTTGCACTTGCTCGCGGTGAACTCCCGACGTTCTAATTGAAACCTAAACAGGTAAAAACTACGATGGCCGTAGTCTTCTCCGCCGAGGCTCCGTGATGATGATATGTTCCTTTCAATTAATCATGAAAAACTTGCTCAAAAAAAAAAAAATTAATCATGAAAAAGACCGATCAACAACAACGAATTGAAAAGGACAAACACCTCGGCGTGAGCTGCCAAAAATAGACAATATTTCTTTTTTAATTGAGAGAGATGACCAAGCTAGTTTCTTCCGACGTATATAAACAAATAAAATAAAAGGGAGGGCATTGAGAGCTGCCCACACGCTAGCTAGCTACCTCATCCTAGATCTGACAGATCGATCGTTAGGACTTTTGAAAACAATATCAACCCATTCCGCAATAGAAGTCTCTTTCGAGTCATCTTGTGGTCAAATCTACTGCCGGTCATTGGATTTCATTGCTCATGAAGCCTTTGCTAGGTGCACTTGCTAAAGGATGTCAATGTTTTCGGGTAAAATTAATCATATTTTTAGAGAGCAGTGTGACCAATGTTCATGTCCCAAAAAATGTAATCAGTGATGTACCTACCAAATAATAATTTGATTCACTCTATATGCCTTGTGGATTATATGTGAGATATCAGAAATAATGATATTTTTACAAATTAATCATGTGGGTATGTTTACCACCTATCCGTTCGCAATTATTAACTATAAACCGACTAAATAACGAGTTGGTGTTCGGGGTTGACAAGCAAATCTCGAACCTGCTGCTTGAGGTAAAAGAAATTGCGTGATTGAACTATCTACTTTGAGAAAATTCAACAAACGATCGTGCATCTTATTCATATTTTAAAACGTGCTTGCAAGAAAGTCGTTCAGCAAGGCGACATGGATGAACAGTTTCCCTGGTTTCGACCCATCAAAATCAAGAACAGTCGGTGAGAATAGGATAAGACCGAAGGTTCGGATCAAGCTGTACTTCAATAATGTAATCGCGAGCGTGTGGAGTGAATAACCAAGCGTGTCATACTTGTCGCGTCTGAATAAAGCGATGGCTCGGGAATGGCATTGACAACTTCCATGGGCAAGTTCAAAGGCTAGTCTATATTTATACCCCACGGTTTCATGTGATCATCCATCGCCAAACGTGATACATTGTGCTGGTCTTTGAAACCCAACACCTTGACAAGTCCCTCTTCATTTTTGAGCCGACGATGTCTTCACCTTCTTCATCAAATCTTCCTTTGAAAGCAATCCCTGGAGACTACGGCTTGCCTTTCTTCGGAGCGATAAAAGACCGGCTCGACTATTTCTACCACGAGGGGACGGATGAGTTCTTCCGGAGCCGAATGCAGAAGTACCAATCGACGGTCTTCCGGTCCAACATGGTTCCGGGTCCTTTCATTGCCCCGAACTCTAAGGTCGTCGTGCTCCTCGATGCCGTCAGCTTCCCGATTCTCTTTGACACATCCAAGGTCGAAAAGAAGGACGTGTTCGTCGCGACCTACATGCCCTCGACCAACTTCACAGGTGGATATCGCGTGTGTGCCTACCTTGACCCCTCCGAGCCCAAACACGCCATCTTCAAAGGCTTATACCTATCGACCCTTGCGACTCGACATGATAAGTTCATTCCACTCTATAGGAGTTCCCTATCACAGCTCTTCATTGAGCTAGAAGATGAGTTCTCTAGCAAAGGCAAAGTATACTTCAATGACTATTGCAACAAAATGTCCTTCAACTTCTTGGCCAACCTATTTTGCGACCGAGACCCATCTAGCACAATCCTCGCGACCGACAAAGCGACGAAATTCTTTGACTCGAATTTGTTTTTCCAACTTGCACCGTTGATGACCCTAGGGTTACCAAAGATACTAAACTTTTTGGAAGACATAGTCCTACACACATTCCCATTGCCTTCACTGTTACTCAAATGCGATTACATGAAATTCTACAAGGTGTTCAATGAGAACGCAAAATCGATATTGGACGAAGCTGAGAGTTTGGGAATCAAAAGAGACGAAGCCTGCCACAACCTTGTTTTCGTCGTGGGCTTTAATGCCTATGGGGGCTCGAAAAACACGATGACAGCTTTGATCAAGTGGGTCGGACTGGCCGGAGAAGAATTGCACCGACAGCTCGCAGAAGAAATCAGGACCGTTGTTAGATCGGAAGGCGGGGTCACCATGGCCGCATTGGAGAAGATGAGCTTGACCAAGTCCGTTGTCTGGGAAGCACTGAGAATCGAGCCTCCGGTCGCGTTCCAGTACGGCCACGCCAAGGAGGATTTGGTGATCCACAACCATGATGCGGCCTACGAGATCAAGAAGGGCGAGATGATATTTGGATATCAGCCGTTTGCAACTAAGGATCCAAGGATATTCGAAAGGCCAGAGGAGTTCGTGGGCTACAGGTTCGTCGGGGAAGAAGGTGAGAAGCTGTTGAAGTACGTCTACTGGTCGAACGGGCGCGAGATCGATGATCCGACCGTGGGGAACAAGCAGTGCCCTGCAAAGAATCTGGTGGTGCTCTTGTGCAGGGTCATGCTTGTGGAGTTCTTCCTCCGCTACGACACATTCACAGTCGAGGCCGGGAAATTGCCACTCGGGTCAACGGCGACGTTCACGTCAATGTCGAAGGCCACGGCTAGTTGAGTCTCAAATCATTTCCGGTTCTATCTTAGTTTTCGTGAAGTCATCAACTAGGACCAGGTCGTGGTTTAGTTAGTTCAATTGGTTTGCTTGTGGAAGAAATTCCAGCGATTGTTTTATCCCCTCTACTCAATAAAATGTTGTGCCTAAAGATATCCAAGTTGTATCATTAGGTGACCAATGACAGAATCTAAGATCTTACATTAACTTAAAGCATAAAATAGGGCATAGTTGAGATTTTTGTAAGCTAACAGGCGCTCGAATTGACAAATTAGAGGAGTTCATTGTCCGCTAATTTTGCTTGAATCATTTTATTTTTGGGATAAGCGCAAAAGGCTTTTGTTTGTTTTTTTAGGATTTTAGTTTGCCTTGTTGGTACATGAAATCGACAGTCAATCATGGCAACCATATTCATCGTTCTTGTGATTGTTTTATCCCCTTTACTCAATAAAATGTTGTGCCTTAAACATATCCAAGTTGTATCATTAGGCGATCAATGACAAAAAATCTAATATCTTACCTTAACTTAAAGCATAAAATAGGGCATAGTTGAGATTTTTGTGAGCTAACATGGGCTTGAATTGACAAATTAGAGGAGTTCATTGTCTACTAATTTTGCTTGAATATTTTATTTTTGGGGATAAGCACAAAAGGCTTTGCCGATCAAGGGCAATCAATGTTGACACTTAAATTTTTTGCTCAAAGATCATTTTCGGAAAATATGAACTTGTTTTTCCACAAAAATATTTCATGTCAAATTCTTTCATATAGATTACCTAGGTGTTTAGTATAGTTTTTTTTAAATGGAAGATGCTTTTCCTTAAAAAAAAAAAAAAAAAAAGCAAAAAAAGCAAAAAAAAAAAGAAAAAGAAAAAAAGAAAAAAAGAAGGAAAAGAAGGAAAAGAAAAGAAGAAAGAAAAGAAAAGAAAAGAAAACAAGTTGGGGCCAATGATCTAAATGTGACTAGCCAAGCCCTAGGGATTAGATTGGAATTAAAATTGCAAGTTAGGGCCAAAATGCAATTTTCAAAAGTTGAGGAACCAATTCGCGAATTTTACAAAATTTCATCCAAGCCCTTAAATCATCATCTTGAACCCCAATTATTTTGAAATTGAACTTGGGCAATATCAAATTAATCAAATCGGGCCAAAATGACTAAATTGCATTGAATTGGGTATTCTTGAGCAAGAAAAAGGCCAACTTTGAGGGATTCTTTTGCAAAATTAGGCAAGGACAATTGCGAAAACTGATCGAAGTCTTAAATTACTATATATAAGCTTGGTAATTGATAAAAAATCGCAGCCAAATTGATGGATTAAAGCAATCAAACCAGCTACCAAAACTCAGTCCATGAGTTGGTCTCGATTCGAGCTGTTGGGTAAGCAAATTAGTGGCCCCATCATACCCTCCTCGGCCATCTGATTAGCCTGATCTCTACATGTGATGAAAGACCATAATTAGGAGTGCAAATGGACAAAAATTTGATGGGGACAAGCTACCGAAAGCACGTGAAAATCGCAACAAATTCCACACACTCAATAGTTGTAAAAGTTGAAAATTTGGCCAAGTTAGAAAATTGTTGAAAAAGCTATGTTGGTAGGCTTGGTAGGTAGACAAAAGATTGATCAAAAGATTCCTTAATTCAGAGGATAAGATCGCTAAAGCAAGCTCTTTTATAATAAAAAAAATTAATATTATTGCACACGCAATAATGATTTTGTTTTAGGCCTAATTCCCTTAAAAAGAAAACCCCAATTATTGGTCTAGTCCCAATTTTGTCATGAACTTTTTTTATCTAGAAGAAAAAAACCCAAAATTTAGATCCAATCAAAATTTGCCCCACACTTTTCTTTGTCTAAAAAGGACTCAACTTAAGTCTAATCCCTAATCTACCATGAACTTTTTTTTTTCATCCAAGAAAAAAACTCTCTATTTGAAAATCACCATAAGTCGTCCCTAATTTTCTTATCCTAGAATGGTTTCATTTTGGAAATAATTTTCCATGTTACCTTGTTGATGTGGATTTATTATTGATGTGAAAATGCCACATCAAGTTGGGATTGAACCATGGGAGTAGATTTGAGAATAGATTGAAAACTTTTGTTTTTTTTAGACAAAACAAAATTTGGGGTAAATTTGGGACTAAACCTAAAATTTGGGGTAGATTTGGGACCAGACCTACAATTTGCATTTTATATAGACAAAAACGTTCAAGACAAAATTGGGATTAGACCTAAAGTTTGGAGTTTTTTTAGGGAATAAGGCTTCTTTTTTTTTTTTTTTTTTTTTAATGAAAATGATATGTCTATTTGCCACCATCCTATTTTCGCTTTCAATCATCTCCCGATCTCTAAACCATGTCCAACAGGGCAGTGCCTTTGATGCTGGAATTATGGTCCTAAACTGAGCAAATTATCTGGGCTTTATCTCTGCTTTTAAACATATCAATAAACTTTTGGCCACATGATGATGATGATGGTATCACTCAACTTTCAAACTTTTGTCAATTAAGTGACTTAATTTAACTTTTCCTTTTCAATTTAATTCTCTTCGCCCACTTAAACGGAGAGTTCCACGACCAAAAACCAAAAGCAAAATGTTGTGGAAAACATGCAACCAAAACAACAAAATAACATAATAAGGAAATAAATAGAACGTCGGAACACATGGTTTAATCTAGGGGTGATCATCGGTTTATGGATGACCCTAGATTGACTCAAGACTGGCTCTGATTCCCAAGGGCATTGGTTTGGTCCTTGGTCTTAGGATCCTTAGACCTTACACTATGTGAATTGATTTTCGGCCTTGGAAGTTTAGGGTTAGTCTAGGTTGGACCAACCTTATACATATTATATATTATATATCTAAAATATTATTTATTATATATGCTTTTGTCTACTCTAAATTCTAGCGCATCTCCCCCTCTTCTTACAGTTTACTTTACTGTGTAAATTAAAAAGTAGAAAGAAACATAGCCTAATTCGACCAAAGAAAGAAAGAAACCTTCCTCACTCGCCTTGCCTCACCTCACTCGCCTTGCTCACTTGACTTGTGGTCAACCTCTCTTTGCACACCTTGTCGCTCACCTCTATTCTCTCATCTTGTGTATTCGTTTTTATGGTTTGTTGCTTTTAGCAAGTGTAAATTTATGTTGTTACCTTATCTTATATTTATGTTTGACATGTATTGGTGTTTATAGTTTGGTTGCTCAATGTGGCATTGTTGATGAATATATAATTTGAAATAATATATTTGTTCTTTTAAGGAAAACAAAAAATGAAATAAAAAATAATTGGCTGGTCTCAAATTGACCCTAGAATAGGACTAAACCCATAAGGTCAGTTCGGTCCTCAGCTCAATAGAGTTAGTTCTTGGTCCCAAAAATTAGGGACCGACTTTGTGTGGGTTGGTCCCTGAGTTAGGTGTTGGATCAACCTAACCCGAATCATGCTCACCCCTAGTTTAATCAATAGGACCTATTGAATTGGGAGAGGAGAACAAAATTTTCCTTTAACTTAAGCAAATAAAGATTTCAACCACACTTGAGGCACTCTCCGTGTTTTCCGATCCTAATCACGCCTAATAACTCACATAGGTTTTATCTCTCATAACTCCTCATGAAATAATAATTTTTAGCTCTCATGATTTCTCACGAAACAATCTCTCGATGTACAAAAGAATTCACAAATCTTACAACAACATGTGCAATTTCTTCACAATGTAATCACTACATAATTGATAGTTATGGCCAAAAGCTCCTATCTCTCTCATGAGCAAAAATCCAAAATCCACCTCTTATATATGCAAAATTTGGATCCAAATTACTGTTTTAGGACATTTCTGCTCAAACTAGGAATCTAATTCAAACTCAAAAACCACCCAAAATAAGAACTCTACTCAAATTAGGATACCTACTTGGATTGGGTTTCATTTACAAGCTCAAACTTGAGATATATTCTCAATAATCTCCACGTTGGCTTGATGCTTGACTCTTGACTCAAGTCACAATCGCTTTGCTAAAATCTTAACTTTTCATTACTGCCTATCATGGATTCATTCAACCACCACAAAGATCTTCCAAATCCAAGCCATATGTGAACTTTTCAGTAACCATGGACTTCATCAGAAGTCCAGCTCCACTAGCATCTATAGCTACTCCATAAGAAATTTTAGACATAACCCCCTTTATTGCAAATAAAACAACACCATGGTTGCATTTATATTTGTTAGGAGATCAAAGACCCACCATATCAAACTTCGCATGTACAATAACCATTGGCTCTATAGACTTTGATTATTACATCATTATTATCTCTAATGATTTTGAAACATGACGATTTGGCCTATTGTACAAATATATGTTATTAGCATAGAGATTGAGATTCTTCTCGAGATTTGGTTTATAATATAATGACAATAAATAGCTTGTATTTTGTAAGTTCAAATGTCATATCACCCTCAAGTGATTTGTACACCTTCGAATGGTATTTACTCTGTTGAACTTATTGTTAACATCAAACAAATAACTAAACAAAATCACATAACGGAATCAGACTCGTCATTGATAAAACTCATTAATAATCTCAATTAGTTGAATCAAAGAAAAAGATATAAATAATCGAAAATATTTGGACTGGTAATGCATTTTTTTTTTTTTTTTTTTTTTGCAGTTATGCTTATTAATAGCTATTACACAGAAGATTCCTCTTAGTGAGTGACTGGGCTCATTTAATCAATTAGCTTAGCCATCATCCTGTTTTTCTTAATAATCCAGGGCACATGCACGGAGACCCAGTAACTTGGAGGCTTGGGAAACACCCAACAAACCTAATAAACCAATTAAATTTAGGTCTTAGGTTGTATAAGCGGTCCTAACCTAAAACAGTTTACGCCCAATCGATGGGATTCAGACGGTTGATCTCTAGTTCGTGAATTAAAAATCATTCAAGGCATAATTTTTAAAGGGCTATGCTAAAGTCATGTCCCTCCCTAAGGTAATGTTGTCATTTATTAATTATTATAGGTCTCTCCGTAAGGTCACGATCTCGGACAGGAAGTCTTGGCCTTTTAGATCCTCTCCACAAACTGATAAGTACATAGAACAAATACAATAAAATTAACAAAATTATAAGCAAAAAGAAAATCAATGAAAATTGAGAAACTCAGCAATTTGTATTTTACATATTCTAGACAAATTAAATAATTATCATGATTATTATTATTTTGATATAATCATATTTTTTTTGGAAACGTTGTGTTTAAAAAGGAGGTATATATGAAAGTGCATCGCATGATCCCCACACAAAAATGGCTAATTAATTTCACTAAAAGCAATAATTCAAAAGTTGTCCATCAGAGGTATAATTTATCATGATCCCCAGCTAAAAAGGCTAGTTAATCCACCAAATTTTGACATTTGGGCCTCAGGACACTTTAGTCCGAGTCCACAAATCACATGAGGGTAGCTCAAACCATTTTGCATTGGGCCATATTTTCCACTCCCAAAGTATTGACTTCCTTATCTATGGGATTTCAACGGGCCTTGTTCCATTGAATCGCCATTCACTTTTTTTTTTTGGTCCGAAATAGAATCTCCCATTACTTTTTTTTTTTGGTCTGAATCTCCCATTACTTAAACGCTTAAACTTTTGGGTATAATTTTTTTTTTTGGTCGGTCCTACTCTATTCCTACTTTAACGCTTACTCTCAGACATTTGCCATGCCTCCTTGTAGGGCATGAGAGTCGAAACCCACTTCTGAAATTATATCGTCCCTACCCTAACCCCTCGAGAAAGTGAGGATTCGAACCCCCATTTCTTCCTTCCATGTTGGAAGGGTGGCAAAGTCTAGTGATTTTTTGGGTATAATTTTATAACATCATATTATAGGCAAGTTTCACCCCAAATTTATTTGGCTGCGAGGCTCCTTGGTTCAGGTTCATGTGCCATTTTTAATCTTATTATAATTTTGGGTATACAATTATCTCACACCTCTTACCTATAAGGTTCTGGGAGCTTTATATTCATGACATCTTAGTGGTTAGAGACTCCCACGTCATCTTGCTGACTTGGCATACATGTTTTGGTCCTAACCACTCATTAGTTGACACTTGTTCACTAACGTGGAATTAAATAAAATTTAAGATTTTCCAAAGATCCATTTAGCCTCAGCCATGGAAGAACTTTGAGCAATTAAGTTGCAGCACCGCCCTCATCGTGGCAACGAGCGGAGTCACCGGCATCGCTCCTGCGTGTCTAAGACGAGCTACCCCTTCTGGCATCGCTTGACGCCGATGACGGACATGGACGAGCAGCCGAACGCTTGAACGCCTTCTGCCGTGGAAGACCGAATCTTGAGATTTGGTGAGCGATGCCAACAAAACGACGATGGCCATGGGCGAGCAACACTATATCCTAACACGAATCCAGATTTAGAGGTAATTGCAAAAGTACAGAAAAAGATGGGACCAAAGGTAGCTTGGGCCGACAACTAGTGATGCTGGAAAGGGTTGTCCATTATCCATGGCTTAGATGGGTTGTTTGCGCCTAGTTTTTGGCCTTGAGCAAAGTGGGTCTCTTGACTTGTCCTCGACCAAAGGTTATGGGGGCTTTAGAAGACATGGCCACATGCTTCCAGTCTTGAGTTTGTAGCCTTCCTCCTCCTCCACATCCGTGGCCACAAGCTTTGCTTTTCCATGGCTTGCGAGATGGCTCGGCTTGGACAGGGCCCCGACGACTCCGCTGGTGGCGACGGTGAGTGGAGGTGAAAGAAGATGAAAGGGAAGAAGTTGATAGGGAATTTCTGTCTTGTATTCACTGTGTGTATTACAATGTACAACCATCATATTGTTATAATACAAAATATGTATAAGAAAAGCAACTAAATATTTCACAAATTAGATCCGATTGGATTTGATATTAATTGATCCTCGAATGATATTCCGAATCTTCTCGCGTATCTTCCAACACTCCCCCTCAAGCTGGTGACTTGTAAATGTCCAAGACGCCTAGCTTGCTTAAGAGATACGTGTGCTGTCTTTGACATAAAGGCTTTGTGAAGACATCCGCGGGTTGCTCTTCTATTCGAATTCCCCATGTCTCGATTATCCATTGTTGGATTTTTTTCTCGTGTGAAATGGCAATCCACTTCTATGAGTTTCATTATTTCATGAACGATGGGATTTGAGGCAAGCTTGAGAGCCGCATCATTGTCGCAAAATAATTTGGTTGGGCCTTCAACTTGTACTCCAAGATCTTGAAGTAATCCACGTAACTACACTATCTCATATGTGGTTTTTGCCATGGCTCAATATTCTGTTTCTGCTGAGGATAATGAAACAGTCAGCTGCTTCTTTGTTTTCCATGAAAGTAAAGAATCCCCTAACTTGATACAGAAACCAGTTATGGACCTTCTACTCATCGGATAGGTCGCATAATATGAATCACAATATGTAGTCATCCTCATATCACATTTCTTGGATAGAAGAATCCCAAGTCCATGACATTTCTTTAAATACTTTACCACTTTGAGTGCAGCATTCATGTGAGACTGCTTTGGACTGTGCATGAACTGACTGAGGGTTTGCACGGCATAAATAATATTTGGCCTAGTCATTGTTAACTATATGAGCTTCCCAACAAGTTTCTGATAGCTCATTGGGTCTTTTAGAATAGGATCGACTTCTTTAGAGATTCTAGCATCATAATCTGCTGTGGTCAGTTTGATATTTTGCTCAATTGGAATTAAAGCTGGCTTACATTTTGACAATCCTGCTTTTGATATGATTTCCAATGCAAATTTCCTCTGACTGAGGGATATTCCTTGGTCTGATCGAGCAATTTCGATCCCAAGAAAATACTTTGGCGACCCTAAATCTTTTATATGGAAAGTAGAGTGCAAGTATTGCTTGAAACCTTTGATAGTTACTTCATCATTGCCCATAATCAGTATATCATCTACATATATCATCAAGTATATAGATGACGTACCTTTGGTCCAAGTGAAAATAGCATAATCAAATTTGGATTGTCGAAAACCAACAACTATCAAGGGCTCAGAAAATTTTGCGTACCACTGTCTGGAAGCTTGCTTAAGCCCATATAGGGATTTGCAGAGACGACATACCATATTCTCCCCTTGTCTCCATAAAACCTGTGGTACGTCCATATAAATCTCTTCATCGAGATCTCCATGGAAGAAGGCATTATGGACGTCCATCTAGTGCAATGGCTAGTCCTGATTAGTTGCTACAGAGAGAAATGAGCAGATTGTGACATCTTTGGCTACAGGAGAGGAGGTTTCGTGATAATCAAAACATTCTTTATGTGTAAAACCCTTAGCCACCAATCGGGCTTTGTACCTTTCAATTGAACCATCATCTCGATATTTGATGTTGTAGACCCATTTGCATCCAATTGCCTTGCGATGTGGAGGCAAACTAACAAAGTCTCATGTCTGATTATCCACCAGTGCATGCAATTCTCCCTCTATAGCCTTCTGCCATCGTGGATCAGTGCTAGCCTCATCATATGTTGAAGGCTATCGCTCTTCAAAAATGCGGGCAATGCAACATCTATGCTCGACGGAAATATAAGAAGAAATTGAGAAAAGAATACTTGGTGGATTTCTTACTCCACATATGTAATCTTTGGTCCAAGTTGGAGGACATGTGGCTCGTCTCGAACATCTTGGTTGGTTGTCCTCAGAAGATGACTGAGTTGGTGGAATCTCCACATGAGTTGACTCCATTGTAATTCCTTCATCCAGGTGTTGATCCGTGTCTGCTGCTAAAGGTGTCAGGGCCGTGGTAGATGTAGGAGCAGTCCCTCGTGTCTTCTAAATAGGGAAGTAGAACATAGCCTGGATCATTAATGGATTCTTTGATATGAGGAGCATGTGAATATCCCGGGCTATCTATTGTTGACTTCTGGATAGCAAAAGGAAAAAAATCTTCCTGGAACTAAACATCTCTACTAACAAAGAATTCACCTGTAGAGGAATCATATATCCGGTACCCCTTTTGTAAGGTATGATATCCCATAAATACGCCACGGTGAGCTCGTGGACCCATCTTATCCTTAGGTCTTACTATAGAAGTATAACATAGACACCCAAAGATCCTCAGATGATTTAGATATGGTTTCTTCGCAAAAAGTAGTTCAAAGGGGCTTCGACTGTTAAGAATTTTAGTCGGCATACGGTTGATCAGATAAGCTGCAATCAATACACAATCTCCCCGAATAATATCCGGAATAGAGGCTTGAAATTTTAAAGCCCAGGCAACTTCCAACAAGTGATGATGTTTTATTTCCACTATTCCATTCTGTTGTGGTGTGTATGTGCATGAACTCTCATGTAAGATTCCTTGAGATGATAATAGAGTTGCACAATCATAACTAAAAAATTCTTTCCCATTGTCTGTCTGAATTTTTTGGACATTTTTCCCAAATTGGGTTTTTGATAGAGAAAGAAAAGTTCTTAAATATGACACTACGTGACTCTTAGATTCCATAAGGAATATCCACATGGCCCTTGAATGATCATCCACAATGGTGAGAAAGAAACGAGAACCATCATGATTTAGTATGTGATATGGTCCCCAGACATCAATATGGAGTAAAGAAAAAATATCAGCTGCACGACTTGTGCTCAATGGAAAATGGGTACGTGATTGCTTTGCAAGGGGATAAATATGACATTGAGAAGATGAAAATAAAGAACTATGGCCCAATCTAGAATGCAAAATGAAATTTTTATCATTGGTAGTTAAATTACACAATGATTGTTCATTACAAGGAAATTGATCTAGATTCTTGGGTGAACTTCTCCAGAAAAATAATCCTTCAAATAGATTACCCCAGCCCATCAGTTTCCCATTCGAAAGGGCTTGAAATTGACAACTATTAGTATTGAAGAAAACTTGACATGAATTGTCCTTACAGGCTCTAGACACAGATATAAGATTGAACTAGAATTCAAGGATATAAAGAACATTTGTGAGAATAACTTGAGAACTAAGATTAACTGTCCCTGTTATAGTGACATAAGAAACGTTCCCATTTGGTAATTGCATTATAATGGGGCTATCTAGTTCTTCATCAATAATAGTAAATAATTTCTTCTCACATGCAATATGATCACTGGCTCTAGAATAAATAATCGAAGTATTTCTCAATATATTGTTTATCAGACAATGAGAAATACCTATAAAGCTGCTCCCCCTTTTTGGAACCTCTAATTTCTGTGATGCCTGCATCAATTGTTGATATTTACCATGAGTGATTGATTGATTTGCATTTGCCTGTCCTATAAGTTGATATGCTGCTGCTAATATTTCCTTCCCATTTTTTTCTCCAGGTTTGCCATGCAATTTCCAGCAATTTTCAATCATGTGATGGGGCCATTTGCAAAAATCACAATACAATTTCCCTTTTTTTTTTTTAAATTTGGTCCATAGCTATTTGGCCTGTAGATGCTCGGCCCATAAGAATTCGGCCCATACGAATTAGGCCCATAAGGATTTGGCCCATTATTTTTTGGAAATTGGCCATCGTTGGATCCTTTAAAACCGGATCCATCTCCACCGTCTAGATCTCCAGAGATGCACACCCCTTTTGAGCCGTTGGATCGCTGTGATCAATCCTGTCCGTCGAATGCAATGCCTTTAAATAGGTTCTGTTCCGCGAACCCTAGCGCATTGTGCCTCGTCTCTAGGGTTTTCGAACCCCTTTCACTTCTTGCGGCTAGAGCTAGGGTTTCGGCCGCCTTTCCCTCTGTTGAGATGAGCCTTTGGCTTTCCTCTTGCACCGCGAGCTGGAATATGCGGCCGATCGAAGGTGCAGGCTCCATAGCGAGAATTTGTGACTTGAAATGGAGGTAAGATTCGTTGAGAATAAGCAGGAACCGTGTTGCCTTCTCTCTGTCCTTTATTGCTTTGTATTGCTAGAGGGTGGCTTCGGATCCATCAAGCTTCTCTTCCGTTGCTTCCAGCTCATTCCAGAGAGTTGAAAGCTTGTTGAAGCACGTCATCACAGGCATGTTTCCTTGCTTCAATTCAGTAAGGGCTTGATGCAGCGAGAAGATTCTTGCCTGATCTAGTTTTCCATACATCTCTCTTATATTATCCCAAAAAAATTTGGAATCCTTTGTGGGAGGCAAACCTGCTACTCTTTTTTGGGCTAACACAGTTTCCTATCCATGTCCTTACTAATTGATTGCATTTTCTCCAATGTTGCCCTAATTTTTCATCGATCGGAAACAGAATGGTTCCGTCGATAAATCCCTCTTTATATTTTGTTACAAGGGCTCTGCGGAATTTGCACACCCAATTTGAGTAGTTTTCCGATCCTGTGAGGGGGTGGCTAATAAGTTGCAACCCAGGTTCGTCGGCGTTGGAGACGAACAGTGCGTCGCCAGGTTCTAGGTGACCCATCAAGGCCGCAAAAGGAAAAGGTAAAAACCTGGTTGGAAATCTTGGATTTGTAGTCTCTGTTGTCCCCGCATTTGAAGTGTTGCCTGATCCGCCGTCTGCTTGAGGCCGATGGTTGAGCTTGCCCTAGTGTTGGTTGGTAGGCCTCCATCGGTCTGCACACTTTGATAGCCCGGCTGTGATGTACCTGGATTTAATCCATGGATCCATGGGTATGGCATCCACTAGTAAGGATAGCTCGAGAAGGGCTGCCCCAGATTAAACTGAGCTGGAACAGGACCCCACTGCACATGCTGAGTGACTCTGTGGCTAGATTTGCTGCTCTGATACCATGAAAAAAGATGAAAGGGAAGAAGTCGATAGGGAATTTCTATCTTGTATTCATTGTGGGTATTACAATTTACAACCATCACATTGTTATAGTACAAAATATGTATAAGAAAAGAAACTAAATATTTCACAAATTAGATCCGATTGGATTTGATATTAATTGATCCTTGAATGATATTCGGAATCTTCTCGTGTATCTTCCAATAGGAGGTTCTGCAACACTGACAAAGCATAAAAGCTTCCGCCATGGGCGTTGTTCATCCTTCAAAAGGTTGCTGGAGGGAGGAGAAAGAAAGGGAAAAAAATTTAGATTTTTATTTATTTCCATGTCAGCTACTGAAGTGGCAACATGGACATGTGTCAAATTGTGAGTTGTCCTAAGTAAAAGAAATGCATGTCAGGTCAGCAGATGACATGGCAATCCATCTCTAACCACTGAATATCTTCTCGTCTTGCGGTGATTGCCATGACTCAGGCCAGAAATGTTGCAATGAAGGGAGAGGGGATAGAAAGAGACAAAAAAGTTATGTTCGTATTTTTTAATTATAAACCAGTATCCACATGCCAAGTTTTAATTGGGTATGAGCAAAAAATGCACACCACGTTAGCAATTGAACTGGCACTTTGAAACCATTGGCGCGCTAGAGAGAGAGATCACTTTTGCTGATGAGACACTAACTTTGCCAAACCAAAGTCCGCAAGTTTCATAGATCCCCGTGCATCAACGGGTATGTTAACAGATTAAATATCCCTACAAAACGAAGGAACTGGAAGCATGAGAAACCAGCATAGTTGTGAGTAGAATATATAAAAGGTTATAATCACCCTCACAATTATGATAATTGCAAATTTACAATTCCACCTTCTAGCATCTACATAGTAAAATAATCTTGTCTAAGCTAAATATTGCTGCACAAGCTCATATTATTACTTCATTGTTTGCTGATTATCACAAGAAATCTTCTTCTCATAACACTACATTTTGGTTCAAAGATTGGACGACTCCCTTGTTTCTAGAAAAGTATATGGATAAGTAAAAGAAGTATCATCAAAAGGCACCAAGGGAGTGTGCCATGAAACAAAATATATAAGTTTCAGTGCGCTTGTTGTGATCTCTTTCCTCAACAAAATCAACCTTCCATCAGAAATGCGAAGTGAATCACTATTTCAATTAGTAAAAACTACTAAGGCAAAGTCAAGCATCTTTCCTATACTTGTGTACTGCGTTCTGGTCATGAAGGTACTTTAAACCATTTAAAATTTGCCTAGTGTATGCAGAGACATGTGAATCACTCAACTTGTATTTGTCATAATGCTTTGCAACTTAACCTTTGGTCATGAGCTCAAGGAATATGTAAAGTTTCTCATCATCCAGGAGAGAGTAAAGAAAATTATACTTAACATATATCCAACCCAAAATTTAAGTTATCAAGCGGTGGAAGACAAAATGTATATAAGGCACATTGAAAACACATCAATAAGCACTGCTGAATACTTTAAGACCCCGTCAAGTGAAAACTGTCTTGAGAAGTGCACACCAAATAGATGAAAAAGAGCCATGCATGGAAATAAATTAAGGTAGAACATAGCTCAGAAACCATGTCCGAATGCAAAAGATAAAGCTTTTAGATGGAAGGAATCTACAACAAATATAAGACCAATCGAAAGCCCATAAGTTAATGACATGGGATATTTTAGCAAGATTCATTAGAGACAACCATACCAAAAAGCAAATAAAATGAAACAAATTATATCAGTGAAGTTAACGTTTTATTCATCCTAATGAAGCTGGATGTCTAGGTCTCTTAAACATCTAAAAGATCATTGGATCACGACAACACCTATCCCATGATGTGCCAAGACAAGAATCCCCCATACAAGGTCCAGAGGTTGGTTATGCTTGGCGCATTAGTCATGTGACTATCAGATGGTCAATTAAAGGATATCTAATGAACTAAATGACTTCACTTTCTTATCCTTGTTCCCCCCTTTATATTTTATTAGTTAGGCATGTCAGAAGACCAAAAAGATATCGAGATGGAGAAAACTTTTGTATATTTCACCAATGTATTGTTCTGTACAGTATGTATTTAATTACAGAGTCAGGAATTAATAAAGGAAAAAATATATTCTTTTATCTCCTCTATCTTTTAAGTCTAAAATAAACTTGATTTTCTGTTTATCAGAGATTGTACAGGATTTCGACAATCATATCTTCCAACACTCCCCTTCAAGCCGGTGGCTTGTAGATGTCCAAGACACCAAGCTTGCTTAGGAGATATGCATGTTGTCTTTGGCAAAGTGGCTTAGTGAACATGTTTGCTGGTTGTTTTGTAGTCCTGATTCCTTTTGTTTCGATTACACCTTCTTGAATTTTTTCTCAAGTAAAGTGGCAATCAACTTCTATGTGTTTTGTCCTTTTGTGCAAAACAGGATTCAGTGCCGAATCGTTATCACAAAAAAGTGTGGTTGGTCCTTCGACTCGTGCCCCAAGGTCTTGAAGTAGACCCCTTAGCCAAACTATTTCACAGACAGTCTTGGCCATGGATCTATATTCTGCTTCGGCTAAGGATAAAGACACAGTGGATTGCTTCTTTGTCTTCCATGAGAGTAGAGACTCACCAAATTTGATGCAGAATTCGGTAATGGATCTCCTGCTCATAGGACATGTGGCATAATCCGAATCACAATAGGCGGTCATCTTCATGTTGCACTTTCATGAGAGGAGTATCCCTAGTCCTGGACATGTCTTCAAATACCTCACAACTTTCAAGGCTGCATTCATGTGAGATTATTTTGGGCTATGCATAAACTGGCTTAGGGTCTGCATTGCATAGCAAATGTCTGGCCTGGTCATGGTGAGATATATGAGCTTTCCTACTAGTCTCTGGTATCCCGATGGATCTTTTAATAGTGGATTATCAGAAGAAGAGGATATCCCAGAATCATACTCAACAGAAGTGAGCTTGGCATTCTGCTCAATAGGAATAATTGTTGGTCTACAACCTGATAATCCTGCCTCTGATATGATTTCCATTATGAATTTCCTTTGGCTGAGGGAGATTCCCTGATCTGAACGAGCTATCTCAATTCCAAGAAAATATTTAGGTGGCCCTAAATCTTTGATATGAAAGGTAGAATGTAGATACTCTTTATGTTTCTTCACAGCAAAATCATCATTTCCCATGATAAGTATATCATCAACATAAATCATTAGGTAAATGGATGACATACCTTTTGTCTAGGTGAATAAGGCATAGTCATATTTAGACTGTTTGAATCCCGCAGCCATAAGTGCACTGGTGAACTTGGCGTACCATTGTCTGGATGCCTGCTTCAATCCATAAAGGGATTTACGGAGACGACATACTCTAGACTCCCCCTGTCTCCGTAATCCATGTGGAAGATTCATGTATATTTCTTCGTCCAGATCCCCATGTAGAAAAGCGATGTGCACATCCATCTGGTGCAGTGGCCAATCATGAAAAGCAGCAACAGACAGAAAAGATTGAACAGTGACATCTTTAGCAACGGGCGAGAAGGTTTCATGGTAGTCAAAACCTTCTCGCTGTGTGAACCCTTTAGCCACCAGCCTAGCCTTGTATCTCTCCACAGAACCATCTACCCTATATTTGACCTTGTAAACCCACTTACAGCCAATGGGTTTACGATAAGCAGGTAATGCTACAATATCCCAAGTGTGATTTTCAATTAGAGCATGCAACTCAGCTTCCATGGCTTTTTGCCAACGAGGATCATCCTTAGCCTTGTTATAGCTCGAAGGCTCTCTTTCCTCAGAAATGCGGCTTATGCAGCATAAGTGTTCTGGTGATAACCTTTTAAATGATATATATGAGGATATGGGATAGCGAGTACCTGATGACTTGGAAGAACCACATATGTAATCATTTGTCCAAGCTGGTGGGCAAGTTGCCCTTTTAGAACGGTGTAATGGTGCTTGTGGTGCTGGAGAAGATTCATTTACAGCAGGGTTTGGCTCCGGAAGTTCAATTGATCTGTGCGAATTCTTCTGTAGGTGGCTCTTCAGTGAACTGATGTGAAGATGTCTCGATAGGTAACGCAGATGGCTCACCAGTTGGTCTTGGTAAGGGAGTGGCAATGAGTGTCTCCCCTGTAATCATATCTTCTTCTAACAAGAATGCTGAGTTCCTTGTCCTGTCATCTTCAAGTGAAGAAGTAAGAGATTGGAAAGGAAAAATATTCTCATGGAAGATAACATCTCTGCTGATGAAGAATTTCCCTGTGGATGGTGCATAAATCTGATACCCTTTCTGCAATGTGGGATATCCCATGAATATGCATTCACTAGTACGTGGTGCCATTTTATCCCTATGTTCAACTGTAGTGGCGTAACATAGACATCCAAGAACCCTGAGATGGCTGAGGTTCGGTTTCTTGCCATATAATATTTTAAACGGTGTCTTTCCCTTCAGTATTCGTGACGGCATGCGATTAATCAAGTAAGCTGCAGTAACGACACAATCTCCCCAAAAATTTTCAGGGATAGATGCCTGAAACTTGAGGGCACGTGCTACCTCCAAAAGGTGACGGTGTTTCCTTTCAACAACACCATTTTGCTGTGGTGTATACGTGCAAGAACTCTCGTGCAAGATCCCATTTATTGAAAATAATAAATCGCATTCATTATTGAAAAATTCTCGTCCATTATCAGTTCTAATACGACGGACTGCCTTTCAAAATTGAGTTTTGGATAAATTGAGGAATGTTCTTAGGTGAGAAAGAACCTGATTTTTGGACTGCATGAGAAATATCCATGTTGCATGGGAGAAATCGTCAACAATCGTGAGGAAGAATCGTGACCCATCGTGATGTTCTGTGTGATAGGGACCCCAAACATCTGCATGGATTAGTGCAAAAACACTATCTGCCCGAGAATCACTATTTGGGAAAGGAACACGTGTTTGTTTTGCCAAAGGGCAGATGGGACAGTGGGGGCAAGGAAATGAGGCACTATGTCCCAATCTTCGATGGTAAAGAGAATTTTTCTCATTGTTAACAGAGTTACATAATGATTTATTGAATTCAACAGACGACAATTTGAAATTTCTAGGAAAAGACATCCAGAAATAAAGTCCTTGAGAAGCTTTACCCAAGCCCATCAGTTTCTCAGTCGAAAGGGCCTGAAAGAAACAATTATCTCGAGTGAATAGGATACGACATGAATTTTCCTCAGATGCTCGATTCACTGATATGAGGTTAAATTTGAAATCAGGCACATACAACACATTTTGAAGTGTGATTAGGGGACTAAGATTCACAGTGTCGGTCCAACCTGTGTGGAATTTCCGTTTGGAAGTTGCACTGATATAGGAAAGGACAAATTTTTTATCCTTGAAAAAAGTCCCTTATCACAGGCTATGTGATCACATGTGAGATTTTAAGTTTTCTACAAACTTAAAGAGTATCTACATTCTACAAATTTTCGACATATGCTCTGATACCATGTGAGATTTTGTGGGACCACTGCCAACTGTTCTAAAAGCTTAAGCTATTAGATGAAGGCGTGGTTTATTATTTAAACATTCTAACACTCCCCCTCACACTTAGTCTGGTCTTTTGCCTAGTACTAAGTGTGAAAATTTAATTGGGAAGGCAAATAGAGGCCTGGAAGATTCGAACTCAGGACCTCCTAGCTCTGATACCATGTCAGAAGACCAAAAAGATATCGAGATGGAGAAAACTTTTGTATATTTCACCAATGTATTGTTCTGTACAGTATGTATTTAATTACAGAGTCAGGAATTAATAAAGGAAAAAATATATTCTTCTATCTCCTCTATCTTTTAAGTCTAAAATAAACTTGATTTTCTGTCTATCAGAGATTGTACAGGATTTCAACAATCATATCTTCCAACAAGGCTGCCGTTTCTTTAAGCCTCAGATTCCTGTTTATTAGTCCTGAGAGTTTGACCTGAATCTTCAGTTTGCAAGATGAATAATTCATAAAACTCCACAACTGGAAAAAAATGAGTTGATTACATTACAGGCTCTCTTTAAATGGGAGCAAAAGAATTGATTTCATATATAGAGAGAGACTCCATAAACTGACGTCTGCCCTGCATATTTTCTTTACTCATTTAGTTACTATCTTGAGTAATTGTCAATTCATCACGAACTTTTCCTGTGGTGGGAGGGGTACCTAAAATGTCTCTGTCTGTCATGAGAGGCTGTTACTGCTGACAAACCGCAACTGCCGTGATCTTATTCATGCAGTGATGATGACGCTACAACTATCTCGTGGCTGCAGTCACTGCCATGTTCACCGAAACTTTTTGCTCAGCTCTGGTGATATCATAATCGATGCCAAAGTGAAAGATACTGCAGAAGGCAACTTAGAAAGAAGGAAAACACCTTCTTAGTGCCGTGATATGGAACTATGTTCTCATGTTGAAGCTGACTTAAAAAAGAAATTTCCTCTAAAGAAAACAGAGTATCACTTAAAAAAAAAAAGAGTCAAAATAAAATCTATTGAACTCAGACCAGATTTATGGTTGTATACAATGGTAGTCTTATGAATTATTTTCTATATAAATCAGCTTGGCTGTTATAAAAAAGAGATTAGTCAAGTAGTCATGCCTAAGGACCAATTGACAAGAGACAGAAAGAAAAAAGCTGTCTCCTGCTCAATATGCACAATAAGCTCTGCTTCCCTGGGCTTCCTTGATCTAACAAGGGTACCTCCTTCACAGCAAAAAAGAACCCATCAAGGTGGAAACAGAGAAGCTTGAGACAAATACATAGAATATAAATGCCAATTCTTTCATGAATGCTGCCTTGACCAGACATAGTTAAGCTACTTCTTGCTCTGCAGATGATATAAAGAATTTAAAAAAAAAAAAAAAAAAAAAAAAGCCAGAGTGTCTCTCATCGATATAACTAAAATAGTTCCCTAGCTTTCAGCATTTAATTTAACAATCAAATAGCGGCTTCTAAAGCATGTTTTCCGTACATGCTGATTTATCACACTATCCATTCTTCAACAAGAGAAAAATAAAATTACTCACTATTCAAGCTAGTAATGTTATGGAAAAAACAATGGACAGCTTAATTTACTTGATTTTTTTAATACTAGATCTGTACTCCATCTATTTGTTCGATGATCAAGAATGGTCTTCAATAAGGACAACGACAATCATGTTAGAACTCCAATTCCAAATATGAAGATCCAGCATTTTTAAGCAATTGGATAATTATTTGTCATGTTCGTTTAAAGGTGCCCTATGTCAACCAACATGTTCTGCTGTATACAGATGCCATCCCATTTCCAGCCACAGAATGCATCACTTGGAAGCGCAACGAAACTTCAAGTGCATCATATTGGGTGAACGCCGAATGTAATTCGCCCCAGAGGATGCTTATAGCAAGAATCACTTACTGATTATCAAAGAGAAAAGCGAAGGAATTTTACTCGGTGAAGGCTTCGTAGACAACTCTAAATGACCCACTTCCTAACTGCTCACCCTTTTGCCGTTAGGTGATCCTTCGTCTGGCACTCCCATCGTCTACCGCAACCAACTTGCTGTTCAGAGGCCTTTTCTTTTTCTTTGTTTCCCTTCAAGCTTAAGCAGAACCTCTCTTACAATAAGATCAATAACTTCACCGTGTTTGCGACAAACCAAACACTTTTACCAAGAAAATAAATAACAATCTCACTAATACTTCCCAGCAAATCGAATTTGATTTGGATCACTATTGCAACTCTCAGTTAAATTCTATAAAGCCGGAAGAATTTTGGTGTAATAGACTTCGCAGGATATGATTGGTGTTATGAAATTAAATGTACAACTTCTCCCTATTTCTGAGAAAGAAGACGTTTCTTTGCGGTTCAAATTTCAGACATCATTCTGGAATTAAATGAAATTCACTCATATAACTATCCCTAGACAAAATGGCCCCGCTTATGTATGAGAATTGGCCAATTGTCTCTGTTTTTTTCCTTCTTTTGGGTGAGATATGAAACTTACTACTTGTATACCACAAAGCCATTTGTATATGACGCTTTGACCAATATATTCATATTGAACTTTTTAACCACTCCAGCTAGTTGTCATTGTCATAAACAAGAACCCTAAGATTCCGTTCATTTCGTGGAAAATGTGATAATTCTAGAATATATTTTTTAGAAAGTCATAAGAAGTTGACAATATTTTCTTGTGTTGGCTATAACGTAAAAATGAACTTGAAAATATTTTCCTTGGTGTACTCCTTTTTATAATTTTTAACTTTATTTTTGCCTTTTTTTAAAAAAAATATTTATTTTATTCTCTCTTTTCTTTTCCCTTCTTCTTCGTTTGCTAGGGACCGACTGTAGGCGAGCTTGAGCTCACTCGAGGCTGGCAAGCTCAAGCCTCGCTAGCCTTGGGCCAATTGTTGGCTATCATTGTGGCCGTTGACTAGCCGAAGGAGGAGGAAAAAAAAGCTAAAGATTTAATTTTTGCTTTTAAAAGAAGAAAAGAAAAAGAAAAAGAAAAAGAAAAAGCAATTGAAAACAATTAAAAGGAGCGTATGGAGGAGAATGTGCTTAATCTGGGTGAAAAAAAGAGGAGGGAAAATGAATTACTCTTTTTGAATGTGTTTTTCCATTGATAGAAAGTGTTTTTGAGCAAGGATATTTATCGTGCGTGTTTGTAAATGTTGACCGATTTTCAAGGACCTTTTGCTAATTTGATTTCGATGATCAACAGTCCCAAATACCGTCTATTTCCAGCATAATTGTTTCTTCATTTTTCTTTTTCTTTTTTTAATTTAATCCTTTTTGCAGTATTTAGTTATTTGAGCAACCTTGGCAGAACCATTAATCTACCAAAAAAAAAAAAAAAAAAGGAAAAAGAAACAATGCCTTGCTGTACATGACCAAAAAATTAATAACAATTACAGCAACTAACTCTGAAGTACTGTATTATATGAGAATTAGCTAATCTTCTTCTTTAACTGTTTAAAAATGACTTCCTACGTCTTAAAAAAAAAGAAAAAAAGAAAAAAGAAGAGAGTGGCCTATGGCATAAAAATTATCAGTTGAACATACAGATACCTAGAGCTTGTCCTGGTCTGATTATTTTGATATTGGGCACTTCGGATAGAAGTATCATATGCATTGGAAATCGACGTGGCACGCAATTGGGTTTTCACAAAATGGAATTAATTACATCGGACAAAGTGACAATATATTTCGTCTGTGATGGACCTGGGAGAGGGGCGGACATGTCCTCAAAGAAGAGCAAACTCCTTTACTTCTCGCAATTTCACAAGATTTCCAAGCTCGATCACATTGTGAATTCTTTCATCTGTCTACGCTTGAATCGGTCACCTTTTGTTTATAGAATTGAGCACGAACACTTGGGAACATCCGAAGATGCGTTTCGTGGAGGAGACTGCACGAAAAGTTTGTAGTGTCAAGGTAAGCTACTAGATGATATCGTATCCAAACTTATAATAGCAAACCATCCAAAGATGGAGTTCAACTCCTGTGAGTTTTTGTCGTTTTTTAAGCTAATAGATGTCAGTTTTTGTGACAAGATGATAGTATATTCCTTCTAATAACAGTGACTTACTTCTAGAGTCGAGCTCAATGCTGGATTCTTGAGACCCTATAGTCACTGGTGAGTTGTGAGAACAATCGAACGTCTAGCTCACAATTTTTTCTCCATTCTACTAGTATTGCAGCGTAAGAAAATTTAGATATCATCCAACCCATTCGCTTTGAAGTCTGATCATTACAATGCTTCACATCGTATTTAAGGTACAACATCTCTTATTATTTACTTACGGACGATGCAGAAAATTAAATGAACTGGTCATAATTAGTTTGTTGATAAATAGTAGAAATGAGCTCACAAAAAAATAGAATATGATTTTATGATAATTTACTAGTCATATGCCTCTTTGTTTCGTTTTCATAGACTAGTAGGACACATAGATATTTGGGTTTAGGTAAACATTTTTTTTTCTTACTCCAGATATATTACTTAAACCTAGTAATAAATGTACGGTCAGATCGATTCCTTATATTTGAACAAGTGATAATTTTTTTGATCTAACTTAACCTCCTTGATCCAAAGATTTTCATAACTTATATCATTTTCACATATGTAAGTAGATTAATACCTAGGTTCGCACATCACTTTAAAAACTAATTATGATAATACAAACAAGTGCTAGCATATCTAGCTTAATCCATAGCGTTACTAATTTCTTAGAATCCATATGAAGGAACTTGATGAATTCAACTTAACTATCCATCAATTCAGCATAATGATTGTAACTATCCATTGATTTAGCATAATGATTATATACTATTACCTCTGTGGACATATTTTACCTACATTTTTATTGGCTATTTCGTATTTCACTCTAATCAGATTCAGCTATTAGGATAAGAAAATAGTATGTTCATTGTTTGAATAAATAAATATGAAGGTGCTATCATGAACCTTATGTTTTGAACAGGCATCTTTTTTTTTTTTTTTTCTTTTTTTAACGAATTCTTCTGTTTAATAAACTTTAGCAGGAGATGAATATCAAGCAATACTTAAATTTGGACAAATGATATAGTTGTAGTATTTCACGTGATTGCCTTCAAAGGTGAATTCCAAACCATACAGTTATAGTTTGCTATGATTTATATATGTGAAAGATTTGAGGCGTTACAAATTGGGAGCCATGAAAATGGAGAAAAGGTGCAAAAAGGTATACCTAAACTGAGTTAGGGCCCGTTTGGTTCAGCTTTTGGGAAATGTATTTGCCAAAATGCAAATACCTTTGGGTGAATGGGGTTTTCCGAAATGCAAATATCGTTTGGTAAAATTTACATTAAGATACAACGTTGGCCAAAATACCGTTTGGTAAAATTTGCATTTGTAAAAGACTTTTATTAAATTAAAAAAATATTTATATTATTTGTTTGAAGTCCGGCGGCCGGATCGCGGATCAGCGGCCGGATGGCCGGATGGCCGGGTGCGACCTCGGCAACGGTTGCCTGGGGTCGTGCGACCCCGGGCGACGGTCGCCGCGACCCAGGCGACGGCTGCCTGAGGTCACGCGTCGCCTGGGGTCGTGTGACCTCGGGCGGCCGCCTGGGTCGTGCGATCCAGGCGACCGACACCTAGGTCGCAAGATTCGAGCATCGCTTGAGGTTCGGCAACGGTCGCCGGGGTCGAGCGACCCTCAGGCGGTGGTCACCAGCGCGCGCCATCCCTTCGTCGGTGGTTATCGGCCTCCGATCAGCAGCTTGGAGAGGTTGGATGAAGAAGATGAACAGTAACCGTTACTTGCATTCCCAAGATGCAAGTTGCAAATGCACCTCAAGAGGTCCATTGGCCTAAAGCCCCTTGAAGGGCCTTGGAGATGCAATTGCATCTCCCCAAAGTCCCCAAAATGTCGAACCAAACACTACCCGCTTTTGTCCAAACCCCTTTAGAGGCCAAAAGCCCCTTCTAAATGCCGAACCAAACAGGGCCTTAGTTTCATATGATTTTTTCTATATGTTTGTTCTTTCTATTTATTTATTTTTTGGTCGAAAGAGGAAAACTTTCATTTAATGTGGAAAAGAGCAGCTAGAGTTCAACGCCTCAGAATAGATGAGGTCTAAAAGATTGGGGGGGGAACAGCCCGGTTCGAAGGAAGGAGGTTTTGCCCGTCGGCCTTTGCAACCCAATCTGCAATGTAGTTGGCCTCCCTTCGACAAAGTGACGTAACCGTAGGTTTGGGAAGTGTTGCAGTAGCACCGCAGACTCAGCAAACAAAACTCTGCTCTCCCATGACGTTTGGCTAGGGTTATGCAACGCTTCAATCACAACCAGACAGTCCGATTCCAACAAGATTCGGTCCTATGTCTATCCTTTTTGTAGCAAGTAATGAAGAGAAAGATTAAGAGCCTGCACCTCTATTTGCAGGGCCGAAGCTGCACTGATGCATCGGGTGAAGCCATCGAGCAACCGGCCTGAGGAATCATGGCACACATAGGCCATCGTTCCTTCATTAGATGCCATAGGAAAGGAGTCGCCAATATTGATCTTCAGCACGCCCAGATCTAGGGGTCGCCAAAGCTGATCAGGATGGTGATTTCGCGAGCGCGGATTCTGCAGCAACCTATAGCAGGGTCGAGTAGATTTGGTGTGAGCGGGAGCTGCAAGAGCAACCTGATCTGGAGCTGGCCTCCGTCCTCGATATGTATGGTGTTTGTGCAAGCTCTAATTCTGCAGCATCCTGTAGCAGTTTTGATGGGATCTGGCGTGAGCGAGAGCGGCAAGAGCAACCTAATCCGAAGAGGGATTCTTTCAACGAAAGACAAAATCATTTTGAGCCTTTCAGATCTACCACAGAATAGACACCACCATTGCGAAATCCGGTAAGACATCTCCCTTTTCGAGTAAATCGATTGTCCACTTATCAAACTTGTGCACTTGAAGTTGCTAAATAGTGATCTGTATTTGAGGGTGGGACCATACTCTGTGTGTCCATGGGCAGTGTAAGAAAATATGTTCGATAGATTCAGGGACAAGATTGATACAGCAGTCTCTACATAACTGACAGACAGAATCTGGAATAACATAGATATAGTAGAGATTTTCTTGAGTAGCTAGGGCATTTTGGCACAAAGACCATAAGAAGATGCGTAATTTTGGAGCAGTCTACAATGTCCAAATTTTTGTCCAAAGTCTCCTAGGAGGTTGAAAAGAAGATGATGCACGATTCAGAACTCCTATACTCTCACCTAATCTTATTTGATTGTAGCTACTCTTAACTGTATAAAGTCCATGTGATTTCCCTATCCAAATTAGTTGATCTTTTGTATATTGCGGTCTGATTTGAATTTTAAGAATTTCGCCCATGGTCTAATCATCAAAACTGCAGCGAAGTAAGGGTATATTCCATGCCTGTTGTTCTGGGATGATGAAGTCCGCCACTCTCTGAGGTTCGTTTCTAGGTGTAGGGCCGCCAATTATACCTGTGGGAGTCCATTTATCTTCTCGAATTCTAATCTTCTAGCCATCTCCAACTGACCACTAGAGTTTATTTGAAATAGAATCCTGGACGAGCAATATGCTTTGCCACCCCCAAGAGGCTCTACTCCCTTTGTCTGCATGCTAGAAATCTTTGGAAGGGAAATAGAGCCCTTTAAAGATCCTACTCCATGATGACGAGGGTTATTGGAATAAACGCCAATCCTGTTTGCCCAAAAGAGCCTTATTAAGGCAATAAGGTCTCGAAAACCAAGACCTCTAGTGTCTTTGTGGCTCTTGAGGGTATCCTAATTCCTCCAGTGAATGCCTGGTTTGTTGTTATGAGGTTGCCACCAAAATCTTGCAATTTTCTGTTCTACAGATTTACAAATAGAGACCGGGATTTCAAATATAGACATGGCGTACTGAGGAATTGCTTGTACGACTGCTTTGGTCAAAATTTCCTTACCTCCTTTAGAAAATAACCACTCTTTCCACCCATCTAGTTTAGAGTTAACTTTGGCCAACTTCCAAGCAAATAGTTCCCTTTTGGATTTCCCCCAATCCGATAGTATGCCAAGGTATTTTCTAGTCATTGTCAACACTGGAACTTGAAATTCTTTGCTAAATTTTCCTAAAGACTGTTAGGACAAGCACATATTTATTACGGTTCACAGCTTGTCTTGTAGCCATTTACCTTTTTAAAATTTAATTTAAATAAAATTTGTATAAAAAATCATATTTGAACCAAAAGGATATCATTTTGGCCTCATCATCATCCCATAGGATAGAAAACAAAATTAAAAAAAAAAAAAAAAAGTTACGTCAGCATTTTCCATTAACTAAGTTAAATGGAATTAACGAAATGACTTGATTACACCTGATAGATAAATTTCAAGAATTGATTGTACTTTTTGTAAATTTTAAAATTCAATTGTATTGTCATAAAAAATTTTAAAACTTTCACAATACTTATTACATGAAAATATATATATATATATATATATATATATATATATATATATAAAATCAAGAGTAGAAGGAAGGCACACCTTGTTGAATGTGTTCATTGTCTTGCGAAGAATCATCTCTCTGTACTCTCCATATGTCCCCTCATATCTACTTAGTTTTGCGCATTTCAATACTGCTATCTTGCATTCATTTGGTATCTTTGAGTTGGATACATCAGTCAATGTTTCCAATGATCCACACTCTTGAGAAGCCAAAAAATCCGAGCTCTCCAATTCTTCAAGGCCCTCAACACCACATAGCCCATTGCGCTTGTAGATCCAAAAAGTCTTCAACTTCTTTGAGTTTGATAAACCACACAATCCTCCTAGGGAATTGCACCAACCAACTGTAAGTTTCTCCAATGATTCCATTGTACTGAGAAATCGAATTTCAAGTAACTTTGGGCAATCTTAAACTCTAATTTCTTGTAGCTTCCTCAAGTTTGATGAAATAATTGACGATTCACATTCTATCACAGCCAAATCTCTCAATAGTTCAAGCCCATCAAGTTGAATTTCCCTTAGTGAAGAGTGATAAAGATGCAATTTGGTTAAATTTTTGAAGTTGGAAAATTGTGGTCCATCAATTACTGAGTTGAACATGCTAGATAGAGAGAGTTCTCTAAGTCGAGGTAGGCAACTCAACTCCATTAATGGCATAGGAACATTTGAAAGGCCCCAGTTCAACTTCTCTAGCTTAGATAACTTTCCAACCCTTTGCAATTGAAGAGTTTGAATTGGCTTTGATGCCTAAGGAAGTGCTTGTCTAGAGTTGTTAGACAAATTCAATTCCACTAGATTTGTGAGGTTATTAAGGGGGTGCATGATAACCACCTGTTTCTGTTCCAGAAACAATTTTGCTATTCCAGATTTGTTTTTGGAATAGAAATCCGTTTGATAAACTTATTTCATTTTTCTATTTCTGAAATAGATTTTTGTTTCAGAAATATATTTGAATAGAAATTAGAAGCAGAAATTTTCTACTTCTCTATTTCTGAAACAAAAATCAAAAATAATTTCTCCCACAAAACTCTCTAACCCTAATTTTAGTGACTCCCTCATCTCTCTTACGATGTCTCTGCCTCCTCCCCCTCCTCTGCCTCTCCTCATCTCCTTAACGTTGTCTCCTCCATCGGATGCTTAGATCGTCTCCTCCACTGGACGCTCTCTGCCTCTCCTCATCTCATCGACGTTTGGCGTCAGTTGCTCACGAATCCGCCCCCTCGCCGTGACCCACTATCCCTGCTTGTCATCCGAGCACCCCTCGGCAGCAAATCTCATGCCTGCACCCCCACCACTTGTTCCCCTGTGACGCCAGACTGCCCAACATTTGAAGCTCAGCTCCTGCTCCACCGCGCTGACACCAGAAGCCCTCTGCAGCAGATCCTAAGCACCGACGCCTAAGCCGTTTGTACTCTGCTTCGTCTCACCAGAAGCTGCCACTACCTCGCAACCTAACATCAGTAACGCTGCGCGATGCCTTCTCCACATCTCCTCGACATCGTCTCCTCCTCTAGTTACCTTTGCCTCTCCTCATCTCCTCAATGTCGCCTCTCCTCATCTCATCGACATCGTCTTCTCCATTGGATAACTTGCGAATCCGCGATGACTCAACACTCAGCTGCTCTCAAATCCGTCCCCTCCCATGACCCATTGTCCTCGCTTGTCGTCTGAGCACCCCTCGGTAATAGATCTTGCACTTGCACCCCTGCCACCCATTCCTAGTGACGCCAAACCGCCTAGAATCTGAAGCTTGGTCCCTGCTCCACCGCACTAATGCCAGAAGCCCTCTGTAGTAGATCCCAAGCACCGACACCTGAGCTACTCCTACTTTGCTCCGTCTCACTAGAAGCTGCCACCACCCCACGACTTGACATCAGCAACATCGCGCGACGCCCTCTCCTCATCTCCTCGACGTCGTCTCCTCCACTAGTTAGCTCTACCTCTCCCTCATCTCTCCCTCATTTGTAAATTCTAGGGGCCCTACTAGATTAAATGCTGTAGTTTTATATGGGTGCATATATTACTCAACATCTTTGAACTAGGAACGTATATTTGCGTGGGATTTTTCTTGTTTATTCCGTTAAACGAAACTTCATTGTGGCTGTTGTACTTTGTTATATTTGTGTTATGGATTATTTCACATCTCCATATTTCAATTTTGGCTCTTTAATTTTCCTCAACCAAGTTCAAGGAACTCACTATTGATTATGTTATTATCAGAGGTTGATGTCATTAGAAAACCAAGTTGTTCCCAAAATGAAAAGTCAAGCCCAGGTAGCCTTACAAGGATCCAAACTGAAATGTGTAATATTGTTCACTCATATAGCAAAAGAAGTAGCCTTTAGAATGCCGATGATATAAGCGAATGAATTAATTTTTAGTGGGAATGTTCACTACTAGTTATTATGAGCAAATAGTTAGGGCATTGGCTGGTGGGAATGTTCCTTTTACTTGCAGTATATGGTTGCTTGTACAATCTTATATGAGAATGATTCTCTTTTAATTTTCTTTGTGCATTTTGTTTTATTGATGTGATATCAACATCAAAGTCTATGTGCTTGAATTGGTACACCAATTGATATGTCTCATTTGATGCTCAACTAGTTAAGATTAAATGGCTTCCCAAAAAGAGGTTTGTATGGCAAAGTAGACTAAGCCTTTTGACCAATGAGCTTGTAAGTTTGTTGGTAACAGAGGTTAAAAAAGGGAAATTGCACCACTTTTACCTACAACAAAGCAAGATGGAATAACATACATGCTGAATTCAATAAACGGACGGAACTCCACTTTAGTATAGTTTAGTTGAAGAACAAGGTCAACAAACTAAAGAGATAGTATAGTAGTTTCATAGTATAGTAGTTTCAAGAAACTTTTGTCACAATCTGGATTTGGATGGGATCATACAAACAATATGGTTACTGTAGAGGATCAAAGTGTGTGGGAGTCTCACATCAAGGTATCAATTTACTTGGGTCATTTTGTTTATATTGTATTGCAAGCTTTGATTATGTTGCTAACATCTGTCATTATTGTATAAATTCCTGAATAATAGCGGATGTGCTAAATTCAAAAATGATGGGTTTCCTTAGTATCCTGATTTGTGTATCGTATTTGGTGATACATATGCTACTGGGGAGTATGCAGCAGGAAATGCAGAAGAAGTGGTAGTGTCCTTGGAGAGAGATGACAATGGTGTTGACGGTGGTGATGATGGTAGTGGTTATGTAGTAGGTGATCCAGAGGAATTTGATGAACAACATATTGATGAGGAAGCCTTCATACCTGATACGACTACCACCTCAGATCTTAAGAAACACAAGCAGGATAGGACTTCAAATTCTAAGAGGAGGAGGAAGAGTAACAGATATGATGTTAGTGACACCTGCAAAGCCATTCAAGAAATGATTAAAATCAGGGCTGGTCAATCAACAAGTGGCTCTGTGACCTTAGATGCCCCATTACCTGTAGACCCCTACTCCATAGGAGCCATGGTTGGAATCCTAAATGGCATGCCTAATTTGGAGCAGAATCTTTACAACAAAGCTATGAACAAATCATGCCTTCATGCCACTTGGAGAGAGGCTTTCATCATATCGCTACCTGAAAGGAGATGTGGACTTCTTGAATCTCTTTAAGCAGATGTTGAGTAGTATGCTATGGATTTATATATTTGGTTTAATTTCACTCTATGACTTATGTATTTGAAATACTTTGGTCTTTTTTATGATGCAATTATGAAAACTTTGTGGCTATTGTTGATTATTATTAGATTCATTACTTATATATTGTGTTTATCTTCTTTTTGCATATGATGACATAGGTAATATGGAGGGGGATGAAAGTAGCATGTTCAGTGATGAAGTAGTAACAAGTGAATCGGTGGAACTAGACTTTGATGATTTTGATATCTATATACTGATAGCATGGTTGTGCATGGTTGCGATGGATATGTCTATGCACTCAAGAGAACCTATTAGGGATAGTATATTGTCAGGACCCGAATGGATGAGGGAGGTTCTTTAAGGACATTCAGATGGAAAAAATGAATCTTTTAGAATGGAGAGACACGTCTTTCTCAATCTTTGTGATTTGATGAAGGTAAGAGGCTGGCTGGAAGATAGTCAATATATAAAGGTAGATGAACAAATTGGGATCTTCTTATTTATGATTTGTCACAAGAACTCAAATAGAAATTTATGCGAGAAATTTTGGGATAAACTATCAGCAAATACTTCACTATAGTGTTGAAAGCATATCTCAAACTTGCAAAAGAGATTATCGTATCACCTTCATTTGATGTGGTCCCAAATGAGATTTTTATGGATCCCAACCATAAAATTTACTTCAAGGTAGGATTTTCATACATTCATTTGCAACATTGGTTTCATTTTGTTGCTAATCTTATATAACACTTGTCTTTGATAAAACGACAGGATTGTATGGGTGCTATTGATGGTACTCATGTTCATGCTTCTATACTTGTGTCGAAGCAAATTCCATTTAGAGGCAGAAAAGGAATTACCACTCAAAATGTGATGTGTGTATGTTCGTTTGATATGAAATTTACTTTTGTGTAGCTGGTTGAGAAGTATCCGCCAACAATTGCTGGGTGCTATCAGCAACACTCGAGACTTCTCGCTTGGAATTTCCTTGATCACCACTAGGTATTTATTTGTTCTTGAAGTATAAATTTTCTTTAAGATTGTATTGTATTTACAAATCACAACTAATATATGAATACCTTGTTATAGGCAAAGACTATGTTGTAGATTCTAGTTATGCATCAATTCCAAGATTCTTAACTCCTTTTAGACGTGATCGGTATCATCTAAATGATTATAGGGGTAGAGCAAGACAACCAAGAATAGCAAGAGAATTGTTCAACTATAAGCATTCTTCATTAAAGAATGTCATTGAGAGATCATTTGCGGCATTAAAGAATTGCTTCTTTATTTTGAAACACATGCCTGCATTTGCAATTCGAAAGCAAGCACATGTTGTGATTGCATTTTGTGCTATCCATAATTACATTTGTGATCAAGATAGGAGGAATAGAAACTTTTCCTTATATGGATATCCAGAATACCCATTTGGACCTACACAATATGAGGTTATAGGTGATACATCGACCAAGGAGGAAACTAAGATGAATATGCTTAGAAAAAGTATTGCCAATAAGATGGCAAGGGATCATAATATGCCGGAGATTCCCTGAAATTGACATCAACTTTTGGAATGTATATCTATTATTTTGTATTTGGGGATTTCCAATCTTTGCTTTTGTAATGTGATGCTGTATTTGATGATTCCTATCTCAGTTCTTGTAACGTGATGTTGTACTTGAGGGATTTCCTTATTTGTAGTGGTCATTTATGACAAGCTCTATTACACTTTGTAAAATTTGCCGATTTTGTAAAATTTGCTGCAAATTGCCCAATACACTTCTTTGTGTTTCTTTCTAAAACGATTGCTCGATATCATAAACCATGGAAGCAATTGACGTGACACACTAGTATGAAGGGGATTGGAATATTTGCATGAGAAGGTTCAACCTTCTATAATCCATAGGGATTTTAGGTCTACCAATGTGCTTATTTTTTAAAAATTCAAAGCCAAAATTCAAGCACCTAACATGGTTGCCCACCTTCATTCTACTAGAGTTTTGGGAACCTTCTATCATGCTCAAGAGTAATGCATATGGATCTCTTTTTTCTATTGTATCGAGACTATTGATAAATATATTGTTTGACCGTAATTGCATATCTAGGTGGTAGCTAAAGAATTTTGTGTGAAAATTTAGAAAATTTGATATAACAACTCTTACTTTGTTTTTTTTTTTTTTAAAGGGAGACTTTACCCAAAAAAAAAAAAAAAAAAAAAAAAAAAAAACTCTTACTTTGTATTTGGGTCAAGGGGTTCATAAGCATATGAAATTTGTAAGAATGGACATCTCACATGCTCCAAAAGGAAAATTTTATATTGTTATCAAACGAATTTTTATTTTTGAAACATAAATTTTGTATTGTTATCAAACAAATTTTTTTGCTCAGAAACTCGTCCAGATATAGAAATAGAAAATTCTATTTCTCTTCCAGAAATCAATTTCTAGCTAGAATGGTTATCAGTTGCGCCTTAGGTGTCCTTTTGTGCCAAATTTTCGTACTTGGGCTGTACTTCTTCCCCTTAATATCAGTTTGCTTGCTTTAATTGTGCGTCACCAAAGAAAATTCATAGTCAATACCTTGCAAGTTTAAAATCAATGATATAATCAATTAACAATCACATAACAAAAGTATTTATAAAATAGACAACTGCAAATATTAAGGGTACGCAAGACAAAATTTCTGGAACAGGAATTGATTTTTGGCCAAAAATTAATTTCTCAATTTCTATTTCAGAAATTGAGAAGTTACAAATTTTAGCTTCTGATTTCTTCTTCAAATCTATTTCTGGAATAGAAATATGTTCTAGAAATAGAAAAATCAAATTGCGTTATTAAACGGATTTCTGTTCCAAACCTATTCGAGGAATAGAGAAACAGAGAAACAGAGAAGTAAAAATTTTATCATGCGCACCCTAAGAAAACCCATGGTAAGGCATCCTTACACTGCATCCCCCAAATCTCCAAAACAATATGGTCAAGTTGTTAAAAAACTTGACTAGGGTCCTATCAGTGACCACGCAACAGGACTACTGATGAAGGTACTACTTTTCCAAGCATTATCTTCACAAATATTTATTTTCATCCATACAAAGACAAGTAGGAAGTTAGAGCTACTACAAGTCACAAGAGTCAACATGAAGCCAAAATATCATATGAACAACCTCCCACTACACTTAAAACCAAAAAGAAAATGAACCTTCCACTACCCAACCTTAAATTATACTGTAAATAAAAAAAAAAAAACAAATAGTAATGACTTCTGAGAAATAACTCATAATTTGGTACCATTACCAACACCTTCTACTACAAAAGGCAAAAATTCTTAACACCAACAAGGCACTAGAGGATACCCGACTCCCATAGTTTCAGACTCCAATAACAATATTTCTCCCTTTAGTTTCAAATAATGAAAGCAACTTCTTGTGTATATTACTAATCAATGCAAAAAGTACCCAAAAGAAGAGTTGCAACAAGGGAAGCACACACTTCTGATGTAACAATATCTTCTTTGACTAGCACCATTTTCAAATTCCATGTTTTGAAACTTAAGAATCAAGAATGGCACCGAAAAGTGTTGAGATCTTCTCTTCATCATGTCATAGTGCACGAATTAATCAATGTATTGTTTCAGGTTAAATTTCTAAGCTGAAAAATGATTTAATTTAGAATAAAACCCTTTTCCCAAAATTTGATTTTGGAAAGGAAGAAGCCATTTACAATGAAAACCTATAATAACTTTTAGATGCAGGGATGAATTGGGAAACATCTTCCAAATTTCTTCATCAGAGAATGGCCGTCTTGCCAGAGAAACTAAACACGATCCACTCATCACAAAAAACCACTGCATGAAAAAGAAAGAATCAACAATGCCACACATCCCAACTTCATATCTCAATCTCACCAAATGCAACAGACACAAAGAGAGAGGGGGGCTCTCACCGTCGCTACCAGGCGCGGGAGTCGAGATGTGGGACTAGGCTTGGGCGATGGCAAGCAACACAATGGTGATGATGAGGGCCTAGGTGGAGACAGTATTCACTGAAGCTTGGGCGACTGAACAGGTGAGCTTTGGTGACCAATCGGAGAAGCAAGTTTCAATGATTGGAGAGGCGAACTTCTACAAACGACTACAGATACGAGCTTTGACAACCAGAGGGATAAGCTTTGAAGTGGCAAGAGCGAGATCTGAAGAAGAGTTGAGAAGAGCAAAGGGGAAGGGAAGGGAAGCAACGTTCATGGCATGGCGTATTTGCTTGGAAAAGAAGAGTAGAAGGTTAGGGTTTTAAAAGGGTCAAACTTGGAATTTTAGTAAAATTTTAAGGGTAAGAAAGGAAGAACGAAATTTTTTCTTTTTAAAGGTGCATTGTAGCTTACGAGAATGCTAGAAAGCCAAGGCAGCCCCTCGGCTGCCTTGGGCTTTTAGCCTTTAAAAGGCTGGCATTTGTGCAATAGACATCCAAAAATTTTTCCAAACACTAAATATTTGGCCCAAAGGCCTTTAGCCTCCCAAAGATCCTCGGGAAAGCAGTTCCCAAAAGCAGCCTAAGTACCCTTTGGAGTGTTGGATGTTTTACAGTAATCCTTTCATATCAAATATATGATTTTATGGCTTCTCAATAAATTATTATGACTCAATGGTGAATCTATTAAACCCTCATTTGTGGTTATTATTTTATGGCTCATTGCACAACTAGAGTTAAGTACTTGAGTATTGTGGTATTGTTCTTAAGTTTACTTGCATCTGTTTCAACCTACTTGGCTAATTTTAGTTTTAAGGTTCAATGGAGTTAATTTTGATGGCTTTTATTTCATTTATTGGTTTGACACTTCAATTGACATTTGTCAAGTTGGATGGAATTAACTATCCATCTTGGTCTAAACTTGTAAAAGTTTATCTTCTACCACTAGACAATATGATTATCTTACATCTATGATCTCCTCAAATAAGAGTAAGATAGATGAATGAGTTGCAAGAGATGTAATGATCCATACACTGTCATGGAATAGTATGGATCCTAAAATTAGTCCTCATCTCATTCAATGCAATTCAACTAAGGAAATTTGGGAAAAATGTGCGATGCTTTACTCTTGCCAGAATAACATAACACAAGTATGTGACACATGGGAGGCCCTGTTTGATCCTAAGCGTGGAGATCGGTCTCTATTTGAATATTATGTTCATTTTACCACACTTTGCCAATGACTAGATACTTATTTTTCAGCTTCAACTAACCTGAATGTTCAAACTCCAGGAAAATCTTTGAGTGATACTATGTCCTAAAATTCTAGAGCTCGAATGTTTCTCCCTTTGTCAACAAATTGCGTTTGAGAGCTCTTTTCCTTCAGTTAACGAGGTTTTCTCCCTAGCTTTGTTCAACATCTACAAACAAGATCTCAACTACAACTTTAGATACAGGTGCCATGATTTCTTGTGGCTCTAGTGAATGTGGAGCTAGTGGTCGTGGTTATAGAGGTCGTGGATGTGGACGTGGTTTTTTCAAAGTGAAAGTCATGGCGATCATGACAGAAGTATTAGTGGCCGTGGCTCTCGCTATTGTAATCATTGTCAAAGGGCTAGAATTACAAAAGCTTGATGCTATACACTTCATTCTGAGCTTTAGCCGACACTTGTTGCATTTGCAGAGGTGGATGATTCTTCCTCATCAGCTCAACTAGATTCTATTAGTGTGCAGAATGGAGAGATTCTATTACATTAACTCATGTTGAGTATGATGCTTGGATTTGCTCTTAATAAGTGACAGGAACTCAGCTCCTACTACAACTTCGGCGCATACCTCTGAAGGTGGTTCATCTTATTTTCTTTCTACTGTGTTCGACTCCTTGATTATAAATTCTGGAGCTATAGTTGGTAATCCTAAATTATTGTCTTCGTTACACTTTACACCTCCTAGGGTGTCAAACTTTATTACATCAGTTGGTGGTTCACTTTCAATGTTATTGGCACTAGAGATGCTTGGAGATACACATTTGAGTTCCTCTCTTTCTCTATCATCCATCTTTCATCTAAAATTTCCATATAATTTGATTTCCATTAGTTCATTAACTAAAGAACTAAGTTATTCAATAACATTTTCTTCTTCTCGTTGTCTTTCAGTATCTAAGGACTAGACAGATGATTGGGGGAAACATGAATCAAATGGTTTATACTATCTTGACAAGAAGGTGACAGCTACAACAGCTATGAAGCACACATTTCCTATATTTATAAGGTGCATTGTCATGCTGGTCATCCACTATCAAACATTCTTTGATAGTTATTTTCTAAGTTTGAATTTGTTAGTACTTTTCAGTGTGAAACTTGTCAGTTTGGTAACACCATAGAGTTTCTTTTCCTTCTTGCTTTCAGAGTTATGTATCTAGTCCCTTTGAGCTGGTTTACTCAGATCTATGAGGTCCGTATAGTGTTTCTAATATATATGATTTTAGATATTATATTACATTCATGGATGATATTTCCTGAATGACCTGGTTATTCTTAATGAAGGACCATATTGAGATTTTTGTTGCTTTTGTCTATATTCTATTTTGAGGTGCCGAATCAATATAAAACTTCCGTCAATATTTTGCGATCAAATAATGCCTAAGAATATTTTGCCGTGGCTTCTGGTTTTCAACATTTTCATGATCCTCATGACATTATTCATCAAACTTCTTACTCATACACACCACAACAAATGGTGTAGATGAACGCAAAAAACACCATCTTCTTGATGTTGCTCGTTATCTTATTTTTCACATGCATCTACTGTAAACTTTTTTGGTCATACCATTCTTATAGCTTGTTTCTTAATTATTCAGCTTCCCACTTTCGTTCTTCAAGGGGAGACACCATTTTCTATTTTACATCCAAATCGTCTTCCTTTTTCCAATACCTTTACATGTCTTTGTTTATGTTTGTTTTGTCCATTCTCTAACTGCAAGTCTTGATAACTTGGACGTTCGTGCCGAAAAATGTGTTTAGGTTGGATACTCTCGAACTCAAAGGGCTATATATATTATAGTCCTCCTCGTTGTCATGTGTTTATGTTAGCCGATGTGACATTCTTTGAGGATCAATCATATTATAATACTCAGATGATCCTTATAACACCATCTGATAATGAAGAGTGTCTTATTGACACTTCCACCAATCTCACTTCCCCCAACATTGTTCACAGGATTTCAATTTGCTGACCATACTTACTATAGATGTGGAGCAATTCCACTACAATAGTATGGCCATCAATTGATTCATTTGTTCCCTTATCGGTTGTTGTGCCATCCTCTGATCTTGGTCCACTCATTGCTTCTCGAAAAAGGTACACATTCTTGCGTTGGTCATTCTATGGATTGCTATACACTGTACTTTGGTTTGTCTAATTGTCTTTGTACTCGTCGTCCTATTTTTAGCTTTTTGTCTTATGATTATTTATCTCTTACTTTCTCCTCCTTTTTCTCATCTTTGTCCTCTGTTTCTGCGCCTAGCAGTGTTACTAACGCTCTTGCTTATCCTAGCTAGTGACAAAGTCATGGAGAATGAAATGAAAGTGCTCATTGAGAATTGCATGTGGTAGCTCACTACTTTACCTACGAGGAAGTAACCTGTTGGTTGCCGTTAGGTTTTCACTGTTAAGGTTCACCCCAATGGCATCCTTGATTGATTGAAGGCACGTTTGGTTGCCAAGGGATAAATGCAAATGTATGGTGTTAATTATAATGACACTTTCTCACCTGTAGCCAAAATTCCATATGTTCTAGTCTTTATTTCTCTAGCAATGTTTTGGATGGTGTCTTTATCAATTGGATATTTAAAAAAAAAAAAAATGCATTCTTATATAGTGATTTCGTTGAAGAAGTGTATATAGAGCAACCACCTAGATTTGTTGCTCAAGCGGAGAACTTAGTATGTCATTTACATAAGGCTTTCTATGGACTCGAGCAATCTTCTAATGCTTGGTTTGGTAGGTTCATTAATGCTATTATCAAGCTTGGATTAAAGTAGTGTTAAGTAGATCATTCAGTCTTTCATTCTGTCTCCTTAGCTACTTGTATTCTTCCAGTGATATATGTGGATAATATTATCATTATTGATAGTAATTCAAATAATATTTGATGACTTAAATAGTTTCTGCACACATAATTTAGTACAAAGGATATGGGATGTCTGTGATATTTCCTAAGTATCGAGGTAGCCTACTTGCATACATTATCAATTTAACCCAACAAAAATATATACCTTATATTCTTGATGAGTCGGAATTATTGGAGCAAGACCGGTTAATACTCTTATGGAACCCAATGTAAAACTTGATGTAGAACATGTAGAATTATTGCATGATCCATTGTAATGTCATAGATTAGTTAATAAGTTGAATTATCTTACCGTCACAAGACCACATAAATCTCAGCGTTGTAAGTCAATTCATGACTTTTCCTCGAACTACTCACTAGAATGTTATCCTTCAATTATTAAATACTTGAAAGGAGTGCCAGGTAAGGACTACTTTTCCAGAATTATGGTCATCTGAATATCATAGGTTTCTTTGATGCAGATTGGGCCGGATGTCCTACTAGTAGAAAATCTACATCAAGTTATTGCGTATTTATTGGAGGTAATGTAGTCGTGTGGAAAAGCAAGAAATAACATGTGGTTTCTTGATCAAGTACTAAAGCAAAATATAAAGCAATGGCAAATGTGACAAGTGAATTGCTTGGTTAAGGATGTTCTTGTCAGAAATTGGGATGTCAATAGCAAAACCAGTGATACTATATTATGATAACCAATTAGCAATTCATATTGCAAACAATCCTTTCTTTCATGAGCGAACCAAGCACATTGAGGTTAATTGTCACTTTATACAAGAAAATTCAGAAAGGGGAGATCACTTTTCAACATTCAAGGATGGAGAATCAGTTTGTAGATATTTTTACTAAGTCTTTACGGAGGAATAGAGTGAATTTTCTATGTAACAAATTGGGATTGTTTGATATTTACATCCCAACTTGAGAGTGTTAGGAAATTATAATTAGGGTAGAATAGTCAATAGTTATTTTAAGGTTGAGAGAGTTACTCATATATATAACTATATATATTATTGTAATCCGTTTTGATTAAGACAATATTATACAACAATTTATCTTTTTCAACAATTAGAAATCTCACTAAGTGAAATTCCACTCTCTAATTGAAGGTTTTGGCTAGTTTTGGCTAGTTTTAGCTAGAAGTTTGTGAAAATGTTGTTTTCTCTTAATAGGTTAGTATGGAATTATTGGGTTGAAATTGGTTTTTTCAAGTTGCTTCTCAATATGGAAGTCCCAACCCCCAAACCCCTTCTGTTGTGACTCTACCAAAATGGGTAGACCACCTAAAACTCCTTCAAGCATATATCAATTCACGACTTAGGGTTTAAATTCTTAGCATGTAGATGATTTTCAATTAGGAGTTGCTAGTGATTTATTTTTTAATAAGTTAATTGGAAACCCAAATAAAGTAATGAGAGAATTATTTCATTTTTACGAATCAGAGATTGTGAAGAACGGGGACGTAATTACACTAGATTTCTCTGTCGTCATTTCCATATCTTTTCTCTCTTATATCAAAAATAAATATTTTGTAAGCACCTTCCATTGATTTTAGCTTACTTCCTGCCATGTGAGATGATCAGGCAAATGTACAACAATAAATTAGAACTTAATAGATGATGACATGGAAGATGATATAAATGATGACATGTAATTTATACACCTAATTTATATGACATGCGCCTAATATTTTTTTGTATTTTTCATTAAAATTCATGATTAGAAAATAATGCAAATATATTATCTAGACTAAGATATTATCTAACTTAAACTAGGAATCTAATAAAGTGAAATCCTAATTTTAAATAGAAAGCTATTATGATCTTCTAGAATCCATATCCTTGCCAAAGCTTCCCTAATTTATTCAAGGAAAGTAATCAAAAACATATCCTATACATACAATGTTATCTATAAAAATCTACTCAAATTTTGTTTAATCTTTTTTGATTTTTTTAAAATGGGAACAAAATCTATTCAAATCAAGCAATTAAATAACAATCAAATCAAAATTAAAGATAATATCACAAAATATATTATCCATATCCATTCAAATTTGGAAATAAATCAACAAATTGTATGTCAAGCATGAGGATCGGATTGGCCAATTTTCTATGCAATAGTGAATCATATCTTGTGCATGAGATTGGATTGACGACCATATCTTGGAGTTCTCATAGATATAGTAATGTATTTTAAAAATTCAAATAAAATTGCAATTTCACAGATTAGGTAATAAAATATATGAAAATCGAATCAATCAAAATACATACCTAATCCACAATATCGCTTGGATAATGTTTCCAAATTCGGACAAAAGACAAATCATGGAATCATGAACGGAGGAATGGCGGAGGCTCATGGACAGCGGTACTCGTCTCAATGGATGGCTGGTACAACAGGGGCTTGCGGCTTACGAAGGACCACCGCAGTGTGGACTCCTCGGGCTCACGGTGTGGACAATGGGCAAGGACAGCATGAATGGCTTGGCGTTGGGGAATACTGGTCGGCCACGGGATTGTTGGGCCGGTATCACCGAAACTGTCAAGATACAAACGACATCGCCGAAGAGTGGGGCACCGGACCTGCTGGGTTTTAATTGAGGACAGCACGGCGATGACTGTGGATGCAATGCGGGGCGAGATCGATTGAAAACAGAAAATGAAACTCGCTGGATTTCGCCTATGAACGAAGGATGGTGCGGGTTATGTTCATAGTAAGGATTGCGGAGAGGTTGCGGTTGAACTTGCTGGAGTGTCCGCTACCATCGCGCTGAAAGGTAGCTGGCTTTGCTGCAAAAACACGTTGATCTCTCTTCGGGCGTTTTTCTCGGTTCTCCTCTGTGATTTATTGTGCCCAATGTCCAGCCTCGCCTTCCCTTTTCTTTTCACAAAAAATCTGGGCACATCAAGACATCTTGCGGCTTCCTTCCCTATCTCTCTTTATATTGTGTATGTGAAAGAGGAGAATATGTGCATGATTATGCATGGAAAGGCTCCAAAGTGTGTGTCCTGCTCAGTCGGCATCAAATCGACTGCTTTTATCGCAACAAAATCCCTGGATGGCAATCAGGCATTTGGGTACGTTGGCCACACCAGCGTCTTGCCATACTTGCTGGAATTGGCATTGGATATGCAGGAGCTCGCCCAGATTGTTTTGATATTTTCTGGATTCGCTAGACATCGTTGGGTAACATTGGGATTGCTGAGTTAATTGGGCTGACTTGGGACAACTGGAGTTGCTGAACTGGCAATGGCTCTATAGGTGATTCGCGGCAATTCGTTTTGGGTGGAGCTGCGTCGGGCATGAGGCGGAACGGCGCATGGTCTTGCCTGGACAGCCTGCTCGCGGGGGTCTGCAGTGATGAAGAAGAGAGAAGACCACGCTTCCTTTTCTTTTTTTTTTCAGCCTTGTCACCCGATTCTCTGTGCACATCTCGCGTATTGCCCCATCTCTCTCTCTCTCTCTCTCGGCCGTGTACTGTGACTGGGAGCGCCCCAGGTGAAGAAGCCTGTATTTAATATAGCAAACCTAGGGTTTTTATTTCCTGATCCGATCGTCTGAATTATCTTCCAAGTAATGCAAAATTTTGGCTATGACGTGTCCATGGGCTTGTCTTGTAATTCTTGTGGGCTTATCTTCAACCACATTAAAATAATAATGGGCTCTATTAACATTAAACTCAGGCACTTATATGGGCTCGACCCTATTAATTAAATTAAGCTCAAAACCCATATCCATTCACCTATGTGATTTTCGGCCACGACACTCGCTGGGCTTAGCCGAATTTTGCTTCTTAACAAGCCTAGTCCACATAATTCAATTAAGTTCAGTCACCACTGCCAATCCAATTAAAATGCAATACATTAATTAATCTATATGATTAATGTTCCTAAGGCTATATGTTATGTAATTTAATTAAAATGTTTTTCGTTTATGAGTCAAATATTAATCCCTAATTTTCTATGTATATATTAATAAATGGTAAGTCAAAATTTAGGTATCAACATCTTCTTTTTTATTTCAATGATGGAGAGTAGCCCTTTTCAAATGCTGAACCAAACTCCCTTTTTTCACCTTGAATCGAAGCCCCAAGCTCTAACATTAGCCTAGTCAACTTAGCTGAAGTTCTCTAGTAAAACTTGCATATACCTCTTGGTTGCTTTAAGCTCAACTGCGGATTCTTTCCTTTCCTTCTCATTAAAGTAACTCCAATCTCGACAATACTCTTTTTCTCTCTTTCTTTCATGATTCCCATCTTTAACACAACCTGCAGCTTGTCCTTGTCTACCTATTTTCATAGCAGCCACAATTAGGATGAGCATGGTTTGGGTGAGCAATTCTCATCTTTGAATCAAGAACCGCTCTTTAAGCGCCAGTTTCAAAAAATTAAAACCGAGAACTGCCCGTTGGTTCCATGAATTTATTTGGGAAACACATCACCGGTTAGGTCCAGTTCTCAAGTGAGTTCACAAAACTAGTCCACAATCTCTATAAAATTGCATTCATCAATTAATATCATGGTGAACCTAGTTTCTACAAAAGTAATAAAACTTCTTCGACTTTAAATTTGGGTTGAATTGCGAGCCAATGATTTTGATTAAGGATTGAGAACTATAAGACATAATGAATTGACAATACTTGGTAGCTAAGAACTTAATTTCTCTTAAGGTTATGGTATGGTTGTCTTAGGTTTTCCTGACGCCAGGAACATGTGAAAAATTAAACTCTATGTTAGAAGTCCTAACCTCCATAGAAGTCAAAACATTAATTGCTTGATCTATCTTTTTTCAACTTCAACCTAATTACGCTTTTAAAATGAACTATTGGCTCTTAATTTCACAACATGACAACAAAATGTTGCAACATTTGTGGATATCTCCAATCGGTCTTGTCCATCCTATTCATTTTGTTAACTTTGTTTTGACTGAGAAAGCAAGTAAATGGATTATTAAAATGAACAAAAAGAAAAGGGGTAATTATATTACACCCGAGAGACAAGATTAGTCAATAATATCCAATACTACAAACATATATGTATATAAATTGGTCGAAAAAATACAAAATAATTGAATAATTGAGTTGGAATTTCCTTTTTAAAATATATATTGGTTCCATCCGTGTGAGGGGTTCTACGTTAGGAATCGGGAACCAGATTGGTACTCATTGATTCTAATAAACTAGAACTGAAAATTGGATCAGTCCCACGGAAATCGTCAAATCCGAGCCGGTCCAGTTCGGGTTTGGGTGGTTTTCAGTTTCTTTGCACACTCCTAGCTGTGGTAGAGGAAGATAAGCTGCCCACTCCGCCCATTTTGAGGTTGTTTGTTCCTTATGTTTGAGTCATTTCTATTTTCATCTTTAGTTTCATTAGGACTAGGGCGAGGCTGGTCCAAGGGGCTTTGATGACGCGCAGAGTGTGGGAACAAATTGAGTACGCAATCGCCGTACAAGGTAGGAGAAACAAGTGTCTTTTGACTATTCAAGGGCTGATCGCACAGTCACGTGAAAACTGTGAGTACGCACTTGTCATTCTTCCCATCGAGACGAAGTTGGACAGTTGTAGTCATCAATTCTATCCAAATTGAATAGATGAAGTTCCCTTCACCTAATATCACTTCACCACACGAGCACGTTTTTCTTACATCTACAGAATAAACACAGAGTCCCATAATGTCTGAGTTTCTTGAAAAAGGACAAAAGCTCTCGGGAAACACAGTTAAAACTTTGGCCCTTAAGTTTCATCCAAGTCATGAAACACTTCTAATGTGCTCATTACCATTTACTAGGTCCCGGGGACAAGTTAATTAAAAGAAAGGATAATATTACTATCATGTGGCAATAAAAAGTTTTTAAACACGAAAAAGGCGAAGATAAAGTTTTTTTTTTTGAGCAAAAAAGTCAAAGATAAAGTTTGACAATACATTTTTTTTTTTTTTTTTTTTGGTGGAGCCCGGTTGTTTTTTACTTGTCCAGGTAGAACTTTTGTTTCAAACTGCTATATTACCTTTAAAACTCGTACCGATGCACTGGTGCTAAACTGAAACAAATCTTGTGTAAATTATATTTCACATATTTAAGAAAATAATCGTCCCAAAATCGACTTTAAAATAATCATACTTTTTTAGAAAAGTCTGCCTTTAAGACGATAAGATTATTTCAGGTGTGAGACTCCTCGACTCTTTAGTTCCGAGTGCCATTTTCAATCCTGTTTGCATATAAGAGAAGGTAGCAAAGTATCTCACGCTGCTCATATATAGGGTTCAATGAGCTTTATATTCGTGAAGTCTCTATATACTCAAAATTTTTAGTTGAATTTTCTAACATGGTATTATAATTAGGTTTTGCCTCACAATTGTTTCGGCTAAGAGGCTTTCCTTTTGTCAGTTTCATGTGCTGTTCTTAATTCTATTTCCATATGAGATGGGGTACTAATGTATCCAACACCACTTGCTTATGAAGTGTCAACGGGTTTTATATATATAAACTTGATTTACTTAATGCCTTAACTTCTTGAATTAGGCTTTCTAACTTGGGCCATCATTTCTTTTGATTGGTAGGTCACAAATATTGACATCCTTTATACTTAATTATAGCTAAGTTTGTGCGAGTGATGATGATCACATGCAACTGATGAATTAATTATGATCGGAGGACAACATGGCCTGGAAAGAAACTTACTGGATGGCTCTTTTGGAGTTGGTGGCCTGGCGTGGCTGGGCTTTTATGTAGTCTTTTTTTATAATAAAGTGTTTGCTCGTGCAGACTTTCGACAATTAATTGATCTCTCGTGGCTATATCCTTCCTGTATTCGCTGTGTAAGAAATCGCCTAGATCTTTGACTCAACTCTAGGGCATCTTTTTTTGGTATTCAACGGTTGATCTTGCTTAATCAAGTGGAAGAGACCTTTTCGAAGTCATTTTTTATCAGTATTTCCCCCCTCGATTTTCATGTGGTGTGGACCGCGTGATGCTCAAGCTCGTGAGAAAAATTAACTATACGGAATTTACTATTAGCTTACAAAAATCACATACTAAACTGACATACTAGGTTGTTGATAAAAAATTAAACAAATTAATCACATTTAATTCTTAAATTATTGTATTAGGTGACTCACCAAAATTTGCAACGTATCTTTTCCTTTCGAATCTTAGCTTCGCCAACACTACGGTAGATTTTCACCCACCCTCAATTCACTCCTGTCATTACAAGCTATTATATTTCCTTGTCTAGTGGTAACTTGCACCAAAGTACAAATGTAAAATCTACTTTCTCTACTGAAGAGAGTATTAAGTTCCTATGCAAACTTTTCATCTCGGATAAGTGGGAATATGAAAAGTGTGGAGTCTCTCACCCCAGAATGGATCTCCCATATATTTACTCTCCTTTAATTCTTTTAAAAACTTGCTTCGGTAAAAAATACAATAAAATCATATAATAAACTGACATATTAGATTATTGGCCATAAATAAAACAAACTAATCACACTTAATTTTTAAAATATTGTACTAGGAGATTCATCGGAAACTGCGACACATGGTCCTTATTAGTTTAAGTTGAACAAGATGAATTAATTGTACTTGCCTTAGGGGGTCTACTTGTCCTATTCAGACAAGATAGCTCCTTCTATCACTGTCCCAGGACAATGTACTATGTTGTCGTGATTATATAACCTCACCCCGTATGGTGCATCTTGTTATCTCTAATTTCACCACAACCTATCCCTCTAAAGCTAGGTCTGGCTGTGCGTATCTCCATCTTGCGCTTCTTCGTCTTCGTCCAATTCGTCTTCCGGTTCGTCAATCGATCATGTCGGATTCAGAAATTCCACTGGAAGAAATCCCAGGAGATTACGGTTTCCCATTTTTCGGGGCGATAAGGGATCGGCTCGATTACTTCTACTTCCAAGGAAGAGATAAGTTCTTCCGCCACCGGATGCGCAAGTACCGGTCGACGGTCTTCAGGGTCAACATGCCACCCGGCCCATTCATCTCCTCGAACCCCAATGTCGTCGTCCTCCTCGACGCGATCAGCTTCCCCGTCCTGTTTGACACATCCAAGGTCGAAAAGAGGAACGTGCTTGATGGCACGTACATGCCCTCCACCGCCTTCACTGGCGGCCACCGTGCTTGCGCCTTTCTCGACCCGTCCGAGCCCAAGCATGCCACCATCAAGCACTGGTTCCTGTCCCTCCTCGCGGCTCGGCACAACGTGTTCATCCCGACCCTCAGGAGCTGCTTGTCGGATCTCTTTGTCGACCTAGAAGACGAGCTATCGAGCAAAGGGAAAGCATCCTTTAACTCCCTCAACGACAAGATGTCCTTCAACTTTGTGTTCGAGCTCTTATGCGACCAAAAGCCCTCGAGCACAATTCTAGGGACCAAAGGGGCAGCAATGTTCGACCTATGGATATTACTCCAGCTTGCCCCAATATTGTCCCTAGGGTTTAACAACAAGGTCTTAAATTTCTTGGAAGATGTCATTTTGCACACTTTCCCGCTGCCTCCGCTCTTAATAAAATCTTCTTACAAGAAGCTCTACGATGCATTTAGCGAGCATGCGTCTTCAATTTTAGATGAAGCTGAGAGGCTAGGGATCGATAGAGAGGAAGCGTGTCACAACCTAGTGTTCCTTGCCGGGTTCAATGCCTACGGTGGCATGAAGGCCATGTTGCCCATTTTGATCAAGTGGGTCGGGTCGGGAGGCAAGGATCTGCATCGCCGGCTCGCGAGGGAGATCCGGTCGACCGTCACGTCCGAAGGCGGGGTAACCCTCACCGCCCTGGACAAGATGAGCCTGACCAAGTCGGTCGTGTACGAGGCTCTCCGGATCGACCCCCCGGTCCAGTTCCAGTACGGGAAGGCGAGGCGAGACATGGTGGTCCAGAGCCACGACGCCGCCTTCCAGATCAAGAAGGGCGAGATGGTCTTCGGGTATCAGCCGTTCGCGACCAAGGATCCGAGGGTCTTCCATGACCCGGAGGACTTTGTGGGCGATAGGTTCGTCGGGGAGGGGGAGAAGCTGCTGAAGTACGTCTACTGGTCGAACGGGCGGGAGATCGACGATCCGACGGTGGAGAACAAGCAGTGCCCGGGGAAGGATCTGGTGCTGCTCATATGCAGGGTTATGCTGGTGGAGCTGTTCCTCCGCTACGACACGTTCGGATTCGAATGTGGGGGCTTGCCTGTGAGTTCATCGGTGACATTCAAGTCGTTGACCAAGGCCACGAGTTGTTGACCGTGTGTCTACTGCTAATAAAGAACTCGTATGAATTTTTTCGGTGTTCTTTTTTTTTTTTTTTTTTTTTTTTTTTTTTTTTGTCCCTTTCACTTCTGGAGAAGAGGGATGATCTAGATCTTTCCCTCCCCTCCCGGTTCCTTATCCTTTTTTTTTTTTTTTTTTTTTTTTAATTCTCTCAATCTAGTCTTAGATCTAGGAAATTTGCTCTCTTGATTTTATATCTAGGAGCTTTTCTCTCCGATTTAATTCTAGATTTTGGAGTTTTAATGAATAAGTGTTCCGCCATCATTTCAATGTTATTCACAATAACTTTGGTATCAACTCTGTGCTCATTTAATGTATTTTCATTCGGAGTTTTGATACTTCACATTTACTATAAGGCTTGCTCACAAGTGTCAGATTTGATATTTTTCAACATGTTTATGTCATTTTTGTATGGTGATGTTCTTGGGGACGCTGAAACTAGGCACACACTGCTGAAAAGCAAAGCCGTAATTATAGATGGAGATCTTAGCATATACCTATCACAGATGGTGTTGTGTGATTCGGTGACTAGCCACTAATCTTTTCGCTTAGATCCAGTTATAGATCTGTTCTTGAAAAATAAGCTTGTGATGATCTGTGTCAACCATGATGATGAAACGTCTTGATTTCTGATTTTTTTTTTTTTTTTTTGGGAGTTCTAAGTTTGCTTTGTTACCATGACTTTTGAGATTCCCTTTCATGTGTTAGTTTAGTAATGAATGAAAATTTCTTTTTGACCCCAAAATAAATAAATTAAAAAAAATTATTTTTAATTTTATCGAATTACATGATTTTGGTCACCATTTAATAAATTGCCATTCCACCATACTTTCTCAATGGTAACCACACGTTAGCATTGTCATTAAATATTTTCTTTCCTACATTATGATTAGCTCGTTTCATGACTCATCTCTTCAAGCCATTATCTGTTAGTAACCTATGTGGTCCATGAGAAAAAGGAATTACCCTATACTTTGTGAATCTTATTTGACTTGGGACTCAAAGAAAAAGGGAGATAATTGTCTTAAATTTATTGTATGGTAGTCAATTTAATCTTAAACCGTTTAATCGTATCAATTTAGTCTTTAATCTTTTTAATGATTTGTCGATATAATCATTAAGGTATTATGGCCAAAAATCACTGAAGGATTTTATTGGCAAATCCTTGATAGATTTATGACTAAATTGACAAATCATTAAAAAAAAAAAAGGATTGAATTGGTCATCTTACAATAGATTCATAACTAAATTGAACAATGTAAATGTTTAAGACTGAATTAGCATTTGTACAATAGATCTTTAACTTTTTGGATAATTTTTCTAGAAAAATTTTCTTAAATGACACCAAGAAATGTTAAAGATGGAATTGAATTTTGATTGATCATAAAGATGTGATTTAATGCTTAAAAGTTTGATAATGACTTTCAGAAAATGCCATTTTGGAAATGTGCCATGAATGAGGGTCGTGACCACATTCTTGGAACAATTTGTTGTTTAAAAAAAAAAAATACGTGAAAAGGGAAGAAGGTGGGTTGCGTACATAAACATGGGTAGGGAAGAAGGTGGGTCTAGGTTATATCGACACGGACACGCAACACGCCTTGATATGACACAATACGTCGACACATCATTTCTCAAAATAAAAAATTCCAACACGCTAGGACACGTTATATATTAAATGAATATTTTTATTTTTAATTAATTTAATTCAAATTCAGTATATTTTTTTTTTTCAAAATTAATTTTTAATCTTTTTATTTATTTTCTCATTAAAAAAATCCCCAGTCCACCTCATTCCCTTCTTCCCCCCCCCCCCCGGGTCCACTTCCCCCAAGGGCCCCCACCCCCAAGTTCATTTTTTTTTCTTTCCCTCCCCATCGTCGTTTCCCTCCCCACCACTGACAGATAGGCTGTCCTATCACTTCCCCTTCCCCCAAGATCGAAAAACCCTAGCTCCTTTACCTCTTCTTCCTGGCCGCTTGCCGCACAACCCTCCCTCTTCTCCTCCTTTTGAGCGGCACAACCCTTCCTCTTTTCCTCCTCTCGATCCTTCTCCTTCCTCACCGCTCACCTCCTGTCTCGCTGCTCGTCGCTCGCCACATGACTGCCTTCCTCTCCTCTTCCTCTTGCCTTCAGGCCTTTCTCTCTCGCAACTGCAACCTCGTCGGATCCATCGCAGCAGCATCACAATGGCGGCCCTCGCCTCAGTTTATCTTAATCTGGCTGTCCCTCGCTGTCGCGGGCTCGCCATTGCTCACGGCCTCGTCTATGCTCCCTCGCCGTCACTTCCACCCTCCATTGTTGGACACGTGTGTCCAAATGTGTCGAGCAAAGGTTGACCACATGTTGGAAAATTTGACACGCGTTGACCGCGTGTCCCACCGTGTCAGTCGACGTGTCCGACACGCTCCGACACGTGTCAGACACGACACGGAAGCGCGGACAACATGTCCATGCAACCTAGGTCGTGACCACATCCTTCATTGTCAATGTCTTCACGTAATTCTTCTTCCTCATCATCTTCTTCCCCATTCAATGTCGAGCAAATTTGAAAAGCCTCTCGTGATAATGCGCCTCCACTTAAAGGAATCCTCGGTGGTTACGGCAACACCTTTCTTGGACGTAACAAAAGATCATCTTGACTACTTACACAACCAGGGAAAAGAGAAGTTCTTAAGGTATCAAATGAGCAAGTACAACTCCATTACTTCAACAAGATGAATTTGACCAAGTTTGTCATTTACGTAGTGTCGGAAAAATATGACAAACAAATTGGGTAAAACAATGAAGTCAGACCTTGAGTAGTGATATCACATTCTTTAAAAAATTATTTGCCCCACAACATTATTAATCATCACTGACAAGTTTCCTAAAAAATATAACAAAGTCTCAGTTGATAACATTATATAGTAATTCTAATATTTTTCCAAGATCTTTTTAGGGAAATAATTAGCAACAATGGCTCCATTTTCTTTTGAAAGAAAATGAAAAATGGAAGAATAAGATTATAGTTGAACAAACACGTTCGGTAATTTATAGCAAAAAAACAAGAATTACATCTGAACAGACACAACTTTTCACGAATTAAAAAGTAATGTTTGAATAAGTATGAACTGTTAGATAACTGTTGGAAGAAATAATAAAATTTGGAATAAAATAAAAACAAAAAATAATTGTAACTCCATCACCAATATTATTATTTCAACGGGATGCTATGGTTAATTTTTATAAAAAATAAATCCAAATTTTTCTATAAATTAAAATGATAGTTGGTTAGTGCCACATTTCGTTCACATGCACACTCATATCTTTTTTTACATGGAACAAGACATCTTTTAGTTTGTTTTAAAAACAAATTACCACCGAGGATCGAACTTCTGGTCCTATTCCAGTACAAGAAGGCGAAGCATGATATGGTCGTCTGAAGCCACGATGAAGCCTTTGAGATCAAGAAGGGAGAGTTGTTATTCGGATATCAGCCGTTCGCTATGAGAGACCCAAGTGCCTTCGACGATCCGGAGTAGTTAGTGGGGGAAGGAGTGAGGCTGTTGTATGTGTAGCGGTCGAACGGACTTGAGAGCAACGATCTGAAGGTGGAGAGCAAGCAGTGCCCGGGGAAAGATTAGGAAGTGCTCTTGTGCAGGGTCATGTTGGTGGAGATCTTCCTTCGTTACGACACGTTCGACTTCGACCCTGGAGAGTAGCCTCTCGGATCATCTGAAATGTTCAAGTCGCTGACCAAGGCCGCCACAAGTGATTGGCCGTGGTGATTATAAGCTACTTCAGAAGCTAGTTGATAAAGTCATACAGATTAAAGCTATCAGCATTGCTTTGTGGCAGGTACAAAACACTAAAAATGGGACATTGATGAGAAAATAGAGTTGTCCTGGTTTGAAGAGCTTTCGCTGCAAAAATTGCTGACACACAATTTGTGGCTATCCTTCCTCGGGCTTTATTTGATTTATCTTTTGGGCAAGATGTACAATGAAACTTAGCGGGAAATCAAATGTAGTGCAACTCAAACTTCTAAGAATAGAACAAATAACAATGACTTAATTTTTTCCCCTTTTTTTAAATAAATTTCGAGATTTTCAGGAAATTCCTGAACATTTTTTATTTTTATTTTTATGAAAAGTAATGAAAAGATTGCCCAAAAAAGTTGTCGGACTAATCAAACATATACTCCGGACGTTTTGTCCTCCAAGAGTTTTTGCAACAGGACAAATAACTCGAGACCTGCTATAGTAGCTCGATTCATCCTATTTTTTAAAAACTGCACGTTTTCCATGAGACACTTCAGCAAAATTTACGTAGAATCAAGAAAAAGATTCCTCAGACGAAAAAAAAACATTTATTATGGGGTCATGGTGATAGCTTAACTAATTAGCAATCATCCTTGTGCACGTGCTTTGAATCTGTTAATGCATGATTTCATTGACGAAAACTTATTCTAAAGGTGCCTATCGAGATAAGGGAAAGGCAACTAATGACGGGTCCCACGTCATGGAGGAACCGTTGAATTATCGAAGCTGGACCCATCCAATTACTAAGAAGCATTGACATTCTTCGGAAGCCTTTTTGTCGTGTCTAATGCTCCGACATGTGTCCAACACACTTGGACAAGCTTTAACATGTTCCGTCAACGAGTGTCGGGAAATTTGACACATGGTCAACTCTTCCTGACACGCGAGTCCGAAATGCCGACACAATTTTGACACGCACGGGGTCAATTTTAAAAATTTTCAATACTTGAGGGGTTAAAATATAAATACATGAAAAAATAACGAAAATAACAAAAATAAAGGAGAAAGAAGAAAATTATCACTCTCAAGTTTCTCACTTATAGGTTTTGACTTTCCCGTGAGTGATGATGGAACGCCCTTCTTCTTGCCGATGTTGCTCCGCTGCCTTTGCAAACTTAAAGTTGTGATTTTTTTTTTTTTTTGCTTCTTCCCGCCTCTCGTAGGTGTCACCTCCGAGTTATCTCTTTTGGTCACATTTTTCATTATGAATTTAGTTATTTCCTTTTCTTTTAGAATTCTTGTCTTGGATTTTTCTTTTTCTCGAACCTTGTTTTGCAGAGGAGCTCCAAGTTAGTCTATATCATGAACTCTAAACTCTGTCTGAGACCATAAGAGATCTCACTAATTTCTGACAAGTATAAGAAAACAGGATATGTTCCTTCAAATTTACTCTTTTGTATTTGCAATTTTTGAATTTCTCATTCAATCTCTATTAAATTAAAACAACAAATGATATTAACAAATATTGGATTAATATTTTTAATATAAATTAATTATTTTCTCTTTTTATTATTATTTATTTTTGCATTTATATATAAATATATATATTTAATAAATAACGTGTTAGAACGTGTCGGAATTCTCTATTTTTTTTAGAAATGGTGTATCGGCATGTCGTGTCACGTCGTGTCACGTGTCGCATATCCGTGTCAGTGTTACATAATCCGGCTATAGTGCATTCATATCCCAAGCACTAGAATGATAAATATTCCGGTACATTGGGTTTTGTTAATTAGAGGGAATTAATTAAGTTGAGTTTAATTAGGAATAACAATATTAAAAAAAATTCTAAAAATTACCTTAGTACCCGCTCTAATAAGTGAGAAATTTTATGTTTGTGGACAAATTATCGATTCTTGATCACATATAAGAACGACTCATCCGTACTTGAAAGAACGCAAATTCGGGTATTGATATTTAATTTAGGCTTATCTAAGTGTCAGTTACCCTCGAATGTGTGTTGTGATAACGAAATAGGTGGTTTGAGAGGAGGATGCATTAGTATAATGAATTTCAACTATGCATATAAAACTGCGTGTCGATGTTCCATAGACTATTTATGTTTTAACTGTCTACAATAAAGATGCTCATGAGAAAATGCATTAATACTATACCTTGTGATCATCTCCCACATGTTTTGCTGAACTTATGAAAAAATATCCGGTCTTTTCTAGAAAATTCTGCCTTTAAGATGGTAAGATTATTTCCGGGGCGAGACTCCTCCATCCTTTAGTTCCATGTGCCATTTTCAATCCTGTTTGCATATAAGAGAAGGTAGCAAAGCATCTCATACAGCTCTCAAATGTTTAAAATGTTTAATTGAATTTTCCAACATCAGGTTTTGCCTCACAGTTGTTTCAGCTATGAGGCTTTCCTTTTGTCAGTTTCATGTGTTTTTCTTAATTCTGTTTCCATGTGAGATGGGGTATTAATGTATCCAATACCGCTTGCTTATGAGGTGTCAATGGGTTTTATATATATAAACTTGATTTACTTAACGGCTTAACTTCTTGAATTGGGCTTTCTAACTTGGTCCATCTTTTTTTTTTTTTGATTGGTAAGTCACAAATATTGACATCCATCACACTTAATTGTAGCTAAGATTGGTGCGAGTGATGATGATCACATGTAACTGATGAATTAATTATGATTGGAGGACAACATGGCCCGGAAAGAAACTTACTGGTTGGCTCTTTTGGAGTTGGTGGCCTAGCGTGGTTGGGGTTTTATGAAGTCTTTTCTTATCATGAAGTGTTTGCTTGTGTCCACTTTTGACAATTAATTGATCGTTCGTGGCTATATCCTTCCTTTATTTGTTGTGTAAGAAATCGCCTAGATCTTTGATTGAACTCTAGGGCATCTTTCTTTCGTGTTCAACGGTTGCTCTTGCTTAATCAAGTGGAAGAGACCTTTTTCGAAGTCATTTTTTATCAGTATTTCCCCCCTCGATTTTCATGAGGTGTGGACCGCGTCGAGCTCAAGCTCGTGAGTAAATTTAACTATACGGATTTTAATATTAGCTTAAAAAAAATTATATACTAAACTGACATGCTAGGTTGTGATAGAGCTAGTAAGAGCACCTAGAGGGGGATGAATAGGTGCAAAAAGAAGTATTGCAAGACTTAGCAATTTAATTCATCTTTTGAGGATAATAGACTGAAGATAAAACTGACTATAAACAGGTATATAAAGTTACGAGTTAAAGTAAAGAGATTAGGGAAAAAGAATTGAGACACAAGGTTTATAGTGGTTTGGCTTAGATCAAGCCTACGTCTACACTCCCGCATTGACAGTCCACTAGCTGGATTTCACTAAGAACCAAAAGAGATTTTACAGTCTCACGTCCTTGAATCCACAGTGTAGAGACTCTACTACACTTCCTCAAGGTCTCACAAGTATTTAATCTTTCTTTTGAGTACAACTTAAGCTCAGGGATTGAATCAGCAAAGAACTAAGAGCTTCGGACTTTGGAATTTTTCTTTCACGAACACACTAGAATAACTTGAGCATCTTCCTTATATACTCCTCCATGCCATTATAACCATTGGCACTTTCCAAAGGAGTTCTTCCAATCTACCTGTTGGATTGAATCAATTAGAGAGATCTCGAGTTTTTTAAGGAATGTGATGATAGCCCACCAATCCTGCTTGCCCATACAATTAGAATATGGGTTTCCATAAGTAAAACCTTCCAAGCATACTTTGCCAATCAACAGATCAAATTATCCGAATTGATTTCAATAAGAACAATTGATCATGAGATGCTATCTCCAGCTGTGAGATCTTCTTCTACCGTACGAACCAAATACTTAAAGATAAACTCGTACCTGGATAAGTCTTCTTCAATGGATAAATCTTTTCTTCGTCGTTCTGAAAGCTATCAGTGAGGGTAGACTTTAAATCTTGAGTTTGGAGGTCTTCAAACTTTGATAATAGAGTCTGTAAGTCTTCAGACTAGATGGATGGAAACGTTTTGTCAACTTCAAAACAAATAAGGAAGTTTTCTCCAACAATCTCCTTCTTTTTGATGGTGACAAAACTTTCCTACAGATTTGAACACTTTTATCCTACAAAACAACACTTAAGCTAGACAAAATATCTTCATAAAAGATGAATAGATTGGAATATGGATAGTCACGATTTTGCAACCACAAAAAACATGTTAGTCCTACAAATTAATCCTACAAAATAACTATCCAACCATAATCATTATCATAGCCTAAGTTCTTGGATCAAAAGATCAATTCAAACAACGTTCATCCAATGTCAAAAAGTCCAACCAACCAAACAAAAGATCAAATGTCCAAGCCAAATCGAATATGCACACACTTTCTCCCCCTTTTTGTCAGCAGCAAAAGGTTAATAACAAATAAAAAGAGTTGTTTGAAAATAAAGAAAATCAAAGCTGTTTGAGAAGGCGAACAAGCTGGAATTCTCCCATCGAATTCACAGTCTTTTCAAGCTTCCTAATGGTCTCCTTCAGCTGCTGGAAGTCTTCACCCTTCACAGAATCTTGCACTTGAGTCTTCAGGGCGTTTAACTGATCTTGCAAAGTTGCTAAACTGGCCATAAAAGCGTTCTTTAGATCCCACATCTCATACCCTATAGCATATTGTTGTTTCCTTACATCCAAAAGAATCTCTAGCAGTCTTGAAAAATCTACTTTTTGGGTTGTGGCAGCACTAGGTTTAGCTGAGTCGATTCCGGGAGTTTTGAGAATTGAGGGATCTTCAATAGATTATCCACCATGACTATGAGTGGATGCTTCTGGATAATGAGGGGCATACACATCCTCTAGGTCTGCTGCAGACTGACTTACATCACTAGTAAAGATAGGTGAAGAAACCTTGATGTCTAACAACTCCCCTTGTTTGGTTGCCTTCAGGTGGAGTAGGAAAGATTTCTTCTTGCTCAAATTCAACTTCAGAGTGATGTACGTCAACAGTTCTAGTCCATGCCATATCAGATTCACTGGACAAGGAAACGGCCAAGGTTGGCTCAATAGAGTCTTCTTGACCCTGGTCTCTCTATTCTTCTCTATCTTCTTCTTCCTCTTCTCTTCTTTCTTCTTCTGTCCTCCCCTGTTCTTCATCCTCCTTCTCTATCTCTTCTCTCCCTTTTTCTCCTTCTTCTGGCTCTTCTCTTGTTTCTTGAAAGTTGACAAAACTCTTGAAGTTTTGTAAGGCTGAAAGAGTCATTTCATCCTCATCCTCTTCGTCCTGCAAGAAAAGAGTTCTTTTTCTCTTTATTGGAGCATCCATGGGCTCCTTGCCTTTCCTTTTGGCTGCAGTAGAGTCTTGTTTTGCTTTGATGGGAGACTTCTCCTTCATGCGTTCCAACACCTTGTTAAACTCTTTCAAACGCATCTTTGTGACCATTTTAAATCCAATCACCACTGGAGAAATGTTTGTCAAACATAATGGAGCAGGGATGTGGATTTTAAAATGTCTAAAAAGGCACGTGATAAAAGCAGAATAAGGGAGTTGTCCATTATCCTTCACTACTGTTCTATACATGTTGAACATGACAGTGTGAGGCAGAGAGATTTTGTACCCAACATTGATGGCATGCATCAATTTTGCTTCAGACCAAGACACATCAGTCTTGGATGTCGACTTTGGGTGAATGCAGTTGATCACGATTTTGTGAAGCAAGATAGTGGCGTTCATCCTAAAGTAGGATATCTTGCCTTCAGCATCCCTATCTTTCACCAATAATTGAGTGGCGTGAGCAAAAGGTACACTAATTGGTTAGAAACATGCTCTTTCCACCCCAATTAGATTAGCCAAGGTATCCATATCCACCAAGAACTCTTTGTCTTTCACAGTGAAAGAGAAACTGTTTGCATTCAAGAAGGACAAGTTCGAATAAAAGTAAGCTGTGAATTCTGGATAAGCAGTAGTAGATTCAGAACAAAGTGCTCCAATTGCAGAAGGGCAAACTTCTTTTGCAGATTTACTTTCACCAAATCAAGGAAATCAAAATCGACACTTCTAGGGTTCATAATCCCTCTCTTCATCAGATTCGGATAAACCCTCTTGTGATTCTTTGATTGGAATAAGCTTGATCCATCACTAACAACATTTGCAGCAACTCCTGTTCTGGGTTGAAATGGGTAAACATATGGTCGTCATCATCCTGTTCTTGTGGTTGATTAGCAGTCCCAAAGTGTGGGTTGCTAGGAAAATTAGCAAAGGCTTTTTCAACCGATCCCTTTTCGGCAATACCCATCTTTTCCATATCGCGCAGAAATAGAGTCTCATTCTTATAGCCTCTCTCTTTCAAGTATTCATTAATCAAAGTCATGGCAGTTCCTCCTCTTTTAATACTAGAGTAGAGCTTGAAAGCAACCTTAGGAGTTAATGTTCTTACAAGTTCAACTTCTTCCAAAACTTCTTCTTCTAGTTGAGTCGCTTGAGGAGATTGACACTGCTGAGAAGGTTGTTGCTGACTTGGTCACTGTGGAGAAGAATCTTCTTTCTTGGTCAAATCGAAATGCGTAGGATCCTCAGGCATGTGTCATGGTCCCTTGTTTGCGATTCTTGAAGACTTTCTTGAAGACATTGTAGCTTCAAGGAAGAAATTCATAGACTTGCTCGAAAAGGTGAAACCTTTTGGATTAAACAACAGTGAAAGTGAGAGCAAGTAGGAGTTCAGTATTTTAGGGTTTGAGTGAAAATGAAGAAGACGGATTCAAACAGTATATAAAGCAAGTGAAGCGAAGTAAATGAATCGTAAAAAAAAAATGCCTTTTTGAATAACTGCCTTTTTAAAAATGATAAAATGCTATAAATTCAAAAAAGTAATTTCAATCAATTAGCGATTAATAAGTAACAATACATTTTCAAGTCTTTAACCAAAAATTAAATTAATAGATATGAAATGTCTTACAGTTGTAACTCTTGGTCTCCTGAGTATGAGCTCCTTCAGATTTTACATCCGAATTTGAGTACCTTCAGACTTTAATGGAAGATATGATATTCAGTCCGGTGCAAATAAACTCAAATAGACTTTTCTCTAGTGGCTTCATAAATATGTCCGCCAATTCATTTTTTGAATCAATGAAATGAATCATAACTTCTCCATTTTGAACATGATTTCTAATAAAGTGATGTTGAATCTTTATGTGATTTACTCTTGAAGAATTAGATTCTTTGTGAGATTAATTGTGCCGGTGTTGTCACATTTGATCTCTGTGCATGAATCTTTGATTCCAAAGTCTCTCAGTTGTTGTTTTATCCATAAAATTTGAGAACAACAACTTCCAAGGGCCACATATTCCGCTTCTGCTATTGAAAGAGCTACAGTACTTTGCTTCCTTGAAAACCATGATACTATTATGTTTCCCAGCAATTGACAAGTACCAGAAGTACTCTTTCTATCAACTCTACAACCTACTAGATCAACATCTGAATAATCGAGGAGACTAAAGTCTCCTCCTTTGGGATACCACAGATCTAACTTTGAGGTAGCTGCTACGTATTTGTTGATATGTTTTGCAGCACTTAGATGAGATTCCTTGGGATCAAATTGAAATCTAACACAAATGCAAACACTAAATAGAATGTCAGGTTTAGAATAAGTAAGATAAAGAAGTGAACCAATAATACTCCTATAGAGCTTCTGGTCAACTTTCTTTCCTCCTTCATCTTTGTCCAGCTTCGAAGAACTTAACATTGGTATATTAGTCTTTTTGCAATTCTCCAATTCGAACTTTTGAACGAGTTCTTTTGCATATTTTTCTTGATGAATGAAAATTCCTTCCTTCAATTGTTTCACTTGTAATATGAGAAAGAAAGATAGTTCACCCATCATGCTCATCTCAAATTCCTCCTGCATAGACTGAGAAAACTTCTTACATAGGTTTTCGTTAGGTGACCCAAATATAATATCATCAACATAGATTTGAACCAGTAGAAAGTTTTTACCTTCTTTTTTAATAAACAAGGTAGTGTCACTTTTCTTTTGAAAACACCATTTTGAATTAGAAACTTACTTAACCTGTCATACCATGCTTGAGGTACTTGCTTTAATCCATAAAAAGCCTTTTTCAGTCTGAATACTGAGTCTGGTCTCTTTGGATCTTCAAATCCAGGAGGTTGTTTCACATAGACTTCTTCTTGGATAAATCCATTTAGGAATGCATTCTTGACGTCCATTTGGAATAACCTGAAATTTTTATGGTAGGTAAAAGCGAGTAATAATCTAATTGCTTCTAACCTGGCTACTGGAGCGTAGGTTTCATCATAGTCTTTCCCTTCTTCTTGCGTATATCCTTTGGCCACGAGTCTTGCTTTGTTCCTGACCACTTTTCCTTTTTCATCCATTTTTTTCCTGAAAACCCATTTAGCTCCGATAATGGAATTACCTTTTGGTTTAGGAGTTAATTCCATACATCATTAATGTTGACCTGTATGAGTTCTTCTTGCATCGCTTCAATCCAGTTTTCATCAACTAAAGCTTCTTTTATGCTTTTGGGTTCAATTTCAGAAATAAGTGCCATAGTGCTAGACTCTTCTTGCTTTTTGGATTTGGTGCAAGTCCCTTCATTAATGTTACCAATGATGAGTTCTTTGGGATGACTAGACTTGTGCTTCTAGTTGCTAGATGGTCTGACAAATTGCTGATCTTCTACTTCAGTTGATTCTTCAACTTCCGTTCATTGTTGATCTTCAGAGGTGTGAGTCACTTCAGAGGAGATAGACTTTGTAGGGCCTGGAGCAGGTTCAGATTCTTCAAGTTGAGTATGAATCAGTTCATTTTGCAAAGAGTCTTGAAATTTGACATTCATATATTCTTCTACAGATTGAGTCTTCTTGTTGAATACTCTATAAGCTTTGCTTGAGGTTGAGTAGCCAAGGAAAATTCATTCGTCAGATTTTTCTTCAAACTTATCAGTTCGATCATTTGCATTTTTCAAGATAAAAAATTTACAACCAAATACATGAAAATAAGAGACGATTGGCTTCATTCCTTTGAACAAACAATAGGGAGTTTTCTCCATAATAGGCCTTAAGAAAACTCTATTAATAATATAACAAATTGTAGAAGCTGCTTCAACCCAAAAACGATAAGAAATATTACTTTCTATTAAAAGAGTTCTTGCCATTTCTTGAAGAGATCTATCCTTTCTTTCTACAGCTCCATTCTGTTCTGGAGTATATGGAGAGGAGAAAACATGCTAAAAACCTGATTCATCACAAAATTTTGTAAAGTCTTGATTTTCAAACTCACCGCCATGGTCTGATTGTATCCTTGAAATAGCATATCCTTTTTCATTCTGAACTTTCTTGGTAAACTTGGAAAAATGAGAGAAGGTTTCAAACTTACTTGCCAAAAAGTGAACCCAAGTAAATCCAGAATAATCATCCACAATTACTAGGCAATATCTCTTTCCACCAATGCTTTTAGTTCTGGTTGGTCCAAAGAGATCCATATACAGAAATTGCAAAACACGATTAGTAGAAACATGATTTATTGGTTTACAAGAACTTTTAACCTATTTTCCCAGCACACATGATATACATAAGTCAGATTTTTGAAACTTGAGATTGGGCAGCCCACGAACAAGGTTCTTGGAAGAGATCTTGGCAATTTGCTTGATGTTGATATGGCCAAGTTTTCGATGCCAAAGATTTGCTTCATCTTGAATTGAAATTAGACAATGAGATTTTTCTGGTTTTATATCTAGAAGATAGATGTTCCCATGTCTTCGTCCAATAAAAGATTAAGAAAGATCTTTACTAGTTCTCGAACATACACCTTCTTGGAAATTGATTTTGAATCCAGTGTCGCATAGTTGGCTAATATCTCTTTCCACCAATACTTTTAGTTCTGGTTGATCCAAAGAGATCCATATGCAGAAGTTGCAAAACGCGATTAGTAGAAACATGATTTATTGGTTTACAAGAACTTTTAACTTGTTTTCCTAGCACACATGGTGTGCATAAGTCAAATTTTTGAAACTTGAGGTTGGGTAGCCCACGAACAAGGTTCTTGGAAGAGATCTTGGCAATTTGCTTCATGTTGATATGGCCAAGTTTTCGATGCCAAAGATTTGCTTTATCTTGAATTAAAATTAGACATTGAGATTTTCTGGTTTAATATCCAGAAGATAAATGTTCCCATGTCTTCGTCCAGTAAAAGATTAAGAAAGATCTTTACTAGTTCCTGAACATACACCTTCTTGGAAATTGATTTTGAATCTAATGTTGCATAGTCGGCTAATATCTCTTTCCACCAATGCTTTTAGTTCTGGCTGGTCCAAAGAGATCCATATGTAGAAGTTGCAAAACACGATTAGTGAATACATGATTTATTGGTTTACAAGAACTTTTAACTTGTTTTCCCGGCGCACATGGTGTACATAAGTCAGATTTTGAAACTTGAGGTTGGGCAGCCCATGAACAAGGTTCTTGGAAGAGATCATGGCAATTTGCTTCATGTTGATATGGCCAAGTTTTCGATGCCAAAGATTTGCTTCATCTTGAATTGAAATTAGACATTGAGATTTTTCTAGTTTTATATCCATAAGGTAGATGTTCCCATGTCTTCGTCCAATAAAAGATTAAGAACTTTACTAGTTCCCGAATATAATTGATTTTGAATCCAGTGTTGTATAATTGGCTAATGCTGAGTAGATTGTAATTCAGTCCTTCCACCAAGGAGACATTGTTGATTAAGAGACTACCAATCTTTACAGTTTCACACCCAACAATTCTTGTTTTGCTATTTCCACCAAAAGAGACTTTTCCACCATTCATTTGAACAAGTTTTATAGAACAACTTGAGTCTCTAGTCATATGTCTTGAACAACCACTATCCAAATACCATTTAATCTTTTTCTTGATAGTGACCTGCAATTAAAAAAGAAACTCAAGCTTTCTTTGGTACCCACATTTTCTTGGGTCTAGAGGAGTTAGTGCAATATGCAGTCTTTGCCCATTCCTTCTTAATAGGTCTCCAAACCATAGGACACTCTTTCTCAAAGTGTTTTGAGCTATTGCACTTTGAACATTTGAGAGCACTGCGTCCAACAAGTTTTACAAAGACTTTTTGAAAATGATTTCAGAAAAAAGTTTTTGTAGGTCTTGTTTGATTTGTTCCTTTACTTTTGGAAAATCAATTAGTGAAATAGTTTCAGAAGGCATTCCAAAACCTGACTTGTTGAAATAAGGTCTTTGTATTGAAAAATTTTTTCCAGCTTTTAAGATCCTAAAGAAAATCTTTTTGAGATATTTGAAACGTCATTTTTCAAAAATGTATTTTCTTTTGTAAGAGAGCCTGTATTTTCTTTTAAAACAACAAAATTTTTGTCTAAGTTCTCAAACTTTTCTTTCCAAGAATTTTCTTGTTGCTTTAGTGTAGAATTATCCCTTTTTAGATCGGAAATCCTCTTAAGAGAGGTTTTGAGACTAAGACAAAGTTCATTAATGTGTTTTGAGACTTTAGTAGGAATTTTTAGATTACTTACCTCGATTTCGTTGTCTGAGTCTGAGTCTGTACCTATCTCAAAGTCTAAGTCTGATTCAGATTTTACCATTAGACAAATGTTGGCATAATCTTCATCATTATCTTCGCATTCAGTATCGCTCCATATCTCTGCTTTGAGAGCATTTCCATATTTCTTAGCTTTTCCTTTCTTTTTCTTCAACAGAGGACAATTAGGTTTGATGTGCCCCTTTTTCTTGCATTCAAAATAGATCACATCTTTATTGGCTTCATCATCCTCAGTTGATTTATTTTGAAACTTTTGAGTGCTTTGTTTCTTCCAATTGAATCTTCTTCCCTTTTTGTTCAATTTCCCGAACCTCTTTATCATAAGAGCTAACTCTTCATCGTCCAAATCATCTTCAGAATCTGTAACATCATAATCATTGTTAGATCTTAAAGCAATTGACTTCTTACCTTTAGGTTCTTCCTCCTCGTTGATTTGCTACACTTCATAGGACTGAAGTGTGCCAACCAGTTCGTCTACAGAAAGTGGCATGATCCTTTGTGTTTCTCTTATTGAAGTCTTTACGTGATTTTAATCTTTGGAGAGTCCTCGCAACAATTTGCTCACCTTCATTGGTCCTGAGATTGGTTGTCCTCGATACTCTAGATCGTTTACAATTTCAGTAAAATGACTGAACATGTCAGTGATAGATTCTCTTAGCTTCATCTTGAAGGCTTCATATTGTCCAAGTAGAATATTAATCCTTGTTTCTTTCACTTGATCAATTCCTTCATAGGTAATGCACAGCTTATCCCATACTTCTTTGGCTGTTTTACAAGAAGATATTCTGTTATCCTCAATAGGAGATAATGCATAATATAAAGAGTAAATTACTTTAGCATCAAGAGCTTGTCTCTTGGTTATTTCTTCTTGAGTCATCTCACTAGCATCTGCAACTTCTTTTCCTCGTTCTAACGTGAAATCCACATTCTCTACTGAAGAGACTCTCAAGTTCCCATGCAAACTTTTCTTCTCGGATAAGTGCGGAGTCTCTCGCCTCCAAAATGGATCTCTCACATACTTCTTCTCCTTTGAATTTTTTAAAGACCTACTCAAGTAAAAAAAAAAAAAATCATATAATAAACTGACATATTAGATTATTGGCCATAAATAAAACAAATTAATCACACTTAATTCTTAAAGTACTGTATTAGGTGGTTCATCGCAAAATTGCAACTAAGTTGAACAAGATGAAATAACTGTACTTGCCCTAGGGGTCTACTTGTCCTTTTCAGACAAGAAGGCTCCTCTTGTCATTGTCCTAGGAAAATGTACTATGTTGTGGTGATTATATAACCTCGCCTCGTATGGAGCATCTTGTTATCTCTAATTTCACCACAACCAATCGACCCAAAAAAAAAAAAAAAAAAAAAAATTTCACCACAACCTATCCCTCTAAAGATAGGTCTAGCTGTGCATATCTCCATCTTGCTCATCTTCGTCTTCGTCTAATTTGTCTTTCGGTGTAGCACCCCCAAACAACTAATGTCACCACAGATACCTATTGGATATCAGTTACATATCTTTGTTTTGGAGTTAAAGAAGAACCATAGTTTATAGGATTTTTTTTTTTTTTTTTTTTTTTGAAAACGTTCCCAGCGCAGCTTATTAGCTGAAGCATAAACAAGTCTCACCATTTCTCCCTCCAATAACCATGATGCAATGTACACCAACTAAGCACCATAAGAAAGATAAAGTCGAGCCACTCTTTATTTATATTTTCAAGATGGATTTCTCGGGTTGGTTCAACCAAAAAGAAAAGCCAAGACTTTTAGCTAAACTTGGCCACAGCTCAAAAGAGAGATCTCGACCCTCTATATCGATCATGTATAACCCTCCATCTATAAGTGTCGGCTATGTCCAAAAAGTGTCAGCTCCTACTCCTCACGAGGGCCATCACACCCATGCTGGTGCGTCGGGAGGTGGCGGGTGGCAACATCCCTCGCATCACTCCATCACGACGGATGTGGATGGATATGAACTCCTGGGTGACCGGGCCCCCAGCCAAGCCCACGTCATACATCACCAGCGCACGAATCCGAATTAACGTTAGACCAGGGATGGTGGGACAGTCAATCTCCATACATTCGACCTCCACATCAGATGGAAGGCTGTAAAAGGTACCCCGTGTGACCGGAGGGAATGGTATCTCTCTAATCTGAAATGTTAGTCCCCAAATGGGGTGAGTACAGCCACTCAGCAGGTAAAAGATCCATTAAACTACTCAATGCATCACACAGAACAATCATAACATTATGGTAGAGTACATATCATTCATACATCCAAGCATTACTTACCTTGCAACCATGCATATGTCATCATACCATATGTGCATACACCATCATGCACTCATCATCAAGCATTCATGCATATACCGTCATGCCATAGGTGCATATACAACCATGCACTCATCATCAAGCATTCATGCATATACCGTCATGCCATAGGTGCATATACCACCATGCACTCATCATCAAGCATTCATGCATATCCATGCCTTATGTGCACATACCACCATGCACTCATACATATTATATCATACAGCCATGCATACATGTCACCATACCATGCATGATTCAATTTCGATTTCTCAATTTTTATCTTTCAATTGAGTCACCACATTTTTCTTTCCTGGGACCAGAAATTGCATCCCACATTTATCGCTCGCACCCAACCTGGCATCGCGAGGAACCTCTGGCACACACCTCCGGGCATCCGGCACACACACTCCGGGCATCTCGTACCCCAACTGGCATCATGAGGTATCCCCCGGCACATACCTCCGAGCTTCCGGCACCCCCAAATTCCGATCATTTCGAAACTCCCGAGAACATCCGGCACACACACTCCGGGCATCCGACACTCCCCTTTCGGGCATCCCGACACTCCCGGGGCATCGTCGGCTCACACCTCCGACGGTATTCTCATTTATCATAATTCACATTCACATTTGTGTCTCAATATCAACATGGCATATGATATGATGGCAACAAGGTCAATTTCAGCTTTTGATTTCTATATGTAATGCCAAATTTCATCACATGAGCAGAAAGATTCAATCACTTAAAACAATATAATCCATGGGGCTCATACCAAATAGAATAGTCCATGCATTACAACTCTTGAAATTCGCACAATCCAGCTTGCACAGTTTTAGAAAACATTTTAATTAAATACTCAAATGACCTTAAAAAATTATGAAATTCGAATATGTGATAGTCAAGACATAAAGGCAGAAACTTCATGAAGAACACCAAAAGATCTCCATATAATTCGGTATAAACCATGCATCACAGTACTATTATACTAACGGTTCCACTTACACAGTTTTTGAAATATTTTTGGTTAAATAGGAAAATGAACTTCAAAAATTACAAATTTTGAATATGTTATAGGGAAGACATAAAGAAAGATATTTCATGCAGAACACATTTCCAAAAGAACCTCATACAAAAAGATATAGTCCATACATTGCAACTTACAAAGTTCAAACACATCTGATTGCACGGTTTTAGATACATTTTTGATTAAATACCCAAATGACCTCCTAAAATTATGAAATTCGACTATGTGATAATCAAGACCCTAAGGTAGATATTTCATGAAGACATCAAAGTCAGATTCGTCCTAGATAATTAAATATGTACGGTTAAAATCCCTGTTCCTAGTACCGAAATTTCCACATTTAACCATCTCTGAAAAATCATGATTTCACCTATTTATTTTTCTTCTTTTCCTCTGAATGTTTGATATGTTTTACCTCAAGAAGTCTACTACAACTTTCATCAAGAGGTCAAGGTGAGATTTTCAAAGGAAAGTCACTTTATAGTCCACGAAATCACTGAAGCTCAGTACAACATTTTCAGATCTAATGTCTTCAAAGGAAAAATCGTTTCACTAAGCAATGCTTGTTCATTTTATCTCAAATTTGAGTATGTTAGTCTTTAAGATGTTCTCTACAACTTTCATGAAGAGGTCGAAGTGAAATTCCCAGTAAAAAGTTACATGCAACACACGAAATCACCAAGAGGTCAACGAAACAGTGTCCAGATCTAACATTTTCGTAGAGAAAGGGTTTCACCCCTCAAAACTCATCCATTTTGTCTCAAATTTTAGTATGTCATACTTTAAGATGTTACCTACAACTTTTGTTTAGAGGTCAAAGCCAAAATCCAACTCGAACATCACATGCAAGTCACTAGAACATCCAGGGTCGAGCTGTTTTCTCAAGAACAGTTTATTAGATTAGAACACAACCCTTCTAACTTCAATTTCTCACGCTCTAAACCTCCGAAAATCTTCATCAATCAACCACACATACTAAACACAGCATGCAAGAGTAGATCAAGGATCCCACTTGCCTCTAAACTAAGCAATGGTGAGCAGAACGGCGGCAGGACACGGCGGCGACGGGCGGTGCACCGCCTCTCCTCCTTCCTTCTTCTCTTCTTCCTTTCTTCCTTTCCTTTCCTTTCTCTCTTTCTCTCCTCTCTCTCTCGGTCGACTCCCTCTCTTTCCCTTAAACCGGCCACCATTTCCCTTTAATTTCCCTCCCATCATCATTAGCCATGATTAGATGATGCATGGGTGACACTTGGCCATCACCATGGGACAAATGGGGGAGGGCATGCGAAACCGGATCCCCCCTTCTTCTTGTGGTCGACGGCCCTTTCGTGGGCTCTATGGGCCGGCCAATTTGGCCCATCTTAGGCCCACACTCTTGGGCCTAAGACCCAAGCTTAAATAAATCCAATATTTAACCCTTTTAAAACTAACTAAACCCCTATTAAATCAAGGTACCGAAAAAATTGCTATACACTTGAAATCATAAATCCATAAGTTCCAATTTATAATACATATGGCCAAAGATAGATCTTTCTTTCTCAAAATTTATCCATTAAAAGCTTGGCCATAAATCTTATTGCGAATCATGGATCAAAAGGCTACAAAATACAATAACAGTGTTTCCCTCGCCTATCCATGGCTCATGGCATACTTAGGGATTTTCATGAAATTCTGGGATGCCATATCTGGTTCGTGAATTGATCATGTTGGATTCAGAAATTCCACTGGAAGAAATCCCAAGAGATTACAGTTTCCCATTTTTTGATGCGATAAGGGATCGTCTTGATTACTTCTACTTCCAAGGAAGAGATGAGTTCTTCCGCCATCGGATGTGCAAGTACCAGTTAACGGTCTTTAGTTGTACTTTCATTATTATTATTTAATTAATGGCAATGACGTATTCATTCATTTGTGCAATTATTTTATATTTATGAATGATTCCATATGATCAGTTGTAACTAGACCTATTCTTAAGACATCAAGAATATATGTGACGGGTTCATAGTTAGACTGAATCTTTAAATCGTTCCTGGTTGATGGGCTATTGAGTAGATATTAATAATCCTATTGAGCCGGGTGAGTTCTTAACTTCGCCATTAAGCATTGGATACTTAAGAGAATGATGAGTCACATGCCATTGGGTATTATGATGCCTGAGTTAGAACACAGTTGTTTGTATTAGACAAGTTCACTGAATGTGACGTATATGGAACGATTAGTGACATGGAAGCTTTTAGCATGGTTGTTCATACTTTAGTCTTGTGTAAATAATCCTTAGACTTGAGGCATAGTGTTAACTTGTGTGTCGAACAACTATGATTCATAGGTACACGTAATGCCGGGTCATTGATTCGTCCTAGTACCTGATGGTCATAATTTGTTCATATACGAAGTTGCACGTGTGCGCAATATGGAATCTGTCTCCTTGTTACATGCAAGGTATAATAATGATGTCCTATGCGATCTAATTATGACACTGCATTGAAATCCCCGGCTGGGGTTGTAACCTAAAATAAATTGTTTATGTCTCGAATAAAATGCATGTCAATTAGATTTGTGCATATGATCGAATTTGTGACTTGACAAATATTCCACGGTCTTTGTTTGATTGAGACATAGTAAGATAGAGGGATTGAATTACACTGTAGCCAAAACTGATAGGTTCCATATGTTCTTAAAGTATTCACATTATCTGGGTAGCCATGACATATTACTAGATGTCAATCATGGCTTGTAAGACTCAAAGATTAATCGGGACAATTAATTCTTTTGGGAGTACTAATGCGTTAGTACAAGTCTTACTACCAGCTTGGTGATGAACCTAGGGATGTCACATACCATAAACAATAAGGTTGACATGGAATAAGAGAGAAATATTGTTGTAAATGTGTTTGCAACTACTGCAATTGAATTGAGTCGATTTGAAATTAAATTAAATGAGATTTGATTTAATTTGTATTATAGTCACGAGCCTATTTGCATATAATGCACACGCATGCCCAAAGTGGATATATGTTAATGTACCCTAATTACACATAAAAAGATTATATTCTTTTAATTTTAGTTTTAGAAATTGATTAATTAACTATTTAATTAATTAATCATGCACACGGTCAACAACAATTGCTGACCGTGTGAATGTAGCTTCATGCACATGCATGAATTCGTGCACATGCATGAAGCATGATGGTCAGCGGTTGGATGGTTAGCAATCGCTGACCATCACACACAAGATCGTTCATAAGTGGACGATCAGCAACGGTTGCTGATCGTCCATCGATCAGCGACCATTGCTGATCGGTTTTATTTATATGAAATGCTGTTTTTGAGGACAGAAAATGGGTTGCTAAAAATAGAGAGAAAAACCGTGTGTGTGTTCGCGTGGTTTGAGTGTGTTCTTGTGTTGTCTTCGAGACGCGTGAAAGAAAAACAATTCTCTCTTATTCGGGCCATGGCTAAATACATAAAGGATACAGAGAATTGCTTCACGAGATTGCTAGCACAATCAAAATGGTGATTATCCGAAAGTTCTCTCTTCCTTTCAACGTCCGTTATTGGTGTGTCTAAACTAGAGGTCCGACATTTGTGGGACTCGAACTGTAAAACATCTGAACCATTTGTATAAAGTGCACTTCGAGAGGTAATTCGTTTAACTCCCTTTTTATATTCAGATTTTTTATTAAAACGCATGAACAATGCCTCCGGAGAATCATATATAATATATATCATCTTTGTTTTCGCTGCGTTCTTTTTGTTAATTTTACCTATACATGATTCTTGAAGCTCCAACAGTGGTATCAGAGCCAACCTTAGGCATTTTTCGTGCATTTAATTGATTTATAGTTCAAAGATATTTTGCATTCTAATGGCCAATTTATTTTTAAGAGAATTCATTCTCTTGCTCTTATGTGGCCTATGGAAGTTGATTAATTTATGTGATAAATTTAATCAACTAAGCAAAAATTAGAACTAAATCAATTTTGAATAAAAAATTCATAACTTGTTATACTTTGTATTTATATTATGCGAATGATTCGTGATTTTGAATTTAAAGTTGACAACACAACTTTCATTCGGAATCAAGCTCGTGAAATTTGTTTCATCGATTTTGATTTCTTGACGTGATTTGCGTTCGATTTTAAATTTGATTAAATGCAGAATTTTATCTATGTCTTTCGGAGCTTTAAATTTTGAATTTATAGCTCGTAAGGAAGGGTGGTGATCTTGGAAAAATCCCTAATCATGTTGATTGTTGTATGGATGAATGTATGATGATTACAGGTATTCATTTTGGAGATGTAATTATTAAATGGATGCTGCATCCTTCCTTTTAATTTTATTTTAATTTTTCATGTAATGTAAGTTTAGCATAGTGTAGTATACCAATCGTTGATATTAATGCTACGAGAAAGGAGGAGCCATTGGAGGAGCCATTAAGCCAGTGAGCTCTATGGGCCCAGTCTTTGAAGAGTTCAAAGATTGAAGAAGAAGTGAAGAGCAGGTCCCTATTATTAAAACATTAAAATGGCTAAATGGGTCTTTTTGGCTCGAGACCCATTGAACCATAATTCCATGATCACCACATAGGATAGATATTTATGTGATATCTATTTATTTATTGTGTTTATGTTATCGTGCATGTTATACTGGTTAATGTGCAAAGTGAGACCGCTAATAACGACCCAAATCTCCTTATTAATAACATTAAGTCGAAATGGATTTCAAACTCGTGGCCTTCCATCATTGTGGTTTGATCCAATATTATAGTGGTTAACTGATCGGCTATGGATACATAGGGGTTAATTACCATTCATAATATTGGACCACTCCATTATGCATGTGATGTTGTGGGGTTGGAGCCAAATAATTTCTAATAATCGTTAGGTGAGGAAATTGTTTATGTTTTCAATACTTGCATGAGACGATGGGCTAGACTTAACTATGATCATGATGCCAATAACTATTGGGTGAGGCTTTCATGGTCTAGAGGCCGAAGTTATGATTGGGACTCACATATGATGAGTTGAACAAGTTGGTTCACTCACTAAGTTCATAGGACACCAATAATTGTTAGGTGAGGTGGGCTTTGGGCTAGTGGGACTCCAATCCCCACTAGTAATCTTTACCTAACAAAGATTACTGCTTCTCATCTTAAGGAGTATGAGATTAGAATATAAATTTAGTGGGAGAATCTATTTCATTTAAAGGCCAAAATAAAATAGTTATTTTGAAAGATACAACGGCTAACAATTTATTTTCTGCAATACATATTTTATTACTCTGAAAAATGGTGACCACAAACTCACTTGCTTCTATACTTGACAAGAATTGTTTGATTGAACCCAATTTCACTGACTGAGTGAGGAATTTGAGAATTGTTCTTAATTCAGAAAAAATTGGGTATGTGCTTGATGAAAAGATGCCAACCTCCTTTCCTGAGTGTGGAACCCAAGAGGAGCGTGTCACTATGATAAGTGGCGTGATGATGACTTAAAAGTTATGTCATATATGCTTGCTTCGATGAATAATGAATTACAGAAGAAGTATGAATCTATGGAAGATGCTAGGTCGATCATTTTGCACTTAAAGGAATACTTTGATGAGAATGGTCGAACCTCTAGGTATGAGATATCTAAGGCATTGTACCGTATAAGGATGGCTGAAGGATAATCAGTTAATGATCATGCTTTGAAAATGATCTGGCACATTAAAGAATTGGCTAGGCTGAATCTCGTTATGGATAACGACTTAGCTGTGGATTTGATCCTCCAATCTTTACCCGATTCCTTCTCTAGTTTTGTCCAAAACTTCCACATGCATAAGATGGAGAAAACTCTCGCTGAGTTACATAGCATGCTGGTAGTTTATGAGAAGGAAATGCACAACACGAGACCAAATATAGTGGCTATGGCTAAGGCTTCTTCTTTAAAGAGTAAGACTGTCTTAAAGAAAAAGAAATGAAAGAGGCCTATCAAACTTGTTGTGCAACCAAAACATAAGATTGATAAAGAGAAATGTCATTACTGATAAAAGCTAGCTAACACACCAAGAAGGGGGATGAATAGGTGTTTATAAATTTCTTTCAAAAACTTTTAACCCAGATCCCTCAATTTGAAACAAAATCAGAGTAAATTTAAATTACACAGCAAAAAGTAAAGAGGATAAGGTAAGAAGATTGGAACACAGATGTTTATAGTGGTTCGGCTTATTGTAAGCCTACGTCTACTCTCTATGCTGGCAGCCCACTGGCTGTATCCACTATATAGCAAATAAGAGTTGTACAGCTTTATGATCTAGACTTCTTCAATAGAAAGTCTTTGCTATAACTCTCGTAATTCCTCACTGTATGTATCTCTCCTTTGTACACAACTAAGGCTCAAGAAATTTGAGAATAAGGAGTTTCAGAGGTTAAGACTTCAAAATTTTCTATCAGCGCACACACTCGAACAACAATGACTCCACCTTAAATATTCTTCCGTGCCTTCATACCCATTAGCACTTTCCAAACGAGTTCATCCAATCTACCCATTGGAATGAATCAATTAAGGTGATCTTCAAGCTGTCAAATATATGTGGAAGATAGCTCGTCAATCTTGTTCGCCCATACAATCGGGATCTTGAGTTTCCATAAGTATAACCTTCCAAATCTTGCTTATTCTTCAACAGATTTTTCAATCGAGATAAATCAAAAATCTTCAAGCTTAGTTTCAGCTAGAGATCTTCCATGAAATAGTGAATCATAGAAGATATTATCCAATCTTTGAATTACCAAACCGTTGGATTAAAATGCGGTCAGCTTGGCCAAACTCGTAAAATTGAGTCTAATAGTTTTCAGACTTTGATGAGTTTGGAGATCTTCAGACGGAAACACTTGAGTTTTGAACTCTTCAGACTTAAGCGACTGAGTCTTGGATTCTTCAAACTTAACTGACGAGGATGTTTTGTTAGCTTCAAAAACACTTAAGGGATTTTTCTTTAACATTTTCCCCCTTTTTGATGGTGACAAAATATCTCGGCAGATTTGAAAAACTCTTGACCTGCAAGGAAAACTCATACAAAATTTGAGGAGAATTTTATATTTCTTCTGCAACCATAGAAAAATGTTAGTCCAGAAACATAATAATCCTCATAAGTATAAATAATCCTGCAAGTTTACCAATTATAAATGCAAACCCAATCATTAAAACAGCATCAGTCATCAGTTCAAACACCCAACAGTTTAAAGTCTTAATAGAACAAAATGTCCAAACTGAAAAACGAAAGAGAGCAAAATGTCAAATCTGCATAACTCTCCCCCTTTTTGTCACATCAAAAGGAGATAAAGGAATCAATGAAAGAGATAATATCAAAAAGATCAAGCTGTTTGGGGATGTGAACAAGCTGAAATTCATCCAACGAGTTAACTGTCTTCTCGAGTCTAGATAAAGCTTCCATTAGAGATTCCAATTCAGAGCCCTTCATATTTGATTCCACTTGAAGTTTAGGGGCAACGATTTGGTCCTGCATAGAAACAGAGGTAGCCAATAGCGCTTGCTTCAAATCCCGTAACTCATAATCCATCCCATAGACCTGCTTCTTGAGATCTACCATGATATCTAACAGCTTCGAAAAATCAGTTGAGTTGACATTTCCACTGCTTGGACCTACAAACTCTGTTATTTGAGTCTGGAAGCTTGGAGGTTCATTTTCAGCCCTTCGATCTTCTGTGAGAGAGGATACCTCAACCTTTGGAAAGTGTGATGCATAGATATCTTCTGCATTTGCACCAGACAGACTAACATCACTAGTATGAAATGTCGATGATGTACCTTGTGTCTCAGCTACTCCCCCTATCTTTTGGCCTGAATATGGAGTAGAGTATTCTTCGCCATGTTCTATCTCTTCTCCTCCAGAGTGATGCTGTGCAGTCTCTTCATTAGATTGTGGTATCGCAGAGGATGGCTCAAGGAATTCTTAAGATTCCTCTTGAGCTTGTCTCTCTTGTTCTTCTCTCCTCATCCTTTCTTCTTCTTCTTCTTCTCTTTTCATCTTCTCTTCATCTTCTCTTCTCATCTTCTTTTTTTCTTCAACTCTTGCTTCCTCTTCTCTTTTTCTCTCTATCTCTTCCTCTCTCCTTGCTTGCTCTTCTCTACTTTCTCTGAAGCTAACAAAGCTTTTCAATCCTCTAAGCGCTGCAAGTGTCATGGCGTCATCAACTTTTTCATCATCCTCATCTTGTAGGATGATTTTTCTTCTTATTTTCTCGGGGGCAGCCATGGGCTCTTTGCCTTTTCTTTTAGTAGCAGCAGTAGATTCTTTTGAGGGAGTCTTCTCCTTCAATCCCTCCAAAGCTTTGTTCAATTCCTTCAGCTTTATTTTCATTATCATCTTGTAACCGACAAGCATGATAGAAGAGTTGGTCAGGCAAAGGGCAGCAAGAATTTGGATTTTGAAGTGCCTGAACAACCTGATGACTAAAGAGGAATAAGACAATTGTCCCTTGTGTTTCACCATAGTCCTGTACATGTGGAACAAGATAGTGTGTGGAAGGGAGAAACTTCTTCCTTGATTCAGAGCAAACATGAGTTTAGCCTCTGTCTTTGAGACATTAGTCTTCGACGTTACCTTGGGCCTGAGACAATTGATGACAATCTTATGGAGAAAAACATTGGAGGCATTCATCCTAGAATAGGATATTTTGCCTTCCAAGCTTCTATCTCGAACAATCTCCAAAGTGGCATGTGCTATTGACAACCTAATCGGTTGGAAACTCTCTCTTTCCACCCCGATTATATAAGCAAGAGTGTCGACATCCACAACATATTCTTTATCCATAAAAGTGAATGACAGTCTATTTGCATCTAAGAATGACATATTTAAATAGAAGTATGCCGTCAATTCAAGATGTCTGATTGTCGAATTGGTGTAGAAACTCTCAAGCTGCAATTGTGAAAACTTTTCTCTCAAATTTATCTTGATTGAATTAAGAAAATCAAAGTCTACACTTCTTGGATTCATAACTCCTCTCTTCAATAGTTTTGAGTAAATTCGCTCTTGTTCCTTAGAGCGAAACAAAATTCCTTCAGGACATATGGTAGTAACTGCAACTCCCATCCTTGGTTGGAATTGTGTAAATAACATTTCGTCATTGTCCATAGGCTGATTTGCAGTTCCAAACTGCGAATCACTCAGTATGTTTTCAAATGTACTTTGTGCAAATCCTTCCGTAACAATACCCATATTCTCCATCTCGTGCAAAAAGATGGTTTCATTCCGATAACCTCTCTCTTTCAGGAAACTATCAATCAAATTTAACTCCGTTCCTCCATCCTTCAGCTTTTTGTACAGTGAGTAATCAAGTTTTGTTCTAAGTGTTCTTACCGGTTCAGCCTCTTCAATAACTTCTTCTTCAAATAGTTGTTGACTTGCAGTTTGTGGAGAATCTTCTTCTTCTATGAGGTCCACTCTGGTAGGACCCTCGGATCTTCTTTGTTGTCCTTTTCCGGCAAACCTTGCAGACTTCCTCAACAACATGCCTAACTCGTGGGCGAATAGGCAAGTTGTTCACAAAATGTTTGGATTTTTATGGAGCAAACAACTAGAATAGAGACGCAAGTGAAGGTTTTTAACTATTAGGGTTTCGAAAAGGTGTGAAAGAGGCGTCTTTTGAGAAAGTGAGAGATGAAGACAACGATGCAGGATTATAAATAGTAAGAATAAAAAAAAAAAAGATATTGAACCGTCACAAGGAAAAGAAAATAAATAACTGCCAATTTTTTAAAAAAGAAAACTGCCATAAATGTGTCAAAATTTGAATAAAAAGCAGATTTCGGAATTTCAAAATCTAATATGGCATAAAGGGAATAAATATAAATATGAAATAACATGCATTCAGACTTAACATGAGAGTCTGAGTATTTCAAGACTTTACCTCAGAGTCTGAACATCTTCAGACTTTACGATGTTCAGTCTTGAGCAAATTGATTCAAAGTGAGTTTTCTCTAATGGCTTTGTAAATATGTCCGCCAGTTGGTTCTTTGAATCAACGAACTGAATCATCACTTCACCATTTTGAACATGGTCTCTAATAAAATGATGCTTGATTTCAATGTGCTTTGCTCTTGAATGAAATATTGGATCCTTTGTAAGGTTGATGGCACTAGTGTTGTCACATTTGATTTCTGTGCAAGATTCTTCAACTCCAAAATCTTTCAATTGTTGTTGCATCCACAATATTTGAGAACAGGAACTCCCAAGAGCTATATACTTTGCTTCAGCTGTTGAAAGAGCTACGGTACTCTGTTTTCATGAGAATCAAGATACCAATCCCTTTCCTAACAATTAACATGTACCAGAAGTGCTTTTTCTATTCACTTTACAACCAGCCAAGTCAGCATCAAAATATCCAAGGAGAGTAAAGTCTCCTTCTTTGGAATACCATAGATCTAGCTTAGGTGTACTTGCAACATATTTGATAATACGCTTCACAGCAGTCATGTGAGATTCTTTAGGATTAGATTGAAATCTACCACAAATACAAATGCTAAACAAAATATCAGGTCTAGATGCAGTAAGGTAAAGAAGTGAACTAATTATGCTCCTGTATAGCTTTTGGTCAACACTTTTTCCTTCTTCATCTTTGTTCAGCTTTAACGAATTTGACATTGGGGTTTTTGTCTTCTTGCAATTTTTCATCCCATATTTCTTGATGAGATCTCTTGCATATTTTTCTTAGTGAATAAAGGTTCCTTCTTTTGATTGTTTGACTTGAAGTCCCAAAAAGAAGTTTAATTCACCCATTATACTCATTTCAAATTCATCCTGCATACATCTAGAAAATTTCTTGCAAAGATTTTCATTAGAAGAGCCAAATATTATATCATCAACATAAATTTGAACAAGTATGAAATCCTTTCATTCTCTTTTAATGAATAGAGTAGTGTCTACTTTACCTTTAGCAAAACCATTTTGAATTAAAAAATTACTTAACCTCCCATACCATGCTCAAGGTGCTTGTTTTAATCCATACAGTGCTTTCTTTAGCTTGGAGACAAGGTTTGGTTTTCTTGGATCTTCAAATCCTGGTGGTTGTTCTACATAGACTTCTTATTGAATAACTCCATTTAGAAATGCACTCTTCACGTCCATTTGGAATAACTTGAAATTCTTAAAGTAAGCAAAAGCAAGAAGTAATCTTATTGCTTCTAACCTTGCCACTGGAGAATAGGTTTTATCATAGTCGATTTCTTCTTCTTGTGTGTAGCCTTTTGCCACGAGTCTTGCTTTGTTTCTCACCACATTTCCTTGTTGATCCAGCTTGTTCTTGAAAACCCATATAGTTCCAATAATTGACTTACCTTTTGGTTTAGGAATAAGTTCCCAAACATTATTGATTTTGAATTGATTCAGTTCTTCTTGCATAGCTTCAATCCAACTTTCATTAGTTAAAGCTTCTTCTATTGTCTTTGGCTCGACTTCATAAACAAGTGCTAGAACACTAGACTCTTCACGCCTTTTGGATCTAGTACGAATCCCTTCATCAATGTTACCAATGATGAGATCTGCAGGGTGACTAGACTTATGCTTCCAATTGCTGATTGGTTTGTTACTTTGCTGAGCCTCTGTTTTAGTTGGTGCTACTGATTTAGTCTACAGTAGAGCATCAGAAGTTTGACTTTCATCGAGGGAATTTGTAGGAGCTTGATCAGATTCACAGTCTTCAGGTTGAATCAGATTAGGATGATTTTGCATCGAGTCTTCAAACTTCACATTCAGGGATTCTTCCACAGTTTGAGTTCTTTTGTTGAATACTCTATAAGCTTTGCTTGTCGATGAGTAACCAAGGAAGATTCTTTCATCGGATTTTTCTTCAAACTTACCAATTCGATCACTTGCATTCTTTAAAATAAAGCATTTGCAACCAAATACATGAAAATAAGAGACAATAGGTTTCTTTCCTTTGAATAATTCATAAGGGGTTTTCTCCAAAATAGGTCTTAGAAAGAAAGAACTATTTTTCCTTTCAACAACTCTATTTTGTTGTGGAGTGTATGAAGATGAAAAATTATGCTGAATGCCAGAATCATCACAGAAATGAGCAATATCTTGATTTTCGAATTCTCCTCCATGATTAGTACGAATACTTGTTATAGAATAACCTTTTTCATTTTGAACTTTCTTAGCAAACTTAGTGAAATAAGACAATGCTTCAGATTTGGTTGAAAAAAAGAATACCCAAGTAAAACGAGAGTAGTCATCTACTATTACCAAACAATACATTTTACCTCTAATGCTTTGTGCTCTTGTTGGTCAGAACAAATCCATGTGCAATAACTATAAAACACGTTTAGTAGATACTTGATTTATTGATTTGAAAGAGTTTCTAACCTGTTTTCCAAGCACACAGGGTGTGCATAAATCATGTTTTTGATACTTCAGGTTAGGTAGTTCTCGGACTAGCTTCTTAGATGAAACTTTTGCAATTTGCTTCATGTTGATATGTCCAAGTTTTTTGTGCCAGAGTATGACTTCATCTTGAATGGATATTAAGCATTGTGAACTATTAGACTTTATATCCAGCAAGTAGATACTTCCATGTCTTCGTCCAGTGAATGATTGTGAGAGATCTTTGCTTGTTTTAGAACAAGTATCTTCTTGAAAGTTGATATTATATCCAGTGTCACACAGCTGATTAAAACTGAAAAGATTACAATTTAAACCTTCAACTAAAGAGACATTGTTGATTGTGAGATTTTCTATCTTCACGGTTCCACAACCAACAATTTTTCCTTTGTTGTTGCCCCCAAAGGAAACACTTCCTCCTTTCACTTGTAAGAGATTTATGAAACACTTCCTCCTTTCACTTGTAAGAGATTTATGAAACAAGTTGAATCTCCTGTCATGTGTCTTGAGCAGCCACTATCCAAATACCACTTATTTTTCTTCTTGATAGTGACCTACAGTTAAATGAAGAACTCAAGTTTTCTTTGGTACCCATATTTTCTTGGGTCTAACATTGTTAGCACCATAAACAATCTTTGCCCAGTTTCTCTTAACAAGTTTTCCAAACTTTGGGACAATCCTTCTCAAAATGTTCTAAGCTATTACACTTTGAGCATTTAAGAGCATTTCTTCCAACAAGTTTTACAAAAACCATTTGAAAATGATTCTTGTAAAAAGACTTTGTAGGTCTATTTTTTATTCTTTCCTTTACCTTTGGAAAATCGATCAAAGGAATAGTTTCCGATGTCATTCCCAGGCCAGATTTATTGAAGTATGGTCTTTGAATTGAAAGAATTTTATCCAACTTTTCAGATCCCATTGAAAATTTTTTAGTAACTCTCAAAATGTCTTCTTTCAACCAAGCATTTTCTTTTGAAAGAGTGGTTTCATTTTCTTTTGAATCAGTAAGACATTTGTCTAAGTTTTCAACTTTTTCAATTAAAATCTTTTCCTATTGTTTTAGTTTGGAATTCTCCTTTTTTTAATTCAGAAATCCTTTTAAGAGAGGTTTTAAGGCTAAGACAAAGTTCGTCAATATAATTCAAGACTTTGGTAGGAATTTTTAAATTTCTAACCTTGACATCGCTGTCTGAGTCTGAGTCTAATTCTGTGTTTGAGTCTGAATCTGAGTCTGAGTTTGATTTTGCCATAAGACAGATGTTGGCGTACTCTTCATCACTCTCTTCACATTCTATATCGCTCCATGTTTTAGCTTTGAGTACCTTCTTGAATCTTTATGGTTTTTCTTTCTTTTTCTTCAACAAGGGACAGTTGGGTTTGATGTGTCCCTTTTTCTTACATTCAAAGCAAACAACATCCTTGTTGGTTTCATCTTCTTCATTTGATTTGTCTCTTCCCATTGAACCTTCTTCCTTATCTATTTAATTTTCTGAACTTTCTTATCAAGAGTTCCAACTCTTCGTCATCCAAATCTTCTTCTGAATCTGTAACATCAAAATCATCATTAGATTTTAAAGCAGTTGACTTCTTACCTTTGGTGTCAATGTCCTCATTGAATTACTCGACTTCATATGATTGAAGTGTGCCAACCAATTCATCTACAGAAAGAGGCATGATCCTTTGTGTTTCTCTTATGGAAATCTTTACGTGATTCCATTCTTTGGAAAGTCCTTTCAGCAACTTATTGACTTTCATTGGTCCTGAAATAGGCTGACCCTAATATGCCAAGCCATTTACAATTTCTGTAAAACGACTAAATATGTCAGTTATGGATTCTCCTGGCTTCATCTTGAAGGCTTCACACTGTCTAAGAAGGATTGATCTTGGTTTCTTTGACTCGATCAGTTCCTTCATAAGTGACATGCAACCTATCCCAAACTTCTTTAGCTGTTTCACAAGATGAGATTCTATTATACTCTGTTAGAGATAAAGCACAATACAGAGAATAAATAGTTTTAGCATCAAGAGCTTGTCTCTTGGTTATTTCGGCTTGTGACAATCCCGCTCCATTTGTTATTTCTTTCCCTGTGGATGATGTAGCTTTAGGAACAATTCCTTTCTTTACTACATCCCATTCCAGAGGATCTTTTGATCTTAGGAATGCCTTCATCTTGTTCTTCCATACATTATATTCATTTCCATCGAAGTAAGGTGATCTGGTGTTACTTTGACCTTCAATTAAACCTGAAGCCAAAATACTAGGCATAGATCTTTAGCTTAGGAAGTAGTAACACTCCCAACAAATAAGCACACGAGCTCTGATACCAATTGATAAAAGCTAGTAAACACACCTAGAGGGGGTGAATAGGTGTTTATAAACTTCTTTTAAAAACTTTTAACCCAGATCCCTCAATTTGAAACAAAATCAGAGTAAATTTAAATTACACAGCAAAAAGTAAAGAGGATAAGGTAAGAAGATTGAAACACAGAGGTTTATAGTGGTTTGGCTTATTGTAAGCCTATGTCCACTCTTTACGGTGGCAGCCCACTGGCTGTATCCACTATATAGCAAATGAGAGTTATACAGCTTTATGATCTAGACTTCTTCAATAGAAAGTCTTTGCTATAGCTCTCGCAATTCCTCACTGTATATATCTCTCCTTTGTACACAACTAAGCCTCAAGAAATTTGAGAATAAGGAGTTTCAGAGGTTAAGACTTCGAAATTTTCTATCAGCACACACACTCGAACAACAACGACTCCACCTTAAATATTCTTCCGTGCCTTCATAGCCGTTAGCGCTTTCCAAACGAGTTCATCCAATCTACCTATTGGAATGAATCAATTAAGGTGATCTTCAAGTTGTTGAATATATGTGGAAGATAGCTCATCAATCTTATTCGCCCATACAATCAGGATCTTGAGTTTCCATAAGTGGAACCTTTCAAATTTTGCTTATTCTTCAGTGGATTTTTCAATCGAGATAAATCCAAAATCTTCAAGCTTAGTTTCAGCCAGAGATCTTCCATGAAATAGTGAATCATAGAAGATATTATCCAATCTTTGAATTATCACACCGTTGGATTAAAATGCTGTCAGCTTGGCCAGACTCGTAAAATTTAGTCTAACAGTCTTCAGACTTTGATGAGTCTAGAGATCTTTAGACGAAAACACTTGAGTTTTGAACTTTTCAGACTTAAGCGACTGAGTCTTGGATTCTTCAAACTTAACTGACGAGGATGTTTTGTTAGCTTCAAAACATTTAAGGGATTTTTCTTCAACAATCACTGTGGTGTCAAGAGGCACTGGATGAGAAACTGTAGGAAGTACCTCGCGAGCTTGAAGGTCAAGCCTAAGGACCAACCTTATGAAGGTATGGTGTTTATGCTTATTGAAACTAATCTTATGGTTAGTGCTAAATCCAACTCATGGGTTCTAGATTCTGCTGCAACTTCACATATTTGTATGTCTTTGTAGAATTTGGAAATAAGTAGGATGCTAGGGCGAAATGAGATTGTCCTGGCATTTGCTAATGGAGCAAGAGTTGCTGCGTTAGCTATACGGGCTTTTCATTTATGTTTGCCTTCTGGACATGTAATGATTTTAAAGAACTGTTTGCATTATAAGAATGCTGTTAGGAACATCATCTCTATACCTCGTTTGGGTAATATGAATTTTCTTTTGCTAATGATGTATGTTCTATTTATCATAATAGAAGATGTGTTGGTTCTAGCTTATTAACCAACCAATATTTAAACCATTACAATGTCCAGTAATGTGATTACCGATGTCAATAAGCAAAATAGAATTGATATAAATGTCATAACTAATAAACGCGGGAGAATTGTCTAAAAAGTCCTTAACCTATTGTAGTTTTGCCAATTTAGTCCTAAACCTTTCAACCTTGCCGATTAAGTCCTAAACCTTTTGTCAGTTTGCCAATTGAGTCAATCCGGCCAATTTTGGCCTGAAAATGATGACGTGGACACCGGCGGTGCCACGTAGGATGCCGCACCGACGTGGACAATTTTTAATAATATTTTAATAATATTTTTTCTTTTTTTTTTTTTTTTTTTCCTTTTTTGGCTTTTCCTTTGTGTTTTCCAGTGGCCGGCCACCAGCCACAGGCGACGGTCAGCCACCGGCCACACCCACCGGCTGGCCTCGCCCGCCACGGGCGAGCCCGGTCGGGCGGCAGCGACGCGGGCGAGGCCGGCCCGGGCCTCGGCGAGGGCCGGCCTCGCTAGATCGGCGAGGGAGCCCTCGCCGGGGCTCCCCCTCGCCTAGGCGACCGTCGGCCTCGCCGGATCTGGCGAGGCCGGCCCTCGTCGGGGCTTGGGGTGGCCTCGCTCGGCGTCGCCGTTGCCCAGCCACCCTAGGCCTCGGCGAGGGCGAGCCCCGGCGAGGGCTCCCCTCGCCAGATCTGGCGAGGCCGGCCCTCGCCGGGGCCTGGGCCGGCCTCGCCCGGCGTCGCCGTCGCCCGGCCGGGCCTCGCCTGTGGCGGGCGAGGCCAACCGGCGGGTGTGGCGGTGGCCGGCCGTCGCGTGGCCGGTGGCCGGCCACCGGAAAACACAAAGGAAAAGCCAAAAAAAAAAAAAAAAAACAGAAAATATTAAAAAAATAAAAAAATTTAAAGTTTTTAAAAATTTTAAAAATATTTAAATATTATTAAAAATTGTCCACGTCAGCGCCGGCAGTCCTACGTGGCATCGCCGGCGTCCACGTCATCATTTTCCGGCCAAAATTGGCCGGATGGACTCAATTGGCAAACTAACAAAAGGTTTAGGACTCAATCGGCAAGGTTGAAAGGTTTATGACTAAATTGGCAAAACTGCAATAGGTTTAGGACTTTTTAGACAATTTTCCCAATAAACGCCCTAGAGATGGTCCAAATAAAAAATATGTTTGGTATCTCCGATTAGGTCATATTGGAGAAGACGGAAGTAACAAGTTGAGTAATGATGGGTATATTGATTCATCGAATTTTGAGTCATACTCAACTTGTGAGACATGTCTTCTAGGAAAAATGACCAAAGCGCCTTTTATGGGACAAAGTGTGCGAGCTACTGAAATATTAGGATTAATACATACAGATGTATGTGGACCAATTAATGAAACTATTAGAGGTGGTTATAATTACTTCATTACCTTCACCGATGATCAGTCACGGTATGGTTATTTATACCTCATGAAGTATAATCTAAATCCTTTGAAAAGTTCAAGGAATTCAAGGCTGAAGTTGATAAACAATAAGGAAAATGTATTAAGGCTATTCGATCAGATCGAGGAGGTGAATATCTTAGTACTGATTTCCTGGACTATCTTAAAAAGAATGGCATTTTATCACAATGGACACCTCCTGGAACTCCATAACATAATGGTGTATCTGAATGAAGAAATTGTACTTCATTAGATACGATGCGATCTATGTTGAGTTTCACTGATTTGCCAATATCCCTTTGGGGATATGCCCTTGAGACAGCTGTATATATACTAAACAGAGTGCTGTCTAAATCTGTTCTTGAAATGGGCTAGTGAATCAACCTAGAGGGGGGTGAATAGGTTGTTGCGGAATTCTTTTGGAATCTTTTTCAATGCAATACGTTAATATCAAGGATATATCAATAATAAACAGATTACGTATTCACAAAGTAAATAGAGTAGAGAGAGAAAATTGACACAAGGATTATAGTGGTTCGGCTTAGACCAAGCCTACGTCCACTCTCCACACTGGCAGCCAAATGATTGTAATCACTATGTAGCAAAAGAGTGCCTTTACAGTAGACGGATTAGATTTCTTCAATTGACAGTCTCTCCTACAGCCTTCTGCTGTCTTTGCTCTATATCTCACTCTCTTTGTTACACAGTGTAAACATGAAAGATTTTAGAGAACAAGTGATTTTGGAGATTCTAACATCAAGATTTCTCTACCGGTCTCTCCTTGTTTCCAAGCAATGTCGATCCAACTTAAATAATCTCCGTGCCATCATACCCGTTGGCACATTCCAAAAATTCATCCAATCAACCCGTTGGACTAAATCAATTTAAGTGATCTCCTTGTCCCAAAAACGTAAGTAGACAGTAGCTTGTCAATCCTGTTCGCCCATACAATCAGGATCTTGAGTTCCCAAAATTTAGATTCTTCCAAAAATAAACTTGATCTTCAACGGATAGAATCCGAAGAATCAAATCTTCCAAGCTCTTGATCACAGCCAGAGATATTCCATGGTTAGGATTAGGAAATACGAAATCCAATATCTGTAGCCATAAGAATAACCTGTAGCCAGCCTGTAAAAAAAAATCGCGGACTATCTTCAGACTTAGATTTGGGTCTCGAGGGTCGTCAGACTGAAACTGAGTCTTGAAGGTCTTCAGACGGAAATTGAGTCTTGACTGACTTCAGATGGAAAAACTTCGGACCGAAATTCGGGTCCATTGTTTTTGAAAACCTTTAGACCTTGACAACTTCAGACGTAGCCGACTGAGTCTTGGAATCCTTAGACCACACTGTTGAGGCTGTTTTGTCAACTTCAAAACTCCAAGGGATTTTTCTTCAACAATTCCAACTATGCCCTATGAGATATGGCATAGTAGGAAACCTAGGCTTAATCATATTAAGATTTGGCATTGTCCAGCTTTTGTGAAATGGCTAAAAATGGAAAATTGGAGGCAAGATTTGAACAAGGTCGCTTCATTAGATATCCAAAGAAAATTCTTGGATATTATTTCTATTTTCATTCAGACCAAAGAATTTTGGTGAGCAAGCACGCTTCTTTTCTAGAGAATCAATTCGTCCAAGAAGGTGGTGTTAGGCGGAAAATAGTCTTATAAGAAGAAAATAATGAAGTACCAAACAACTGAGTTCAAATACCAATCTCTAATTCAGTGGGAGCTTCTGATACACAACCTCTTAGGAGAAGTGCGAGAACGTCTCGCCAGCCTGCTCGTTAGAGACAATCGGTTAATCATATTAAACCTTTATTCATTGTGAATGATAGTGATCAACCTGGTGATCCTAAAACCTATGAGGAGGCGATGTCGGACATTGATTCTGGTAAATGGCTAGAAGCCATGAAATCCGAAATGGATTCAATGTATTCCAATGAGATTTGGGCCTTAATTGACCTGCCTGATGGTATTATGCCAATTGGTTGTAAATGGATCTTTAAGAAAGATGAATGCTAAAGGTCAAATTGGAACTTACAAAGCACGGTTGGTGAGGAAAGACTATCGTCAGAAAGAAGGAATTGATTATGACGAAACTTTCTCACTTGTGGCCATGCTAAAATCCATTCGAATTATGTTGGCTATAGTTGCACACCTTGATTATGAGATATTCCAGATGGATGTCAAAATGGCTTTTCTAAATGGTTTTCTCGATGAGGACATCTACATGGAATAGCCACGGGGTTTTGAATCCAATAGTGAAAAACGAAATGTGTGTAAGCTTAAGAGATCCATTTATGGACTTAAACAAGCCTCCAGAAGTTGGAACATCCGTTTTGATGAGGTAGTCAAATCGTTTGGCTTCATAAAAAATCTGAATGAACCTTGTGTATACAAGAAGATCGGTAGGAGTGTAACTGCATTTCTAGTTTTGTATGTCGATGATATACTTTTGATTGGGAATGATGTACCAATGATATCATCGATAAGCCTATTCCTGTCAAAGAAATTCTTCATGAAAGATTTAGGAGAGGCAACCTACATTTTAGGTATTAAGATCTATAGAGATAGATCAAGACGATTGATTGGTCTCTCACAGTCTACATACATAAACAAAGTGTTAACACGTTTTAACATGCAATGTTCCAAGAGAGGATTATTGCCTTTTAGGCAAGGGATCCATCTTTCTAAGGAGATGTGTCATAACACTCCTGAAGAAAGAGAGTGGATGGCAAAGATACCATATGCATCCGTTATTGAAAGCATAATGTATGCTATGCTATGTACTAGACCTGATATTGCGCATGCTGTAAGCATTACTAGCAGATATTAGTCTGATCTAAGAGAAGAGCACTGGATAGCAGTCAAGAATATTCTTAAGTACTTGCGAAGGACTATGGATCTATTCTTGATATATGGAGAAGGAGAATTTGAAGTTGTAGCTTATACTAATTCCAATTTTCAATCGGATCCTAATGATTATAAGTTTATGTCTGGGTTTGTCTTTACATTTAATGGTGGCACAGTTAGTTGGAAAAGTTCCAAATAAAGCATAACTGTTGATTCCACCACTGAGGCAGAGTATGTAGCTGCTTTTGAAGCAGCAAAGGAAGCTGCTTGGATGAAGAAGTTTATTTCTAAACTTGGAGTTGTTCCCTCAATTGAGCAACCGATTACATTCTTTTGTGACAACAATGGGGCGATAGCTCAAGCTAAGGAACCAAGGTCTCACCAAAAGTACAAGCACATTGCAAGACATTTCCATCTCATTAGAGAATTTGTTGGGAGAGGTGATATCGCCTTGCAGAAAATTGCCTCAGCAGAAAACGTGGCCGATCCCTTTATTAATGCCTTACCTCAATCTTCTTTTGAAAGACATATTAACAAAATGGTTTTGAGGTACCAGACAAGTTGGCTTTAGTGTAAGTGGGAGATTGTTGGATGTATACCCTAAAGCTACTATGTAATAGTTACATATTAGGGATTTTAGTTGTACTTTCATTATTATTATTTAATTAATGGCAATGACATATTTATTCATTTGTCCAATTATTTTATATTTATGAATGATTCGATAAGATCAGTTGCAACTAGACCTAATCTTGACACGTCAAGAATATATGTGACGAGTTCATAGTTAGATCGAATCTTTAAATCATTCCCAGTCGATGAATTATTGAGTGGATATTAATAATCCCATAGAGACCAATGTGTTCTTAAATTTGCCATTAAGTATTGGATACTTAAGGGAATGATGAGTCACATGTCATTGAATATTATGATGCCTGAGTTAGAACACAAGTGTTTGTATTAGACAAGTTCACTGAATGTGACGTATATGGAACGATTAGCGACATGGAAGCTTTTAGCGTGGTGAATATCTAATTGTTCATGCTTTAGTCTTGTGTAAATAATCCTTAGACTTGAGGCATAGTGTTAACTTGTGTGTTGGATAATTATAATTCATAGGTGCACGTAATGCCGGGTCATTAATCCATCTTTGTAGATGGTCATATTTTGTTCATATACAAAGTTGCACATGTGCGCAATATGGAATTTGTCTCCTTGTTACTGATATAGGCTAGTGAATCCACCTAGAGTGGGGGTGAATAGGTGATTATGGAATTCTTTTGGAATCTTTTGCAGAAAAATACTTTAATATGAAAATCATAACAGAAATATGCATCCCTAAAACAAGTAGAATAGGGTAAGAGAAAATTGACACAAGGATTATAGTGGTTCGGCTTATTTCAAGCCTACGTCTACTCTCCACGCTGGCAGCCAACTGACTATAATCACTATGTAGCAAATGAGAGCTGTTACAATTCACGAACTAGAGTTCTTCAGTAGAAAGTCTCTCCTACAACTTCTTGTTGTTTCGCACTATAAGCGACTCTCTTTGATACACAATTTTGAGCACAAGAGATTTTGAGAACAAGAGATATAAGAGGTTCTAACTCCGAAATTTTTTCTATCTGTTCTCTCATTATTTTCAAACAACTCTGACCCAACTTAAATAACTTTCGTGCCTCCATACCCGTTAGCACTTTCCAAGAATTCATCCAATCAACCCGTTGGACTGAATCAATTTAAGTGATCTTCATGTTGTCGAAAATATAAGTAGAAAATAGCTCGTCAATCTTGCTCGCCCATACAATCAGGATCTTGAGTTTCCAAAATTAGATCCTTCCAAAAATTCGCTTGATCTTCAACGGATAAAATCCGAAAAGAAAATCTTCCGAGCTCATAATCACAGCTAGAGATATTCCATGGATAAGTTAGGGAAGATAATATCCAAATCTTAATTTCCTTAACCATAAAAATAACTTGCTATCAGCCTGGCAAGGTCGCATACTGTCTTCAGACAAAAAACTTCAAACTATAACTTTAAGTCTAACTGTCTTTAGACGGAAATGCTTGGGTCTTGAATCCTTCAGACTTAATCGACTAGGTCTTGGATACTTCAGACTTTACTGACGAGGTTGTTACAAGGGATTTTTCTTCAACAATCTCCCCCTTTTTGATGGAGACAAAACACCTCGGCAGATTTGGAAATTTATAACCTGCAAAGAAAACTCCTATATATTTTGAGGATTACTTCTTGCAAAACAGAAAAAGTGTTAGTCAAATAACAATTATCCTCACAAATATAATGATCCTGCAAATTCACAAGTCTAAGGATCCAAACATCAAATCAGCATAAAGTCATAGACAATCCAAACCAAATCCAAACCAAAATATTCAAAGTCATAAATGAAACAGTCTGAACAAAATAAAAGTAAACGAAATAATAGTTCAAAAAAAATGATCTCAAATCTGCAAATTACTCTCTCCCTTTTTGTCCCATCAAAGGAGGTAGAGTGGTCAAGAGTGGGTTTGAAAAAGATTTAGGGCTCTTCTAGCATGCGAACAAGATGAAATTTGCTGAGCGTCTGCACGGTCTTCTCAAGATTTGCAAAAGCTTCCTTCACTGAAATCAACTCTGCACCTTTATCACTTGATTCCACTTGAATCTTGAGTGCATTGATTTGGTCTTGCATGCTCACGGATGTACTCAGCATCACCTTCTTAAGATCTCTCAGCTCATAATCCATTCCAAAAACCTGCTTCTTTAGGTCCAGCATAACATCCAACAGTCGTGAAAATGTTGTTGAGTTAGCATTACCAGAACTAGGACCAGCAGATTCAGTTCTTGGAGTTTGAAAACTTGGTGCATCCTTCTAAGCCCTTTCCCTTTCCGATGGAGAGGATTCTTCAATTTTTGGGAAATGAGATGCATAGATATCCTCTATATCAGCACCAGACCTACTCACATCACTATAATGTAATGACAATATCATTCCCTGATCAACAGCAACTCCCCCTGTTTTGATACCAGTGGGTGGAGTCGAATATTCTTCGCCAAAATCCATGTCAGCACTATGATGTTTCTTGATTTCTTCCCCAGAGTGAGCAAATGATGGCTCAAATTCTTCAGCCATATCCTCCTGAGCTTTGCTCTCCTCTTCATCTTTCTTCCTTCTCTCTTCCTCTTCTCTTCTCACCTCTTCTTCTTCTCTTCTCCGTGCTTCCTCTTCTTCTTTCCTCTGTCTCTCCTCTTCTTCTCTCTGTTCCTCCTCTTCTCTCTGTTCTTCTTCTCTCCTCTGTCTTTCTTCTTCTTCTTCTTCTTTTCTCTTCCTTTCCTCTTCCTTCTTCCTCTGTTCTTCCTTTTCTCTTCTCACTCTCTCGGCTTCTTCTTTTTCCTTTGCTTCTCTCCTTGCCCTCTCTCTTAACATCAGTTCTCAAGCTAACTGTGCTCCTCAACTTTGAGAGAGCAGACAGAGTCATGGCGTCATCAAAATCTTCTTCATCATCCTCGTCTTGCAGGATGACTTTCCTTCGCTGTTTCTCAGTAACAGCCATGAGCTCTTTGCCCTTTCTCTTGGTAGAAGCAGTGGCAATCTCCTTTGAGGGTGTCTTCACCTTCAACCCTTCCAATGCAGCATTTAGCTCTGGAATCTTCATCTTCATCACCATCTTGTAACCAACAATCATCAAACTTAAATTGGTCAGGCATAGAGGTGCAGGGATCTGAATTTTGAAATGCCTGAACAACTTGGTGATGATAGATGAATAAGGCAATTGACCCTTATCCTTAACCATAGTTCGGTACATGTGGAATAGGATAACGCGAGGGAGTGAAAAGGGCCTGCCTTCGTTGAGAGCAAACATCAGCTTGGCTTCAGTTTTGGAGACATCGGTCTTGGAGGTTGTCTTTGGCCTGATACAGTTGATGATGATCTTGTGTAGCAACACATTTGAGGCATTCATCCTTGTGTAGGATATTTTGCCTTCCACATTTCGATCACACACAATGTCAAGGGTAGCGTAGGCTGTGGACACTTTTATTGGTTGGAAACTCCTTCTTTCCACCCCAATAACATCAGCCAGTGTATCAACATCAACTATATACTCTTTGTCCATATAAGTAAAGGACAACCTATTTGCATCTAGAAACGACAAATTCGAATAAAAATATGCCGTAAGTTCAGGGTAGGCATTTGTCGTATCTGTGCAAAACTCTCCAATTGTAGCCTCACAAATTTCTCCCTAAGATTAACCTTCAGTGAATCTACGAAATCGAAGTCCACACTCCTCGGATTTACAACACCTCTCTTCAGCAACTTGATGTACATCCGTTCATGCTCTTTAGACCGAAAAAGACTACCTTGAGGACAAACAGAATTCACAGCCACACCCATTCGTGGCTAGAATTGAGAGAAAAGTCTCTCATCATCATCCAGTGGTTGGTTTCCAGTACTGTAAAGCGGATCACTCGGAATGTTCTCAAGAGATCTTTGAGCAGTCCATTCCTCAACAATTTTTAAGTCCTCCATCTCTTTCAAAAAAATATACTCACTCTTAAATCCTCTTTCTTTCAGAAAATCCTCGATCATCTTTAGGTCTGTACCCGCAATCTTCAGCCTATTATAAAGATCAAACGCAAGCTTTGGTTTTAGGGTTTTTACCGGTGCTGCTTCAACAATTTCTTCCTCGAAATGCTGACTTTGAGTCTCCCTTTGTGGAGATTCTTCGCCTGTGAGGTCCACCCTTGTAGGACCCTCTTGCTGTCTTTGTGGTCCCCTACCAGCGAGTCTTGAAGATTTTCGAGATGACATTCTTGAATCCCAAGCAAAAGCTCAACTTGTTCGCAAAAAAAAAAAAAGAATGGATTTTTGCCGAGTAAAGTAATGGAACAGGGACAGTAATGAAGCTTTTTAGGATTTTGAAAGCGAGAGTAAACGAGATGGATTTTAAAACGTTGTAGCGGATGAAGATGACGATTCAAAAGTATAAATAGTAAGAAAAGATAAAAAGGAGATATTGAACCGTCGCAAATAAAGAAAAGATAAAAAATGCCATTTTTGAAAAAGTAAACTGCCATAAATATATTTCAGACTTCGAATAATAATAGATTTCGAAATTTTAAAAAGCAATTAACAAAAATTAATGCATAGAATACGAAATATTAAAAATACGAAAACAGACTTTAAGTCAGAGTCTGAGCTCTTTCAGACCTTATCTTTGAGTCTGAGCACCATCAGACCTAACGTTGAGTTTGAACGCCTTCAGACCTTGCGTTGAGTCTGAACTTTACAAGACTCTAGATTTGAGTCTAAATCTCTTCAAGTCTTGCGATATTCAGTCTTGAGCGAATTGATTCAAAGTGAGCCTTTTCTAGGGACTTTGTGAATATATCTGCTAATTGATTCTTTGAATCAACGAACTGAATCACCACTTCACCATTTTGAACATGATCTCTAATGAAATGACGCTTGATTTCAATGTGCTTTGCTTTTGAATGAAGTATTGGATTCTTTGTGAGGTTGATTGCGCTTGTGTTGTCACACTTGATTTCTGTACACGTTTCCTCAATTTCAAAGTCTCTTAATTGTGGTTGCATCCATAGAATTTGAGAACACCAACTTCCAAGAGCTATGTACTCTGCTTCAACGGTTAAAAGAGCTACGGTACCCTGTTTTCTTAAGAACCAAGGTACCAACCTATTTCCCAATAGTTGACAAGTACCTGTAGTGCTTTTTCTATCCACTCTACAGCCAGCGAGGTCAGCATCAGAATATCCAAGGAGAGTAAAGTCTCCCATTTTGGAATACCATAGACCTAGCTTAGATGTAGTTGCAACATATTTAATAATACACTTCACAGCAGTCACGTGAGATTCTTTAAGATTAGATTGAAATCTAGCACAAATGCAAACACTAAATAGAATATCAGGTCTAGATGCTGTAAGGTAAAGAAGTGAACTGATTATACTCCTGTACAGTTTTTGATCTACACTCTTTCTTTCTTCATCTTTATCCAGCTTGATAAGCTTGACATAGGAGTTTCTGTTTTCTTGCAATTCTCCATTCCAAACTTCTTAATGAGGTCTTTTCCATACTTTTCTTGGTGGATAAAAGTTCCTTCTCTTGATTGTTTGACTTGAAGTCCTAATAAAAAGTTCAATTCACCCATCATGCTCATTTCAAATTCATTCTGCGTACAACTCGAAAAATTCTTGCAAAGCTTTTCATTAGAAGAACCAAATATTATATCATCAACATAAATTTGAACAAGTATGAAATCCTTGCCTTCTCTTTTGATAAATAAGATAGTATCTACTTTACCTTTAGAGAAACCACTTTGAATTAAGGAATTACTTAACCTTTCATACCAAGCTTGAGGTGCTTGTTTTAAGCCATATAAAGCTTTCTTCAACTTGAAAACAAGGTCTGGTTTTCTTGTATCTTCAAATCTTGGCGGTTGTTCCACATAGACTTCTTCTTGGATAATTCCATTTAGGAATGCACTTTTCACGTCCATTTAGAATAACCTGAAATTTTTAAAGCAAGCAAAAGCAATAAGTAATCTTATAACTTCTAACCTTGCCACCGGAGCATAGATTTCATCATAGTCGATGCCTTCTTCTTGTGTGTAACCTTTTGCCACAAGTCTTGCTTTGTTCCTCAACACTTTTCTTTGTTGATCAAGCTTGTTCCTGAAAATCCATTTGGTACCAATAATTGATTTACCTTTTGATTTAGGAATGAGTTCCCAAACATTGTTGATTTTGAATTGATTCAATTCCTCTTGCATAGCTTCAATCCAGCTTTCATCTTTCAATGCATCTTCTATGTTTTTAGGTTCAATCTCAGAAATAAGTGCTAGAGCACTAGATTCTTCACGTCTTTTAGATCTTGTACGAACTCCTTCATCAATGTTGCCAATGATGAGATCTGCAGGGTGACTGGATTTGTGTTTCCAATTTGTAATTGGTTTGTCACTTTGATGAGGCTCTGCTTCAATTGGAGCTATTGAATTGGTTTGCAGCTGAGTGTCTGAGATTTAATTTTCTTCAAGAGAATTTGTAGACACTTGGCTAGACTCATAGTCTTCAGTTTGAGTCTGATTTTGAATTGAGTCTTCAAACTTCACATTCATGGATTCTTTCACAGTCTGAGTCCGTTTGTTGAAAACTCTGAAGGCTTTGCTTGTCATTGAGTAGCCAAGGAAAATTCCTTCATCTATTTTTCTTCAAACTTACCAATTCGATCACTAGAATTCTTTAAGATAAAACATTTACAACCAAATACATGAAAATAAGAAACAATAGGTTTCTTACCCTTGAACAGTTCATAAGGAGTTTTCTCTAAAATAAGTCTTAGAAAAACTTTGTTTATAATATGGCAAGCAGTTGAAGTAGCTTCAGCCCAAAAATGAGGAGAAATATTACTTTCAATCAAAATAGTTCTTGCCATTTCTTGCAAAGAATGATTTTTCCTCTCTACAACTCCATTTTGTTGTGGAGTGTATGGGATGAAAAATTATGTTGAATACCATAGTCATCATAATATTTAGCAAAATCATGATTCTCAAATTCACCACCATGGTCAGTTCGAATACTTGAAATTGCATATCCTTTCTCAATTTGGATTTTCTTTGCAAATTTAGTAAAATAAGATAAAGCTTCAGATTTATTTGCAAAAAAGAATACCCTAGTAAAGCAAGAATAATCATCAACTATTACCAAACAATATCTTTTACCTCCAATGCTTTGAGTTCTTGTTGGACCGAACAAATCCATGTGTAATAGCTGCAAAACACGTTTAGTGGATACCTGATTTATAGATTTATAGGAATTTCTAACCTATTTTCCAAGTACGCAAGGAGTACATAATTCGTGCTTTTGATACTTCAGGTTAGGAAGTCCCCGAACAAGCTTTTTGGATGAAACTTTTGCAATTTGCTTCAAGTTGACATGTCCAAGCTTTCTATGCCAAAGAATGGCTTCATCTTGAATTGATATCAAGCATTGAGATCTGTCAGACTTTATATCCAGCAAATAAATGTTTCCATGTCTTCGTCTAGTAAAGGATTGTGAGAGATCTTTGCTTGTTCCAGAACAAGCATCTTCTTGAAAGTTGATCTTGTATCCAGTGTCGCATAGTTGACTAATACTCAAAAGATTATAGTTCAACCCTTCAACTAGAAAAACATTGTTGATTGTGAGGTTTCCTATCTTCACAGTTCCTCGACCAATAATTTTTCCTTTGTTGTTGCCACCGAAGGAGACATTTCCTCCTTTTACATGAGAAAGTTTTGTGAAACAATTTGAATCTCCCGTCATGTGTCTTGAGCAGCCACTATCCAAATACCACTTGATTTTCTTCTTGATAATGACCTACATTTAAATGAAAGACTCAAGTTTTCTTTGGTACCCAAACTTTCTTGGGTCCATCGTTATTAGTACCATAAACAGTCTTTGCCCAGCTCTTCTTATTCCTTCTCAAAATGTTCTATGCTTTTGCACTTTGAACATGTAAGAGCATTTCTTCCAACAGGCTTTATAAAAACCTTTTGAAAATGATCATTGTAAAAAGATTTTGTAGGCCTATTCTTAATTCTTTCTTTTACCTTTGGAAAATCAATCAAATGAATGGTTTCATGTGTCATTCCTAGACCAGATTTATTAAAATAGGGTCTTTGAATAGAAAGAATTTTATCCAATTTTTCTGAACCCATTGAAAATTTCTTTGTGACTTTCAAAAGCTCTTCTTTCAAGCAGGCATTTTCTTTTGAAAGTACAATTTCATTTTCTTTTGAAACAGCAAGACACTTGTCTAGACCTTCAACTTTTTCAACCAAAGTCTTTTCTTGTTGTTTCAATTTGGAATTCTCCATTTTTAGTTCAGAAATACTTTTAAGAGAGCCTTTAAGACTGAGACAAAGTTCATCAATGTAATTTGACACTTTGGTAGGAATTTTTAAATTTCTAACCTTAATACCGCTGTTTGAGTCTGAGTCTGAGTCTGAGTCTAAGCTTGAGTCTGAGTCTGAGTCTGAGTCTGAGTTTGAGTTAGGCATAAGACAGATATTGGCATACTCTTCATCACTCTCCTCACATTCAGTGTCACTCCATGTTTCAGCTTTGAGTGCTTTCTTGAACCTTTCTGGTTTTCATTTCTTTTTCTTTAATAAGGGACAGTTGGGTCTGATGTATCTCTTTTTCGTGCATTCAAAGCAAACAACCTCCTTATTGGTGTCTTCTTCTTCATTTGATTTCTTTTGAAATCCTTGATTGTCTATCTCTTTCCATTGAACTTCTTCATTTTCTATTTAGCCTTCTGAACTTTCTAATCAAAAGTGCCAACTCCTCGTCATCCAGGTCTTCTTCTGAATCTATAATATCAGAATCATCATTAGATTTTAAAGCAATTGACTTCTTACCTTTGGTGTCAAAATCCTCATTGAATTGCTCGACTTCATATGATTGAAGTGTGCCGACCAACTCATCTACCGAAAGAGGCATAATCCTTTGTGTTTCTCTTATGGATGTCTTAACGTGATTCCAATCTTTGGAAAGTCCTCTCAACAGTTTATTGACCTTCATAGGTCCTGAGATTGGCTGTCATTGGTATGCCAAGCCATTTACAATTTCTGTAAATCGACTGAACATATTCGTGATGGATTCTCCTGGCTTCATTTTGAAGACTTCATATTGTCCAAGAAGGATATTGATCTTGGTTTCTTTGACTCGATCTGTTCCTTCATAAGTGACGTGCAATCTATCCCAAACTTCTTTGGCTGTTTCACAAGATGAAATTCTATTATACTCAGTAGGAGATAATGCACAATATAGAGAATAGATAGCTTTTGCATCAAGGGCTTGTCTCTTTGAAATATCGGTTTGTGACACTCCCACTCTATCAGGTAATTCTTTCCCTGTGATTGATGCAGCTTTAGGAACAATTCCTTTCTCCACTACATCCCATTCCTGAAGATCTTTGGATCTTAGGAATGCCTTCATCTTGTTTTTCCATACGTTGTATTCCTTTCCATCGAAGTAGGGAGGTTTGGTATTGCTTTGCACTTCAATGAAACCTGGAGCCAAAATACTAGCCATAGATCTTTAGCTTTAAAAATAATAAACACTTCCAATAAATAAGCAACCTGCTCTGATACCAATTGATATAGGCTAGTGAATCCACCTAGGGGGTGAATAGGTGATTATGGAATTCTTTTGGAATCTTTTGCTGAAAAATACTTTAATATGAAAATCATATCAGAAATAAATAGATCATGCATCCATAAAACAAGTAGAATGGGGTAAGAGAAAATTGACATAAGGATTATAGTGGTTCGGCTTATTGCAAGCCTACGTCCATTCTCCACGCTGGCGGCCAACTGGTTGTAATCACTACGTAGCGAATGAGAGCTGTTACAATTCACGAACTAGACTTCTTCAGTAGAAAGTCTCTCCTACAGCTTCTTGCTGTTTTGCACTATAAGCGACTCTCTTTGATACACAATTTTGAGCACAAGAGATTTTGAGAACAAGAGATATCAGAGATTCTAATTTCGAAATTTTTCTATCTGTTCTCTCATTACTTTCAAACAATTCCGACCCACCTTAAATAACCTTCGTGCCTCCATACCCGTTAGCACTTTCCAAGAATTCATCCAATCAACCCGTTGGACTGAATCAATTTAAGTGATCTTCACGTTGTCGAAAATATAAGTAGAAAATAGCTCGTCAATCCTGCTCGCCCATACAATCAGGATCTTGAATTTCCAAAATTAGATCCTTCCAAAAATTCGCTTGATCTTCAACGGATAAAATCCGAAGAGAAAATCTTCCGAGCTCACAATCACAGCTAGAGATATTCCATGGATAAGTTAGGGAAGATAATATCCAAATCTTAATTTTCTTAACCATAAAAATAACCTACTGTCAGCCTGGCAAAGTCGCAAACTGTCTTCAGACTTTGATTTGGGTCTGGAGATCTTCAGACCGTAACTCTGGGTCTGACTGTCTTCAGATGGAAAACTTCAGACCGTAACTTTAGGTCTAATTGTCTTTAGACAAAAATGCTTGGGTTTTGAACTCTTCAGACTGGGTCTTGGATACTTCAGACTTTACTGACGAGGTTGTTTTGTTAACTTCAAAACTTACAATAGATTTTTCTTCAACAGTTATATGCAATGTACAATAATGATGTCCTATGTGATCTAATTATAACACTGCATTGAAATTCCCGACCAGGGTTATAACCGAGAATAAATTTTTTATGTCTCGAATAAAATGCATGTCAATTAGATTTGTGCATATGATCGAATTTGTGACTTGACAAATATTCCTTGGTCTTTGTTTGATCGGGGCATAGTAAGACAGAGGAATTGAATTATACTGTAGCCAAAACTGAAAGGTTCATTATGTTCTTAAAGTATTCACACTATTTGGGTAGCCATGACATATTGCTAGATGTCAATCATGGCTTGTAAGACCCAAAGATTAATCTGGACCATTAATTCTTTTGGGAGTACTAATGTGGTAGTACAAGTCTTATTACTAGCTTAATAATGAATCTAGGGATGTCACACACCATAAACAATAAGGATGACATGGAACAAGAGAGAAATATTGTTGCTAATGTGTTTGCAATTACTACAATCGAATTGAGTTAATTTGAAATTAAATTAAATGAGATTTGATTTAATTTGTATTATAGTCACGAGCTTATTTGCATATGATGCACACGTATGCCCAAAATGCATACATGTTAATATACACTAATTGCACATAAAAAGATTATCTTCTTTTTATTTTAGTTTTAGAAATTGATTAATTAACTATTTAATTAATTAATCATGCACACGGTCAGCAATTGTTGTTGACCGTGTGAATGTAGCTTCATGCACATGCACGAAATTGTGCACATGCACGAAGCATGATGGTCAGCGGTTGGATGGTCAGCCACCGCTGACCATCATGCACAAGATCGTGCATAAGTGGACGATCAGCAACGGTTGCTGATTGATTTTATTTATATAAAATGCTATTTTCAAGGAAAGAAAATGGGTTGCTGAAAATAAAGAGAAAAATCGTATGTGTGTTCATGTGATTTGAGTGTGTTCTTGTGTTGTCTTCAAGACGTGAGAGAGAAAAACAATTCTCTCTTATTCAGGCCATGGCTAAATGCATAAAGGATATGGAAAATTGCTTCACGAGATTGCTAGCACAATTAAAGTGGTGATTATCCGAAAGATCTCTCTTCCATTCGACGTCTGTTGTTGGTGTGTTTGAACTAGAGGTCCGACGTTCGTGGGACTTGAACTGTAGAACATCTGAACCATTTGTATAAAGCACGCTTCGAGAGATAATTCATTTAACTCCCTTTTTATATTTAAATTTTTTATTAAAACGCACGAACAACGCCTTCGGAGAATCATGTATAATATATATCATCTTTGTTTCCGCTGCATTCTTTTTGTTAATTTTACCTATACATGATTCTTGAAACCCCAACACCTTGTTCAACACATATAGAGCAATGCCCAAAGCACATTGTTGACATCTAAATTTTTTGGGTTGATTTTTGCTGAGTTTTTATTATTTGATTTTGTTTTATTTTATTTTAGACCGTCAGTGAAGGGAAGATTTTTCACATATTCCATTAATATTTTTCACATATACTATTTTTGCGCAAAAAGGGAATTTTTTGGATAAAATATGTGAAAAAATAAAAATGGAATATTGCGCGAGAGGGGTCTATTTCGGCGATATATTTAGGGGTATCACGCGTGAGCAAAAAAAGGAAAAATATATGCCGCAAGGATATATTTTTTATACCTATATAATACCTCGCGTACAATTAGTTTAGGGGTTCCTTTCTGTCAATAAAAAAGAACGCAATTAAAGAGAGAGAGAGAGCGCTTCGGTCTTGGGGGTTTTTAGGGTTTCTTTTGGTTGAAAAGCAAAAAAGAAATCCTCCACTTGAAGGAATCCTCGGTGGTTACGGCAACACCTTTCTTGGACGTAACAAAATATCATCTTGACTACTTCTACAACCAAGGAAAAGATAAGTTCTTCACGTATTGAATGCGCAAGTACAACTCGACCACTTCAACAATATGAGTTTGACCAGGTCTATGGTATCGTTTACGTAGTGTGAGAAAAAAATGATAAACGAATTGGTTAGAACAATGAAATCATATTTTGAGACGTGATATTACTTTCTTTAAGAAATTATTTGCCCCACAACATTACTAATCACCACTAGCAAATTTCCTCTAGGAGGGGGGCTGTTGTATGTGCAGCGGTCGAGCGGACTTGAGATCAACGATCTGACGGTGGAGAGCAAGCAGTGCCCAGGAAAAGATCAGGAAGTGCTCTTGTGCAAGGTCATGTTGGTGGAGATCTTCCTTCGTTACGACACGTTCGACTTCAACCCCGGAAAGTAGCCTCTCGGATCATCTGCAACGTCCGAGTCGCTGACCAAGGCCGCCATAAGTAATTGGCCGTGGTGAGTATAAGCTACTTCAAAAGCTAGTTGATAAAGTCATACAGATTAAACCTATCAGCATTGCTTTGTGGCACGGGGGACATTGATGAGAAAATAGAGTTGCCCTGATTTGAAGAGCTTTTACTGCAAAAATTGCTGACACACAATTTGTGGCTATCCTTCCTCGGGCTTTATTTGATTTATCTTTTGGGCGAGATGTACAATGAAACTTAGCGGGAAATCAAATTTAATGCAACTCAAACTTCTAAAAATAGAAGAAATAACAATAACTTAATGTTTTCTCCTTTTTTTTTAATAAATTTCGAGATTTTCAGGAAATTCCTTAACTTTTTTTTATGAAAAATAATAAAAAGATTGCCCAAAAAAGTTGTCGGACTAATCAAACATATACTCCGGACGTTTTGTCCTCCCAGAGTTTTTGCAACAGGACAAATAACGCGAGACCTGCTATAGTAGCTCGATTCATCCTATCTTTTAAAAACTGCGCGTTTTCCATGAGACTCTTCAGCAAAATTTACGTACAAGAAAAAGATTCCTCGGACGAAAAAAAACATTTATTATGGGGTCATGGTGATAGCTTGACTAATTAGCGATCATCCTTGTGCACGTGCTTTGAATCTGTCAATGCATGATTTCATCGAGGAAAACTTATTCTAAAGGTGCCTAAAGAGATAAGGGAAAGGCAACTAATGACGGGTCCCACGTCTTGGAGGAACCGTTGAATTATCGAAGCTGGACCCATCCAACTACTAAGAAGCACCGATACTCTCCGGAAGCTTTCGTGTCGTGTCTGACACTCCGACATGTGTCCAACACGCTTGGACAAGCTCCAACACATTCCGTCAATGAGTGTCGGGAAATCTGACACATGGTCAACTCTTCCTAACACGCGAGTACGAAATGCCGACACGCAATTCTGACATGCACAGGGTCAATTTTAAAAATTTTAAATACTTGAGAAGTCAAAATATAAATATATGAAAAAATAATGAAAATAACAAAAATAAAGGGGAAAGAAAAAAAAATTATCACTCTCGAGTTTATCACTTATAAATTTTGACCTTCCCGTGAGTGACGATGGAACGCCCTCTTCTCGCCGACGTCGCTATGCTACCTTTGCAAACTTAAAGTTGTGATTTTTTTTTTTTTTTGCTTCTTCCCGCCTCTCACAGCGTCACCTCCGAGTTATCTCTTTTGGTCACATTTTTCATGACGAATTTAATTATTTCCTTTTCTTTTAGAGTTCTTGTCTTGGATTTTCATTTTTCTCAAACCTTGTTTTGCAGAAGAGCTCCAAGTTAGTCTATATCATGAACTCCAAACTCTATCTAGAACTATAAGAGATCTCACTAATTTCTGACAAGTATAAGAAAACAGGATATGTTCCTTCAAATTTACTCTTTTGTGTTTGCAATTTTTGAATTTCTCATTCAATCTATATTAAATTAAAACAATAAATGATATTAACAAATGTCGGATTAATATTTTTAGTATAAATTAATTATATGCTCTTTTTATTATTATTATTATTTAATTTTGCATTTATATATAAAAATATATATTTAATAAATAATGTGTCAGTACGTGTCGAAATTCTCTAATTTTTTAGAAATGGTGTATTGGCGTGTCATGTTGTGTCGTGTCACGTGTCGCATATCCGTGTCAGTGCTATATAATCTAGCTATAGTGCATTCATATCCCAAGCACTAGAATGATAAATATTCTGGTACATTAGGTTTTGTTAATTCGAGGGAATTAATTAAGTTGAGTTTAATTAGGAATAACAATATTCAACAAGTTCTGAAAATTGCCGTAGTACCCGCTCTAATAAGTGAGAAATTTTATGTTTGTGGACAAATTATCGATTCTTGATCACTTATAAGAATGACTCATCTGTACTTGAAAGAACGCAAATTCGAGTATCGATATTTAATTTAGGCTTATCTAAGTGTCAGTTGTTGGAGAAAAATCCCTTAAGTGTTTTGAAGCTAACAAAACATTATCGTCAGTTAAGCCTGAAGAGTTCAAGACTCAATCGCTTAAGTCTGAAGAGTTCAAGACCCAAGTGTTTCAGTCTGAAGATCTCTAGACTCAACTATCAAAGTCTGAAGACTGTTAGACTCAATTTTACAAGTCTGCCCAAGTTGACAGTGTTTTAATCCAACGGTTTGGTAATTCAAAGTTTGGATAATATTTTCTATTATTCATTCTATTTCATGGAAGATCTCTGGCTGAAACTAAGCTCGAAAATTTTGGATTTATCTGGATGGAAATATCCGTTGAAGAACAAGCAAGATTTGGAAGGTTCTACTTATGGAAACTCAAGATCGTGATTGTATGGGCAAACAGAATTGACGAGCTACCTTCCACATATATTCGACAGCTTGAAGTTCACCTTCATTGATTCATTTCAACGAGTAGATTGGATGAACTTGTTTGGAAAGTGCTAACGGCTATGAAGGCACGGAGGAGTATTTAAGGTGGATTCATTGTTGTTCGAAGAGTGTGCGCTGATAGAAAAATTTTGAAGTCTGAACCTCTGAAACTCCTTGTTCTCAAAATTTATTGAGCTTTAGTTGTGTACAAAGGAGAGATACCTACAGTGAGGATTTGCGAGAGTTATAGCAAAGACTTTTTACTGAAGAAGTCTAGATCATAAGCTGTACAAATCTCATTTACTATATAATGAATTCAACCAGTGGGCTGTCAGCATGGAGAGTGGACGTAGGCTTACATCAAGCCAAACCATTATAAACCTCTGTGTTCAAATCTTCTTACCTTATACTCTTTATTTTATTGCTGCATAATTTAATTTACTCTGATTTTATTTCAAGTCAAGGGATTTGGGCTAAAGGTTTCAAAAGAATTTTATAAACGCCTATTCACCCCCCTCTAGGTGTGTTTACTAGCTTTTATCAATTGATATCAGAGCTCGTGTGCTTATTTATTGGAAGTGTTACTACTTCCTAAGCTAAAGATCTATAGCTAGTATTTTGGCTCTAGGTTTGACTGAAGGTCAAAGTAATATCAGACCACCTTACTTCGATGGAAAGGAATATAACGTATGGAAGAACAAGATGAAGGCATTCCTAAGATCAAAAGATCCTATGGAATGGGATATAATAGAGAAAGGAATTATTCCTAAAGCTACATCATCTATAGGGAAAGAAACCGTAGATGGAGTGGGACTGTCACAAACTGAAATAACCAAGAGACAAGCCCTTGATGTTAAAGCTATTTATTCTCTGTATTGTGTTTTATCTCATACTGAGTATAATATAATCTCATCTTGTCAAACAGCTAAAGAAGTCTGGGACAGGTTACATGTCACTTATGAAGGAACTGATCGAGTTAAAGAAACCAAGATCAATATCCTTGTTGGACAATATAAAGCCTTCAAGATGAAGCCAGGAGAATCCATAACTGACATGTTTAGTCGTTTTACAAAAATTGTAAATGGCTTAACATATCAGAGTCAACCTATCTCATGACCAATGAAAATCAATAAGCTACTGAGAGGACTTTCCAAATAATGGAATCACATAAAGACTTCCATAAGAGAAATACAAAGGATCATGCCTCTTTCTGTAGATAAATTGATTGGCACACTTCAATCATATGAAGTCAAGCAATTCAATGAGTACATAGAGACCAAATGTAAGAAGTAAATTGCTTTAAAATCTAATGATGATTCTAATTTTACAGATTCTGAAGAAGACTTGGATGACGAAGAGTTAGCACTCTTGATAAGAAAGTTCAGAAAATTAAATAGAAAATGAAGAATGTTCAATGGGAAGAGACAAAGCAATCAAAGATTTCAAAAAAAAATCAAATGAAGAAGATGAAATCAACAAGGATGTTATTTACTTTGAATGTAAGAGAAAGGGACACATCAGACCTAACTGTCTCTTGTTGAAGAAAAAGAAAGGAAAACCAGAAAGATTCAAGAAGGCATTCAAAGCTGAAACATGGAGCGACACAGAATGTGAAGAGAGTAATGAAGAGTATGCCAACATTTGTCTTATGGTGAAATCAGACTCAGATTCACACTCAGACTCATAATCAGACTCAAACTCAGACAGCGATATCAAGGTTAGAAATTTAAAAATTCCTACCAAAGTCTCGAATTATATAGACGAACTTTGTCTTAACCTTAAAGCCTCTTTTAAAAGAATTTCCAAATTGAAAAAGGCTATGCTATAACAAGTATTCGTGCGATCATGGAGGTGAATTCGAAATTCAAGATTTTGCTAATTTCTGTGATGATTCTGGCATTCAGCATAATTTTTCATTTCCATACACTCCATAACAAAATGAAGTTGTGGAAAGGAAAAATCGTTCTCTGCAAGAAATGACAAGAACTCTTTTGATTTGAAAGTAATATTTTTCCTCGTTTTTGGGCTGAAGCAACTTCAACTGCTTGTTATATTATTAACAGAGTTTTTCTAAGACATATTTTGGAGAAAACTCCTTATGAATTGTTCAAAGAAAAGAAACCTATTGTTTCTTATTTTCATGTATTTGGTTGCAAATGCTTTATTTTAAAGAATGCAAATGATCAAACTGGTAAGTTTGAAGAAATATCAGGTGAAAGAATTTTCCTTGGTTACTCAATGTCAAGTAAAGCTTATAAAGTATTCAACAAAAGAACTTAGACTGTGGAAGAATTCTTGAATGTGAAATTTGAAGACTCGATACAGAATCATCCCAATTAGATTCAACCTGAAGATTATGAAGCTATGCAGGCTCCTACAAATTCCCCCGAAGATAGTCAAACTTCTGATGCTCTATAGCAGTCTAAATCAGTAGCACCAACTGAAATAGAGGCCCAGCAAAGTGACAGACCAATCAGCAATTGGAAGCATAAATCTAGTCACCCTAGATATCTCATCATTCGTAACATTGATGAAGGGATTTGTATTAGATCCAAAAGGCATGAAGAGTCTATTGCTCTGGCACTTGTTTCAGAAATCGAGCCCAAGACAATAGAAGAAGCTTTGATTGATGAAAGCTGGATTAAAGCTATGCAAGAAGAATTGAGTCAATTCAAAATCAATAATGTTTGGGAACTTGATCCTAAACCAAAAGGTAAGTCAATTATTGGAACTAAATGGGTTTTCAGGAACAAGCTGGATCAACAAGGAAAGGTGATGAGAAACAAAGCAAAACTCGTGGCAAAAGGTTACACACAAGAAAGAGGAATCAACTATGATGAAACCTATGCTCTAGTGGCAAGGTTAGAAGCAATAAGATTACTTATTGCTTTTGTTTGTTTTAAAAATTTCAGGTTATTCCAAATGGACGTGAAAAGTGCATTTCTAAATGGAATTATCTAGGAAGAAGTATATGTAGAACAACCACCAGGATTTGAAGATCCAAGAAAACCAAACTTTGTCTTCAAGCTAAAGAAGGCATTGTATGGATTAAAACAAGCACCCCGAGCATGGTATGAAAGTTTAAATAATTTTTTAATTCAAATTAGTTTTGCTAAAGATAAAGTAGACACTACTTTATTCATTAAAAAGGAAGGAAATGATTTTATACTTGTTCAAATTTATATTGATGACATAATTATTGGCTCTTTTAATCAAAATCTTTGCAAGAAATTTTCTAGATGTATGCAAAATGAATTTGAAATGAGCATAATGGGTGAGTTAAACTTCTTTTTGGGACTACAAGTCAAACAATCAAAAGAAGGAACCTTTATTCACCAAGAAAAATATGCAAGACATCTCATCAGGAAATATGGCATGGAGAATTGCAAGAAGACAGAAACCCCAATGTCAAATTTATTAAAGCTGGACAAAGATGAAGAAGGAAAAAGTGTAGACAAGAAGCTATACATGAGTATAATTGGTTCACTTTTTTACCTTACTGCATCTAGGCCTGATATATTATTTAGCATTTGTATTTATGCTAGATTTCAATCTAATCCTAAGGAATTTCACATGACTGCTGTGAAGCGTATTATCAAATATGTTACAACTACATGTAAGCTAGGTCTATGGTATTCCAAAGAATGAGACTTTACTCTCCTTAGATATTCTGATGCTGACTTGGCTGGCTGCAAAGTGGATAGGGAAAGCACTTCATTTACATGTCAATTATTGGGAAACAGGTTGGTTTCTTGGTTCTCATGAAAACAGAGTATCATAGCTCTTTCTACAGCTGAAACAGAGTATATAGCTCTTGGGAGTTGCTGTTCTCAAATATCGCGGATGCAACGACAATTGAAAGATTTTGGAGTTGAAGAATCTTGCACAGAAATTAAATGCGACAACACTAGTGCCATCAACCTTACAAAGAATCCAATACTTCATTTAAGAGCAAAGCACATTAAAATCAAGCATCATTTTATTAGAGATCATGTTCAAAATAATGAAGTTGTGATTTAGTTCGTCGATTCAAAGAACCAACTGGCGGACATATTTACAAAGTCATTAGAGAAAAGTCAATTTGAATCTATTCGCTCAAGACTGAACATCGTAAAGTCTAAAGATGTTCAGACTCTAAGGCAAAGTCTTGATATGTTCAGACTTAAAGGTAAGATCTGAAAGTATTCAAACTCTGAGGTAAAGTCTTGAAACACTCAAAATATGACGTAAAGTCTAAAAGCTATGAGATCTTCTTCAAACGTACGAACCAAATCCTTAAAGATAAACTCGCATCTGAATAAGTCTTCTTCAACGGATAAATCTTTTCTTCATCGGTCTGAAAGCTATCAGTAAGGGTAGACTTTAAATCTTAAGTCTAGAGGTCTTCAGACTTTGACGATAGAGTCTGTAAGTCTTCAGACAAGACTGAGGGAAACTTTTTGTCAACTTCAAAACAAATAAGGAAGTTTTCTCCAACAGGTTGTTAGTAAAAAATTAAACAAATCAATCATATTTGATTCATAAATTATTGTATTAGGTGACTCACCAAAAATTGCAACATATCTTTTCCTTCCAAATCGTAGCTTCGCCAACACTACGGTGGGACTTTCACCCACCCTCAATTCACTTCAAACGTGAAAAGCCATTATATTCCCTTATCCCGTGGTAACCTACGCCAATTTACAAACATGAAATCCACATTCTCTACTGAAGAGACTCTCAAGTTCCCATGCAAACTTTTCTTCTCGGATAAGTGAGAATATGAAAAGTGCGGAGTCTCTCGCCTCCATAATGGATATCTCACATATTTCTTCTCCTTTAAATTTTTTAAAGACATGCTCAAGTAAAAAAATAAAAAAATCATATAATAAGTTGACATATTAGATTATTGGCCATAAATAAAAAAAATTAATCACACTTAATTCTTAAAAAACTGCATTAGGTCGTTCATCGCAAAATTGCAACTAAGTTGAACAAGATGAAATAACCGTACTTGCCTTAGGGGGTCTACTTGTCCTTTTCAGACAACAAGGCTCCTCTTGTCATTGTCACAGGAAAATTTACTATGTTGTGGTGATTATATAACCTTGCCTAGCATGGAGCATCTTGTTATCTCTAATTTCACCACAACCAACCGACCAAAAAAAAAAAAAAATCACCGCAACCTATCCCTCTAAAGATAGGTTTGGCTGTGCGTATCTCCATCTTGCTCGTCTTCGTCTTCGTCTAATTCGTCTTCCGGTTCGTGAATCGATCATGTCGGATTCGGAAATTCCACTGGAAGAAATCCCAGGAGATTATGGTTTCCCATTTTTCGGTGCGATAAGGGATCGTCTCGATTACTTCTACTTCCAAGGAAGAGATGAGTTCTTCCGCCACCGGATGCGCAAGTACCGGTCAACAGTCTTCAGGGTCAACATGCCACCCGGCCCATTCATCTCCTCGAACCCCAATGTCGTCGTCCTCCTCGACGCGATCAGCTTCCCCGCCCTCTTTGACACATCCAAGGTCGAGAAGAGGAACGTGCTTGATGGCACGTACATGCCCTCCACCGCCTTCACTGGTGGCCACCGTGCTTGCGCCTTTCTCGACCCGTCTGAGCCCAAACACACCACCATCAAGCACTGGTTCCTGTCCGTCCTCACAGCTCGGCGGAACGTGTTCATCCCGACCCTCAGGAGCTGCTTGTCGGATCTCTTTGTCGACCTAGAAAACGAGCTATCGAGCAAAGGGAAAGCATCCTTCAACCCCCTCGACGACAAGATGTCCTTCAACTTTGTGTTCAAGCTCTTATGCGACCAAACGCCCTCGAGCACAATTCTAGGGACCAAAGGGGCAGCGATGTTCGACCTATGGATATTACTCCAGCTTGCCCCAATATTGTCCCTAAGGTTTAACAACATGGTCTTTAATTTCTTGGAAGATGTCATTTTGCACACTTTCCCGCTGCCTCCGCTCTTAATAAAATCTTCTTACAAGAAGCTCTACGATGCATTTGGCGAGCATGCGTCTTCAATTTTAGATGAAGCTGAGAGGCTAGGGATCGATAGAGACGAGGCGTGTCACAACCTAGTGTTCCTTGCCGGGTTCAATGCCTACGGTGGCATGAAGGCCACGTTGCCCATTTTGATCAAGTGGGTGGGGTCGGGAGGCGAGGATCTGCACCGCCGGCTCATGAGGGAGATCCGGTCAACCGTCACGTCGGAAGGCGGGGTAACCCTCGCCGCCCTGGACAAGATGAGCCTGACCAAGTCGGTCGTGTACGAGGCTCTCCGGATCGACCCCCCAGTCCAGTTCCAGTACGGGAAGGCGAGGCAAGACATGGTGGTCTGGAGCCACGACGCCGCCTTCCAGATCAAAAAGGGCGAGATGGTCTGCGGGTATCAGCCGTTCGCGACCAAGGATCCGAGGGTCTTCGATGACCCGGAGGACTTCGTGGGCGATAGGTTCGTCGGGGAGGGGGAGAAGCTGCTGAAGTACGTCTACTGGTCGAACGGGCGGGAGATCGACGATCCGACGGCGGAGAACAAGCAGTGCCCGGGGAAGGATCTGGTGCTGCTCATCTGCAGGGTTATGCTGGTGGAGCTGTTCCTCCGCTACGACACGTTCGGATTGGAAAGCGGGAGCTTGCCTGTGGGTTCATCTGTGACATTCAAGTCGTTGACCAAGGCCACGAGTTGTTGACCGTGTGTCTACTGCTGATAAAGAACTTGTATGAATTTTTTCGGTGTTTTTTTTTTCTTTTGTTAACTAGATTGCAGCTATTCGAAATGTTTCTAATTTTGAAGTCATCTCTTCTTCCTCTCTCTCTCTCCCTCTGTGAATCTTCTATTCGTCCCTTTCACTTCTGGAGGGAAGGGATTTGATCTGGATCTTTCCCTCCCCTCCCAAGTTCCTCTTCCTTTTGTTTCCTTTTGTTTATTTTCTAGTTCTCTCAATCTAGTTTTAGATCTAGGAGCATTGCTCTCCTGATTTTATATCAAGGAGCTTCTCTCCAATTTAATTCTAGATTTTGGAGTTTTAATGAATAAGTGTTCTGACACTAGTTTCAATGATATTCACAACAACTTTGGTGTCAACTTTGTGCTCGTTTAATGTATTTTCATTCAAAGTTTTGACACTTCACATTTACTATAAGGCTTGCTCTCACAAGTGTCAGATTTTATATTTTCCAACATGTTTATGTTGTTTCTGTATGATGATGTTGTTGGGGACGCTGAAACTAGGCACGCATTGCCAAAAAGCAAAGCCGTAATTATAAATGGAGATTTCAGCATATGCCTATCACCAATGGTGCTGTGTGATTCGGTGACTAGCCACCAATCTTTTCGCTTAAATTACTAAGACTTTCCCATAGAGATTTGCTAAGTTTGGTAACTTTGTAGAAATAATACCAAGGCCAAGTGGATTCAATGCTGTGTTTTATTTTTACTTTGCTCGAGGAAGCTGTTTTTTGATTTATGGACTGCCCAAAACCCGTTTATATTTAACCAAAAACTTAAACCAGAACCCATTTTATGATTTATGGTTAGTTGATCGAACTTTCTCTTATCGAGAGTTCTTTTAAGTATTTCAATTTATAGGTTTTTTTTTTTTCCATTTTTGCTTTATTTACTAGTTTTAATTGTGTTAGTTTATTTTTTTTATTTGATGTGAAGTTTTTATCAAAGTAACATACACATGTGAAAATCTTAAAGTAGGTTAAATGGGTGACAAGGGTTTTTCCTAAATTAGATTAAATATTAATGTGTTTTTGTAATATGAGTCGGGCCAGATATGGATCATTAAATTTATATTGTATAGAAATATATCAAAACGGGTTGAATGGGTTACTATGGATTGGACAATTTTCAACCCGACCCAAGCTCGACCTAACTTATCCATTTGACGGCTCTACTTAAGGTTTGACCACCATTATCTGTTAGTAGCCTACATGGTCCAAGAGAGAAAACAGAAAGAATCACCCTATACTGTGAGAGTTATTTGATTTCGGGCATGAAGAAAAGGGTTCCTAAATGACACGAAGTAATATTACAGATGGAATTGAATTTCTATTGACCAGAGAAAAGTGATTCAATGTTTAAACGCTTTGACAATGAATCCCGACAAATGCCATGTTGAAATTGTACCATGAACTGGGAATATACCAATAAGGAAGCTCGTCTAGCACGCCATATTGAGATTGAATTGGGTAAACTGTTTGAGTTCGCTTTTTGGCCTCAAAATCCATCCCTTTCACCCGACGGCTTTGGATAATCAAATTTAAGCTCCATTTGTTTCACAAAAAATAAATGATTTGAAAAATATTTTCTTAAAAATGATCATTTTTATCACTTAAGATGATTAGTTAATTGAAAATATTTTCATTATTAACACTAATCTATATCTTTTTTTTTTTTTTTATAAATGATGAAAATATTTTTTATTCATTTATGTATGCAATACAAGTGATCGCTTTTAGGAAAATATTTTCGAAATCGGTCAGGCCTTCTAACTTCTCCATGGAGAGAAATGGCATTGTAAAACAAAAGGAAAAAGAAAAAGAAAGAAAAGTTGGTTCGATAACTTTGATAAGGAGCGGCAACTATTGAATTATTGTTTCAACGTCAAATTGTTTTTGACGAGAAATGGAACGTAGACGTAACTTAACACGCCAAAGATAGCTTATACTACCATTTGAAATGAAACATACAAAAATTTATTTCTGTATAAGAAGGAAAATGGTGTCGTTGAGATAATCTTAGAAGGAATGCACCTAATTAGATTATCCTTTATTTGCAGTGCGCGGCAAGTTTAGCGTGCAGCTTCGACTTAGATAATCGAAGGGGCATACAATGGGGTAATTACCAATAAAAAGTCCTAAACCTATTGGACGACAGCCAAATCAGTTCTAAACTTTTTAATTTGGCCAATTAAGTCATAAACATTTTGACAATTTGACAATATAGTCTTTTCAATCAATTTTAGTTAAAAATTGCTGATGTAGACTCTAGTCATTCTATGAGGCATAATTGCCAACTTAGATATTTTTGACTAAAATTGGTTGGAATGACTACATTATAAAATGCTTAAAAAGTTTTAAAGTAAATTGGCTAAACTAAAATGCATTTAACCAAATTTGCATCTTTATAGTACCTTTTGAGATGCACATATAAGTTGTGTTAAAAAAATCCCACGTCAAAGAATTAGTGTGGTGTGGATCATTTAATATATCTTAGTCTTCTTTACACATACGGTGGACATTCTTTAAGTCTCCTATGTTTAATTAGGATCCACAAACCACATTTCATGCTATTTTCAGGAACTATACTAAGAGGGGAAATTTCTCTGAATTTATGACTTACACTTGTGTACGCAATGTTCGTATGAACATTTAGTTTGTGCCTACGTTTTCACTTGGTTACAAGCCCACGCTATTGTGCTCGGATTATGTCGTGTCTATGTTTTCACCTTTTTTTAGTTCATGAAAATAAGAAATCGAGTCGATATTATGAGGGATCAGTTAAATGATCAAATGTTTGGTATAAATATGATGGATCTTAAGTTTGTCTCGCTAGTTCTCTCATTCCAAACAATCTTAACGGCCTTGTTCACCACATATAGAGTGATGCCCAATGCACATGGATAAAGCAGTTTGCGTGTATTGGTTAGATCATTAGCTGATCCAAAAAATCGAATACTCAGTGGTTATCCAAAGTAAAAATGAAGAGTTGATGCTGATATTATAAATGTTAAGCTGAGAATTAAAAACGACTATATCATGTTCAAGCATAAAGTATTCTCCTCCTTGCTTTATAGTTCAATTCCCTAACTTAGTCTCTTATCTCTACAATTGACATAAGTGAATATTGTTAGTTATATGCCCTAAAATAACAATGTAAGAATCTATTTAGGGATTTATGTTATATTATTTATTTAATGACAAAAGAATTATTCATTCATTATCCTAATTATATGAATAAGTCTATAAGATCAATTACAACTGAACCTATTTTTAAGGTATTAAAAAAATGCGTGATAGGTCTAAAGTTAAACTGAATCTTTAGACACATCCTGGTTGATGGATCATTAAAATGATATAAATGATTCTGTTGAGACCGATGTATTCTCAAGCTTTACTGTTGAGTATTAAATACCTTAGGAGATGATGAGTCACGAGCGATTGGATATTGTGATACCCAAGCTAGAACTTAGGTGTTTGTCTCGGACAAATTCAATTAACATGACATGCACAAACCGATTGGCAACATGTTACTTTTAGTGGGGTCAATGACTAATCGTTCGTACTTTGGTCTTGTGTAAAATCCTTAGACCTAAGACATGATATTGACTTGTATGTTGGATGGTTATGGTTCACAAGTGTGTATAATGCGCTTTGTCAAACCATTTTTATGATTCAGAGTCATAGTTTGTTTACATACAAAGGCACCTACGTGCTCAATATAAAATTTGTTTCTTGTTATATTTGTAGATATATAAGATAGAAGATTGATATCCTATGCGATCTATTATTGATATTATATTGAAATCCTCAACTGGGGTTGTACGAAATGCCGACACGCAATTCTGACACGCACAGAGCCAATTTTAAAAATTTTCAATACTTGAGAAGTCAAAATATAAATATATGAAAAAATAATGAAAATAACAAAAATAAAGGGGAGAGAAGAAAATTATCACTCTCGAGTTTATCACTTATAAGTTTTGACCTTCCCGTGAGTGACGATGGAACGCCCCTCTTCTCGCCGATGTCACTATGCTTCCTTTGCAAACTTAAAGTTGTGATTTTTTTTTTTTTTTTTTTTTGCTTCTTCCCGCCTCTCGCAGGCGTCACCTCCGAGTTATCTCTTTTGGTCACATTTTTCATGACGAATTTAATTATTTCCTTTTCTTTTAGAGTTTTTGTCTTGGATTTTCATTTTTCTCAAACCTTGTTTTGCAGAAGAGCTCCAAGTTAGTCTATATCATGAACTCCAAACTCTGCCTAGAACTATAAGAGATCTCACTAATTTCTGACAAGTATAAGAAAACAGGATATGTTCCTTCGAATTTACTCTTTTGTGTTTGCAATTTTTGAATTTCTCATTCAATCTCTATTAAATTTAAACAATAAATGATATGAACAAATGTTGGATTAATATTTTTAGTATAAATTAATTATATGCTCTTTTTTATTATTATTATTTAATTTTGCATTTATATATAAAAATATATATTTAATAAATAATGTGTCGGAACATGTCGAATTCTCTAATTTTTTAGAAATGGTGTATTGGCGTGTCATGTCGTGTCACGTGTCGCATATCCATGTCAGTTCTACATAATCCAGCTATAGTGCATTCATATCCCAAGCACTAGAATGATAAATATTCTAGTACATTAGGTTTTGTTAATTCGAGGGAATTAATTAAGTTGAGTTTAATTAGGAAAAACAATATTCAACAAGTTCTAAAAATTACCGTAGTACCCGCTCTAATAAGTGAGAAATTTTATGTTTGTGGACAAATTATCGATTCTTGATCACTTATAAGAATGACTCATCCGTACTTGAAAGAATGCAAATTCGGGCATCAATATTTAACTTAGGCTTATCTAAGTGTTAGTTGTTGAAGAAAAGTCCCTTAAGTGTTTTGGAGCTAACAAAACATCCTCGTCAGTTAAATCTGAAGAATTCAAGACTCAATCGCTTAAGTCTGAAGAGTTCAAGACCCAAGTGTTTCAGTTTGAAGATCTCTAGACTCAACTATCAAAGTCTGAAGACTGTTAGACTCAATTTTACAAGTCTGCCCAAGTTGACAGTGTTTTAATCCAACGGTTTGGTAATTCAAAGTTTGGATAATATTTTCTATGATTCGTTCTATTTCATGGAAGATCTCTGGCTGAAACTAAGCTCGAAAATTTTGGATTTATCTGGATGGAAATATCCGTTGAAGAACAAGCAAGATTTGGAAGGTTCCACTTATGGAAACTCAAGATCTTGAATGTATGAGCGAACAGGATTGACGAGCTATCTTCCACATATATTCCACAGCTTGAAGATCACATTCATTAATTCATTCCAACGAGTAGATTGGATGAACTTGTTTGGAAAGTGCTAACGGCTATGAAGGCACGGAGGAGTATTTAAGGTGGAGTCATTGTTGTTTGAAGAGTGTGCGCTGATAGAAAAATTTTGAAGTCTGAACCTCTAAAACTCCTTATTCTCAAAATTTCTTGAGCCTTAGTTGTGTACAAAGGAGAGATACCTATAGTGAGGATTTGCGAGAGCTATAGCAAAGACTTTCTACTGAAGAAGTCTAGATCATAAGCTGTACAAATCTCATTTACTACATAGTGAATTCAACCAGTGGGCTGTCAACGTGGAGAGTGGACGTAGGCTTGCATCAAGCCCAACCACTATACACCTCTGTGTTCAAATCTTCTTACCTTATACTCTTTTTTATATTGCTGCATAATTTAATTTACTCTGATTTTATTTCAAGTCGAGGGATTTGGGTTAAAGGTTTCAAAAGAAATTTATAAACACCTATTCACCCCCGCTCTAGGTGTGTTTATTAGCTTTTATCAATTGATATTAGAGCTCGTGTGCTTATTTGTTGGAAGTGTTACTACTTCCTAAGCTAAAGATCTATGGCTAATATTTTGGCTCCAGGTTTGATTGAAAGTCAAAGTAATAATAGACCACCTTACTTCGATGGAAAGGAATATAACGTATGGGAGAACAAGATAAAGGCATTCTTAAGATCAAAAGATCCTATTGAATGGAATGTAGTAGAGAAATGAATTATTCCTAAAGCTACATCATCTATAGGGAAAGAAATAGCAGATGGAGTGGGACTGTCACAAACCGAAATAACCAAGAGACAAGCCCTTGATGCTAAAGCTACTTATTCTCTGTATTGTGCTTTATCTCCTACTGAGTATAATAGAATCTCATCTTATGAAACAGTTAAAGAAGTCTGTGACAGGTTATATGTCACTTATGAAGGAACTGATCGAGTTAAAGAAACCAAGATCAATATCATTCTTAGACAGTATGAAGCCTTCAAGATGAAGCCAGGAGAATCCATAATTGACATCCTTCACACTTAATTATAGCAAAGTTTGGTGCGAGTGATGATGATCACATGTAATTAATGAATGAATTATGATCGGAGGACAACATGGCCCAGAAAGAAACTTACTGGTTGGCTCTTTTGGAGTTGGTGGCCTAGCATGGTTGGGGTTTTATTAAGTCTTTTCTTATCATGAAGTGTTTGCTCGTGTCCACTTTCGACAATTAATTGATCTTTCGTGGCTATATCCTTCCTTTATTCATTGCGAAAGAAATCGCCTAGATCTTTGATTGAACTCTAGGGTATCTTTCTTTCATGTTCAATGGTTGCTCTTGCTTAATCAAGTGGAAGAGACCTTTTTCGAAGTCATTTTTTAATCAGTATTTCCCCCCTCGATTTTCATGAGGTGTGGACCGCATGATCCTCAAGCTTGTGAGTAAATTTAACTATACGAATTTTAATATTAGCTTAAAAAGAATCATATACTAAACCAACATGCTAGGTTGTGATAGGGCTAATAAGAGCACCTAGAGGGGGATGAATAGGTGCAAAAAGAAGTATTGGAAGACTTAACAATTTAATTCATCTTTTGAGGATAATAGACTGAAGATAAAACAGACTATAAACAGGTATATAAAGCTACGAGTTAAAGTAAAGAGATTAGGGAAAGAGAATTGAGACAAAAGGTTTATAGTGGTTCGGCTTAGACCAAGCCTACGTCTACACTCCCGCACTGACAGCCCACTAGCTGGATTTCACTAAGAACCAAAAGAGATTTTACAGTCTCACGTCCTTGAATCCACAGTGTAGAGACTCTACTACACTTCCTCAAGGTCTCACGAGTATTTAACCTCTCTTTTGAGTACAACTTAAGCTCAGTGATTGAATCAACAAAGAACTAAGAGCTTCGGACTTTGGAATTTTTCTTTCACGCACACATTAGAATAACTTGAGCATCTTTGTTATATACTCCTCCATGCCATTATAACCGTTGGCACCTTCCAAAGGAGTTCTTCCAATCTACCTGTTGGACAGAATCAATTAGAGAGATCTCGAGTTTTTTAAGAAATGTGATGATAGCCCACCAATCCTGCTCGCCCATACAATTAGGATCTAGGTTTCCATAAGTAAAACCTTCCAAGCATACTTCGCCAATCAACAAATCAAATTATCCGAATTGATTTCAATAAGAACAATTGATCGCGAGATTCTATCTCCAGCCATGAGATCTTCTTCAACCGTACGAACCAAATCCTTAAAGATAAACTCGTATCTGGATAAGTCTTCTTCAATGGATAAATCTTTTCTTCGTCGTTCTAAAAGCTATCAGTGAGGGTAGACTTTAAATCTTGTGTTTGGAGGTCTTCAAACTTTGATGATAGAGTCTGCAAGTCTTCATACTAGACGGAGAGAAATGTTTTGTCAACTTCAAAATAAATAAGGAAGTTTTCTCCAACAATCTCCCACTTTTTGATGGTGACAAAACTTTCCTGTAGATTTGAACACTTTTATCCTGCAAAACAACACTTAAGCTAGACAAAATATCTTCATAAAATATGAATAGATTGGAATATGGATAGTCACGATTCTACAACCACAGAAAACATGTTAGTCCTGCAAATTAATCCTACAAAATAACTATCCAACCATAATCATTATCATAGCCTAAGATCCTGCATCAAAAGATCAAATCAAACAACGTTCAGTCCAATGTCAAAAAGTCCAACCAACCAAACAAAAGATCAAATGTCCAAGCCAAGTCAAATATGCACACACTTTCTCCCCCTTTTTGTCAACAGCAAAAGGTGGATAACAAATAAAGAGAGTTGTTTTAAATAAAGATAATCAAAGCTGTTTGAGAAGGCGAACAAGCTGGAATTCTCCCATCAAATTCACAGTCTTTTCAAGCTTCCAAATGGTCTCCTTCAAATGCCGGAAGTCTTCACCCTTCACAGAATCTTGCACTTGAGTCTTCAGGGTATTTAACTGATCTTGCAAAGTCATTGAAGTGGCCATAAAAGTGTTCTTTAGATCCTGCATCTCATACCCTATAGCATATTGTTGTTTCCTTACATCCAAAAAATCTCCAGCAGTCTTGAAAAGTTTGCTTTTTGAGCTGTGGCAGCACTAGGTTCAGCTGAGTCGATTCCGGGAGTTTTGAGAATTGAGGGATCTTTAGCAAATTATCCACCATGACTATGAGTGGATGCTTCTGAATAATGAGAGGCATACACATCCTCTAGGTCTGCTGCAGACTGACTTACATCACTAGTAAAGATAGGTGAAGAAATACCTTGATGTCTAACAACTCCCCCTGTTTGGTTGCCTTCAGGTGGAGTAGGAAAGATTTCTTCTTACTCAAATTCAGCTTCAGAGTGATGGATGTCAGCAGTTCTAGTCCATGCCATATCAGATTCACCGAACAAGGAAATGGCCAAGGTTGGCTCAAAAAAGTCTTCTTGACCCTGGTCTCTCTCTTCTTCTCTATCTTCTTCTTCCTCTTCTCTTCTTTCTTCTTCTATCCTCCCCTGTTCTTCATCCTCCTTCTCTATCTCTTCTCTATCTTTTTCTCCTCCATCTAGCTCTTCTCTTGTTTCTTGAAAGCTGACAAAACTCTTTAAGTTTTGCAAGGCTGAAAGAGTCATTTCATCCTTATCCTCTTCGTCCTGCAAGATAAGAGTTCTTTTTCTCTTTACTGGAGCATCCATGGGCTCCTTGCCTTCCTTTTGGCTGCGACAGAGTCTTGTTTTGCTTTGACGGGAGACTTCTGCTTCATGCGTTCCAACACCTTGTTAAGCTCTTTCAAACGCATCTTTGTGACCATTTTAAATCCAATCACCACTGGAGAAATGTTTGTCAAACATAATGGAGCAGGGATGTGGATTTTAAAATGTCTAAAAGGGCGCATGACAAGAGCAGAATAAGGGAGTTGTCCCTTATTCTTCACCACTATTCTGTACATGTGGAACATGATAGTGTGAGGCAAAGAGAATTTGTACCCAATATTGATGGCATGCATCAATTTTGCTTCAAACCGGGACACATCAATCTTGGATGTCGACTTTGGGCGAATGCAGTTGATCACAATTTTGTGAAGCAAGATGGTGGCGTTCATCCTCAATTAGGATATCTGAACTTGCCTTCAGCATCCCTATCTTTCACCAATGACTAAGTGGCGTGAGCAAAAGGTACACTAATTGGTTAGAAACACGCTCTTTCCACCCCAATTAGATTAGCCAAGGTATCCATATCCACCAAGAACTCTTTGTCTTTCACAGTGAAAGAGAAACCATTTGCATTCAAGAAGGACAAGTTCCAATAAAAGTAAGCTGTGAGTTCTGGATAAGTAGTAGTAGATTCAGAACAAAAGTGCTCCAATTGCAGAAGGGCAAACTTCTTTCGCAGATTTACTTCCACCGAATCAAAGAAATCAAAATCGACACTTCTAGGGTTCATAACCCCTCTCTTCATCAGATTTGAATAAACCCTCTTGTGATTCTTTGATCGGAATAAGCTTGATCCATCACTAACAACATTTGCAGCAACTCCTGTTCTAGGTTGAAAGTGGGTAAACATATGGTCGTCGTCATCCTGTTCATGTGGTTGATTAGCAGTCCCAAAGCGTGGGTTGCTAGCAAAATTAGCAAAGGCTTTTTCAACCGATCCCTTTTCGGCAATACCCATCTTTTCCATATCGCGCATAAATAGAGTCTCATTCTTATAGCCTCTCTCTTTCAAGTATTCATTAATCAGAGTCATGGCAGTTCCTCCTCTTTTCATACTAGAATAGAGCTTGAAAGCAACCTTAGGAGTTAATGTTCTTAGAGGTTCAACTTCTTCCAAAACTTCTTCTTCTAATTGAGTCGCTTGAGGAGACTGACGTTGCTGAGAAGGTTGTTGTTGACTTGGTCACTTTGGAGAATAATCTTCTTCCTCGGTCAAATCAAAATGCGTAGGATCCTCAAGCATGTGTCATGGTCCCTTGTTTGCGATTCTCGAAGACTTTCTTGAAGACATTGTAGCTTCAAGGAAGAAATTCACATACTTGCTTGAAAAGGTGAAAACCTTTTGGATTAAACAACAGTGAAAGTGAGAGCAAGTAGGAGTTCACTATTTTAGGGTTTGAGTGAAAATGAAGAAGACGGATTTCAACAGTAGATAAAGCAAGTGAAGCGAAGTAAACGAATCGTAAAAAAAATGCATTTTCGAATAACTGCCTTTTTGAAAATGATAAAATGCTATAAATTCAAAAAAGTAATTTCAATCAATTAGCGATTAATAAGTAATAGTACATTTTCAAGTCTTTAACCAAAAATTAAATTAATAGATACGAAATGACTTACAGTCGTAACTCTTAGTCTTCTTAATCTGAGCTCCTTCAGATTTTACATCTGAATTTGAGTACCTTCAGACTTTAATGGAAGATATGATATTCAGTCTGGTGCAAATAAACTCAAATAGACTTTTTTCCAGTGGCTTTGTAAATATGTCCGCCAGTTGATATTTTGAATCAATGAAATGAATCATAACTTCTCCATTTTGAACATGATCTCTAATAAAGTGATGTTGAATCTCTATGTGCTTTACTCTTGAATGAAGAATTAGATTCTTTGTGAGATTAATTGTTCTGGCGTTGTCACATTTGATCTCTGTGCAAGAATCTTTGATTCCAAAGTCTCTCAATTGTTGTTTTATCCATTAAATTTAAGAACATCAACTTCCAAGGGCCACATACTCTGCTTCTACTGTTGAAAGGGCTACAGTACTTTGCTTCCTTGAGAACCATGATACTATTATGTTTCCCAGCAATTGACAAGTACCAGAAGTACTCTTTCTATCAACTCTACAACCTGCTAGATCAGTATCTGAATAATCAAGGAGAGTAAAGTCTCTTCCTTGGGGATACCACAGATCTAACTTTGAGGTAGTTCCTACATATTTGATGATACGTTTTGCAGCACTTAGATGAGATTCCTTGGGATCATATTGAAATCTAGCACAAATGCAATCACTAAAAAGAATGTCAGGTCTAGAAGCAGTAAAATAAAGAAGTGAACCAATAATACCACTGTAGAGCTTTTGGTCAACTTTCTTTCCTCCTTCATCTTTGTCCAACTTCGAAGAACTTGACATTGGTATATCAGTCTTTTTGTAATTCTCCAATCCGAACTTTTTAATGAGTTCTTTTGCATATTCTTCTTGATGAATGAAAATTCCTTCCTTCAATTGTTTCACTCGTAATACGAGAAAAAATGATAGTTCACTCATCATGCTCATCTCAAATTCCTCCTGCATAGACTTAGAAAACTTCTTACATAGGTTTTCGTTAGGTGACCCAAATATAATATCATCAACATAGATTTGAACAAGTAGAAAATTTTACCTTATTTTTTAATAAACAAGGTAGTATCCACTTTTCCTTCAAAACCATTTTGAATTAAAAACTTACTTAACACGTCATACCATGCTCGAGGTGCTTGCTTTAATCCATAAAAAGCCTTTTTCAGTCTGAATACTGAGTCTGGTCTCTTTGGATCTTCAAATCCCGGAGGTTGTTTCACATAGACTTTGCTTGGATAAATCCATTTAGGAATGCACTCTTGACGTCCATTTGGAATAACCTGAAATTTTTATGACAGGTAAAAGCGAGTAATAATCTAATTGCTTCTAACATGGCTACTGGAGCGTAGGTTTCATCATAGTCTATCCCTTCTTCTTGCATATATCCTTTGACCACGAGTCTTGCTTTGTTCCTGATCACTTTTCCTTTTTCGACCATTTTGTTCCTGAAAACCCATTTAGCTCCGATAATGGATTTACCTTTTGGTTTAGGAGTTAATTCCCATACATCATTAATGTTGAACTGTCTGAGTTCTTCTTGTATTGGTTCAATCCAACTTTTGTCAGCTAAAGCTTCTTTTGTGCTTTTGGGTTCAATTTTAGAAATAAGTGCCACAGTGCTAGACTCTTCTTGCTTTCTGGATCTAGTGCGAATCCCTTTATTAATGTTACCAATGATGAGTTCTTTGGGATGACTAGACTTGTTCTTCCAATTGCTAGATGGTCTGATAGATTGCTGATCTTCTACTTTAGTTGATTCTTCAACTTCCATTCATTGTTGATCTTCAGAGGTCTGAGTCACTTCAGAGGAGATAGACTTTGTAGGGCTTGGAGCAGGTTCAGATTCTTCAGGTTGAGTCTAAATCAGTTGATTTTGCAAAGAGTCTTGAAATTTGGCATTCATATATTCTTCTACGGATTGAGTCTTCTTGTTGAATACTCTATAAGCTTTGCTTGAGGTTAAGTAGCCAAGGAAAATTCATTCGTCTAATTTTTCTTCAAATTTACCAATTCGATCATTTGCATTTTTCAAGATAAAAAATTTGCAACCAAATACATGAAAATAAGAGACGATTGGCTTCTTTCTTTTGAATAACTCATAGGGAGTTTTCTCTAGAATAGGCCTTACGAAAACTCTATTAATATATAGCAAACTGTAGAAACTGCTTCAGCCCAAAAATGAGAAGAAATATTAATTTCTATTAAAAGAGTGCTTGCCATTTCTTGAAGAGATCTATTCTTTCTTTCTACAACTCCATTATGCTCTGAAGTATATGGAGAGGAGAAAACATGCTGAAAACCTGATTCATCACAGAATTTTGTAAAGTCTTGATTTTCAAACTCACCTCCATGGTCTGATTGTATCCTTGAAATAGCATATCCTTTTTCATTCTTAACTTTCTTGGCAAACTTTGAAAAATGAGAGAAGGTTTCAGACTTACTTGCCAAAAAGTGAACTCAAGTAAATCGAGAATAATCATCCATAATTATTAGGCAATATCTCTTTCCACCAATGCTTTTAGTTCTGGTTGGTCTAAAGAGATCCATATGCAGAAGCTGCAAAACACGATTAGTAGAAATATGATTTATTGGTTTACAAGAACTTTTAACCTGTTTTCCCAGCACACATGGTGTACATAAGTCAGATTTTTGAAACTTGAGGTTGGGCAGCCCACGGACAAGGTTCTTGGAAGAGATCTTGGCAATTTGCTTCATGTTGATATAGCCAAGTTTTCGATGCCAAAGATTTGCTTCATCTTGAATTGAAATTAGACATTGAGATTTTACTGGTTTTATATCCAAAAGATAGATGTTCCCATGTCTTCGTCCAGTAAAAGATTAAGAAAGATCTTTACTAGTTCTCGACCATACACCTTCTTGGAAATTGATTTTGAATCTAGTGTCGCATAGTTGGCTAATATCTCTTTCCATCAATGCTTTTAGTTCTGGTTGATCCAAAGAGATCCATATGCAAAAGCTGCAAAACACGATTAGTGGAAACATGATTTATTGGTTTACAAGAACTTTTAACCTATTTTCCCAGCACATATGGTGTGCATAAGTGAGATTTTTGGAACTTGAGGTTGAGCAGCCCACGAACAAGGTTCTTGGAAGAGATCTTAGCAATTGGCTTCAAGTTGATATGGCCAAGTTTTCGATGCCAAAGATTTGCTTCATCTTGAACTGAAATTAGACATTGAGATTTTTCTAGTTTTATATCTAGAAGATAGATGTTCCCATGTCTTCGTCCAGTAAAATATTAAGAAAGATCTTTACTAGTTCCCGAACATACACCTTCTTGGAAATTGATTTTGAATCCAGTGTTGTATAGTTGGCTAATGCTGAGTAGATTGTAATTCATTCCTTCCACCAAGGAGACATTGTTGATTGACAGACTACCAATCTTTACAGTTCCACACCCAACAATTCTTTCTTTGCTATTTCCACCAAAAGAGACTTTTCCACCATTCATTTGAACAAGTTTTATAAAACAACTTGATTCTCTAGTCATATGTCTTGAACAGCCACTATCTATATACCATTTGATCTTTTTCTTAATAGTGACCTGCAATTAAAAAAGAAACTCAAGCTTTATTTGGTACCCACATTTTCTTGGGTCTAAAGGAGTTAGTGCAACATGCAGTCTTTGCCCATTCCTTCTTAATAGGTCTCCAAACCATAAGATACTCTTTCTCAAAGTGTTTAGAGTTGTTGCACTTTGAACATTTGAGAGCACTTCGTCCAACAAGTTTTATAAAGACTTTTTGAAAATGATTTTTGTAAAAAGTTTTTGTAGGTCTTTATTTGATTCGTTCCTTTACTTTTGGAAAATCAATTAGTGGAATAGTTTCTAAAGTCATTACCAAACCTGACTTGTTGAAATAAGGTCTTTGTACAAAAAAAATATTTTCCAGCTTTTCAAATCCTATTGAAAATCTTTTTGAAATATTTGAAATGTCATTTTTCAAAAATGTTTATTCTTTTGTAAGAGAGTCTGCATTTTCTTTTAAAACAACAAAATTTTTGTCTAAGTTTTCAAACTTTTCTTTCTAAGAATTTTCCTGTTGCTTTAGTGTAGAATTCTCCCTTTTTAGCTTGGAAATCCTCTTAAGAGAGGTTTTGAGACTAAGACAAAGTTCAGTAATGTATTTTGAGACTTTAGTAGAAATTTTTAGATTGCTTACCTCGATTTTGCTGTCTGAGTCTGAGTCTGTACCTATCTCAAAATTTGAGTCTGATTCAGATTTTGCCATTAGACAAATGTTGGCATAATCTTCATCACTATCTTCGCATTCAGTATCACTCCATGTCTCTACTTTGAGAGCCTTTTTGTATTTCTTAACTTTTCCTTTCTTTTTCTTCAACATAGGACAATTAGGTCTGATGTGTCCCTTTTTCTTGCATTCAAAATAGATCACTTCTTTATTGGCTTCATCATCCTCAGTTGATTTGTTTTGAAACTTTTGAGTGCTTTGTTTCTTCCAATTGAATCTTCTTCCATTTTTGTTCAATTTCCCGAACCTCTTTATCATAAAAGCTAATTCTTCATCATCCAAATCATCTTCAGAATCTGTAACATCAGAATCATTGTTAGATCTTAAAACAATTGACTTCTTACCTTTAGTTTCTTCCTCCTCGTTGATTTGCTCCACTTCATAGGACTGAAGTGTGCCAACCAGTTCGTCTACAAAAAGCGGCATGATCCTTTGTGTTTCCCTTATTGAAGTCTTTACGTGATTCCAATCTTTGGAAAGCCCTCGCAACAATTTGCTGACCTTTATTGGTACTGAGATTGGCTGTCCCCGATACTTTAGACCGTTTACAATTTCAGTAAAATAACTTAACATATCAGTGATAGATTCTCCTAACTTCATCTTGAAGGCTTCATACTGTCTGAGTAGAATATTAATCCTTGTTTCTTTCACTCGATCAGTTCCTTCATAGGTAATGTGTAGCCTATCCTAGACTTCTTTGGCTGTTTCACATTAAAATATTTTGTTATACTCAATAGGAGATAACGCACAATATAAAGAGTAAATTACTTTAGCATCAAGAGCTTGTCTCTTGGTTATTTCTTCTTAAGTCATCTCGCTAGTATCTGCAACTTCTTTTCCTCTTTCTGAAACTGATGCAACTTTAGGAATGAGGATCTTTCGATCTTGTTTTTCCATATGCTATATTCCTTTCCATCGAAATAAGGTAGTCTGGTGTTGTTTTGGCCTTCAACCAAACCTAGAGCCAACATACTAGCCATAGATCTTTAACTCAGAAGTAAAAGCACTTCAATTAAATGAGTACACAAGCTCTGATACCAATTGATAGGGCTAGTAAGAGCACCTAGAGCAAGGTGAATAGATGCAAAAAGAAGTATTGCAAGACTTAACAATTTAATTCGTCTTTTGAGGATAATAGACTAAAAATAGAACGGACTATAAACAGGTATATAAAGCTACAAGTTAAAGTAAAGAGATTAGGGAAAGAGAATTGAGACACAAGGTTTATTGTGGTTCGGCTTACCAAGCCTATGTCCACTCTCCCGCACTGACATCCCACTAGCTGGATTTCACTGAGAACCAAGAGAGGTTTTACAGTCTCACGTCCTCGAATCCACAGTGTAGAGACTCTACTACACTTCCTCAAGGTCTCACAAGGATTTCATCTCTCTTTTGAGTACAACTTAAGCTAAGTGATTGAATCAGCAAAAAACTAAGAGCTTTAGACTTTGAAATTTTTCTTTCACGCACACACTAGAATAACTTGAGCGTCTTCCTTATATATTCATCCATGCCATTATAATCGTTGGCACCTTCCAAAAAAGTTCTTCCAATCTACCCATTAGACATAATCAATTAGGGAGATCTCGAGTTATTTAAGGAATGTGATGATAACTCACCAATCCTACTTGCCTATACAATCAGGATCTAGGTTTTCCATAAGTAGAACCTTCCAGGCATACTTCGCCAATCAACAGATCAAATTATCCGAATTGATTTCAATAAGAACAATTGATCACGAGATGTTATCTCCAGCTATGAGATCTTCTTCAAACGTATGAACCAAATCCTTAAAGATAAACTCGCATCTGAATAAGTCTTCTTCAACGGATAAATATTTTCTTCATCAGTCTGAAAGCTATTAGTGAGGGTAGACTTTAAATCTTAAGTCTGGAGGTCTTCAGACTTTGACGATAGAGTCTGCAAGTCTTCAGACAAGACTGAGGGAAACTTTTTGTCAACTTCAAAACAAATAAGGAAGTTTTCTCCAACAGGTTGTTAGTAAAAAATTAAACAAATCAATCATATTTGATTCATAAATTATTGTATTAGGTGACTCACCAAAAATTGCAACATATCTTTTCCTTCCAAATCGTAGCTTCGCCAACACTACAGTGGGACTTTCACCCACCCTCAATTCACTTCAAACGTGAAAAGCCATTATATTCCCTTATCCCGTGGTAACCTGCGCCAATGTACAAACATGAAATCCACATTCTCTACTGACGAGACTCTCAAGTTCCCATGCAATTTTTTCTTCTCGGATAAGTGAGAATATGAAAAGTGCGGAGTCTCTCGCCTCCAAAATGGATCTCTCACATATTTCTTCTCCTTTGAATTTTTTAAAGACCTGCTCAAGTAAAAAAAAAAAATCATATAATAAATTGACAAATTAGATTATTGGCCATAAATAAAACAAATTAATCACACTTAATTCTTAAAAAACTACATTAGGTCGTTCATCGCAAAATTGCAACTAAGTTGAACAAGATGAAATAATTGTACTTGCCCTAGGGGATCTACTTGTCCTTTGCAAACAAGAAGGCCCCTCTTGTCATTGTCACAGGAAAATGTACTATGTTGTGGTGATTATATAACCTCGCCTCGTATGGAGCATCTTGTTATCTCTAATTTCACCACAACCAACCAACCATAAAAAAAAATAAAAATAAAAAAAAAAAAAAAAAAAAAAAAATTCACCACAACCTATCCCTCTAAAGATACGTCTGGCTGTGCGTATCTCCATCTTGCTCGTCTTCGTCTTCGTCTACGTCTAATTCGTCTTCCGGTTCGTGAATCGATCATGTCGGATTCGGAAATTCCACTGGAAGAAATCCCAAGAGATTACGGTTTCCCATTTTTCGGTGCGATAAGGGATCATCCCGATTACTTCTACTCCCAAGGAAGAGATGAGTTCTTCCGCCACCGGATGCGCAAGTACCGGTCGACAGTCTTCAGGGTCAACATGCCACCCGGCCCATTCATCTCCTCGAACCCCAATGTCGTCGTCCTCCTCGACGCGATCAGCTTCCCCGCCCTCTTTGACACATCCAAGGTCGAAAAGAGGAACGTGCTTGATGGCACGTACATGCCCTCCACCGCCTTCATTGGTGGCCACCGTGCTTGCGCCTTTCTCGACCCGTCCGAGCCCAAACACACCACCATCAAGCACTGGTTCCTGTCCCTCCTCGCAGCTCGGCGCAACGTGTTCATCCCCACCCTCAGAGCTGCTTGTCGGATCTCTTTGTCGACCTAGAAAACGAGCTATCGAGCAAAGGGAAAGCATCCTTCAACCCCCTCGACGACAAGATGTCCTTCAACTTTGTGTTCAAGCTCTTATGCGACCAAACGCCCTCGAGCACAATTCTAGGGACCAAAGGGGCAGCGATGTTCGACCTATGGATATTACCCCAGCTTGCCCCAATATTGTCCCTAAGGTTTAACAACATGGTCTTAAATTTCTTGGAAGATGTCATTTTGCACACTTTCCCGCTGCCTCCGCTCTTAATAAAATCTTCTTACAAGAAGCTCTACGATGCATTTGGCGAGCATGCGTCTTCAATTTTAGATGAAGCTGAGAGGCTAGGGATCGATAGAGACGAGGCGTGTCACAACCTAGTGTTCCTTGCCGGGTTCAATGCCTACGGTGGCATGAAGGCCACGTTGCCCATTTTGATCAAGTGGGTCGGGTCGGGAGGCGAGGATCTGCACCGCCGGCTTGCCAGGGAGATCTGGTCGACTGTCGCATCTCAAGGCGGGGTAACCCTTGCCGCCCTGGACAAGATGAGCCTGACCAAGTCGGTCGTGTACGAGGCTCTCCGGATCAAGCCCCCGGTCCAGTTCCAGTACGGGAAGGCGAGGCGAGACATTGTGGTCCGGAATCACGACGCCGCCTTCCAGATCAAGAAGGGCGAGATGGTCTGCGGGTATCAGCTGTCCGCGACCAATGATCCGAGGGTCTTCCATAACCCGGAGGACTTTGTGGGCGATAGGTTCGTCGGGGAGGGGGAGAAGCTGCTGAAGTACGTCTACTGGTCGAACGGGAGGGAGATCGACGATCCGACGGTGGGGAACAAGCAGTGCCCGGGGAAGGATCTGGTGCTCCTCATGTGCAGGGTTATGCTGGTGGAGCTGTTCCTCCGCTACGACACGTTCGGATTGGAATGCAGGAGCTTGCCTGTGGGTTCATCTGTGACATTCAAGTCGTTGACCAAGGCCACGAGTTGTTGACCGTGTGTCTACCGCTGATAAAGAACTTGTTTGAATTTTTTCGGTGTTCTTTTTTATTTTTAAACTAGATTGCAGCGATTCGAAATGTTTCTAATTTTAAAGTTATCTCTTCTTCCCCTCTCTCCTTCAGTGAACTTTCGTTTCATCCCTTTCACTTCTGGAGGGGAGGGATCTGATCTATTCTTAGATCAGATCTGATTGGAAATGTTTCTAATTTTAAAGTCATCTCTTCTTCCCCTCTCTCCCCCTCTGTGAACCTTCTTTTTGTCCCTTTCACTTCTGGAGGGGAGGGATCTGATCTAAGACAGGGAGGGATCTGATCTAGCCTAAGATCAAATCTCGATTCGAAATGTTTCTAATTTTAAAGTCATCTCTTCTTCCCCTCTCTCTCCCTCTCTGAACCTTCTTTTCCTCCCCTCCCAGTTCCTTTTCCTTTTATTTCTTTTTGTTTCTTTTCTAATTCTCCCAATCTAGTCTTAGATATGAGAGCTTTGCTCTCCTACTTTTACATCTAGGAGCTTTTCTCTTCGATTTAATTCTAGATTTTGGAATTTTAATGAATAAGTGTTCCACCACCAGTTTCAATGATATTCATAGCAACTTTGATGTCAACTCTGTGCTCGTTTAATATATTTTCATTCAAAGTTTTGGCTCTCACAAGTGTCAAATTTGATATTTTTCAACATGTTTTTGTTGTTTCCATATGGTGACGTTGTTGGGGATGCTGAAACTACACACACACTGCTGAAAAGCAAAGTCATAATTATAAATGGAGATCTCGACATATGCCTATCACCGATGGTGTTGTGTGATTCGGTGACTAGCCACCAATCTTTTCGCTTAGATCTAATTATAGATCTGTTCTTGAAGAATAAGCTTGTGATGATCTGTGTCAACCATGATGATGAAACGTCTTGATTTCTGATTTTTTTTTTTTTTTTTTTTGTTTATTTTGGAGTTCTAAGAGTTTACTTTGTTACTATGACTTTTGAGATTCCCTTTCATGTATTAGCTTAATAATGAATGAAAATTTCTTTTTGACCCCTAAATGAAGAAAAAAAATAGAAGTATTTCTAATTTTATCGAATCACATGATTTTGGTCACCATTTAATAAATTGACATTCCACCGTACTTTCTCAATGATAACCACACGTTAGCATTGTCATTAAATATTTTCTTTCCTACATTATGATTAGCTTGTTTCATGACCCATCTCTTCAAGCCATTATCTGTTAGTAGCCTACGTGGTCCAAGAGAAAAAGGAATCACCCTATACTTCATGAAACTTATTTGATTTGGGACTCAAAGAAAAAGGGAGATAAATGTCTTAAATTTATTGTATGGTAGTCAATTTAATCTTAGACCTTTCAATCGTGTTAATTTAGTCTTAAATCTTTTAATGATTTGTCAATATAGTCATTAAGGTAATTTTGGCCAAAAATCACTGAAGGATTTTATTGGCAAATCCGTGATAGATTTATGACTAAATTGACAAATCATTAAAAAAAAAATTAGGATTGAATTGGTCATTGTGCGATAGATTTAGAACTAAATTGTTACAATATAAATGTTTAAAACTGAATTGGCATTTGTACAATAGATTTATGACTTTTTGGATAATTTTTCTAGAAGAATTTTCTTAAATGACACCAAGAAATGTTAAAGATGGAATCGAAGATTGATCAGAAAGATGTGATTTAATGTTTAAAAGTTTGATAATGACTTTTCAGAAAATGCCATTTTGGAAATGTGCCATGAATGAGGGTCGTGACCACATTCTTGGAACCATTTGTTGTTGAAAAAAAACTTGAAAAGGGAAGAAGGTGGGTTACGTACCTGAACAAGGGTCGTGACCACCTTCTTGGAATGATCTATTTCGTTGTCATTCAGCGTGAAAAGGGAAAAAGGTGTTTTGCGTACCTTTTGCCAATGAGGGACGAGTCCTAACCCCATAAGATTGCGAAATTACTCAATGAGGGACCAGCGCCAACCCGTGAGATTACCAAATTGCCGCATGGTAACTTTTCTTTTTCTTTGTTTGTTACCGTTGGACTTCTGATGCATTTGGATAAGTAGAAATGGAAAAGGCAAGCAAGAGGGTTAATAGTTCACGCATTTGGGTCGTCTTAATTATGATCCAAGAGGAGTTACGGGACTCGTGATATACCAATCGGAAAGCTCGCTTAGACTCTGCTATATTGAGACCAAGTTGGGGAAGTTGTTTCAGGTCGCTTTTGGCCTCAAGATCCATCTTTTCGTTTTAATACTCAGGATAACCAAATGTAGGGCAATCTAACTTTTTCCATGGAGAGAAACGGAAAGGCGAAAAAAGAAAAGATTAAAGAAAGAAGATATACAAGTGGGTTGGATAACCTGTGAGGAGGGGCAGCTATCGAATTATAATTTCGACATCAAATTGTTTTCGACAAGAAAGTAAACGTAACGTAGCATGAGAAAGATAGTTTATGCTACCATTTGAAATGAAACATACAAAATAAATTTTTGTATAAGGAGGTAAAGGGCGTCATTCAGACGATCTCAGAAGGAATGCCCCTAAATTGATTACCCTTCATTTGTGGTGCGCGGCACATTCGGTGTGTAGCTTTGATTTAGTAAGCAAAAGGCATATCCAAAGGGACAATCCAACCAAAAAAAGAAAGTCTTAAACTTATTGAATAACAGTTAATTCAGCTTTAAAATCTTCAATTAGCCAATTTAGTTGTAAAGTTTTTGGCCATTTGTCTATGTAATCTTTCTAGCCAATTTTGGCCGAAAATCCCTGATATGGACTTCGGTTGTCTTATGTGGCAAGAGCACCGACTCAAATATTTTCATAACTGGAATGACTACTTTAGTAAATCATAAAAAGTTCTCAACTAAATTGGCTAATTTAAGTTACCACGACTTTGCCATAGAGATTTGCTAAATTTGCTAACTTTGTAGAAACAATACCAAGGCCAAGTGGGTTCAATACTGCGTGTTTTTTCTTTTACTTTTCTCGTGGAACCTTTTTTTTTTTTTTTTTTTTTTTTATTCATGGACTGCCCTTAAACCAGAATCCATTTTATGATTTATGATTAGTTGATCGAACTTTCTCTTATCAAGAGTTTTTTTATAAGTATTTCAATTTATAGATTTTTTTTATTTACATTTTTGCTTTATTTACTAGTTTTAATTGTGTTAATTTGTTTTTTTTATTTGATGTGAAGTTTTTATCCAAGTAACATACACATGTGAAAAGCTTAAAGTAGGTTAAATGGGTGACAAGGATTTTTCCTAAATTGGATTAATTATTAATGTATTTTTCTAATATGGGTTAGGCCTGATATGGGTCATTAAATTTATATTGTATGGAAATAAATCAAAATAGTTTGAATGGGTTACTATGGATTTGACAATTTTCAAGCCAACCCAGGTCAACCCAACACACCCATTTGATGGCTCTATTTAAGGTTTGACCACCATTATTTGTTAGTACCCTACGTGCTGTAAAAGGAAAAACAAAAAGATCAACCTAGGCTGTGAGACTTATTTGATTTCGGGCATGAAGAAAAGGGTTCCTAAATGACATTAAGTAATATTAAAGATGGAAATGAATTTCGATTGATCAGAAAAAAAGTGATTCAATGTTTAAAAGCTTCGACAATGAATTCCGATAAATGCCATGCTGGGAATGTACAATGAACAAGGGTCGTGACCACGTTCTTGAAACGATTTGTTGTCACTCAATGTGAAAATGGAAAAAGGTGGGTTGTGCACCTTTTGGCATAATACGTTGTAGTGTTTGGCATAATACTCTTTTGGAAATTTGAAGTCAATGTGGACATTTGTTGAGTTTTGACTTTCAAACTAAAGATAAAGGTATTTTAGGCCATGCACATTTGTTTTAGGATTTTTCGAAGGGAGATTATAAAAGGAATGTATTTAATAACACATTTCTAACTCTAACCTCCATATTATTTCATGTTTTGTTTTTTTCCTATCTTCTTGTTAGATTTTGTGACTTACCAAGTGATTTTTAGAGTTTTTGGATTTTACTCTCATGCTCTTTGTTGAAGATAGTGAAATCTCTCTCTCTCTCTCCCTGTGGTTTTTTCTCGTTTTGGATTTTCCACGTAAATCTTTCATCTTGTATTATTTCGATTTTGTTTTCATCATTTTCTATTTGTGTTGCGATAGCTGCATTTTTCGGCGTTTTTCCGCAACAGCATGTTGTCTCCCTTCACTCTTTCAACAAACATGCCTTGTTGCAGTAATAGCTACCGCCTTCGCTAGATGAAATACCTCCGTCCTTCCAAGAGCGACCAAATCGCCCCCAAGGAGGAACAACTCATCCTCCACAAGCTCATATCTCATCCTCTCTATCTTTGGGTCGCCCATGGCCGGTGACGCGATTGGTGGCTGTCACAAGCTGCGCAACTTTAAGAGGAACGACAATGACAGATCATGTTTGGGCTGAGAATTTGGCTTCTCCTCTTTGTTCGCAAAGCCAGCTCTTTAATTGCCAGAGGACCATCTCGTCATTGTTCACAACATGATCGAGTTCAGCCTGGTCTCATTTGTCTGGCCGTCGTCCCTGGTGAACTCTACAAATTTGTGGATGCCCGTGAACATACAAGATCGTTGGGCCGAGCTTAGGGACATTCCTAATGGCATGGTCGAGCTTTCGGACGAAGCCTAGTGGGAAGGAAGAGATCCAGTCGGTCTCGAACAAGGATAAATAAAAATAAAATAAGAGTTAAATGAACCGTACATGTTGAAATGTAGATGTGAATTGTACTAAAAAAAGTTTCGACATTTTGATGTGAAGTCGCTAATATATCTAAGTCAAATCATAACTTACTTGCTTAAATTTTGAGTAAAGGTGGGTCTAATGAATATATTGACAAGCTCGTATTGGCAATCTCCCTTGCGCTAAAGTAGCTTATATATTTTATTTGATCCATAACTTATTAATTTAAAATTTTATTTCCCTCAAGTATAGTCACTACATTGGGTGGTCGGCTGACGTCGGTCGATAGCCCAGCTACACTGGATAATTGGCGAAGTTGATAGTCTGAGTGCCAAGGTGGTCGGCGATGTTAATAGCCTGGCTGGTGGAGTCCTGGGTATGAAAAAAAAAGTTCAGATTATATTCAAATTGAACTAAAATTTGGGATGTTTTTAGGAAATTGGGCCATCCATAGACAAAAAAGTCAACCGTGGGAAGCTGAAGACCAAGAGCGAGCTCAAAAAGGACTACTCTCAAGACTACGCAAAGGCTCCTTCCTCATCAACATAAACTTGACTTTTACTGAACAGGAGAATTATGCGACTTTTTTTTCAGTCGACTAGAACTATGCAACTTGGCCACTTCAACTACTTAGGCACAGTCCATATCGGGAACAGCGCCCCTAAAGCTTCTCCAACTATCAGCTATCTAGTTGTCGGAGGTGCTGCAATGAGATGGCGATTTATCACGTGGAAGAATATATCCACGGACCTATTGATTGACCATGATCTGACAGATTTAGAAAAGAGTATTCTAAAGTGCCCAACAAATGTATCCAGAAAAATCTTTGTTTATATTATGCACGATCATAAAATAAGAAGCAATGTAGTATTGCTTATTATGATTGTCAAAATCAGTACTTCTTGATATGACAGACTATCTATTTTATTATAAGTTGAAATGCTCATAGATGTGATAAGACTAAATTACCTATGTCATTAAAATATAAAGCCTCCTAGATAAGAGCCTAAGCTAACTAATTCATGTAAAAGCAAAAGTGTCCTTAAATTAATACTATTTGGCATGAGTCTAAACTGTCCACGGCACAAAATTCATTAGCACCAAATTAAACCTTTCTAAGAGTCAAAGTCAAATGGAAATTTCCTCGAGATGAGCTTGAGCTGTCCTCATTAGGGTCAAGCATTCATCCAAGGTCAACCTTGGACCAACCCAACTTGGCTAGTCCTATTCTGAGTCATAGAGAAACTAGGCCGATTCTTAGTCCCAGAATCCCTTGACCTTACATTGTGCGAGTTGCCCTCGATCTTGAGGTTTAAAGGTTGATCTAATTTGAACTAACCTTATAAGATATATATAATATTATATATTTTTGTCTTTTCTAAATCATAGTGCCTGTGCATCTATTCTTTCCTATGTAATTTTATTGCATAAATTATGAAGTAGAAACCCAACCTTGGTTTGATAAAAAAAATAAAAATAAAAACCCTATTCGCTTACCTCCCTCTATTCGTTTGCCATGGCCTTGCTTGCCGCTCACCTCTCTTCGTTGGCCTCAATCGCCTCTTATGGTTTTTTTTTTTTTGGTCATAAAATATCATATATTAAGAAGCTAAGTTTATACAACCCGCGGCAAAAGCTTCTGTGCACACTATGTCTAAGAGCTCAGGCGGAGGACGTATGGCCCAGTTACAAAAAACAGCTGAAGAACGATGGGCCTTACAGGCCCAGTTGGCTGCAGCGTTTGCTGCCCTAGGACAGAAACCTAGTGAGAGTTGAGAGAAGAGCGAGAGGAGGAACGCAGCTTCGAGGAAGAGAGAGCGAACCGTCCATGGTGGCTGCTTGTGCTGATTCAGGGTGTTGACCATCAGTAAGTTGTCTGATTCTACGTGTATTCGCACATGCTGGAAGCCCTGCTGAAGAAGATATCTGAGCGCATGGGAAAGAGCTTGAATCTCCACCTGTAACGCCGAAGTCGCCTCAACTCCCTTTGAGAATCCACCGGTAAGATTTCCTTGATAATCCCTGCACATGCTACGGTGCCCTCCTGACTGCCTACCTTGAATGATCCGTCAATATTTACTTTCAATGATCCCCAATTTGGGGGTTTCCAGAGTAAATCCCTATTTAACCCTAATTTTTTCTGTGACAAACTGGAGGCCGATATCCAGTCAACGTGGAATCGCATCAAAGCCCTTTATACTACCTGATGGGAGTCCAGCGGAGTTCCTCTGAAGATGAAGGCATTCCGTGCTCACCAGATCTGCCATAGGATGTTTGCGAGGAACGCCAGTTTCAAATTTCTGTTTTGGTTGCCAATAGTAGATAAGATCCATGATTCTAAACGTTGGATTGTTGTTGCATTCACCTGGATGTTAATGTTGGGATGGTTCCATACCCCTTAGTCCATGTGCCATGTGCACAATAAAAAGCTGTGTTCCACAGTTTCAGGTGTGTCTTTTCTGCATATCGAGCAATATGGATTGTCCACAATATGTCTATAATGCAAATTTGCTCGTGTTGCCACTGAATTTTTACAGATAGCCCACAGAAAGGCACGGATCTTTGGAGCCGTGGGCATTTTCCACACAATCCTCCAGAACCAAGTGGGTGTACTGTGTGATGTGGATGCCTTTAGATTTAAATTGCTTGTCTTAGTAGTCTTGAGTATATGGTATGCTGATTTGACTGTGTAATCTCCTGATACAGTTGCAGTCCACTTTAGCTCATCCTGTGCATAAGTAGGTCTGATCTGGATTGCCATGATTTGCTGAGTGATGTTGTCATCATAGAATTGCTGTAATATGTCTGTTTTCCATGTATTAGTTGATTCATCCATAAGCTCATTGACTATAGTAGGTTCGGCCTGAGCCGTTGGACCACCTAGAATGCCCATAGGAAGCCATCGGTCTTCTCTGATTTTTATGGATTTACCATCACCAACTGACCAACATACATTCTCAATAATGGCATCTCTTCCATAGAGAAGGCTTTGCCATCCCCATGAAGGGCGTGAACCCTTAAAAGCTTTAAGAAAAAATGATGAATGATAATATAACGCTTTAAAAAACCTTCCCCATAAAGATGCAGGATGCTGTAGGAGTCGCCATGCTTGCTTACCAAGCATGGCTTGATTAAAAAGAGTTAAATCTCTAAATCCCAACCCTCTAGCCTCCTTTTTGTTTTGCATTTCTTTCCAGCTCAACCAGTGAATTCCATGTTTACTTGTACTATTACTCCACCAGAAATTAGCTATATGCTTTTCAATAGCTTTACATAGCGAAATAGGCATCTTAAAAACAGACATAACATATTGAGGCATAGCTTGAATTACAGATTTCAGCATAATCTCCTTTCCCCCTTTTGACATTAGCTTCTCCTTCCATCCCTCTAGTTTAGATTGAATTCTATTCATCAGCCATGAAAACATGTCCTTTTTAGACTGTCCCCAATCGCCAGAATGCCTAAATACTTTCCACATCTTAGTAAAATAGGGACTCTTAATTCCGCAGCTAGCCTATTCTGTAGGGGTATAGGGCAAGATGAGCCAAAGAAAACTCCTGATTTATTTCGATTTATAGCCTGTCTAGTAACTAAACAATACTGATTTAGCACATTCATAAGGTTTTGACATTCCAGCAATGTGCCATCTAGGAAAAACACAGCATCATCAGCAAAAAATAGATGCGATAGAGTAGGGCACCTGTTGTTTAGCTTGATACCTTTTAGGTTGCCAATCTGGATAGCCCTGTGTATAAGGAAGGATAGCAAGTTTGCCACTATTATGAATAAATAAGGGGATAAAGGATCCCCCTGCCTCAGCCCCCTGGTCGAATGAAACTGTTGTAAATATTCGCCATTCATTTTAACACATAGAGATGGGGAAGAAACACACCACATAATAAGTTGGACCTAATGAGCATGAAATCCTAATTTAAGCATGTAGTCCTTGAGAAAATCCCATTCTACACTGTCATACGCCTTGCGCATATCTACTTTTAGCACCTGTCGCGACCAAATTTTCGAGTGTGAACCACCTAGGGTTTGGCTAATGGATTGTTAAGCCTAGACTTAACTCGGGCTCTCCCAAGCCCATACCAATTCACGACTTAGGTTTGAATTCTTAACATGCAAATAATTTTTAACTAGGAGTCGCCACTAATCTATTTTTGGTGGGTCGATTAGAAACTCAAGTAAAGTAATGGGAGACTTACTTTACTCCTGCGAACCAGAGATTCTAGATACGGGGACTTGGTTACGCTAGATTTATCTAATGCCCTTTCGGTACCTTTTCTTTTATTTTTGAAAAATGTTTAGCATGCAACTTGAATTGATTTTAATTTATCTCTCTAACATGTGAGGTGATCATGCGGGTGCACAAACCACCAATTTAACACCCAATAAAGTAATAAATAAAATTACGGGACTTACCTCGTAGCAACGAAAGCATCTGCGTTGTTAGATCAGAATTCACATCATCAACCCTAGATATGATTTCTAATTAACACGTAATTTCTTTTTTGTTTTCACCTTTTTTAATGAAAATCATGTGATGCATGCGACATGGCAACATGACCTGACTATATGACATGACTAAAGTAATTCATAAAGAAATGCAATGATTAAATACAATCTAAATGATCTAATTCTAATGTCATGCAATTTCTAATTAAATGGGCCTAAAAACTAAATGATGTGCATTTCCAAATAATCTAATCCTAAATGACATGTTCATGACACTTTTTATTTTTTCCTTTTTCCTTGAAATTACGATTTATCCTAAAAGATGGAAGTAACTTATCCTAAGACTTTTCTTGGATTTTTTTATGAAATTTGCAATTAGGTCAATGTGAAAATTACCTAACTAGGTTAAAATCCCATTTAATTTATATTAGGAGCTAGGTTGAGCCAAAATCCTAATTTAAACTAAAATATTATCTTAACCTAAATGATCCTAAAATGCCATCTATCTAATATTATCTAAACTTATAATGAATTAAAAAGAACTAAGATCTAGAGTTAAGCTACATGCAACTTTACCCTAAAATGCAATGACGTGCAAAATATGACCTAATCCCTAAAATGCAATGACGTGCAGAATATGCCCTAATCCGAAAATGCAATGACGTGTAAAATATACCCTAATCTTATATGCATGATGATTTTTGTTTTTTTAATTAATTTCGAAATTAAAATTTAACATGCAAATCAAATAAAGCTACCATTCTATATGCCTTCTTTTGTTTTCTTTTTCATGATTCAAAAATAAAATTCCTATTCTAAATATGCATGACAAACCTAATCCTAATTCAACAATTTTTGTTTTTTTTTTTTCATGACCTAATTAAAATCCCTAATCTAAATATGCAAGACAATAAAAACTAATCCTAATTTAAGATTTTTTTATTTTTGATTTTTTATTATTTTTTTTAAATTAACAATTTCTAATAATTAAACATGCAACCTAAATTAATTGATTTTTTTTTTTTTTTTTTTTTTTTTTTAAATTCATGATAACTAGAATGCTTAGCCTAAATGTGCAAATAACCCTGAACATGCAATATTCTAACTCAGACATATTTCAATATAAACAAGGCAATCAAGACCATCCAAAATTATCCAGAAATATCACACATCGTTCAAATTAAGGGACAATATTTCGCTAGTAAAATCGATAAATTGATCTTAAGCCTTAAAGATCAAAATATCAATTTTATTCCCGCATGATTAATTACTTCGTCTAAAGCCTTATAAACGAAATAAAAATCGGCGCGGTTGCGAATTAGGGGATAAATTGGAATTTCCAATCACATATCGGGGCCTAATGTTGTTAACAAAAATAAAATAACAATAAAACAATAAAAATAAGATAAAGTAAATAAATAAAAGAAAAACTACCTAATTGATTTTTTGCTTTTTTTTTGCTTTTCTTCCTTTTTTTTTTTTAGGGGGAAAGTGGCCGCCGGCAAGGAGAATCGCCGGCTAGGGTTCCGGCAACGGATGGCCGTGGACGGCGCAATGGCGGCACGGCAGCAGCAGCATCAGGGGCGCGCGCGGAGACGCAGGGGAGGCAGGGACGTCGCGGGCGCGAGCTGTGGGCGCGGGGGCATCGGATCGGAGGCACGGCGGCGTCGGGGCTGGGTCGTAGCGGCAGGGGGCGCGGCTGAGTCGCAAGCTGGCGGCGAGGAGCACCGGCGAGACGACGGGGGACCTCGGCGAGGCACTCGGGACGCCTGAATCTGAGCTTAGAGACGGCGAGGGGCATCGCGGCTCGAGCGTGGGCGGCGCCTGTAGCGTGGGAGGCTTCAGGATGGCGGAGGGCGGAGCGAGGGCGTCGAGATCTAGGCTCGGGCGAAGGCGGGTCGGTGGCGCGGCGTCTCTGCGAGGCTGGCGGCGTAGCGGCGGCTGACGGCGAACGACACCGGCGCGGGCTGGCGGCGGACGACGCAGGCGAGCCCTTCCTCGGGGAAGACGTACGGTCGCGGGGGGAGGGCTTCGGCCTGTCTTTTTTTTTTTCTTTTTTTCTTTCTTTTCCTCTCTCCCTCAGCTCACCCTCCGACAGCTCTCTCTCTCTCTCTCTCTCTCTTTTCCCTTGTTTTGACCTTTTTTTCCTTTCTTTTTTTTCGAAAAGGAGACCCCCCATAAAACCACCCGTAAGCGAGCCCTTTTATAAGCCAAAAAAAATTGAATCTTAGGGGTATATTTCATTTCTAATTTTACTCATGCACGATACCCCTAAATATATCACCGAAATATTTTCGCATATTCTATCCAAAAATTCCCCTTTTGCGCAAAACTGCATCTCCCATTGTATATTACCTAAATCTATAAAAATCTTAACAAAAAAAAATAAATTTTCCTAAACTTTATATCATGTGATTTTTTTTTTTAGCAAAAATTAACCCCAAAAATTTAGGTGTCAACAGCTACCCCTCTTTGAAGGTGAGCTCGCAGAGGTTGCCTTCAAAGACAAATTGAGACCTAAATTTTAGTCATGCTTATGCAACAAATGATTTTTTTGTTGGAAAATAAATTCCATTTTTTAATGCAATTTATATGATGCATGGAAATGCTAATGCGAATGCATGATACAAAAGGAAATAACGTACCTATAATTGCTCACCAAACAGCGTTGTAGAGCATCTTGAGGTACATGATAAATACCCATTTGCTTCACAAGTACCCAATTCTCACTCAGGCACCTTGAAAAGCCTAACATGTAATAAATTGAACGTTCACATCCAAAGTGAAATGTTTCAAATCAAGACATCCAGGTCCAGACTGAGTGTCAAGAGTTTTTGATTCGAAATACCTAGATCCAGACTAAAGTATAACGAGAAAGATGAAAAACATTCACATCCTAAGTGAAATGTTTAAATCGAGACATCTAGATCCAGACTGAGATGTCAAGAATTTTGGGCTCGAAATACCTAGATCCAGACTAAGGTATAACGAGAAAGACGAAATGTTTAAATCAAGACATCCAGATCCAAACTGAGATGTCAAGAGTTTTAGACTCGAAATACCCAGATCCTGACTAAGGCATAACGAGAAAGATGAAAAGTTTAAATCAAGACATCCAAATCCTGACTGAGATGTCGAGAGTTTTGGACTCGAAATACCTAGATCCAGACTAAGGTATAACGAGAAAGATGAAATGTTTAAATCAAGACATCCAGATCCTGACTGAGATGTCGAGAGTTTTGGACTTGAAATATCTAGATCCAAACTAAGGTATAACGAGAAAGATGAAATGTTTAAATCAAGACATCCAGATCCAGACTGAGATGTCAAGAGTTTTGGACTCGAAATACCTAGATCCTGACTAAGGTATAACGAGAAAGATGAAAAAAACATTCACATCCAAAATGAAATGTTTAAATCAAGATATCTAGATCCAGACTGAGATGTCAAATGATCTTACCTTTAATGAGGATAGTTGGTGTTACATGTCTAGGACCCGTACCATTCTACGGTCGCTTAGACTGAGGTTTCGCTTGGCTAGGACCCGAACCATTCTTTGGTCGCCCAGCCTTGGGACATAAATCATCTGACCAGGACCCAAACCATTCTTCGGTCGCCTTAATCAGATTGAATCTTGGAGAGAAATCTTTGGGGGACAACTCAATTGAGTGTCGATATACTTAAAATGGAATACCTGCACAATGACAAATATTCAATTGATCTTCGGGGATATGTCTCCTGCAAAACATGGTCATAAGAGGAGCAACATGCATTTGTAATCATAAACATGCATCAATTTAATGGAGATTCATGGTAATTTCCATCAATCTTTCATCATCTAATTTCCATTCTAAATACATGAGTGTCATGAATGTGTCAAATGAGGGATCTTTTGGTTTGAAAGGACTTTTCTCTCATTCTCATTAAAATGACCATTTCATCCTGACCTATGATGCAGGATTTTGTCAATCACTCTATCTCACCATCATCATGCCAAACAAGGGTCCAAGCAATCTCGCAAGTGGTACGATCTTACCAATCTGAGAGGTCTTTTAGAGGGACTGTAATGGGGGCCTGGTCAATGGCTTAACAAATGGGACTCTTTGAGTCAAGCTTTTAATGAGAGATATTCTGCAATCATCTTGGGGTTTATGAGGCAGAAATCATCTTATTTACACTTCTTCAAGCTATGCTTTCGAACATATGAACCTTTACGTTAATTTAAGTGCCCTAATCTGAAGAGACTTTGCAAGGGACGTAACGTAGGCTTGGTTCATGGGTTAAGAAACAAAAGGATGATTAGGCTCAAAAAGTGTTTAGAGGGTAAAGATGGTGATCATCATGACATTTCTACCAATTTTCTTTTTCAATGTCGAAGATTTTCTTTGCACTCATTGATTGCAACAGCATTTGAGCTTTTTTCTTTTCTCTTCTTTTTTTGTACCGCCTTGTTCAGGGTATGACTAACCATATCAGGCGTTTTTTCTTTTTCTTTTCTTCTTTTTTTTTCTTCTTTTTTTTTTTTTTTTTTTTTGGCATCGGTCTTGCTTTTACCATGCACACTGCTTTTTTATGTCCCATTTTTGCACTTTTTTTCTTTGATCAAAATCTTCAATTTTGTGGGCATTCTAGTTCATGCCACTTGAATGTTTTTGCCTTGCTCCAGTGTGGGGGATGATCACCAACTGGGTTTAATATGAAATGAAATTGCAGGCTCAAGTGGATAATGCAATGGATAAAAGCGTATAGGATAGAGAAATGACTGCTCTTCGTCATCCTAAGGCACTTTAATTATCGTACAAGCTTCACCGTGAAAGCAATACCCGAAGATTGATGCAAGTATGAGTAAGAAAATTCCTACCATTGATTTCAAATTTGTCCCAATGTGGGATGATCCTTGACAGGGGTAATTTAAACAAACTCTTCATGTGTATGGGCTCAAAGGACTAAACAATGGATATACCTATAGTGTTTTGGGTAGAGGAAGAAACTGCCCCTCATCACTTTGAATAACGTACCCTTTGCGAGACCGCCCTTTTCCTTGTGGGCATGGAATTTTTTCACACAACTCACTAGGGATTAGTGTATGAAATAGTGTATGGAATAATGCTTGCCTTTCATCATTCCAAGATATCCCATTTGACACATTCAATTCTTCTCATGCAATTTCATCACGGAGAACATGCAAAATTTGCAACAAATTTGAATTTGCAACTCATTGAGGCAATTTATTCATCATAAAAATGCTTGCAGTTCAAAACAAGAAGCAGCAAATTCAATCATGGATAATACTTCTTGACAGCATGAGAATTAACTAGAGTGGAAAATTCACGACCATCCTTTTCTACTAAGATTAAGGTACCTCCAGGAAATTCACCACATATGGCCCACCGTAATTTGGAGCAAACTTGCCCCTAAGATTTAAAGTTGGATTGGACCATTTCCACATCTTTACATGCTATAAGATTATCCCTGAAACAGGATATAGATAAATCAGAAAAACAAACAAAGTAATTTGTATTTTTGAAAGATTTTTTTTTGAAAGAGTTTTGAAAAGCATTTGCAAAAGTATTTTGACATGAGAAAGCATGATGAAGCCCAGGCCTCAGAGTTCTCCTTGGATGTTTCTTTTGTTTTATCGGCTGGATATCATTACCGGGCTGGTTTGGTGTACCTCATCATGCCCTCAAAATAAAACTTGTAATTTTATTGATATTCATCAATCAATTACATTTATTGAAATGAAAAATGTGATGTTCAAACACAAAAGAAATTGAAACCATATCTAAAAAGCAATAGAAATTCCCACACAGGGGAAGGTGCAACTAAACATGCCCTTAATTAATTAAGGAAAGCAAACTGTTTAGGACCATGAATTATGTGCTTGAATTCTTCACCCTCCTTAGTCTTATGATATGAACTCTCCAGGTCAGATATTTTTCCCTCTGGACTAGTCCTTTCATGGTGCCACCAAATTCAGCTGTCTTAAGAAAATGAGACGGTTCAAAAAGTCTTCTTGACTCTCTTCTTGGAGTCGCAATTTCTCATTGAAGATAAATCGCAGCACTTTTGCTTGACGAGATTAACTCTTTTTGATTCGTCATTTTAGCTCTTGATCGTGAACGGATGGGTGAGCGGGATCGCTCCATAACCACCTAATGGAAATGAACGGGAACATATAAGCATAAGGTGTGCACATAATGAGCCAATCCATGATAATGATCTAATCAATTTTTCCATTTTTTTCATTTTCTTATTCATGAAAAGTTTTTACATGAAGTGAATTTCCTAAAGAGAGCTAGAAAAATGAACACCCTAGCAAGATCAAAATTCCTAGGCACGAATTGAAAACAAATTTTTCAAAGTTTTTTATTTTCCAAAATGATTCATTGTATGGCAATTTTCTCATTTCATTTTTGATTGACAAAGGAATTAGATCAAATGACTATCCTAAATTGTCATGGACCGACCAAAAATAAATCGTAAGGTATAGGGATAGAAGACTTACTTCACCAAGAAAAATCAATGGCAATCACATAGACAAGCGCATGAGATGTGAGGTTCGATTTCTACTCTAGACAGGCTTAACAAAGTGAAGTTAGCAGGGTGGGATGACTAGTTGCAACCTCGCATACTAAGTCAAGTCCTCCTTACTCCGGCTTAGTCAAGAATGATACTCCAATACGACGCAGCCTCGCGGGCAGAGGTAAACATTCTTGACACCAAGAAAGAAACTTTTCGGGATTGAGTTGGGCAACCTCTACTACGCGGCCTCGCGGTCGAAGTCGTATCCAACTCAATATCATCCTAAATATCCTAGTGCGGCTCAGGTCCGGCGACAGATTGTGTGTGCAAGAGTGTAGTGCAGATGCAAGGCATGCACAACAGTTTAAATCACACAGCACTTCAATAATTTGAATTTAAAACATTCATCCCTAACTCCAAACTGCAAGACAAGGGTTAGCAAAGACTACTCCACCTCCTAATCTGCAAAAACATTTAACACCTTAAATGTTAGGGACATACTTGGGATCCTCACTGCCAAACATTTTTCAAAAGAAAAAGAAAAATTGGTCTAAGTCCACTAAGTGTTTTAGCTCAAATCCCCAGCGGACTCGCTAAGCTGTCGCGACCAAATTTTCGGGTGTGAACCACCTAGGGTTTGGCTAATGAATTGTTAAGCCTAGACTTAACTCGGGTCTCCTAAGCCCATACCAATTCACGACTTAGGTTTGAATTCTTAATATGCAAATAATTTTTAACTAGGAGTTACCACTAATCTATTTTTGGTGGGTCGATTAGAAACCCAAGTAAAGTAATGGGAGACTTACTTTACTCCTGCGAACCAGAGATTCTAAATACAGGGACTTGGTTACGCTAGATTTATCTAACGCCCTTTCGGTACCTTTTCTTTTATTTTTGAAAAATGTTTAGCAGGCAGCTTGAATTGATTTTAATTTATCTCTCTAACATGTGAGGTGATCATGCGGATGCACAAACCACCAATTTAACACCCAATAAAGAAATAAATAAAATTACGGGACTTACCTCGTAGCAACGAAAGTATCTGCGTTGTTAGATCAGAATTCACATCATCAACCCTAGATATGATTTCTAATTAAAACGCAATTTCTTTTTTGTTTTCACCTTTTTTAATGAAAATCATGTGATGCATGCGACATGGCAACATGACCCGACTATATGACATGACTAAAGTAATTCATAAAGAAATGCAATGATTAAATACAATCTAAATGATCTAATTCTAATGTCATGCAATTTCTAATTAAATGGGCCTAAAAACTAAATGATGTGCATTTCCAAATAATCTAATCCTAAATGACATGTTCATGACACTTTTTATTTTTTCCTTTTTCCTTGAAATTACGATTTATCCTAAAAGATGGAAGTAACTTATCCTAAGACTTTTCTTGGATTTTTTTATGAAATTTGCAATTAGGTCAATGTGAAAATTACCTAACTAGGTTAAGATCCCATTTAATTTATATTAGGAGCTAGGTTGAGCCAAAATCCTAATTTAAACTAAAATATTATCTTAACCTAAATGATCCTAAAATGCCATCTATCTAATATTATCTAAACTTATAATGAATTAAAAAGAACTAAGATCTAGAGTTAAGCTACATGCAACTTTACCCTAAAATGCAATGACGTGCAAAATATGACCTAATCCCTAAAATGCAATGACGTGCAGAATATGCCCTAATCCTAAAATGCAATGACGTGTAAAATATACCCTAATCTTATATGCATGATGATTTTTGTTTTTTTTAATTAATTTCGAAATTAAAATTTAACATGCAAATCAAATAAAACTACCATTCTATATGCCTTCTTTTGTTTTCTTTTTCATGATTCAAAAGTAAAATTCCTATTCTAAATATGCATGACAAACCTAATCCTAATTCAACAATTTTTGTTTTTTTTTTCTTCATGACCTAATTAAAATCCCTAATCTAAATATGCAAGACAATAAAAACTAATCCTAATTTAAGATTTTTTTATTTTTGATTTTTTATTATTATTTTTTTAAATTAACAATTTCTAATAATTAAACATGCAACCTAAATTAATTGATTTTTTTTTGTTTTTTTTTAAATTCATAATAACTAGAATGCTTAGCCTAAATGTGCAAATAACCCTGAACATGCAATATTCTAACTCAGACATATTTCAATATAAACAAGGCAATCAAGACTATCCAAAATTATCCAGAAATATCACACATCGTTCAAATTAAGGGACAATATTTCGCTAGTAAAATCGATAAATTGATCTTAAGCCTTAAAGATCAAAATATAAATTTTATTCCCGCATGATTAATTACTTCGTCTAAAGCCTTATAGACGAAATAAAAAAAATCAGCGTGGTTGCGAATTAGGGGATAAATTGGAATTTCCAATCACATATCGGGGCCTAATGTTGTTAACAAAAATAAAATAACAATAAAACAATAAAAATAAGATAAAGTAAATAAATAAAAGAAAAACTACCTAATTGATTTTTTGCTTTTTTTGCTTTTCTTCTTTTTTTTTTTAGGGGAAAGTGGCCGCCGGCAAGGAGAATCGCCGGCTAGGGTTCGGCAACGGATGGCCGTGGACGGCACAACAAGCGGCACGGCAAGCAAAGAGCGGCGTCGGGCGCGCGCGGAGATGCAGGGGACGTCGCAGCGCGAGCTGTGGGCGCGGGGGCATCAGATCGGAGGCGCGGCGGCGTCGGGGCTGGGTCGTAGCAGCAGGGGGCGCGGCTGAGTCGCAAGCTGGCGGCGAGGAGCACCGGCGAGACGACGGGGGACCTCGACGAGGCACTCGGGACGCCTGAATCTGAGCTTGGAGACGGCGAGGGGCGTCGCGGCTCGAGCGTGGGCGGCGGCCGTAGCATGGGAGGCTTCAGGATGGCGGAGGGCGGAGCGAGGGCGTCGAGATCTAGGCTCAGGCGAAGGCGGGTCGGTGGCGCGGCGTCTCTGCGAGGCTGGCGGCGTAGCAGCGGCTGACGACGGACGACACTAGCGCGGGCTGGCGGCGGACGACGCAGGCGAGCCCTTCCCTCGGGGAAGATGTACGGTCGCGGGGGGAGGGCTTCGGCCTGTCTTTTTCTTTTTTTTCTTTTTTTCTTTCTTTTCCTCTCTCCCTCAGCTCACCCTCCTCTCTCTCTCTCTCTCTCTCTCTCTCTCTCTCTCTCTCTCTCTCTCTCTCTCTCTCTCTCTCTCTCTCTCTCTCTTTTCCCTTGTTTTGACCTTTTTTTTTTCCTTTCTTTTTTTTCGAAAAGGAGACCCCCCATAAAACCACCCGTACGCGAGCCCTTTTATAAGCCAAAAAAAATTGAATCTTAGGGGTATATTTCATTTCTAATTTTACTCATGCACGATACCCCTAAATATATCACCGAAATATTTTCGCATATTCTATCCAAAAATTCCCCTTTTGCACAAAACTGCATCTCCCGTTGTATATTACCTAAATCTATAAAAATCTTAACAAAAAAATAAAATTTTCCTAAACTATATGTCATGTGATTTTTTTTTTTTAGCAAAAATTAACCCCAAAAATTTAGGTGTCGACAGCACCGCTTGAAAATGACGCCTTCTTTTCCTTACTTTGAGCTTGTGAATCACTTCTTGAACTACTAACACATTATCTTGAATCTGCCTCCCACTTACAAACGCGCTTTGCTCCTCTCGAAATTAGGTTCGCAGCGGGGTTTCAAACGATTAGCCAGTACCTTTGATAAAATCTTATAAACATAATTGCACAGACTAATGGGGCGATAATGATCTAGACTTTCTGGATTAGGGACCTTTGGAACTAAAGCGAGGGCAGTACGATTTAGCTCTGCAGGGAAATAACTTGTTTGAAAGAACTGTATTGCTATCTTGAGAAGCTCTTCTTTGATAATATCCCAGTGTGTTTGATAAAATAATCCATTCAGGCCATCAAGTCCCAGAGCTTTAGAGGCCCCTAATTGGAAAGTTGCATCTTTAACTTCATCCAACATCACCGGGGCTAGAAGATTAGCATTTATTTCTGACGTAATCACTTGAGGACACTATTCTAACACTTGTTCATATTGTCTAGATCCTATCGATGTTTAGAGTTGAGAAAAATAGGTGGTAGTCATTGTTTTTAACTGCTCTGAATCTCGAACCCAATTCCCATTTTCATCACGCAACATGTGTATACAATTTTTCTACCTCCTTTGAAGTGTAGTAGCATAAAAAAATTTCGTATTGCAGTCTTCCCACTTTAGCCAATTGATTCGGGAACGCATTGCCCAAAACTGTTCCTCCCGCTGCCAAACTTTATGAATTTCCTGCTTTAGAGCTTTAATGCGAATCTGATCTGAAGGTGTAGTATGCTTATTTGTCAATGCCTGCAACTGATACTCTAACTCTGTAATCTGATGTCTATTGTGCGAGAATTTACTTTGGCTCCACCTGGATAAATCATCAACAACTCTTCGAAGCTTGAGCAACAGTGAAGGACCATTTCCTGAGACAGAGTTCCAGGCTGGTCTATGATCTCCCTGCATTCAGAGTCCTGAATCCAAAAAGCCTCGAAGGTAAAATTTCTTTTCCTTTTAACAGTATTCGGCTTTAAATCCAATACTAAAGGACAATGATCGGAGCCCACAGCAGGTAGGGCATACACACAAGCAGTGGGAAAAAGTGCTCGCCATTCATAATTACATAATGCTCTGTCAAGGCGTTCTTTAACTAAACAATCCCCTGCTCTGTTATTTGTCCAGGTAAAAGCACATCCCATAGTTGGCATATCCAATAGGCAACAATCAGTGAGGACAGACTGAAAAGAAGACATACGGTAAGAGTCTGGATACCGTGAACCCATTTTCTCCCATCTATACAAAATTTCATTAAAGTCGCCAATACACATCCAGGGTAATGTATTCTAGTTGCAGATTTGTCTCAGCTTCTGCCAAGTGTGTTGGCGCTCCTGGAAAACAACTGGGGCATGAATACAGGTGAGCCTCATAGTTGTGGCTTCCAAAGTATCATGACAAATCAAGTCAACAACATGGGGTGAGAGAGTCATGTCCAGTAATTGCAAGTCATCATTCCAAAACAACGCCAATCCGCCTTGCTAAACCCACTGGGCTGAAGGTTTGAAGGTTCTTGAAACGCAAGGTACGTTTAAAACGAGACACCACTTCATCACAATTCTTAGTTTCCATCAAAAAAACCAAACTGGGCTTTTCTTTAGCCACAAGGGCTTTAAGAGCTTGAACTGTCAGGGGGTTGCCCAACCCCTGACAGTTCCAACTTATAATCTTCATTTTTTAAATGGTGGCTGTTTAGGGCCAGCCACCATCGCCCTAGATTCCTCCTTATCTACCTCAAATATCGGCGTATCCAGTAGATTTGTATCATCAAAAGTGGTCGGATGACCACCATGTACATCATATGGGGCATAACGTCTAGATTTTTTTGCAGGGCCAATCCTGATATTCTGCCGAGTGCTCCTGCCCTTCTTAATATGTGGTTCCATAGATTGAGGACTCGAGCCCTGTACTTGCACACCCTTTTGTTTTAGATTTGAAGGTATAAGGTTAGTAGAAGTGAGGGGGCGATGCTCAGGTACAGAGCCCAGAACAGAACTAGTCTGTGGAAGTATGGGAGCAACAGGGTCAGGGGGTGGAAGCATGGGTAATGATTGGCCATGTGCTGGTGGCGTTTCAGGTACTATTTCCTCTTGTTGTTCCTCCATGGCTATATTATCATAATAGAATTTCCAGTACGGGCTAAACTTTTGGACTTCAGCTTTCAGCCAAGGACCATAGGGGGTTTGGCCAGGTCCCTCATACATTTCCTTGGAGTAAAGCACTGAGGGGCAAGCGTCTGCATAATGTCCTAAACGACCACAAGAGTAGCAGTAGTGAGGTAATCTTTCATACCTAAAGTCCAGCCAGTAAGTTCTATTTTTATATTTTATGAGTCGACCAGCCTTTAATGGTTCTGCTAGATCCACTTCAACACGAACTCTACCAGCACGCAAGTTAGATCTTGTTATAATCTCTGATTTCACTTGCAACACCTTCCCCACAATACTAACGGCTCGCGGATCATTTCATCGACAAACATTCCAAAGGTAGTCCTATGACCTGAACCCAGAATTGGCAGGTGGAGAAGTCATAACAGTGTAAGGGAGTATTCTCAACCCATGGCTTAAACATGATTAGATGGCCCGAAAATTGCCAAGGTCCGTTGTACAGAATCCTTTGTTTATCAGCATGCGACCTAAATTTCGCTAAGTATACTCCCGCTTCTCTCTGCAGAAATTCGACATGCTCTGTACGCCATGCTTTCTTCAGGGCTGTTTGGAAAGCAAGAAAGTTAAAGGAGGGATTGGATAGAACCTTACCGACCAAAGTTAATTTGCATTCCTCGACTACCTCCGGTGAGGGTTCTATATCCCACTCGTCTATTTCTTGTTCAGCACTTAATTGGCCCAATTTTTGACAGAGGGCGGCTACCCGTAGAGCATCCAGGTCTCCTTCGTCATCCATGGGGGAAAGTGGAATCGTCTTAAAAGTTAGACAATTTGTTGTGGATCGCACATGGAGAGCTAACGCAAGCAGTCGTAGACGATAAGCCAAGAAAGGGGGCTTTTGTGGAAGACAGTAGCTAAAAGGTTCGTGTATAAGAGGGGAAGTGATGTGGACATCAAGCCATATCGAGGAGGAGGTGCTAGGGACCCATTGTCTATTCCTACTGGATCAATTACTCGAGCGCGGGCCAGGCAATTCAGGCAAGCTATTGGCGTCATGGTTCGTGATCTTTGGCGTGGAGATAACGTTGGATCAAATCTTGAAGAATCTTGGAAATCTTGGCGTAATCTTTGGCGTGGAGATGACGTTGGATCAAATCTTGAATCTTGGAAATCTTGGCGAAGTTTGATTATCTGGTCATCAAATATTTGATCAAGTCAAATACATTACCTTTTATTTATATATACTATAGAATTTGATCAAGTCAAATACATTATCTTTTATTTAGATATACTCTAGAATATAATATATTAGATTTCTAGGATTGGTTTTAGGGTTTGTGTGGCAACTAGAAGGCCTATATTAAGGATTGGCCGACTTTCTTTGGAGACAGATTTTACTTTGAGAAAAATTGAGAGAATTTCTCTTCTCTTTTGTTCTTTTGAGGACTTGACTTTATCAAGGTTCCTTGTGACGGTCGATTCGACTTATCGAGTGAGATAGCGAATTCTTTCGCTCGTGGCATCTATAACGTTGGTTGGTTGACACGCGTTCGTCAACAGGTCACGTTTATACCGAGGTTGCCAATCACAAGTTTGATTGGAGGTCGAGATTTCGTAATTCGCACCATCTGGGCCTTCGTAGAACGATCTTTCCGCAACGATTCACATCAGAAAGACAACCTTCGAGAGACTGTACAGGCTACGAGTCAGAAGAAAGAAAGATTGCAGAACAAGCTACCCAGACGGTAGAAGAAGCTCGACAGTATTCGAGAGAATTCTATTAACCGTCAACATGAAGGCGATCGCCTCTTATGGTTTAATTATATTTCACGTGTTCATTTTTTCTGTTTATCCACAGAATCTATTGAGTAAAGGACAAGATCCTTTATTTCGATAAAGATAAAGAACAAAAGGACAAGATCCAAAAAAAATTCGTAACAATCACGCCAACGTGCAATGCCTTTTTAAATTAAACCAAAATGGGTCCACGAGGCACCCCTCATCCGACATCATCTTCCCAACCTCATCCAGGGACGGGTGCCTCCCACCGCTTCGCTGTCTCTGACTCCCTGGCCCCGGCTCTGCAAATCAAGAACCGGAGATTGACACCGACATCCCCCCGAAAGAAAAATCCATCTCCTTAGCTTCTCCGACCTGTTCTTCCATCTTGGAATCGTGGGTCGCCGCTAGATTTCGACCATCGCGGTGAAAAGCGCGAGCTTTGGGAGGGACATGGGCAAGGACGGGTACTTGAGAATGCGGACGGACCGGGAAGCGAGCGACCAGATCGGGTCCGATCTGAAGGAGCTCGGCGCCGCCGCGAGGAAGCTGGCGAACTACGCGATCAAGCTGGGCAGCCTGGGGTTCGGGACCACGTTTCTTGAATGGGTGGCCTCGTTTGCTGCGATGTGAGGGCTCGAATTCCCGGTTCTACTTCTCTCGTTGTGCTCTCCGTTTCTCGTCGATGATCGGAAATGTTCGTGATGCTGTGGAGGTTTTCTGTTAATTTGGCATGTTCTTGCTCGATACCTGTGATTTGTTCTTGTTGCGTGCGGTGGATGATGACCCTTTTTCAGTCGTTCTTTTGCAACTGATGAGGTCGGTGTGCGGGTCTTGGGATACTAAATTGTGCTTTGTTTATGCCCTCTTTCGGTTTATTGTCATTTTGAGTGTCAGATTCGCCAGTCTTATTTCTGAAGTGAAAGCGTATCAGATGTTGTCCTGAGGATTGGTTTCTTCTCTGAGCTTTTTGAACTGCTCTGAACAAATGGAAATTGGACATTTGTTATTTGTTTTGTTTTGTTTTTTTTTTTTTTTTTTTTTTTTTTCTTCTGTTAATTGGTTTCAGATGTCCTCAACACTGAGCTTGATGCATTTTTCGCTTAATCTTTGCAAGACCATTTGTGGATTCGATAGAGGTATTAAATCCCACATGAAGTTTCGTGTATATGAATATGGTAGAACTTCCTCGTGAGATTTTATGGAATAGAATTGTGTCTACCAGGGCATCATAACTTCAGCCTTTCCACCTGGCAGAAGCAGCACGCCCAGTTTTTGATAGATAGGAATTTGGGTCATTACCCAAAATTGAAGTAGGAAATGAGAGTAGATACAGTGAGCACCAATTTTGTACTTGAAACTGATATGGCAATTTCGGAAGCTAATGGAAGTGGTCTTTTGGTTTTTGCTGGTGCAGTTATTTGTTGGTCCTTGATCGAACAAATTGGAGAACGAAGATTCTCACGGGCTTGTTGATCCCATACATATTCTTTAGTCTTCCTTCAGTACTGTTCAACGTATTCAGGTGACTACGAAATTCTACAAAACCATTTCTTCTGTCCAAATTTCCTCCCAAGCTTACTTTTCATTTCCTGTCTTGTTCAGGGGAGAAGTAGGAAAGTGGATTGCCTTCATTGCTGTTATACTGCGACTGTTTTTTCCTCGGCATTTCCCAGGTATTGTTTTTTTCTTGCACGAGTTACACTTTTCATTTTAAGCATATTTGTTTAAGTGTTTACCTGTGCTTTTGCTAATTCGGCCAGCGATTTGCTTATCTTAGCCCTTAAATACACTCTGCATCCTATGTCAGTTGAAACAAGGCAACATGTATCTTCTTTTCTCACTCAATTCAGTCAATAGATTCTTTCATTTCCTTCAAAGAACTGTTCATATTGTATTATCCGTGGAAATACTGAAACCAGATATTCTGGCTAGCCATATATAGTCTTTCTTGTAGAAATTAACTTTTAGGTTGATGAGAGAGTAATCTGTGGAAATTACAGACGTGCTTCATAACAGTGCTCATCTTTATTTTGCTGTTTACACCGGTATCTTGGATTATCCAATTCATATGCTATTCACTTTCATAATCCCTGTTCACTGTCATATCTTTTGGCTGCAGATTGGCTGGAAATGCCAGCTGCTCTGATCCTATTGATGGTGGTGGCTCCAAGCTTGTTCGCTAGCACCTTTAGAGACAGCTGGGTTGGAGTGGCGATATGTCTTGTTATTGCATGTTATCTTCTACAAGAGCACATCCGAGCATCTGGTGGCTTTAGAAACTCATTTACACAGCCGCATGGTATTTCGAACACCATGGGAATACTCATCCTGCTGGTTTTCCCTGTGTGGGTGTTGGTGGTAGATTTCCTATAGCCAGTTTCAGCAGGCTGGAACTGTCTTGGCAGTGTTGTGAATCCATGTTTGCTTCTTTCATTGTTTGAGAAGTTATAGATTCATGCAGCCCTATCATTGTTGCTTATTTCTATCCTTATATAAGAGTGAGAACGATTGAGCAAATTCAAACTATTTTTCAGATCTTGGTTTTGCTTCTGCTGTGAGAACTTGGTCTGTAAACAATGATTCTTGCTCACTAATGTGAGGATGGAAACTTTTCTCCTTGAAAGTTCCTAATCTTGTAGGTATTGTAGACTAACAATACTGGAGGGTTGAACGACTTCGGAGGTGTTTTTCAAGGGTCAAATGTCGCTCAATCTGGGTATGCAACCTATCGATTTGAAACTCATGACGTGTATTTTCAAAATCTAGGAGGAATCGAACTAAAATAAGGTTATTTTGGACCTCCTTTCGATCAAAACAGCAAGCCATGTTTTGTAGCATGAAAATCATAGATTTGAAGCCAAATCAAGTTCAATAATCCATATATTATTATCAATGAACAATCAATCACAGCAGATCAACATCCATCTATTAAGTATCTAAACGTGACATTCAGTCCTAAAATTGAACCTTAGCCCCGATAGGTTAATCAAGTTTCGCTTCATGAGGTTTGAGATTGAGGAGGTTACTTTTGATGCGATTTTGTTGATTTGATTGAACTAATGAATCTTTGCCGTAGTTCAATCGGAGGCTCGAGAACATGATTGGAATGCTTCGAGACTCCACAAGCATCGGCTAAGAGTCGATTTATAGCAACCACAGGAACTTGTCTAGATTCAGACCGGTTTGGGACCGCCAAGGCTAGATTGGGTTGTCAGAATAGATCCGGCAGCTGATTGGTCTTTTTCCGAGCTCGGTGAAGTCAGAACACCTCCTTAAGGCTAATTGGAACTGATCAGCAACTCTAGAAATCAACGACAGCTGCTGCTTTTGGTCGGGAACAAATTCGATCCAAAAGGATGATGGGCGATTCTAATCAAAGCTAGTTGTACCGACGTTGCTAGCCCTACCGACCTAGGAGACCGATCAGGAAAACGACACAAGCGGGGAGATTTGGTGGTCAGCGATAGCTGGTGTGGGTCCGACAGGAACGAGAGGATAGAGAGGGTCGCTGGTGTAGGTGGAGTACCGTCGGTAAAGGGCTGGACCAGCAATGATCGGTTCGCTAGAGGGAGAACCGATTGGACCGGCAATTTTTCCACATCATTGTTGGCCATGCTACGCATGATGACTAGAGTTCACATTAGGAATTTCTGGTCAGAATTAGTCAGATGAACGCAATTGACAAAGTTGAAAATATTTAGGATTCAATTAGCATAATTAAAATATTTAATATTGAATTGATAAAAATATAATAAATTTAGGATTTTTTCGACAATTTTACCTTGAAAAGGATGGAGACTACCCTTCTTTATTCACAATCTAGCAATCGAGAAGATAAAATGTAGCTAAGCATATATGCTAATTGACACCAATGCGGGGAAGTCGATCAATAGACAACCCGATTTCCTTAAAAAAAACACCGATTTTGATCCAATGGCATTTTTGCCTCAATTTTTTTTTGTTGGCAAAAAAATAACTTTCACTTCAAGTCAAATTCTATCCCCCGTTAACTTTCCATCTAATCACGTAGTTAATTATCCATGTGTCATTTCATGTGTCCAACTCTTTCTATTTGGCATGTTCTCTCCCCTCACTGTCTCAATGAGCATGCCTTGTTGCGGTAATGGCTACCGCCTTTGCTGGATGAAATACCTCCGCCCATCCAAGAGCTGCCAAATCGCCCCCATAAGGAACACCTCTCCCTCCACAAGCTCGTACCTGATCCTCTCTCTCTCTTTGGGTCAAGAGCTAGATCCTGTCAACATCAACCAGCAGCTCACAAGTTCTACTGATGCTGCTATTAAAGAAAGAACAGGTGCTGCTACTACTAGTATAAGCAAAAGCGAAGACACAAGAGCTGCAAATGAATGAATGAGATGAAGGGCAATAGAAGTTGACACAGATTGCCAGCTCGTGAAGTCACAAGGATTGCCAGCTCACGAAGACACACAAAGTTGTTACTAGTTAGTGTTAAAGCTGTTAAGTCAGTTGTAAAGTCAAGAACAGAAGTTAGTTGTTCAGTTAGCTATCATCTTCTTCAATAGTTAGTTTTGTCGAGATATAAAAAGGGTGAGAGAAGAGAAGATGAATTGATTCTGTATTGCTCATTTTTTGAGAAACAACACTCTGTATTACAATTCATGAGAATGAGAAGAATGCAAGGCTATTTTTGATCGATATACAGAATCCTCAATATTTGTTCTGTGTCTCTGCACCTCTTGATTCTTCAACACAAATTCTCTTACTTTCTCATGGTATTAGAGCCTGCGATCAAGCCTGCGATTATATCTTCCATAAGGATTCATCCAGAAGCTGTCTCTGTAGATCGAGAAAATGAAAAAAGCTGAAGCTGAAGCTTCAAATTACAGGATCACAGTAAGTGCCATAGCTTTCTGTAACATCGTTGCTACTTACCTTGTTTTTGAAGCTGAGAAAACACAACAATGGCAGTAAGAGCATCAAAGTATCCCTTTCCTATACATGTGAATATCTCTAATTTCGTCACGGTTAAGCTTGCCGGAGATAACTTCCTCTTATGGCAAGCTCAGATCCACAGGTTTCTAAAAAGTCAGGAACTATTTGGCTTTATTAATGGAGAGATTACATCACCTCCTCGAATGATGCAGAGAATAGTTGAAGGGTGTGAGACTGAGATTATAAATCTAGATTATACTGGTTGGACAAAAACAGATCAGTTAGTATCCTCATGGATAAGTGGAGCTATGACAGAGAATATACTGAGCCTAATAATTAGTTTAGAAACGTCTTACGAAGTATGGCAGACATTGCTGAATCGTTTCACACAAAAATCAGCAGCTAGGGAGTTCGAATTGAGGGGGAAACTCCAAGCCTGTCAAAAACATGATTGAGCCCTTTTAGTCTATCTTAGAGAATACAAGACCATATGTGGTCAATTAAATGCCATAGGGAAACCTGTGGATGACATAACCAAGTTATTTGGTGTGTTGGAAGGTTTAGGGGCTGAGTATGAAAATTTTCGAACAACAATCTACTGTTTAAAGCCTCAGCCTGAGTATGATGAAGTAATTGCTCAATTAGAAAGGTTTGAGTCCAGAATGCAGAACTATTCTAGGACTCAGTACAATCCCAATATGGCCTATTTTGGGCAAAGATACTCTCAACTTTAGTTCAAAGAAACAGCTAATGGAGGGTACATGCCTCAAAATTTTAGTTTTGTAGCCCAAAGAGGGAGTTACAGAGGAGGAAGGAGCAATACCAGGGGACGTTTCTTTAACAACAAAGGTCGAGGATTCAGAAATATTAGAGAAAGTTCAAATTACAGATCCAGTAATATCAATCATATGCAAGAAAATCAAAGAACCATACCTTATTTCAACAACTTCGATTCTGGTTCTTCCTCAGGCTTTCGACCATATGCTAGTCCACCACAGAGATATCAACAAATAAAATCTTATCCTCCTAACCTAACTCTGTCTAAGAGTGTGCAGGATGAGAAACTAGCTAACAGCATAAAATTAGAATGCCAAATCTGCAAGAAATCAGGCCATGATGCTCTACACTGCTGGTATAGATTCGATAACTCCTATCAAACTGAAGAGATACCAACAGCTCTAGCAGCCATTCATCTTGAAGATGCAAAAGGCTGTGAGTGGTATCCAAATACTGGTGCCACTACACACATCACAGTTAACCCTGGTATTCTTCGCAACTCCTCTCAATACACTGGATATGATACTGTTATGATTGGTGATGGATCAAACTTACCTATCGCATGTACTGGTGACACAATATTACATACTGGAAAGAGCTCATTGCCTCTGAATGATGTGCTGATTGTCCCTGATATAAAGAAAATCCTTTTATCAGTATCCAAGTTGACAGATGATTACCCATGCTCATTTGTTTTTGATAAATTTGGTGTCTATATAAAGGACAACTGCACCAACAACACACTGCTCTTCGAAAGAAAAATTAAAGGGCTATACCAAGTGAATTTACAAACAACACTAGCCTTTCTGGCTAAGAAACAAGGAGCAGTAGGAGAGGACACATGGCATCAAAGGCTAGCACACACCAATTCGAAAATCATGCAATATCTGCAGAATCAAAAACTCATTCAATGTAATAGAAAAATGCAGAATATATGTAGTAGCTGTCAAGTGGCTAAGACTGCAGCCTTACCATTTCCCTCATCTGAATCTGTAACATCTATGCCTTTACAAAAAATTCATTGTGACATATGGGGTCCCTCACCAGTCACTTCATTTCAGCATTTCAAGTACTATGTCTTGTTTGTGGACAACTTCTCTCGATATAGTTGGTTGTATCCATTGAAACTGAAATCAGACTTCTACAAGATTTTTGTTCTGTTTCAAAGGCAAGTTGAGAACCAATTCGGGTCAAAAATTAAGATCTTTCAGTGTGACGGAGGGGGAGAATTTCTCAGTCACAAGTTTCAAGCTCATCTACAAGACCGTGGTATCAAATAGTACATGTCTTGCCCCTATACACCTGCACAGAATGACATATCTGAAAGAAAACATCAGCACATTGTTGAACTAGGCCTTGCTATGCTATATCATGGCAGAGTTCCATTGAAGTATTGGGTTGATGCCTTTACTACAGCTAACTATATCATCAATCTACTCCCAACACCAAAATTGCAAATGCAATCACCTCATAGAAGGCTATATAACCAAGAACCAGCATATGGTCACCTCAGGGTGTTTGGGTGTGTCTGTTTCCCATGTTTAAGACCCTATGCTCAGTATAAGTTCGACCCAAGATCTCTCACCTGTGTGTTCATTGGCTATAGTGAACATCATAAAGGCTATAGATGCCATGTGCCATCAACAGGTCGAGTTTATATCAGTAGAAATGTGAAATTTGATGAGCAGCTTTTTCCTTTCACTAAGATGTGTTTAACAAAATATGCATCTATCACAACTTTGTATCAGCTATGGGCAGAAGAAGTACAACTAACAAAATCAGCAAGAAAAGAAACAGGTGTTTCTGTACCTTATACCTGCTCCCACACAAACACAGCTCCTCTGCAGCTTAATGAAGAACACACTACCATCACTTCTCAGTCTTCACCTTATACTGACCAATCATTGCTGCCAACAACAATACCAGAAGATGTTATCTCTACAGCAACAACACAACAAGAGGAAGTATCCTTACCTGTACAACATGTAGAGCTATTTGCTGAAGATACACTGTTGTCCAATAATTCAGACATTGAATCTGAACAAGTTATCTCCTCTCATATATCACAAGGAGTCAGTTCCAGTCACTCAATACAAGACATCACTTCGAGCCATCCAATGCAAACTCGATCAAAGTCTGGCATTTCCAAACCTAATCCTCGATACGCATGTCTTGCTGTCTATGAAGTACCTTCAGAACCAAAGTCCATCAAATCAGCATTGGCACATGAGGGTTGACATAAAGCAATGACAAATGAAATGGATGCATTATATCAAAATGAAACCTGGGACTTGACTCCTCGAACTGCCAATATGAATGTAATTGGCTGCAAGTGGGTCTTTAAAACAAAACTCGCTCCTGATGGTAGCCTTGACAGATTGAAAGCCAGGTTAGTTGCAAAAGGATTTCATCAAGAAGCAGGTGTTGATTTCACTGAGACCTTTAGTCCAGTCATTAAGCATGCTACAATTCGAATTATACTGTCCGTAACCAAGATGAGACCGTGGCCTATTCACCAACTTGATGTTAAGAATGCATTTTTACATGGCATACTTAATGAAACAGTCTTCATGGAGTAGCCCCCTGGCTTTCAGGACCCCCAGAAACCAAATCATGTATGTCAGCTCAGAAAATCACTCTATGGTCTTTGACAGGCTCCTCGAGCATGGTTTGAAAAGTTCAGTGATTTCTTACTCGAGTATGGATTCTTTTGCAGCTCTATAGATCCATCTTTGTTCATATATCATCATGAACATAATACCATCCTCTTACTTTTGTATGTTGACAACATAATTCTAACTGGAAGTTCCATTCAACTGCTTTCTGCAATCACTCATTCTTTAAGTCTCAAGTTCCACATGAAAGATCTTGGCCCCCTGCACTACTTTCTTGGCGTAGAAGTCAAACAAAATCCTGATCATTTGTTTTTATGTTAGATCAAATATGCTAGTGATCTTCTCACTCGAGTCCACATGTCTGAATGTAAGCCAATCTCCACTCCTCTGTCACTAAAGTCACTCACCCTACAAAATGATTCTGCCCCTCTTTCTAATCCTACTGAGTATCGTAGCTTAGTTGGAGCCCTTCAATATCTCACTTTGACATGGCCTGACATCGCTTATGCTACCAATTTACTCTATCAAAAGCTACAAACACCTACTGTTGTAGATTTCTATAGACTCAAGAGAATTCTGCGCTATATCAAAGGTACAATCAATCTTGGGATATTCATTCACTCTCGAAGTTCTTCACATCTGTATACCTTCTCAAACGCATATTGGGCTAGATGCCCTGATACTCGAAGATCAACCACAGGGTTTTGCACTTATATTGGCTCCAACATAATTTCTTGGGCAGCTAAAAAGCAGACCACAGTAAGTAGATCTTCCATTGAAGCCGAATATCATGCCCTTGCTTCAACCTCTGCTGAGCTAACTTGGATAAGTTTTGTCTTGAGAGATATAGGCTGTTCTTTACCAACTCCTACATCTTTGTTTTGTGATAATAAATCAGCTATTGCTCTCACTGCTAATCCCGTGTTACATGCTCGAACAAAGTATATTGAAGTGGACTTCCACTTTGTTCGAGAAAAAGTATCCTCAGGATCTCTTCAACTCAAATATATTCCAAGTAATTCTTAACTAGCTGACATATTTACCAAGTCTCTCTCACGGTTTTCACATTGCCAATTACGAACCAAATTGGGCCTTGGCTATCCACCCACTCCCAATTTGAGGGGGAATGTTAACATCAACCAGCAGCTCACAAGTTCTACTGATGCTGCAAGTTCTACTGATGCTGCTATTAAAGAAAGAATAGGTGCTGCTACTACTGGTATAAGCAAAAGCGAAGACACAAGAGCTGCAAATGAATGAATGAGATGAAGGGCAATAGAAGTTGACACAGATTGCCAGCTCGTGAAGTCACAAGGATTGCCGGCTCATGAAGACACACAAAGTTGTTACTAGTTAGTGTTAAAGCTATTAAGTCAGTTGTAAAGTCAAGAACAGAAGTTAGTTGTTCAGTTAGATATCATCTTCTTCAATAGTTAGTTTTGTCGAGATATAAAAAGGGTGAGAGAAAAGAAGATGAATTGATTCTGTATTGCTCATTTTTTGAGAAACAACACTCTGTATTACAATTTCATGAGAATGAGAAGAATGCAAGGCTGTTTTTGATCGATATATAGAATCCTCAATATTTGTTCTGTGTCTCTGCACCTCTTAATTCTTCAACACAAATTCTCTTACTCTCTCAGATCCAAGCTTCATATGTCGGATCCGACGACACTGCACCCAATCCGAGGTCGCCCATGGCTAGTGACGCCATAGATAGTTGTCGCGAGCAACGCCACTTTAAGGAGAGATACAGTGACAGATCATGTTTCGGCTGAGGATTTGGCTTTTCCTCTTTGTTTGCAATGCCAGCTCTTTCATTGCCGGAGGACCATCTTGTCACTGTTCACAACATGATTGAGTTCAGTCTTCTCTCATTGGTCCGACCGTCGTCCTTGGTGAACTAGACAAATTTGTGGATGCCGATGAACCGATTCACATACAAGATCATCGGGCTGAGTTTGGGGACGGTCACGATGGCATGATCGAGCTTCCGAACGAAGCCTACTGGGAAGGAGGAGATCCACTCTGAAATGGGCTAGTGAATCAACCTAGAGGGGGGTGAATAGGTTGTTGCGGAATTCTTTTGGAATCTTTTTCAATGAAATACGTTAATATCAATGATATATCAATAATAAACAGATTACGTATTCACAAAGTAAATAGAGTAGAGAGAGAAAATTGACACAAGGATTATAGTGGTTCGGCTTACACCAAGCCTACGTCCACTCTCCACGCCGCGACCAAACGGCTATAATCACTATATAGCAAAAAGAGTGCCTTTACGGTAGATGGATTAGACTTCTTCAATTGACAGTCTCTCCTACGGCCTTCGCTGTCTTTGCTCTATATCTCACTCTCTTTGTTACACAAAGTGTAAACATGAAAGATTTTAGAGAACAAGTGATTTTGGAGATTCTAACATTAAGATTTCTCTACCGGTCTCTCCCTGTTTCCAAGCAACGTCGATCCAACTTAAATAATCTCCGTGCCATCATACCCGTTGGCACATTCCAAAAATTCATCCAATCAACCCGTTGGACTGAATCAATTTAAGTGATCTCCTTGTCCCGAAAACGTAAGTAGACGGTAGCTCGTCAATCATGTTCGCCCATACAATCGGGATCTTGAGTTCCCAAAATTAGATTCTTCCAAAAATAAACTTGATCTTCAACGGATAGAATCCGAAGAATCAAATCTTCCAAACTCTTGATCACAGCCGAGAGATATTCCATGGTTAGGATTAGGAAATACGAAATCCAATATACGTAGCCATAAGAATAAACTGTAGCGCCTGTAAAAAAATTGCGAACTATCTTCGAGACTTAGATTTGGGTCTCGAGGGTTGTCGGGCGGCGAGTCTTGAAGGTCTTCGACGGAAAGCGAGTCTTGACTAACTTCGGACGAAAAAACTTCGGACCGAAAGTCCAGGTCCGATTGTCTTTGAAAACCTTTAGACCTTGACAACTTCGGACGTAGCCGGCGAGTCTTGGAATCCTTAGACCACACTTTGTTGAGGCTGTTTTGTCAACTTCAAAACTCCAAGGGATTTTTCTTCAACAATCTCCCCCTTTTTGATGGTGACAAAACCCTCGATGATTTGTGAATAAAAAACCTGCGGTGGAAAACTCATATATACTATATCGCAAAATAGAGTGTTAGTCCAATAACAATTATCCTCAAGTTTAAACCCAGATCATCAAGATATAGTAATCCCAAAATAAAATAGTCTAAATCAAAATCAAAATCAAGTAAAATCAAAAAAAAATCTCCAAGCTTTCTCGGCTTCAAAAACTTCAAATCTTCAAATTACAATAACTCTCCCCCTTTTTGTCCCATCAAAGAGGTAGAGTAAAATGGAAATAAAGTTTTGCTCCTGAAACTTGCTAAGCTCCTAGACTGACTTGTCAAATTTGGCAAGATTTTCCTTCACTGAAACCAATTCTGCACCGGTTTGATTTGACTCCACTTGATCTCGCAGTGCATTGATCTGTTCTTGCATGTTCACTAAAGTACTCAGCAGTGCCTTCTTCAGATCTCTCATCTCGAAGTCTATCCCAAAAACCTATTTCTTCAGGTCCAGCATAACATCCAACAGCTATGAGAATGCTGTGGAATTAGTATTGCTTCCACTTGGACCAGCAGAATAGGTTTGAAAGCTAGGAGCTTCCCTCTCGGCCCTTTCTTTCTCGGCGGGTGAGGATTCTTCATGCTCTGGGAAGTGTGATGCATAAACCTCCTCGGGGTCAGCACTAGGACCGACTCACATCACTAAAATGTAGTGGCGAAATTGTTCCTTGTTTGCAGCAACTCCCCCGAATGAATGCCGGTGGGTGGAGTGGAAAAATCATCGCCAACATCCATATCAGCACAAGGATGTTTCTCGGTCTCTTCCCCAGCAAAAGATGGCTCAAATGCAGCAGCCATATCCTCCTGCATTTTGCTTTCTTCCTCAGCCTTCCTTCTTCTTTCTTCTTCTTCAGCTTTCCTCTATCTCTCTTCTTCTCTTCTTCTTTCTTCTTCTCTTTTCTGCCTTTCCTCTTCCTTTCTTTTCCTTTCCTCATCTTTTCTCTTTCTCTCCTCTTCTCTTCTCCTTTCTTTCTCTTCCTTCTCTTTCCTCTGTTTCTCTCGCTTCCTTCTCCTCTGCTTCTTTTATCGCTCTCTCTTGCCTCGTTCTCCGGACTACAGGACTCCTCATCCTAGAGAGAGTGGACAAAGTCATGGCATCTTCTTCATCCTCCTCGTCTTGCAGGATGATCTTTCTTCTTTTCTTTTCAGCCATGGGCTCTTTGCCCTTCCTTTTTGATGAAGCAGTGGGGATCTCTCTTAAAGGTGTTTCCCTCCTCAACCTTTCCAGTGCTGCAGTCAGTTTTGGAAGTTTCATCTTCATCACCATCTTCTCTCCAACGAGCATCAAATTCAACTTTGTTAGGCACAAAGATGCAGGGACTTGAATATCAAAATGCCTAAACAATTTGGTGACGATTGATGAATAAGGCAGGCTGACCCTTATCCTTCACCACTGTCCTATACATATGGAAAAGTATGACATGTGGAAGTGAGAAAGGTCTACCCTGGTTGATGGCAAACATCAGCTTTGCCTCTGTTTTGGAAACATCGGTCTTCGAGGTTGTTTTTGGCCGGATGCAGTTGATGACAACTTTATGCAGCAAAACATTGGTGGCATTCATCCTAGTGTAGGATATCTTGCCTTCAACAGATTTGTCTCGTACAATATCCAATGTTGCATAGGCTGTTGAGACTTTGATTGGCTGGAAACTCCTTCTTTCCACACCAATGATGTCAGCCAGCAAGTCAACATCAACAACATAATCTTTGTCCATGAAAGAAAAGGACAATCGATTTGCATCCAAAAAGGAAATATTTGAGTAAAAATAAGCCGCCAACTCAGAGAGGGCCACAGTCATATCTGTGCAGAAATTTTCCAATTGTAACCTAGCAAACTTCCCTCTCAAATTTATCTTTGTCGAATCAAGGAAATCAAAATCTACACTCATTGGATTGACCACACCCCTCTTCAACAGCTTTGTATAAACTCGTTCATGCTCCCTCGACCGAAATAGACTTCCAGGAGGACAAACAGTATTAGCAGCCACACCAAAACAAGGTTCAAAATGAGAGAAAAGTCTCTCATCATCATGTAAAGTTTCAGCAGGAGCATTCTCAAGTGGATCACTCGAGATATTTTCCAGCATCCTCTGTGCAGTGCCTTCACCAACAACCTTCAGTTTTTCCATCTCCATCAAAAATAAATATTCGCTCTTATATCCTCTCTCCCTCAAATACTTCTCGATCGTCTTAAGGCTGACCTTCTCGTCCTTGAGCCTTTTATAGAGATCGTAAGCAGTATGTGGCTTAAGAGTTCTTACTGGTTTTGCTTCGATAACAACTTCCTCAGAATGTTGACGCTCTGCTTCTCGTTGAGGCGAATCTTCCTCTGTTAGGTCCACCCTTGTAGGACCCTCTTCTGTCATTTGTGGTCCCCTACTTGCACTGGGAGGACTTGTGAGACGACATTTTCGTAGAGCAAGCAAGATTTCAACTTGAACGAGAGGAAAAAATGGAAACTTTAAGGCGAAAAAGGGACGAAATGGAAATGGCAAAGGGAGATTTTTAAGGTTTTGAGAGTGAAGGAGTATGAAAATGAATCGTAATGGAATAGCTAAGAGTAAAAGTGACGGTTCGAGAGTATAAATAGTGAGAGAAAAATCACCGGAATACGAAACGTTGCCAAATAGTGAAAGAAAAGAACGCCAAAAATAAACCGTAAAAAGAAAACGCCTTTTGAAAATATAAACTGCCATTAATGCATGTCGAAAAGAGCGAAAAGAGATTTTGAAATACTGAAAAGTAATTACCAAAAAATGTGTTAAAGAGAGAATACGAAAAAGAAATTCATAAAGAGATAGCATAAAATAGAGTCTGACGGATATTCAGACTTTACCTTTGAGTCTGAACCCTTTTTCAGACCTTACCTTTGCGTCTGAGCACAATCAGACTTTACGTAGAGTCTAAAACGCTTTCAGACCTTGCTTTGAATCTAAGCCGTCTTCAGACCTAGCGATGAGTCTGAACCACCTTCAGACTTTAATCTTGAGTCTGATTATCTTCAAAGTTTACGATTCCCAATCTTGAACGAATTAATTCAAAGTGAGCCTTCTCTAGGGGTTTTGTGAAAATATCCGCCAATTGATTCTTTGAATCTACATGCTAAATCACAACATCTCCACTTTGAACATGATCTCGAATGAAATGATGTTTGATTTCAATGTGCTTTGCTCTTGAATGAAGTATTGGATTCTTTGTGAGGTTGATTGCTTATTTGGTATTGTCACATTTGATTTCCTTTTGTCTTTCATCAACTCCAAAGTCTCTCAATTGTTGTTGCATCCATAGAATTTGAGAGCAGCAACTTCCAAGAGCAATGTACTGCTTCGGCGGTTGAAAGAGTCACAAGTACCACTGTTTTCTTGAGAACCAAGACACCATCCTGTTTCCCAATAATTGACATGTACCGTAGTGCTTTTTCTATCCACTCTACAACCAGCGAGGTCAGCATCGAATATCCAAGAAGAGTAAAATCTCCTTTCTTAGAATACCATAGACCTAGCTTAGATGTAGTTGCAACATATTTAATGATACGCTTTACAGCGAGTCATATGAGATTCTTTAGGATCGAGATTGAAATCTAGCACAGATGCAAACACTAAACAACATGTCGTCTAGAAGCTGTAAGGTAAAGAAGTGACCCGATTATACTTTCGTATAGCTTTTGGTCTACTCTCTTCCCTTGTTCGTCTTTATCCAGCTTTGATGAGCTTGACATAGGAGTTTCTGTTTTCTTGCAATTCTCCATTCCAAATTTCTTGATTAGATCTTTTGCATACTTCTTTTGATGGATGAATGTTCCTTCACTTGATTGATTGACTTGAAGTCCCAAAAAGAAATTTAGTTCTCCCATCATGCTCATTTCAAATTCGTTCTGCATACACTATGAAAAATTCTTGCAAAGTCTCTCATTAGAAGAACCAAAAATAATGTCATCAACATAAATCTGAACAAGTATGAAATCCTTGCCTTCTCTTTTTATAAATAGAGTAGTATCTACTTTACCTTTAGAGAAGCCATTTTGAATTAAAAAATTGCTTAACCTTTCATACCATGCTCGAGGTGCTTGTTTTAAACCATATAAGGCTTTCTTCAGTTTGAAAACAAGGTTTGGTCTTTTAGGATCTTCAAATCCTGGTGGTTGTTCCATATAGACTTCTTCTTGAATGACTCCATTTAGGAATGCACTTTTCACATCCATTTGGAATAACCTGAAATTTTTAAAGCAAGCAAAAGCAAGAAGTAATCTTATAGCTTCTAACCTTGCCACAGGAGCATAGGTTTCGTCATAGTCGATGCCTTCTTCTTGTGTGTAGCCTTTTGCTACAAGTCTTGCTTTATTCCTTACCACTTTTCCTTGTTGATCAAGCTTGTTCCTGAAAACCCATTTGGTACCAATGATTGATTTTCCTTTTGGTTTAGGAACAAGCTCCCAAACGTTGTTGATTTTGAATTGGTTTAGTTCTTCTTGCATTGCTTCGATCCAGCTTTCATCTTTCAATGCATCTTCTATATTTTTGGTTCAATCTCATAAATTAGTGCAAGAGCACTTTGGAAGCTTCTCGTCTTTTAGATCTAGTACAAACTCCTTCATCAATATTGCCAATGATGAGGTGCGGGGATGACTTGACTTTTGCTTCCAATTTGTAGTTGATTTGTCAATTTGGTGAAGCTCTTCTTCGTTGGAATTTCTGAATTTATTTGAGGCTCGTGTCGAGGCTTGATTTTTTCATGAGAATTTGTAGACACTTGCTCGAGACTCTAAATCTTCAGGTTGAGTCTGATTTTGTAACGAATCTTCAAACTTCACATTCATGGATTCTTTCACAGTTTGAGTACTTTTGTTGAAGACTACGTAAGCTTTGCTTGTCATGGAGTAGCCAAGGAAAATTCCCTCATCTGATTTTCCTTCAAACTTACCAATTCGATCACTGGAATTCTTTAGAATAAAACATTTGCAACCGAATACATGAAAATATGAAACAATTGGCTTCTTACCTTTGAATAATTCATGAGGGGTCTTCTCTAATATAGGTCTTAGAAAGATTCTATTTATAATATAACAAGTAGTAGAAGTAGCTTCAGCCCAAAAATGAGATGAAATATTACTTTCGATTAAAAGAGTTCTTGCCATTTCTTGCAAAGAACGATTTTTCCTTTCTACAACTCCATGTTGTTGTGGAGTGTATGGAGATAAAAATTATGTTGAATACCATTGTCATCACAATATTTGGCAAAATCATGATTTTCAAATTCTCCACCATGGTCAGTTTTAATACTCGAAATTGCATATCCTTTTTCAATTTGAATTTTCTTTGCAAACTTAGTAAAATGAATCAAAGCATCAGATTTATTTGCAAGGAAGAGTACCCAAGTAAAACGAGAATAATCATCAACTATAACCAAGCAATATCTTTTACCTCCAATGCTTTGAACTCTAGTTGGTCCAAATAAATCCATGTGTAATAGCTGCAAAACACGATTAGTGGATACTTGATTTATAGATTTAAAAAAACTTCTAACTTTTGTTTACCAAGTACACAAGGAGTGCATAATTCATGCTTTTGATACTTGAGGTTAGGAAGTCCTCGAACAAGCTTTTGGATGATACTTTTGCAATTTGCTTCAGATTGACATGTCCAAGCTTCCTATGCCAAAGGATGACTTCATCTTGAATTGATATCAAGCATTGAGGACTGTCAGACTTTATATCTAGCAAATAGATATTTCCATGTCTTCGACCAGTGAAGAACTGTGAAAGATCCTTGCTTGTTCCGAACATGTGTCTTCTTGGAAATTTATTTTGTATCCGAGAATCGCATAATTGACTAATACTCGGTAGATTGTAGTTCAATCCCTCAACAAGAGAGACGTTGTTGATTGTGAGATTTCCAATCATCACAGTTCCTTGTCCAACAATCTTACCTTTGTTGTTACCACCAAAGGAGACATTTCCTCCTTTTATATGAGAAAATTTTGTAAAACAACTTGAGTCTCTGTCATGTGTCTTGAACATCCTTTGTCCAAATACCACTTGACTTTCTTCTTGAGGATAACCTGCAATTAAGAGAAAAACTCATGTCTTCTTTGGTACCTAGATCTTCTTGGGTCCATCATTGTTAGTAGTATAAACAGTCTTTGCCCAGCTCTTCTTAACAGGTCTCCAAACTTTGGGACATTCCTTTTCAAAATGATCGCACTTTTACATCTTGAACAAGTAAGAGCATGTCTACCAACGAGCTTTATAAAAACCTTTTGGAAATGATTTTTATAAAAAGTTTTTGTTGGCCTATTCCTTATTCTTTCCTTTACTTTTGGGAAATCGATCAAAGGAACAGTTTCTTGTGTCATTCCTAGACCGGATTTATTAAAGTAAGGTTTCGGATAAAAAGAATTTTGTCCAACTTTTCAGAACCTATTGAAAATTTCTTTGAGACTTTCAATAAATCCTCTTTCAAGCAAGCATTCTCTTTTGAAAGTTCATTTCCATTTTCTTTTGAAGCAGCAAGAGACTTGTCTAAACTTTCAACTTTTTCAAGTAAAATCTTTTCTTGTTGTTTCATTTTGGAATTCTCCTTTTTAATTCAGCGATCCTTTTAAGAGAGCCTTTAAGACTGAGACAAAGTTCATCAATGTATTTTGATATTTTGACAGAAATTTTTAAATTTCTAACCTCGATACCATTGTTTGAGTCTGAGTCTAAATCTGAGTTTGAGTCTGAGTCTGAATCTGCGTCTGAGTCAGAATCTGAGTCTGAGTCTGCCATAAGACATATATTTACATATTCTTCATCACTCTCCTCACATTCAGTATCACTCCATGTTTCAGCTTTGAGTGCTTTCTTGAACTTTTCAGGTTTTCCTTTCTTTTTCTTCAATAAGGGACAGTTGGGTCTGATGTGCCCCTTTTTCTTGCATTCAAAGCAAACAACTTCTTTGCTGGTATCTTCTTCTTCATTTGATCTCCTTTGAAACCTTTGATTGTTTTGTTTCTTACCGTTGAATTCTCTACTTTTTCTATTCAACCTTCTAAACTTTCTAATCAGAAGTGCCAATTCTTCATCATCCAGGTCTTCCTCTGAATCTGTAACATCAGAATTATCATTAGATTTTAAAGCAATTGACTTCTTACCTTTTGTGTCAAATTCTTCATTGAATTGCTCGACTTCATAGGATTGAAGTGTGCCAACCAATTCATCAACTGAAAGAGGCATGATCCTCTGTGTATCTCTGATAGATGTCTTGACGTGATTCCAATCTTTGGAGAGCCCTGTCAACAATTTATTGACCTTCATAGGTCCTGAGATTGGCTGTCCTTGGTATGCCAAGCCGTTTACAATTTCTGTAAATCAACTGAACATATCCGAGATGGTTTCTCCTGACTTCATTTTGAAGGCTTCATATTGACCAAGAAGGATGTTGATCTTGGTTTCTTTGACTCGATCTATTACTTCATAAGTGACATGTAATCTGTCCCAAACTTCTTTGGCTGTATCACAAGATGAAATTCTATTATACTCAATAGGAGATAATGCACAATAGAGAGAGTAAATAGCCTTTGCATCAAGAGCATGTCTCTTAGAGATTTCTGCTTGTGGTAACCCTGCTCCATCAGCTATTTCTTTTCCTGTGCTTGATGTAGCTTTAGGAATAATCCCGTTCTCCACTACATCCCATTCCATAGGATCTTTTGATCTTAGGAACGCCTTCATCTTGTTTTTCCATACGTTGTAATCCTTGCCATCGAAGTAGCGAGGTCTAGTATTGCTCTGACCTTCAATTAACCCTGAAGCCAAAACACTAGCCATAGATCTTTAGCTTCAGAAGTAATAACACTTCTAACAAATAAGCAACCTGCTCTGATACCAATTGAAATGGGCTAGTGAATCAACCTAGAGGGGGGTGAATAGGTTGTTGCGGAATGCTTTTGGAATCTTTTTCAATGCAATACGTTAATATCAATGATATATCAATAATAAATAGATTACATATTCACAAAGTAAATAGAGTAGAGAGAGAAAATTGACACAAGGATTATAGTGGTTCGGCTTAGACCAAGCCTACGTCCACTCTCCACGTTGGCAGCCAAACGGCTGTAATCACTATATAGCAAAAGAGTGCCTTTACAGTAGACGGATTAGACTTCTTCAATTGATAGTCTCTCCTACAGCCTTCTGCTGTCTTTGCTCTATATCTCACTCTCTTTGTTACACAGTGTAAACATGAAAGATTTTAGAGAACAAGTGATTTTGGAGATTCTAACATCAAGATTTCTCTACCGGTCTCTCCCTGTTTCTAAGCAACGTCGATCCAACTTAAATAATCTCCGTGCCATCATACCCGTTGGCACATTCCAAAAATTCATCCAATCAACCCGTTGGACTGAATCAATTTAAGTGATCTCCTTGTCCCGAAAACGTAAGTAGACAGTAGCTCATCAATCCTGTTCGCCCATACAATCAGGATCTTGAGTTCCCAAAATTAGATTCTTCCAAAAATAAACTTGATCTTCAACGGATAGATCCGAAGAATCAAATCTTCCAAGCTCTTGATCACAGCCAGAGATATTCCATGGTTAGGATTAGGAAATACGAAATCCAATATACGTAGCCATAAGAATAACTGTAGCCAGCCCGTAAAAAAATCGCGAACTATTTTCAGACTTAGATTTGGGTCTCGAGGGTCATCGATGGCGAGTCTTGAAGGTATTCGAGACGGAAAGCGAGTCTTGGCGACTTCGAGACGGAAAAATTTCAGACCGAAATTATGGGTCTGACTGTCTTTGAAAACCTTTAGACCTTGACAACTTCAGACGTAGCCGATTGAGTCTTGGAATCCTGAGACCACACTGTTAAGGCTGTTTTGTCAACTTCAAAACTCCAAGGGATTTTTCTTCAACACACTCGACATGCGGACCGGAGTGCCTTAACTTTGCACAAAGGGATACTTAAGTGTCATAACTTACACTTAAGTGCCAAAATCGGAGTAAAAGAGATCACTTGAGTGCCAATCCAATGAAAGTCCAGCCAAAATGCCCACATGGCATTTTTCCGGCGAACTAAGCCCAAAACGATGTCGTTTTGCATGCTGAGGTGGCCAAATAATGCAAAAACGGCGTCGTTTTGGACTGACGTGGTTAAAAAAATATAAATTAAATAAATTAAATTTAGTTAAAAATATTTTAAAATAATAATTTTAAAATTAATTTAGTTAAAATATTAAAAAATAATAATTTTAAAATTAAAAATTTTTAAATACTAAAAAAAAAGGGCGGGGGAGGTGGCGAGGGATTAGGCCTCGGCTTACGCCGCCAAGAAGGGCCGGCGACGGTAGGGGGAGGGTCGGCCGAGGTCGCCGGAGCCACGGCCGGGGGCCAGTAACTCTGCCCGGCGGGCGAGGGCCACCGACTCGCATTTGGATCTCGGGCGAGGGCGTGCCCAAACCGGATTTGGGCAAGGGCTCGCAAGCCCTCGCCGTCGGTCGATCGGGGTCGCCGGCCCCACACTCACCAAGAGTATCAACGAGATGGATCTCCGGCAACCCCGACCGACCCTCCCCCACCGTCGCCGGCCCTTCTCGACGGCGGCGGCGATTGAGGGCGATCCTTCAACTACCTCCCCCACCCCTTTTTTTTAATTTTTTAATTTTTTAAAATTTTTAATTTTTAATATTTTAACTAAATTAATTTTAAAATTATTATTTTTTAATATTTTAACTAAATTAATTTTAAAATTATTATTTTTAAATATTTTAACTAAATTTAATTTATTTAATTTTTATATATTTTTTATACCACGTCAGCCCAAAACGACATCGTTTTGCAATATTTGGCCACCTCAATGTGCAAAACGTCGTCGTTTTAGGCTCGGTTGGCCGGAAAAATGCCACGTGGGCATTTTGGCCGGACTTTCGCCGGATTAGCACTTAAGTGATCCGTTTTTTTTCGAATGTGGCACTTAAGTGTACCTTTCGTAAGTTATGGCACTTAAGTGTCCTTTCGTGCAAAGTTATGGCACTTGAAGCGTTCTTATACCAGATCCACTCAGTCTTGAACAAGGATAAATAAAAATAAAATAAGAGTTAAATGAATTGCATATGTTGAAATGCACATGTGAGTTGTATTAGAAATAGTTTGACATTTTGATGTGAAGTTACTAATATATTTAAGTTAAATCATAAATTTTTTAATTAGATTTTGAGTGAAGATGGGTCTAATGAATTTATTGACAAGCTCGAACTTCTTGGTATTCTCCCTTACTCTAAAGTAGTTAATATATCTTATTTGATCTATAACTCATTAGTTTAAACTTTTAATTGAGATAGGTCCAACTGAATATGTTAATGGGCTTGAACTTTGTCTTTTTTTTTTTAAGATCTCCTCAAGTGAAAATATTATCAAGCTTCTGTTGCTGCTCCTAGCACATGTGGAATTGCCACGTCAGCCTTTAATTGTAACGTTAGATGGAAAGTTAATGGGGTTAGATTAGGGTATAAAATGAAAGTTATCGACTTTACGAGACTACAAAAAGTTCAGATTATTATTCAAATCAAACTAGAATTTGGGATGTTTTTAGGAAATTAAGCCGTCCATAGACAAAGAAGTCACCCATGGGAAGCTCGAGACCAAGAGCGAGCTCAAAGAGGACTACTTTCAAGACTAAGCAAAGGCTCCTTCCTCATGTACATTAACTTGACACTTACTGAACATAAGCAAGTTATGCAACTTTTTTTTGTCGAATAGAACTATGCAACTGGGCCACTTCAACTACTTTTGGCATGGTCCCTTCTAGGAGTAGCACCCCTAAAGCTTCTCATAATGTCAGCTATTTAATTATAAGAGGTACTGCAATAGTGCCATGAGATGGCGGTTTATCACGTGAAAGAATATGCCCACGAATCTATTGATTGACCATGATCCGACAGAATTAGAAAAGAGTATTCTAAAGTACCCAACGTGCTTTCCCAGAAAAGTCTTTGTTTATATTATACATGATTATAAAATAAGAAGCGATGTGGCGCTTGTTATAATTGTCAAAATCAGTACTTCTTGATATGACAAACTATCTATTTTATTGTAAGTTTTTTTTTTTTTTTTTTTGGTCTGATTATTCTATTGTAAGTTGAAATGCTCTTAGATATGATAAGACTAAATTACCTACTTCATTAAAATATAAAGCCCTCCTATATAAGGCCTAAACTAACTAATTCATGTAAAAGCAAAAGTGTCCTTAAATTAATACTCTTTGGTACGAGTCTAAGCTATCCACACCACAAAATTCCTTGGCACCAAATTAAACCTCTCTAGAAGTCAAATGGAAATCTCCTTGACATGAGCTGGAGCTGTCCTCATCAAAGATAAGCATCAGTCTAGGATTAACCTTGGACCAATCTTGGACCAGCCTAACCCGGTCGGTCCTAGTCCAGTTCCTAAAGAGACTAGGCTAATCCTTGGTCCTAAATCCCTTGATCTTACATTGTGCGGTTGGCCCTTAGTTTTGAGATTTTAGGGTTGGTCTTATCCGAACCAACATTTTATATATATTATAATTCGCGTTTGCCTCTGTTCTTTCTTATGTAGTTTTGTTGTGTAAATCATAAAGTAGAAACCTAACCTTGATTCGATATAAAAATAAATAAAACCCTATTCATTCACCTCTCTCTATTCCTTTGTCACAGCCATGCTTGCCGCTCACCTCTCTTCGCTGGCTTCGATTGCCTTTTATAGTTTAATTGTATTTCATGTGTTCATTTTTTATGGTTTGTTGCTTTTAGCAACGAGAGATTTCTATTGTTATCTTTTATATATATATATATATATATATATATATTTGATATGTACCCATATTCAATGTTACATTGTTGATGGATATGTAATTTGAAAGAGTATATTTGTCTTTTTAATTAATACAAAAAATGGAATAAAAAAATAATCGATTGGTCTCAAGTTAATCTTGGAAATGGACTAGTCAAGTCCTCATCCCAAAAATTTGAGACTAACATTGTGCTGATTGGTTCTTCAATTAAGTACTAGTCCAATTCGGACCATGTTCAATTCCAGTCCTTATCAGGAAATTTCTTGGTATGAAATGAAGTTGTTTTCTTTACCAACAAAAAGAAGTTGTTTTAAATTCAAAGTCAAATAGAAGTCTCCTTGACACGAACCTAAACTGTTCATCCTCATGAAATTCCTTGGCATGAAGTTTTTTTTTTTTGGTCCGTACCTTGGCATGAAGTTAAAATGCCTAAGATTCAAGACAAATTTGAAGACTTTTCGATTACAATTTCAAATCTGTCCACATCCTAAGTTGTTTCCTTCGCACGAAGTTAAGCTGTCCAAAAAGTTGATGATGATTTCAAGAATCATAGACACGAATCTAAATTGTCTCAAGCATGAATACACGAGATGATTAAGTTCATGTCATAAAGTTCTTGATGGCAATATTTAATATGTGGATGGTCAGAACGAAAAATTCAAGCCATGTCTCTTGCGATAGGCATGACATGAGGTTGGGGCAATTGTAAGGAGTGATCTTGTTAGCCTATAATTAAAAGCCATCAAGTTCATTTAAGGCTCCACTTGGCTCAATAAAAATAAATTATTTAAAAAATATTTTCAAAAAAAAAGATCACTTGTATCTTTTACAAAAATGAACAAAGGAAAATTATTTTCATCATTTACGAAATGTTAAATATAAATTGTTACCGATAATGAAAATACTTTTTATTGACTAATTATTATAAGTAGTGTGGAAGATTGTTTTTAGAAAAATATTTTCCAAATTATTTCTTTTCCGATAAACAAATGAAGTCTATTTTAGAGTAAATAGATAAGGACTTATTGAAACTTTGCGAAATTTTGTTACAAAATTCTTGGAGACCGGAGATTTTTCAAGCAAGGAGAAGCCTCTTCAAACTTTAGGTCATCAAGACCTTAACCACATGTCATCAAAGCCTTTCAAATTTTTGGTCACCAAGATCTCAACATTGGATCATCAAGATCATAACCAGAAATTCACATCATCAAGACTTTGATCATCTTCAATCCGAGATTGCACCTTGAAGGCCATCAGATTATCTCTATAGCATTTAAAAAAGGGAAAAAAACCACGAAAAACCCCAAACTTTGCCCCGAGTGATATATTTACTCCAAACTTTTTTTTGTGCCGTGAAAAACCCCAAACTTTCCAAATCATGACACATTTACCCTAAACTTTTTTTGCGACACCAAAAACCCTGAACCTTCCAAATGTGACACATTTACCCCAAAATTGAAGGGCATTTTGGTCTTTTCATTTTTAAAATTTTTTTTCTTTTTTTTATTTTTTTTCTTCTTCTTCCCTCCGCCAGCTCCGCCATGGCCGGCGAAGGGAAGAAGAAGAAAAATAGAAAAAGAAAAAAGACAAAAAGAAATTAAAAAGAAAAAATGCCCTTATAGGGTAAATGTGTCACGGTTTGGAAAGTTTGAGATTTTTCACGGCACAAAAAAAAATTTGGGGTAAATGTGTCACTCGGGGCAAAGTTTGGGATTTTTCGTGGTTTTTTCCCTTTAAAAAAAGAGAGTTAGAAAGATCAGTTTATTTCATTTTGGAAATTGGAGATTGTAGCCATCTTTAAACTAATGAAAATTCAATACACTTCTATTTGCTTTAATTTCATGTTGCAGATTTATTTGAGTACAATATTCCATCCCAATTTATCAAGTAGACTTTGGTTTGCTCGTTTGAACCTCTTTATTTTTTGCCCATAAAGAAAACCTCCTTATTTCCTTTCCAATTTACAGAAAGAAAAACAAAAATTGTTTTCTTTTATGACTTCAATTTAGATTGTAGCCATTTAAAAATTGTCAAAATTTTTCGCAAAGAAACAATTATATCTTTTTTTAAATATAACTAATTTCTAAAACTTTCTAAATTGATATAATTAAATCATTCTATTAATTTCGTTTGACTTGATTAACAGGAAATGTTAATATAATTTTTTAAAATTTGTTTTCTCTTACACGACATTGATGTGACTAAAACAACATGACTTTTGTTTTAAAATGTTAATATAACAGAAAATGTTAATATAATTTTTTAAAATTTGTTTTCTCTTACACGACATTGATGTGACTAAAACAACATGACGTTTGTCCAAATTTGATTTTAATATAATTTTTTTATAAAAATACATTAGAAAAATATTAACTCAAAAAAGAAAAGGGGAAAACCAGCTCTCTCCGTTGCCGCCCCACCACGTGCCTTCCTTCCTATTTCTTTCTTTTTAAAAATTTAATTTATTTTTAATATAATATAATATTTAGATCATAACAACATCGTTTTAGCTTTATACTTCATATTTTAAATGAACTTTATGACAAAAAAATTAGATAGACTTGATTGCACAAATTTTAATTAATTTCAAAACTTAATTATATTTTTAATAAGATGAGTTACATTTTCGAGATAAGTTTCAAGATTTTAAGTGTATTTATTCCTCATATTTATATATAGAAAATTATCCACAGGATCTATTGAGTAGAGGACAATATCCTTTTTATGATAAAGAAAGGGAAGAAAAGGACAAAACCCTTTCGACTAAAAAAAATAAGGGATATGTTCAGCTGAAGTTCTAAAACTTTTTAAGGAAGTGCAATTGAGTTTCTAAAACTTACAAAAAATAATCAAGTCCTAAAATTTATTAAGTTGGTTCAATTTAGTCCTTAAATTAACATCTGTTAGCTTTTTCTATTAAAAATGCGACGTGGCATTTTCAATAATTTTTTATTTTCCACGTGAATTTTTAATTATTTTTTATTCATTTAAAAAAATTAGATTTAAAAACTTTAAAAATTAGATTAAAAACTAAAAAGGAAAATCTAAATTTATTTTAAAAACAAAACTATTAAAAAAGGACACTTTGGTGGACTTCCATCGTCTCCCAACGCCGGGGGCCGGCGGCGGTTGCCGGCCTGGGTGGGGTGGCCGGCCCTCGCTCGAGTGAGGGTCGGCCATCCCACTCAAGGCCGGCAATTATCACTGGCTCCTTCGGCATTGGGCGGCGGTGGAAGTCCACAGGTTCCTTTTTTTTTTTTTTTGAACAGTTTTGTTTTTTTAAATAAATTTAGATTTTCCTTTTTAGTTTTTAAATCTAATTGTTTTAAAAATGAATAAAAATAATTAAAAAATCCACATGGATAATAAAAAATTATTTAAAATGTCACGTCGTATTTTTAATGAAAAAGGCTAACGACGTTAATTTTAGGACTCAATTAAATTAACTTGATAAGTTTTAAGATTTGATTATATATTTTGTAAGTTTTAGTATTTAATTGTATTTTTTTAATAAATTTTAGGACTTCTATTAAATATATATCAAAAAATAAAGAAAGAGAAGGACAAGATCCAAAAAATTCGTAACAATCAATGCCGTTTTAAATTGAACCAAATGGGTCCACGTGGCACCCCTCATTCCACCATCTTCCCCAACAGTTGCCTCCCACCGCTGCGCTGTTTCTGGCTCCCTGGCCCCGGCTCTGCAAATCAAGAACCGGAGATTGACACCGACAACCCCCCGAAAAATCCATCTCCTTTGCTTCTCCGACCTTTTCTTCCATCTTGGAATCGTGGGTCGCCCCTAGATTTCGACGATCGCGGTGAAAAGCGCGAGCTTTGGGAGGGACATGGGCAAGCACGGGTACTTGAGAATGCGGACGGACCGGGAAGCGAGCGACCAGATCGGGTCCGATGTGAAGGAGCTCGGCGCCGCCGCGAGGAAGCTGGCGAACCACGCGATCAAGCTGGGCAGCCTGGGCTTCGGGACCACGTTTCTTGAATGGGTGGCCTCGTTTGCTGCGATGTGAGGGCTCAAATTCCCGGCTCTGCCTCTCTCGTTGTGCTCTCTGTTTCTCGTCGATGATCGGAAATGGTCGTGATGTTGTGAAGTCCTTATGTCAATTTGGCATGTTCTTGCTCGATACCCGTGATTTGTTCTTGTTGCGTGCGGTGCATGATGACCCTTTTCCGGTTGTTCTTTTGCAACTGATGAGGTCGGTGTGCGGGTCTTGGGATACTAAATTGTGCTTTGTTTATGCCCTCTTTCGGTTAATTGTCATTTTGAGTTTAGCTTTCAGTGTCAGATTCGCCGGTCTTATTTCTGAAGTGAAAGCGTATCAGATGTTGTCCTGAGGATTGGTTTCTTCTCTAAGCTTTTTGAACTGCTCTGCACAAATGGAGATTGGACGTTGGTTTTTTTTTTTTTTTCTCTGTTAATTGGTTTCAGCTGTCCTCAACACTGAGCCTGCTGCATTTTTCGCTTAATCTTTGCAAGACCATTTGTGGATTCGATAGAGGTATTAAATCCCACATGAAATTTCGTGTATATGAATATGGTGGAACTTCCTTGTGTCTACCAGCCAGGGCATCATAACTTCGGCCTTTCCACCTGGCAGAAGCCGCACGCTGAGTTTTCGATAGATAGGAATTTGGGTCATAATCCAAAATTGAAGTAGGAAATAAGAGTAGATACAGTGAGCACCAGTTTTGTTCTTGAAACATAATTTCAGAAGCTAATGGAAGTGGCCTTTTGGTTTTTGTTGGTGCAGTTATTTGTTGGTCCTTGATCGAACAAATTGGAGAACGAAGATTCTCACGGGCTTGTTGATCCCATACATATTCTTTAGTCTTCCTTCAGTACTGTTCAACGTATTCAGGTGACTACGAAATTCTACAAAACCATTTCTTCTCTCCGAATTTCCTCCCAAGCTAACTTTTTATTTCCTGTCTTGTTCAGGGGAGAAGTAGGAAAGTGGATTGCCTTCATTGCTGTTATACTGCGACTGTTTTTTCCTCGGCATTTCCCAGGTATTGTTTTTTTCTTGCACGATTTACACTTTTCATTTTAAGCATATTTGTTTAAGTGTTTACCTGTGCTTTTGCTAATTCGGCCAGCAATTTGCTTATCTAAGCCCTTAAATACACTCTGCATACTATGTCAGTTGAAACAAGGCAACGTGTATCTTCTTTTCTCTCTCAATTCAGTCAATAGATTCTTTCATTTCCTTAAGACAACTGTTCATATTGTATTATCCGTGGAAATACTGAAACCAGATATTCTGGCTAGCCATATATAGTCTATCTTGTGGAAATTAACTTTTAGGTTGATGAGAGAGTAATCTGTGGAAAGTATAGACGTGCTTCATAACAGTGCTCATCTTTATTTTGCTGTTTACACAGTATCTTTGATTATCCAATTCATATGCTATTCACTTTCATAATCCCTGTTCACTGTCATATCTTTTGGCTGCAGATTGGCTGGAAATGCCAGCTGCTCTGATCCTATTGATGGTGGTGGCTCCAAGCTTGTTTGCTAGCACCATTAGAGACAGCTGGGTTGGAGTGGCGATATGTCTTGTGATTGCGTGTTATCTTCTACAAGAGCACATCCGAGCATCTGGTGGCTTTAGAAACTCATTTACACAGCCGCATGGTATTTCGAACACCATCGGAATACTCATCCTGCTGGTTTTCCCCGTGTGGGCGTTGGTGATAGATTTTCTATAGCCAGTTTCAGCAGGCTGGCATTGTCTTGGCAGTGTTCTGAATCCATATTGCTTGAGAAGATATGGATTCATGCAGACGTGTCATCGTTGCTTATTACTCCAATAATTGGAACATCCTTATATAAGAGTGAGAACGATTGAGCAAAGTCAAACTATTTTTTGGATCTTGGTTTTGCTTCGGCTGTGAGAACTTGGTCTGCAAACGATGATACTCGCTCACTAATGTGAGGATGGAAACTTTTCTCCTTGAAAGTTCCCGATCTTGTAGGTATTATAGACTAGCAATATTCGCACGCTGGAGGGTCGAATAACTTTGGAGGTGCTTTTTAAGACTCAAACGTCGCTCAGTCGGGATATACGACCTATCGATTCAAAACTCATGATGTGGATTTTCAAAATCTAGGAGGAATCGAACTAAAATAAGGTTATTTGGACTTCCGTTCGATCAAAACAGCAAGCCATGTTCTGCAGCACGAAAATCACAGATTTGAAGCCAAATCAAGTTCAATCGTCCATATTTATCATCAATGAACAATCAATCGTAGCAAATCAACATCCATCAATTAAGTATCTAAACATGACATTCAGTCCTAAAATTAAACCTTAGCCTCAATCGGTTAATCCGGTCTCGTTTCACAGGGTTCGAGATTGAGGAGATGACCTTTAATGTGATTTTGTTGATCTGATTGAACTAATGAATCTTCGCCATAGTTCAATTGGAGGCTCGAGAACATGATCGGAACACTTCAAGACTCCACGAGCATCGGCTAAGAGTCGATTTATAGCAACCACAGGAACTTGTCTTAGATTCAGACCGGTATGGGACCACCAAGGCTAGATTGGGTTGTCGGAAGAGATGCGGCGGTTGATTGGTCTTTTTCCGAGCTCGGTGAAGTCAGAACACCTCCTTAAGGCTAATCGGAACTGATCAGCAACTCTAGAAATCAACGACAGCTGCCGCTTTTGGTCGGGAACAAATTCGATCCAAAAACCGGACCGGTCTTCCCGCCGGTTGAAGAAAAGGAGTCCGGAGATCTTCCGACAGCTTGATCGACTAGTCCCCGACCGCAGCGAGGTTCGAGATTGTCGAAGGATGAAACTAGATCAAATCTAGCGCGAAAAGGACGCTGGGCAATTCTAATCAAAGCTAGTTGTACCGACGTTGCTAGCCCTACTGATCTAGGAGACTGATCAGGAAAACGACTCAAGCGGGGAGATATTTGGTGGTCAGCGATAGCTGGTGTGGGTCCGACAGGAACGAGAGGATGGAGAGGGTCGCTGGTGTAGGTGGAGTACCGTCGGTAAAGGGCTGGACCGGCAATGATCGGTTCGCTAGAGGGAGAACCGATTGGACCGGCAATTTTTCCACATCATTGTTGGCCATGCTACGCATGATGACTAGAGTTCACATTAGGAATTTCTGGTCAGAATTAGTCAGATAAACACAATTGACAAAGTTGAAAATATTTAGGATTCAATTAGCATAATTAAAATATTTAATATTGAATTGATAAAAATATAATAAATTTAGGATTTTACGACAATTTTACCCTAAAAAAATGGAGACCACCCTTCTTTATTCACAATCTAGCAATCGAGAAGATAAAATGTAGCTAAGCATATATGCTAATTGACACCAATGCGGGGAAGTCGATCAATAGACAGCCCAATTTCCTTAGAAAAACACCGATTTTGGTCCAATGTCATTTTTGCCTCAAATTTTTTTTGTTGGCGAAAAAATAACTTTCTTTCACTCCAAGTCAAATTCTATCCCCCCATTAACTTTCCATCTAATCACGTGGTTAATTATCCATGTGTTATTTCACGTGTCTGACTCTTTCTATTTGGCATGTTCTCTCCCTTCACTCTCTCAATGAACATGCCTTGTTGCGGTAATAGCTGCTGCCTTTGCTGGATGAAATACCTCCGCCCATCCAAGAGCTGCCAAATCGCCCCCATAAGGAACACCTCTCCCTCCACAAGCTCGTACCTGATCCTCTCTCTCTCTCTCTCTTTGGGTCAAGAGCCAGATCCAAGCTTCATACGTCGGATCCGACGACACTACGCCCAGTCCGAGGTCGCCTATGGCTAGTGACGCCATAGGCAGTTGTCGCGAGCAACGCGACTTTAAGGAGAGATACAGTGACAGATCATGCTTGGGCTGAGGATTTGGCTTTTCCTCTTTGTTCGCAATGCCAGCTCTTTCATTGCCGGAGGACCATCCTGTCGCTGTTCACAACACGATTGAGTTCAGTCCTCTCTCATTGGTCCGGCCGTCGTCCTTGGTGAGCTAGACAAATTCGTGGATGCCGGTGAACCGATTCACATACAAGATCATCGGGCTGAGCTTGGGGACGTTCAAGATGGCATGGTCGAGCTTCCGGATGAAGCCTACTGGGAAGGAGGAGATTCAATCAGTGTTGAACAAGGATAAATAAAAATAAAAATAAGAGTTAAATGAATTATATATGTTGAAATGCACGTGTGAGTTGTATTAGAAATAGTTTGATATTTTGATGTGAAGTTGCTAATATATCTAAGTTAAATCATAAATTTTTTAATTAGAGTTTGAGTGAAGATGGGTCTAATGAATCTATTGACAAGCTCGAACTTCTTGGTAATCTCCCTTGCGCGAAAGTAGTTAATATGTCTTATTTAATCTATAACTCATTAATTTAAACTTTTAATTGAGATAGGTCTAACTGAATATGTTAATGGGCTTGAACTTTGTCTTTTTTTTTTTTTAAGATCTCCTCAAGTGAAAATATTATCAAGCTTCTGTTGCTGCTCCTAGCACATGTGGAATTGCCACGTCAGCCTTTAATTGTAACGTTAGATAGAAAGTTAATGGGGTTAGATTAGGGTATAAAATGAAAGTTATCGACTTTCCGAGACAACAAAAACTTCAGATTATTATTCAAATTGAACTAGAATTTGAGATGCTTTTAGGAAATTGGGCCGTCCATAGACAAAGAAGTCACCCGTGTGAAGCTGGAGACCAAGAGCGAGCTCAAAAAGGACTACTCTCAAGACTCCGCAAAGGCTCCTTCCTCATCTACATAAACTTGACACTTACTGAACATAAGCAAGTTATGCAACTTTTTTTTGTCGAATAGAATTATGCAACTTAGCCACTTCAACTACTTAGGCATAGTCCGTTTTAGGAGTAGCACCCCTAAAGCTTCTCATAATGCCAGCTATCCAATTATTAGAGGTGCTGCAATGGTGCCATGAGATGGCGGTTTATCACGTGAAAGAATATATCCACAGATCTATTGATTGACCATGATCCGACAGATTTAGGAAAGAGTATTCTAAAGTGCCTAACAAACTTTCCCGAAAAGTCTTTGTTTATATTATACATGATTATAAAATAAGAAGTGATGCGGTGTTGCTTATTATGATTGTCAAAATCAAAACTTCTTGATATGACAAACTATCTATTTTATTGTAAGTTGAAATGCTCTTAGATTTGATAAGACTAAATTACCTACTTAATTAAAATATAAAGCCCTCCTATATAAGGGCCTAAACTAACTAATTCATGTAAAAGCAAAAGTGCCTTTAAATTAATACTCTTTGGTACGAGTCTAAGCTGTCCACACCACAAAATTCCTTTTGCACCAAATTAAACCTCTCTAGAAGTCAAAGTCAAATGGAAATCTCCTCGACATGAGCTGGAGCTGTCCTCATCAAAGATAAGCATCAGTTCAGGGTGAACCTTGGACCAATCTTGGACCAGCCTAACCCAGTCGATCCTAGTCCGGTTCCTAAAGAGACTAGGCCAATCTTTAGCCCTAAAATCCCTTGATCTTACATTGTGCGGGTTGGCCCTTTGTTTTGAGATTTTAGGGTTGGTCTAACCCGAACCAACATTTTATATATATTATAATTATATAATATATATTATAAGCGCCTTTGCCTCTGTTCTTTCTTATGCAGTTTTGTTGTGTAAATTAGAAAGTAGAAACCTAACCTTGATTCGTAAAAAATAAATAAAAACCCTATTCATTTGCCTCTCTCTATTCCTTTGTCACAGCCATTCTTGCCGCTCACCTCTCTTCACTGACCTCGATTGCCTTTTATAGTTTAATTGTATTTCATGTGTTCATTTTTTATGGTTTGTTGTTTTTAGCATTGAGAGATTTCTATTGTCATATTATCTTATATATATATATATATATATATATATATATATATATATGATATGTAACCATATTCAATGTTACATTGTTGATGGATACGTAATTTGAAAGATTATATTTGTCTTTTTAATTAATACAAAAAATGGAACAAAAAAATAATCGATTGATCTCAAGTTAATCTTGGAAATGGAATAGTTTGGTCCTCAATCCCAAAAATTTGGGACCAACACCATGTTGATTGGTCCTTCAATTAAGTACTAGTCCAATTCAGAGCATGTTCAATCCTAGTCCTTATGAGGAAATTTCTTGGTATGAAATGAAGTTGTTTTAACTTCAAAGTCAAACAGAAGTCTCCTTGACATGAACCTAAGTTGTCCATTTGCATGAAATTCCTTGGCATAAATTTTTTTTTTTCTTTGGTCGGTACCTTGGCATGAAGTTTTTTTTTTTTTTTTTTGGTCAGAAACTGAAATATTTCATTAAATAATGAAAGATGAGAGGCCTGGTAGATGGGCATCATTACATAAAAGGTCTAATAGAGTTTGTGGAGGGGAAAAGACCCAATTTTGGTATAAGGAATTTTTCCTGTGGGCTTTGGCTATCCAATCTGCAACAAGATTGGCCTCTCTAGAGTAGTGGGCTATCTGAATGTTGGAGAAGGCCCGCATTTTTTCCTTGCACTTGTTGACAATAGGTTGAATTTCCTAACTCAACTGCTCTGAACTACTTATAGCTTTAACTAGTTGTGAACTATCTGATTCAAAAAGTAACACTTCGTGTCTTTTGGGGAAGAAAAAGTTGAGTGCTTCCCATAAAGCTAGGGTTTCGGCCATCAAGGGGGAAGAGGTCTTAATCGCTTCAGCTGTTCCTCCCACCATCTTTCCCCCCAAATCTCTACAGATGCAAGCTATAGAATTCCCCAACGAACTAGGTACGTACGTTCCATCTATGTTGATCTTCAAAGCTCCTTCCGGTGGTGGAATCCAAGTCTAACATGGATCGATCTCTCGAATCGCAGATCTGCCGCACGCCACTTCTCGGGTTTCAGAGCTGGATCGAGTTCTCATCACCCCTCTTCTTGCTTTACTCCTTGAATCAGCAAAATCTTCTCCATCCGACTCTCTAATGCATTGGGTTTGCGATCTCTCTGCTTGGGTGCGAGTTTGCAGCTCTTCGTTCAGGTTTGTGCTCCCCTCGGTCTCTATGCGTGGGTGCGAGTTTGCTTCTCCCTCTGTTTTGGTGCGAGTTCTGAGGTCACCATTCAGCCCCTGGGTCCCAGATTCACCTCCTCGACACCCAAACCCACCATCATCAGCTTCCTGGTCTGTTCGCTGATCAGCTCCCTGGGTGGCTCGGCTACCTCGGCACAACACATCGCATCACGCATCTCCTCTCAGCTCAGCTGCTCTGTATCCTGAGCTACCATCTGCGGTGAGTCCCGTCTTTTGATTCGCAGGTCAACTCTCCACGCCTAGTACTCTATTCCCCTGTCTCAGTTCGTCATCGTACTCACTAATCCCTTTTGTGGACGCCATATGTTCAGATATAGCCGCTGCTCTGTCTCTATTTCCACCCATCTTTGGATTCCATCGATTATAGCTTTTCACAACTTCTTGTGCTGAATCAAGAATGGATGACACCTCTGGTTCTTTACCCCGAAATATAGCCTGATTTTTGGCCTTCCAGATGGTCCACAACATTATAGCCACCAAGTGCAGGTTTGTCAGGTTAATTACCTTCTCTAGTTCGCAAAACCATACTTCCAGCCTTGTTAAGCCCTTGCTCAATATCTTTATGTTCAGCAGAGGGTTGTCCCATATTTGTCTTGTCCACGAACACAACAGGAACAGATGCTCAACCGTTTCCCTCTCAGTGTGGCATAATGGACATATGGGGTCAGGTACGATTTTCCTTCAAAACAGGTTATCTTTTGTTGGGAGGGCATTTTGGCATAGATTCCACATAAAAATTCAAACCTTAGAGGGGGAGTGCAAGTTCCAAATTTTTTTTCCAGAGGGAGGAGGGACGTTGAAATGAAGTGGTGGCTTGGGTCATATGACATTTCTCTATATCTTCCTTGATGTAGTTATATGCACTTTTAATTGTATATTTACCTGCCTGCATACCAATCCATACCAGCTGATCTGTTTGATTGAGGCTGAATTGGGATAGTTAGAATTTCTTCAGCTAATTGTTCATCAAAATGTTCTGCTATGATGCTTTCATCCCATTCACCTCTCTCTTTATCTATCAAGTCTAATACTAAAAAGGGCTCATTAACATTCACTAGACCCCCAATAATACCTCTTTGCAACCATTTATCCTCCCTGATTTTGATTTGAGATCCATCTCCTACTTTCCACATGACTTTGGGTACTATAGAATCCCTCCCTAAGACCAAGCTTCGCCATCCCCATGATGGTTGAAGGCCCTGTGCTGCATGCCAAAAATCTATGTTAGGATAATATAGCCCCTTAAACAATCTTCCCCAAAGAGAAAATGGCTGTTGTACCATCCGCCAAGCCTACTTTCCTAACATTGCTTTATTGAAAGAGAGAAGATCCCTAAAACCCATTCCACCTCTATCTTTTCTGGTCTTCATTATCTCCCATCTCTTCCAATGAATACCTGCTTTCTTTTCATTAGTCTTCCACCAAAATGAAGCAATTTTCTGTTCAATAGCCTTGCAAATGGAAACTGCGATTTTAAATATAGACATAGCATATTGCGGTAACGCTTGAACGACCGTTTTCAGCAATACTTCTTTTCCAGCTTTAGAGAGTAGTTTCTCCTTCCAATTTTCTAATTTTGAACTGATTTTCCCAAGGATCCATGCAAACATTTGTTTTTTTTACTCTTCCCAATTTGAAGGAATACCTAGGTATTTCCCGGTTTTGTTCATAATAGGAACCCGTAATTCTCTTGCCACATTATCTTTTAAAGATTGAGGGCAATCCTTGCTAAAGAATAATCGCGATTTGTTCAAATTAATCTCCTGTCCAGCCGCTAGGCAATATTGATTTAAAATCATGGCCAGATTTTGGCTTTCAAGAATGTAGTGATCAAAAAGAAAATCGAATCATCGGCAAATAATAGGTGAGAAAGAGTAGGGCATCTTCAATTTAGCTTAATTCCTGCTATGCTTCCATTATCCACAACATGCTTCATCAACGAGGATAAAACATTTGCCACAATAAAAAGATAAGGAGATAAGGGATCCCCTTGCCTAAGTCCTCTTGATGGTTGGAAGTATGGAAGAGGTTCTCCATTGAATTTGACGCTAAATGTGACGGTAGTTACGCATTGCATTACCCATCTCACCCATTTCTCATGAAAACCAGTCTTTAGTAGGCACGCCTCCAAAAAATCTCATTCCACTCAATCGTAGGCCTTCTTCATGTCTAACTTAAGAGCTACTTGGAATTTCTTTTTTCTGCTCTTGATTCTAATTTGATGTAGTACTTCCTGGACAATGAAGATGTTATCTTGGATTTGCCTCCCGCCAACAAAAGCACTTTGTTCCGGTGCTATAAGTTCTTCTAGTAGGGGTTTGAGTCTATTGGCCAGCACTTTAGAAATAATCTTATAGCCAAAATTGCATAAACTAATTGGACGATACCGATCCAATCTCTCAAGATTTGGAACCTTCGGGATAAGGGAAATATTTATTTGATTTAGAGCTGGTGAGAGAGAGCTGGTGGCCAAAAAGTTCTCCACTTCCTTAAAGATGTTCCATTTAATATCTTCCCAATGATAATGATAAAATAGTCCATTAAGACCATTTGGGCCAAGAGTTTAGTGGCTCCTAATTGAAATGTTGCTTTTGTGACTTCTTCTATAGTAACTCCAGCAAGTAATATTCTGTTCATATCTTCTGTTACTATGGCAGGAAGTTGATCTATTACTAGTGCAAAATTCCGGGGGCCATGGGACTGATATAACTCACTAAAAAATTGTACGGTATGTTCTCTTAACTGATTTGGCTCCACCAACCATATATTTTCTGCATTTTGTAGCATAGCAATTCTATTTCTTTGTTTTCTTTGGATGGTTGTCGCATGGAAGTATTTTGTGTTTTGATCTCCCTATCTCAATCAATTTATTCTAGATCTTAACCCCCAGTACATTTCTTCTTGCGTCCCTAGCTCGTCAATGTCTCCTTGTAACTTTTTAAATTGTGCCTTATTGAAGGAATCTGACATATTGTTTGTGAGGCACTCTAGCTCATGCTTTAAAATGCTGATCCTCTTATTTCCATTCCAAATTTCTTTTTACTCCATTTGGAAAGTGCATTTTGTACCGCATGAAGCTTCCCAACTAAATCTGTTTGGTGCTGATTTGTAGATTCCCAAGATTTTAACACCACTTCCTTGCATTTTGCACTTTCAAGCCAAAAAACCTCAAATCTAAAAGTTCATTTTCTTCTAGCATGAGTGGGTTGAAGTGAAAGTATGATAGGACTATGATCTGACCCTACTGTAGGAAGAGCATAAACTTCAGCTTCAGGGTACATCAGCCGCCATTCTATCGTGCTCACCACTCTATCTAGTCGTTCTTTCACATATTCTTCCCCGTCCCTGTTGTTGGCCCAAGTAAAGATACATCCCTTGCTGTCTATGTCCATTAGAGAGCATGCATCTAAGCATTCGCGAAAAGCAGTCATGCTGAAATTTTCAGCCAAACGCTTCCCCACTTTCTCCCAGTAAAATCACACTTCATTGAAGTCTCCTAAGCACACCCAAGGCAATGTATTGGTCGAACTTATCTGTCACAAACTCTCCCATAGCTACAGCCTTTTTAGGTAAGTACATGTAGTATGGACAAAGGTAATCTCATTTTTTTTCCTGTGACCCCCTCTTCACACTGAAGATTAACAAAGCTTTTAGTCATTGAGTCAATTTCCAAATAAATCTGATCATCCCACATCAGAGCCAATCCTCCCACCGTGCCCATTGGATCAACTACTAAACAGCTTTGAAATTGAAGTCTTCTCTTTACTCTCTGCACAAACTCAGTCTTATTTTTTGTTTCCATAAGAAAAACCAAACAGGGCCTAAATTGAGCCGTTAAGGCTCGCAATTCTCGGATTGTCAAGGGTATGCCCAACCCTTGATAGTTCCAGCTTAATAGATTCATGGTTCATTTGGTGGCTTATTAGGGCTAGCCACCATAGCCCATGTTGCAACTTCTTCAGTCATCTGAATGGGAGTTTCCAGAAGTTGAGTCTCATCCAACCAGCCTTGTATTGGTGTTGCTGTTACGTGAATGCTGCCTTTTGTTTGCTTCTTGGAGGAGGGAGTCTTAGGTTGTGAGAAGGTTTTCTTTTTATTGCTATCAGATGTAGCTTTTGGCTGGAAATTTGGATTGTTATAGTACTCCAGTCCAGTAAGCATGAGTGTTCGTTTCCCTAAGCTGTGCAGAGTTATGTCATTTGTGATGTTGCAGTTAAGCATCTGTTCAGGACCACCCTGCCGATTATTCTGATTAATGATGGGAGTAATAGGCTGACCCACTTCCATAACTTCCATTTGTCTTGGTTGCTCAGGGGTTTCAGGGACAACCTCTTCTATATCTTCTGCTGATGAGACTTCATGGTAAAACACTCTCCAAAATGGACTATGATCAGAAGTTTCTGCTTGCAGCCATCCTCCGAAGCATACTTCCAGCTCAGCTTTGAATTTTTCCTCATCATAAGGTATGTCTTTACAATATCTAGCATAGTGCCTTATTTTGCCACAAGAGTAACAAAAGAAGGGCAATCGGTCATATCTAAAGTCCAACCAAACTTTCTTATTCCCATGACGCATCAATTGTCCTACTCGCAACTCAGCCTCCACATCTATTTCCACTCTTGCTTTCCCAATTTTCTGAAAAGCAGGGCCTCTAGCATCTGTTTTAACCTCCAGAACCCTTCCCATTGAACTTGCTATCTTCTTCAGCATACTTTCAGAATGCCATTCCAGAGGAAGACCAAATATTCTAACCCAAAAGGGGCAGGTCTTGAATTCATAACAATGAGGAGGGGTATCCGGTTCCCAATCTTTTAACAGCAATAGATGATCAGAGAAAGACCAAGGACCTCCCTCTAGTACGCGGTTTTTTTCCCCTTCATTACGAGATATAAAGTTGATTTTCCCATTTTCTAAGGGTTTAACTTCCACATTTTCATTTTTCCACGCCTTCTTCATCGCTATTGTAAGAGCTTGAAAGTTAATGTTAGGGTTCTGGTATAGTTGCCCGACAAGGGAGAATCGACACTCTTGAATTTCTTGTTCCGAAATTTCCTCATCAAGAATATGCATATCATTCTCATACATCATCTTACCTAATTTATTACAGAGATGGGTAAGGCGACCCACTGCTTCTTCTTTGCCTGCCATGCTCACTAGAGAACTGTTGCTGGAGTTCAGTAGTTGAAGATTCAGTCCGTTTCCTCGATCTAAAAGAAGAGCTCCTTTAATGGCGAGAAGAAGAAGCCTCCTCGAAGATCCCTTAAATACCCGCTGGTCTTCTAGGGTTTCACACCTGAATTGGCGAGAGTTGAATGAAACAGTAGAAAGCACGAGAGAAAGCTGCTAGGTGAAAAGGCTGAGGATGGGCTTGATTAGGGTGGGGGATTAGGGTTTGAAAAGGTGAAGGTAGGGGCTGCGATAGCTACACCAACTATAGAGGGAAAGCTACACCATCGGTAGAGAGGAAATAGTGGTTGAAAAATGTGGCCTACCTTGGCATGAAGTTAAAATGCCTAAGATTCAAGACAAATTTGAAGACTTTTCGATTACAATTTCAAATTTGTCCACATCCTAAGTTATTTCCTTCACACGAAGTTAAGCTGTCCAAAAAAGTTCATGATGATTTCAAGAATCATAGACACGAATGTAAATTGTCTCAAGCATGAATCCACGAGATGATTAAGTTCATGTCATGAAGCTCTTGATGGCAAAATTTAATATGTGGATGGTCAGAACAAAAAATTCAAGCCATGTCTCTTGCGATAGACATGACATGAGGTTGGGGCAATTGTAAGGAGTGAATCTTGTTAGCCTATGATTAAAAGCCATCAAGTTCATTTAAGGCTTCACTTGTTTCATTGAAAATAAATTATTTTAAAAAAATTCAAAAAAAAATTGATCGCTTGTATCTTTTACAAAAATTAACAAGGGAAAATTATATTCATCATTTACGAAATTGTAAAATATAAATTGTTACTGGTAATGAAAATATTTTTTATTGGCTAATTATTATAAGCAGTGTGTACAATCGTTTTTAGAAAAATATTTTCTAAATTATTTATTTTCCAATAAACAAATGAAGTCTATTTTAGAGTAAATAGATAAGGACTTATTGAAACTTTGCGAAATTTTGTTACAAAATTCTTTGAGAGCGGAGATTTTTCAAGGAAGGAGAAGCCTCTTCAAACTTTATGTCATCAAGACCTTAACCACATGTCATCAAAGCCTTTCAAATTTTTGGTCACCAAGATCTCAACACCGGATCATCAAGATCATAACTAGAAATTCACATCATCAAGACTTTGATCATCTTCAATCCGAGATTGCACCTTGAAGGCCATCAGATTATCTCTGTAGCATTTATAGAAAAGAGTTAGAGAGATCATTATATTTCATTTTGGAAATTGGAGATTGTAGCCATCTTTAAATTAATGAAAATTCAATACACTTCTATTTGCTTTAATTTCATGTTGCAGATTTATTTGAGTACAATATTCCATCCCAATCTATCGAGTAGACTTTGGTTTGCTCATTCGAACCTCTTTATTTTTTTGCCCAAAAAGAAAACCTCTTTGTTTCCGTTCCAATTTGCAGAAGGAAAAACAAAAAATGTTTTCTTTTATGACTTCAATTTAAGATTGTAGCCATTTATAAATTGTCAAAATTTTTCGCAAAGGTGCAATTAAATCTCTTTTTTTTTAAAAAAATATAATTAATTTTTAAAACTTGCTAAATTGATGCAATTAAATCATTTTATCAATTTTGTTTGACTTGACTAACGGAATATGTTTATATAATTTTTTTTAAATTTTTTTCTCTTACATGACATTGATGCGACTAAAACAACATGACTTTTGTCCAAATTTGATTTTAATATATATATTTTTAAAAAATACATTAGAAAAATATTAATTCAAAAAAGAAAAGGGGAAAATCAGCTCTCTCCGTTGCCGCCCCACCATGTGCCTTCCTTTCTTTTTCTTTCTTTTTTAAAATTTAATTTATTTTTAATATAATTTAATATAATATTTAGATCATAACAACATTATTTTAGCTTTATACTTCATATTTTAACCTCCTCAATTAAATGAACTTTATAAACAAAAAAATTAGATAGACTTGATTGCATAAGTTGATTAATTTTAAATTTTAATTATATTTTTATAAAATTTAATTATATTTTTGTGATAAGTTTCAAGATTTTAAGTGTATTTATTCCTTATATTTATATATACAAAATTACCCACGGTATCTATTGAGTAGAGGACAATATCCTCTTTTCGATAAAGAAAGAGAAGAAAGGGACAAGACCCTTTCGACCATAAAAATAAAGAAAGAAAATCCTGCTTTCTCGTCAAAAAAAAAAAAAAAGGACAGGATCCTTTCGTCCAAAAAAAAAAAAAGGACAGGATCCAAAAAAAAAAAAATTCGTAACAATCAATGCCATTTTAAATTGAACCAAATGGGTCCACGTGGCACCGCTCATTCCACCATCTTCCCCAACAGTTGCCTCCCACCGCTTCGCCGTCTCTGGCTCCCTGGCCCCGGCTCTGCAAATCAAGAACCGGAGATTCACACCGACAACCCCCCGAAAAATCCACCTCTTTTGCTTCTCCGACCTGTTCTTCCATCTTGGAATCGTGGGTCGCTGCTAGATTTCGACGATCGCGGTGAAAAGCGCGAGCTTTGGGAGGGACATGGGCAGGGACGGGTACTTGAGAATGCGGACGGACCGGGAAGCGAGCGACCAGATCGGGTCCGATCTGAAGGAGCTCGGCGCCGCCGCGAGGAAGCTGGCGAACCACGCGGTCAAGCTGGGCAGCCTGGGGTTCGGGACCACGTTTCTTGAATGGGTGGCCTCGTTTGCTGCGATGTGAGGGCTCGAATTCCCGGCTCTGCCTTTCTTGTTGTACTCTCCGTTTCTCGTCGATGATCGGAAATGTTCGTGATGCTGTGGAGTCTTTATGTTAATTTGGCATGTTCTTGCTCGATACCCGTGATTTGTTCTTGTTGCGTGCGGTGGATGATGACCCTTTTTCAGTTGTTCTTTCGCAACTGATGAGGTCCGTGTGCGGGTCTTGGGATACTAAATTGTGCTTTGTTTATGCCCTCTTTCGGTTAATTTTCATTTTGAGTTTAGTCATTCGGTGTCAAATTCGCCAGGCTGATTTCTGAAGGTGAAGCGTGTCGGATGTTATCCTGAGGATTGGTTTCTTCTCTGAGCTTTTTGAACTGCTCTGCACAAATGGAGATTGGACATTGGTTCTGTTTTTCTGTTAATTGGTTTCAGCTGTCCTCAACTTTGAGCTTGCTGCTTTTTTTCGCTTAATCTTTGCAAGACCATTTGTGGATTTGATAGAGGTATTAAATCCCACATGAAATTTCGTGTATATGAATACAGTAGAACTTCCTTGTGAGGTTTTATGGAACGAATTCTATCTACCAGGGCATCATAGCTTCGGCCTATCTACCTGGCAGAAGCAGCGCGCCCAGTTTTCAATAGATAGAAATTTGGGTCATAAGCGAAAATTGAAGTAGGAAATAAGAGTAGATACAGTGAGCACTTGTTTCGCACTTGAGACTGATATGGCAATTTCATAAGCTAATGGAAGTATCCTTTTGGTTTTTGTTGGTGCAGTTATTTGTTGGTCCTGGATCGAACAAATTGGAGAACGAACATTCTCACGGGACTGTTGATCCCATACATATTCTTTAGTCTTCCTACAGTACTGTTCAACGTATTCAGGTGACTTTGAAATTCTACAAAACCATTTCTTCTGTCCGAATTTCCTCCCAAAGTAACTTTTCATTTCCTGTCCTGTTCAGGGGAGAAGTAGGAAAGTGGATTGCCTTCATTGCTGTTATACTGCGACTGTTTTTTCCTCGGCATTTCCCAGGTATTGTTTTTTCTTTGCGCGAAATTACACTTTTCATTTTAAGCATATTTGTTGAAGTGTTTACCTGTGCTTTTGCTAATTCGGCCAGCAATTTGCTTATCTAAACCTTTAAATACACTCTGTATCCTATGTCAGATGAAACAAGGCAGTGTGTATGTTCTTTTCTCACTCAATTCAGTCAATAGATTCTTTAATTTCCTTAAGACGACTTTTCATATTGTATTGTCCATGGAATTACTGAAATTATCGACTCTGGCTAGCCAAAGATAGTCTGACTTGTAAGAACTAACTTTTAGGTTGGTAAGAGAGTAATCTGTGGGAAATACAGTGACCGGCGTGCTTAATGACAGTGCTCATCTTTATTTTGCTGTTTACATCAGTATCTTTGATTACCCATTTCATAATCCCTTTTCATTGTAATTTCTTTTGGCTGCAGATTGGCTGGAAATGCCAGCTGCTCTGATTCTATTGCTGGTGGTGGCTCCAAGCTTGTTCGCTAGCACCTTTAGAGACAGCTGGGTTGGACTGGTGATATGTCTTGTGATTGCGTGTTATCTTCTACAAGAGCACATCCGAGCATCTGGTGGCTTTAGAAACTCCTTCACACAGCCACATGGCATTTCGAACACCATCGGAATACTCATCCTGCTGGTTTTCCCTGTGTGGGGGTTGGTGGTATATTTTGTATAGCCAGTTTCCAGCAGGCCGGCATCATCTTGGCATTGTTGTGATTCCATATTTCTTCTTTCATTGTTTGAGAAGATATTGATTCATGCATACCTGTCATTGTTGCTTATTACTCCAATAATTGGAACATCCTTATATAAGAGTGAGAACGATTGAGCGAATTCAAACTATTTTTCGGATCTAGGTGTTGCTTTTGCTGTGAGAACTTGGTCTGCAAACAATTATATACTTGCTCACTAATGTGAGGATGGAAACTTTTCTCCTTGAAAGTCCCTGATCTTGTAGGTAACTGGTGCTTCCATATTGTAACTTGTGTAGATGATTTAGTAGTTTGGAGTTTATGTTGCGATTTGTGAAGTCGATTTTTAGCTTTTGTGTTTTAGCAGAAGTTTGAGATCAATGATTTTAGCACGGTAGAACTGAGTATATAAAGTGCGTTAACGAGAGACGATTCAGTAGCATTGCCTCCCACGGATGTGGTGCTAAAATAGTCTCTATTAAGTTGTCTCGTATGCACAAAAGTTACTTAGAGTGCGTTTGTTCGGGAATAGTGTCGTTCGAGAATTGATTTTCTGGATTTTTATTAGTTTGGTTTGTGACTAATCAACCGATAATCTTTCCAATCAATGAAAACATTCATGCATACATTTAGGAAAATGAATTCCCAAATCTAAAGAAGTAAAAATGGCTTCCTAAATTGCTCATCTCTAATATTCGAATATTTCTATTTTATTTTTATTTTCTGTTCTATTTTAATATTTTAATATTTTAGTTTTTTAAATTTTTTTGTTCATTTTCTTTTTCTTCTTTAGAGGCTGACGACTGGCCATAAGCTAGACTTGAGCTCGCTAGCCTTGGGAGCTGGAGTCTCGCCATTTTTGGCGAGCTCATGCTTGTGGTTAGTAAATGGGGTGGCTGGAGGAAAAAAAAAAAAAAAAAATAATTTAATAATTCGATTATTTTTGGGTCATGCAATAAGAGTGAAATTATTTATTTTTCAAATGAAATTCAAATATCAGAAAAATAATATCACCAAACGAAATTATCCACTTTCTCAAAAAATGATTTACAAGAAAGTATTTTTTTTTTTTTTTTTTTTAATTATGAAGTTTTCTATCAAATAAATGCGTTAGTGAATTTTCTTTAGTCCACATATTTTCTCTATTAACCCTGACTATTCTCGATTGAGTTTCCTTCTTCACTTAACTCTCTGCTTTTCTAATTTCTTCCTTCCATTCTCTTCAACCCAAGTTCACTTCACAGACCGACAGGTCAAAGCGCTATAAATCATAACTGGGTTTTCTAGTTGCTTCGATCTTTGATTTGTGAGGTAAAACCACACAAATGTTCAGTGCTCGGTCACTCTCATTGGTTGGCGCGGATAATCAAATTGTTCAATACGTGATTGTTTTCATTTGTACGTTACGGTTTCTGTTGTTAGGTTGGCAAGTGTTTTCCAGATCAATATTGACGAGGAAAGAGATAAAAGGAAGAGTTAATATCACAAAAAATCCTAAATTGTTACATTCATGATAAATTCACATTTCGTTTTTCTATTAAATTTTACTGTCAATTTGCTGAATTAGAACCTGGTAGTAAGTTTCACTGTCAATTTGCTGAATTGGAACTTGATAGGATCCTCTAAGAAATGCAGCTCGAGAAGTGTATTAGTTTGAGATTTTACTCTCCGTTCGTCATAGTTGTACTAGTTTATGGTTTCTAGTGATAATAATCCAATTTAACGAATATACTAGTTTGAGATTTTTGATAATCAAAATATTAATTGGAGTAAATTTGTCACATGTATATCAATTTGAACCCAAAAGGAATGTGACCCAGATTTCAGCACTTCACATCAATCTTGTTCATGTGCATGATGAATCTGCACATTGCAGAGGCCAGGAGTGATGAACTCTTTGAATCCAACTCGAGTCTCTACCTTTCCCGCAACACAGAACATAAAGCAAATGGTCACCTGACGGAACCACTTTACGTCGATGCCATCTCCAGATATCTCCTGATTTCTTGGCAATTGTCGAGTAGAAGGGAAAACGATTTCACAAATCTCCGATAAACTATAATTTATAGCGTAAATAATATGTAAAACTAGGAGGACTTGATGTTATAAGAGATTAACAAATGAACAATAGATCCTGTTTGCTCCTCCCTAGCACCAAGATATCTTTAATGCATCTATCGAGCGGCTGAATTTTAACAAGTGTAAGTATAGATGAAGTTTTGAAGACGAGGGATCGATGACAAGGGCCTTTGTGATAATCCGTTCCGACCTCGATGTCAATTCTTCAGGAAAGAAACGATCTTAATGTAGTTTTAAGCAGATGGCCAATGCTGTTGTATGTGGATTGATGGAACCATGCCCTCCAGTACCGGCTCTTACGCTTTGTTTGCTTTTGCTTGAGAGTAGAGCTGGTCAATATGGTCCTACAGGAAACAATTAGCAGAAGAACACACAGGTTTAGTGCAGTCATTTGCAGCAGCTTTGAGAGATAAAGTGTAATGTGCAAGACCTCACAAAAGATCTAGGAAAATTTAGCACCATCCTAAGATTATTAGTTTCGCCTGGAACCCGGCGCTTCGGTATGAAGAAAGATTTTTGACATATATACTGCTTGATGTCGTTATATAATTTGATGCTCTTGTTAATGCATTACTTTCCTAAATAACATTCCTAATGAATTGCAAGATGCAGATGTGATAAGGTTGAGAAAATCTCATTGAACTGCAAGAATTTGCTCATTTGTGGCATACGGATTCGCTTGTTACAAAATTGGGGCGATCATGAAGTAGGGTTGTTGGTAGCAGTCTCGTCTCAGCTATCTTGGGGAACAAGCCAAGGGCTAGAGTGAATACCTTGTAGTATTTGAGCAACTGCGGGCGCTTCAGTTTGAAGGTCGGAGTGATCAGATCTCTCTCGATGTCGAAGAGATTAGGCTCCAAATGGACCGCTTTCAACATCTCGAAACCTCGAAGCTGCACGGAGAATTTCAAGTCAGAGGCAAAATGGAATGTCGGTCGTGCTTTTGCACTTTGCAAGAGATAGGGATTCATCTGCATACTTTGTGCTTCTGGCCGGTGCTGTTTAGTTCGTCCAGTACGTACTTCTTTGCCTTGAGATTTTGGCACAGCGATTGGAAATCCCCCGTGACACCTTGGTTTGCCGCCCAGTCCTCGAGGGCCTTCCTATCGGGGACCACTACGGCCACAAGGAAGGACTCGAAGCTGTTCCCGTATACCCAAATCTGTTGCCGAAAACGTGGGAAGAAACATAAAATTCGTAAGATCATAAGAGAATGTTTGGCCTGCATCTGCTCTACTTCATATGAACTGGCAAGAGGCATACCGAAGTCACAAGAGGGCAGCGCTGATACACGCTCTCGACATTCTCTATGGCAACATATTCACCTTGAGAAAGCTTGAATATGTTCTTTTTCCGATCGATGATCTTCATTGCCCCGTTTGGCTGCCACTCACCGATGTCGCCTGCAAAACTCGTGATTTGTGAGAACAGACATTCATTTCTTTAATACTAAGTGATGATCGAAATCAGTTTGGTAAGAACAGATTTGGGATATGTCCATTCCAGATTATAGCTGCCATTTGGAAATATTCGACTCGTTTACCTGTGTGAAACCAGCCATCAACAATGACATCGTTGGTGAGGTCTTGGCGCTTGTGGTAACCAGAGAACAATGTTGTTCCTCTCAGACAAATCTCCCCACGAGGCGTGCTTGAAAGCGCATCATACCCCATATCAGGCACGGACTCCAGCCTTGCTTCGATCGATGGCATGGGGATGCCGACTGTTCCCATCATCGAGAACACATTGCCTACGGATGTGAAGCACCCGCCACAACTTTCCGTAAGACCTGAGAGAGAAAATTCCAGTGAAACATAGAAATAAAACTGAATTACTGAAGTTTCGACCAAAGGGTAACTAAAATCTCAGGCAAAGTTGGGATGAAGTAAATATGACCATGTTCAAAGAGCAGCTCCCTTTCAGAACGTACCATAACCTTGTGATAACGTGGAGCAGCTGGTGACCCGCAAAAATTCTTCCACATGCTTTGACAATGGCGCGGCGCCAGACGACAGGGCACGAATTCTCCCTCCCAGTGCCAGTTTTGTCTATGACAATAGGAAACCGATAAGAGTAAACAATCGATTTTCATTTTAAAAGAGATTAAGGCGGGATAAATGAGCCAACCTTTTCAAAGACCAGTCGGTCCATGAGAGGTGCGGCTTTATCCTGCGGGTATCCCTTCTCTAGATACGCTAACTTGCTGTCGATAAGCAGTCATTAGACATACTGATACATGTGATAAAGGGGTAGAACTCAGAAGGATAATATGGAATCAGAAGACGTACTAGTCGTATGCGTATTGGAACAATTTTTTCCGTATCACACCGCTTGCTGAAACTTTAGCAAGTATGCCTTCAAAAAAGAATAAAAAGCATTGAAAGGGTTCACAGTAAACATTGGCTAATCGTAATCGCTATCCTTTTCCTAGTGAACAGAATTTTCAATTTTATCAAATTAGTGACTCAGGGTAGAAAGTGAATTACCAGTATAGATTCGGTCGTAGACTCTGGGAACCGCACAGAAGATGGTCGGTTTGAGCTCTTGTAGGTCCTCTACCAAAAACCTGACATCCTGAGAAACGAAATCGGGAGGGGTGAGTGGAGAATTCGTAGAAACGGAATGATGTATCAGTGAGTCATGGTCGTGTGTGATCTTACGCCTCGCCAAAATCCTATACAGGAAGCTCTGTAAATGCAGTAAGTTTCCATCGTCAGGTCGTAAATATGGGCCAGAGGGAGGAAGGAGAAGTATGTATCCTCTTCTGAGAACTGCAGTACAGGAACTTCAGGTCACATTAATGTTACTTTCCAGGCAAGAAACTTCTCAGGCTCTTGCAAAAACAGATGAACACAAAGCAAACACAAAGTAGGAACTAGTAAAGCCCTAGCCTTGCATTCATTCGCAAGCATTGCTTATATTTGCACTCCAATGATCGTCAAATCACGTCTGAGAATGCATTCAAATGTTTACCACTCTGTCTGTGACGGCGAGTAGCTTGTCAATTGACAATATTTCTGCTATGAGAATCTCATTGGTGATGATGACCCCTTTTGGTTCTCCAGTTGTTCCGCTTGTGTACATTATCGTGCAGACATCGGTCCTCTTCTGTGGAGGCAATTCACAATCTGCATTTTCCTGTTGTTGGGATCAAGCACGATGGACCATGAGAGCTTCTTAATTAACATGCCAGTGATTTTGTCTTAAATGCACTCAGAAGTAAGGACATATCTAGTGAGGAAACGCATCGCCCTCTTACCAGCTGCAAGAACTCCTTCCAGGAAAAGCAAGAGACTCCAGTTCTTTGGCTTGTGCCTTCTGTGTGCTTGCAACATCTCCGAAGCTGACAATAGCTGAACAAGGATGATATGAACTTAGTTTCTAACACCTAAATCTTCCATTAACTCTGCAATTATGGTATACACGTAGAGCATGATACCTACTTTTTAAACATGGACATTTGGGAAGGCACGAGAGAATCTGCATAGATAGTGATCTACCGGGTGAATCAAGCTAACCAAGAAACAGAACCAACTATGATTTGGTACCGGAAGGGAAACTCACGGATGGAATCTTGTTTTCCTGAGCGAAAGCGATTGAGACTTCCGCGTGGTTTATGATGAATTCGACTGCATTGGGACCTGTTATGTGCAAGGCTCAGCTGATAAAGCTTGTCTTTGATCAGTTCATAAGAAGAGCTAAAAATCTAGCACACTGAGCATCAGAGAAATTAGCCATCTCAGCCTCAAACAAAATCCATTCTAGAAATAAGGGAAAGCCATCTCATACCAAGAGTGTCGTAGAGCGGTACGTATGTCACAGCATGGGCGCTGCAGGCCTGCCAAACCAAACCGAACAAAACCGATTAACACATGCCTATAGCTCGAATACTTGCTCAGCAGGTAATAACTTTTGGTTTCTGCATTGAATTTGCTTCATAAACATGATAAAGAAACCAAGAAACAAACTAAAAAAATAGGAATAGCCATTCCGTCTGAAAAACATTAAACTCCTATAATGTAGAACGACTGTCTGCTGTACTGCCGCAGCAGAATGCGGCATTTGATATATTTAAGTGAAGAATGGAAGCGAGCGAGTCGTATTCATACCTCCATGGTGATGATCCATTCTGGGCAATTCGATCCGTATATGCCGCACCGGTCGCCCTGGATCAATAAAACTCATCACATCTCCTCCGTCAAGTAGAAACTGATCACGAATCCCTCAGTCTCATCAACTCAGCTAGTTCACCAACATATATACTTACAGGATTGACGCCGCGACTCCTGATCGCCGACCCGAGGTGGACCGCCGAATCATAGACCTCTTTGTACGTATGCCACACATAAGGACCAACCTGCACATTCAATCAGATCTCATACCATCATGTCACCATTTTCCCATTTTTCAGTCTCTTTTGATTGGTGATCAAACCTTCCATTTCATATTAAACATCACTGAGAATGGTGAGACAAGAAATTTGGAATTTATGGGAATTTTCTTAGCTAGAAAATCACAGTGCCGCAACCCAGAGAGAGAGAGAGAGAGAGAGAAAGAGATATGTACCTTCGAATCCACGACTTGACGACGACCCAGCATTCTGTAATCGGGCTTTCTCTTGGCGGTATCGCTGCCATCACAATAAAAATCAAATTAAATTTGCAATCGATAGTATCAAAATTGGCCTATTAGCTCAGCTGGTTAGAGCGTCGTGCTAATAACGCGAAGGTCGCAGGTTCGAGACCTGCATGGGCCATTCAACTTTTATTATCCCTTTTCCATCCTATCGTTTTCTGTCATGACGGCCATGATAATATCACTTCACCTACCCTTGTTGGCGTTTGCCCCCCTGCCACCCTCTGCTCGCCATTAATTATTTTCATTTTCCCATCAATTTTTCCTTACCCTTTTCGATCAGATTTCTCTCCCGAACATTCTGAAATCTCTCATTTTACCCAAAAATAGAAAAATAAAACGATTGATTTGGAGGGCAGCGGCAGGATAAGATGACCGCCGTTTGTAATAAAATCACCCCAATCAGTCATCTGAGGTATTGACGTGGTCAAATTGAAGTAATCGCAGCTAGAAATCTGATCACATGTGGGGTCCACATTTTCTTGTCGTATATATAAGATCATGGAAAAAAAGATAGCTTCAAAATGACCATTAGTTCGTTAAATATATATGGGGGCTAATCAAGAACATCCAAATTAAATTTGAGAGAGGCAATCCTCATGGCCATATCTTTTTCATTCGCTTGTGGCAATAATTATAGAAACTAGTAAACATAAAGTTTGGATGGTCTGATAAATAAATTTCATAAATGTATCATCTCAAATCCAAAGCTAGTGCCATTGAACCGACATCTCAAATCCACATTTTCTTGTCGTATATGTAAGATCGTGGCAAAAAAAGATAGCTTGAAAATGACCATAGTTCGGTAAATATATACGGGGGCTCATCAAGAACATCCAAATTAAATTTGAGAGAGGCAATCTTCATGGCCATATCTTTTTCATTCGCTTGTGGCAACGGAGCAAACATCATAGAAACTAGAGAACATAAAGTTTGGATGGTCTGATAAATAATTTTCATAAAAGTTTCATCTCATTTCTTGATGTTATGTCTGATTTATGTCATTGGATCTCAAATCCAAAGCTAGCGCCATTGAACCGACATCTCATGTCGAATCAACTCGTAGCCAATGCGGCGGATCTCAAATTCCTAAAAGAGGAATGCCAAGACATGCACGTATTCCGTTTGAACAAGATTTCTACGTCTCCCGCCGATCACAGAGAGAGAGAGAGAGAGAGAGAGAGAGAGAGAAACCTGAAGAACTGCCATGGAGACTCCATGCCAGGCTCCAACTCGACGAGGCCATCTTTGGCGTAAGTGCCTCGGTAAACGGGTCCCACCGACGGCCTTCCGTCGACGCCTGCCTTTCCTTCTTCCACCTTCACCGTGTACACAGCCACCTCCTGCATTCTCGAAACCCAACGTGCCTCTCGGCTTCTCGATCTTCTTCTTCTTCGCTCGCCGACCGACGACTCGACTCGACTCGACTAGACCCGCCTGGTCTTCAATATCTCAAGACTCTCTCTGAACAGACGCTCTAAGAGAATTAATAGCGCGCCTCTTTATATGAAATGGGTCATTCTTGCTTGTGATGGAGAGCTTTCTTTCTTGACTTTGAGAGAGAGAGAGAGGATGGAAATAGATAGGGTTGGTTGAGCTGAAGCAATCAATTCTCGAGAAATTGAAAAACAAAGCGAAAGAGAAGAAAGGACGGCAAAAGCTATTAATTCTCAGCTACTTTTACAGCGGGAGCCCATCGCATTGGTCGACCCTCCTGCTTCATCATGTCCATATTAGTAAGAGAGAGAGAGAGAGAGCAACTGCAAATTTATTGCCTTGATGACCTCTTCGACTTTGTGTTTGCATACATGCCCCTGAGGTTTGCTAAATTAGCCAATAAGGCCCTTTGCCCGTTTCTTCATCTGTTGAAATTCGCAGGACTTCGTAAACACCTGCTGGTCAAAGCGTGTGTGGGTGTGTGCATGTAATATTATATGGTGTGGTTGGCTGTCAATCTGAACTTTGCGGAATCGTTATAAGCTGACGTTTGTAGGTGGATTGGCATTAAATGTCGATGTGCATATATATAACGTACACATTGAAACATTTATGGACCTATTTTTTTAGCCCTAAATATTCTCTCCAAACATGACCCACGGATGAAAATATATGTCTAGTGTCGGTTGCGATGAGAGAAACTAGGAAGAAAAGCTTAGGGTGTACGTCCATGATGCAACACAGGAAGGTGTCAGCGGTTGAAAATGACTCCCTCCAACAAGTTACCAGATGATGAGACAATGTGACGAGTTCCTGGGTCCATTTTGTGTGATTTGTAGTGATTTTAACACCATAAGTATCTGAATCATTACCCATTTTACGGTCAGTATCTTAACTTTTATTTTTTTTCAGTTCGACTAAGCACCTTGAATTTGCAAACATGTTTCAAGGTGAAACTTCCATTAAAATCGTGAATGAAAAATGCCAACATAGAAAATAACACTGTTATATTGTCCTTAACGGTTCATATTGAAATTTTAATGTGACCTCTTGAGATGTTGTCATGTCATAGAAATTTATTGAGCGAGTAAGATTGTTCATGCTATCACTAACTCTCCCTCCTAACCCCCCCACATCGAAATAGAGAAATGACACAAAGCGTGTTGCGTTGGCAATTGTGCTTAAGATTCGCTGAGTAAGAGCGTTGTGTCGGTTAAAACACATTACGTGACAATTTTAGTTAATGGAGGTCTCGCATCAAGCTAAATTTTAAAAGTTGAGGTACTTGGTACATACTTATGATGTGATGTGCCCCCTTTAAACACGTTAGGTACGCTTATAAGAAATCGATAACGTTTCACTTTGGGTCGTCTTGGACCAATATAATTAGGACCGTATATTAACAATTAAACATGATCAGTCGAGATAACAAAAGAAGAATCATTGCTGGAAAACGGTGGTGGATAAGTAGAGGGATGGCGTTGGGAATTAAATGACCTTTGACTTTATGGAGGAAGAAATAAGTGGAAAGTTATGTTCGTGTCCAACAATGCGGTCCATCGGTTGGCACAACTAGCGCACTCGACTCTTAGACCGACCGCTCTCTTGATATTTCCTCCTTCACAATTGATAGATCAACCACCAGGCATCTTAAAGCGGTAGCTGTATCAAGGAAGATGGGGGTTGGTTTAGCTAAGTACCTATTTCCCGACACATACACACTTGCAGGTATATAGACAGTGGATATATAAGGTTCTTATACCGTCTTTCATTAGAGCACAATTTCGAGCCATACCATGGACAGACCTTTGGACAACTTGTGCCTTATGTGTTTGCTACCTCTTATGAAGAGAGACTTCCTCATTCTTGGCACGCCGGTAGAGTTGGGGTTGTGGACTCATACACTCATGGGTGAATTGAGTAGTTATGATTCTAATCAAATATTTTGTAGTGTGATAGTGTAGTGATGAAGAGTTTATAGGATCTTTCATAAGGGCATGAATTTGAGCAATATTGTGAGTAAATTTCTAGATAGATTGTGTCTTCGGCGTTTGCTACCTCATGTAAAGAGAGGCTTCTTGGTTTTTGGCATGCTAGTAGAGTTTGGGTGACGGACTTATACACTTATGGATGGGTTGAGTATTTATAATTCAAATCAAACATTCTGTAGCAAGTGTGAGACCTTTATAAATAACACATTAAGGCAATAGCTACACTGATCATTCATCCCCACCATGTTACTTATAATATATATATATATATATATATATATATATATATATATATATATGACCCATGAGTTGATATCATGATAGCGAGGGCTTTTCCATAAAAACCTTCTATCTTCGTAAGGGCTTAGAATCGCGTTTGCAAGAATTTCATCCGAGTAGGCAAAGCATAACTTAAGAACCTATTTATGTGTAAGTAATGGTAGTGTACTCTCTAGGATTTTTTTCCTGCATCTGTACATGTGTCCATGTGCTGTTAATTTTAAGAATTTCGAATTTTTTTTAGGGAAAATGCCACCAAAAACCCTAAACTATGCACAAAGTGACAAAAATACCCCAAACTTTTTTTTACAACACCAAAAACCCCAAACTTTGCCATCCGTGACACATTTACCCCAAACTATTTTTTATGATACAAAAAACCCCGAACTTTCATTTCTGTGACACATTTACCCTAAATATTAGGGGTATTTTGGTCATTTTGCTTTTAAAAATATTTTTCTCTCTTTTTTTTTCCTTTTTTTTTTTTTTCTTTTCTCTTCCCTCCGTCGGCTCCGGCGGAGGGAAGCCGGCGTCCGGCGAGGGTTGCCCTCGCTAGCGTCGTCCCGGCGCGGCGGCCCTCGCGGCGTCGGCGAGGGCGGCCCTCGCGGGGTCGGGCGAGGGCCTCCCTCGCCGAGATCGGCAAGGGCACCCTCGCCCGACGCCGGCGAGCAGACACCGCCCTAGCCCGACGCCGACGAGGGCCACCCTCGCTGCGGCGGGTGAGGGCCCTCGCCCGGCCCTCGCCGTGTGTCGGGCGAGGGCCGCCCTCGCTTGCTTCGGCGAGGGCACCCCTCGCCGGCGTCGGGCGAGGGTGCCCTCGCGGATTCGACGAGGGCGGCCCTCGCCGGGCCGATGCCGGCGAGGGCAGCCCTCGTCGGACACCGGCTTCCCTCTGCTGGAGCAGGCGGAGGGAAGAGAAAGAAAAAAAAAAAAAAAGGAAAAAATAGAAAAAAAGATGAAAATATCCTCAATGGGGTAAATGTGTCACGGATGGTAAAATTTGGGGTTTTTGGTGGTGCAAAAAAAGTTTGGGGTATTTTTGTCACTTTGTGCATAATTTAAGGTTTTTGATGGTATTTTCCCTTTTTTTTTTTTTATAACTACTATAAGCTTTTTAGAAAATAATAAATATTCAATCACACTCTTTCCCGGCCCGTCGAGCTTAATTTTACCAGCTTAAACTCGACATGATAATCAAGTAGCTTGAGCTCGGCCTAGATGTGAAAGTAACTGAGTCGATCTTGAGTACTCATTGAGCCTAGTCTGAACTATTCGCGAGTAGTTTGACTCAGTTTCATCAAATAGATATCGAATTAAATTTCAATGCTTCTATTTTCCTTTAATTTTGTTGGCCGGATTTGAAAATTTTTATTTAATTATTTTTCCAGTTCTATTTTAGGTCCACCGAGTACCGTCCAGGATATGATATGTCTAAATCTGCCCTTTAATGCAGTATTGTCCCAACCAAAGACTACTAAATAACAATATATGAAATTTTTATCCAATCTTACCTTATTATGTCCGACTTTCTGTTTTAGAGATCAAACTCAATTTTAGCTGCTGCATAAAGCTTATACCTTTTCTGAGGTGAGAGCGTGGGAGGAGGGAAAAGAGCACCAAAAATCCTAAATACTGTGTACGGAATACAATTAATTTCTTTCAAGGGTTTAAACTAAGTCATAAGCTCTTTGTCAAAAATTGCAGTCAAGTCCTTACAATGAACAATTCTTAAAATTGCTTGTGTGTCACTTAACAAATGCCTTAGTGTCGTCCTTAAATTTGCACATTTTAACCAAAATATTAGCACTTAATTGCATTTTTAGCAAAGATTTAGGACTCAATCGAATCAATATAAAGATTTTGGACTCGATTGCATTTCATTAATAAGGTTTAGGACTTATGATGCGATTTTTCTGGAAAAAAGGGAACCAAAGCTTTACGAACACAGGATTCCTTTAAATCAAATCCCCCTAGTCAAATTCTAGCAAGGATTGACGGAATGATCCGTCAAAAGCAATTTCAAGCGATCTAATTTATAATCTTATAAATAAATAAATAAATAAATAATTATAAACGGTTTGACCGACAAAAAGAGACGAACCAGTCTGTCCAGTTCGATTTCTTTGTGCAGGCCCCTATCATGAATACGACGCCAATTTCAGACAAATGGCCTGCCGATCAAACGAGAAAAGACGGTCGACATATATATAATCGAGCTAATCCCCACGCGTACATAGGAGAAAATCTAACACTCTTGGATCTAGCTGTTTTTCTAATAGGAAGAGCTAGCAAACGTGTATGCACATTGCGTGCGCGTGAGGAATGGATGAAAGATTAAGCGGAATTATTTTATCACGAACTATTTAAATCATTATATAATGAGAATGTCTATCGATAAAAATGCATAATCCTAAGAAATTTGCATAAATACGTGTAGGAGAAAAGTAGTTTGAAGATTTTTTGAATTTTTTTAAGGTAGGCTTGTTTAGGACAAAAACCTGCATGGTAACCTTCCCTGGCCAATAAATTTCTATTCTTTTATTCCTCGGAATAAAAAAAGAACAGAAACCTATTTGGTAACGGCAAGTTATCTTTTTGTTCCCGGGAACAAAAAGTTAGCCCAGGAATGGTTTTGGAATAGAAATAAGAAGTAAAAAAGTTGCTTCTTGTTCTCGGGAACAAGTTTAAGAAATAAGTAAAATTTTTTTTCTTTTATTCTTCTCTTGCTTGACCGCCATTGACCGCCGCCCGCCGCGTTGCCGCCGCCAGCCGCCAGCCACCGGAGGTTGACCGACCGTTGTCGGCTGCCGAAGGCCGACCGACTGCCGCCGTCGTCGCCGATCGTCGCCAGTCGCTGCCGTTGATCGTTGTCGGTCACCATTGCCGGTCGACCGCCACCGTTGGACGCGGCAACGTGCAGCGACGGGCGGCGGTTGTTCGGCAGCGACGGCAAAGATCAGCGGCGCGGCGGTCGGAAAAAAAAAAAAACAAATAAATATAAAAATGAAACTGTTTTTTACCAAACGCATTTCTATTCTTTTTCTATTTCTAAAGTAAAAATTTTGTGTAGTTACCAAACGGGTTTTTTTACACAGAAATTGTTCCTCGGAATAGAAATAGAAAAGAATTGTTTCTGAAAAAAATTGTTCCCCGGCCAAGAAATGTTGCCATGCGCAGCCTAAATATTCAAATTTTTATATTGAAAAAAAAATGAAATTATGAACTCAGCATTTATCCATGAACGCGATATTTGTAAAATAAGTACTAAAGGATAAGGAGGAAGGAATAAAAAATTGGAATCAATTAAAGTGGTAGATCCTCTATATTTTAAAGAACAATAGAGATTGAGGAATTAAAATGAATATTGAAGGACATATTATAGAGCAAGGCTTGGTCATTATATTGCATTGGACTCAACGTCTTCTTCGCTCGTCATTTTGTACTTTGAGATTGAGACCCGTCTTAGGTTGCATTTCACTCAATGCATTCCTAACTATAATGGGACATGATTCTCGAAGTCAATTTGACTCAAAGAACTTGAAGCTATAATTTGAAAAATTAAGGTTGACACACTATATAAATTCTACTCTAATGGAGATTAATATTTCTGGCTCGAGCTCAACTCTTTAGGGTTTATAACATGGAAATCATTGACTCAACTCCACCTAATTATTAACAAGAGAGTAAAATTACAAAGAGTAAGGTCCGAGTTAAAAAGAACCGATTGGTTATAGAAAAATTCAAGTTGAATTCCTATGATATTCATGTCTTTTTTTCAATGTTCATCAAGGTATTTTGGGAAGATTACAGCTGTGCTGTCGCCCATGTCGAACTTTGGTCCGTGTAATTTTATCTGGCGACATATTTGGTTCTTAAACTAATTTTTCAATTACAGTTTTGGAACAAATTCTATTTTTCACCTGAAAATCGACGGAAAATGCTAACTAAGCGTTAAAGATGTCCACATGATCCTGACCCCAATGAACAAATTTACAGTGGAGAGAGTTACAATAATGGTCCGGTACGATTGCTCCTATTATATTTGGGTCCGCGAGCTTTTTTCAACAACGTTTAGTCCCCACCAGTCTTCAATGCTGGTTTTTTATGGACGAATTTTCATATATATATTTCGTTTCGCATGTAAATGAAAAATACTGACGTAATGCTAAGGACTAACATTGTGTCAGACATGTTATAGTTGGTTTTGTCCACATCAACATTCAACACCGCATGGTACTCTTCGACACTTGGTCAATAAATTCCATTTATACTGAGAGCGTGCCGTAAAAATTTGGTTTGATTCCAAACCAGAGTACGAGTCCGAATTCATCAATAAATTCATTAAACTCATATTCATTTAAATTTAAGGGTTCGTTCGTTTCACGGAAAATGGGCCATCTCCGGAAAATATTTTCCTAGAAGTCATTTTCCAGGGAAAATGACAATATTTTTTCGGTGTTCGGCTAAAAACCGAAAGTATTTCGGAAAATGTTTTCGGTGTTCGATAAGGAAAATATTTTCCGCTCACTAAATTGAGGAGCGCGAGTGCCAAGCTCGAGGCTCGCCCGGATCGACGGCGCGAGTTTTAGATCGATGAGTTTGAGGTTCACCTGGTTCGACGACTAGCCAAAAAAGAAGAAGATAGGAAACAAATAAAAGAAAAAATAAAAGAAAAAATAAAAGAAAAAAGGAAAAGAAAAAAAGAAAAGAAAAGAAAAAGGAAATTAAAAATAATTCATATTAAAAAAGACGAAGAAAACTAAAAAATAATTTGAAGAAAAAAAAAGGAAGAAGAAATGAGAGGAGAAAGTGAAGATTTGTATAGATGTGAGGTAAGAGAGATCAAGTGAGGAAAATGTTTTCCATTTTTCAAAAATGGAAAACATTTTCTCTTACTTTAGAAGACTTTTTCCTTGGATGGAAAACATTTTTCCCAATGAATTCATTTTCCACGAAACGAACATCGGAAAATTCGGAAAATGTTTTCTCGGAAATTGTTTTCTGCGAAACGAACGGAGCCTAAGTCAAAAAATTATGGAACAATTAAGATATATTAATTACTTCACATTATTTCACACGTGTCTCAATAATCTCCATCTCACGTATGAGCTATTTATTTCCTTAATTTAGGTATCAATTTGCATCTAGATTTCTCAACTTAAATCTCCACTTTGTTATGTGTGAGGACGGCAACAACAACGACAATGCCCACGTTGATCCTTCGTTTATTTTTCCAAATCAAATCACGAAGGCTATCAACGAGATTGCGTTTATGCACCACAACACCACCATAATCACATGTCTCTTTTGTGGCAGTTTAGTCAGCCTCGACTATCTTACGGGACATGACCGGCGCTGGCATTGACAATTTTTACATTTTTTTTTTAAATTATGAATTTTTTTCTTTTTCTCCTTTTCCCTTTCTTTTATTTTGTTTTTCTTTTCTCTCCACCGAGCCTCATTGATGGCCAATGACTGCTAATCTTAGGTGAGGGCCACCGATTGAGAGAGGGTGAGGGTTGCCCTAGCGCTTGCCTGAGGCCGGCAAATGAGACTTGATGATGGTTGGTGAAGCGAAAAAGAAAAAAAGAAAAGGAAAAAAAAACCATAGAAATTATTTATATTATAGTTGTGCCACGTAAGATAGTCAACACTAACTGGATCGTTATGTTAGTTCTTTTGCCAAAATTGGCTAGAAGGATTGAGTTCGCAAATCGCTAAAAAATTTAGAATTAAATTGATAAATCATAAAAAATTTTGGGACTCAATTGATAGAATTCAAAATTTTAGAACTAAATTATCAAGTTGTCAAAAGGTTTATAACTAAAATTTGTACAATTAAAAAGTTTAGGACTGAATGAGCTATCGTATAATATGTTTAGGACTTTTAGGATAATTTTTTCAAAAATGTAAGCGGTCAAAATTGAATATGGGCAATAATAGAGGAACCTTTATTTGCAATTTTCCTGTATATATTTTCTTTTTCTTTTTTTCAGAAATGCACGACTGTTTGACTCAGTTTGCCGGCATCTAAAGTTTAAGCATCTCTTTGCCAGGCCAAACAAAAATTGACATGGAGGCTCTACTTAGATTCAGTTTGGGCTTGCAGAGATTTACTTCGGTTTGTTTTATTGATTTGAATTAAAGGTTCACAAACTCGTTAAATCTTCGTCATCGTCCCCGGAAAGTAAATATCACGCAAACTCAGTAGGACGCAGTGCGCCTGCTCTAAAAGCAATTTCCAGTGATATACACAACAAAAAGATTGATGTAGACACAATTACCAATCTAACTTTTTTATCCTTTCAATGGTTCTTTATTCGTAAGGCTTCTACACCCGTTAGAAATCAAATTAACAATCGGATCTAACACGAAAGTATGCATTCAAAAAATTGAGGTGCAGTGCTAAGCAACTATTAATAAGGTGGATATATACTTACATATCACCGTAACTTCGCGATAACCTATCTGGGAAATTAAGACCAATCGAAGGACCTGCACTTCATATACCCGTGTCGTTTATAATGCAAAGTTGTCCTTTTCCCCTTGTTTCGAAACAAGCTAAACGCACCTACCGCCATATTCTTGAGAGAATGATTGAGTTGCATTAACGAAGACGACAAACATTTGGAACATACTTAATGAGGTTGCCGCAGGGAGTAGCCTTGGGGTTTTTTATTACATGAGCATACCTAGTGGTACTTAGACATAATTTATTAGCACAAATCAAAAGATTATGATAAAGAAAAAAGGTCTCAAGATCGCCTTTAAAGTCGTCATTGAAGAAAGTTTGCAAACTTTTCAGTGCACTATTTTCCTCATGTTATCTTTAATCAAACTCTTAAAAATCGAAACAAAATATGCTTAACCTGTGTCTTGGGACCAGTTCTTAATGAGATCCAAATACAAAACTACTTGCTTGAACAGGTAGATGTCGAAAGTTCAAATGAGATCGAGACATAAAGCTTTCTAAAAAGCTTTGTCTTAATCCCAGGGAATGAGAAAGAACCACCCAATATTGGTTATGTCATCTTCCTCTCAAGACAAATAGAATTTGAGAACAGAGACCGGACAATTCCTTCCATATTTTGGTTTGATACAAGAAGACAATCCTATTTTGGTTTGATCAAAGGCTGCCTTCCAAATATTTTTAAATTCTTGACTTTTGGAGTCACTCGAAACATGATTTGCAATTTTTGTAATATGTAATCTGATCTCAGGATGACAAGACAAAACGAAGAATTGAAATCAACAATCTAAAACCATGTTGCAAGATCCTTTTCTGAATATTGACTTGGATATATATAACTTTCTCAAATGCTTTGGCCATGATAATTAACAACTTATTTTCAGGGCTGGAGTTGGGATTTAGGTTAAGGGCAAAAGAGAAGGACAAAAGTCACTAACTATTTATATACTTCGATAGGAAATGAATGATTTGAAAAATATTTTCCTAAAAATAATTGTTTGTGTCACTTGACATAATTAGTTGACAGCAACTTATGTTTAAACACTTTCATTGACAGTGAAAATATTTTGTATTCGTTCATTTTTAAAAATGATATAAGTGATCATTTTTAAAAGTGTGTTTTTCAAATTATTCATTTTCTACGAAACAAACGCAACCATAGAACCGAACTTTTTTACACAAGAATTTTGATTAAACCTACACATAGTTTTATCTAAAATATTCAATTAATAACAGCTTCATCCACATTTACATTGTTTTCTGAAGATAGGAAAATTTACCTAATCAATTGTTTAACATATTTAAGGAAGCATGTATATTGAGGCAATAAAAGCTCAATTTTTTACAAGAAAAATAATAAGGAGAAAAAAATGGAATAGATTTATTTCTACATTCAAGACCCGAACTAAGATAATATAATGCTAAATATAAGATTACAATTTATATAGTAGTGATTACTAATTTTGAGGGAATTTTTTAATAAAAAAATTTTAAGCTTAAAAATATAGTTAAGATTACTTTCGATATAGTAGGGATTACTGATTTTTCTTAAGTGTCTCTTCCCTCTCTCGTCCGTCACTGCTTATTGTATTCTCAAGTTATGTAATTATTTATTATTCGGAACTTCATTAAGTACTGAATAAGAAACCTTTCAACACTTAATATCATCAAGTACGCTTGATAATTTCTAACTACACACAACTTATTGGGATAAGTGATAAAATATTCAATTGTTAAAGTGATAAAATATTCAATGGAAATTAAGATCTCACCAAAAATATCGTCCAAACCTTCTAATAATGCTGACTTTCCATGTTTGGTAAGAAACTAAAAAAATCATTATTTAATTTGCATCTATCATAAAAATACTTTTATTTTGTCTTCGATACTTAAGATTTCATCACTTTAATATCCAACACTTCAATTTTCAATATTTTTTTTTTCGCATTATCGGATAAGCCACATGAAGTAGAGCTGGTCTTAGGATTACAAATCAAACTATTAATAAGAATAGAAGGGACATCAAAATATATCTATTTAATTATGCCAGTAATATTCTGTTGTGGCTGATTCATTTAGATAAGATATAAGAATAAGGCTCCTTTTGTTATTAAAAAAACATTTTTGTCATTTTTCAATGTTTCGATTGTTTAGGAAAATGAGTCAACAAAATTTTTTTCCTAGTCAATACAAAATTCATGCTTAAATTCAAGAAAATAATTTTATCATCAAAAATCGGAAATTTCTCTTTAAAAATCGGAAAATCATTTTTGAAAATAGATTAAACATTGACGCTTGAACTAGAAACTTTGCGCTTGGACATGGAAAGTTTAATGCTCATTCCCGAGTCCTTGGCCCTAGTGCTTAGATCGATTGGGGCAGGGATCAAGACCCCAATTCCAGTGCTTGATGCTTGGCAACTTAAATTAAGATTACTATGACTAACTGCACTGTATTTCTCTTTCGTTTATAACCAAATCATCCTATCATAAGTGGTTTTTTTGTCAAACGTTTGGTATGCTCTTCACTTATTAAACATACTTAACATAAAAAAATATTTTGATTCTTCTCAACATTAACTAAACATAACATATGTGTATATTGAGAACTACAAGCTTTACGTATTTTGTTGCTCGGTAAATGTCGTGACAACCCCTGTTTAATTTTGACCCAAAAAACCCCTGCTTTAAAAAAAAAAAAAAATCTTGTTTTAGGCTCTTTTTTTTTTTTTTTTTTTTAATGTGATAATCTAAGAACAAATCCTAGAGAATCACTGAGACCAACTCCCTGGATAGAGGTGAAATATATATAGAGGCCCAATGCATGCTAAAAGGGAACATTTAAATTGTCGTGGGAGTTGACCAAAAAAAAAAAAAATTGTCTCGAAAAAATACACGGATATCAATTCAGTAATAAACTTTCTAATGTTGCCAAATTAGTCATAAATCTTTACGCAACATTGCAATATAGTACATCTTGATCAATTTTTATTGGAAATCTCTAAACTGAAGATCCAATTTTGCCGATGGTCCTATGTGACATACCACTGTTTTAGATGTTTTCTATAGAAATTGGTCGAAAGGATTGCATCCGAATTTTGTGCAAAGGTTCAATACCAAAATGGCAAAATTGAAAAATTTAGGGCTAAATTGACATATGTATAATAGATTTATAATTGATCAGACAATTTCCTCAGTTTGTCTCTCTTCCGAGGAGCTTGACATATCCCCTATGTACAAGCGATACCATATTAACTTTAACTTTTTTTTTTTTTTTTTTTTAAATTTCCGTCTCTTTGAGATAGAGGGTGAGTTATATTTTTCATTTTCATTGCCTTTTGTAAGTTTTGCCGCTCGCGTATCACGACCTCATCTTAGTGCAAAAACATATAAGACACCTATATTAACATTGACATGTAAACTAAGGGTGACCAGTTTCAAAGTAGATAAGTTCCAAATATATAACTCGAAACCTGCGTTATTAAAATCAATTCCCATTTTTTTGAATTTGTGACTTGCCTTGTTTGTCTTAAAATTGACTCTAGAACCTACCCTGTCTATCTGGTTCGGTTCCAAGGTCCTCTCGGGAATCGTTTTTTTACTTCATTTAAAAAAAATACAAGACGATTAGCAATTATGGCAAAATAGAATAAGTAACAAAGTAGTGTAAAGTAAAGTACCGATACAAAACAAACATAAATATAAAGTAAGAGGGAAGTAAGCTCATTTAATAATAATAAATCGTTTTCTTCTAACTTAAAAAAAAATAGATTCTAACTAGTTCCGAAGTGGATGGGTGGGTGGTTGGGTGGGTTCAACACCCAAAATCTAAAACCTTCCTGCACGGTAGTAGTTCCAAAATTTTAGAATCAGGATCTAGACATGTTTTTATGGGCAGTCCTGCTCAGTTCCAGAGTAGAGTTGGACTACTTGCATAGCCCTAATTTAAACCATATGCATTTCTCATAATTTTTTTCAAAATTCAAAATATATTTTTTGTCATATTTTTGACCAGAAGATTGGGTAAATTTTGCTTTCTTTCCAACAAGCAGACTAGTCCAAATATCCCCTTCTTTATTTTATTTTTTTTAAATTAAAATTTCACTCATTTGTCATAACCAAACATGAGAGGAACATAAAAAACTTTCGAGTAAAGCAAATTCCAAGAGAGTTGCAAAACAAAATACAATCATAAAGCAAAAGAGTACAACTTGCAACTATAGGTATGCTTTCATCCCAAATGCCAAATATGTCACAACATCAAAAAGCAATTGGTGGCCGATCACTTGAATCACCAATGATGGACGCATACCTAGATCTTCCCTTCCAGAAACTTCAAGTTGCAGTAGATATTTAGGTTCGGTGTCCTCAACACCATCACCATAGAGAGACGACGGCAAAAATAATGTGTTGAATTACCACCTATCGAACTTCTCTAAGAAACTCTTAGATATAGAATTAGATCGATATAGAAAAGCTCACAGATTTAGATCCATACCTAGATTGGGAAATGAGAACTTCTGGCAAATCTTGAAGAACTGATAAGAGTCATGTCCTTGACATCTTGCCAGCTGAATCACTAATTACGTTCTTACAAAATTTTCAGTTGCAACCAAATTTATTCATCAAAAAGAGCTAAGAAAAGCAACAACAACGAGGAAAAATGATGCCAAACGAGGTGAAAAGAGACTCCCGTATTAAATCGGAAGAGAGAAACAATAGGAAATCAAAGCTTAGAAAAGAAAAAGCAGAGCAAAGTAGGTGCAGTTTGTTGGGCGGAGAATTTTATAGGAAGTAAGTAAGAGGCTTGCCGATGTTTAGTTGACGGCATTGATTGGTTTGTTGATGCCAAATGAACATTTAATTCGGAGAAAATGACATTTTGTCCTCGAGCCATCTAATCTCATGTACGCAACAACTATGCAGGCACTTCTTTGTCGTTGAAGCGTTGAGTATGTGGTTCGTTTTACTTTGTCTTTAACTAAAATACGGGTGATCAAAATATTTTGGGCTAGACCGGCCCATTAGTGAAAGGCCCTTGAAATCTAGAACTTCTTGCTCTTTCTTCTCCACTACCTGTTCGTAATCTTAGAAAAAAATTCCAACCTCATCTGTTCCTCTACATATTAAAAATATATTAGCGTTCTTGTTTCTCTAATTCCTACGAGGGTGCAAGAGACGGGTTTTATTAATTTATGAGAGATTTGAAAGAAACGAGAAACTTATGGTTCAGATGAACTTGGTCTAAAGATTTTGCTGATTTCTGATGAAGGGTGAGTACAAACCTACATGACTTCCAACCGAGGGACTCAAAAGAAAGCAATCTAGATATTTCCATCCATATCTCCGGTGAACATAGGCGTGATTGGCCAAGCGACGTTTACCTTAATGTTCAAATTCGTTTCTCCGTTTAAAGCTTGCCGCAGATTGATTGTCGTTCCGTGCTCTGGCTTCAAGCCCTGCTAATGAAAGCGGAAAATGGAATGATGATACTGGTTTTTATCTAGGAGATTTAGAATCTTTACTTGTCGCCATCGTCGTGTGAATTTTCTTCCATCCGTATGTTCTCAAGACTGCCGAAACCTTCAAGGCAGAAACTCACCGGAATTTCCTTAGTACAATATAAGGTCAAGATGATTATCACCAAGAATTTGAGAAAATGAAGAAGAAAGTGGGAGTTTCGGAATCAGTTGAGACGAGCAAATGAAGAACCTAATATACATAGTGAAACTTTGGAATCAAAAGGGGTATTGACGCATCCCACGAGGGGAAGACGATGCATAGCATAAGGCAAACGTCGTGAATGGGCTAAAAAGAAAAAAAAAAAAATACTAAACAAGGCTGGATGCGTACCAAAACTGGGCTTGAAAAGCCCGGCACAAGCGAAACGACTCGGGACGTGCAAAGGCCTCGTGCGGGGCGCACTAGGCCGGTCACGCCCTTACGGTCTGACGTTGAATGGGGGTTGCTGGTTGGTTGGCAACCACTGCTGGCATCTACGTGGGGCACAGTTAGTATAGACAAAACAAAAAGAAAAGAGAAAAGGTCAAAGGTCAAAAATTAAGTAAAAGGAGAGGGCTGCTTCGTGGTGTGCCCGAGAGAGCAGAGGAGAGGTGAGAGAAAGAGAGGGCGAGACCGAGGGAGAGCCGGGAGGAAGCTGAGAAGAAAAAGAAAGAGGGCAAAAACTTTGTGGTCTTGATTTGAAAATCACGAAATTGGCTCAAATTTGAGTATGTTGTTCATAAAACCAAATGTTACGAGTTGATCGGTTTCGTTCGTTAAAAACCTTTTTTTTTATATTTTCTAATCACAACTAAGGTTTTCTTGCTCAATTTGTGAATAAATATAGTTGCATAATTGATATTGAGCCTCTAATGTGTGACTAAAGAATATTCTATTATTCTTAGTGATTAATGAAAATTTTTGAACGATACTGATTTTTCTTGTATTGAGTTTGCACGTAGAATCATGAGGGTATTGTTGACTTTGTCTCGATTTTGTCTCTTTGTCATTTTGACGTTATATTTATTGGGATTAATTCGATTTTGATCTGTTTAATTTTGGAGGAGATATTAATCAAGGATTGAATTAATTCTTGGTGAACTGTCACTCTAATTCTCTCTTGCACCGACAGCTGTTGACGTCATTTTGTTCTAGAGGTCCATTGATGCTAAGACCGAATTTTAGGGGGACATGAGCGAATTGTTCGAAAAAGTAAAACTGACCTCCGCAAGTGGTAGCCAAGCGGTATTGCTATTGATGAGGGCTGTCCCTGATAATCCCCTAGTGGGATCACTTGTAGGATTGTGTTCTTTATTATCGGTTCATGCAAGCCTCACCTCCTTTTGTTGGAAGTGAATATTTTTATTCCCTACATTTAGGAAATACCAACAATTTTCACACCGAAGAGAAGAGAAGCTGAAGTTGGCAACTCTTCACTTCAAATCATCTCCACACTAGATTTTTGTCGAGGGTCATTCAATATGTAGAGTTCAATTGATGCTAAGACAGAATTTTAGGGGGCCACGAGCGAATTGTTCGGAAAAGCAAAACGAACCTCCGCAATTTACGGGTACCACTAGAGAAGGAAATAACATAAAGGAAAAATAACCATTAGAAAAGCGACAAAGGTAGTGGTGCTTCCTCTCTTTTTTACCAACTTTTTTTGTGATCTTTTGGTTTCTCCAATCAGTCTCCGAGCGATCGTGGGAACTCAGTGGCTTCTTGGAACGAAAACCTTAAACGAGTCCGAGACTCAGTTGGCATGTCGTGAATAACATGAACCAAGTGGCGACAAAAACCTTTTTGAACTGCCTCCGTTTTCTCCCCTTTCACACTTACACGACGCTGGCGAGTAACTTTTTTTTTTTTTTTGGCACTCATTGAGAAAATTGTCCGACTGATACGGTACAAACTTTTTTATTTTACTAATATAATCTTAAATCTTTAGGTAAAATTAAAATATAATTATTTCGATAAATTTTCACAGGGATACTTCAAAGAGGATATCATCAATGTTAATTTGGGCCGACAAAAATTGGCCGGAAAGGCTATACGCAAATTTTACACAGATTTTGGACTAAATGACAATATTGGAAAGTTTAGAATTAAATTGGCATATGTATAATATGTTAGGCTTGATTAAACAATTTCTCCTTAATTTACAATTTTGATTTTATTTTTTCATTAAACTAATGTTATCGCAATATATAGGAATATTAATAAAAATTCTAGAGGTCCACATAGTTAGGACCTGCACAACAATGACTAGAAAATGATTTTGTGATATGATATTGTACAGAATCTTTCCAAAGCACTTAAACTAGGAGCCTTGTCCAGATACGTGCACATCCCTAGAAATTGATCGAGCCCATCAAATAATTGTATTATAAATTCAAAAGGAAAATAAAAACATCGAATCAAATCACAACAAATCGAAGGCTTTATTTTTTTTATTTTTTATTTTTTATTTGGTCATAATCGAAGGCTTTATTTGGTATCACTATAATTGCGCGTTCTCATTAAAGGAGACAATTCTTGTTGGTGGGCCGTGTTCACGTCATATCGACTTAGTGCTATACTATAAAATGACATAATTAATTCTATCGATAAACGGCACATGGGCATAACCTGATTATTAATAGATTGACATGACATGACCCGAGCAAAATAATTAAATGCCAGCTTGATGAGTCAACACAAGTTCGCAAATCACGGGACATGACTTAGAAACATACCAACGGGTCAACATGATTTCTTGTGACACGAATCAACCGACCAAGTCCACAAACCTGACATGCATTTGCCTAGATTTTTCATTTTAATATGTTTCAGCTATAAATAAAGCGTCATCAACCACCGGCCGTGATGGCTCCGCTGGATAAGAGCTCCATTGATCCTTGCCCAAAGGTAAGGGGTTTGAAACCCAGTGGAGGCGCTAGGCGTTTTACGTATGACGTCGGGTGGTGGGTCCTCCGCTAGCGTCATCTCAGGAATTACTCTCCGGTTGTCGGCCGTGCGGGGATTTCTTGAATTACAAAAAAAAAATAATAATAAAAATAAAGCATCATCAAACCAAGCAAATTGACTTGTTTAAAATACTTGACCGATGTTTTAAAATACTTGACCTGAACATCGGTCACAAAATCAAGTCCAGTATGTCCATAACCAAAATGATTCATATAAATTAAAAATATAGTCATTAATATCCTGGATTTTTTTTTTTGGTCGAAATTAATATCCTGGCTTCACAAGTAGGCTTTTCATGAATATACAAGCTGTTGCAATGCGCAAATTAACCTTCAAAACATACAAAAATATGCTTTTATAACCGTTAATATGTTAGAAAGAAACATTGGAAATTTCATAGTTCCCTATGTCATTATTCTGATTGTTTAAGTATTTGTATTACAAGACACATTGCACGTAGCCGACCCATAGGTATCGAAATACCAAGGGAATTGGTCCAGGCGGATGGGAAAGCTGGAGAACTAAGTGCCCTTACATGGTGAATCGGGGCACTGTGCAAGTCATGAATTTTCTAGAACATTCTGAAAATTTGTAGTTATTTTCCCTTGAGATATGTGCAGCTTTCAAAACTCATTATATTTGGCCAAAGGAACGAAAATACGCCAGTAAGTCAAATAATAACATGGCTACTTTAATTTCAAAACTAAGCATTGTTTCATCAAATAAACTGTCACTTAAAGCGAGTTTGGTAACTTTTCTGTTCAAAAATCATTCCAGAGAACAAGAATTCAAAAAAAAAAAAAAAAAAAAAAAAACTATTTCTGTTCTGGGGAACAATTTTTTAACAGAAGAAGGTGTTTGGTAACTCGCATAAAATTTCTGTTCTTGGAATAGAAAAAGAACAAAAACACGTGTTGTAAACTTATATAATTTTTTTGTTTTTTTTTTTTAATTTTTTAAATATTTTTATTTTCTTTTTTTCTTTTACCTATTTTTTCCTTTTTCTTCCTTTTGGCCAATCGTTGGCCATGGCCGAGGCCATGATCGGCCAATGAGAGCCGGCGGCCTCACCAAGCCACCGGCAAGGCTTGGCCTTGCCAGGCCACCGCCAGGCGACGCCGACTTGGTGGTGGCTAGGCGAGGCGAAACTCGTCGGTGGCTAGGCGAGCTTGGGCCACCGCCAAGCGATGCCGACTGGCGGTGGCCGGGTGAGGTCGAGCCTCGGTGGTGGCTAGGCGAGTTCAGCCTCCCGGATCTGGGCAAGCTTAAGGCCACCCAGCCAAGGCGAGGTCAAGCCTTGTCGGGGGCCGATGACGCTTCGATGAGGTTGCTGGCCCTCGACGGCTGGTCGTCGGCCATGGCCGAGGCCGGTGACCGGCCAAAGAAAAAAGAAGAAGAAAATAAAGAGAAGGAAAAAATAGGAGAGAGAAAAATTGTTTCTCGGAAGTGTTCCAAGAACAAAAATCAAGTTTTTTCTTGTTTCTTATTTCTGTTCCAAATTTGTTCTCGGGAACAAAAAATCCGAGAACAAAAATATAGATTTTTTATTATCGGGAACAAAAAGTGTAAACAAATGCGTTTCTGTTCTTTTTTTATTCTCTGGAAGAAAAGGACAGAAATTATGTTCCGGGGAAAAAAAGAAGAACACAAACAAACAAGCCTTTAGAGCCCTAAAAAAAAAAAAGACAAAAAAAAAAAAGGAACTGTCACTGGGTCAATTGCACATGCATAAACATTATATATGAGAACTCATATGTACCTGCACATCATTAATCATGTTTTGATGAAAGTTTTTCACTTGATTACTTCTTCGAAAAAATAAGAAGTTGCATCGATGATTAACAAATTATGGCGCAACTCATTGGTGGGCAGCTGTGTTAGTAGAGATGTGTGAATAGATCTACCGCAAGGTTGAAAGTTTGAATCTCCGCATTGCCATACACGTCTTAAGTGGGGAGGTGGTGGAGTCCTATGCTTCCCCAAAAAAAAAAAAAAGGTAGTCATTATATTGGGTGGTCAGTCAGCGTTGGGCGATAGCCCAGTAGTCCCAAGTGGTCGGCGAAGTCGATAGCCTAGCCAGTGGAGTCATGGGTATAAAAAAAAAAAAAATATGGCGCAATTGTACCCAAGAATTTAATTGGAAAATTGGGGTACGAAAACTGCGCTGTGGAGATGCTAACCCTCCCCACAAGTAACGAAACTCCTAGACCACAGTTCATTTGGTTTTCACAAATGATTAGTAACTTCATGTATGAAACTAGGTGTCCAATTGGCCTGATTTTCTTTAAAATGATTGGTGGTGACTCAAGTTTTCCCAAGTTTTCGAAACAATATCATTCAAAATCCCTTTCATTGTAATTGCATTTCTATACCCCATCCCGAAAGGGGAGGGTACTACAATCATATATGCTTAGAACTGTCTTAAGTTAAAGAGCCGACATTGAATAGGACATCATTGAGGGAACGCTTGTAAGAAGGGAGCACCTAGCATAACCGTGGGCTATAGAATGACAATGTAATGCTGGAAGGCCAGTCACAAATTTAGAGGCAAATCCAGAAAAGGGCTACAGAATCAATTTTCTTAAATATGAAGGAAGAAAAATAAAATGAATACTGAAATATAAATAATTATAAATAGAAAAATATTATCATTTACTAAAAAGAAATTGGTAATGTCATTATAAACATCTATTAAATTTAAGTGATGAAAAAAAAAAAAATTTGAAACATTGGCTTTGCAATGGATAATATCATTGTGTGATGAGATGGGTTCCTTATTCCTTTTGCTTAAATCAAATTGCATTCCAAGGACTCGATGGTAACCTAAAATTAAGACTAGTGATATTGATTATGCATAAAACAAAGGAAATAAAGAAGAAGAACAAAATAAAAATAATGAATCAGTAGAAAAAAATTTACTCCATTGATTCAAATCTTGTAGATGAAGATATGCAGGGACCTAAAACATTACAAAATCAGTCTTGGGGTCACATGAATCAAAGCTAAAGTTGAAAATAAATTATTTTCAATTGACTTTATACAAATTTTACCCGATATAGCTCCAACTTTTGGTTTATTGAGAAATTCACATGACCATGAGACACCATACGCTGTATCATTTTGTAAGAATAAACGTCAATTTATAGTGAGGTATTTTATTTCAAAACAAAAAATAATAAATATCAGTTGCAAGTCCCATTATTTCTTAATTGCAAATCAAATTTTAAGAATAGCTATGGTGACTCATCTTATTTCTTATTGATTGAATATTATCACTTTGATTTGTTTCTTTAAATAAGACAAGAAAATTGTTCTCTTATTCTGGCTTATTATATAATAAAAATAGGAAACCTGCTAAGCAGGGGTGAGCATGGTTCCCTTTAGCACCTAACCTAGGGACCAGCTTGGATAGTATTAAGCCTGGGACCAAGACCAAGGACTAGACCTGATTTTGTTCTAAGGTCAAACCAAGACCAACTTTTTTTTTTTTTTTTTTTAAAGAATAGCTATGGTGACTCATCTTATTTCTTATCGATTGAATATTATCACTTTGATTTGTTTCTTTAATTTATAGTGAGGTATTTTATTTCAAAACAAAATAATAATAAATATTAGTTACGAGCCCCATTATTTCTTAATTGCAAATCAAATTTTAAGAATAGCTATGGTGACTCATCTTATTTCTTATCGATTGAATATTATCACTTTGATTTGTTTCTTTAAATAAGACAAGAAAATTGTCCTCTTCTTCTGGCTTATCATATAATAAAAATAGGAAACTTGCTAAGTAGGGGTGAGCATTGTCCCCTCTAGCACCTAACCTAGGGACTAGCTCGGATGGTATTGAGCCTGAGACCAAGACCAAGGACTAGACCTGATTTTGTTCCAAGGTCAAACCAATACTAACCTTTTTTTTTTTTTTTGGTTTCATTTTTTGTATTCCTTCAAAGGACAAACACACTCTTTCGAATTACATATCCATTAACGATGTGACATTGAGCAACCGAACAATGAATGTCGATACATATCAAACATAAATTTAAGGTAAGATAACAACAAAAATCTCCATTGCGATTGTTAAGCTGCGTTTGTGAGGCAGGTCAAGAGAGGCAAGTGATTTCACCAATTGAGCTATACTCATGAGGTGAGTGAAGAGAGGCCAAAGGCAAGCAATGAGCAAGGCTAAGGCAAGCAAAGACGGTTTTAATGGGATCAAATATGGATTGGGTTTTTACTTTCTAATTATCCGATAGAACCGTATAAGAAAGATTAGAGGCAAAGGTGTAAGGGTTTAGACTAGACAAAATATTATATACACACATATATGGTTGATATAGGTTAGACCAACCCTAAAATATCAAGATTGAGGACTGATATGCAAAGTGCGGGGTCTAGATCAAGGAGTGGCCCAATCTCCTTGGAAACCGGACTAAGACTGTGTGGATTGGGCCGGTCTAGGGTCAATCAAGATGCTTACCCCTACTGCTAAGTAAGTCCCCCTTTCCAACTCGAAAATTTGTGGTTGACATTCGACCATCTGCTTGCTAATCTAAAAGCACGGTTATGTAAACATTTTCCTTTGTAAATATGGGTAGCCACGCATTACTGCCTTGAACATTGATTTTTGTTGTAGCCATTGCGCTTTCCCTATGGATAAACATTGAGTATTACTTCAAAGTGGACTAACTCATCTTCTTCACCAAAATGATCTCTGATAAATTTTTCTAACATCATCAATTATGCAGTCTTTCTATTTTCTTTCAAGTTCATTAACCATGTAATACAGGTTATATGGATAGAAGAAAATGAGCAAACTATTTTCAAGCAATACTTAACGGCTAAACAGATGAAAATTCTAACAACTGCCGATAAAAATAAAAATTCAAGAAGGTAATCTAGAAATTTCCATTGTTCGGGGGCCATTGGGCAACGGGGCCAAAGTTGGAGGAGTTAATCGGTAACGTTTTAAGGTTCAAGATTTTTGTGCAATGATCGCAAAGTTGGGGGAGAATTTTAAGCGTATAATAATAAGTGTCCTTCCATCAAAGCAATTGGCAATTTTTTAAGACAATTTCTTTGATTAATGGGGCCAATGTGGGAATTGAGCAATATGCGATCAGTCATCATCATGGATTAACACAGGATTTATATTAATCTCATTTATGGACACGTGTAATCAGCATACACGTCCGTCGTCCATGAATGACATGTTACTGTTCACATTTCCGCCGTCGAAGGTAAAAACGTTGGTCACACCTCCGTCCAAAACTCTCAAACGCGCCTTAAATTCCCCGCTATAAATTCAAGCCGTAGGCAAGCATATTCTCCAAACATACACCAATCTCTCTCTCTCTCTCTCTCTCTCTCTCTCTCTGGATGGGCAACTGTGCAGCTCCTCAAATCACAAGAAATGGTGGCCTTGCCATGACCACTCGTCACCATAACTGGTTTTCATCTCCTCCATCCACGCTTATGGTCATTCACGTGGACGGAAGACTGCAAGACTTCGCCCAAACCCTCAAGGCCTCTCACCTCCTCTCCCAGAACCCTAACTGCTTCCTCTGCAGCTTGGAGTCCATGTTCGTCGACTCCATGGTCCCCCAAGTCCACGAAGAAGAAGACCTCTGCTTCGGCCAACTCTATTTCCTCTTGCCTCTCTCCATGTCCCGAGTCCCGCTCTCTTTGCGAGAGCTCTGCATGCTAGCCGTCAAGGCCAGCGTGGTGCTTGGGAGCAGCTCGAATTTGAGGAGGAGGAAGGATGGAGTTTTGTCAGGGGTGGGTCAACGGAGATGGTGTCGAGCTCCGACCGGCTTCAACACCTCGAGATTGGACTTGCCTCAGAGCAGCCGAAAGATTGAGTCGTGAAAGAGCATGCCTATGACATGAAGCGGGAACCGAATAGATGACAGAAGGAAGAGAGCTTGAATAAAATATGCTATGAGCTCTTTTCCCTTTTTTTTTTGAACATCTTCTTTCGTTTGTCCTCAAATTAACAAGTCTTCTTAGTGAAACTTGAAATTACTTGCGTCCATTATTATCTTCATGGTCGTCATCATCCTCGTCATTGTTATTGTAGCAATCATTATAATATCGTCAATATTATTACTTTAATACAAAATAGCTTTATGTTGTGATAAGAACGTGAAAGATGTAAAAGCATGCGAAGAATATTACTTAAATTGGTGTTGCAACGATCTCGCGATATTCCATTTCTTGAGCATTTTATAAAGCCTAAGACGAGATAATTTCTTCACTTTTATGTGTGGTGCTCAATTTTCGTTTGTACGGTGGGGCAAAAGGTTATTGCATGTAACAAAAGAAGAAAAAAAGTAGTAAATTTTCTATGCTATATATAGCCCATGATAAGGAATGGGGGTACAAAAAGTTTCAAAAAGATTAATAATTTGACCCATAAAAGAGGAAATAACCAAAAAATAAAAAAACTTTAGGGGGCAGTCAAATTCACGTGGAAAATTAATTTTTACTATAGCTAACTATAACCTAGGAGAACCCTAGTGCTATGACAATTGATTATTTAAGCTCTTGTCCAATTAAGCTTAAAGTGCGATGATATGATTTGACAATCATAATATTAACTTTTTAATTATATTTCTGTACAGTAAAAACTGTATACTTTTTCAAGGAGAGTTTTTCATTAACCTACTTGTGGACGATATTTGATAGAGAGCTATATTGTTATGTTAACTTTGAACCATCTTGTTTGTCACTTAAGTCCAAAAGTCTCATGTACAATTAAAGTGAATGTCACCTCATATAATGTGGTGATTTTCCTAAAACGTATAGAGGTAATACTATTAAAAATCACAAATTAGTATCTCGTGACATGTATGCTCCAAATTAATTTTAGTCTAATGAAAAAAATCAAATCAGTAACCTTGACCCAAAATTTACGCTCCATTTCCATCCAATATCCTGTTAAAAACATATATGTGTCAATATACGTGGGTTTCCCATGTCAGATATGTTATTCTTTGTGTGACATTCTTGCAGTTTTCAATCAATTCGGATTTGACATTCTCCACGCCAAGTTCGTCTTGCAAGGTCTATCATGTGTGCTAACAAGTACACTTCAAGCAGAGTATATTTGGGTTAGGGATGTCGGTTTGAAATCTTTTGAGACCAAAATTACTTTATGGTATATGGATCATGGGGTACCTATTTAAGACTTTTGGTGAGTTCAATGTGTCATTATAATACTAGTTTGGAAATTTTAATGGTATTAGTGCAAAATATGTATGTCAATTGTTTTTGAGCTTTTTATGATTGGTTTGAACCAAACAAAGTCAAGCGCGATAAGCTTTGGTCCATGGCATGCTATGCTGAGAAACTGCTTAGGAAATTCATTATTGGGTGCTTTTAGACCTTTCTCTTTTTGGCCGGAAATGCTCCTAGACGTAACAAAAAGGATGTCGGTACACGCTTTCTTTATCAGTTTGGTGCTGTAGATTTAATGTGATGTGCACTATACCTAAATCTAGCATTTGGTATTAGTTTAACCTCAAGTATAAGGCAACGGCGGCACGAGGAAGTGATTTAAATGATTGTGCGGCTGCCTTAAATAATGCAAAATGACATATCTAGATCTTACTAAAAATTTATTGGGGACTAGATGATCACCGGCCACAAAATTCTAAACTTTTAGGTCGGTTCATTGGACAAATTTTGCACATGAGTTTCACATAGAATTGCGAATTTTATTTTTGAGGCAATTGGGTTTTGCGGCGGACCGCTGCTAAGCTAACGGTCACCATTATTCTCGGAAAAAAACGAAGAATGTTGAGCGTCATATAGCCCATATTTAGCACGAGAGGCAACCGAGAGTTCAACTATGGTCCTTTTGTGTCTTATTTCAGCCAATTTTTTCTTCTTAAAAATTTACTTTAGGTTACTTGTATATAATTTTGTAACTCAAACTTTTGTTAAATTGTCCAATCTAAAAGTTTAAATTAATAGATGGAGGAAGACCATATATATATATATATATATATATATATATATATATATATATGTATATGTATATATCTAAAGAGCATATAAACCCCATAGACAAGTGATGTATGATACTTTTACATGCACAATAAAAAAAGAGATACAAATAATCTTCTAGGTATGTATGAGAGATATTGAGAATCAAGAAAAGTATCCTAAAATATCCTAAATATCAACTTCAAACCAAAAAACAAAAAACAAAATTAGACACATCTCTTTATAGATTGTGTTAATATAAAAGAAGTCCCCTCAACCCAAAATAAAACGTGAAACACACTTTACGGGTCTATTTTATGTCAATCAAATATTTTTCATTATGACATAATATATAGATGAAATATTATGCGGAATTTTATTTCAGTAGAAATGAGCTACAACTACTACAGGCAATTCTTATTCACCATTCCTCACTATGTTAAATTAATTTCTCAATTGAATAGGCCAATTAAGGCATACCTATCATAATCGATCATGTCAGAATGGTCAATTAGAATAGAACACATTGATTATCCGGTAAACAGTGTTGGCATAACCCGAGTGCCTTATCTCATTAGATAATACATGCACTTCTTTTCAACTAGCGAATCGTGAGTGTTTTGCCACTCATGATGTATTTCAAATAATATTTAATTTTACAAAGTCTCCAAACAAAAAATTGATACAACTTATAAGAATACAACAAAAATTCCATAGAGTTGGGTATAGGTGAAAATTGGAAAAATTCCAAATAAGGGCTTGTAATGCTCTCATTTTAAGGGCTTGAAATAGCCATAGCAGTTCCAAGGGTCCAACCTCATCTTCAACTAAATATTATGGTTGATCAAGGGCATTTTCGTTCAAAGACAATTTTCACCTAAATTTGAATTAAATTATATGGGTTAATACCTTAAAAAACTCCAAACTGGTACACATGTGACAAATTTACCCCAAACTAATTTTTTGACCATGAAAAACTCCAAACCGGTATACCCGTGACAAATTTACCCCGACTAACAAAAAAAAAAAAAACCATAAATTGGTACATTTATGACAAATTTACCCTAAACTAATTTATTCGACCGTAAAAAAATCCAAACTGATAAATTTGTGACAAATATACCCTTCGCTAAATTGGATTAATACAAAAAAAAAAATCACAAAAATTGTAAACTGTAACAAACGGAATGCAAAATCCTAAATTAGTATATTAATCAACTCTCACGTGTCGTTTAACTTAATAATTTAACGATAAAATTTAATAAAAACTAACAAAGGGTAAATTTGTCACAAGTGTACCGGTTTGGGGTAAATTTGTCAAAGGTATACCAGTTTGGGGTTTTTGATGGTCAAAAAAATAGTTTGGGGTAAATTTATCACAGGTGTACCAGTTTAGGGTTTTTTTAAGGTATTAACCCAAATTATATTAAAAATTAAGAATACTAAAAGTTTGTAAAAAGAAAGAAAAGAAAACAATATAGGTGAGAGGATTGGCTATAGCCCTCTTGCCTATGGCCATCGCTCCTGACGATGGGTTGCGACCACAGGTGAAGAGGGCTTGAGATTTTATTGTTCTTAGTGTGTTTTCTTTTTTCTTTTTTTAATTTTTAGTTTTTTTTTTTTCATTTTGGGTTTGTCTTTTTATGGAAAAAAAAAGAAAAATAAATAAATAAATAAATAATTGCAAAGACATCATTGAATAACCTGTGAAGTTAGGCCATTCTTTGAGACTAACTAGTCACTTTAAGCTCTTACTTGAAACAAATATACTTTAAACCCGTATTTGAGAAGATAAGAACACTTTAAGCTCTTATTTGAAACAACGTCCATTTTAGGCCTTTACTTGAGAAAATGATATCATTTCAAACTCTTATTTAAAATTTTCCTGATGAAAATAGGAACATACTTACATCTTATGCATATTGCAGAGTTTTAGCTTGTTGTCATATTGTTTCCAATATTCTTAGAAAAGACACTAATTTTTGAAAATTCCAAATGAATGAAAGAGTGGAAATATCGCTCATAAATTATTTACAACAATCCTTACATAAAGAAAATTATTCAATCAGTCATAAACTTATTGTATAAATATTAATTCAGTTCTAAATTTTTCAAGTTTACCAATTTAATTCTAAATTTTTGCATGAAATTTCAATATAATAATTCTTGGCAATTTTTCTCGAAATCGCTAATGTGATGATCTAATCACGAATGTCAACAATTTCCAAAAAAAAATTGGTGAAAAAAACCACTGGAATTTTGCACAAAGATTTAAGATTAAATTGAAAAATCTAGAATTAAATTAACCTTCATACAATAAATGTAATACTAATTGAATAAATTCCCTCAAGTTTCTAGATAGGTTGTGAGGAAAAGAAATCAAATTAAAGAATTTTTCAAAGAGAAATTACTACCAATAATCGTAGTCGCACTAGCAATGTATGGCCTTTCTTTTTAAAGAAGTCAAAGACTTTATATTGACTACGTTTTATTTGACGCAATTTAAATGTTGGACTAAGTCAAAAAGTGTTTATACATATTTTTGGGACAAATTTACTGAAAGTTCTAAAACTTATTACGAAAATGGAATTGATCTTCTAACTTTTCAAAATGTGTAATCAAATTATAAAACTTATTAGATTTGCTTAATCAAGTTCTTTCGTTAACTCTATCTAATTTGATTAATGAAAAATATTAATATAAACTTTTTTTATTCTTCATACATAGCACTACAGGACTAAAACATAAAAGATAAAGTTAAAACGATGTTATTTTGATCCAAATTCGATTTTTTTACCAAAAATTTATTTAAATTAGATTTTAAAAGGGTAATTTAAAATAAATAAATAAGTGTAAGGAAGAAAAATCATGGGAGGGCCTCAGGGCCCTCCCCGCTACCATCGCTAGAAAGGCCTAGCAATGGTGGGGCAATGGCCGATCACCCTCACCAAATGCAAGTAGGCCCTCACCTGGTTTTCCTTCCTTTTATGTCTCTCTCTCTCATTTAACTTTAATTTATAATCTAATTTAAATATAATTTTGATTAAAAAATCAAATTTAGACAAGAAAACGCGTTAGTTTAGCTTGGTTCTTCTTATAGGAAGGAGAAACAAAATAATGTTAATATTTTATATTAGCTAAGTTGAACGGAGTCCACAGAAAATTTTAATTATGTTTTTGAAAAATTTTAAAATTTGATAATACTTTTGTTGTAAGTTTTAGGACCTCCTACACTTATCCCTATTTTTTAAGACCCAACAGGAGTGGTACGTGAGAATAGTCCATGTCGTCGGTCAAAGTCTAGATTTTCAAAGTTGGTCATGCATGTGTTGCTTCCAGCAACCTTTAAGCGTCCAAAGAGAAGACTCGGGATGTGAGCCTCGCCATGTCGTCCGTCCAACAATGGATTTGATTCTTTGTACATCGAGCTCGGGACAACTTTTGTGTCGTGTTTTAGATTTCACCGCCCATGAGAATCCGACTACATAACTTCATTTGCATACCCTTAAGGTATATGAAAAGACTTGAGAAATGGAAATCTTTTTTCCAAATGACTTGATATTCTCTTAAAGGATTTAGTGGATTTAATTGATGAAATATCACTATTGATCCTTATACTTCGGCCAAAACAATAAAAACCGAATCTATAATTTTGTTTTTGGTTCAAAATCGTCCATGTAATTTTTAAAAGTATCATCTCCGATTAGCCCGGTGACAACATTTTGCTAACATCGAAACCCATTAAAGCTAACATCCCCACCAATGCTAAATCCCGAGCAGCCATAGCTGCGTGCTTGAAGAGACTCTGGACTACCATGGCCAAGCTCAACGAAGCTTTAAGTTTAGGAAAGTAATGTGCAACCATCTAAAGTCTGAGGGCTACGGGCCCAACGGTGCCAAAGTTGAAAGAGAACGTGTAATTTTTTTTTTTTTTCCAGGTTTAAAAGTTATTGTGCATTGGACGTAAAGTTTAAGGAGACGACGAACAATGTATCCGAAAAAAGTAATTGTCTATAGATTACACTGTTGAAGGTCAAAAAGTTGGGTCATTAGTGAATCCAAAACTCTCAAAACACGAGAAACACGCCCTTAATCCCCCATTAAATAGCTGCCCATATCAAACATATTGGCCAAACAAACATTAATCTCTCTCTCTCTCTCTCTCTCTCTCTCTCTCTCTCTCTTTGATATAGAATGGGCAACTGTGCAGCTCCTCAGATCACAAGGAATGTTGGCCTTGTCATGACCACCCATCACCATAGCTGGTCGTCGTCATCTCCACCCACGCTCAAGGTCATTCACATGGACGGAAGACTGCAAGAGTTCCCTCAAACCATCAAGGCTTCTCACCTCCTCTCCCAGAATCCAAACTGCTTCCTCTGCAGCTCAGAGTCCATGTTCATCGACTCCATAGTCCCCCAAATCCACGAAGAAGAAGACCTCTGTTTGGGCCAACTCTATTTCCTCTTGCCCCTCTCCATGTCCCGAGTCCCGCTCTCCTTCCGAGAGCTCTGCATGTTTGCCGTCAAGGCCAGTGCCGTGCTTGAGAGCAACTCGATTGCGAGGAGAAGGAAGGACGGAGTTTCATCAGGGGTGGGTCACCGGAGATGGTGTCGAGCTCCAACCGGGTGTGACACCACGAGATTGAGCTTGGGTGAGAGCAATCGGAAGATTGAGTTGTAAAAGTGCATGCCTACGAGAAGAAGCGGGAACCGAATCGATGACAGGAGGAAGAGCTTGAACTATATGCTATAAGCTCTTTCTTTTCTTTTGAACAACTTCTTTCGGCTGTCCTAAAGTTAACAAGTCGTTTTAGTGAAACTTGAATCACGTGTCAATGTTTCAGGCGAACTACAATTGCGTCTATCATTATCTTCATGGTCACCATCATCCTCGTCATTATTATTGTCACACTGAGCATGATTATCGTCGATATTATTATTTTAATACAAAGTAGCTTTATATGTAGCCTAAACAAGGTAATTTCTTCACTTTTATATGCGGGGCTTAATTTTAGTTTGTGTGGCAGGGGAAAAAGTTATTGCACTTAACAAAAGAAGAAAAAAAATGTAGTAAATTTTCTATGCTATATAGCCCATGATAAGGAATGGAAGTACAAAAAGGTTCGAAAATATAAATGATCTGACCCACAAAAGAAGGAATCACCAACAAATAAAAAACTTTGGTGGTCAGTCCACTTCACGTGGAGAATTAATTTTATTGTAGCTAAGCTAACTATAACCTAGGAGACCCCTAGTGCTATGATAATTGACTATTAAGCTCTTGTCCAATTAAGTTTAAAGTGCGGCACTATGATTTGACAATCGTAATATTAGCTATTTAACTGTATTTTTGTACTGTAAAAACTGTATATCTTTTCAAGAAGAGTTTCATTAACCTACTTGCGCATGATATTAAATAAAGAACTATATTGTTCTTTTCACTTTGAGCTATCTTGTTTGTCACCGGAGCCCAAAAGTCTCACGTACAATTTAAGTAAAATATCACCTCATATAGTGTGGCAATTTTCCTAAAACAGATAGAGGCAATATTATTAATAGTTACAAACTAGTATCCCATGAAATATTTACTCTAAATTAATTTTCGTCTAATAAAAAATGCCAAACCGACACGCTTGACCCAAATCTACAGTCCATTTCCATCCAATATCCTGTTAAAATACATACATGTGAACATAATGGATTTTCCATGTCGGATATGTTATTCTTTACGTGATTGTCTTGTAGTTGTCAATCAATTCAGACTTGGCATTCTCCATCTCAAATTCATCTTGCGTCATCTAGCACATGTGCTAAGAAGTTCATACTTTAAGAGAGAGTATATTTAGGTCAAGAATACTAATTCAAGATATTTTGCGAGATGAAAATTACTTTAAGGCAAATGGAATGCGGGATACCTTCTTGAAAATTTTTGGTAAGACAATACAGTATCAATTTGGAAATTTTAATTGTATTAGTCCAAACATATATATCAATTTTTTTGCAGCTTTTTATGATTTTTTTTTTTTTTTTTTTTAAAATTTTGAACCAAACAAGTCAAGCGCGATAAGCTTTGGTCCATGGCATGCTATGCTGAAAAATTGCTTACGTTATTCATCATCGGGTGCTTTTAGACCTTTCCCTTTTGGCCGAAAATGCTTATGGACCTAACAAAAACGATGTCGGCACACGCTTTCTTTATCAGTTTGGCACTTTAGATTTAACGTCATTTAGACTCTTTATCTAAATCTAGCATTTGGTATTAGTATAAGCTCAAGTAGAAGGAAGAGGGCACGAGGAAGTGATTGAAAGCATTGTGTGGCTGCCTTAAATAATGCCAAATGACATATCTAGATCTTAATATAAATTTAATGGGGACTAGAAGATCACCGGCCATAAAATTCCGAATTTTTAGGCGGGTTCATTAGACAAATTTTTTACATGAATTGTAAGAAGTGCGAATTTTATTTTAAGATGCTTGGGTTTTGCGATGGACTGCCGCTGTGACAGCCCAAATTTCTGATTCTGTTTTCAATTAAATGAGACGGGCTTTTCATCAGCGCGCTTATAGTTCAATTCTCCGAGCTGATCACTCACGAGATAACTAGTCTATCGGTGAAGCCGTTAAGGAATCTAAACGCAATAGACTTGAGAATTCGACCAAGAAACGATCGCTCGACCGTACTAATCCGCAAGGGTCATTGCGGCACGGATCGATTAGAGACCGGAGATAGATCGACTCGACAAAGGCATGTGATTAAGTGTGGGTGATTCCACCCGATTGCACAAATCTTGTCGATCGACACTAGACCGATTTCTCTGTCGTTTTGGTACCCTGTGTTCGTATTTGAAACCTTGAGATTTTCACGACAATTGAGAGTCGTCAATGTGTCGAAGATATACTTTGTGGCTTGAAATTAATCAACCACGGGTCAATTGTACTGAAAATTCCTAAAAGCTATCCGGTAGATTAGGACGCGCTCAAATCGCGCAAGATTGAAATTAACCGTGATTTTAAACCCGAATTCAAAAATTGAAAGTTCTGGCATGTCACAATTCATTTTAGGAACGTCGACTCATCTTCGAAGATTTTTCTACAAACCGAGATTTTTGGCGAAAAAGCAAAGTAAGGCCGTTTTTGTTCGGGATTGTCGAGGGCCGTTTTTGATCGAATCTTTGGGATGCAAGTTGGATCATTTGACGGGGAAAATTCATACGAAGAGCGAGGACACCTTGGCTGATTTATTTGGGCTTCAATTTGAGCTCAATTAGATTTATTTGAAGAGAATTGATTAGGATTGAAGAGAATTGATTGAATTTGATGTACAAATACTTAAAATTCGTATGCCATGGGGGGAGGGACATTTTGCACCCATTGGCAAGCTTCTTGAGGAAGCTAAGGAGAGGAAAAGGCTGAAGGTGAGGGCCAAGAGTGGTGGGGGCAAGAGAGAGGTGTGTTGGACAAGTGTTGATCTCTAGGAAGCCACCAAGGAGCCCCCTCTTCAGCAGACCATCTTCTTCCTTCATTCATGGCTTTCTCCATGGTTGAGGCTTAGGAAAAGCTCAAGAGAACCAGAGGAAACCGAGCTCACCAGCCCCTCCATCGTCGCACAACCGGAAGGCCATCGTTGGTCGTTTTCCTCCCCTGTTTTCTCCTCGTTCCAGTTTCTGCTCCAGCCGACCTTTCGCCAAAGATCGAAGTCAAAAGTGGTCTTCCCGGTTGAATCAGAAAACGAGCTACCTATTGTTGCAAAGAGGACATTCAGACCGTTCCAACAAGCCCAAGATCACCCCGAACGGAGCTGCCGTTCGTCCGGTACGCCGTTTTGAAGTTACTGCTTGCTGGACCGTCGGTCTGCTGCCCGCCTGCACTGTTTTGCGTTTTCCGGCTGTTTCGCCCCATTCCGACCGTTCCTTTGGCCGTCCCATCCACGTACAAGACCCCTGGGAGCTGTTGGTTGCCAACCATCCACTCGCTGGAGCTCCGATCAGCCCGTTTCCTCGCCGTTCAGCTGCTGGTTTCTCCTCTGCAATTCAGCCAAGAACAGAAGCAGAACACAGCAAGGTTTTGGTGACTTCGTGGCCCGTTTTCAAGCCCTTCCCGGCCTCCGTTGGTGTCGCCGCTTCGAGGTTTATCGATCGCCTCGGTGTCGTGGTCGCCGTGGACTCGCCGGCTCGCAAAACCGGTGAGTTTACCCTCTAATCCTTGCTTAGTGAGTTAATTATGCTTAAGGGGTGTTTAGATTAGTTTAATTATGTTTAGGTGGTTAAATTATATTATTTAATTGTTAATTAGATTAATTGTATGATTAGTTTAGTGGTTGATTAATTAGGGCTAATTGTATGATTAAATTAGTGTAATCTAGTTTAAGCCCTAATTAATTATTTTTAATTAATTAATTATTTCGAATTTATAAATATTATTTTAATAAATTATATTATTATAATATAATATTTAATTATTTAATTTTCGGAATTAAATTTAATTATTTAATAATTTCGAAAATTATGCCGGGATGGCCGGTCGTTAGAATTTCGCACTGATCGTAACAGTGCGATCCGTTTGTGTTAATTGTATGTTTAATTTGAGAAATTGAGTGATTGATGATTATGGTTAATTATTCCAAAAGTGTGGAATTGTGTGAAATTGGAGAAGTTTTGGTATTTAACTTGAAAATACCCGGTGTCGGCTTCTGGCACCGTGATTGGTTTGTAGGACCGTTCGTATCGATTGATTGAATAGATGTTTATGTGGAAATTTATTTCAAGGTTGTTTAATATCAGTGTTTGATTGGTTTTGATTGTCAAAGGTTGTGAGTGGATCTAGAAAACCGCCGAAGTATGGCTGTGCCTTTGAGGCCGTGATATACCACCGAATTTGGAATCGGTCGTGCCAAGTGGGGCCGTAATGCCACTGAATTCTAAATCTGCCACCCGACAAAAGTCGTGCCGAGTGGGGCCGTAATGCCACTGAATTCTAAATCTGCCACCTGATAAAGGTCGCGCCGAGTGGGGCCGTAATGCCACTCATTTCTAATCGGCCACCTACTTAAGGTTTCGTCCTTTGGACTGTGGTTTCTAGTGAATGAATTGAATGAGTTGGATTTGTGTGAGCACAATCTATCTACAGCTTTGGTGAGCTATTATATTATCTATCAGTTACAGCTTTGGAGAGCATATGTCGTATTAACGACTCGTTTGATAGACGGTATTGAATGATAGATACTATTGGTTGATAGATAGTACGGATTGAAATGGAAAGATAGATAATATGATTGAATTGAATCGAATCGTTAGATCAATTGTTTGATTGATATTCGAATTGTACTGACGTGCAGAAAAGGACTGAGGCGAGGTAAGTCCTCTATCCTCTTTGTGTGGCTAGAACGCTCTGAAGCGTATTTTCTTCCTAATCGAGTCTTAGAGGGTAGGACTCGCTGAGACATTGTCTCATCCCGTTGTGGGCTCAACATTTTCAGGTCCTTAAATGGTGGTAGTGGAGGACTCGAAGCCATGGACATTTGTGGAGGTGGAGATTGAAGAATCGGCGAACGTGTCTAACTAGTTGGTCATAGGACAGTTCTCTTTTTGTTGAGCCGGTCTATTTTGTGGTCAATCCAGTGTTGTATATAAACCTATGTGCTTATAAGAAAGTTTGTTTGGTTGTGATTGTTTGCCTGCTTTCCTATCCCAAGTTAATTGTTGTCAGGGGATTTGTTTCGCTTCCGCATGTGCAAAATAAAATGAATGGGTCGGCGACATGTCTTGGGAAGTCGCATTTCTATCGACTAGAGTGGGATGTTCGCGCGCTCGGAGGATCGGGGCGTGACAGCCGCTAGGCTAATGGTTACCGTTATTCTTGACGATAATAAATGTGAAGGGACATATCCCATATTTAGCTAGCGAGGCAGCCAAGAGTTCTACTATGGTCCTTTTATATCTTATTTCAATCAATTTTTTCTACTTAAAAATTTTGTGGATAAATTCATTAGAAGTCCTAAAATTTATCATGAAAGTACAATTGAGTCTTAAAATTTTTAAAAAGTGTAATCGAGTCATAAAACTTATTAAATTAGTGTATTCAAATATTTTCTTTAACACTGTCAACTTAACCAACGGAAAATGTTAACTTGGCATTTATTATTATTATTTTATTTGAATATTATTTAAATTATATTAAAGAAACTAAAAAAGATGCAAAATTTTTATTTTTAAGAAAATGAAAATAAATAAATGGAGGGGCGTGTTGTGACATCCAGAAATTTCCATTTTCAATAATAATACTGAGGATTAATATCAACAATTAGATTGCTAGGAGACTGAGGCACTAGAATTAAGTTAATAGATTTTGATATAAATGTCAGTGGTGTCGAACAACAATATTGAATTCGCTGTCAAATTATTGATCGAGTAGGTTGGTATGCTTTAAATTTTTTATTTGAAGATATTTGAGTTTTAAATTTATTATATTGAGATTATCCCAATTTTTATATCATTCATTCATGATTTTAGTGGGAAATGTTTTCGGAGTCATAAATGTTCAAAATAAGATGTTTAGAATTAAACTATTTTCAAATTGTCAGATAATTAGAATGAAAATATTTCCTGAATTAGATGTTTTGAACGAAATTGATTTCTTCAATCTCTATTTGTCTTCAATTTACAAGTCACTTCTATTTTCTTTACCAAAGATTATAAACTCATGCTTTTTGATACACTGAACTTGGAAGCTTTCATATCATTCATGAAGTCGTCAATTTTAATTTTGGTCCATTAATGCGATTGTTGAATCACACCCCTACTTGGTCAAATTAGAGAGGCCCATCTTCATTCTTATCAAAATATCTTCTAGTGTCCAAGTTCTATTGAACCATTTATGTTCTAACTAGCTTCATAGGGACATTTGAAGCTCGTCTACTAGGACACTTGCTTTTTGACTAAAGTTTAAATTTTCTTTAACCTTGGTTGAATCATTACTCCTTGATAACCATTGAGGGCTCTTTAAAAATTTCTTTTGCCTTGATTTCTTGAAGAAAAACAATGGCAAGCTTTCCTTTTTTGAGGTTTCACTTCATTAACTTCAACCACCAACCCACTTCTTCTTGCTTTGATTTTCAAGAACTCATAATTAGAAATAGAGGTCCTACACTCAAATTGATCAAAGTTTCTATTTCAATAGTCTAAGTTTGAACTAGGTTAATCATTTGATTTCACTACATTTTATCAATGGATTTTGTTGTTTTTAAATCAAGCTTTGTTGATTTTTGGTTTTGGTTTATTCTATTTGCAGGTGATTTAGAGCTCTAAATTTGAAGTCATGTTCGAGGTAAGTGAAATCCTAAGGTGCTAAGTTATATTGAAACGCTTAGTGCTTTTAACTGGGTTGGTTGTAATGTGTGAACTTAGTGTAAGTATGTGAAATACGGATGTGAATGTGCTGTGATAGTTTAATCTATTTTGCAGATTCTATACATGGCTAGAATGTGTTAGATTATTTCTTTTAGGTGTGGTGACATGTGATATGTCTAAATGATTAATATGAATTTGTAAGTGTTGTTTTTGTAAACAACAAATGTAAGTTGTCGATGATAACATTCACTTATTAATTCTGAATCTAATTCATTTCTGAGTCTAATTCGCTCGAGTATGAGATGCTCTCTGAATCGGACTTGCTTTATGAGTTGGACCCTCTCAGAGTCTGATTTACTTTTTGAGTATATTCACTCACTGATTAGAACAACTTCCTTACGATCAGACTTTCCCAATCAGAACAATTTCCTTACGATCAAACTTTCTCATTCAAAATCACTTCTTGTGTTTCAGACTTTCTGTTCAGAATCATTTCCTTATGTTTCAGACTTTCTATTTAGAATCATTTCCTTATGTCTTAGACTTTCCATTAAGAACTGTTTCCTTATGTTTTAGACCTTCTGCTCGAAATCTTGTTTCAAACTTTCTATTTAGAATCATTTGCTTATGTGTGTATAAAATTACTTCCTTATGTTTTAGACTTTCCATTCAAAATCATTTGCCTATTTAATCGCTTCCTTACATTTCAAACTTTCCCATTCAGAACCATTCCTTCATGTTTAGACTTTTCATTCAGAACCGGTTGCATATGTTTAGATTCATTTGTTTTGCTGCTCAAATTCATTGTCTGGCATGCTAGTTGTTGAGTATTGAACATGTTGGCATGAGATACGAAAAAGAGGAAAGCATGTGAATATTTCCTATGATGTGTGCAAATGTGTTGTAAAATGGATACCAATTGTTGAAATGAGAGTTGGTTTCACTCTTGATGCATGTGAAATCATGCAATATCAATGATGTGTGCATGACATCATATGACTAAATCTGAAGTGTGATGTATATCGTCACCCATATAGTAGTGTGTGATGATGCCTCGCATGTCAAGATGTCCCGTTGTGTGATTGGAATGCCCTAGGGAGTTTTTGGAATGTCTCGGGAGTCGAGATGCCTCACAAATTAGGATGCCCGGTCGGCAAATGGTGTGGAATGCCTCAGAGTTGAGATGCCCTATTGTGTGATTAGAATGCCTCCTGTGTAATCGGGATGCCTCGAGAGTATTCTAGAGGAGGAGAGATGATGAATATGATGCATATTCACGCATGTGCATGGTTCATATGTATTCTTATAAGTCATTAACTAATGGCAACCATGCATCATGAGATATCATGCCATTTATTTGCATATGATGGATATTCCATATGTAAAATAGTCAGACACTAGGTTATACTTGTAAGGGTTGACCTCTAGCCTCACTTATCAATGATATTGTCCACTTTGGGCTAGAGCTTGTTGGAAATTAATCCAGAGAAGACACAAACTGCTTGTTGTAATTAGAACATCAATATAAAGAAAACGATAATAGCTATATAATATCATTCTTTTTATGTAAACTTACAAATCTTGGAGAAAAATAAAATAAGATATCATTGAAAAAATAACATAAAATTGTAGGTGAGGTACGGATATTCGAATCTCCTTAAGGCAATTAGTTCCTATCAATGGTGCTCCGCAGATTCACGAACTATGCCTCCCAAGATACAATACCTCGAACCTGTTTGGATTAGCACTATGCAAACATGACTCAGTCGAACCGTTCAATTGAACCAGCACACTCAGAAAAAACAAAAGAGTAGAAACGTATATCAAAGTTCTTTTGGAGTCGAGTCGGAAAAACCAAAGAAACTATAATGAATCTCTATGCTCCTATCTATTTATCGAGCTTTTTAGTTCACGTACAAAAGAGATACATGAATTAAATAGACGCATGTATCCACGAAGTTCATGAATCAAGATAAACGTGAATCCAAGAGATTCATGAATCTAGAGACACGTGAATTCAAGAGATTCGTGAACTCAATAAATACATGAACTAAAAGATACATGAATCTAGGAAATTCATAAATTCAAAAAGAGATACGTAAATAAAAAAGACGTATCTTAATTTATTGGCTTTCATTGATCCATTAACCATAATTATAATCATAATTATAACAATCCCCCACATTAATGGATCAATAAAATATTTTTGACTCGAAGGAATCTGAGCATGCCTGTTGAAATACACCGCATTAAGATAGGTAGCTTTCGCTTTGAACCTTCTTTAGTAAAAGCCTATCGGACTTACTTAACTAGTCGATTGACTAAGCCTTGAATCACCAGTTGTTTGTGTAAGCCTAGACAATAAACCTCACACAAAGTATTTCCAATTCAAGATTGGCTCTCGATTGTGTTCGTTCTTTCGTCCCTGAACTTCTCGGGATTCATGCGTGCTTTAGAAAATCTAGCTTTTAAAGATTTTCATAGAGTCGGCCAGTTCCACACATATAGGTGCATTCCTATTAAAGATATCCCATCATATTTCACTTGGATGTTACATTTCAAGTTATATGAATTATTAAAAGCATAGCGTACCCTTAATAACGTTATAGAAAAGCACTGTTGCATCATAGGAATAGGAGACAGTGCTTACACTAGAGTTTCCATAATTTGAGTTGTCCTATTGAACCTAGACCATGGGATTTCCAATCGCATAGGTTAGGTTTCCACCTTGGAATCTCTTTATTGGGTTAATGCTCTTAACCCTATTCCCTTCGATGCGCAGTTTATCTGCTCTTTTGACAAACCTTTTGTCAGCGGATCCGCAATATTTTCCTTTGACTTTACAAAGTCTAAAGAAATGATTCCATTTGAGAACAACCGCCTTACGGTCTTGTGTCTACGATGAATGTGTCTAGACTTACCGTTATAAATCACATTATGCACCCCCACTCTTTTAGGAAATTGTAGGATGGCAACTTTCAATTTCATAACTCATATGGAGTTTTATCTAGCCTTTTGTGGGGTAATTTATTAAAAATAAAATTTGCAGTTAAAACTGCCTCTCCCCACAAATTCTAAGGTAAACTTGAACTCAAAAGCATGGTGTTAGCCATCTCCTTTAGTGTCCTGTTCAATCATTCAACAACTCCATTTTGTTGTGGAGTATAAGGTGCAGTCATTTGGAAAATTATTCCAAAACTACTACAAAACTCTTTGAAATTGATTGAGCTGTATTCTCCTCCTCTATCAGACCTAAACACTTTGATTCGTTTATCAAGTTAGTTTTCAACTTCATTTTTATACTTGACAAACATGCTTAGAGTCTCATCTTTGCTAGTTAGTAAATAAACATAGCAAAATCTAGTACAATCATCCACAAATGTGATGAAGTACTTCTTTCCACCTCTACTTTTTACAAACTTTAAATCACATAGATCACTATGGATTAATTGTAGAGGTTCACTTATTCTTTCAATAGATTTGAAAGGTTTCTTGTCAAACTTGGCCTCAACACAAGTCTCACACTTGTAACGGGCATCCAACTCAAATCTTGGAATTAACCCCGAGTTTACTATTCTCTTCATTGTACCATAATTTATATGTCCTAATCTACCATGCCATAGATAAGGAGACGTAAATTGAAGACTTATCTTTATTAATAGTCTTTGGGTACACATAATTTGAGTTTACATCAATGACAGCCACATTGGCTTTAAACAGGTCATTACACAAGTACTCTTTCCCCACATGCATCCCTCCTTTTGAAAGTATAAATTTGTCAAATTCAAATATAACTTTGAAATTCTTCTTGAAAGTGTGGGGCCAGAAATTATGTTTTTCTGAATCTCTAGTACATGCAACACATTTAGGAGGGCGACCTCCTTGCCAGATGTAAACTTCAGGATCACATTTTTTCTTCCGGCAATCTTTGCTGATGTAGAGTTAGCCATATAAAGTTTCTCATCTTCTTCAGCCTTCTCATAAGATGAGAACATATATTTATCTCCATATATGTGATTTGTGGCACCTGTTTCTAGCCACCAGCCATTAGTGTTCAACACTAGAGATGCTTCGAACATTACCACGGCAGACAGTCTCTTAATATTGTCATGTTCTGTCAGATTCAGTTGCTAGGCTGCACCATCGTTCTTGCTTTTTTTTTGGGCTTCTTGCAATCCTTAGCACGATGGCCAGGCTTGTTGCATATAAAACAAGTCCCTTGGAATTTTTGAAACCGTTCATTTTGCTTGCCTTTTCCTTGAAAAGACATCTTCCTTTTTCTATCTTGCTTAGATTTGGAAGATTCCACAACATTGGCATTTGGCTCAAAAGAAGGGTTCGCACTCCTTTTATTATCCTCCTCGATTATGAGGTACAGAATGAGATCTTCAAGGCTCTTCTGATTTCGTTTGTGCTTCAAATAATTTTTAAAGTCTAACTATGTGACATCCAGAATTTTCAGTAATATTTTCTATTAAATTAAGCAGGCATTTTATTGACGCGTCTATAGGGTTGTTCTCAGAGCTGATCACTCTTGAGATAACTAGACTAACTGGGTAAGCCATTAAAGACTTTTAAGGCAATAGACTTGAGAATTCGACTAGGAATCGGCTTCTCGACCGTGTTCATCTTTACAGGTCATTACAGCACAGTTAAAAATCGAATTGAGATCAAAAATAGGTTGGTTCAATTGAGATGTATGGCTGATCGTGGCTGACTCCACTAAATTGGAAAATTCTCGTCGACCGACACTAATTTGATTTTTCTATCGTTTTGGTACCCTGTGTCTGTAATTGAGCCCTCAAGATTTTCACGACAATTGAGAGTCGCCAATGTGTCGAGTGGGTTCATTGTGGCTCGAAGAAAATCGACCACGAGTCAATTGCCTTGAAAAGTTCTGAAAATTACCTGGTAGTCTAGGTCACGCTAAAAGCGCGCCGAAATGAAATTAACCGCCAATTTGAGTTAGATTTCAGAAATTGAAAGTTCTGTGGTGTCACGAGCTATTTTAGGAACGTAGACTCAGTCTCAGAAGATTTTTCGGAGGTCCAGAGATTTTTACGGAAAACCAGGTCGGACAATTCGGAAAATGAACGAAAACTCAGATTGGCTATTTTGAAGAGAATGTTAACATCTGGGGTATGTGATTGGGTGAATGAAAGTTGTTTGGGCTTTTTTTGACTTCAATTTGGACCCCAATGGAATTTATTTGTTCGGAAAATCGGATGCCGAAGAAAATTAAATGAAATTCGGAGCTTGGATGAGGGGTGCATTATTTGTATCAAAATTGAGTTTATTGTGGATTATTCTTGATGGAAAGTATTATGAGTCAAGGGATAAGGCTTGGAGACAAAGGGGGGACTAAGCATTCAATGGAAGGGCTAATCATGTGGACTTTTTGGGTGTTTTTCTCTCTCTTCCAGCTTGTTGGACGAGCTTGACCGGCCCCCATCGTCTTGTCTCTTGCTCAATCCCATCTCACCCACACCTTTCTTTCATTTCCTTAAATCCTGCGAAAAGCCCCACCGAATAGCTTTCTTTATTTTCATTATTTTATTTCCCTTTCATCTGCTCTTCAACGCCCACAAACGATCCAAGCCTCCAGCTCCATTTCGTCCCTGCATGCAACGTGTTCCAGTCAACTAGCAGAAATTTGGGTTGACTTCTTTTCGTGCGCCCCACGACTAGCATCGATCGAGCAGCTTCTTCTTACCGAGACGCGAGCGCACGCCAACGAGACAATTTCCCTCCTTCGCTGCTACGTCCACGAGTCAATAATTGTGGATTTTTATGCAGCAAAATCCCAAGTGGTGACCGAAGCTGCTCCGTGTCTCCTCTCAAGTTGCCAGCGACGCCGAGCTTGATTATGCTTCTCCATCGAGCAATACTGGACGAAGCAGCTCTCCACATCGCCAGCTGCCACGTTGAAGCTCCTCTCCGTGTGTTTTTGGCCCACCTTCATTACATGTTGTTTGGCCAGCAATTCCAGCAACCTGCAATCCACGTGAATTCAACCCACGAGCCCAAATTCTAGCCCACTTTGCAGCCCAAGTAAATAGCATTTTGGCCCAAGCTCAGTCTAGCAATTTGAAGTCCAACATCCCTCAAGATTTTGGCTTATTTCAGCCCAAAGAGAGCAGCCCATTTTCAGTTTAACTTCAAGTCCAAAAAGCCGCAAGCCCAGTTAAGTTCAGCCCAGTCCAAAGGAAGCCTAGTCTAGCGCAAGAACAAATCTCAGTTGGGCTGAGATTTGTCGGGCCAAGGTCAAGGCCCGGTCCAAGCCCGTAAGAGTCGTCGTGAGTCCGTTTTCGGCCGCCATTGCGTCGTCGTCGAGGTGTCCTGGTCGTCATGTTGTGCAAGTGAGTTTTACTCACTAAAGCTTTCTTAGTGATCTAATTATGCCTAAGGGTTAATTAGATTTATTTAATTGCAATTAGGTGGTTAGATTAGATTACAATAATTAAATTAGAGACTTGTTAGTGCTTGTTAGTTAAATTGAAGGTGCATTTAGCAAGTAGACTTATCCTATTAATTATTGGATGCTTCTTGGGATTTTTCCCGTTCCTTATCGGCTGTTAATTTAATAATTCGGGCCTAAAATGAATTTTTAGGAATTAGTTAGTAATTTTCGAAATTAATTTAATTAATTAATTATTTCCCGAAATTTCAACTAGGATGGCCAAGGACCGGAATTTTATGTTGATGATCATGGTGCAGTCCGTTTATTTAATTGAGCTTTATATTGTGCTAAATTGAATTTACCGTATTTATTTATTTAATTTTCGAAATTAATTATTTATCTAATTATTTTTTCGGAAATTCACCGGGATGGCCGGTGACCGGAATTTCGTGCTGATTGTCGTGGTGCAGTTCGTTTATTTAATTGAGCTCTATATTGCGTGAAATTAAATTGATTATGCAAATTAGGGATTTATCCTAAATTGAAAGAATTTGAGTGATGGATTGGTTGATGGCCGAGTATGACTACTTAGCATTGATGAGCTATAAAGCAGAAAGAACTGTGAAAGGGAATTGAGGAAATTCTCGGCCGAAATCAATCAGGAACGATGTAATGTGACATACGTGGTTCGGTGATTAAAGGATATCACTAGTGAAAACGGCGCCTTAAAGAACGCACGAGTGCTGTCTATTACATGCAGCAGTATGGACATACGTGGTTCGGTGATGGAGGATATCACTGGTGAAAACGGCGCCTTAAAGAACGCATGAGTGCTGTCCATTATACATGTCATCTTGGCAGAAATAACGCCCGAGAGCATTAATGAAGCTCTGTGACCAAGTGTACTGCTGGGGGTGTGATGATGGGAAGTGAAGTGACCCGGAGATGGTCTGACTGACTTGTGAATTGACTAGGTCGATTGATCAATGAGTTGATCTAGTGGTTGTGAGTAGATTGATTGTTCTAATGCAATATATGAAGTATATGTGGATAACCTTAAATTGCAGGTTGGAAACTGACGCCAAGGTAAGTCATCTGATTCATGCTGTGCTAGGTAACCTGGTGGTGTATTGGTTCCCTAATCGAGTCTTAGGGAGTAGAACTCGCTGAGACATAGTCTCATTGGTTGTTGTAAAAACCAATTTCAGGCCCTTAGGTGGAAGATCTTCAAGAGGAGGATTCCAGGAAAAGCCTAGCGAGGAATCAGAGGAGGGTGAAGAGGATGATTTTGAGTACGACCTGCAAAAAGGATTGAGACCTCCCTCATTTTGAAAACCTTGTGAATATTTTTGTTAAAATATGTCTCGAGTTTGAGTCCAATGTAAAATTCCAAATATTCCGAATTGGATATGTTCCGGACGTCTGAAATAGGAAAGTCCAACTTCGACTTGGATTTGGATTTTGTTCAAAATATATAGAGATATGTTTTGGATAAAATCATTTAAAATAGAAAACATAATCCTATGAGAAGTTGGCAGGTTTCACTTATATATAGACCTGTGGCCGTGGGTGATATGTATGGATCACAAATTGTTTTGAAGCGCCGCGTGAGTGCTTGGTGTTCCGCCATTGATCATGAAGAATTGGTCTTGAAGCACCGTCTCGTCGTCGAGTGCTTGGGAGGGATTTTCTTTGTCGTTCTTGTTCATGCAATTACATTCAAGAAGATTTAGTGTTTGTAGCCGATATAAATCTTGAGGTAAGATTTGTGTGTAAATTCCTTTGTGAGATTGAGAGATTATTTCGTGAGAATTTTGGGGCTAAACACTGTGTGCGTTTTTGGGTGTAATTGGGGCTTGGGAAACACCGAGAGAGTGTTTGAGTGACTTGAGTGTGTAATCTTCTTGTATCGCTTGATCTATAGTGAAATTCGCTGCTGGTCTCCCCGTGGACGTAGGTCTTTACGACTGAACCACGTAAATCCGTGTCCGATTTATTTTCTTCTTTTATCTATATTATTGTTCGATCGCTCGCCCTATCGCAACAGTAGATCTGTTAAATCAGACCTTAGTGTACAGTACTGTGAAGTTTAATGAAAACCTGTTATGCTATGTATAAAAGTGTGGTTATGAGTTTTCAATATGAAAATGTGGCCTTGCTTTTTTATCCCATTGTTTTATTGTCTGGGGATTTATAACTACTTCCGCATGTTCTTAATAAATGAATGGGTCGACGATACTCAGTCCTGGGATATCGCATTTTAAAATTGACCGTTTGTGGAAGGATGTGTGCGTACCCGAGGATCGGGGCATGACAAACTAGCCCGGAGGCAGTTTCTCAATCATGGCCACCACTTGGAATGATTCACTAAGTATCATTCCCTCAGCAGAGATGTCACTCAGAATTAATTGCAATTCTTGAACTTGACTCATGACAGATTTAGAATCCACCATCTTGTAATCCAAGAATTTGGCAACCACAAATTTCTTGATGCCAGCGTCCTCAGTCTTGTATTTATTCTCTAAGGACTCCCATAATTGATTAGCAAATTCAATATTACATAAATATTATAAAGAGAATTCACTAAACAGTTGAGGATATAATTTCGGCATAAGAAGTCCCCATGCTTCCAAACCTCCAATACACCAAGCGTTGTGACATCTTGCTCATTTGGACTAATTATTGGGCACACCTTCGATAAATATTTCGTCAGATTTAGCATGGTCAGATAGAAGAACATCTTCTACTGCCACTGTTTAAAGCCCACTCTGGTAAATTTCTCCAGTTTCTCATTAGTTGTAACTGGAGGTGTTGCCATCATAGTAGGCAAAGTTCGTTGAACTACCCCACCAGAAACAGAGCCAAAAGCCATATGACCTGTACTGTTCTAAAAAACAATCTCGGACATACCAGTCGTATGACTTGTACCCACACCACCAAAATTGGTGTTAGCCCAAGGGCCCATTGCATTGGTTGCTACAAATTCGGACCCTGAGGGTTGAACATCTCTCATAGCAACGATCAAATCAACTAAAGGAACATCTCCTGAAACATTTTGAACATTGAAGGGCACTTGATTGTTTTTAGCCATCTTAATAATCTAACAAGAATAACAACCAGTGAGTAATCTAATCGCCTTAAGATTGTTGGAAATTAATCCAGAGAAGACACAAACTGTTTGTTGTAATCAGAGCATCAATGTAAAGAAGACGATAACAGCTATATAATATCCTTCTTTTTATGTAAACTTACAAATCTTGGAGAAGAATAAAATAAGATATCATTGAAAAAATAACATAAAATTGGAGGTGAGGTACGGATATCTGAATCTTTTTAAGACGATTAGTTCTTGCCAATGGTGCTCTGTAGATTCACTATGCCTCCCAAGATACAATACCTTGAACCTATTTAGATTAGCACTATGCAAACAAGACTCAATCAAATTGTTCAATTGAACTAGCACACCCAGAAAAAATAGAAGAGTAGAAACGTATATCAAAGTTCTTTTGGAGTCGAGTCAGAAAAACCAAAAAAACTATAATGAAGCTCTATGCTCCTATCTATTTATAGAGCTTTTTAGTTCATGTACAGAAGAGATACATGAATTAAATAGACGCATGTATCCACGAAATTTATTAATCAAGAGATACGTGAATCCAAGATATTCATGAATCTAGAGACACGTGAATTCAAAAAATTCGTGAACTCAATAAATACATGAACTAAAATATACATGAATCTAGGAAATTCATGAATTCAAAAAGAGATACGTGAATAGAAAAGACATATATTAATTTATTGGCTTTCGTTGATCCATTAACCATAATTATAACCATAATTATAACAGAGCTCACATAATTTTGTTCTTCAGGGTTCACTCTTAAAAGGTTTTATTGGTAATTAAGACTAATGCTACTCCTTATATAGCACGTCACCTCACCACACCAAGGCGATTTGAGATTCGATTTATTCTTGCTCCCACGCCATCCTAGAGTCGGAGCCGCACCTTGTCTGAGCCCTTTTTGGCCTTGGCAGTCACTTCAACCCTCATCGGATCAGGTCATTACAATACTAGCGCGTTATGAATTAATTTGTCTTTTTCTTCCTCTTAACTGAAGGACCCATGGTATTGGTGTTAATGTTTCAGTGGCATATGATGTTATTAAGGATAGGGCTCTCATTCTTGCATGTGTGATTCATGATTATATTGCATGTCTTTGAAGTCACTATGTTTGCACCAAGTTGAGCATTAAGATGATCTTTCACCTTAGACCTAGGGATTTCATTTACTAGACTTCATTTCACTCCCTTTTTTTAGAGTCCCTATGCATCATGAGTATGAGACTATGCTTATACTTGGGTTGGGTCCCTATCATACTAAGTGTATGCCCATATTTGGGTGAGCCTTGCTTGGGCAAGGGTTGCTGGCCCTCCTTTTGGATCGCTAAGGTCTTACCTAGGGTGGGTAATAGTTGCCGGCCCCAAGGGGGGCCAACGATGCCATAATCTAGGCACCCTTGCCTAGATCTAGTGAGGTTCACTAGCTCTTGTCAAAGGCCTACCACCCTTGCCTAAAGCTAGCCTTCTCCAGTGGTCCCTTCGGCAATGGGTGATTGGGGCAGCAGTGCCCCATTAGCGAATTGCCCCCTCCCTCTCTTTATTTTCAATTTTATATTAAAAAATAAAATTATTTTTTTCTTTTTTTAACTAATCTAAATAATATTTGAATATACTAATGATGATGATAAATGCCACATAGGAGAGATAAAGTTACGTTAACATTTTCTATTAATTAAGTTAACGGTGTTAACTGAAAGACTTGATTGTACCAATGTGACAAGTTTAATGATTTAATTGCACTTTTTTAAAGTTTTGAGATTCAATTGTACTTTTACAAGAAGTTTTAAGATTTCTAGTGAACTTATCCAAAAATTTTGCTTCGTTTTTTTTTTTTTTTTTTTTTTTTTTTTGGGTCAATAAAAATTTTGCTTCGGTTACTTGCAAAGAATCTTGTGACTCAAACTTTTGTTAGAATTTCCACTCCAAAAGTTTAAATTAATAGGTAAAGGGAGATCATAAAGAGCATATAAATCCCATAAACACGTCATGGGTCAAACTTTTAACATTCAATTCAAGGATATGCATAATCAAAGAGATATGGATAATTACCTAGGAATGTGGACAATCACAAGAGATATGGAGAATCAAAAAAGAAATCCTAATTTTTTTTTTATCAACTTCAAACCAAAAAAAGAAACAAGAAAAAAAAATTAGACACGTCTCTTTGTCGCTTTGTAAAGCTATAGAAAAGAGTATAACCAGATTATGGTGGAGAAATAATCAGAATAGAGCAGGTATCCATTGGCAGAAGTGGGATATTCTTCGAAGAAGTAAAGATAATGGAGGGTTAGGCTTTCGCGATCTTATTCAATTCAACAGGGCCATGCTTGGCAAACAAGCGTGGCGATTAATTCAACAGCCTGAGGCTTTATGGGTTCAGCTTTTTAAGGGTTCGTACTATCACTCCAAAGATTTTTAGTGTGCTAATCGTGGAACTCGGCCATCATGGGGATGACAGAGTCTTCTTATGGGCAGAGAAACTATCCTACCAAATGTTAGATGGTCAGTCAGTAATGAGGGCAGTATCAGCATTAGAATAGATAGATGGTTACCAAGAGGAACTCTGTGTGGACCTGCAAACAAGGCAGAACCAAATCTTGTGGCCGATCTTATAGACCCTATCCACAACAGTTGGAACACCTCCTTGCTCCATAGTTTTTTGGATGAACAAGTTATAGCCGAGATTCTAACCATTCCAGCTAGACCTCGTTACACTGAAGACAGACTAATCTGGACAACTACGACAGATGGCCGACATTTAGTAAAGAGCAGTTATCACATATTAACAAACACTGCAGGTAACAACAACAATCACAGCGCATCATCACCTCATTAGATTCCAAAAACTCTATGGCGAAGAATTTGGGGAATGAAGACTGCACCTATACTCCGCATTTTTCTTTCGTTCGCTTGCCAAAATGCAATTCCCTCCAGAGCCAATTTGTTTCACAAGCATATTATTGCAAACCCTTTATGCAAGCTATGTGATCAACAAACCCTCAAAACCCTAGAGCACATATTTCTATCTTGTTCAAGCACCAGGCAGATATGGACTCATTCAAAGATTAAGATCAACTTATAGCCTCACCTCATCCATCGACTAGATGTTTGGTTAAAAGCACAGCTCACACACAGTAAGCCACTCACCGGCTCTGGAATTTTTGGCCAACATTCTCTAGCAGATATGGCTTCAACGCAACACCTTCATATTTCGTAACCAAACTCTGGATCTGAATCACATGGTGGAAGCTGCATTTACACAGTATCGTCTTCATCAGATTTGTGATTCAACCTATTCCAGAAAATCAAAGAGAAATCTGACCCCACATCAACTTTGGAGACCACCTGATTTTGGCTCCTTAAAATGCAACATCAACACATCTTTTCTTCCAGGTTGCACGGAAGGTACAATAGCAGCAATCTGTCGAGACCATCAGGGACGCCTTACTGATGTTTTCTCCATGAGCTTCCTAGCCACATCTGCTTTAGCGGCAGAGATCCAAGCCTTGACTTTCTCACTCCAACATTTGTCGCGGCAGGATCTCTACCGGGCTCTGATCGGGCTTGAATCTGACTGCAGCATCGTAGTCGACTCCATCTTGGGAAGCATATCACCGCCGTGGGACCTCCAAGCTCTCTTCGCGGAGGCAGCTGCGACGATTCAGCTGTTCCCTAACCTACGCTTGCGGTTCTGTAGGCGAGAGGCCAATACAGTTGCTGACTGGGCCACGAAGGCCCAGCGCTTTGATAAGTCGGCCCATCTGTTGAACTTTTCTCCTCCTTATCTTATGCTTGACCTTATTTATGCAGATGCTTTGGCGTCTGGTTGTATGTTCTCAACTTAAGGAATACAATATTCTCTTTCGACCCAAAAAAAAAAAAAAATGTCATTATGACAATAATATATAGATTAAATATTATGCAGAATTTTATTTCAGTAGAAATGAGCTACAACTACTCAAGGCAATTCTTAGTCATGGTTCCGCACCGTGTTAATTTCACAATTGAATAGGCCAATTAAAGCATGCCTATCGCATCTTCATGTCAGAATGGTCAATTAGTTTAGAACACGTTGATTATCTAGCAAATAATGCAGCATAATCCAGATGCCTTATCTCATTAAAAAAAAAATACATGCGGGTCTTTTCAACTAGCGAGTAGTGCGAGTGGTCCTCCACTCATGACATGTTTGAGATAATATTCAACTTAGATAAAGTGTCCAAAAAAAAAATTATAGGAATACTACTAAAATTCCATAGAGTGGGTATAGGTGAAAATGGGACATGCTTACATCTCATGCATATTGCAAAATTTTAGCGTGTTATCATATTGTGTAAAATATTCTTAAAAAAAGAAACTAGTTTTTGAAAATTTGAAATAAATGAAATGTTATCCTAAGTGAAAACATCGCTCATAAATTTTTTTACAACAATCCCTAAGTAAAGAAAATTATCCAATCAATCTTAAACTTATTGGACAAATATTAATTCAGTTATAAACTTTTCAAGTTTACCAATTGAATTCTAAATCTTTGCGCAAAATTTCAATATGATCATTCAAGCTATATTTTGTCGGAAATTGCTGACACGGCGATCTAGTCATCAATGGCCCTCTTACATGACTTACAGTTACATCAATGATTTTCGGTGAAAATTAGCTGAAAAGATTGCCTTAGAATTTTGGAAGATGATTTAAGATAAAATTAGAAAATTTATGATTGAATTGATATTCGTACAATAGGTTTAGTAATAATTGGACAAGTTCCCTCGAGTTTGTAGATAAGTTATTAGGAAAAGAAATCAAATTAAAATATTTTTCAAATAGAGATTACTACCAATAATCGTAGTAGTACCAGCAATATATGGCCTTTCTTCCTAAAGAAGGCAAAGACTTCATGTTGACTATGACCAGTGGGTCTTCTTATTCTTATCCAACCCATTTTAACGTAAACGTTGGACTAAGGTGAAAAGGGTTCGTACATATTTTTGGAATAAATACATTTAAAATTCTAAAACTTATTACAAATTGTACAACCAAGTCTTTCCATTAACTCTATCTAACTTGATTAACAAAAATTCCAATGTGATTTTTAAAAAAAAAAAAATTCCAACATGACGCTGACGTGATTGAAGCATGAAGTGTAAAGTTCAAATGTTGTCATTTTGGTCCAAATGATTTTTTGACCTAAAGTTTATTTAAATTAGAATAAAAAATTGCTAAATTTAAAATAAAAAGAAAGGGAAGGAAGGAAAACTGGGAAGGGCCTGGAGGGCCTTTGCAGCCGCCATGCTACCGCTGGAAAGGGCTGATAATGGTGGATGATGGCTAGTCACCCTCACCGACCGCAAGCAAGCACTTGCATGATTTCCCTACTTGCATGATTTCCCTTCCTTTTATCATTTTTTTTTTAATTTTAATCAAGTCAACGCCGCATAGAAGAGAAAAAAAAAAAATCATATCAACATTTTTCGCTAGCCAAATTAAATGGAGTTAATAGAAAGATTTTATTGTAATTTTGAAAATTTTAAAACTTAATTATATCTTGGTGATAAGTTTAAAACTAATGTTTTTTTATTTAAAAAAAAAAAAAAAACTTCCTATGTACTTATCCCTATATTTGAAGTTCCGTCAGCAATGCTACGTGAGAATTGTCTACCTCATCTGCAAAGTCTAGAACGTTGGTCATGCATGGGTTGCTTCCTGAGAATTGCACAGCATGGACCTTCCAGCAGCCTCCGAGCGTCAAAAGGGAAGACTTGGAATGCCAGTCTTGCCGTGTCGTCCACTAATGGCTTTTGATCCTTTGTACATTGACCGCTGGGACAACTTTTGCGTCGTATTTTTCATTCCACTGCCCATGAGAATCCGGGTAAATTACTTTATTTTTCTCTTTCTTTTTATGGCATATGCCGAATAATATAGGAAAAAATACCAAATGACTTACAAACGCCATATCATCTGTGATTATCAATAACATTGTCTAATCCATGATCAATTATGAGTTTTCTTTATTCGCATGTCCTTAAAGGGTTTTGAGAAATGGAAAATTTTTTTCCTAATGATTTAATATTCCCGAGTTCGGTCCGACAGGCCCAAGTGGGCCCGAAGATAGGGCCCAGCCCAAGAAGTCCCCTCCTCTCTTTTTAAAACAGACCAGGCCCACAAGGCGAAACATGCCCAAAAGCCCAAACCCAACTCAAGTATACCCGGCCCGTATGTGAGAAAACCCTACTCGGTTCGTGACTTTCACCCGACCTGGCCAAGACCCGGTTTTGGAGTGGCCCTTCTCTCTGGGGCTTCCACGGCGTTGAAGGAGGACGCTTGGGACGCCGGTGACTCAACGACTACAGCGCGGTGGGCGGCAGACAACGGCAGCAGCAGCAGGGACGGCAACGACGTCGCGAGCAGGGGCGCTGCAGGGGTTGTGTGGGGTCACGGCTGAGAAGCAGCGTCGAGCAAGCAGATCGCGGGCAAAGCAGGGGCCGCAGTAGCTTCGTAGGATCTCGCGACTTGTAGGTGAGGCAGAGCGCGACGATGGTTGGCGAAACGGCGACGACGAGTGGCAGTGAGCTAGCTCGACAAGGATCAGCAAGCAGGAGCAGAAGCGGCATCGTGGGGGCTCGGGATCTGGTGCTTGGGCAGGAGGGCGGCGAGCGAAGGCTTGGCAGACGACGGCACAGAGGCACGGGCCAGTGCGGGGCTCGCTCGACGGTGGAGCAACGACTAGCTCAGATCTGTCATCGTCGGGACTCAACGGTGACTGGCATTGGTGCTTGGAGACACGCGACGATTCCGCGAGATAGGGTTCGGTGGTGACTGGCAAAGACGCGACCAGGAACAACAATGCGGAGGCGCGGGCCTGTGCGCTGTTTGCTCGACGGTGGAGCAATGAACTACTCATATCTGTCTTCGTCGGGAATCAAAGGTGACTGGCGGAGGTGCGGCCAAGGCGCACGGTGGCTCGGCGACCGGTTCTGGCGTCGCGGGAGGTTGCTCGTGCAAAGGTGCTGTTGCGGGGGTAGTCCAGTAGAGGGGAGCAACGAACCAGCAACGGCGGTGGGGTCGGCGTTGGTCGAGCGCCGCTGCCAGCGGCAGCGCTGCCGATGCCCTTTTTCCTTGAGCTTTCTCTCTCTCTCTCTCTCTCTCCTCTCTTCTCTCTATTTCTCTTTTATTATTATTATTATTATTATTATTATTATTATTTTCTTTTGCTTTCGATATGGGATTCCTAGGGAACAACGGCGGTTGGCGTCAGTCAAGTGATAGTGGCGGCAATGGCGACGAACTTTCTCTCTGCTTCGGCTCTCTCTCCCTTTTTTCTCTATTGCTCTTTTCTCGTTTTTCCCCCGCTTCCTCTCCTTCTCGATGCTCCTTTTCTCTAGGGTTTCTTTTTTCTTTTTCTTCTTCTTTTTTTGTTGTTTGTTGTTTTTCTTTTATTTTTATTTTTATTTTTTTTCTTTTTCTCCTTTTTTTTTTTCTAGTGACTAATTTCTAATTTGGTATGCGATTAAGTTTTAAGTAAAATGATGAAATTTAGGTGTCAACAGTAATTAAGACGGATGCTACTCCTTATATAGCACATCACGTCACCACACCTAGGCGATTTGAGATTCGATTTATTCTTGCCCCCATGCTATCCTAGAGTGGGAGCCGCATCTTGTCTGAGCCCTTTTTGGCCTTGCCAGTCACTTCAGCCCTTATTGGATTAGGTCATTACAATACTGGTGCGTTATGAATTAATTTGTCTTTCTCTTCCTCTTAAGTGAAGGACCCATGGTATTGGAGTTAATGTGTTCATTGGCATATGATGTTATTAAGGATAGGGCTCTCATTCTTGCATGCGTGATTCATGATTATATTGCAGGTCTTTGAACTCACTATGTTTGCACCAAGTTGAGCATTAAGATGATCTTTCACCTTAGACCTAGGGATTTCATTTACTAAACTTCATTTCACTCCTTTTTTTTTTAGAGTTACTATGCATCATGAGTATGAGTATAAGACTATGCTTATACTTGGGTTGAATGCCTATCATACTAAGTGTACGCCCATATTTGGGTGAGCCTTGCCCGGGCAAGGGTTGCTGGCCCTCCTTTTGGATCACTAAGGTCTTACCCAGGGCGGGTGATAGTTGCCGGCCCTAAGGGGGGCCAACGATGCCGTAATCTAGGCACCCTTGCCTAGATCTAGTGAGGGTCACTAGCTCTTGTTAGAGGCCTGCCACCCTTGCCTAAAGCTAGCGGCCTCTGGTGGTCCCTTTGGCAATGGGTGATGGGGGCAGCGGTGCCCCATCAACTAATTGTCCCCTCCCTCTCTTTATTTTCAATTTTATATTAAAAAATAAAATTATTGTTTTCTTTTTTAAACTAATCTAAATAATATTTGAATATACTAATGATGATGATGATAAATGCCACGTAGGAGAGATAGAGTTACGTTAACATTTTTTGTTAGTTAAGTTGACGGCATTAACTAAAGGATTTGATTGTACCAATGTGACAAGTTTAATGATTTAATTACACTTTTTAAAAGTTTTAAGATTCAATTGTACTTTTACGATAAGTTTTTAGATTTCTAGTGAACTTATCCAAAAAATTTTGCTTCAGTTACTTGCAAAGAATCTTGTGACTCAAACTTTTGTTAGAATTTCCACTCCAAAAGTTTAAATTAATAGGTAAAGGGAGATCATAAAGAGCATATAAATCCCATAAACACGTCATGGGTCAAACTTTTAACATTCAATTCAAGGATATGCACAATCAAAAAGATATGAATAATTACCTAGGAATGTGGACAATCATGAGAGATATGGAGAATCAAAAAAGAAATCCTAATTATTTCTATCAACTTCAAACTAAAAAAAGAAATGAGAAAAAAAAAATTAGACACGTCTCTTATAGATATTGTTTCTATAAAAGAACTCCCCTCGTCCAAAAAATATATAATGCAAAACACACATTATGTGCCTATTTTATGTCAATCAAATATTTTTCATTATGACAATAATATATAGATTAAATATTATGCAGAATTTTATTTCAGTAGAAATGAGCTACAACTACTCAAGGCAATTCTTAGTCATGGTTCCACACCGTGTTAATTTCACAATGGTCAATTAGTTTAGAACACATTGATTATCTAGCAAATAATGCAGCATAATCCAAATGCCTTATCTCATTAAAAAAATACATGCGGGTCTTTTCAACTAGCGAGTAGTGTGAGTGGTCCTCCACTCATGACAGTTTGAGATAATACTCAACCTAGATAAAGTCTCAAAAAAAATATATATATAAGAATACTACTAAAATTCCATAGAGTGGGTATAGGTGAAAATGGGACATGCTTACATCTCATGCATATTGCAAAATTTTAGCGTGTTATCATATTGTGTAAAATATTCTTAAAAAAGAAACTAGTTTTTGAAAATTTGAAATAAATGAAATGTTATCCTAAGTGAAAACATCGCTCATAAATTTTTTACAACAATCCCTAAGTAAAGAAAATTATCCAATCAATCTTAAACTTATTGGACAAATATTAATTCGGTTATAAATTTTTCAAATTTACCAATTTAATTTTAAATCTTTGCACAAAATTTCAATATGATTATTCAAGGTATATTTTGTCCGAAATTGCTGACATGACGATATAGTCATCAATGGCCCTCTTATGTAACTTATAGTCACCTCAATGATTTTCAATGAAAATTAGCTGAAAAGATTGCCTTAGAATTTTGGAAGATGATTTGAGATTAAATTGGAAAATTTATGATTGAATTGATATTTATACAATAGGTTTAGTAATAATTGGACAAATTCCCTCGAGTTTGTAGATAAGTTATGAGGAAAAGAAATCGAATTAAAATATTTTTCAAAGAGAGATTACTACCAATAATCGTAGTAGTACCTGCAATATATGGCCTTTCTTCCTAAAGAAGGCGAAGACTTCATGTTGACTATGACTAGTGGGTCTTCTTATTCTTGTCCGACCCATTTTAACGTAAACGTTGGACTAAGTTGAAAAGGGTTAGTACATATTTTTGGAATAAATACATTTAAAATTCTAAAACTTATTACAAATTGTATAACCAAGTCCTTCCATTAACTCTATCTAACTTGATTAACAAAAATGCCAATGTGATTTTTTTTAAAAAAAAATTTCCAACATGACACTGACGTGATTGAAGCATGAAGTGTAAAGTTCAAATGTTGTCATTTTGGTCCAAATGATTTTTTGACCTAAAGTTTATTTAAATTAGAATAAAAAATTGCTAAATTTAAAATGAAAAGAAAGGGAAGGAAGGAAAACTGGGAAGGGCCTGGAGGGCCCTTGCAGCCGCCATGCTACCGCTGGAAAGGGCTACTAATGGTGGATGATGGCTAGTCACCCTCACCGACCGCAAGCAAGCACTTGCATGATTTCCCTTCCTTTTATCTTTTTTTTTTTTTTTAATCAAGTCAACGCCGCATAGAAGAGAAAAAAAAATCATATCAACATTTTTCGCTAGCCAAATTAAATGGAGTTAATAGAAAGATTTTATTATAATTTTGAAAATTTTAAAACTTAATTATATCTTGGTGATAAGTTTAAAACTAATGTTTTTTTATTTAAAAAAAAAAAAAAAACTTCCAATGTACTTATATCTATATTTGATGTTCCGTCAGCAATGCTACGTAGAATTGTCTACGTCATCTGCGAAGTCTAGAACGTTGGTAAAGAATGGGTTGCTTCCTGAGAATTGCACAGCATGGAACTTCCAGCAGCCTCCGAGCGTCAAAAGGGAAGACTTGGAATGCCAGTCTTGCCGTGTCGTCCACTAATGGCTTTTGATCCTTTGTACATTGACCGCTGGGACAACTTTTGCGTCGTATTTTTCATTCCACTGCCCATGAGCATCCGGGTAAATTACTTTATTTTCCTCTTTCTTTTTATGGCATATGCCGAATAATATAGAAGAAAATACCAAATGACTTACGAACGCCGTATCATCTGTGATTATCAATAACATTGCCTAATCCATGATCAATTATGAGTTTTCTTTATTCTCATCTCCTTAAAGAGTTTTGAGAAATAAAAAAAATAAAATTTTTAATGATTTAATATTTCCCGAAAGAATTTGACAGATTTAATTGGTGAGATATTACCATCGGTCCCTATGCTTTAGCCAAAATATAAAAACCGCCCTTGTACTTTTGTTTTTTATTCAAAATCGTCCATGTACTTTTTAAAAGTATCATTTGATCAGTCTCCTGATGAAATTTGCTCACATCAAAATCTGGCAAACCTAACATGGCCACCAATGCTAATTCCCAAGCGGCCATAATCGGAAGCTTGAAGAAATTCTGGACTGCCATGGCCAAGCTCAACAAACCTTAAAGCTCAGGAAAGTAATGCGTGACTATCAAAAGTCTGAGGGCTATGGGGCCTACGGTGCCAAATTTGAAAGAGATAACGTGCAATTATTGAGGTTTGAAAGTGATTGTGCGATGGACGTGAAGTTTAAGGAGACATGGAACGAGTATGCCCAAAAAGCATTTGTTTATAAATTACACTGTTGAGGGTCAAAAGTTGGGTCATCAGTCAATCCAAAACTCTCAAACACGTCTTTACTCCCCCATTAAATACCTGCCCATATCAAACACATTGACCAAACAAACATCAATCTCTCTCTCTCTCTCTTTCTCTCTCTATCTAAGCACCCAAAACCAAACTCCCCCCCAAAAGATATAGAATGGGCAACTGTGCGGCTCCTCAGATCACGAGAAATGGTGGCCTGGCCATGACCACTGTTCACCATAGCTGGCCATCATCATCTCCATCCACGCTCAAGGTCATTCACTTGGACGGAAGACTGCAAGAGTTCACCCAAACCATCAAGGCTTCTCACCTCCTCTCCCAGAACCCAAACTGCTTCCTCTGCAGCTCAGAGTCCATGTTCATCGACTCCATAGTCCCCCGAATCCACGAGGAAGAAGACCTCTGTTTGGGCCAACTCTATTTCCTCTTGCCTCTCTCCATGTCCCGAGTGCCGCTCTCATTACAAGAGCTCTGCATGCTCGCCATCAAGGCCAGCGCCGTGCTCGAGAGCAGCTCGAGTTTGAGGGGAAGGAAAGACGGAATTTCGATAGTGACAGGTCATTGGAGACAGTGTCAAGCTCCCACTGGGTTCGATGCCGTGAGACTAGAATTGGTCAAGAGCAGCCGAAAAATTGAGTTGTGAAAGTGCATGTTTATGGGATGACGAGGGAATCGAATAGATGACAGAAGGAAGAGCTTGAAGATTATGCTAGAAACTTTTTTTTTTTTTTTTTTTTTTTTTTTTTTTTTTTGTGAACAACTTTATTTTGGTTGTCGTTAAATTAACAACTCTTTTTAGGGAGACTTAATATACGTCTCATTGTTTTTAGATTTTTTATCAATCTGATTATGATTAACCTAAGTATAACTCTTTCAATTATTAAATATCGTCATCATCATCATTCACAATCATCATAACAACAATAATAATTATTATTATTATTTTAATTTAAAGTAGCTTTTTTGGTTAGGTAACCATCATAGAAGCCAGCATCATATGTCGTGATAAGGAGATGAGATGTGTAAAAGCGAGCGAAGCATAGTTCCTTAGTTGGTGTTGAAAATATCTCATGATATTCCATTTTTTGAGCTTTTTATCTAGCCTAGACAAAAGAAGTCCCTCACTTTTATAGTGCTAATTCCTTGAAGAAAAAGCATCAGTCTTAGATCTAATGCCGATTCTATTCTGAATTTTTAAAAGCTTCGATATAGTAAGCCAAGTTTTCATAGACAAATTTTGTTTTTTTCATAGACAAAGTTTTGAGGAAGCTGTGGCGAAGCGCATATGAAGCTGTGGCCACGGCGATGATGAACGGTGACAGAAGAGAAAATGATCTGCGCTTTCTCCCTCTCCATTAACAGAGACCACACCATTGCGAACACCTGATCGCCACATTGATGGTGATCACATCGATCCACTGCGACAGAGAAAGAAACCAGATTAATGGTGAGGTCAATCCCTGAAAACTAATACTGTAAGTTCACTTGTCAAGAAAGTCCAAAAAATTGCACTTAATGGATTATTTTAAGCTATGGTACCCAAACGCAGAAACAGAGGAACCGGGAAGAGCAGAGAGCAGATTGAAAGGAGATCCAGCTACGGAAAAACCACCGCTGTGGTGGTCGCCTATCAATGCTGACCACCGCGTCAACCACCAACACGGCAGAACACAAAGGGGGCGGGGGAAATTCGGCAGATGCTACCACCACGTGATGGACACTAGCGATGACAAAGGAAGGCTCTTGTTAGGGGTGCCCGGACAAAAGAAATTCTAGGCTACGAACAAAGAGAGAGGATCCTAAAAATGCAAATAAAAAAACATCTGAAGTTAAAAGAAAAAAGCTGACGTGTATTTATTCTTGTTGGGGAATTGTCACACTGAATTTCGAAGTAACGGAGGTTAGATTTGGGACTTAAGGAAAAATTTGTGATTTTTTAGGTAAAATAAAAATTCATACAAAAATTGATAATAGATCTAATGTTCGGACTTTTTTGGGAAATTAGCCCCACTTTGGTATATTGATGCTTAATTTTTGCTACAATAAAAAGATTTTGCATGTATAGAGCTAATCTTTCTATACCATATGGTCCATGATATGGAATTAAAAAATAAGTACTTCTATTCTCAAGTCTGAGATATGTAGTTATTCATTATTTTACGATGCTAGCACTAGTAGCGTGATAGATTTGTAGCATATTAAGGGGGTATTTGAAAACAACGTTAAGTATCGAATAGCAAACTTTTCAGCACTTAATGTCATCAAGTGAGCTTAATAATCTCTAACTACACACAACTTAATTGGTTGGCATAAATTAAAAACCCCCTGATGGGATAAGTTAGAAGGGGTATATCTAAAAGGTTGAGTATTTTCCACTTCTCTTTTACCTTAAACGCTCATTTTTTTTAACCATACTATCTCTTGTGGAGTTCACCACTTCTAGTCCAACTCTATAAAAGTAATCTATTTTTTATTATTTGGTCAACTTTTTCATTTCATTTCTTCTTTATTTTTTCTTCGCAGATTCCACTTTCCCTTCTTCTTTTTTTTTTTTCCCCATACTTTTATTTTCTCTTGTAGGTCATTCTTTTTTTTCAACACACCTCACTCCTCCTCCTCCTCCTTCCACATAACCGTCCTCCTTGTCATCCTCCACACTTTCGCTAGCACTAAGATTGGGCCACCGGCGACCAATTCGACGAGCCCTTTTTCTCTGCTGCATGCAGGCTTTTTTTGCACCATGGAAGGCAATTGAGAAGCATTGCTTCTCTCTCTCTTCCTTTTTTGTCCATATTTCTCTTATTTTCTTGCACATGTGAGTGTCTAAGGAGAGAAAAGGTGTCTCCACTATGTGTAATCATAAAAGTAGAGGGCAGTAGGTGAGTTCTATTTTTTTTAGAAAAAAACTTTCATTGGCCTTCAGGAGTGGTAGACACGGAGCCTTTTGAAGTAAATTCTCAAGTGGCTCCAATTCTTTCTGTGGCATTTGTCATCTTTCATCCCCTTTCATGTACTTATCTTTATTTGTCATGTCTGACCCTAGGAAGTGGCTTTTTTTGTTCATGACTCTGCTCCTGTTACTTTTAGTATCCAAATTCCTTAGGAGAAGAGATTTATGATACGCTTGAATTGGGAGGATTCGGCTTCCAGAAAGAAGAGAGAAAAGACCTCTCCATCGAAAAGAAAAAAAGAGTGGATGGGTGATTTCCCTTTTTCTAAGCTAGGAAATAGAGCACTATGGGTGAGGAGGGATTCGAACCCCCGACATCGTGGTTCATAGCCACGTGTTCTAATCCTCTAAACGACGAGCCTCGCCCTGTCTCCATTGGATCTGTTCCCAGAGTGCCCTAAAAAAGGATCATAATAAGCTAGTGAAGTGGATCCCAATGAAGTGGGATTCAAACTAGTGATTTAATTTGATTGCAGTTTTCAATGCAATGTTTGAGTGTTGAAGTTAGTCGTTCTTTTGGAGATTGCAGATGTAAAAGGAATTTGTAGAAGGAGTAGTAGGCATAGAAAGAAGAGAATGGCTTGCAAGAGAGAAAACACAGAGACAATTTGCAGAAGGAGAAGTAAGACGTCAAAAGGTATGGATAGAAAGAAAAAGAAGGAAACTGAAACCTGCAAGGAAAGAAAAAGAAGAAACAAAATAAAAAGCGTTGGCCTAATAATAATAATAATAATAATAATAATAATAATAATAATAATAATAATAATAATAATAATAATAATAATAATAATAATAATAATAATAATAATAATAATAATAATATCACTTTTGTAAAGTTATACCAAAAATGACAGGCCCCACAAAGAATAGTATGGCCAAAATACCAAATGTCGCGACCCCCTTTCTTCGGGGGCGCCCGGCCGGATCGAGTACGAGCGCCTAAGAAGGCTAATGGCTCGGCTGGATTTAATTAAAGCCTGGACTCTCCCAAGTCCACCAATTCATGACTTTAAAATATTTAGTTTGTAAATCAATTTTTTCAAAATGGAGTCACCACTAATCAATTTGGGGTAGGTTGATTAGAAATCCGAGCGAAGTACCGGGAGAAATACTCGCTTTTGCGCAACCAGAGAAATTAGGATCGGGGACTTGATTACACTAGTTAATCACTAATGCCCTTTTGGTACCTAATCTTGTTTAAACTCTAAGGTTTTTTGGATGTTTGGGGATTTTCCATGCATTTTAGGAAAAATCACATTTTTGGGTATTTTCCTCATTTTTTTGGACATAAAAGGGATTTTTTGGAGTTTTGGGGTATTTTTGGAAAAATACAAGTCTTTTTTGGTATTTTATGAAAATTTTGGGCTTTTTATGAATTTTGGCATTTTTTGGGATTTTTTGATATTTTTGGATTTTTGGAAAATATAAAATATTTTTATTTATTTTTTTATTTTTTTGGAAAATAAAAATAGATTATTTTGATTTTTGATTTTTTTGGAAAATAAAACATTTTAATAAACATTTTTAAACATTTTTTTGATTTCTTCGAAAATAAAAATGATTTTTAATATATTTTTGAAAAATAAAAAATTTTTAATTAATTTTTTAAAAAAGATTATTTAAAATATTAAAAACTGACCCGGGTCGGATCCACGGGTCGGATCCGCCCTAGGGCCAGCCCGAAACGCGGACAGGGCCCGCGTTTTGGGAGCGATGTGCTGAAACGGCGTCGTGGCCGGGCCTGGACGCCTGACCCGCTTGACGACCCGCTTCGCCGATCCGGCTCCCGCTTTACACGAAACGACGTCGTGGCGCCTCGTGAAACGGCACCGTTTCGCCTCCTGCGAAACGACGTCGTGGAAGAGTCGGCCCACGCGCAACCCACGGGCACCGGGTCGACCCGCTCCACGACTGCCCCACTATCCGTGAAACGACGCCGGTTTGCTGGTAACCCTACCCGACCTGGCTCCGGACTTCGACCCGACTCGCCACCACCTCCTTCTTTTGCGGAATCCCTACCCGGTTCTCGATCCGGGTCCGACTCGACGACCCAGGATTGTGACCTGGAAAATCGGGAACCCTAGGGTTTCCGAAATCGGGAGCGATGGTGACAGCGACGGCGGCACTTCGGCGGCAAAGGCGGCGATGATGACAGTGATGAAGACGACGATGAAGGCAGCGACGGTGCACACCTGCTTGGCGATGATGTGGCGACGGTGAAGACGGCGGCGACTGCGAAACCAGCTTCGGCTCCTCCTCCTGCGTCTCTCTCTCTCTCTCTCTCTCTCTCTCTCTCTCTCTCTCTGCAACTTCCTCCACGGCTGACTCTCTCGACTCCGGTTAGGTCCGGATTGAAGGGTTGCGAATCCCAGGTTCCCCCTCTGAAGTCTCTCAGCGGGGCCCCAAGGACGCGAGCTTCTCTCCGTCCGTTGCCGTGTCTTGGTGTGTCGAATCAAAGGGGGGAGGGGGTATTTATAGGCCGAGGGCGGCCGGCCGACAGGGCTTGACCGGAGGGGACTGCCGCGGCTCCAGTCGGCCGGACCGGCGTCTTATCTGACGCGTCCCATCGGCCGTCTGCTCCCCCCTGCTCCCCCACGTGCTCTGGCACTGTTCCTACTCCAGCCTGCGTCGCATTGCTTCCTCGATCTCCATCGCGCCTCGGGCGCGTGCGTCGCACGCGAAACCGAGCGAAGGGGATGATGCCCTCGGGTCGGGCATTGGGTCGGGCTGACCCGCGGGCTTGGGCAGCGAAGGCCCCCTTTGGGCCGCTTTTTTTTTTTTTTTTTCGTTTTTCTTTAGTTTTCGGTTTTTATGGTTTTTCTGTTTTTTCTAGTTTTTTCGGACAAAATAAAATAAAATGAAAAACAGTAATAAAATTAATTAAAAACCCAAAAATAAAAACAAAAAATTAGGCGTCAACAGCTGCCCCTTTTGAAGGTCAGCTCGTAGAGGTTGCATTCAACGACAAACTGATGCCTAATTTTTACCTAGCTTGGGCAGCAAATTATATCTTATTTAGGACATACTATCCTATGCCAAAAGAGAGCAATATAACTTTACATATACTAAGACAGATAAGAAGATACCTGGAGTTACTTACCGGGAGAGAGTGAGATAGGGTGTGAACCCCGATTTTTGGCAAGTATCAAGGTGTCATCTTACCTGATGATATGAGGAGGCTACTTTTCTAGGACTTGAATCATTTTTCGGTCGCCTGTTAAAACAATGGGTAATTTGTCTAGGACCCGAACCTTTCTTCGGTCGCCTTGACGGGAAATTACTTCTCTAGGACCCGAACCATTCTTCGGTTGCTTGTTGGAGCAATCAAAGGGTTGTCTCGGACACGAACCATTCTTCGGTCGCCTGTTGGAGCAATCAGAGGGGTGCCTCGGACGTTCTTCGGTCGCCTTGACGGGAGATGCGCCGACCTTTCTCAAGGCATCTCATTTGGGGGTGTCTGATTTGTATCGAGAACACCAGTTGGTACCTGACCATTCTCAGGAGATGTGCCGACCTTTCTCAGGGTATCTGTTTTGGGGGGTGTTTGATTTCTATCAGGGACACCAGTTGGTACCTGACCATTCTCAGGAGATGCGTCGACCTTTCTCAAGGCATCTATTTTGGGGGGTGTTTATGCGTCGACCTTTCTCAAGGCATCTATTTTGGGGGGTGTTTGACTTCTGTTAGGGACACCAGTTGATACCTGACTATTCTCAGGAGATGCGCCGACCTTTCTCAGGGCATCTGTTTTGGGGGGTGTTTGACTTCTGTCAGGGACACCAGTTGGTACCTGACTATTCTCAGGAGATGCGCCGACCTTTCTTAGGGCATCTGTTTTGGGGGGTGTTTGACTTCTGTCAGGGACATCAGTTGATACCTGACCATTCTCAGGAGATGTGCCGACCTTTCTCAGGGCATCTTCTTTGAGGGTGCCCGATTTGCATCGGGAACACCAGTTGAAACTCGACCTTTCTCGGGACATTTGTTCTGGAGGATACCTGAACATTCACAGAGATATTAAAGAGTACATGGATATTCACAAGTACTAACCTGACGGATATTTGGGCCTTGGCAGGCGTCATAAGCATTGAAGGGGTACTTGGATGATCGCAAGTACGAGTTTTTAGGGATACTCGGACATTCACAAGTATCGAAGGGGTTTTTGATAATTTGAAAATACGAAGGGCATACCTTAGGTATTTGTGAAGGTCTCTTACTTTCTGAAAATAGGGAATATCGAGGATGTACCTGAGATATTCGTGAAAGTCTCTCACCTTCTGGTAATTGGGAATATCGAGGACGTACCTCGCATATTCATGAAGGTATCTCGCCTCTTGGCAATTGGGAATATCGAGGACGTACCTCACATATTCATGAAGGTCTCTCACCTCCTGGTAATTAGGAATATCGAGGACGTACCTTGGATATTCCTGAAGGTCTCTCACCTCTTGGTAATTGGAAATACCGAGGGCGTACCTCAGATATTCGTGAAGGTCACTCACCTCTTGGTTTTTGGGAATACCGAGGGCGTACCTCAGATATTCATGAAGGCCTTCCGCCTCCTGGAATTTGGGGAACATCGAGGATGTACCTGAGATGTTTATGAAGGCCTCCCGCCTCCTGGAATTTTGGAATAGCGAGGGTACACCTCGCATATTTGTGAAGACCTCCTGCCTTATGGATTTGGGGAATATCAAGGACGTACCTCGCATATTCTTGAAGGCCTCCCACTTTCTGGAAGTTGGGAATATCGAGGGCGCACCTCGCATATTCGTGAAGACCTCCCGCCTTCTGGAAGTTGGGAACACCGAGGGCACACCTCGTATATTCATGAAGGCATCCTGCCTCCTGGAATTTTGGGAATACCGAGGAGGTACCTCAAATATTCGTGAAGGCATCCCGCCTCCTGGAATTTTGGAAATACTGAGGAGGTACCTCGGATATTCGTGAAGGCCTCCTGCCTTCTGGAACTTAGGAATATCGAGGACGTACCTCGGATATTCGTGAAGGCCTCCCGCCTCCTAGAATATGGGGAATGCTGAGCACGTGCTTTGGTTATTCGTGAAGGCCTCCCGGCTCCTGGAATTTGGGAATATAGAGGACGTACCTCGGATATTCTTGAAGGCCTCTCGCCTCCTGGAATTTGGGAATACCGAGGACGTACCTCCGCTATTCGTGAAGGCATCCGGCCTTCTGGAATTTTGGGAATACCGAGGAGGTACCTCGAATATTCGTGAAGGCCTCCTACCTTCTGGAACTTGGGAATACCGAGGACGTACCTCAGATATTCGTGAAGGCCTCCCGCCTCCTGGATATTGGGAACATCGAGGACGTATCTGAGATGTTCATGAAGGCCCCCCGCCTCCTGGGATTTGGGAACATCGAGGACGTACCTGAGATGTTCATGAAGGCCTCCCGCCTCCTGGAATTTGGGGAGCATCGAGGACGTTCCTGAGATGTTCATGAAGGCCTCTTGCCTCCTAGAATTTAAGGAACATCGATGATGTTCCTGAGATGTTCATGAAGGCCTCCCGCCTCCTGGAATTTTTGGGAACATCGGGGACGCACTTGAGATGTTCATGAAGGTAGCTACCTTCTAGCAATTTTAGATGCAACACGAGGCTTACCTGGATGGCCGTGGGTACGCAGGTGTACATAGTAAAGGAATATTTGGATGAACACAGATATTTAACAATATGATCAGGGACCACTCAACTGGTCCAAGTGCAAGAATGCATACCTAGGTAATTGTAGGAGCATGATGTGGAGGATTGCTTGAGTGGTTGCTAGCATTCAATGACATGATCTTGAGGACAACTCTGGCAGGTCGAGTGTCACAGAAATGGGGTATTCGAACAGCGGTCGATATTTTAAGATGGGAGGATACTTGGACAGTCACAAGCACCTAAACTTTAAAGATAACATGAATAGGCCGAGTGTCAACAAAGGGAGCACTTGAATAGTGGCCGACACTCGGAAACAGGGGGATGCTTGGGCAACTGCGGATATCAATGCCGGAGGGACAAATCAAGCTGAGCATGGGTACCTAGACAGTGGTAGGTACTCAAAGACAAAGGGATACTTGGTCAGTTACCAATATCAATACTTTGGGGACAACTCTCACGAGCCGAATGCTAATAAGAAGGAGTACTCGGTGAGTGAGGGGTACTCAAAGATTATCAAATATAAAGCTCTGGGAACAAGAATGGGGACATGCTTTCCTGGCGATATTTCTAACCTATAGCAGTATGCTTGTCATTTATACAATATGCGGATGTGTACACACGATTGTATATGCTGTAAATTTGTAAATGAATATGTGATTTATGCATGATGACCTCATCAGTTCTGCATCATTTGAATTCCACTGAGGAAGATTTTGAAAGACAACTTTTGTTTAGAATGTAGATGTCTTGAGCATGCCAGATGAGGGACTTTCAGTCTGAAAGGACTTTCCACTCACTCTCGTGGGAAATGCTGTTTTATCCTGACCATTGATGCAGGATTTATAAGGACCACACTATCATGGTGACAGGGGTCTGAGTATTCTCGCAAATGATACGACTTTACCAGTGTGAGAGGTCTTTTTTAAGAGTTGTGATGAAGGCTTGGTTAATGGCTTATCAAGGGGACCAATAAAGTCATGGCTTTGTAGGGAAGATGTTACACGGTTATCTTCGGGTTTGTAAGCCGAGGATCCTGCGAAAAGAGATAGAATAATCTTGCTCGTACTTCTTCGAGCGATGCTTATAAACATATGAAATCTAACGTTAATCGAAGTACCCCTAGTCTGAAGAGACTGTTTACAATAGGACGCCATGTAGGCTTGACTCATGTGTGAAAGGGTGAGAGCTGGTGATTGCCTTGACATTTGCCACCGGTCTTTCTTCTCACGGTTTGATGAAGGTTCCATGGATCTTAACAGCAATTTCTCTTGGGAATACAAATGGCTGCATTTTTGTTTGGGGCATCGGCCTTACTTTTACCAGGCACACTGCTTTTTTATGCCCTTTTTCTTTCAATTTTTCATTCATGGGCATTGACCTTGCTTTTACCAGGTATATTGCTTTTTTATGCCCCAGGTCTTTTGTTCTTGTTGCTTGAGGGACTGGTCTTGACAGGCTCGAGCAAATGCCTTTAGTAGACTTGTTGAGTCTTCATCTTTTGCTGGCTCTTCTGATTATGTTGAGTGGCAGCTTCTACTTTGCCTCCATGTGAGGGTGAATTTACAGACTCGATTGAGTTGTACAATGGATATAAGTGCATAAAGAAAGAATTGCTCTTCATGACTCTAGGGCACTTAAACTAACGTGAGTGTTCATATGCAATAAAGACACTCAAAGATTGATGCAAGTGCAAGCAAGAGAATTTCTATCCCTCTCCTCACCTCGGGATGCTGACTTGCCTTTGGTTTGCCCCAGTGTGGGGTGGTTCTTTGACGGGGGGTAAGATGGAAATTTGGCCAGTGTATGGGGCTCAAAGTGAGTGATGGAATGCCTCCCACTGTTTTGGTCACTGTACCATTCGCGAGAGAACTCTTTACCCTATAGTCATGGAATTCTGCACTCATCTCACAAGTGTATAGATGGGGGACTGTGTGTGGGATACGGCTTGCCTGTCATCATTCTGACGCGCCTCATCTAGCATGCTTAATCAATCTTGTATTCTTTACTTGGCTGTCTATTCTAATAATCCTTAATGGAATCAAAGATTTAGACAGACAAAATCATCATGCACAATTCACATGAAAAAAAAGGCATGCAATATACGATGAGAAAGAGTTTTGTGTTTTCTAAAATAAATGAATGGCTTTTTACTCAAGAAAAAACTATTAACAGCTTTAAGAGTGCTTAATTAGTGAAATGGTATTCACGAAAGTGTTGAAATTAAAAGGGTTATTTACAAAGGATTATTCACAAGCGGGTGTCAGCAAAATGTTCCTATCGGTTAGGGACATGACACATGAGCGATCAGCCAGGGATTGGGATTCTGATCAGGAATTTTTGCTCTTACTTTTTATAGGAGAGAGGCTGTAGAAGTGGCTCAATCAGTAGAGCCAAGATCGTAAGTGACTTGAGGCTTGAAGGATCTTTGTCATTTGCTTTGAGATGCTACTTGAAATGTCATTGTGTTTGGGGAAAACTGATTTGCATATGCTTGGGTGGACAAGGGGGACATGAAGTCTTGTGCTTCCCATCTCGTCAGGTTGATTATTCTTCTTAATTGACTTGTGGATGACACATCCTTTTACACAAAGTCAAGTGTATTTGATGCAAGTCATTTCCGTACACTAGCTCGGCTAGTATTGTCTTGTCAAACCTAAACATCGAGTTTGGTTCTTGAGTAGTAATGCTTCCTGTCAAATAGGGGAAATATGTCAAGAGCGGGCTCAGATAGTGGGAGTATTGGAAATGATACCAAATTACCCCTCCCCAGAGCTTGTCTGTGCTAGTTCTTAAGGATATTTGAATGTTGAGGATGGTCTATTCATCTTGGCACAGTTCAGTGTTTCCTCCCGTTAGCTTTCCTCGTTTGTGGTCATGTATGCAGGATCGCTAGTCATTAATTCATCTTCAACGCATTCCTTCTGTGGAATTTCTCCTTCTGTCTTTGGCTATAGCATCATTGAGCAAAAGTCATGTACCTCGAGCTTCTATGGAATTTGAGATGGACGATCAAAAATCTCCGCTTTTGGTGGCAATTACTCCTTGGAAGAAAATGCGCCTGGAGTGACGCTTCTGGATTTCAAAGTCATTGTCTAAGGCGTGGGGTCATAAATCGCCTTGTCTGTCTGGATTTTCTCCTTATTAATAGTAATCACTTTAAAGGAAAGAATTCCTTCCTCATGCTCCTGGGCCTGTCGAAGCTGTGGCACTTGGCTGTGTCGCGTGACAAGATAGTCCTTTCGCTCAGGAGGGAGCTGGGCAGGAGTGAGGCATGTCATAGATGCCTTGGTTTCAACTTTACGCCTGTACCTATTACGTTTCATCTTTTGTATCTTGTGACCGAGGATTCTTTTCATTGTTTCCCTCTTGAAAATTTTTCTTTCTGTCTTGGATTGGGCAAGGTCATGCTCTTCAAGCTTCTATGGAATTCGAGATGGACAACAAAAAATCTCAAGTTATCTGATGGCGACTCCTTCTTGGGGAAAACATGCATCTAGAGTGTGGCTTCTAGATTTTAAAGTCACTGTCCAGGGTGTGGGCTACAGATCGCCTTGACTGCCTGGATTTTCTCCCTGTTGACAATAATTGCTTTAAAAGAGTTTCTTTCTCATGCTTCTGGGTTTGTCAAAGCTGTGACGCCTGGCTGGCTGGGCATGTCGTGTGACAAGATAGTCCTTTGGCTTAGGAGGGAGCTGGGCAGGGGTGAGACATGTCATGGATGCTTGGATTTCAACTCTATGCCTGTACTTATTATGCTTCATCCTTTGTATCCTGTCAATAGAAGGGAGAGGTTGTTATTTTCAATATTATGTTAGGGGGATAAGACTTACCTTTTTGAAACAAAATGATCCTTTCTGTCTACCCCCATTTTCTTGGAGCGATGTCTTCGTATTTGGTCTGTTCACATGGTGTGTCAATTTTGGATGCTTTCTATCACATTGAATTAAAGGGGATGGTATTCTGAGACATAAAGTGGGAGACGAACATGCTTAAATTTATCATCTCATTTTGACAAAAGCTTTTGGTAATGAAATACTTTTTATTTTCAAAACATGTTTTTGGGGAGAAAAAGCATGAGGAAGCCCGGCCCTTAGTATTCTCCTTGGATGACATTTCCTTTTCATGGTTAGATAACATCGCTGGGCAAGTTTGGAATACCTCCTCATGTTTTTCAAAACAAAGTACTGGAATTTATACATTAGAGTTCTTGGACTGGGAAAATACAATGCTAGCACACTAGACATAATAAGAAACATGAAATAAGAACAAGTAAAACCCATGACAACTCCTGTGTAAAGGAGCGCTTTGATAGGGCCAGTCTTTGAAGCTAAGCATCTTTGGATTTCTCATCTTCAGTAGATTTGAAATACTCGCATGCGATGACCACTTCGTTGAAGTTACGGAAGTGCAGCCCATGTAGCCAATAGCGACAGTCGCAGGACAAGGCTTCTACAAACTGTTTCATCAACTCTTCTTCGGCCAGTTCAGGGTGAACTTGCATTACGAAAGCCTTCCACCTCCCTGTGTATGTCCGGAAATCCTCCATTGGTCTCCTTTCGAAGTGAGCCGAGTTCTCGCATGGCAGCTCAGTTCCAATCTGGTCTCGGTACTGATGTAAGAATGTGGAGGTTAGCTTGCTCCAATCTTCTATGAGATGAATATTTGCCGTAAAGAACCATTGTAGTGCAGATCCCGTAAGAGTTTCTTGGAACACCTGATTTGTAAACAACGTCGGGCCGTAGTACCGACTCATTTTAGTGTAGAGATACTGCAAGTGAGCCACAGGGCATGTCGTGCCATAATATTTGTGGAGGTCAGGTATCCACATTTCTATGGGGGTCAGGATCCTACGAGAGTGAGATGGGCCTGATAGGTCTTGGTTGGGCCACTGATTTTTCCATTGCATACCCATTGTAGCGTTGAATTCTTCTTCTTCAGGGACGTTGGACTCTATCGAGATTACTCCATTGCTTTTTTCAAAGCCAAAATCATTGAGAGAGGATGGGGCATTTAAGCTATTCTCACGGTCGGGCGACGAGCTTAGCACTTCGTTGGGATCGTAGTGGATAAAGATGTATTCCTCTCCTTCTGACGGGCCTTCGTCTTCGGATGAGAGCAGGAAACAGTTATAGAATGAACTGTCAGTCTTGCCATCGAAATAGCACTGAAAATCCTTGGGATGGTGTTCTAGGGGCGGCAAGTCTTCAGGATTATACTCCAGGGGATGGCTGCCTTCAGGGTTGTATTCCTGGGAATGCTCGGAGCTTTGGTACTGTAGCTCGTCGTCGGATGACGTATCAATCTGGCTAGGCTTTTCTTTCTTGGTCCCTGGTCCAGACCTTTTGAGTAAGGCCCTACGTTTGGCTAGCTCAATTTTATCGCGAGAAGTGAGAGATATTAAGGTTTCACTGTCTGAGTCACTTTCCAGGTTGATAGGGGTTGGTATTCTTTGGACCCTGGTTCTTGGGGTAAGTCTGGGGAGTTGTTTTGTCATGCCCTAGTCTCGAACAGGCTCTGAACTCGCGACCTCGTACAAAGGCTCCTTGCCTTTCCTTGTGGGGAACTCTTCAGTAACTAGATGCTGCTTCATTACCCATTCATTATGCACGGTTTCCTCGATACGTTTCTCTCCTGTTTCCACAATTAGCAGCCTCTCACGTTCCACGGTTATCGGCTCTTCATAGGGCAAGGCTAGGTTGGGGCTGACGACAATATCATATTTTTGATGGAAAACATGAATTAGTTCCTTCCAGGTTTTGAGAGGACTAATCTTTCTGACAATGTACCATTGCAGAGCAGGGCCGGTCAGGTTCGACTGGTATGATTGAATCATCTTTTGGACCAAGTAGGCTTCTGGGCGGGGGGTATCAACATACCCTTCACATTCGGGTGTTTTGAATCTTTCAGGGATGTCAAAACCGGCGTAATCAGATAGGTCGATGGGATTCTGCCCTTATAATTGGCTCAACTTGTTCATGATTCTTTCAAGTTGTTCATGGTGTTGGCTAGTATCTAACATATTTGCAGGGGTCATGACGGTGCTTAGCGCAACTACAGAGTTGGGTTCATCATGGGCAGATTTTATCTGTCTCGAGATCTGTTGAAGAGCAATGGACATCTGCCCCCACGCCATCTTCAATGTGGGCGAGGCGATTCTGCACTTCATCCTGATTAGGTCCTATCATGAGGGGCCAATCACGGGTGGTCGATGGCTGATGATTCATGAGTACCTGTTGTGCGTGAAAACAGTGAATAAGCATAGAGCAAGCAAAGATTGACCCATGGCAACGATCTATCTACTTTCATTTATCCAAAAGAGGATTTTACAGACTCACAACATCTAGGAATTGAAGTGACAGAACCAAACACTAGACACTTAAAGAAAAGTCCCTAGATAATGGGACAAAGTTTTCACAAAAAGACTAAGGAGACATGACTACTAAAACATATGCGACAGGGGGTCTTGTGAAGGCTGCTTGCTTCCTTGGACTGGCTCTGAGCTGGGTATCCGGCTTACTTCCCGTATCATTCGCATAAGGTCTACTTGCTCATGTGGGCCGTTCTCTCTGATGGACCGAGGGACCGACGGCTTCCACTTTGTAAGGATATGATAGTTGTGGATGTAGGATGCAGAGGCATGGTGGACTTTCTCCTCTCCTTCGAGCCCTTCAAGTATCATGATCTTCTTGCGATAGCACTTGTCCCAGATTTCCTCGACAGTAGAGATTTTGAGTGTGTACTCATGGCTTGTGTTGAAAAGGATTGGAGGGGCTCTCCCCCTGGAAGGCGGCGGGATCCTCTGGAGGGCTCCAAACTGTCGTGCCACCCGATATGGGTGATAGGGAATGGCGCCGGTGCATTCGAGCAGTGGAACCGGGTGGCAGCACTTGAAGTAAGCCCTCTTTTCATGGAACTAACCGGCACACCACTAGAATGCCTTAGGAGCTGGATTTCTTTGGAAGTCGACCCAATGCAAAGAGGTTTGATTAGGAATATAAGGTCCTAAAACCATGAATTTTTGTAATGGATGCTCAGAAGTGTTTATTTCAAATGATCGCATGATGCCTCGGAATTTGCTTAATTGAGAAAAGAGCCGGACTTGTAAAATTTCTGGAGAGGCTCGCATGATTTTCTCCGTGTTATCTTTAAAACGATCAAAGGACAAGAATGTTTCAACTAAAATCATGTTGACATAGTTTGCCCCCCACAAGATCTGATCAACGATCCAAACCATCTTAGGATATGTCATTTCTTTGGTGGGGGAAAACGATGAGTCCGAAAAATGTCAGGAGATAAATCTCACTTTTTTTGGTCATAGGCCGATTTTGAAAACATACATTCAAAAATTCTAGTGGGCAGGTATTGTTGTTGTTTTCAAGGATTTGTTTTATAACATGGATTTCAACTCCTAAAAATCGTGCTGGCTCGCGCCATGGGAGGGGGCCTGTCGATGGTCTGACCAGTTCTTTCCCAAGGGGCATTCCAGTGATGATGCTGTATTCTTCCAGGGTCGAGGTTAGCTCAAACCTTCCAAACATAAAGGTAAGTGTCCTCGGGCACCAGAAATGTGCAATGGCTTGTATGACTTCTGGGCGAACAGCGATTCGGATCAATGAAAGGAGATGGCCGAGCTTGGCCTTCATGCGCTCCTGGGCAAGCTGATCCAACTGACTCCACCATCTGAAGAGTTCCGCCTTGGGAGTAGGAATGAACTGGATGTCATCTTCCCCCATCGCATATAGACCAAGATTTTGAAAGGCTTTATCCTAAATTGCCATGGGCCAATAAAAAGACTGAGTAAAAAGTAAATAAATTACTTTGCTTTTAATGACAAGCACAAAGACATACACATGAGATGTGCGACTCGATTTCTAACTCAGAAGGCTTGTTGAAATTAAAAGGGTATCTGCCGGTCGCAGTCTTGCATTAGCAGCGTACCCCCTTAACTTCGGCTAAGAAATTCGGGGAAAAGAAAGGCAACCTCTATATCGCAGTCTCGCATTCGAGACCGTATCTTTCTTAACACCATCCTAAAAATCCTATGGTGGCCCAAGTCCGGCGGCCGGGTTCTGTGTGCCATGTGTAGTGCTTAAAACAGTAAAGCATGCACAACAATTTATAATTACAAGAAAATTTAATTTAAGTAAGCTTAAAATAAATTTCTAAGCTCTTGACCTGTAAAAAGAAAAAAAAAAAAACCTAAGTTAGTAAAGAATTTAAACAAGATAAGCATGGCCTAAGTCCTCAAAGTCCTCAGCGGAGTCGCCAAGCTGTCATGACCCCTTTTTTCGAGGGCGCCCGGCCGGATCGGGTACGAGCGCCTAAGGAGGCTAATGGCTCGGCTGGATTTAATTAAACCCTGGACTCTCCCAAGTCCGCCAATTCACGACTTTAAAATATTTAGTTTGTAAATTAATTTTTTTTAAAATGGAGTTGCCACTAATCAATTTGGGGCAGGTTGATTAGAAACCCGAGCGAAGTACCAGGAGAAATACTCGCTTCTACGCAACTAGAGAAATTAGGATCGGGGACTTGATTACACTAGTTAATCACTAATGCCCTTTCGGTACCTAATTTTGTTTAAACTCTAAGGTTTTTTGGATGTTTGGGGACTTTCCATGCATTTTAGGAAAAATCACATTTTTGGGTATTTTCCTCATTTTTTTGGACATAAAAGAGATTTTTCAGAGTTTTGGGGTATTTTTGAAAAAATACAAGTATTTTTGGTATTTTTATGAAAATTTTGGGCTTTTTATGAATTTTGGCATTTTTTGGGATTTTTTTATATTTTTGGATTTTTGGAAAATATAAAATATTTTTATTTTTATTTTATTTTTTGGAAAATAAAAATAGATTATTTTGATTTTTGATTTTTGGAAAATAAAACATTTTTAAAAACATTTTTAAACATTTTTCTGATTTTTCGAAAATAAAAATGATTTTTAATATATTTTTGAAAAATAAAATATTTTTAATTAATTTTTTAAAAAGATTATTTAAAATATTAAAAACGACTGGGTCGGATCCACGGGTTAGATCCGCCCGGGGCTAGCCCGAAACGTGGGGGGCCGCGTTTTGGGAGCGATGTGCCAAAACGGCGTCGTGGCCGGGCCTGGACGCTTGACCCAGCCCGACGACCCGCTTCGGCGATCCGGCTCCCTCTTTACGCGAAACGACGTCGTGGCGCCTTGGGAAACGGCATCGTTTTGCCTCCTGCAAAACAACGTCGTGGAAGAGTCGGCCCACGCGCAACCAACGGGCACCGAGTCAACCCGCTCCACGACCGCCCCACTATCCGCGAAACAATGCCGGTTTGCTAGTAACCCTACCCGACTCGGCTCCGGACTTCAACCCGACTTGCCACCACCTCCTTCTTTTGCAGAATCCCTACTCGGTTCCTGATGCGGGTCCGACTTGATGACCCGGGATCGTGACCCAGAAAATCGGGAACCCTAGGGTTTCCGAAATCGGGAGCAATGGTGACAGCGACGGCGGCACTCCGGCGGCGAAGGCGGCGATGATGATAGTGATGAAGACGACAATGAAGGCAGCGACGGCGCACACCTGCTTGGCGATGATGTGGGGACGGTGAAGACGGCGGCAACGGCGAAACCAGCTTCGGCTCCTCCTCCTGTGTCTCTCTCTCTCTCTCTCTGCAACTTCCTCCGCGGCTGACTCTCTCGACTCCGGTTAGGTCCGGATTGAAGGGTCGCGAATCCCAGGTTCCCCCTCTGAAGTCTCTCAGCGGGGCCCCAAGGACGCGAGCTTCTCTCCGTCCGTTACCGTGTCTTGGTGTGTCGAATCAAAGGGGGGAAGGGGGGTATTTATAGGCCGAGGGCGGCCGGCCGACGGGGCTCGAACGGAGGGGACTGCCGCAGCTCCAGCCGGCTGGACCGGCGTTCCATCCGACGCGTCTTGTTGGCCGTCTGCTCCCCCCTGCTCCCCCACATGCTCTGGCGTCGTTCCTGCTCCAGCCTGCGTCGCGCTACTTCCTCGATCTCCATCGCGCCTCGGGTGTGTGTGTTGCATGCGAAACCGAGCGAAGGGGATGACGCCCGCGGGTCGAGCGCCGGGTCGGGCTGACTTGTGGGCTTTGGGCCGCGAAGGCTCCCTCTGGGCCGCTTTTTTTTTTTTTTTTCTTTTTTTTTTTCCGTTTTTCTTTAGTTTTTTCGGTTTTTTGGGTTTTTCTGGTTTTTCTGTTTTTTTTTTCTGTTTTTTCAGACAAAATAAAATAAAATGAAAAACAATAATAAAATTAATTAAAAACCCAAAAATAAAAACCAAAAATTAGGCGTCAACACCAAAAATGGGAGTTTCTAAGTCAAAGGAAAAGTGGAAAAAGCACAGCTTTATTTAAATTATCGAAGAGATAAATTATTCAATGGAAATCAAAATCTTACCAAAAGTATTGTCCAAACCTTCTAATAATGCTTTCTTTTCATATTTAGTAACTACAAAAATTACTTTTTAATTTGTATCTATTATAAAAATACATTTTATTTTGCTTTCAATACTTAAGATTTCGACACTCAAATATTCAATTCATAGATTTTCAATATTTATTTTTTTTTAAAAAATTATGGGCTAAGCCACATGAAGTAGAGCTTGTCTTAGGATTACAAATCCAACTATTAATAAAAATATATAATGTACATCGAAATAACCCCATTAAATTATGCCAGTAATAGTCTGTTATGGCTCAATAATTTAAGTGGATATTAGCTTCCGTTTATTTCACAGAAAATATTTCGTCATTATTGGGAGTTTCGATTTGTTTAGGAAAATGAGTCAATGAAAAATATTTTCTAATCAACACTAAATTCATGCTTAAATTTAGAAAAATGACTTTCTCTTTCAAAAATCAAAAATCATTTTTCAATATATGACTAGATATCAATGCTTGGATTAGAAACTTTGCGCTTGAACATAGAAACTCTAATGCTCATTCCTAGGTCCTTGACGCTAGTGCTTGGAGAATTGAGGTCGGGCCGGAGGCCCTGATTCCCATGCTCGATGTTTTTCAACTTAATTTGAGATTACTATAATTAACTACACTATGTTTCTGTTTTGTGTTTAACCAAGTCATCCCATTTAGTAAGTGTTTGTTTTTTTTTTCTTTTTTTTTTGTCAAACGTTTGGCAATCTAGTGCTCTTAACGCACTTATTAAACTTACTGAACATAAGAATATTTTGATTTTTTTAAAATATTTACTAAACATAACATACCTGTATATTGAGAACTACAAGCTTTATGTATTTTGTTGCTCAATAAATGTCGTGACAATACCTGCTTTTTAAAAAAAAAAATATCTCATTTGAGGCTTTTTTATTTTATTTTTATAATGTGATAATTTTAAAACAAATCATAGAGAATTATTGAGACTAACTCTGGGGACGGAGGTGAAATATGTAAAGAGGAACAATGCATGCTAAAAGGGAAGGTTTAGATTGTCTCAAGAAAATTACTTAATCAATCTTAAACCTATATCGTACGAATGTCAATTCTTTCATTAACTTTTTAATTTTACAAATTTAGTCATAAATCTTTGCACAACATTCTAATATTACCTTCCAGTCAATTTTGGTTGAAATCTCTAAAATAGCAATCTACTCACTGCTGGCCGTCCTATATGGTACACTGTGTTTCACAGATTTCTTGCAAAAATCGAACGAAAAAATTACATTTAAATTGTGTGCAAATGATTGTCCCTAAATTAACAAAATTGCAAAGTTTAGAACTGAATTAGCATCCATATAATGGGTTTAGGATTTATGGGATAATTTCCCCAAATTGTCTTGCTTCCGAGGAACTAGGCATATATGTGCCATTACCTGTGTACACCCAAGCGATTCTAAATTAACTTTAAATTTAATATTTTTTATTCCATCTCTTTGGGGTTAGTGGGTGAGTTATATTTTTCGGCTTTATTACGTTTTGTAAGTATTGCCTCTCACACATATCATGATTTCATCTTAGCACAAAAACATTTAAAATCACATATATTGACATCGACACATAAACTAAGGATGATCGGTATTAAGGTGGGTAGGTTTCAGATGTGGAACTTGAAACCTACTCTATTATAATCGATTTTCATTTTTTGAAACCCAAAATCTATTTTGTCTGTTCTGGAATTGACCTTGGAATTTACCCTATTGGTCTAGTATGGTTCTAGGTCTAGTGGGGAACTGGTTTAAAGAAAAGAAACCAAGACAAATAGCAACTATAGCGAAATATTAAGAGCAACAAAATAGATCAAAGAAACATATCAATATAAAACAAACATAACTATAGAGTAATATGGAAGTTAAGTTCATTTAAGAATAATAAACTAACTTCTTCTAACTTCAAAAATATATTCTAACCGATTCTCAATTGGGTGGGTGGGTGGGTACGTTCAACACCTAACATCGATTGCAAAAATTTGGAATCGGGAATTGGACATGTTTTTATGGGCGATTCAGTCTGGTTAGAGGATAGAATTGGACCAGTTGCATAGCCCTAATGAAAACCATATATAATTCTAATAATTTTTTTGTCAAGATTCAAAATATCTTTTTAATCATACTCATAACTAGAGGATTGGGTAAATTCTGCTTGCTTTCTAATTGACGAGCAATCCATATCTCCCCTTCTTCTTCTGTTTTTGTCAAAAAAAAAATTGATTCACTTGTCATAATCAAACATGAGAGGAACATAGAATTCTTCCAAGTAAAGTAAATCTCAAAAGAGTCACGAAACAAAAGAGAACCCAAAAAAAAGTATATCTTGCAGTTATAAACACACTTTCATCTCAAAAGACTAAATCTATCACAACATTTAAAAAAAGAAAAAAGAAAAATCAATGGCTAATCATTAAACTGTTAGTTGTGGACACACTCTGAGATCTTCCCATGTAGTAACTATAGCTTACAGTGCACCCTAGGTTTGGCATCCTCAACACCATCACCATACAAAGATGACAACGACGCGACAACATGTTAAAGCACCATAGGTCAAATGCCTCTAAGAAACTCTTGGATCTAAATTTAGATCAAGAGACAAAAGCTCATAGTTTTAGATCTACACCTAAATTGAGAAAAAAGAGCTTCCATTGAATTTTGGAAAAGTTATAGAACCATATCCCTAGCATGGCACTATTACAAAATTTTCAGCTACAACCAAATTTATCAATCATCATGAGCACAAAAAAAAAAAAAAAAAAAAAAAAAAACAACTATAAAGAGTAATAGAAGATACCAAACGAGGCAAGAAAAGACTCCCAAATTAGATTAGAAGACCCAAAAATAAAAATAAAAATCAAGGCCTAAAAAAGAAATGCATAGCAAAGTAGGTTATGAGCTTCAAAGATTAAAGCTAAGAGCTTGTAGCTGCAATGTTTTTGAGGGAGCGTTTTTTTGGGGGAGAGAGGGTTGCCGACAATTTGTTGATGCCATTGATTGTTTTGTTGATGCCAAACGAACATGCAACTCGGAGAAAAGAGCATTTTATCCTCGGGCCATCTGTTCTTGTGTACGTAGCAATTGTGTAAGCACTTCTTTGTCATAGAAGTGTTGAGGCTCAACCTTGAAGATCTTGACAATCTCGGGAAGATATGGATTGAAGAAAATTCGCATGACGACAAGATAAGGTTAAGATGATTGGCACTACGAATTTGAGAAAATGCAATCGAAAGAGAGAGTTTTGGAATGAGTTAATTTTGTCGAAATGAACAGATGAAGAACCTACTTTTTAGTGAAATCTTGGAAACCAATGGGCATTACATATCCCATCAGGGAAGCTTATGCACAGGAAGGTAGACGTAGAAACCAATGGGCATTACATATCCCATCAGGGAAGCTTATGCACAGGAAGGTAGACGTAGGGCTTGTTTGGTAACCGGCCAAACATTGCCAGATTCTGATCCTTTTTTCCCATAAGTAGTTTGGGAATAAAATCGCGTTTAGTAAAATTTTTGTTCACAAAAACAAAATTTCTAATTTTTTGTTCCCGAAAGTAGATTTGGAACAGAATTAAGAATAAAAAAAAAAGTTAATGCTTGCTCCGGGAACAAATCTAAGAATCAAAACAACTCTTCTTCTTCTTCTTCTTCTTTATCGGCCGCCCCGTTTGCCACCATCCGCTAACGCTGCCGGTTGCCAACGAGGCTCGCCCAACCCCACCGGTGGCCAGGAGAGCCCCACCCAACCCCAGCGAGGCCGCCTAGCCACCGGCGAGATGCCCAGCCCCGCCGGTGGCCAGGTGGGTCTCGCCCAACCCTGTTGAGGCTCACCTAGCCACCGGTGAGGCCGAGCCTCGGCGGGACTAGGCGAGCCTCGTTGGTGGCTAGGCGAGCCTCGCCCAGCCCAGTTGGGCTCACCCGGCCACTACGAGGCTCGACCTCGCTAGATTTTGTGAGGCTAGGCGAGCCTCACCCAGCTGCTAGTGAGGCTCGGCCATGGGCCGACCTCACCGAGGGCCGACGACACTCCGTTGAGGTTGCCGGCCCTCGTCTAGCCGGTTGCTAGTTCGGCGACCGGCCTGAAGAAGATGAAGAATAGGAGGAAAAAAAAAGAAAAAAAAAAGAAAAAGAAAAGGAAAAAGGAAAAAAATGAAAAAAATGAAAAAATGAAAAGAAAAAAATGAAACAATAATATAAAAATATAAAAATTATTTAAAAATTAAAATAAATTGATTTGGAACATAATTAATGAGGACAAGTACTAAATGCAATTCTATTCCAGAATAAAAAATTTTGGATAGTCACCAAATGGCTTAAAATGTTTAGAATCTGTTCCTGAGAATAGAATAAAAAAAAAAAATCATTTCTGATCAGAATCTACTCCTGAGATCAGAATTGTTACCAAACACGCACGGAGTGAAAAGGCTCAAAACTACTAGACAAGGCTGGATGCAAGCCAAAACTGGGCTTCAAGAGCCTGGCAAACGCGAAACGAGTTGGGGACCGCCCAAGCTCGCGTGGCCACGCGCAAAGGTCACGTGTGGGTGCACTGGTCCGGTCATGCCCCTGTGGTCTAGCGTTGAACGGGATACATGGTGGCGTCTACCGACCGATGCCGGGGGCTGCTGAGTTCATTCGTTCTAGAGGTGTATTGATGCTTGGACCGAATCTCAGGGGGGGCCGGAGCGGATTGGTCGAAAAAGCAAAACGAAACTTCACAATTTTGGGTCCCCGGGAACCACTAGAGAAGGATCTAGGAAGCACCATTAGAAAAAGCGACGAAGGTAATGCTGCCTCCCTTTTCTCTAACATTTTCGTGTTCTTTTGGTTTGTGGATTCAGTTCCCGAGTGACCGCAGGATTTCAGTGGCTTTCCTGGAACGAAACCCTAAACAAGTGGCGACAAAATCCTTTTTGAGCTGCCGCTGTTTTCTCTCCTTCCCCATTTACACGACCTTGGCGTCCTACTTAATTTGCACTCCCTGAAAACTTTTCAATTTTACTAATGTAGTCATAAACTTGTACGCGTTCTAATGAAGTTATTATACTCTTTCCTATTTTCTTTTCTACCTGGTATATTTTTTAAAACTATAGATTTCTGATTAATCGTAATAGTATACTCTATCAACAATGTGAGACATGTGCATGCTAATGTGGTAGTCCAGTCATCGCCAGCTATCCTATATGACACACTAGCGATTTCCAACCAAAATTGACTGGAAGAGCTATATGAGAATTTCATATAAAGGTTTGAGACTAAATTAGCAAAATTGGAAAAATTAGAATTGAATTAATATCTGTATAACTTTACCAAAAAATTAATATCTGTATAATATATTTAGGCTAATTCAACAATGTCCCCCTTTATTTATAGTTTTGATTTTATCTCTCCTGTGAACTAATTTTATTGCAATGTAAAGGAATATTAATAGAAATTCTAGAGGTCCACATAGTTATGACCCGCGCAAAAATGATTGGAAAAATAATCATGTGATGTGATATTCTACACAATCTTTCCGAAGCACTCAAATTTGGACCCTTGTCGAGATACACTTACCTCCTTAGAAATTGATCAAACCCATCCAATACTTGTATTATAAACCCAAAAGGAAAATAAAAAGGTAGAATCAAATCACAACCAATCGAAGTTTCCAATTTATATCATAAAGGCTACAACTCTTGTTGCTAGGCCATGTTCATGTCGTATCAACTTAATGGTATTCTACAAAACAACACGATTAAATAATTGTGTCATTATACGATGCATGAGCACAACCTAGTAATTAATGGGTTGACATGATATGATCCTATTGACACGATTAAATGCAAGGTTGAAAAGTCGACACGAGGGTGCAGATCATGTGACGTGACTTAGAAACATACTAATGGGTCAACATGATTTCTTAACCCATCGTGACACGAATCAACCTGCCAATCCTGCAAACCTGAGATGGATTTGTAAGTTTTTTATGGAGGCACGTTTCAAGCATGTAAATAAAACATCATCAAACCAAGCGAACCGACTTCTTTACAATACTTGACAGACCCCAACTTTGGCCAAAAGTCCATTATGTCCATAACCTGTCCAATTCATATAAATTAAATAAGTAGTCATTGATATGCTGGCTTTACAAATATGCCTTCCATGAATATACAAGCCGTTGGAATGCGCTAATTAACCTTCAAAATATACAAAAATATTCTTTCAAACCGTTGACAAGATAGAAAGAAACATATGAAATTTCATAATTTCCCTATGCAATTATTCTAATTGTTTAAGAATTTGCATTAGAAGACCCATTGCATGAGACCAACCCATGGGTGTCAAAATATAAAGGGCATTGGTCCAAGCCGACCGGAAAGCTGGAGAACCAAGGGCCCTTAGATGGTGAACCGAGGCTCTGCGCAAGTCCTGAATTTTATAGAATATTCTAAAAATTTGTAGTTATTTTCCTTAAATATATGTTCTGCTTCCAAAACTCTCATTATAGTTGGCCAAAAGAACCCCGTCTTAGGAAGTCAAGTAATAGCATGGCTCCAATTTTTCAAAAAGATATTAATTAGAATCTCTTTCCATTGTATTTGCATTTCTATACCCCATCCCGAAAGGGGAGGGTGTTACAATCATATATGCTTAAAACAGTCTTGAGCTAAGGAACCGACACTAAAGAGGACATCATTAAGGGAAACATCATAAGACTTGCGGGGGAAAGTAATAAAAAAGTCCTAAACTTATTAAATCTATGTTAATTCAATCCTAAACCTTTCAATTTGACCAATTTAGACCTAAACATTTTGCATTATATTAATTCAGTTTATCTGGCCAATTTTGGTTAGAAATCTCTTATATGGACACTATCCTATTACATGGCACGGCCGACGTTGATGGAGACAACTTTTATAATTTTAAAGAAATTAAATTTTTTTATTTTTTTTTCCTTTTTTTCCCTTTCATTTTAGTTCGTGAGGACATTTTGTAGCCCTATCAACAGTGGCCCCCTACCCATAGCTGGCGAAAGCTTGCTGGCCCTCGCTGGCCAAAATAAAATAAAAAAAATAAAAAATTAGAAATATTTTAAAAAGTCAAATTATTATTAAAGATGTAAACGTTAGTGCTAGCTGTGTTATGTAAGTTAATCAGTGTTTGTGTTGGCAATTTTTAATCAAAATTGTCCAGATTGATTCAATTGGCATAAATGCAAAATGTTTAGGACTAAATTAGTTCAATTAAATAATTTAATACAAAATTAGCATCAATATTTTAGGTCAATGACTTTTTCATTACTCTCCCCGAAATATGGATAATTACACATTACTTCCTTGAACATCGACGTTTGTTGTAGTCATTGTGCTTTCCTTTTGGATAAACATTAAGTATTACTTTAAAGTGGATGAACCCATCTTCTTGACGAAAATGATGTCTGATAATTTTCATTTAACATCTTCAATTATAAATTTTTTCTTTTTGTGTCAACTTCATTAACCATGAAATAGAGGTTATATTGATAGAAGAAGATGAGCAAACCATTTTCAGGTGACATTTTTTTTTTTTTTGGTAAAGACCATTTTCAGGTGACATTTAACGGCTAAACAGATGGAAAATTGACGATTGCCAATAAAAATAAAAATTCAAGAAGGTAATCTATAATTTTCCAAAGTTTAGGGGCCATTGGGCAACGGTGCCAAAGTTGGAGGTGTTAATCGATGACATTTTAAGGTTCAAGAGTTTTTGTGCAACAATTGCAAATTGGGAGAGTTGAGCATATTATAATTAGTGTCATTCCAATAAAGCAATCGGCATCTTTTTTAAGACAAAGTCTTAGATTAATGGGCCCAATGTGGAAGTTGAGCAATATGCGACCAATCACTATTGTGGATTAACACAGGCATTATACAAATCTCATTTATGGACATTAATAATTAATACATGTTGGAAATTTCCTATAATATGGGATTACATTAATTAATTGATTTCCTATTTTAAATAATCGGGTTAATGGATATTCCAATATTTGTTGAACCCTACAGTAATCTGATTAAATTGGGTATTGGCATCTATTGATAACAGGCCTAGCTAAGCAGCAAAGTATAGGCAATTGTGTTTAACTGAAGCCCACAATAGAAAGGGCCCAATTGACACGCTGTTGAATAGGGTTTGCTACGTCCCCTTTCTAGCCTATAAAAGGATAGGTTATACTTATCAGTTGTTTTAATCCCATTGAAAGCTGCTATACTGAAATAGGTCATAGAGAGGAGAGGAAGATTTGGCATTCCAATAGATCCCTGATCATCAGAGTATCATCAGAGTGATTTACTTTTCTTCAAGTGAAACAATGGCTCAAACAGATATGTTTTAATTCTGCTGTGTTTATTGATATCGGTGTTTTACAGTCATATATTGATCCGTTTCTTCTTGATTGATTAGTTGTTTATGTGAATAATTTTCTACATGTGGTATCAGAGCTAATCATATATGATTGTAGAATCCAAATTTTTTTTTTTATGGACAAATTCGAAATCCTCCTCTTTGAGCCGATTATGAGCATTATTCTTTCATGTGGATTTTTTGCAATCCTGAAACCATAGAGCTTTTGTTCTACATTCTAGATTTTTCCAACTATTTATAATTTGCATAATTTCGTTGAGAATTTAGAGAGAATTTTAAATTTGAAATTCTAGGGTTTATGCATGACAAAGTTATAGAATTTTCAAATTACTTGCAATTGATTGTTGTTCGTTACAAATCGTTGTATGTATATTGTTATATATTTGTTTTAGTATCCTTTTGTTGTATCAAAGTAAATTTTTAGGGCTTAAATTCAAGAAAACCGAATTTTCGGCCAAGGGAAGCTTGGCTCCGAAACTTTGAAGCTTGTATGTGGTAGATTTACTTGTTTTTTCTTCATTTAATTCATCATAGTTAATTATATTGATGCTATATGCAAGTCTCCATTTCACAAACTTTTTGGCTTAAAATTATCATGCGTTTTTTCGTGTTATTTGCTCATGCTATTGCTATTATATTGTTTGCTCTCCTTTGGATGAGTGGTTAGGGTTTCTGCCTTCTCTTCCTCCCACCTCGTGCTTCGGTGTGATTGTGCGTACGGGGTTTTCTGTGTATTCGCATTAGGTTCTTGCACCTCTTTCCTTTTCCTTGATTGCTGCTTTACCGTTTTACTCGGTGGACCGAGATTACGCGTCAATTGATCCAAGTACGCAATGGGTGACGCTTATGGGGTGCTTTTCGAGGTTTTTGCTGTTATAGAGTTGAGATTTGTGCCCTATTTTTTGTTGATTCTGGTTATTTCTATATTAAGTAGTTAGTGAGTCGCTGAAGCTTTGGGGCTATGGTGCCCACTTGTTGAATTGAGTGTCTCGTTTCAATGCATACATGGAGGAGACTCCGTAGGATGAATTGCAGACTCGTATTTCGGCCTGATTTTCCACGTGAGTCAACTGCCCCTAAAGAATTAAATGAATTCTGTGGATTAATGTGGTTATTTGCAGCAACTTCGGAGCCATACAGAGAGTCATTCAACAAGTGGGCACCACAGCCCCAAAGCTTCAGCGACTCACTAACTACTTAATATAGAAATAACCAGAATCAACAAAAAATAGGGCACAAATCTCAACTCTATAACAGCAAAAACCTCGAAAAGCACCCCATAAGCATCACCCATTGCGTACTTGGATCAATTGACGCGTAATCTTGGTCCACCGAGTAAAACGGCAAAGCAGCAATCAAGGAAAAGGAAAGAGGTGCAAGAACCTAACGCGAATACACAGAAAACCCCGTACGCACAATCACACCGAAGCACGAGGCGGGAGGAAGAGAAGGCAGAAACCCTAACCACTCATCCAAAGGGGAGTGGTAATCGATCCATCTTGATTTTGGTAGCCATCTTTAGACAAGATAAGCTTATGGGTCATTGCTTGGTCTAAGGTAGGTTTTCTTTTATGTAAATAACGAATGAGTGAACCTTTGAATAAGTACAATTTGTTTTGTTTTTTTTCCCCTCGTGTGTTCTATACCTCGAGAACTATTTTTCATGAAGCATGTTCTATACCTTCACGTGATGTCTCCTAAACAATTCTTGCCTTGGCACTGCTGGAATACCTTAAAATCTCCGTGGGTTTCCTGTTTTGAGAGGATGCAATTTTATGGAATACTAAGGTTGTTTTCTTGATAACGTCTTTGTCCATGAGTAGATGATTGTGAAGTATATCTCTTGTTTATCTCATGGATTGGTTGGATAGATTATAAGAAGGCTGGGTTGGGAAGAAGAGGAGGAAGATGAAGCAGTGAAAATTTGTGGTCGTCTCATGTTGTTGAAATATTAGACGACTTCAATTAAGCTCTGTGCTCCCTTTAGTCTTGATTCAATTAAGCTATGTGCTCCCTTTAGTCTGGAAAAGAGAACCAATGACTAAGATTTTTCAAGTTGTCAGGATATCAAAATTTAAAGATGGAAATAATCGGTTATTTTGCTTTTCGCGTGCAGTGCATGCATCTTGTTGCTAGATTCTAAATGAAACCACTGCTTTAAGGCTTCATTGTGATTCCGTCATAAATATGTTGACTATGGGGTGAGTAAAAGACCAAACTGTGATTTTTGCTTGTACGAGTGGTTTTATGCTAAGTTGTCTATCTGGATTTGTTGGATTCATAGTGGATTTGCTGGGTTCATAGTTGATTTGCTGAGTAATGTGGCATGACCAGCACATCCCAAACTTGCAAATTCTAATCTTTCTGCAAATTGCTCGCACGGCTCCTGCAATGCATTGGTGTTTTATTGACTAAGGTTGAAAATGCCATTGAAGGCGATACAATGAAACCAAGAGATTTGTGAATCGAGATCCAAATGTATATAGATACAAATAAGAGGATGTTATTGACGAATGATCTCTGTCGAATAATGTGATGGCTATAAGAATCTATTATCTGCCTCCCGTCATTGAGTTCGACATAAACAAATTTCATGTCACTGTTTCAGTGTGACATACGTAAAGATCTGACTTTCATTCTAGTTCGTATTTTGTTTTTGTGTTTTTCATCCTATGTTGCGTGTCTCGATTTTGATTACTTGCTTCAAATAGAAAAAGGTTTGTCATTGAAATTACATGACGTGCTTTTCTCTACAAGCTCATAGTGTTCTTGCGCAAGCAAGTCTTATTGATATATTTACTGATATATGGAGCTTTGAGATCTCCACTTATATGTTAATCATTTGGTTATGATGTTGCAGCACGCTCTTTCGATTTGTGATGAAATCCATTCCTTTTCCTTTTTTTTTTTTTTTTTTTTTTTTTGTTTTTGTTTCAGTTCTCTTGTTTTCTTGCTTATGCTTTTGTTCACCTTTTTATGTTTTGTTGGTTTGGAATGTTATACATAGGATGTTTTGGAGATTTTAGTTTGTTCCTATCGCTTTTGGTTTCCTACGTTGGTCGGTGAGGATGACAAATTGGTTAACTTCTAATTGAGCTATTTTCACCCCAGTGCTACTGATGGGTGCTCTTATTCAGTTATGCGTTGGTGATGCCTTGGTGGCTTATCTTTTTAAATTTGTGGTTATGGTATTCACATTGGATTGAGTGGTATTGATGTTTGGCCTAGTATAGATCATTAATCAATTGTCAATTACTGTTGAAGGACGGCATTGCGATTGTTCTTTGTGCGCTCAGTGTGATCGTTGGGATGGGAAGATGACATTTTTTAATTGCTCTGAGATGCCATCTGAGAGAAAAAGATGACATGTTTTTATTGCTTTTAATTACTGGCCATTAACAATATACTAGTTGGAATAAAATAAAATGAAATAAAAATTGCAGCTGCTGGGAAGTTTGCCTAATGCGCAGCTAAGAAGATGCAGGCAATGACCTCTCTCATGTTCACTTGGCTCTTCATGACTTAATGATTTCTACCTTTCTACCAACTATCTACATTATGATAAAAATGGAATGTTTCTTGCATCAATAGTTTGTAATTTATTCTTGTTTCCAATGTCTATCTCCAGTTCTTTGGAATATAGGGTACCGGGTACATTGCTATAGTGATGGTAGCAACAATGACTCAATGTTTTTTTTTTTTTTTATTTCCTTTTCTGTGGGAATATCACGCTACAAACCATGCTATTCCCTTAAGCTCAATATCTTTCATAAGGTACAACTGTAAACCCTTGGTGTCTTTAAGTATTGTTTTGGTCAAATTCATGTCTTCTTAATGTTTGCCTACTTTTTAACTTGACGTCAACTTGATAAGTTACCATGAAACAATGTTGCTTGTAAGGAGACTATGTCGTGGTCCACACATGCATCGTGGTTCAGTTAACCAAGACGAGGATTTTTCAGTTTTTGCTCAGTAGGCGTATGTGTTCTTGGTAGGTAATTGTGCTCTAGATGAATTATAATAACTGTAGAGATTTATGTATTATCCAAAGAGACTAATGGATACACTAGAAAGTGATTCATGCCATTGTTATTCTGTACTAATGCCATTGGAAGTTCTGTATTGTGAGCAGCTTTTAGAACAAATTTGCTTGTGGATATATACCTTGCTTTATAAACAGTTGAGCATGGAATTGATTTTCAAGGCCTTCCTGGTCATGAGAATTTGGATAGCCTATTTTGTTCAACTAATATTGGAATCCTATAGCCTTTGGATGTGTTGTGTTGTGCACATTGTTTTTGTGGCAAATGACCGTTGCTTGATTGGATACACGGTGCAATATGATCTTGGGAAGCACATGTTGTAAAGTGCTTCATATTGTTAGATGAATTTTGGGCATAAATTTTTTGGAGTTCCTTATTGATAAAAATTAGTCTATACAATCACCTGCCCAAAGAGGGTTATTGTGTATATTAATTTGAAAATTGCATGAAGATAAATTCCAAAATTAAAAGATAGGGATGTATGACTCAAAAAGATTTATCTACCCAAAGGTGATAAATTTTTTAAAGTTATGTATAATTCCCCTCTATATTGATATATAAGAGATGAATGATGGGGATGTGTGACTCAAAAGGTTTGTCTGCCCAAAGGGGATTGATCCTTGAAAATTATATGTAATTCTCCTTTATCGTCTCTATATATTGATATCATGGAGATATATAATTTAAATAATTTGTTTGCCCAAAGGAGATAGATCATTGACAATTATATGTAATTCTCCTTATTGTTATAAACTTCATGTTGTGAAAAATAATGCATTATACACTCTATCCAAAGGGGAGTTTATAATGTACTAATTATTTTTTGTTGAATTGCTTATTGCCCATATTTGATCTTATTGCATTATGTGTGACAAACAATTACTTTTACTGTAAATAACAATAATGCCACGGTTAAAATATTAACTTGATCTAATATTACTTAGTCAAAAAGGGAGACATTGTGATTGAGAATATTAGAACTGAGTCCATGTTGGCCGATCCTCTAACAAAAGACTTACGACCCATTTTGTTTCAAGAACATGTAAATAATATGGATGTCTTAAATTCTTTTGATTTCTTTTGTTAGTGGGAGTTATATAATCTGTATTTCTAGATATTATAGTTATATGCAGACTGATAATGCTTTCATAATCTGTATTTCTGTATTTCTGGATTTTAAAGCATTTCTTTCCAATGATTGTTATTATTGATTCTATTGTTATCCTTTCTCCTATTGACTGAGAAATGGAAATAAAAGACAGTATCTTTAAACAAATTTTAGTTTAAAGATGACTGGATGTCACTAATTATGAGATCTCATGTTGGATCGTGACATAGTCGTGCAATTTCATGTTGTTTAGAAATTGCGTTGATGCAGTTTCATGTCATTAAGAAATTGCATTGAGGACCGATAAGAAATAGTGTGTATTTTGATCACATGTTGGAACTATTTCTTACTATACTACTAGGCCCATGATCCATACAAATATAATGCTTATTGTATGTGATTATGGAAGATCATGTGTTGTGGTATTTTCTTAACACATTGATCTCCATAGTCCTATACTAGGGTTATATATGATTGGATTGGTTTTGAGATGCCATTATTGGAATATTATTTTTTAATGTTGTGCCACATAAAACAAAATTTTCAATCATTAACCCGATAGTGTCGTTTTCAACATAAAATCTTTTTCAAAATAAAATAAGTTAATTAATGTAGCTCAAGTGGGAGAATGTTGGAAATTTCTTATAATATGGACTTATATTAATTAATTGATTTCCTATTTTAAATAATCGGGTTAATGGATATTCCAATAGTTGTTGAACCCTACAGTGATATGATTAAATTGGGTATTGACATCTATTGATAACGGGCCTAGTTGAACAGCAAAGTGTAGGCAATTGTGTTTAACTGAAGTCCGTAATTGGAAGGGCCCAGTTGATACACTGTTGAATAGGGTTTGCTAGGTCCCCTCTCTAGCCTATAAAAGAATAGGTTATACCTATGAGTTGCTTTAATCCCATTAAAAGCTGCTATACTAAAATAGGTCATAGAGAGGAAGATCTGGCATTCCAATAGATCCCTGATCATCAGAGTATCATCAGAGTGATTTATTTTTCTTCAAGTGAAACAATGGCTCAAACAGGTGCGCTTTAATTCCGCTGTGTTTATTGATATCGGTGTTTTACAGTCACATATGGATCCGTTTCTTCTTGATTGATTAGTTGTTTATGTGAATAATTTTCTACAATACACACACTTCCGTCGTCCATGTATAACATGTTGCTGTTCGCATTTCTGCCGTCGTGGGTCAAAAGTTGATCACAAGTCCAACCAAAACTCTCAAATGCGCCTTAAATTCCCCACCTTAAATACGAACCATAAGCAAGCAGATTCTCCAAACGTACACCAATCTCTCTCTCTCTCTCTCTCTCTCTCTCTCTCTCTCTCTCTCTCTCACACTTTCATAAAATGGGCAACTGTGTAGCTCCTCAAATCACGAGAAATGGTGGCCTAGCCATGACCACTCGTCACCATAACTGGTCATCATTTCCTCCGTCCACAGTCAAGGTTATCCACATGGACGGAAGACTGCAAGAATTCACTCAAACCATCAAGGCTTCTCACCTCCTCTCCCAGGACCCTAACTACTTCCTTTGCAACTCAGAGTCCATGTTCATCAACTCCATAGTCCCCAAAATCCACGAAGAAGAAGACCTCTGATTGGGCCAACTCTATTTCCTCTTGCCTCTCTCCATGTCCCGAGTCCCGCTCTCTTTGCGAGAGCTCTGCATTCTAGCCGTCAAGGCCAGCACGATGCTCAATAGCAGCTCGAGTTTGAGGAGGAGGAAGGATGGAGCTTTGTCGGGGGCGGGTCACTGGAGATGGTGTCGAGCTCCAACCGGGTCGACGCCACGAGATTGGCCTCGGGTGAGAGCAGTCGAAAGATTGAGTTGTGCAAGAGCTTGCCTATGAGAGGAAGGGGGAACCGAACATATGACAGAAGGAAGAGATTGGAGGATATGCTATAAGCTATGTTGTCTTGTTTCTTTTCTTTTCTTTTTTTATTTTCTTTGAACAACTTCTTTCGAGTTGTCCTAAAATTAACACGTCTAATTAGTGAAACCTGGATTACGTCCCCAACTACAATTGCTTCTATTATTGCCATCATGGCGATCATCATGCTCGTCTTTGTCATTATGTCACGATCGTCATGATTATGCTAATATCATTATTTCAAAACAAAATAAATTTATGTCGTGATAGGATCATGACTCATGAGAGATATAAAAGCGTGTGAAGAATTGTACTTAATTGGTATTGCAAAGATCTTGTGATAGTCCATTTCTTGAGCTTTTTATGTAGCCTAGGACGAGGTAACATCTTCACTTTTATACGGTGTGCTTAATTTTTGTTTGAACAGCGGGGAAAAAGTTATCGCATTTAACAAAAGGTCAAAAAAGGTACTACATTTTCTATGCTATATAGCCCATGATAAGGAATAGGGTTACAAAAAGGTTCAAAAAGATAAATAATCGGACCCATTAAAGGGGGAAGCACCAAAAAATAAAAAACTTTGGTGGTCAGTCCAATTCATGTGGAGAGTTAACTTTTACTTTAGCTAACTATAACCTGGGAGAACACTAGTGCGATGATAATTAACTATTGAACTCGTCCAATTAAGTTTAAAGTACGACGATATGATTTGACAATTGTAATATTAGCTATTTAACTGTATTTTTTTACAGTAAAAACTATATACATTCAAGAAGAGTTATTTCATTAACCTACTTGCAGAAAATATAGATGGATAGTTATGTTGTCGCGACCTCTTTTTTTGGCGCCCGCAATTGGGTGTGAGCGCCTAAGGAGGCTAATGGCTCGGCTGAATTTGTTAATGCCCGGACTCTCCCAAGTCCACCAATTCACGACTTTAATAGTCTAAGTTTTTAAACTGTAAGTCAATTTTTGAAATAAAGTCGCCACTAATCGATTTGGGGTAGGTTGATTAGAAACCCAAGCGAAGTATCGGGAAAATACTCGCTTCTGCGCAACCAGAGAAATTAGGATTGGGGACTTGATTATACTGATTAATCACTAATGCCCGATCGGTACCTAATTTTGTTTAAACCCTGAGGTTTTTTGGATGTTTGAGGGATTTTCCATGCATTTTAGGAAAAAAAAAAAATATTTTTTTGAGTTTCTTTCTCATTTTTGGACATGAAAGGGATTTTTTTGGATTTTTGGGTATTTTTTAGAAAATACAAGTCTTTTTTGCTTTTTGGCTTTTTCATGAATTTTTGACCTTTTTTGGATTTTTGGCATTTTTTGGATTTTTTTGACATTTTTGGAAAATATAAAATATTTTCGATTTTTTTTATTTTTGGGAAAATATATTTTTTAACATTATTTATATTTTTTGGAAAATAAATTAATTTTTATTTTTATTTCGATTTTCGGAAAATAAAACATTTTTTAACACATTTTTTTATTATTTTCGATTTTCTGGAAATTAAAAGGGTTTTTTAATATTTTTGAAAATAAATTATTTTTGATTTTTTTGAAAATAAATTATTTATTTATTATCTATTTATTTAAAATATTATTTAATATAAAAATAACTAAAAAAAAAAAATGACCCGAGTCGGATTCGTAGGTTGGGTCCGACTTGGGCCGCCCGCTGCGACAATTACGGGCCCGCAATGCGGGCCCGACTCGGACTTTTTTTAGTTTTTCTTTTAATCGTGGCCCAGTAACTTGTTGACCCAACCCACGTGTATAGACCCGACCCGAGGAAACCCTACCCGAACACCAACCCGTGCCCAACCCGGATCATAGCCGCGACTTAGCTTGCAGCCTCTACTTTCCCCGCGACGTTTGACGGGGATGGTGGTGATGAACAGTGGCAGTTGGCTTGAGACCTGGTTGCTGCGGCTCTCCAAGCAGCACGGTGACGACGCCCAACCACGACGATCGATCCGGCGCGGGCGACATTGAAGAAATCGGAGGTCGCGGCGGTGAAGTATTCAACGACAAACTTAGCTCGGTGGGGGATTGTGGTGGGTCATTGAGGATGAAATTAGGGTTGTCGCCGGAGCAAATGATGCCGGATGGCGGCGCAAGCAACGTCGAAGCCAACGGTGTCAGAGAGCTCGCAAAGTGGACAGCCACAAGCTCAGCCTTATCTGTGCGCGACTGAGAGAAAACCGGGCCTGCTTACTGGATTAGCTGCGGTTGTTGTTGGCAGAGCAGCGGTCATGGCAACAGCAGCAAAGGTGGGCCTTCGGCTTCAAGGATTTGAAGCGGCGGCGGCATTGCCGAGCCTTCGACTTTGCAGATTTGAAGTGGCAGTGGCGTTGGCGAGCCTTCGACTTCGCAGATCTGAAGCGGCGGCGGCATCGGGCACCACTCGAGGCTGCTCTCTCTGGTTTCTTTTCTCTCCAGCCCCTTTTCACGGATCTAGAACTCCTTCGGACACAGACACCTCCGTCCAACCAGATCTGGATCTCGCCCCTCTCTCTCCGGGTTCGCTTGCCGATGGGCCTCCCCCGAAGTCTCTCGGTGGGGGGTCGTTTAGCTTGCGACCCACTTCTTCGCGCTCACTCTTTGATTCCTCCCCTGAAGTCTCTCAAGGGGGGGGGGGATCTCGGAGCTTGCTGCTTGCCTAGGACGAGGGTGGTGGTCTTGGTATTTATAGGCGAGGAGGCCCGGTCGACAGAGGCTAGGCCGGCGGTCCTTGGCGCGCCGACCGGCCTTCCTCCGCTGGCCGAACCGCTGTCAACTTAGCCTCCTCGTTGTAGCTCATCCTCTGGCACGTCGCTGGTCTCTGCGTGTGCGGCACAGAGGCACTGGAGGAAGAAGATGACAGAAAGGAGAAAGAAGAGAGAGGGAGCTGGGCCAAAAACTCAAGAAAAAGAGGGCTGGGCCTTGGGCCCACGTGGAAAAGAAAAAGAGGGGAGGGGCTGGCTTTTTTTTTTTTTTTTTTTTTTTTTGGTTTTCTTTTGTATTTACTATTTTTTTGTTTTTTTTTTGTTATTTGTTTTGTTTATTATCCAAAAAAAGAAAAAAAGCCAAGAAAATAAAATAAAATAAGCCTAAATAAAATTAAGGCGTCAACATATGTTGTTCTCTTAATGTTGAGCTATCTTGATTGTCACTTGAGTCCAAGAGTCTCATGTACAATTTAAGTGAAATATCACCTCATATAATGTGACCATTTTCCTAAAACATATAGAGGTATAAGCATTGAAAATCACAAACTAGCACCTCATGACAGATTTACTCTAAATTAATCTTCATCTAACGAAAAATATCAAATCAGTACCGTTGACCCAAATCTACCATCTATTTTCATCCAATATCCTATTAAAATGTACAAGTGTCAATATATTTGAAATTTTTATGTTGGATATGTTATTTTTTACGTGAACACTTGCAGTTGTCAATCAATTCAGATTTGGCATTCTCCACGTCGAGTTCATTTTTTTGCTATCACGTATGCTAACCAGTACTCACTTGAGAGAGAGAGAGAGAGAGAGAGAGAGAGAGAGAGAGAGTAAAGAATAATGTGTCATTAGAGTACTTGTTTGAAAATATTAATGGTATTAGTCCAAACATATATATCAATTTTTCTATGACTTTTTTTTCACTTTTAACCAAACAAAGTCAAGCACGATAAGCTTTGGTCCAAGGCATGCTACGCTGAGAAATTGCTTAGGTTATTCCGTATCGGGTGCTTTTAGAGTCTTCCCTTTTTGGTCGGAAATGCTTCTAGACCAAACAAAAACGATGTCAGTACACGCTTTCTTTAACAGTTTGGCACTCTAGATTTAATATCATATAGACTTTTTATATAAATCTAGCATTTGGTATTAGTATAAGCTCAAGTAGAAGGCAACGAGAGCACGAGAAAGTGATTGAAATCATTGGGTGGCTGCATAAATAATGCAAAATTACATATCTAGATCTTATGGGGACTAGAAGATTGCCGGCCATAAAATTTTAAACTTGTCGGCTCATTAGACCCATTTTGCACATGAATTTTACAAAGAAATGTGAATTTTATTTTAAGATAATTGGGTTTTGCCATGGACTACCACAAGGCCAATGGTTACGGTTGTTCTTGACAGTAATGAAGAATGTTGAGGGACACATCCCTTATTTAGCAAGAGAGGCAGCCGAGAGTTTTACTATGGTCTTTTTTTTGTCTTATTTCAGTCAATTTTTTCTGCTTAAAAAAGTTGCTTAGGTTACTCGCAAAGAATCTTGTAAGCCACACTCTTGTTAGAATTTCCAACCCAAAGTTTAATTTAATAAGTAAATAGAGACTACATGCATATCAAGAGCACATAAATCTCGTAAATAAGTGATGCATAATACTTTTGACATTCAATCCAACAATAAGCACGATCAAAGAGATATGGATAATCACCAAGGTACATGCACAATCACAAGAGATGTGAAGAATCGAAAAAGAAATCCTAATTCTTTTTTTCAACTTAAAACCAAAAATAAAAAAATTAGACACATCTCTTATAGATAGTGTCACTAGAAAAGAACGCACCTCGCCCAGAAAATAAAATGTAAAACATACATTACATGCCTATTTAATGTCAATCAAAATTTTATCATTATGGCAATAATATAGAGATGAAATATTATGCAGAATTTTATTTCGGCAGAAATGACCTACAACTACTGGAGGCAATTCTTATTCATGGTTCCACCCTGTGCTAAGTTAATTTCACAATTGAATAGGCCAATTAAAGCATACCTATGGTAATCATCATGGTTGGAATGGTCGATTAGTATAGAACACATTGATTATCTAGTAAATAATGCAGCAAGATTCGAATGCCTTTTTTCATTAAATAATATATGCAAGTCTTCTCAACTAGCGAGTCGTGAGTGGTCCGCTACTCATGACATGTTTGAGATAATATTTAACTTGTATAAAGTCTCCAAAAAAATAATATAATATATAAGAATACTACTAAAATTCCATAGAATTGGGTAATGATTATATTTCTTGCGTACCGCAGAATTTCAGTGTGTTGTCTTATTATATGAAATATTATTGAAAAAGAAACTAATTTTTCAAAATTTGAAATCAATGAAAGAGTGAAAAATTGCTCCTAAATTGTTTACAACAATCCCTATGTAAAGAACATTAAATAATCAATTGAAAATATACCGTACGGATGCCAATTTAATTATAAAATTTTCAAGTTCACCAATTTAATCCTAAATCTTTTATGAAATTTCAATATAATCATTTTGGCTATATTTAATCAGAAATTACTAATGTGGTGATTTAGTCATAGGTGGCCCTCTTACATGACTCACCACCATGTTAACGAATTTTGGCGAATATTAGCCGAAAAGATTACCTTAGAATTTTGCACAAAGATTGAGGATTAAATTGGCATTTATACAATTGATTGGACAAGTTTCCTCGAGTTTGTAAACAGGTTATTAGGAAAAGAAATCGAATTAAAGAATTTTTAAGAGAGAGATTACTTACCAATAATCGTAGTGGTACCTACAATATATGGCCCTTCTTTTTAAAGAAAGCAAAAACTTCATGTTGACTATGCCCAGATTGAGAGTTTTCTTATTTTTATCAGACCCACTTTAGATTCTTATTGTCGACACCTAAATTTTGACTAAATACTTAAAATAAAATTGCATAAAAAATCAAGAACCAATTTGGGCCTAACAAAAAATAATTTTAACATCACCTAGGTATTAATATCATTTGCACCTACTAAAGTTTCATTTTTATTTTCATATTTCCCTTATTATGCTCCATTTTGGATAAATAGAAAAGTTTTAAAAAGAAATTGCAAGGCTGGGCTTTCGCCCCAGCCAACCCCCTTTTCTTCTTTCTTACCCACGCACGAGCTCGGGTCCACCCCACCCATTCTCTCCTTCGGCCCGGTCCCCTCCTTCTTTCTCCTTCCTTCTCCACCTTTGCAGCTCACTTACATCGACGACGACGCGCTCGAGGACAGCCTATAGTGGAGAAAGAGCGGAGTGGGCCGACAACGGATGCGACGCACCTTCAAAGCAGAGCAGATGGGCGGCCGCAAAGAGAGAGAGAGAGTGTTGGGATTGGTGGATTCCCAAAAATCGGATTCGACACTAAATCGAACCCCTAAACTTGCATGGAAGACGAGTCCGGGAAAAACACATGCATCACCAATCCTAAGGCATATCACAGAATCGAACGTACCTTGTTAGCCACAGATTAAACACCGATGTCGATATGAGGAAGAGAATTTGGTCCTATTCGATCCGATGACGCCAATTCGCCATGTGGCACTCATACTAAGGGTTGAAGTTTTGGTTAATTCAATCCTATAGTACTCTCTTACAAAAGCTACTACCAGCCTCCTATAACCCGGGACCACGTTGACCTCCCATAGCCGATCTAACACTGCTTGCCATTCAGGTGGAAGAGTGTTCTTGAAGGTCGACACCTTCTCAAAATCCAGCATAAGATAATCATTCCATATGATTTCCTATATCATCTGATTGACCCTGATTGACCCTAACCACATGTGATACTAAATCACCGTTATGCCACCGATAATTAGCTAATTCTGTCATCAGCCTTTTAAGTCTTGCACTTCATTCGTCCGTTCTCGGGAATGCAGGTATCCGTGCATAACGCATCATAGTTCCTGCAACAAATGTAGAACTAAAAAATGGATCACTTATAATCCACAATGAACATAAGGGAAAATACATAATTTTCCATGATTCATGCAACAAATGCAGAACAAAAATGGATTACTTATAACCCATATAGACATAATTGAAAAAGAAACACATTCTTTCCCTCCTTTTTTTTTTTGGTCAACGGTCAAAGTCAACGATCGTCAACGGTCAACGGTCAACGGTCGAGGTCAGCTGGGTTGATCGCTGGGTCAGGTCGGGCCGGGTTAGATGAATTGACCCGGCACGTGCGATACGCATGCAGCTGACGTCACAATGACAGCACGCACAAGCGACAGCACACGCACACGTGCGTCGCAAATGCACGCGTCGGCCGCACGCGCGCGTGCGGCGCACGCGCCTACACCTGCATATTGGCGCGTGCCCAAAGCGTCATTTCGCTCCGGCTGCGCGTGGAGGCGCGTCCAGCGGCCTTAGGTGGCGTTCCGCCACTCGTCGCACTCATCTCGACGAGACCTTCCATCCAATGCCATCAAAAATGGATTTCGACTTACATAAACTCGAAAAAATGGATGAACAGTCTTGGGTGTCAAGATTTTTCCGCCCTGATCGGTGTCGACCGAATTCTTGTTCACGAAAAATCAATAAAAATCATTCATAAACATGAAACGGGTCGAGAAAAACATGAAAAAGGGTCGGGAAACATGAACTCTTGCTCTAATACCAATGTTGGGATTGGCGGATTCCCAAAAACCAAATTCAACACCAAATCGAACCCCTAAACTTGCGCAAAAGACAAGCCCGGGAAAAACACATGCATCACTGATCCTAAGGCACATCACAAAATCGAACGTACCTTGTTAGCCACAGATTAAATACCGACGCTGATATGAGGAAAAGAATTCGGTCCTATTCGATCCGATGACGCCATTTCGCCTTGAAGGGAAGAAGGGTGTCGCCTCTTGCTTACTTTTTTTCCATTTGAGAGTGTTTGGAGGGAGAGAGGGAGGAGGAACATACGTTACTTCAAAAGGTACGTTCCTCCCTCTTTATTTCCCCCTTATATACGTCCCCTCCAAAAAGGAACGTGTCCCTTCATCATATCCCTCCATCCATGGGCCCTAATATTGTGGGCCAGGCTTTTTGGCCCAACATGCGCGGATGGGCCAACTTAGGCCCATCAAATTAATCAATTAAAACCATCGAGAGAGAGAGAGAGAGAGAGAGAGAGAGAGAGAGAGAGACTGGGGCTCTAGAGAGAGAAACCAAGGCTGAGAGAAAGAAATTAGAGAGATCTAGGGCTTTACCGCCACACTCGCTTCCCCCTACGCCAAGCACCGGTAAGCTAGGGCTTTGGGTTTCACCCCGTTTCGACCTTGTCGCACCAAGGCTCGTGGTTGTCCAACTCGCGTGTTGACACCTAAATTTTGGCGGTTCGATCATTTATTTATTGCATAAAAAATTAAGGGTTAATTTTATCCTTAAAAAAAATTAATTAGTTGCATAACACATAGGTTTAGGTGCATTTATTTTAACTCTTTACATTTTATTGGGCTGGTGGTGGAAATGTTCAAATTTACATTTTTTGAGCTTTAGTTTGGCAGGCCGAGCTAGGCCCACGGAATGAGCAAATTAGCCCAAGCCCGTTGTTGTTTTTTTAATTAATTAATGGGAAAATTGAGATTTGAGGCTCATGGCGGTTTTTGGGATTTTGAAAAAATTGAATATGCAATCTGATCTTCAGCAACAAACAAGCCTTATCTTTATTTATAGATAAAGTCAGTTGATTTCAGTTGAAAATACTTAACAGATAGGGAGAATAAAATATTTTGTGACCAGGAAGTTATCGGCAATCTCTTCGAAATATCAATAAAAAGATCACATTTTGTTTTGGCCTATAAAAAGAGGGCATAGGGGTTTGAATTGTGGGGGCTTCTGGGATCGAAAAATTGGAAAGTGAAAGAAGAGAAAAATCAGAAAAAGAGAAGAAAAAGGAAGCCGTCCGTGGGTCTTCGAGGGAGAGGGAGAGAGAGTAAGAGAGAGGAAAGGCTTCTCGGTCAAAGTGAAAAAGGAGAAGCAGTGTCAGAGAAGGCATTGACGTGAATAGAGAGTGAGAGAACAGGTGAGAGAGGGAGAGGAAAAAAAGAAAAAAAAAAAAGTAGTCACTGTGCGTCTTCAACCTCTATCCGCACAAGCTACCGCTTCGCTCGCCGCCTCTACGCTGCCCTTTCTGTGCACCGCCGCCCCTGCACTGCCCTCTCTGCACCAGATCCAACGCCGGTAGTCGAGCCTCAGAACCTGTGTCGGCCTTCGCACCAGCGACGCCTCCGCCAGCGACCCACGAGCACCAATGCCGTAGCAGCTCACCCGTTCATCGCCACTGGTCACCGCGCTTCTGCTTTGCACCTCGCGCTTGCGCCACTGCCGACCTGTGACCAAAACCAAGCCAGTCGCCGCACCTCCGAAGTTTCGCCCTGGCCGTCGCGACCCGCCTCCGTCAGCCCAGCGCCCTCAACTCCCGTGCTCGCCCGCTCGTTCCCTGTGCCCATCGGATCCGACACCCCTGCAATGTCCGCCTTCGAGCCGATCGACACGCCTCTGCCTGACCCGTTGCTAGACGCTACTTGCTGCTCCGCTCCCACGACGCCCCTGCTCCGTCGTGCCTCCGCCTGAGCGCCGCCATTGCTCCCACTGCAACAACCCGAACCGTCCCCGACGCTCCTGCTCTGTTCCGAACGGCCCGAATAGAGCCACTTGCTGCACGGCCGAACAGAGCTACCTGCTGCCTTCTCTGTTTTGCTGCAGGTCCGGTTACCACCTGAACCTCGCCGGAGCTCCGACGGATAGCCCTGTTCCGAACGGCGACCCCTCGGTGAACCACCATCGCAAGCTAGCACTTGTGCCGGTGCCACCCCTCGAGAAAGCCGTACTCGGGAATAGGTAAAATTCTTAGGCTAAACATATTTTTTGTATATTCTAACTTGATTTGTTTTGGTTTACTTTTATCATTAGGAAATTTGTCATACTAAGTCATAATAATCAAAAATTTTGAGCCGTGAGACGTCGGGTTAGATTTTTGATTATTTCGACTTTTTTTCATGATAAATTCATGAATTGCTTTGCATCATTGATTCATATTAAAATAATATGCCATTGATTTACATGGATGGATTTTTATTTTAACGTGTTATTGTTATTCGCACATCACATATCATATCACATGTCATATCTAGAATTTAAATATTTAGGTCCATATGCATTTCATATTTAAAGCTTTGCATTTTGATTTTTTTAGATTCATATAGGATTAGGTTAATTTTCCTTTAATAAAACAAAAAAGAACAAAAAATGTTTTTAGGTTATATAGATTTCATAATGTGCACATTACATATTGTGTTTTAATTAGTGGGTTATAGGTTAATATTTTAACATTCTCATCATGTAGTATTTTAAAAAAAATAAAAAAATAAAACACAAAAGTTATTTACTTGGTTAATTAATAGGTTAGTTCATAATTAATCCCATTTCATGTCATCATTGTTTGGTGTAGGTTGCATACATTAAAAAATCATAAAAAAAAAAAAATCATAAAAGAACATGCATATAGAATCATTATGTCATTCATCCCATATCTTTAGGATTATGTAAATAAGATTGCATACATATAGTAATAGTTCTAGTCATGCCATATGAATTGCATTTCACATATCATTATAGTAAAATTCATGCATATCATAGGATTACATTTAATTAGATATCATGTCATTTAGAAAATCATGTTTAGGGCATGCATTTTCATTAGCATGTTTGTAAAGTCGTAGTTTATAATTTCTTATGAATCTATCACTTTAGTTTATTGAATGTTATTTCATTGATTGTGCACCCGCATGACTACCATTTGCATGTTAGTTAACTTAGGTTAAAATTAATCAATACTGCCTGCAAAATTATTTTTTTTAAAATAAAGGTACCGAAAGGGCGTTAGACTAATATAGCGTAACCATGTCCCCGGACTTATTGAATCTCTAGTTTGCAAAAGTAAAGAATTCTCCTATTCTTTGTTTGGGTTTCTAACCAACCCTAATTGGTTAGTGGCGGCTCCAAATTGAGTATAATTGCATGTTTAAATGAGTTAATTTCTTAGTATCAAGTCGCGATTGGTAGGACAGTGGGAGGGTCTGTGCCAAGTCTTCGGACTTAGTAATCCAATAGCCTTCTTTGAAGAATTTCACCCTCGGGAAGGTCGCGACATCGCGTGAAAATTTCAAGTTTACCAATTTAATTATAAATCTTTGCACAAAATTTCAATATGATCCTTCAGGCTATATTTTGTTAGAAATTGCTGACATGGCAATCTAGTCATTAATATCCTTCTTACGTGACTTACAGTCATGTCAATGATTTTCGATGAAAATTAGCTGAAAAGATTGCCTTAGAATTTTGGAAGAAGATTTAAGATTAAATTGGAAAATTTATGATTAAATCGATATTCGTACAATAGGTTTAGTAATAATTAGACAAGTTCGCTTGATTTTGTAGATAGGTTATTAGGAAAGGAAATAGAATTAAAATATTTCTCAAAGAGAGACTGCTACCGATAATCATAGTAGTACCATCAATATATGGCCTTTCTTCCTAAGGAAGGCAAAGACTTCATGTTGACTATGACTAGTGGGTCTTCTTATTTTTATCTGACCCATTTTAACGTAAACGTTGGACTAAGTTGAAAAGGGTTCATGCATATTTTTGGAATGAAAACATTTAAAATTCTAAAGCTTATTACAAAAATGTGATCAAATCTTAACATTTGTAAAATTTGTATAACCAAGACCTTCCATTAACTCTCTCTAACTTGGTTAACAAAAACGCCAATGTGATTTTTTTTAAAAAATTTTCCAACATGACGCTGACGTGACTGAAGCATGAAGTATAAAGTTCAAACGTTGTCATTTTGGTCCAAATGATTTTTTGACCTAAAGTTCATTTAAATTAGAATAAAAAATTGCTAAATTTAAAATAAAAAGAAAGGGAGGGAAGGAAAACTGGGAAGGGCCTAGAGGGCCCTTGCAGCCGCCATGCTACCGCTAGAAAGGGTTGATAATGGTGGATGATGGCTGGTCACCCTCACCGACTGCAAGCAAGCACTTGCATAATTTCCTTTAAAAAAAAATAATAATAATGTCAGCTCCGCATAGAAGAGAGAAAATAAAAGAAATCACATCAACATTTTTCGCTAGCCAAATTAAATGAAGTTAATAGAAAGATTTTATTATAATTTTGAAAGTTTTTAGAACTCAATTATATTTTGGTGATAAATTTTAAAACTTCCTATGTACTTAACCCCGTATTTGAACTTCCCGTCAGAAGTGCTACGTGAGAATTGTCTACGTCAACTGTCAAAGTCAAGATTTTCAACGTCGGTCATGCATGGGTTACTTCCTAAGAATTGCATTGCATCGACCTTCCAGCGGCCTCCAAGCGTCAAAACTAGGGGTGAGCATCGGTCCAGGGTTACCCTAGACCAGCCCAACTCAGTCGTTCCTGATCTGGTTCCCAGGGAGACTGTGTCAGTCCTTGGTCCTAAAATTCCTGGACCAACACTGTGCGGGTCAGTCCTCGGTCTTGAGAGTTCCAGGTTAGTACAATCTGGACCAATTCTGACACTATATATACATATATATATATATATATATAATATTATTTATAATTTTTTTATATAGAGAAAACTTTAAAATAAACGGCGTCAACAATATTAAACAACTCTTTAGTGAGGAGTTCAAATAATTTTACATTTTTTTTAATAATTTAGATTTTTAATGTCCTTTACGACATCAATAGTCAAAATTTACGAAGGAGGAAAATATTTTTGTGAGGAGTCTTCATGATCTCCAAAAAGGCATCAACAACTCCTTATGATATTCTCCTATAGTATTCGTTTTTTTCTGTCTTATTTGTCCTCTTAGTCTTCAATTTGCTAAAATCGAAATAAACAATTTCTCCGCTCACCACTTGACACTCACCTCGCTTGCTTTGGTCACTCGTGCCACTCACCACTCAAAGCTTGTTTAGCTTGTTGCTCCCCGCTCGACATTTGATGCTCATTCTATTTGATGCTCATTCTGGTCAATGCTCTCCCCACTTAACTCTCGCTGCTTGCCTTTTCTAACTAACCTCACTCATCATCGAACCCATTGGATCAGTACAGTCCTCAGTTGCCCTTTCAAAAAGTACAAAAAATGAAATAAAAAATTATTGGTTGATTCTGGGTTGAACTTGAAACCAAATTGAACCTATTGGGTCAATTCAATCCTCAATCGTTTTTTTAAGGAGTACAAAAATGAAGTAAAAGAATTATCGGTTGGTTCCGAGTTGACCCTAGAACCAAACCGAACCTATTTGGTCGGTCCGGTCCTCGGTCTTAAGCTCAATAAGGTCAGTCCTTGGTCTCAAAAATTGAGGACCAATACTCTGCAGGTTAGTTTTAGGGTTAGGGGGTGGACCGGCCCAACCCGGACCATGCTCACCCCTAGTCAAAAGGGGAGACTTGGAATGCCAGTCTTGCCATGCCGTCCACTAATGGCTTTTGATCCTTTGTACATTGACCGTTGGGACAACTTTTGCCTCGTGTTTTTCATTCCATTGCCCATGAGAATCCAAGTAAATTACTTGATTTTCCTCTTTATTTTTTTGGCATACACCGAATAATATAGGAGAAAATACCAAATGATTTACGAATGCCATGTCTTCTGTGATTATCAATAATATTGTCTAATCCTTGATCAATTATGAGTTTTCTTTATTCACATGTCATCACGTGTATGAAGAGTTTTGAGAAATGGAAATTTTTTTTTTCCAAATGATTTGATATTCCCCAAAAGAATTTAGCAGATTTAATTGGTGAGATGTTGCCATTGGTCCCTATGCTTTAGTCAAAATATAAAAACCACCCTTGTACTTTTGTTTTTGCTTCAAAATCGTCCATTTACTTTTTAAAAGTATCATTTGATCGGTCTCGTGATGAAATTTGCTCACATCAAAACCTGGCAAACCTAACATGGCCACCAATGCTAAATCCCAAGCGGCCATATCCGAAGCTTGAAGAAATTCTGGACTGCCATGGCCAAGCTCGACAAACCTTAAAGCTCAGGAAAGTAATGTGTGACTATCAAAAGTCTGAGGGCTATGGGGCCTACGGTGACAAAGTTGAAAGAGATAATGTGCAATTATTGAGGTTTGAAAGTGATTGTGCGATGGACGTGAAGTTTAAGGAGACATGGAACGAGTATGCCCAAAAAGCATTTGTTTATAAATTACACTGTTGAGGGTCAAAAGTTGGGTCATCAGTCAATCCAAAACTCTCAAACACGCCTTTACTTCCCCATTAAATACCGCCCATATCAAACAAATTGGCCAAACAAACATCAATCTCTCTCTCTCTCTCTCTCTCTCTCTCTCTCTCTCTCTCTCTCTCTCTCTCTCTCTAATATAGAATGGGCAACTGTGCAGCTCCTCAGGTCACAAGAAATGGTGGCCTCGCCATGACCACCCATCATCATAGCTGGCTATCACCATCTCCATCCATGCTCAAGCTCATTCACATGGACGGAAGACTGCAAGAGTTCACTCAAACCATCAAGGCCTTGTAAGACATAAAAATCCATGATGCGGAAGCCAGGATCAATTAAGACAAACCTCCAGTCATTGTTTGAATTCACGTTCGTTGAAAATACCCTGAAAAACAAAGAAAAATTGGGCGCGCACTCTACTAACCCAATTCTCTCACGTACGGATGGTGTATTCCAAATGTAAGAGTTTGTGTTAGACCTTGTCATCACCCCTGAAAAATGAACGTACGTTTCCTTTTATATGTCGTCTCCCATCAAGACGGTTGCCAAAGGGGGTTGTCACGAAAAGGTACAAAGCGTGGAAAAATTTCACGTCGAATAGTCGCAACTTTAGGAGAAAATGTAGATCCAAAATGTGGGATCACAAAATAAATAACATTCTCCCACTTGATCCCATCATTTCCATCATACAGATTATCCAACTAATTCCACGAAAACTTTATGCTTAAAGAAAGGAAACAAAACACATGAATCATGGCGACATGTCCTCTAAGAGTGAGTAATATCTTCCATGTATCACAATGCATCTTATTTCTTTAATGTCAGCCTATATGTGACAACATATCTTAATGAATAAACCCTATGTTTATTCCAAAACCAAGGTTAAATGTTATTCTCATGAACAACAAAATGTGTACACCAAATTTGAGAATCAACATTACAACTGAATAAGAGTTTCATACAACAAAAATCGTTCATATGACGACAAATTACATGATGGGACCTATTCCCATACTCGCTACATGATCCTTATACTTTATTGGTGGCATGCCTTTAGTTAAAGGATCAGCTATCATAAATTCAGTACTAACGTGTTCAATGACCACTTTATTCTCCTTAACACATTCCCTTATGGCTAAATACTTAATGTCGATATGCTTACTTCGACTGCCACTTTTGGCATTTTTAGCCATAAAAACCGCAGCTGAATTGTCACAATATATTCTTAATGGCCTAGAAATAGAATCAATAATTCTAAGCCCAGCAATGAAACTCTTCAACCATACACCATGCGAGGTAGCCTCAAAACAAGAAACGAACTCAGCCTCCATAGTGGAAGTAGCAGTCAAAGTCTCCGCTTGGCACTTCTCCATGACACGGCTCCACCAGCTAACATAAAAATGTATCCAGATGTTGACTTTCGTGAATCAACGCAGCCTGCGAAGTCCGCATCCGAATAACCGACCACTTCCAGGTTGTCAGTCCGTCTATACATAAGCATGTAGTCTTTGGTACCTTGAAGGTATCTCATCACTTTCTTTGCAGCTCTCAAGTGGTCTAAACCTGGATTACTCTGATATCTTCCCAACATTCCCACAGCAAAAGCGATGTCAGGTCGAGTGCAAACCTGAGCATACATCAAGCTTCCAACAGCAAAAGTATATGGAATGTTGTACATTTGTTCCCTTTCTAGATCGTTCCTCAGGCATTGGTTCAAATTGAACCTATCACCCTTTACAATGGGTGCTATACTTGGTGAACAATCTTTCATCCGAAATCTCTCTAGGACCTTATTGATATAGGTTTCTTGAGATAGTCCTAAAATGCCTCGAGTTCTATCTCTATGGATCTTAATGCCAATGACATAAGGTGTATCACCCATATCCTTCATGTCAAAACTCTTAAAGAGAAATTGTTTCACCTCATGTAGCAACCCCTTATCATTGGTTGCAAGTAGTATATCATCCACATACAGCACAAGGAAACAAATTTTGCTCCCACTAACCTTCTGGTATATACATTGATCCATGACATTCTCTACAAAACCGAAAGAAGTGACAACATCATGGAACCTTAAGTACCATTGGCGGGATGCTTGTTTTAGGCCATATATAGATTTCTTAAGCTTGCACACCAAATGCTCACCTTTACTAGAGAGGAATCCTTCAGGTTGTTTCATGTAAACCTCCTCCTCTAGTTCTCCATTTAGGAACGCCGTTTTCATATCCATCTGATGTAATTCCATATCAAAATGGGCAACCAATGCCAAAACAATACGAAGAGAATCTTTCTTAGATACAGGAGAAAAGGTCTCTGTGTAATCGATTCCTTCCTTTTGAGTGAATCCTTTGGCAACTAGTCTAGCTTTATATCTTTCAATGTTACCCAATGAATCCTTTTTAGTTTTGAAGACCCATTTACAACCAATGGCCTTCACACCATCAGGTAACTCAACCAAATCCCAGACTTTGTTAGATGCCATAGAACTCATCTCTTCCTTCATGGCATTGTACCACAAATTGGATTTATCACTATCCATGGCTTGTGAAAACGTTTCAGGATCAATCTCAGCTCCAATATTGTAGTCAGACTCTTGTAAATACACAATATAATCACTAGGAATAGCCGATTTCCTTACTCTAGTAGATCTTCTTAATGTTGCATCAACATTCTCTTGAGGAGCATGTTGCTCAACTGGTTGTTCAACAGTTTCTGGCAATTGCTGAACAGGATCTACTAGATCAATATCAGCAGGTTGTGGAACTTCAACGATTGGCTGTTCAATAGCTGGCTGAACTGAAGGGGCATTATAAGCCACAACCAACCTTAAACTTGAGGTGGAAGATTGAGTGTCTGAATGATCTTTCTCAGGATTAGGGTCCTTCAATCGATCACTCCCACTGATCAAGTCATTTTCAAGAAATTTAGCATTTCTTCATTCCACAATCCTAGTGATATGAGATGGACAATAAAACCTGTATCCCTTAGACCTTTCAGCATATCCAATGAAATACCCACTTATGGTCCTTGGGTCTAACTTCTTTTCTTGTGGATTATAATCTCTCACTTCAGACAAGCATCCCCAAACGCGCACATGATGCAAACTCGGTTTCCAACCCTTAAATAACTCAAAAGGTATCTTTGGGACAGACTTGGTCGGAACTCGATTTAATATGTACACTGCCGTCTTAAGTGCTTCAGTCCACAAGGATTTAGGAAGTTTGGAGCTACTAAGCATACTACGCACCATGTCTAATAAGGTCTGATTTCTTCTTTCCGCTACGCCGTTTTGGTCCGAAGAACCAGGCATAGTATATTGGGCAACTATCCCATGCTCTCGAAGAAACCTTGCAAATGGACCAGGTGCTTGTCCATCTTCAGTGTATCTACCATAGAATTCTCCACCTCTATCTGATCTCACGATCTTAATTTGCTTACCGCATTGTTTCTCTACTTCCGCCTTAAATACCTTAAAGGCATCTAATGCTTCATATTTATTATGAATCAAATAGAGATACATGTAACGTGAGTAATCATCTATAAAAGAGATGAAGTATTTCTGACCACATGAGTCCATATCCAGACTACAAATATCCGTATGTATGATTTCTAATATTTTTGTACTCCTCTTGGCACCTTTCTTTGTCTTGTTAGTCTGCTTTCCCTTTATGCAGTCCACGCAAGTATCACAATCAGTAAAATCTAAAGTACCGAGTACTCCATCATTTACTAATCGCTTAATTCTTTCCATGGAGATATGTCCCAATCTCCGGTGCCACAACATAGAGGAATGTTCTTTCACAACACATTGTTTCATACCAGCTTTATCATGAACATGCATCGCATCATAATAGGCATTGTTTTGTAAATTAATTCGAAAAAGACCATCAGACAAAGTACCACTCCCAACAATTTCAGATTTAAATGATAAACAAAAGTTTGAATCTGAAAAGTTAAAAGAGTATCCCAAAGGTACAAGTCTTGAAACTGAAATTAGGTTTCTAGAAAAACTAGGAACATAAAAGGTCTTTTCCAAATTCAAAATAAAGCCACTATTGAGAACTAGTCTATATGTCCCAATAGCTTCCACATGCGAGCGCATCTTGTTTCCTAAATAGATGCTTTGTTCACTTCCCACTGGCTTCCTGTGGTTTTGAAAACCCTGCAAGGAATTTGAAATATGGATTGTAGATCCAGAATCAATCCACCAAGTGTTGCGACTTACATCAACCATATTAGATTCATAACAAACACAAGAGATTGGATTACCTTTCTTCTCGAGCCAGGCCTTAAATCTGACACAATCCTTCTTTATATGCCCCTTCGTTTACGTAAGAAACATTTGGATTCTTTCTTAATGTCAGCTTGGGGAGGTATTTTACCTTTTCCCTTATGCTTGCCATGACCCTTATTCCTTCCTTGTGTTGCCAAATGAGCACTTTCTCCCAATTCGATAATCAGTCTTTCTTCCTCTTGAACACACATGGTCATGAGTTCATTAATTGACCATTTATTCTTATGTGTGTTGTAAGAGATCTTGAAAGGTGCATACTGTTGTGGGAGAGTGTTCAGAATATAATACACAAGAAAAGATTCAGATATCTCAACCTCAAGTTTCTTAAGCTGAGCTGCAATGTCCCTCATTTGCATGATGTGCTCACGCACACCTTTAACACTAGTGAGCTTCAATGATGAAAACTTCATAATCAGGGTCATGGCATGCGCCTTCTTAGAACTTTCAAATTGCGCATCTATGGCCTCCAATAAAGCCTTAGCATTGCTATGCTAAGCAACCGAACCACGAATACTAGGAGATATTTTAGCTCTTATAAACATTGCACAAATGCGGTTGGACCGCTCCCATTTGTTGTAAAGAGCTATCTCAGCTGAAGTGCTCGAATCAGTAGGAGCAGGTGGTTCGTCCTTCCTTATAGCATAGTCAATGTCCATCCACCCCAATTGAAGAAGAACTAACTCCTTCCAAACTTTATAGTTCTCACCATTCAGTATAGGAACATCAAACTTAAATTCAGAGAAATTCACAGGTTGCGAAACTGCATATCAAATAATCATGCTTATGTCATAAAATTTGAGGCAAATATATATAAATCATGCTTTACCAATGTAAACGTGTCACAAATATGAATCACATAACATAAAAACTGCCTGTGGGCTAAGTTTCTAATTTAAATAGATTCATAATTACATCATGAAGAAACTACCATATTATATACCTTTTCTTAATCCCTGTGGGTAAATTAAGAAAAATAATATGATATTTCATCCTAATTAATTATATTAATACCATGAAAATTCCTGTGGGATAAAATTCATCATATTAATCTAATTAATTACAATTAATGTCCATTTCTAAATATGATTCGGAAGCTTTTAATAAATAATTTAATTAATTAAAGATGCTGTGGCTACTCTCTAATTAATTAAATATATGAATCATTGGACATTTAATTTCATGCACAAAGTATTCATAAAATGCATGAAATGACAGAATAATAAATAAATGTAACACGGGCAAAACAGTAAATAAATAAATTGGCCAAGGCAGGATTGCAAAAACATGAAAATTTTGAGGCAAAAGTGAAAAAAGAGCCGCGGGTGGGGGACGACAGGCGCGTGCCGAGCACGCGCCAGAAGCGTGGATCCCACGCGCGCAGCGGTTGCGCGCGCGTAACGGCGCGTGCGCGAGGGTTCCACGCGCGTGCGTGGAGCCCACGCGCCTTCTTCCTTGTGCGACAGAGGCGTTTTCTTCGCCATTTTTCGCTGTTTCAGCCGCGATTTGGCCGCCGTCTCTTCTCCGATAGCCCATTTCAGACCGAAATAATTAATGGATTTTGAAGAGCATGCCGGCACGACCACATGGGTACAAATTTCGGCGAAAATGATGAAGAAATGAGCCCCAAATCATAAGAAAATTCCCAAAATACAAATCATCAACCACCGCGACTTTCGCCGCCCGATTAGCCTCCGGCGAATGCCGATATGCCGAAATAACACATGGCTAATGTTCCTCATGGCGGTGCGACTGTATGGGTCCGAAATCAAGGGATGGGTCGACGGATTTTGCCCGGAATCGGCGAATTTCTCTCTTTGCCTTAATATCCGAGTTACTGTTCATCCTCAAAAATGGCCGAAATACAGCAAAAAAGCACCAAAATACAACAAAAACAAGGCAAAGGCACTAAACACGCTCTGATACCAAATGTAAGACATAAAAATCCATGATGCGGAAGCCAGGATAAATTAAGACAAACCTCTAGCCATTGTTTGAATTCACGTTCGTTGAAAATACCCTGAAAAACAAAGAAAAATTGGGCGCGCACTCTATTAACCCAATTCTCTCACGTACTGATGGTGTATTCCAAATGTAAGAGTTTGTGTTAGACCTTGTCATCACCCCCGAAAAATGAACGTACGTTTCCTTTTATATGTCGTCTCCCATCAAGACGGTTGCCAAAGGGGGTTGTCACGAAAAGGTACGAAGCGTGGAAAAATTTCACGTCGAATAGTCGCAACTTTAGGAGAAAATGTAGATCCAAAATGTGGGATCACAAAATAAATAACAGGCCTCTCACCTCCTCTCCCAAAACCCCAACTGCTTCCTCTGCAGCTCAGAGTCCATGTTCATCGACTCCATAGCTCCACAAATTCAAGAAGAAGAAGACCTCCATTTGGACCAACTCTATTTCCTCTTGCCTCTCTCCATGTCCCGAGTGCCGCTCTCTTTACAAGAGCTCTGCATGCTCGCCATCAAGGCCAGCGCCGTGCTCGAGAGCAGCTTGAGTTTGAGGGGAAGGAAAGACGGAATTTTGATAGTGGCAGGTCATCGGAGACAATGTCAAGCTCCCACCGGGTTCGATGCCGTGAGACTAGAATTGGTCAAGAGCAGCCGAAAAATTGAGTTGTGAAAGTGCATGTGTATTTGATGACGAGGGAATCGAATAGATGAGAGAAGGAAGCGCTTGAAGATTATGCTAGAAACTCAATTTTTTTTTTTTTTGTGTGAACAAATCTTTTTTTTGGTTGTCGTTAAATTAACAACTCTTTTTAGGGAGACTTAATATACGTCTCATTGTTTTTAGATTTGCGATCATTCTGATTATGATTAACCTAAGCATAACTCTTTAATTATTAAATATCATCATCGTCATCATTCACAATCATCATAACAACAACAATTATTATTATTATTATTATTATTATTATTATTATTATTATTTAAAGTAGCTTTTTTGGTTAAGTAATCATCATAGAAGCCAGCATCATATGTCGTGATAAGGAGATGAGAGGTGTAAAAGCGAAAGAAGCATAGTTCCTTAGTTGGTGTTGAAAATATCTCATGATGTTACATTTTTCAGCTTTTTATCTAAACTAGACAAAAGAATTCCCTCAATTTTATAGTGCTAATTCCTTGAAGAAAAAGCATCAGTCTGAGATCTAATGCCGATTCTATTCTGAATTTTTTTGTCTTAAAAAAATTATAAATTTTTACTCGAAACTCAAATCTAACCCCATTAATTTGGAAGAGTTAGTTGTCCCCCGTGACCAGCCCAAGCGCCCCGAAGCTGTGGCCACAGCGATGATGAATGGTGACAGAAGAGAAAATGATCTGCACTTTCTCCCTCTCCATTAACTGAGACCACACCATTGCGAACACCTGAACGCCGCATTGGTGGTGGTCACATCGATCCACTGCGACAGAGAAAGAAACCAGATTAATGGTGAGGTCAATCCCTGAAAACTAATACTGTAAGTTCATTTGTCAGGAAAGTCCAAAAAATTGCACTTAATGGTTTATTTTAAGCTATGGTACCCTATTAGGCACTGGTCAACATCTTTACAAAAAACGCAGAAACAGAGGAACCGGGGAGAGCAGAGAGCAGAATGAAAGAAGATCCAGCTACGGAAAAACCGCCGCTGTGGTGGTCGCCTATCAATGTTGACCACCGCGTCAACCACCAACACGGCAGAACACAAAGGGGGCCGGGGAAATTCGACAGATGCTGCCACCACGTGATGGACACTGGCAATGACAAAGGAAGGCTCTTGCTAGGGTTGCCCGGACAAAAGAAATTCTAGGCTACGAACAAAGAGAGAGGATCCTAAAAATGCAAATAAAAAAAACATCTAAAGTTAAAAGAAAAAAGCTGACGTTTATCTATTCTTGTTGGGGAATTTTCACATTGAATTTCGAAGTAACGGAGGTCAGATTTGGGACTTAAGGAAAAATTTGTGATTTTTTACATAAAAGAAAAATTCATACCAAAATTGATAATAGATCTAATGTTCGGACTTTTTTGGAAAATTAGCCCCACTTTGGTATATCGATGCTTAATTTTTGCTACAATAAAAAGATTTTGCATGTATAGAGCTAATCTTTCTATACCATATGGCCCATGATATGGAGTTAAAAAATAAATACTTCTATTCTCAGCTCGATGAATGTGGAGAATTAATGTTTATTATAGCTAATTAATCTAGGAGACCCCTAGTGCTGTGATAATCGATTGTTAAATTAGTATCTAATTAAGATTAATGCATGACGATTTGATTAGACAATCATATTGAAGTAGATTTCAAATTTAGACTTACAATAGCAATTCCAAAAGTTGTCTGTCATATGTTAATCCTTGTAAGCACCTTCTTGTTTATTACTACGACGATTGTTGAATGTTTTTTCCTCTTGATTTACTGCTTGATAGAATAAATTGTAGCCTTATCAGGAGACATATAAGCACAATTTTTAATCACACAATTAATAGCTATTGAACTGTATTTTTGTAAAGTAAAAAATGTACATGTTCAACAAAAGCTAATTTTATTGACCTGCTTATGGACGATATTAGATAGAGAGCTATGTTGTTTCCTTCACTTTTGGCCATTGAGCTCTATGGTTTGTCATTTCATAAGTCATGAACAAGCGTACAAATTAGTAAGCTGGAAATTTTGAAAAATAAGAATTCATTGTACATTATCCATATTTCTTTCTTCAATATATATTATTAATGGAAAAGTCACCTTCCTTTCATCTCACTCAAATGCTCCCATTATACCTTCATAAGTATGCCGTTTACATCGCAATGATAACTGTCTACCACTTGGTTCCACTTTTCCATATGTATAGTTATTATTTAAGTCATTTAACTTATTTACAAAATTTATAAGGTCTTTACATATAATTTGTCTTTCTCTATCTATGAGTTTAAGCTTTTAGATTAAACATTCCAATATTGTATTAGAACTATGTTCTGTCCCAATTTATTTCGTGTGTAAAGCCTCCTAGTCTATGGAATTTAAGTGAAATATTACTTCAATGAATGTATTGATTGTCTCAAAAGATATATCAAATGTTTTTTGGGTTTTATTGTTTTTTTTTTTTTTTTTTCACTTTGAACGGAACGAAGTCAAGCGTGATAGACTTGGCTTCATGGCATGCTATGCTGAGTTTTTTTCTTATTGGGTGCTTCTAAACCTTTTTCTTTCCGGCCACAATTGCTGCTATCATTGCACATTCTGACTAAAGGCTACAACTCTTGTTGCTACGCCATGTCCATGTCGTATCAACTTAATGGTATTCTACAAAACAACAAGATTAAATAATTGTGTCAATATAGGATGCATGAGCACAACCTATTAATTAATGGGTTGACACGATATGACCCTATGCACACAATTAAATGCAAGGTTGACGAGTGGACACAAGGGCGCAAATCATGTGACGTGACTTAGAAACATAATAATGGGTCAACATGATTTCTTAACCCGCCATGACACGCATCAACCTGCCAATCCTGCAAACCTGACGTGGATTTGTGAGTTTTTTATGTAGCCACGTTTCAAGCATGTAAATAAAACATCATCAAACCAAGCAAACCGACTTGTTTACAATACTTGACAGACCCTAACATTGGTCAAAAGTCCATTATGTCCATAACCTATCCAATTTATATAAATTAAATAAGTAGTCATTGATATGCTGGCTTTACAAATATGCCTTTCATGAATATACAAGCCGTTGGAATGCGCTAATTACCCTTCAAAACATACAAAAATGTTATTTCAAACCGTTGATAAGTTAGAAACATATGAAATTTCATAATTTTCCTGTGCAGTTATTCTGATTGTTTAAGAATTTGCATTAGAAGACCCATTGTATGAAACCAACCCATGGGTGTCAAAATATAAAGGGCATTGGTCCAAGCCGACCAGGAAGCTGGAGAACCAAGGGCCATGGTGAACTGAGGCTTTGCGCAAGTCATGAATTTTATAGAATATTCCAAAAATTTGTAGTTATTTTCCTTAAATATATGTTCAGCTTCCAAAACTCTCATTATATTTGGCCAAAAGAACCCCGTCTTAGGAAGTCAAGTAATAGCATGGCTCGAATTTTTCAAAAAGATATTAATTAAAATCCCTTTCCATTGTATTTGCATTCCTATACCCTGTCCCGAAAGGGGAGGGTGTTACAATCATATATGCTTACAACAGTCTTGAGCTAAGGAACCGACACTAAAGAGGACATCATTGAGGGAAACATCGTAAGACTTGCAAGGGAAAGTAACAAAAAAGTCATAAACTTATTGAATTTATGTTAATTCAATCTTAAACCTTTCAATTTGACTAATTTAAACCTAAACATTTTGCATTTATATTAATTCAGTTTATCTGGCCAATTTTGGTTAGAAATCTCTTATATGGACACTATCCTATTACATGGCATGGCCGACGTTGATGGAGACAACTTTTATAATCTTAAAGAAATTAAATGTTTTATTTTATTTCCTTTTTTTCCCTTTCATTTTAGTTCGTGAGGACTGTCGCGACCCCTTTTTTTGGGGGCACCCGGCCGGATCGAGAACGAGCGCCTATGGAGGCTAATGGCTTGGCTGGGTTTAATTAAAGCCTGGACTCTCCCAAGTCCGCCAATTCACGACTTTAAAATATTTAATTTGTAAATCAATTTATAAAACGGAGTCGCCACTAATCAATTTGGGGTAGGTTGATTAGAAACCCAAGCAAAGTATCGGGAGAAATACTCGCTCCTTCGCAACCAGAGAAATTAGGATCGGGGACTTGATTACACTAGTTAATCACTAATGCCCATTCGGTACCTAATCTTGTTTAAACTCTAAGGTTTTTGGATGTTTGGGGATTTTCCATGCGTTTTTGGAAAAATCACATTTTTTGGGTGTTTTTCTCATTTTTGGACATAAAAGGGATTTTTGATTTTTGGGGTATTTTTGGAAAAATACTAGTCTTTTGGCATTTTATGAAAATTTTGGGCTTTTTAGGAAATTTGGCAATTTTCAGGATTTTTTGGCAATTTTTGATTTTTTGGAAAATATTTAAACATTTCAACATTTTTGGAAAATAATAATCTTTTTGATTTTTCTAAACATTTTTGGAAATAAATAATTTTTGTTTTAATTTTTGATTTTTTTGAAAATTTAAAACATTTCTAAAATATTTTTTATTTTTTTTGAAATTTAAAATGATTTTTAAAATGATTTTTGATTTTTTATTATTAAAATATTATAAAAACCGGTCCGGGTCAGATCCGCGAGTTGGATCCGACCCGGGCCAGCACGAAACGCGGCCAAGTCCCGCGTTTTGGGGCAAGGAGCCAAAACGGCGTCGTGCTGGGTATGGATACCCGACCCGGCCCGATGACCCATTCGGACGACCCGACTCCCATTTAGCATGAAACGACGCCATAGTGATGCACGAAATGACACCGTTCCGACCCCTCGCGAAACGACGCCGTGGAGAGGACGGATCGTGCGCAACCCGCGGGTCACGCGTTCGACCCGCTCCACGACCCGATTCGTAATCAGGCGATATGGCGCCGTTTCTCCAGCGGATCTACCCGGACCCAACCCGACGATGACCCGAATTCTAGCTCCCTACAAAACGACGTCGCGACGGCCCGACCCGCTCCGTGACCCGACGACCCGAACGGTGTCATTTTCACGGACACCTGACCTGGTCCGACCTGACGACGACCCGACTCCTAGCTTGGTATGAAATGGTGCCGTTCCTACTCGCCAAACGGTGTCGTTGCCGTTCGGACCGGAAACCTGGGTCCCAGGGCGAAACCTTACCCGGATCCGGCCCAGCTCTCGACCCGGCTCGCGGCCCAGATTCTAGGCAAAACGACGTCGTGGCCTCGATAGCATCACTCGACCCGACTCCGAACCCTAACCCGACTCCATCCTCCTCTCAAGACACGGGAACCCTACCCGGTTCCCGATCCGAGTCCGACCCGATGACCCGGAATCGTGACCCGACAAAATCGGGAACCCTAGGGTTCCTGGTTTGAGGGAGACGAGGCGTGACGGTGACGGTAGATGGCGGCGATGACGGCGACGGCTGGGCTAGGGGAAAGATGGCGACGGCGATGACTTCGACGGTTACCTGTCCGGTGGCTTTGCGACGGCGACGACGGACCCTGACCTTCGCTTCTCTCTCTCTCTGCTCCGACGAGGTCGAGATTGGAGCTCGAGACCTCAGCCGCCCCTTCGAAGTCTGTCAGCGGGGTTCCTAAGGCTCGCAAGCTTCCTTCTCTTTCCTTGCCGTCGCTCTGTGTGTTGAAATCGAAGGGGGGAGGGGGTATTTATAGGCCAAGGGTGGCCGGCCGACGAGGGTTCGACCGAGGAAGACCGCCGTGGCTCCGGCCGGCCGAACCGGCGTCCCATCCAACACGTACCGTCGGCCGTCCGCCCTTGTCCTTCCCCATGTGCTCTGATCGTTGCTCCTCCCACTGCCGTGCACGCCACCGTCTGCTTCGCTTTTCTCCGGCCGTCGCGGCTCAGGCGCGTGTAGCGCACGCGAAACCGGGCGAAGAAGGCAGGTCACGCGAGTCGGGCTTGGGCGCGGGCTAACCCGCGGGTTTTTGGCCCACGAAGGCCCTGTTGGATTGTTTTTTTCTAGTTTTTTCGTTTTTCTTTTTAGTTTTTTCTGGTTTTTTCGTTTTTTATTGGTTTTTTTCGGTTTTTTAGTTTTTTCTTGGTTTTGTTTATTATTTACTTTTTATTAGCCGAAATAAAGAAAATAAAAATTAATAAAACAACATAAAACCTAGGTAAAATTGAGGCGTCAACAGCTGCCCCTCTTTGATGGTGAGCTCGCAGAGGTTGCATTCAAAGACAAAGTGATGCCTTAATTTTACCCAGTATGTGCAGCAGGTTATGTTTTATTTAGGTCATACTATACTAAGACAGATAAAAAGATACTTGGAGTTACTTACCAGGAGAGAGTGAGATAGGGTGTGAATCCCGAGTTTTGGCAAGTATCAAGGCGTCATCTTACCTGATGATATGAGGATGCCGCTTTTCGAGGACTCGAATCATTCTTCGGTCGCCTGTCAAAACAATAGATAATTTGTCTAGGGCTCGAACCTTTCTTCGGTCGCCTTTGACGGGAAATTACTCCTCTAGGACCCGAACCATTCTTCGATCGCCTGTTGGAGCAATCAGAGGGTTGTCTCGGACCCGAACCATTCTTCGGTCGCCGTGACGGGAAATGCACCGACCTTTCTCAGGGCATCTCATTTGGGGGTGTCGGATTTGTATCGAGAACACCAGTTGGTACCTGACCTTTCTCAGGAGATGTGCCGACCTTTCTCAGGGCATCTGTTTTGTGGGGGTGTTTGACCTCTGTCAAGGACACCAGTTGATACCTGACCATTCTCAGGAGATGCGCCGACCTTTCTCAGGGCATCTATTTTTGGGGGGGTGTTTGACTTATGTCGACCTTTCTCGGGGGATGCGCCGACCTTTCTCAGGGCATCTGTTTTGAGGGGTGTTTGACTCCTGTCAAGGACACCAGTTGAAACCCGACCTTTCTCGGGGGATGCGCCGATCTTTCTCAGAGCATCTGCTCTGGGGGTGTTTGACTTCCGTCAGGGACACCAATTGGAACCCGACCTTTCTCGGGGGATGCGCCAACCTTTCTCGGGGCATCTGCTCTGGAAAATATCTGAACATTCATAGAGATATTAGAGAGTACATGGATATTCACGAGTACTAACCTGATGGATATTTGGGCCTTGGCAGGCGTCCTAAGCATTGAAGGGGTACTTGGATGATCACAAGTACGAGCTTTTAGGGATATTCGAACATTCACGAGCATCGAAAGGAGTTTTTGATAACATGGAGAGCATACTTTGTGCATTTGTGAAGGTCTCTTACTTTCTGGGGATTGGGAATACCGAGGCCATACCTTGGTTATTCGTAGAAGTTTCTTACCTCTTGGCAATTGAGAATACCGAGGGCGCACCTGTGATATTCGTGGAAGTTCCTTACCTCTTGGGGATTGGGAGTATTGAGGACGTACCTCGCATATCCGTGAAGGTCTCTCATCTCCTGGTAATGGGAATATGGAGGACGTACCTTGGATATTCATGAAGGTCTCTCACCTCCTGGTAACTGGAAATACCGAGAACATGCCTCGGATATTCATGAAGGTCTCTCACCTCCTGGTAATTGCAAATACCGAGGACATGCCTTGTGTACTCATGAAGGTCTCTCACCTCCTGGTAATGGGAATGTCGAGGACGTACCTTGGACATTCATGAAGGTCTCTCACCTCCTGGTAATGGGAATGTCGAGGATGTACCTTGGACATTCATGAAGGTCTCTCACCTCCTGGTAATTGTGAACATCGAGGACGTACCTCGCATATTCGTGAAAGTTTCTTATCTCTTGGGAATTGGGGATGCCGAGGACATGTCTCGTGTATTCATGAAGGTCTCTCACCTCCTGGTAATTGGAAATACTGAGGACATGCCTCGTGTATTCATGAAGGTCTCTCACCTCCTGGTAAAGGGAATATCGAGGACGTACCTTGGATATTCATGAAGGTTTCTCAACTCCTGGTATTTTAAAAATGTCGAGGACGTACCTGAGATGTTCATGAAGGCCTCCCGCCTCCTGGAATTTGGGAATACCGATGACGTACCTCGGATATTCGTGAAGGCCTCCTGCCTTCTGGGAATTGGGAATATCGAGGGCGCGCCTCGCATATTCGTGAAGGCCTCCCGCCTTTTGGAAATTGGGAATACCTGAGATATTTGTGAAGGTCTCTCACCTTCTGGAATTTGGGAACATCGAGGGCGTACCTGAGATGTTCATGAAGGCCTCCTGCCTCCTAGAATTTTGGAATGTCGAGGGTACACCTCGCATATTTGTGAAGGCCTCCTACCTTCTGGATTTTGGGAATAGCGAGGGTACACCTCACCTATTCGTGAAGGCTTCCGGCCTCCTGGGATATGGGGAATACCGAGGACGTACCTCGGATAGTCATGAAGGCTTCCCGCCTCCTGGGATATGGGGAATACCGAGGACGTACCTCGGATATTCATGAAGGCCTCTCGGCTCCTGGAAATTAGGAACATCGAGGACGTACCTGAGATGTTCATGAAGGCCTCCTGCCTCCTGGAATTTGGGAACATCGAGAACGTACCTGAGATGTTCATGAAGGCCTCCCGCCTTTGGGAATATCGAGGGCGCACCTCACATATTCATGAAGGTTTCTCACCTCCTGGAATTTGGGAACGCCGAGGACGTACCTAAGATGTTCATGAAAGCCTCTCGCCTCCTGGAATTTTGGAATGGCGAGGGTACACCTCGCATATTTATGAAGGCCTCCTACCTTCTGGATTTTGGGAATAGCGAGGGTACACCTCTCCTATTCGTGAAGGCTTCCCGCCTCCTGGGATATGGGGAATACCGAGGACGTACCTCGGATATTCATGAAGGCTTCCCGCCTCCTGGGATATGGGGAATACCGAGGACGTACCTCGGATATTCATGAAGGCCTCCCGCCTCTTGGAAATTGGGAACATCGAGGACGTACCTGAGATGTTCATGAAGGCCTCCCGCCTCCTGGAAATTGGGAACACCGAGGACGTACCTGAGATGTTCATGAAGGCCTCCCGCCTCCTGGAAATTGGGAACACCGAGGACGTACCTGAGATGTTCATGAAGGCCTCCCGCCTCCTGGAATTTGGGAACACCGAAGACGTACCTGAGATGTTCATGAAGGCCTCCCGCCTCCTGGAATTTGGGAACATCGAGGACGTACCTGAGATGTTCATAAAGGCCTCCCGCCTCCTGGAAATTGGGAACACTGAGGACGTACATGAGATGTTCATGAAGGCCTCCCGCCTCCTGGAAATTGGGAACATCGAGGACGTACCTGAGATGTTCGCGAAGGCCTCCTGCCTCCTGGAAGTTGGAAATACCAAGGACGTACCTTGGATATTCATGAAGGCCTCCCGCCTTCTGGAAGTTGGGAGCACCAAGGATGTACCTGGGATGTTCATGAAGGCCTCCCACCTCCTGGAAGTTGGAAAATAACGGGGGCATACCTCGGCCATTCGTGAAGGCCTCCCGCCTTCTAGATGTTGGGAATATCGAGGGCGTACCTCGCATATTCGTGAAGGCCTCCCGCCTTCTGGAAATTGGGAACATCGAGGACGTACCAGAGATGTTCATGAAGGCCTCCCGCCCCCTGGAAATTGGGAACATCGAGGACGTACCTGAGATGTTCATGAAGGCCTCCCGCCTCCTGAAAATTGGGAACATCAAGGACGTACCTGAGATGTTCGTGAAGGCTTCCGCCTCCTGGAAATTGGGAATACCTGAGGACGTACCTTGAGTATTCGTGAAGGCCTCCTGCCTCCTGGAGATTGGGAACATCGAGGATGTACCTGAGATGTTCGTGAAGGCCTCCCGCCTCCTGGAGATTGGGAACATCGAGGACATACCTGAGGTATTCGTGAAGGCCTCCTGCCTCCTGGAAATTGGGAACATCGAGGACGTACCTGAGATGTTCATGAAGGCCTCCCACCTTCTAGATGTTGGGAAAGCCGAGGACGTACCTTGGCTATTCGTGAAGGCCTCCCGCCTTCTGGATGTTGGGAAAGCCGAGGACGTACCTTAGCTATTCGTGAAGGCCTCCCGCCTTCTGGATGTTGGGAATATCTAGGGCGTATCTCGCATGTTCGTGAAGGACTCCTGCCTTCTGGGGATTGGGGATGCCAAAGGCGTACTTGAGATATTTATGGAGGTTTCCCACTTTCTTGCAATTTAGATGTAGCGCGAGGCTTACCTGGATGGCTATAAGTACACAGACGTACCAAGTAGAGGAATATTTGGATGGACACAGATATATGACAATATGATCAGGGACCACTCAACTGGCCCAAGTGTAAGAAAACATACCTGGGTAATTGCAGATGCATGATGTGGGGGAATGCTTGAGAGGTTGCTAGCATCCAGTGTCATGATTTTGAGGACAACTCTGGCAGGTCCAGTGTCACAAAAATGGGGTATTCGAACAGTGGTCAATACTTTGAGATGAGAGGATACTTGGATAGTCACAAGCATCTAAACTTTAACGACAGCATGAATAGGTCGAGTGTTTAACAAAGAGGGCACTTGAGTAGCGGCAAACACTCGAAAACAGGGGTGAGCTTGGGCAACTGCAGATATCAATACTTGAGGGACAAATCAAGCTGAGCACGGGTACCTAGACAATGGTAGGTATTTAAAGATAAAGGGATATTTGGTCAGTTACCAATATCGATACCCTGGGAATAACTCAAACAAACTGAGTGTCAATAAGGGGAGGTACCTAGACAGTGTAAGTACTTAAAGATTTATCAAACATAAAGCCTTTGGGAGCAAGAATGGGGATATGCTTCCTGGCGACATCTCTAATTTCTATAAATATGCTTGCTATTTACACAATGTGCAGATGCGTATGCAATGATTGTATATGCTGTAAATTTGTAAATTAGAATGTGATTTATGCATGATGATCCTGTCAGCTTTGCATCATCTGAATTCTACTGGGGAAGATTTTGAAAGACGACTTTTGTTTAGAATGTAGATGTCTTGAGCATGCCGGATGAGGGACTTTCAATCTGAAATGGCTTTTCACTCGCTCTCATAGGAAAGGCTGTTTTATCCTGACCATTGATGCAGGATTTATAAGGACCATACTATCTCACTGTCATCATGTCAGCGGGGGTCCGAGTATTCTCGAAAATGATACAACTCCACCAATGTGAGAGGTCTTTTAGGGATTGTAATGAAGGCTTGGTTAATGGCTCATCAAAGGGGCAATAAAGTCATGGCTTTGTAGGGAAGGTGTTGCACGGTTATCTTCAGGTTTGCAAGTCGAGGATCCTGTGAAAAGAGATAGAATAATCTTGCTCGTACTTCTTCGAGCGATGCTTATAAACATATGAAATCCTAAGTTAATTGAAGTGCCCCTAGTTTGAAGAGACTTTTTACAATAGGGTGCCATATAGGCTTGACTCATGTGTGAAAGGGTGAGGGCTGGTGATTGCCTTGTCATTTGCCACTAGTCTTTCTTCTCACGATCTGATGAAGGTTCCATGGACCTCAACAGCAACTTCTTTTGGGAATACAAATGGCTACATTTTTGTTTGGGGCATCGGCCTTGCTTTTATCAAGCACATTGCTTTTTTTCATGCCCCTATTTCTCTCCAATTTTTCACTCAAGGGCATTGACCTTACTTTTACCAGGTACACTGCTTTTTATGTCCTCAGGTTTTTGTCTTTGCTGCTTGAGGAACTGGTCTTGACAAGTTCGAGCAAATGCCTTTTCCATCTTTTGCTAGTTCTTCTGATTATGCTGCTCGAGTGGCAGTTTCTGCTTTGCTTCCTTATGAGGGTGATTTCACAGACCCGATTGAGTTGTACAATGGTTACAAGTGCATAAAGAAAGGGTTGCTCTTCATGACTCTAAGGCACTTAAATTAACGCAAGTGTTCATATGCAAATAAAGGCACTCAAAGATTGATGCAAGTGCAAGCAAGAGAATTTCTATCCCTTTCCTCACCTCGTGATGCTGACTTGCCTTTGGCTTGCCCCAGTGTAGGGTGATTCTTTGACGGGGGGTGAGATGGAAATTTGGTTAGTGTATGGGGCTTAAAGTGAGCGATGGAATGCCTCCCACTGTTTTGGTCATTGTACCATTCGCGAGAGAACTCTTTACCCTGTAGTCATGGAATTTTCTGTACTCATCTCACGAGTGTGTAGATGGGGGACTGTGTATGGGATATGGCTTGCCTGTCATCATCCTGACGCGCCTCATCCAGTATGCTCAATTAATCTTGTATTCTTCACTTAGCAGTCCATTCTAATATTCCTTAACAGAATCAAAGATTTTAGACAGACAAGATCATCATGGACAATTCACGTGGGAAAAGGCATGCAATGTATGATGTAAAAGAGTTTCATGTTTTTTGAAAATAAATGAATGGCTTTTTTCCTCAAGAAAAGTCTATTAACAGCTTGAATGGTATTCACAAATGTGTTTGAAATTTGAACATTAAAAGAGCTTATTTACAAAGGGTTATTTATAGATGGGTGTCAATAAATTGCTCCTATTAGTTAGGGACATGACACATGCAAGATCAGCCGAGGACCGGGGATCTGATCAGGAATTCCTATTCTTGCTTTTTGTAGAAGAGAAGCTGTGGAAGTGGCTCAAATAATAGGGCCCAGATTGTAAGTGACTTGAGGCTTGAAGAATTTTTGTCATTTGCTTTGGTGATACTTGAGATGTCAAAAAGTTTATCAGAGTCTGACAAGACTTTCGTTGATTTGTTTTCTGTATCTTGGACGGTCAGGCAATCTTGTAAAAGACAAGAGAGAGTGTGTTAGTCACGAATCTCTTTTTGGAAGTCAAATAATTGGAAGTGATACAACATTACTCTTCACTGGTTTGCAGATGATTAGGTGGACGGGGGGACATGAAATCTGGTGTTCCCCATGTCAAGTTAATTATTCTCCTTAATTGATTTGTGGATGACACATCTCTTTACAGGAAGTCGAGTGTATTTGATGCAGGTCATCTCAGCATACTAGTTTGGCTAGTATCGTTTTGTCAAACCTAACCATCGGGTTTGGTCCTTGTGTTGTAATGTTTCCTGTCAAATAGGGAAAACATGTCAAGAGCAGGTTCAAATAATGAGAGTATTGGAAACGATACCAAATTACCCTTCCCCAGAGCTTGTCTGTGCTAGCCCTTAAGGATATTTGAATGTTGGGGATGGCCTATTTATCTTGGCATGGTTTAGTGTTTCCTCCCGTTGGCCTTCCTCATTTGTGGTCATGTATGCGTGATTTGCTGGTTGTCTTTAACGCCTTCCTTTTGTAGAATTCCTCCTTTGGTCTTTGGCTACAGCATTATTGAGCAAAAGTCATGTACCTCAAGCTTCTATGGAATTTGAGATGGACAGTCAAAACCTTCCAATTTTGGTGGTAATTACTCCTTGGAAGAAAATGCCCCTGGAGTGAAACTTTTGGATTTCAGAGTCATTGTCTAATGTGTGGGATCATAGATCGCCTTGACTGTCTAGATTTTCTCCCTATTGACAGTAGTCACCTTAAGGGAGGAGAAGGAATTTCTTCCTCACGCTCCAGGGCCTGTCGAAGCTGTGGCACCTGGCTGTGTCGCGTGACGAGATAGTCCTTTCGTCTGGGAGGGAGCCGGTTATAGATGCCTTGGTTTCAACTCTATGCCTGTACCTATCACGTTTCATCTTTTGTATCTTGCGACCAAGGATTCTTTTCATTGTTTCTCTCTTGAAAACTTTTTTTTCTTCCGTCTTGGATTATAGTAGCATTGGGCAAGGTCATGCTCCTCAAGCTTCTACGGAATTTGAGATGGGCAATCAGAAATCTTCAAGTTATCTGGTGGCAACTCCTCTTTGGGGGAAAACATGCATCTAGAGTGTGGCTTCTAGACTTTAAAGTCACTGCTCAGGGTGGGGGCTACAGATTGCCTTGACTGCCTGGATTTTCTCCCTATTGATGGTGATTGCTTTAAAGGAGTTTCTTCCTCTTGCTTCCGGGTTTGTCAAAGCTGTGACGTCCGGCTGATTGGGCATGTCGTGTGGCAAGACAATCCTTCGACTTAGGAGGGAACTGGGCAGGAGCGAGACATGTCACGGATGCCTGGATTTCAACTCTATGCCTGTACCTTTTATGCTTCATCTTTGCATCCTGTCAATAGAAGGGAGAGTTTGTTATTTTCAATGTCATGTTAGGAGATAAGACTTACCCTTTTTGAAACAAGATGATCGTTTTTGTTTGCCCCCATTTTCTTGGAACAATGTCTTCGCGTTTGACCTGTTCACATGACGTGCTAATCTCAGATGCTTTTTATCACATTAAATCAAAGGGACTGATATTCTAAAACCTAAAGTGAGAGGATTAGAGAGACAAACATGCTATAATTTATCATTTTATTTAGACAAAGGTTTTTGGCGATGAAATACTTTTTATTTTCAAAATGCATTTTCGGTGAGAAAAAGCATGAGGAAGCCCAGTCCTCAGTATTCTCCTTGGATGAAGTTTTCTTTTCATGGTTGGATAACATCGCTGGGCCAGTTTGGAATACTTCCTCATGTTTTTCAAAACAAAGTACTGGAACTTATACATTAGAGTTCTTAGAATGGGAAAATACAACGCTAGCAATATAGACATAATAAGGAACACAGAATTGTAAAAACAAGTAAAACCCATGACAACTCCTGTGTAAAGGAGCGCTTTGATAGTGCCAGTCTTGGAGCTAAGCATCCTTGGATTCCTCGTCTTCAGCAGACTCGAAGTGCTCGCATGCGATGACCACTTCGTTGAAGCTACGGAAGTGCAACCCGTGCAGCCAACAACGACGGTCGCAGGACAAGGCTTCTACAAACTGTTTTATCAACTCTTCTTCGGTCAGCTCAGGGTGGACTTGCATTATGGAAGCCCTCCATCTCTCAGCATATGTTTGGAAATTCTCCATTGGCCTTCTTTCGAAGTGGGCCGAGTCCTTGCACGGCAGCTTGGTTCCGATCCGGCTTTGGTACTGATGCAGGAATGTGGAAGTCAGCTTGCTCCAATCTTCTATGAGATGAATATTTGCTGTGAAGAACCACTGTAATGCAGACCCTGTAAGAGTTTCTTGAAACGCCTGAGTTGTGAGCATTGCTGGGCCATAATACCGACTCATTTCTTCGTAGAGATACTGCAAGTGAGCCAGGAGGCAAGTCATGCCATTATACTTGTGGAGGTTGGGTATCCACATCTCTATGGGGGTCAAGATCCTATGAGGGTGAGACGGGCCTGATAGGTCTTGGTTGGGCCACTGATTTTCCCACCGCATACCCATTGTAGCGTCGAATTCTTCTTCTTCAGGGACATTGGACTCTACCGAGATTACACCATTGCTTTCTTCGGAGTTAAAATCACTGAGGGAGGATGGGGCATTTAAGCTATTCTCACGGTCGAGCGACGAGCTTAGCACTTCATCGGGATTGTAGCAGATAAAAACGTATTCCTCTCCTTCTGACGGGCCTTCATCTTCGGATGAGAGCAGGAAGTAATTATAGGATGAACTGTCAGTCTCGCTGTCAAAATAGCGCTGGAAGTCCTTGGGATGGTATTCTAGGGGTGGGAAGTCTTCAGGATCATACTCCAAAAGATGGCTGTTTTCAAGGTTGTATTCCTAGGAATGCTCTGAGCTTCGGTACTGTAGCTCGTCGTCGGACGATGTATTAATCTGGCTAGGCTTTCTTTTCTTGGTTCCTGGTCCGGATCTTTTGAGTAAGGCCCTATGCTTGGCTATCTCCATTTTGTTAAGGGAAGTGAGAGATATTAAGGTTTCACTGTCTGAGTCATTTTCCAGGTTGATAGGGGTTGGTATTCTTTGGACCCTGGTTCTTGGGGTAGGTCTGGGGAGTTGCTTTGTCATGCCCCAGTCTTGAACAGGCTCTGAACTTGTGATCTCGTACAAAGGCTCTTTGTCTTTCCTAGTGGGAAACTTTCCGGTAGCTGGATGCTGTTCAACTGTCCATCCATTATGCAAGGCTTCATCGCTATGCTTCTTTCTTGTCTCAGCAACTAGTGGCTGGGGTTATTAGTTCTTGGTAGGGTAGGGCTATGTCAGGGCCGACGTCATACTCTTGACAGAAAACATGGATTAATTCTTTCCAGGTTTTAAGGAGACTAATCTTTCTAACAATGTACCATCGTAGGGCAGGGCCGATCAAGTCTGACTGATATGATTGAATCATTATTTGCACCAGGTAGGCCTGTTGGTAAACTTCTGGGTGGGAGGTATCAGCATACTTTTCACATTCAGGTGTTTTGAATTTTTCAGGGATCTCGAAATTGGAGTAGCCAGATAAGTCGATGGGATTTTGCCCCTGTAGTTGGCTTAACTTTTTCATGATCTTTTCAAATTGTTCATGGCATTAGCTTGTTTTTAGTATGTTTGCAGGGGTCACGACGGTGCTTAGGGTAATTATAGAGTCGAGCTGATCATGAGTGGATCTTATCTGTCTCGAGAGCTGTTGAAGGGTAATGGACATTTGCCCTATGCCGTCTTCAATGTGGGCGAGGCGATTCTGCACTCCATCCTGATCAGACCCTATCATGAGGGGCCAATCGCGGGTGGCTGACGGTTGCTGATTCATGATTACCTGTTCGTGCGTAAAAACAGTGAATAAGCATAGAGAAAGCAAAGATTGACCCATGGCAACAATCTATTTACTTTCATTTATCAAAAGAGGGCTTTTACAGACTCCAGATGTCTAGGAATTGAAATGACATAACCAAACACTAGACACTTAAAGAAAAGTCCCTAGACAATGGGACAGAGTTTTCAAAAAACATGACTACATATGCGACAAGGGGTCTTGTGACGACTGCTCACTTCCTTGGACTGTTTCTGAGCCGGGTATCTGGCCTACTTCCCGTATCATTCGCATAATGTCTACCGGCTCGAGTAGTCCATTCTCTTTGATGGACCGAGGGACCGACGGCTTCCACTTTGCAGGGATATGATAGTTGTGGATGTAAGATGCAAAGGCGTGGTGGACTTTCTCCTCTCCTTCGAGCCCTTCAGGTATCACGATCTTCTTGCGATGGCACTTGTCCCAGATTTCCTCGGTAGTAGAGATTTCGGGTGTGTAGTCATGGCTTGTGTTGAAAAGGATCGGAGGGGCTCTCCTCCTAGAAGGCGGCGAGATCTTCTGAAGGGCTCCAAATTGTCGTGCCACCCGATATGGGTGATAGGGTAAGGCGCCGGTGCAACCGAGCAACGGAATTGGGTGGTAGCGCTTGAAGCGAGCCCTCTTTTCATGGAACCAACCAGCACACCACTGGAATGTCTCTGGAGCTGGGTTTCTCAGGAAGTCGACCCAATGCAAATTGGTTTGATTAGGAATGTAAGGTTCTAAAACCATGAATTTTTGTAATGGATGCTCAGAAGTGTTTGATTCAAATGAACGCATGATGCCCCGATATTCGCTCAAGTGAGAAAAGAACCAGACTTGTAAAATTTCTGGAGAGGCTCGCATGATTTTTTCTGTGTTTTCTTTAAAACGATCAAAAGACAAGCATGTCTCGGCTAAAATCATGTTGACATAGTTTGCCCCCCACAAGATCTGATTAACGATCCAAACCATCTTAGGACTTATGGCATTTCTTCGGTGGGGGAAAATGATGAGCTCGAAAAATGCTAGGAGGAAAATTTCACTTCTTTTGGTCATGGATTGATTTTGAAAACATTGATTCAAGAATTCCAAAGGGCAGGTATTATTGTTATCATCGAGGATTTGCTCCATGACATAGAATTGAATTTCCAAGAATCGTGCTAGCCTGCGCCATGGGAGGACGCCTATCGAAGGTTTGACCAGCTCTTTCCCAAGGGGCATTCCAGTGATGATGCTGTATTCTTCCAAGGTCGGGGTTAGCTCAAACCTACCGAACATAAAGGTGAGCGTCCTTGGGCACCAGAAATGTGCAATGTCTTGTATGACTTCCGGGCGAATCGTAATTCAGATTAACGAAAGGAGGTGGCCGAGCTTGTCCTTTACACGCTCCTGGGCAGGCTAATCCAACTGACCCCACCATCTGACGAGTTCTGCCTTGGGAGTAGGAATAAACTGGATGTCGTCTTCCCCCATCGCATATAAACTGGGGTTTTGAAAAGTTTATCCTAAATTGCCATGGGCCAATAAAAAAGATTGAGTGAAAAGTAAATAAATTACCTTGCTTTTAAGTAAAATGACAAGCATACAGACATACACATGAGATGTGCGGCTCGATTTCTAACTCAGAAAGCTTGTTGAAATTAAAAGGGCATCTGCCAGTCGCAGTCTCGCGTTAGCAGCGTACCCTCTTAACCTCGGCTAAGAAATTCGGGGAAAAGAAAGGCAACCTCTACATGGCAGTCTCGCTTTCGAGGCCGTATCTTTCTTAACACCATCCTAAAAATCCTATGGCGGCCCAGGTCCGGCGGCCGGGTTGTGTGTGCAATGTGTAGTGCTTAAAACAGTAAAGCATGCACAACAGTTTATAATCACAAGACAATTTAATTTAAGCAAGCTTAAAATAAACTTATAAGCAATTGACCTGTAAAAAGGAAAAAAACCCAAGTCAATAAAGAATTTAAACAAGATAAATATGGCCTAAGTCCTCAAAGTCCCCAGTGGAGTCACGAAGCTGTCGCGTCCCCTTTTTTTCGGGGGCGCCCGACCGGATCAGGAACGAGCGCCTATGGAGGCTAATGGCTTGGCTGGATTTAATTAAAGCCCTGGACTCTCCCAAGTCCGCCAATTCACGACTTTAAAATATTTAATTTGTAAATCAATTTATAAAACGGAGTCGCCACTAATCAATTTGGGGTAGGTTGATTAGAAACCCAAGCAAAGTATCGGGAGAAATACTCACTCCTGCGCAACCAGAGAAATTAGGATTGGGGACTTGATTACACTAGTTAATCACTAATGCCCTTTCAGTACCTAATCTTGTTTAAACTCTAAGGTTTTTTGGATGTTTGGGGATTTTCCATGCGTTTTTGGAAAAATCACATTTTTTGGGTGTTTTTCTCATTTTTGGACATAAAAGGGATTTTTGGATTTTTGGAGTATTTTTGGAAAAATACAAGTCTTTTGGCATTTTATGAAAATTTTGGGCTTTTTAGGAAATTTGGCAATTTTCGGGATTTTTTTGGCAATTTTTGATATTTTTGGAAAACATTTAAACATTTCAACATTTTTGGAAAATAATAATCTTTTTGATTTTTCTAAACATTTTTGGAAATAAATAATTTTTGTTTTGATTTTTTATTTTTTGAAAATTTAAAACATTTCTAAAATATTTTTTGATTTTTTTGAAATTTAAAATGATTTTTAAAATGATTTTTGATTTTTATTATTAAAATATTATAAAACCGGTCAGTCGATCCGCGGGTCTGATCCGACCCGCGCTAGCACGAAATGCAGCCAAGTCCCATGTTTTGGGGCGAGGAGCCAAAATGGCATCGTGCCGGGTATGGATACCTCACCCGGCCCAAAGACCCGTTCGGACGACCCGGCTCCCATTTAGCACGAAACGACGCCGTAGCGATGCACGACACGACGCCGTTCCGACCCCTCACGAAACGACGCCGTGGAGAGGACGGGTCGTGCACAACCCGCGAGTCACGCGTTCGACCCGCTCCACGACCCGGTTCGTAATCAAGCGATACGGCGCCATTTCTCCAGCGGATCTACCCGGACCCGACCCGACGATGACCCGAATTCTAGCTCCCTACAAAACGACGTCGCGACAGCCCGACCTGCTCCGTGACCCGACGACCCGAACGGTGCCGTTTTCACGGACACCTGAACCGGTCCGACCCAACGATGACCCAACTCCCACCCTGGTATGAAACGGTGCCGTTCCTACTCGCCAAACGATGTCGTTACCGTCTGGACCGAAAACCCGGGTCCCAGGGCGAAACCCTACCCGGATCCGGCCCGGCTCCCGACCTGGCTCGCGGCCCAGATTCTAGGCAAAACGACGTCGTGGCCTCGATAGCATCACTCGACCCGACTCCGAACCCCGACCCGACTCCATCCTCCTCTCAAGACACGAGAACCCTACCCGATTCCCGATCCGGGTCCGACCCGGTGACCTGGAATCGTGACCCGACAAAATCGGGAACCCTAGGGTTCCTGGTTTGAGGGAGACGAGGCGTGACAACGACGGCAAACGGTGGCGATGACGGCGACGGCTGGGCTAGGGGAAAGACGGCGACGGCAATGACTTCGACGGTTACCTGTCCTGTGGCTTTGCGACGGCGACGACAGACCCCGACCTTCACTTCTCTCTCTCTCTCTCTCTCTCTCTCTCTCTCTCTCTCTCTCTCTCTTGCTCCGGCGAGGTCGAGATTGGAGCTCGAGACCTCGGCCCCCCCTCTGAAGTCTCTCAGCGGGGTTCCTAAGGCTCGCGAGCTTCCTTCTCTTTCCTTGCCGTCGCTCTATGTGTTGAAATCGAAGGGGGGAGGGGGGTATTTATAGGCCAAGGGTGGCCGGGCGACGGGGTTCGACCGGGGAAGACCACCGTGGCTCCGGCCGGCTGAACCGGCATCCCATCCGACGCATACCGTCGGCCGTCCGCCCCCGTCCTTCCCCACGTGCTCTGATCGCTGCTCCTCCTGCTACCGTGCATGCCACCGTCTGCTTCGCTTTTCTTCGGCCGTCGCGGCTCAGGCGCGTGTAGCGCACGCGAAACTGGGCGAAGAAGGCGGGTCACGCGGGTCGGGCTTGGGCGCGGGCTGACCCGCGGGTTTTTGGGCCGTGAAGGCCCTGTTGGGCTTTTTTTTTTTTTTCTGGTTTTTTCGTTTTTCTTTTTAGTTTTTTCTGGTTTTTTCGTTTTTCTTTTTAGTTTTTTCTGGTTTTTTCATTTTTTATTGGTTTTTTTTTGGTTTTTTCGTTTTTTCTCAGTTTTGTTTATTATTTATTTTTTATTAGCCGAAATAAAGAAAATAAAAATTAATAAAACAACATAAAACCTAGGTAAAATTGAGGGTCAACAAGGACATTTGTAGCCCTATCAACAGCGGCCCCCTACCCATAGTTGGTGAAGGCTTGCTGGCCCTCGCTAGCCAAAATAAAAGAAAAAAAGAAAAATAATAAAGAAAATAAAAATCTTTTAAAAATCAAATTATTATTAAAGATGTAAACGTTAGTGTTAGTTGTGTCATGTAAGTTAATCAGTGTTTGTGTTTGCAATTTTCAATCAAAATTGTCCAAATTGACTCAATTGGCATAAATGCAAAATGTTTAGAACTAAATTAGTTCAATTAAAAAATTTAATACAAAATTGGCATCAATATATTAGGTCAATGACTTTTTCATTACTCTCCCCCAAATATGGATAGTTACACGTTACTTCCTTGAACATCGACTTTTCTTGTAGTCATCGCGCCTTCCTTTTGGATAAACATCAAGTACTACTTTAAAGTGGATGAACCCATCTTCTTGATGAAAATGATGTCTGATAATTTTCATTTAACATCTTCAATTATACATTTTTTCTATCTGTGTCAACTTCATTAACTATGAAATAGAGGTTATATTGATAGAAGAAGATGAGCAAACCATTTTCAGGTGACATTTAACAGCTAAACAGATGGAAAACTGACGATTGCCAATAAAAATAAAAATTCAAGAAGGTAATCTACGATTTTCCAAAGTTTAGGGGCCATTGGGCAACGGTGTCAAAGTTGGAGGAGTTAATTGGTGACATTTTAAGGTTCAAGAGTTTTTGTGCAACAATTGCAAAGTCGGGAGAGAATTTTGAGCGTACTCTAGTTAGTGTCATTCCAATAAAGCAACCGGCAACTTTTTTAAGACAAATTCCTAGACTAATGGGTCCGTGTGGGAATTGAGCAATATGCGACCAATCACTATCGTGGATTAACACAGTCATTAACAAATCTCATTTAAGGACATGTGTATTTAATACACACTTCCGTCGTCCATGTATAACATGCTGCTGTTCGCATTTCTGCCGTCGAGGGTCAAAAGTTGATCACAAGTCCAACCAAAACTCTCAAACGCGCCTTAAATTCCCCACCTTAAATACGAACCCTAAGCAAGCAGATTCTCCAAACGTACACCAATCTCTCTCTCTCTCTCTCTCTCTCTCTCTCTCTCTCTCTCTCTCTCTCTCTCTCACCCTCAGATTCTGCAAACGTACACCAATCTCTCTCTCTCTCTCTCTCTCTCTCTCTCTCTCTCTCTCTCTCTCTCTCTCTCTCTCCCTCCTTCCCTCTCTCTCTCTTTCTCTCAAAAAATGGGCAACTGTGTAGCTCCTCAAATCACGAGAAATGGTGGCCTAGCCATGACCACCCGTCACCATAACCGGTCATCATTTCCTCTGTCCACAGTCAAGGTTATTCACATGGACGGAAGACTGCAAGAATTCACTCAAACCATCAAGGCTTCTCACCTCCGTTCCCAGGACCCTAACTGCTTCCTCTGCAACTCAGAGTCCATGTTCATCGACTCCATAGTCCCCCAAATCCACGAAGAAGAAGACCTCCGCTTGGGCCAACTCTATTTCCTCTTGCCTCTCTCCATGTCCCAAGTCCCCCTCTCTTTGCGAGAGCTCTGCATTCTAGACGTCAAGGCCAGCACGGTGCTCAATAGCAGCTCGAGTTTGAGGAGGAGGAAGGATGGAGCTTTGTCGGGGGCGGGTCACTGGGGATGGTGTGAAGCTCCAACCGGGTTCGACGCCACGAGATTGGCCTTGGGTGAGAACAGTCGAAAGATTGAGTTGTGAAAGAGCTTGCCTAGGAGAGGAAGGGGGAACCGAACAGATGACAGAAGGAAGAGCTTGGAGGATATGCTATAAGCTCTGTTGTCTTGTTTCTTTTGTTTTCTTTTTTTATTTTCTTTGAACAACTCCTTTCGAGTTGTCCTAAAATTAACAAGTCTAATTAGTGAAACTTGTATTACGTCCCCAACTACAATTGCTTCTATTATTGCCATCATGGCAATCATCATGCACGTCTTTGTAATTATGTCATGATCGTCATGATTATGCTAATATCATTATTTCAAAACAAAATAAATTTATGTCGTGATAGGGTCATGACTCATGAGAGATGTAAAAGCGTATGAAGAATTGTACTTAATTGGTATTGCAAAGATCTAATGATAGTCCATTTCTTGAGCTTTTTATGTAGCCTAGGACAAGGTAACATCTTCACTTTTATATGCTGTGCTTAATTTTTGTTTGCACAGCGGGGAAAAAGTTATCGCATTTAACAAAAGGTCAAAAAGGTACCAAATTTTCTATGCTCTATAGCCCATGATAAGGAATTGGGTAACAAAAAGGTTCGAGAAGATAAATAATTGGACCCATAAAAGGGGAAGCACCAAAAATAAAAAACTTTGGTGGCCAGTCCAATTCATGTGGAGAATTAACTTTTACTTTAGCTAATTATAACCTAGGAGAACACTAGTGCTATGATAATTAACTATTAAACTCTTGTCCAATTAAGTTTAAAGTGCAATCATATGATTTGACGATCGTAATATTAGCTATTTAACTGTATTTTTTTACAGTAAAAACTATATACATTCAAGAAGAGTTATTTCATTAACCTACTTGCAGAAAATATAGATGGATAGCTATGCCATTCTCTTAATGTTGAGCTATCTTGTTTGTGACTTGAGTCCAAGAGTCTCGTGTACAATTTAAGTGAAATATCACCTCATATAATGTGACCATTTTCCTAAGACATATAGAGGTATTAGCATTGAAAATCACAAACTTGCACCCCATGACATATTTACTCTAAATTAATCTTCATCTAATGAAAAAATCAAACCAGTACCCTTGACCCAAATCTACCATCTATTTTCTTCCAATGTCCTATTAAAATGTACAAGTGTCAATATATTTGAAATTTTTATGTTGGATATGTTATTTTTTACGTGAACACTTGCAGTTGTCAATCAATTCAAATTTGGCATTCTCCACGTCGAGTTCATTTTGTTGCTGTCACGTATGCTAACCAGTACTCACTTGAGAGAGAGAGAGAGAGAGAGAGAGAGAGAGAGAGAGAGAGTAAAGAATAATGTGTCATTAGAGTACTCGTTTAAAAATATTAATGGTACTAGTCCAAACATATATATTAATTGTTTTTCAGCTTTTTATGACTGTTTTTTCACTTTTAACCAAACAAAGTCAAGCACGATAAGCTTTGGTCCAAGGCATGCTACGCTGAGAAATTGCTTAGGTTACTCCGTATCGGGTGCTTTTAGAGTTTCCCTTTTTGGTCGGAAAAGCTTGTCGACCAAACAAAAACGATGTCGGTACACGCTTTCTTTATCACTTTGGCACTCTAGATTTAATGTCATGTAGACTTTTTATCTAAATCTATCAAGTGGTATTAGTATAAGCTCGAGTAGAAGGCAACGAGAGCACGAGAAAGTGATTGAAATCATTGGGTGGCTGCATAAATAATGCAAAATGACATATCTAGATCTTATGGGGATTAGAAGATTGCCGGCCATAAAATTTTAAACTTGTCGGCTCATTAGACACATTTTGCACATGAATTTTACAAAGAAATGTGAATTTTATTTTAAGGTAATTGGGTTTTGCCATGGATTACCACTAGGCCAATGGTTACGGTTGTTCTTGACAGTAATGAAGAATGTTGAGGGACACATCCCTTATTTAGCAAGAGAGGCAGCCGAGAGTTTTACTATGGTCCTTTTTTGTCTTATTTCAGTCAATTTTTTCTGCTTATAAAAGTTGCTTAGGTTACTCGCAAAGAATCTTGTAAGTCACATTGTTGTTAGAATTTCCAACCCAAAGTTTAAATTAATAAGTGAATAGAGACCACATGCATATCAAGAGTACATAAATCTCGTAAATAAGCGATGCGTGATACTTTTGACATTCAATCCAACAATAAGCACGATCAAAGAGATATGGATAATCACCAAGGTACATGCATAATCACAAGAGATGTGAAGAATCAAAAAAGAAATCCTAATTCTTTTTTCCAACTTAAAACCAAAAAAAAAAAAAAAAAAAAAAAAAATTAGACACATCTCTTATAGGTAGTGTCACTATAAAAGAACGCACCTCGCCCAGAAAATGAAACGTAAAACATACATTGTCAATCAAATTTTTATCATTATGACAATAATATAGAGATGAAATATTATGCAGAATTTTATTTCAGCAGAAATGAGCTACAACTACTGGAGGCAATTCTTATTCATGGTTCCACCCTATGCTAAGTTAATTTCACAATTGAATAGGCCAATTAAAGCATACCTATGGTAATCATCATGGTTGGAATGGTCGATTAGTATAGAACACATTGATTATCTAGTAAATAAAGCAGCAAGATTCGAATGCCTTTTTTTCATTAAATAATATATGCAAGTCTTCTCAACTAGCGAGTCGTGAGTGACCCGAGACCGGCCAACCCAGCCACTCCTGGTCCAGTTTCCAGGGAGATTGGATTGGTCCTTGGTCTTAAAATTCCTGGGCCAACACTGTGCGGGTCAGTTCTCAATCTTGAGAGTTCCGGGTCGATCCAATCCGGACCAATTTTGGCTATATATATATTATTTATAATTTTTTATATAGCGAAAACTTTAAAATAAACGGCGTCAACAGTATTAGATAGCTTTTTCTAATTTTACATTTTTTTTAATAATTTAGATTTTTAATGTCATTTATGACATCAATGGTCAAAATTTACGAAGGAGGAAAATATTTTTGTGATGAGTCCTCATAACCTCCAAAAAGGCATTAACAACTCCTTATGACATTCCCTTATAGTATTTGTTTTCTTCTGTCTTATTTGTCCTCTTAATCTTCAATTTGCTAAAATCGAAAGAAACAACTTTTCCGCTCACCACTTGACACTCACCTCGCTTGCTTTGGGTCACTCGTGCCGCTCACCACTCAATGCTTGCTTAGCTTGTTGCTCCCCGCTTGACATTTCATGCTCATTCTGTTTTATGCTTATTTTGTTCGATGCTCACTTCACTTGACTCTCACCGCTTGCATTTTCTAACTAACCTCACTCATCATCGAACCCATTTGGTCAGTACAGTCCTAGGTTGCCCTTTCAAAGAATACAAAAAACGAAATAAAAAATTATTGATTGATTCTGGATTGACCTTGAAATCGGACTAAACCTATTGGATCAGTTCGATCCTCAATCGCTTTTTTAAGGAGTATAAAAAATGAAGTAAAAAATTATTGATTGGTTCCGGGTTGACCCTAGAACCAGACCGAACCCATTGGGTCGGTCTGGTCCTCGGTTCTATGCTCAACATGGTTAGTCCTTGGTCTTAAAAATTGAGGACCAATACTGTGTAGGTTAGTCTTAAGGTTAGGGGGTGGACTGGCCCAACTTGGACCGTGCTCACCCCTAGTCAAAAGGGGAGACTTTGAATGCCAGTCTTGCCATGTCGTCCACTAATGGCTTTTGATCCTTTGTACATTGACCACTGGGACAACTTTTACGTAGTGTTTTTCATTCCATTGCCCATGAGAATCCGAGTAAATTACTTTATTTTCCTTTTTCTCTTTTTGGCATACACCAAATAATATAGGAGAAAATACCAAATGATTTACGAATGCTATGTCTTATGTGATTACCAATAATATTGTCTAATCCATGATCAATTATGAGTTTTCTTTATTCACATGCCATTACGTGTTTGAAGAGTTTTGAGAAATGGAAAATTTTTTTTCCAAATGATTTGATATTCCCCAAAAGAATTTAGCAGATTTAATTGGTAAGATATTGCCATTGGTCCCGATGCTTTAGTCAAAATATAAAAACCACCCTTGTACTTTTGTTTTTGGTTCAAAATCGTCCATTTACTTTTTAAAAGTATCATTTGGTCGGTCTCGTGATGAAATTTGCTCACATCAAAACCTGGCAAACCTAACATGGCCACCAATGCTAAATCCCAAGCGGCCATATCGGAAGCTTGAAGAAATTCTGGACTGCCATGGCCTAGCTCAACAAACCTTAAAGCTCAGGAAAGTAATGTGTGACTATCAAAAGTCTGAGGGCTATGGGGCCTACGGTGACAAAGTTGAAAGAGATAATGTGCAATTATTGAGGCTTGAAAGTGATTGTGCGATGGACGGGAAGTTTAAGGAGACATGGAACGAGTATGCCCAAAAAGCATTTGTTTATAAATTACGCTGTTGAGGGTCAAAAGTTGGGTCGTTAGTCAATCCAAAACTCTCAAACACGCCTTTACTCCCCCATTAAATACCTGCCCATATCAAACAAATTGGCCAAACAAACATCAATCTCTCTCTCTCTCTCTCTCTCTCTCTCTCTCTCTCTCTCTGTGATATAGAATGGGCAACTGTGCATCTCCTCAGGTCACAAGAAATGGTGGCCTTGCCATGACCACCCATCATCATAGCTGGCTATCACCATCTCCACCCACGCTCAAGCTCATTCACATGGACGGAAGACTGCAAGAGTTCACTCAAACCATCAAGGCCTCTCACCTCCTCTCCCAAAACCCTAACTGCTTCCTCTGCAGCTCAGAGTCCATGTTCATCGACTCCATAGCTCCACAAATTCAAGAAGAAGAAGTACTCCATTTGGACCAACTCTATTTCCTCTTGCCTCTCTCCATGTCCCGAGTGCCGCTCTCTTTACAAGAGCTCTGCATGCTCGCCATCAAGGCCAGCGCCGTGCTCGAGACCAGCTCGAGTTTGAGGGGAAGGAAAGACGGAATTTCGATAGTGGCAGGTCATTGGAGACAGTGTCAAGCTCCCACCCGGTTCGATGCCGTGAGACTAGAATTGGTCGAGAGCAGCCGAAGAATTGAGCTGTGAAAGTGCTTGTGTATGAGATGAAGAGGGAATCGAATAGATGACAGAAAGAAGAGCTTGAAGATTATGCTAGAAACTCAATTTTTTTTTTTTTTTTTGTGTGAACAACTTTATTTTGGTTGTCGTTAAATTAACAACTCTTTTTAGGGAGACTTAATATACGTCTCATTGTTTTTAGATTTGTGATCAATCTGATTATGATTAACCTAAGTATAACTCTTTCAATTATTAAATATCGTCATCGGCATCATTCACAATCATCATAACAACAACAATTATTATTACTATTATTTTAATTTAAAGTAGCTTTTTTTGGTTAAGTAATCATAATGTCGTGATAAGGAGATGAGAGGTGTAAAAGCGAGCGAAGCACAGTTCCTTAGTTGGTGTTGAAAATATCTCATGATATTCCATTTTTTGAGCTTTTTATCTAGCCTAGACAAAAGAATTCCCTCACTTTTATAGTGCTAATTCCTTGAAGAAAAAGCATCAGTCTTAGATCTAATGCCGATTCTATTCTGAATTTTTAAAAGCTTCGATATAGTAAGCCAAGTTTTCATAGACAAAGTTTTGAGGAAGCTGTGGCGAAGCGCATATGAAGCTGTGGCCACGGCGATGATGAACGGTGACAGAAGAGAAAATGATCTGCGCTTTCTCCCTCTCCATTAACAGAGACCACACCATTGCGAACACCTGATCGCCACATTGATGGTGATCACATCGATCCACTGCGACAGAGAAAGAAACCAGATTAATGGTGAGGTCAATCCCTGAAAACTAATACTGTAAGTTCACTTGTCAGGAAAGTCCAAAAAATTGCACTTAATGGATTATTTTAAGCTATGGTACCCAAACGCAGAAACAGAGGAACCGGGAAGAGCAGAGAGCAGATTGAAAGGAGATCCAGCTACGGAAAAACCACCGCTGTGGTGGTCGCCTATCAATGTTGACCACCGCGTCAACCACCAACACGGCAGAACACAAAGGGGGCGGGGGAAATTCGGCAGATGCTACCACCACGTGATGGACACTAGCGATGACAAAGGAAGGCTCTTGTTAGGGTTGCCCGGACAAAAGAAATTCTAGGCTACGAAAAAAGAGAGAGGATCCTAAAAATGCAAATAAAAAACATCTGAAGTTAAAAGAAAAAAGCTGACGTGTATTTATTCTTGTTGGGGAATTGTCACACTGAATTTCCAAGTAACGGAGGTTAGATTTGGGACTTAAGGAAAAATTTGTGATTTTTTAGGTAAAAGAAAAATTCATACAAAAATTGATAATAGATCTAATGTTCGTACCTTTTTGGGAAATTAGCCCCACTTTGTTATATTGATGCTTAATTTTTGCTACAATAAAAAGATTTTGCATGTATAGAGCTAATCTTTCTATACCATATGGTCCATGATATGGAATTAAAAAATAAGTACTTCTATTCTCAGCTTGATGCATGTGTAGAATTAATGTTCACTATAGCTAATTAATCTAGGAGACCCCCAGTGCTGTGATAATCGATTGTTCAATTAGTATCTAATTAAGATTAAAGCATGACGATTTAATTAGACAATCATATTGAAGTAGATCTCAAATTTAGACATACAATAGCAATTCCAAAAGTTGTCTGTCATATGTTAATCCTTGTAAGCACCTTCTTGTTTATTACTACGACAGTTGTTGAATGTTTTTTCCCCTTGATTTACTGCTTGATAGAATAAATTGTAGCCTTATTGGGAGACATATGAGCACAATTTTTAAATCACACAATTAATAGCTATTGAACTGTATTTTTGTAAAGTAAAAAATGTACATGTTCAAGAAAAGCTAATTTTATTGACCTACTTGTGGATGATATTAGATAGAGAGCTATGTCGTTTCCTTCACTTTTGGCCATTGAGCTCTATGGTTTGTCATTTCACAAGTCATGAACAAGCGTACAAATTAGTAATCTGGAAATTTTGAAAAATAAGAATTCATTGTACATTATCCATATTTCTTTCTTCAATATATATTATTAATGGAAAAGTCGCCTTCCTTTCATCTCACTCAAATGTTCCCATTATACCTTCATAAGTATGCCGTTTATGTCGCAATGATAACTGTCTACCACTTGGTTCCACTTTTCCATATGTATAGTTATTATTTTAGTCATTCCACTTATTTACGGAGTTTATAAGGTCTTTATATATAATTTGTCTTTCTCTATCTATGAGTTTAAGCTTTTAGATTAAACATTCTGATATTGTATTAGAACTATGTTCTGTCCCAATTTATTTCGTGCGTAAAGCCTCCTAATCTATCGAATTTAAGTGAAATATCACTTCAATGAAGGTAGTGATTTTCTCAAAAGATATATCAATTGTTTTTTGAGTTTTATTGATAGACTTGGCTTCATGGCATGCTATGCTGAGTTTTCTTCTTATTGGGTGCTTCTAAACCTTTTTCTTTTCGGCCACAATTGCTGCTAGACCTAAAAAGAGGACGCTTTCTTTTTCAATCTGGTACCGTAATTTTAACGTCATGTGGACTCTATGTCTACTATCTAGAATTGGGTATTAGTATATTCTCAACTAGAAGGCTGAGAGGGCGCGGCGACGTACTAGCTGCTTGTAATAAAGCAATATGAAAACTCTAGATCATACTATATATTTAATGGGAATTAGTTGAACGCTGGCCATAAAAATTTCAACAATTTAGGTCAGTTCATTAGGGAAATTTTGCATGTGAATTTCACAAAGAAATATGAACAATCAGTCGATGTTTTATTGATTAATTAGCCCTTATGAATAAAACTAATGCCCTAACAAAAACTCCGGTTCTAGGAATTGACCAATTTAAGGTTAATAAAATCCGGGAGCTTATGCCAGACCAAAAGATTATTTTGTAATAGGAACAAAACAGTTTCTGCAAATGGAGCATGATCTTCTTCATGAATCTTCATATTTGTCCAGATTTGCTTTGCATGATGTGATTTTCTCATATCAATCGAATTTCCTTAGGAAAAACCTGAATCGTAGTGATAATATGATGCTTAATATAATATCACATTTTATATAGTGGAGATCGCTAATTTCAACGAACTTTTTAGGGAAAAAAAAGTTCGAGCTTGGAAATGGAGATAGGATTTCTTTCACTATAGTAGAGATTGCCTATTTTTCTTGAGCCTCCTTCTCTTCTCTCCTCCGTCACTGTTTATTGCATTCTCAAGTCTGAGATATGTAGTTATTCATTATTTTACGATGCTAGCACTAGTAGCGTGATAGATTTGTAGCATATTAAGGGGTATTTGAAAACAACATTAAGTATCGAATAGCAAACTTTTCAGCACTTAATGTCATCAAGTGAGCTTAATAATCTCTAACTACACACAACTTAATTGATTGGCATAAATTAAAAACCCCCTGATAAGTTAGAAGGGGTATATCTAAAAGGTTGAGTATTTTCCACTTCTCTTTTAGCATAAACGCCCCTTTTTTTTTAACCATACTATCTCTTGTGGAGTTCACCACTTCTGGTCCAACTCTATAAAAGTAATCTATTTTTTATTATTTGGTCAACTTTTTCATTTCATTTCTTCTTTATTTGTTCTTCGCAGATTCCACTTTCCTTCTTTTTTTTTTTTTTCCCATACTTTTATTTTCTCTTGTAGGTCATTCTTTTTTTTCAACGCCTCTCACTCCCCCTCCTCCTCCTTCCACATAACCGTCCTCCTTGTCATCCTCCACACTTTCGCTGGCACTAAGATTGGGCCATTGGCGACCAATTCGACGAGCGCTTTTTCTCTGCTGCATGCAGGCTTTTTTTGCACCATGGAAGGCAATTGAGAAGCATTGCTTCTCTCTCGCTTCCTTTTTTGTCCATATTTCTCTCATTTTCTTGCACATGTGAGTGTCTAAGGAGAGAAAAGGTGTCTCCACTATGTGCAATCATAAAAGTAGAGGGCAGTAGGTGAGTTCTATTTTTTTTAGAAAAAAACTTTCATTGGCCTTCAGGAGTGGTAGACATGGAGCCTTTTGAAGCAAATTCTCAAGCGGCTCCAATACTTTCTGTGGCATTTGTCATCTTTCATCCCTTTTCATGTATTTATCTTTATTTGTCATGTCTGACACTAGGAAGTGGCTTTTTTTGTTCATGACTCTGCTCCTGTTACTTTTAGTATCCAAATTCCTTAGGAGAAGAGATTTATGATACGCTTGAATTGGGAGGATTCGGCTTTCGGAAAGAAGAGAGAAAAGACCTCTCCATCGAAAAGAAAAAAAGAGTGGATGGGTGATTTCCCTTTTTCTAAGCTAGGAAATAGAGCACTATGGGTGAGGAGGGATTCGAACCCCCGACATCGTGGTTCATAGCCACGTGTTCTAATCCTCTAAACTACGAGCCTCGCCCTGTCTCCATTGGATCTGTTCCCAGGAGTGCCCTAAAAAAAGGATCATAATAAGCTAGTGAAGTGGATCCCAATGAAGTGGGATTCAAACTAGTGATTTAATTTGATTGCGGTTTTCAATGCAATGTTTGAGTGTTGAAGTTAGTTGTTCTTTTGGAGATTGCAGATGTAAAAGGAATTTCTAGAAGGAGTAGTAGGCATAAAAAGAAGAGAATGGCTTGCAAGAGAGAAAACATAGAGACAATTTGCAGAAGGAGAAGTAAGACGTCAAAAGGTATGGATAGAAAGAAAAAGAAGGAAAGTGAAACCTGCAAGGAAAGAAAAAGAAGAAACAAAATAAAAAGCGTTGGCATAATAATAATAATAATAATAATAATAATAATAATAATAAGATCACATTTGTAAAGTTATACCAAAAATGACAGGCCCCACAAAGAATAGTATGGCCAAAATACCAAAAATGGGAGTTTCTAAGTCAAAGGAAAAGTGGAAAAAGCACAGCTTTATTTAAATTATCGAAGAGATAAATTATTCAATGGAAATCAAAATCTTACCAAAAGTATCATCCAAACCTTCTAATAATGCTTTCTTTTCATATTTAGTAACTACAAAAATTACTTTTTAATTTGTATCTATTATAAAAATACATTTTATTTTGCTTTCAATACTTAAGATTTCGACACTCAAATATTCAATTCATAGATTTTCAATATTTATTTAAAAAAAAAATTATGGGCTAAGCTGTATGAAGTAGAGCTTGTCTTAGGATTACAAATCCAACTATTAATAAAAATATATAATGTACATCGAAATAACCCTATTGAATTGTGCCAGTAATATTCTGTTATGGCTCAATAATTTAAGTGGATATTAGCTTCCGTTTATTTCACAGAAAATATTTTGTCATTATTGGGAGTTTCGATTTGTTTAAGAAAATGAGTCAATGAAAAATATTTTCTAATCAACACTAAATTCATGCTTAAATTAAGGAAAATGACTTTCTCTTTCAAAAATCAAAAATCATTTTCAATATATGACTAGATATCAATGCTTGGATTAGAAACTTTGCGCTTGAACATAGAAACTCTAATGCTCATTCCTAGGTCCTCGACGCTAGTGCTTCGAGAATTGAGGTCGGGCCTGAGGCCCTGATTCCCATGCTCGATGTTTTTCAACTTAATTTGAGATTACTATAATTAACTACACTATGTTTCTGTTTTGTGTTTAACCAAGTCATCCCATTTAGTAAGTGTTTTTTTTTTTTTTTTTTGTCAAACGTTTGGCAATCTAGTGCTCTTAACGCACTTATTAAACTTACTGAACATAAGAATATTTTGATTTTTTTTAAAATATTTACTAAACATAACATACCTGTATATTGAGAACTACAAGCTTTATGTATTTTGTTGCTCGATAAATGTCGTGACAATACCTGCTTTAAAAAAAAAAAAAATCTCATTTGAGGCTTTTTTTTTTCTATAATGTGATAATTTTAAAACAAATCATAGAGAATTATTGAGACTAACTCCGGGGACGGAGGTGAAATACGTAAAGAGGAACAATGCATGCTAAAAGGGAAGGTTTAGATTGTCTCAAGAAAATTACTTAATCAATCTTAAACCTATATTGTACGAATGTCAATTCTTTCATTAACTTTTTAATTTTACAAATTTAGTCATAAATCTTTGCACAACATTCTAATATTACCTTCCAGTCAATTTTGGTTGAAATCTCTAAAATAGCAATCTACTCACTGCTGGCCGTCCAATATGGTACACTATGTTTCACAGATTTCTTGGAAAAATCGAACGAAAAAATTACATTTAAATTGTGTGCAAATGATTGTCCATAAATTAACAAAATTGCAAAGTTTAGAACTGAATTAGCATCCATATAATGGGTTTAGGATTTATGGGATAATTTCCCCAAATTGTCTTGCTTCCGAGGAACTAGGCATATATGCGCCATTACCTGTGTACACCCAAGCGATTCTAAATTAACTTTAAATTTAATATTTTTTATTCCATCTCTTTGGGGTTAGTGGTTGAGTTATATTTTTCGGCTTTATTACGTTTTGTAAGTTTTGCCTCTCACACATATCATGATTTCGTCTTAGCACAAAAACATTTAAAATCACATATATTGACATCGACGCATAAACTAAGGATGATCGGTATTAAGGTGGGTAGGTTTTAGACGTGGAACTTGAAACCTACTCTATTATAATCGATTTCCATTTTGTGAAACCCATAATCTATTTTGTTTGTTCTGGAATTGACCTTGGAATTTACCCTATTGGTCTAGTATGGTTCTAGGTCTACTGGGGAACTGGTTTAAAAAAAAAAAAATAGAAACCAAGACAAATAGCAACTATAGCGAAATATTAAGAGCAACAAAATAGATCAAAGAAACATATCAATATAAAACAAACATAACTATAGAGTAATATGGAAGTTAAGTTCATTTAAGAATAATAAACTAACTTCTTCTAACTTCAAAAATTTATTCTAACCGATTCTCAATTGGGTGGGTGGGTGGGTGGGTACGTTCAACACCTAACACCGATTGCAAAAATTTGGAATCGGGAATTGGACATGTTTTTATGGGCGATTCAGTCTGGTTAGAGGATAGAATTGGACCAGTTGCATAGCCCTAATGAAAACCATATATAATTCTAATAATTTTTTTTTCAAGATTCAAAATATCTTTTTAATCATACTCATAACTAGAGGATTAGGTAAATTCTGCTTGCTTTCTAATTGACGAGCAATCCATATCTCCCCTTCTTCTTCTGTTTTTGTCGAAAAAAAAAAATTGATTCATTTGTCATAATCAAACATGAGAGGAACATAGAATTCTTCCAAGTAAAGTAAATCTCAAAAGAGTCACGAAACAAAAGAAAACCCAAAAAAAGTATATCTTGCAGTTATAAACACACTTCCATCTCAAAAGACTAAATCTGTCACAACATTTAAAAAAAAAAGAAAAAAGAAAAATCAATGGCTAATCATTAAACTGTTAGTTGTGATTATTACATGTTAAATAAGTTCTTCATCTGTTCATTTACAACGACGCGACAACATGTTAAAGCACCATAGGTCAAATGCCTCTAAGAAACTCTTGAATCTAAATTTAGATCAAGAGACAAAAGCTCATAGTTTTAGATCTACACCTAAATTGAGAAAAAAGAGCTTCCATTGAATTTTGGAAAAGTTATAGAACCATATCCCTAGCATGGTATTATTACAAAATTTTCAGCTACAACCAAATTTATCAATCATCATGAGCACACAAGAAAAAAAAAACAACTATAAAGAGTAATAGAAGATACCAAACGAGGCAAGAAAAGACTCCCAAATTAGATTAGAAGACCCAAAAATAAAAATATAAATCAAGGCCTAAAAAAGAAATGCATAGCAAAGTAGGTTATGAGCTTCAAAGATTAAAGCTAAGAGCTTGTAGATGCAATGTTTTTGAGGGAGCGTTTTTTTGGGGGAGAGAGGGTTGCCGACAATTTGTTGATGCCATTGATTGTTTTGTTGATGCCAAACGAACATGCAACTCGGAGAAAAGAGCATTTTATCCTCGGGCCATCTGTTCTTGTGTACGTAACAATTGTGTAAGCACTTCTTTGTCATAGAAGTGTTGAGGCTCAACCTTGAAGATCTTGACAATCTCGGGAAGATATGGATTGAAGAAAATTCACATGACGACAAGATAAGGTTAAGATGATTGGCACTACGAATTTGAGAAAATGCAATCGAAAGAGAGAGTTTTGGAATGAGTTAATTTTGTTGAAATGAACAGATGAAGAACTTATTTTTTAGTGAAATCTTGGAAACCAATGGGCATTACATATCCCATCAGGGAAGCTTATGCACAAGAAGGCAGACGTAGGGCCTATTTGGTAACCGGCCAAACACTGCCAGATTCTGATTCTTTGTTCCCATAAGTAGTTTAAGAATGAAATCGCGTTTAGTAAAATTTTTGTTTACGAAAACAAAATTTCTAATTTTTTGTTCCCGAAAATAGATTTGGAACAGAATCAAGAATAAATAAAAAAAAAAGTTAATGCTTGCTCTGGGAACAAATCTAAGAATCAAAACAACTCTTCTTCTTCTTCTTCTTTATCGGCCGCCTCGTTTGCCACCATCTGCTAACGCCGCCGGTCGTCGACGAGGCTCACCCAACCCCACCGGTGGCCGGGCGAGCCTCACCCAACCCCAGCGAGGCCCGCCTAGCCACCGGCGGGATGCCCAACCCCGCCGATGGCCCGGCGAGCCTCGCCCGGCCCGGTGAGGCTCACCTAGCCACCGGTGAGGCCGAGCCTCGTCGGTGACCAGGCGAGCCTCGCCCAGCCCAGTTGGGCTCACCTAGCCACTACGAGGCTCGACCTTGCTAGATTTGGCAAGGCCGAGCCTCAGTGAGGCTGGGCAAGCCTTGCCCAGCTGCTAGTGAGGCTCGGCCGCATGGGCCGACCTCACCGAGGGCCGACAACGCTCCGTTGAGGTCGCCGGCCCTCATCTGGCCAATCGCTAGTTCGGCGACCAGCCTGAAGAAGATGAAGAATAGGAGGAAAAAAAAAAAGAGAAAAAAAGGAAAAAGAAAAGAAAAAAAGGAAAAAATGAAAAAATGAAAAAATGAAAAGAAAAAAAATGAAAAAAATTTAAAAATTTAAAAATTATTTAAAAATTAAAAGAAATTGATTTGGAACATAATTAATGAGGACAAGTACTAAATGCAATTCTATTCCAAAATAAAAAATTTTAGACAGTTACCAAATGGCTTAAAATGTTTAGAATCTGTTCCCGAGAACAGAATAAAAAAAAAAACATTTCTGATCAGAATCTGCTCTTGTAAACAGAATCGTTACCAAACACACATGGAGTGAAAAGGCTCAAAAATACTAGACAAGGCTGGATGCATGCCAAAACTGGGCTTTAAGAGCCTGGCAAACGCGAAACGAGTTGGGGACCGCCCAAGTTCGCGTGGCCACGCGCAAAGGTCACGTGTGGGTGCACTGGTCCGGTCATGCCCCTGTGGTCTAGCGTTGAACGGGATACATGGTGGCGGCTACCGACCGATGCCGGGGGCTGCTGAGTTCATTCGTTCTAGAGGTGTATTGATGCTTGGACCGAATCTCGGGGGGGCCGGAGCGGATTGGTCGAAAAAGCAAAACGAATCTTCACAATTTTGGGTCCCCGGGAACCCCTAGAGAAGGATCTAGGAAGCACCATTAGAAAGCACCATTAGAAAAAGCGACGAAGGTAATGCTGCCTCCCTTTTCTCTAACATTTTCGTGTTCTTTTGGTTTGTGCATTCAGTTCCCGAGTGACCGCAGGATTTCAGTGGCTTTCCTGGAACGAAACCCTAAACAAGTGGCGACAAAATCCTTTTTGAGCTGCCGCTGTTTTCTCTCCTTCCCCATTTACACGACCTTGGCGTCCGACTTAATTTGCACTCCCTGAAAACTTTTCAATTTTACTAATGTAGTCATAAACTTTTACGCATTCTAATGAAGTTATTATACTCTTTCCTATTTTCTTTTCTACCTGGTATATTTTTTAAAACTATAGATTTCTGATTAATCGTAATAGTATACTCTATCAACAATGTGAGACATGTGCATGCTAATGTGGTAGTCCAGTCATCGCCAGCTATCCTATATGACACACTAGCGATTTCCAACCAAAATTGACCGGAAGAGCTATATGAGAATTTCATATAAAGGTTTAAGACTAAATTAGCAAAATTGGAAAAATTAGAATTGAATTAACATCCGTATAATATATTTAGGCTAATTCAACAATGTCCCCCTTTATTTATAGTTTTGATTTTATCTCTCCTGTGAACTAATTTTATTGCAATGTAAAGGAATATTAATAGAAATTCTAGAGGTCCACATAGTTATGACCCGCGCAAAAATGACTGGAAAAATAATCATGTGATGTGATATTCTACACAATCTTTCCGAAGCACTCAAATTTGGACCCTTGTCGAGATACACTCACCTCCTTAGAAATTGATCAAACCCATCCAATACTTGTATTATAAACCCAAAAAGAAAATAAAAAGGTAGAATCAAATCACAACCAATCGAAGTTTCCAATTTATATCATAAAGGCTACAACTCTTGTTGCTAGGCCATGTTCATGTCGTATCAACTTAATGGTATTCTACAAAACAACACGATTAAATAATTGTGTCATTATACGATGCATGAGCACAACCTAGTAATTAATGGGTTGACATGATATGATCCTATTGACACAATTAAATGCAAGGTTGAAAAGTCGACACGAGGGCGCAGATCATGTGACGTGACTTAGAAACATACTAATGGGTCAACATGATTTCTTAACCCATCATGACACGAATCAACCTACCAATCCTGCAAACCTGAGATGGATTTGTAAGTTTTTTATGGAGGCACGTTTCAAGCATGTAAATAAAACATCATCAAACCAAGCAAACCGACTTCTTTACAATACTTGACAGACCCCAACTTTGGTCAAAAGTCCATTATGTCCATAACCTGTCTAATTCATATAAATTAAATAAGTATTCATTGATATGCTGGCTTTACAAATATGCCTTCCATGAATATACAAGCCGTTGGAATGCGCTAATTAACCTTCAAAATATACAAAAATATTCTTTCAAACCGTTGACAAGATAGAAAGAAACATATGAAATTTCATAATTTCCCTATGCAGTTATTCTAATTGTTTAAGAATTTGCATTAGAAGACCCATTGCATGAGACCAACCCATGGGTGTCAAAATATAAAGGGCATTGGTCCAAGCCGACCGGAAAGCTGGAGAACCAAGGGCCCTTAGATGGTGAACCGAGGCTCTGCGCAAGTCCTGAATTTTATAGAATATTCTAAAAATTTGTAGTTATTTTCCTTAAATATATGTTCTGCTTCCAAAACTCTCATTATATTTGGCCAAAAGAACCCCGTCTTAGGAAGTCAAGTAATAGCATGGCTCCAATTTTTCAAAAAGATATTAATTAAAATCTCTTTCCATTGTATTTGCATTTCTATACCCCATCCCGAAAGGGGAGGGTGTTACAATCATATATGCTTAGAACAGTCTTGAGCTAAGGAACCGACACTAAAGAGGACATCATTAAGGGAAACATCATAAGACTTGCGGGGGAAAGTAATAAAAAAGTCCTAAACTTATTGAATCTATGTTAATTCAATCCTAAACCTTTCAATTTGACCAATTTAGACCTAAACATTTTGCATTATATTAATTCAGTTTATCTAGCCAATTTTGGTTAGAGATCTCTTATATGGACACTATCCTATTACTTGGCACGGCCGACGTTGATGGAGACAACTTTTATAATTTCAAAGAAATTAAATTTTTTATTTTATTTCCTTTTTTTCCCTTTCATTTTAGTTCATGAGGACATTTTGTAGCCCTATCAACAGTGGCCCCCTACCCATAGTTGGTGAAAGCTTGCTGGCCCTCGCTGGCCAAAATAAAAATAAAAAGTAAAAAGAAAAAATAAAAAAATAGAAATATTTTAAAAAGTCAAATTATTATTAAAGATGTAAACGTTAGTGCTAGCTATGTTATGTAAGTTAATCAGTGTTTGTGTTGGCAATTTTTAATCAAAATTGTCCAAATTGATTCAATTGGCATAAATGCAAAAGGTTTAGGACTAAATTAGTTCAATTAAATAATTTAATACAAAATTGGCATCAATATTTTAGGTCAATGACTTTTTCATTACTCTCCCCGAAATATGGATAATTACACATTACTTCCCTGAACATCAACTTTTGTTGTAGTCATTGTGCTTTCCTTTTGGATAAACATTAAGTATTACTTTAAAGTGGATGAACCCATCTTCTTGACGAAAATGATGTCTGATAATTTTCATTTAACATCTTCAATTATACATTTTTTCTATTTGTGTCAACTTCATTAACCATGAAATAGAGGTTATATTGATAGAAGATGATGAGCAAACCATTTTTAGGTGACATTTTTTCTTTTTTGGTAAAGACCATTTTCAAGTGACATTTAACGGCTAAACAGATGGAAAATTGACAATTGCCAATAAAAATAAAAATTCAAGAAGGTAATCTATAATTTTCCAAAGTTTAGGGCCATTGGGCAACGGTGCCAAAGTTGGAGGTGTGGGTCCTGAGCAGGACCTTAAAAGGCTCGACAACCTGGAAAGACAGGTCCCGAGCTAACGCAGGAAAAACCTGCCTAGGGTGGGAGTCCCTGTCGGACCTCGGGTATAGCCTAGGGGTGGGCTGGAAAAATGTTTGCCCCCCACTGTCAGACCGGTCATAACCCTTCTATGGGGTAAGGCTGACACGTCTGATCCCTGTGAAGCCTTTCCTCGCTTTAAACGCAGCGAGCCGGGTTCAGGGAAATGAGGGCGCCGACCGGTGACAATTGGAGGTGTTAATCGATGACATTTTAAGGTTCAAGAGTTTTTGTGCAACAATTGCAAATCGGGAGAGTTGAGCATATTATAATTAGTGTCATTCCAATAAAGCAACCGGCATCTTTTTTAAGACAGAGTCCTAGATTAATGGGCCCAATGTGGAAGTTGAACAATATGCGACCAATCACTATTGTGGATTAACACAGGCATTATACAAATCTCATTTATGGACATTAATAATTAATACATGTTGGAAATTTCCTATAATATGGCTTACATTAATTAATTGATTTCCTATTTTAAATAATCAGGTTAATGGATATTCCAATATTTGTTGAACCCTACAGTGATCTGATTAAATTGGGTATTGGCATCTATTGATAACGGGCCTAGTTAAGCAGCAAAGTGTAGGCAATTGTGTTTAACTGAAGCCCGCAATGGGAAGAGCCCAATTCACATGCTGTTGAATAGGGTTTGCTAGGTCCCCTCTCTAGCTTATGAAAGGATAAGTTATACTTATCAGTTGCTTTAATCCAATTGAAAGCTGCTATACTGAAATAGGTCATAGAGATGAGAGGAAGATCTGGCATTCCAATAGATCCCTGATCATCAGAGTATCATCAGAGTGATTTACTTTTCTTCAAGTGAAACAATGTCTCAAACAGATACGCTTTAATTCTATTGTGTTTATTGATATTGGTGTTTTACAGTCATATATGGATCTGTTTCTTCTTAATTGATTAGTTATTTATGTGAATAATTTTCTACATGTGGTATCAGAGCTAATCATATATGATTGTAGAATCCAAAATTTTTTTTATGGACAAATTTGAAATCCTCCTCTTTGAGCCGATTATGGGCATTATTCTTTCATGTGGATTTTTTGCAATCCCGAAACCATAGAGCTTTTGTTCTACATTATAGATTTTTCCAACCATATATAATTTGCATAATATCGTTGAGAACTTAGAGAGAATTTTAAATTTGAAATTCTAGGGTTTATGCATGACAAAGTTATAGAATTTTCAAATTACTTGCAATTGATTGTTGTTCATTACAAATCGTTGTATGGATATTGTTATATATTTGTTTTAGTATCCTTTTGTTGTATCAAAGTAAATTTTTAGGGCTTAAATTCAAGAAAACCGAATTTTCGGCCAAGGGAGGCTTGGCTCCGAAACTTTGAAGCTTGTATGTGGTAGATTTACTTGTTTTTTCTTCATTTAATTCATTATAGTTAATTATATTGATGTTATATGCAAGTCTCCATTTCACAAACTTTTTGGCTTAAAATTATCAAGCGTTTTTTCGTGTTATTTGCTCGTGCTATTGCTATTATATTGTTTGTTCTCCTTTGGATGAGTGGTTAGGGTTTCTGCCTTCTCTTCCTCCCACCTCGTGCTTCTATGTGATTGTGCGTACGGGGTTTTCTGTGCATTTGCATTAGGTTCTTGCACCTCTTTCCTTTTCCTTGATTGCTGCTTTGCCGTTTTACTCGGTGGACCGAGATTACGCGTCAATTGATCCAAGTACGCAATGGGTGACGCTTATGGGGTGCTTTTCGAGGTTTTTGCTGTTATAGAGTTGAGATTTGTGCCCTATTTTTCGTTGATTCTGGTTATTTCTATATTAAGTAGTTAGTGAGTCGCTGAAGCTTTGGGGCTATGGTGCCCACTTGTTGAATTGAGTGTCTCGTTTTGATGCATACATGGAGGAGACTCCGTAGGATGAATTGCGGACTCGTATTTCGGCCTGATTTTCCACGTGAGTCAACTGCCCCTAAAGAATTAAATGAATTATGTGGATTGATGTGGTTATTTGCAGCAACTTCGAAGCCATACAGAGTCAAATTTATGTTTTCCTCCAAAATTTGAATTGCATCACTTTTTGCGACTGTTCCCGATTGCCATGTATCATTCCTGCTTTGTTGACTGTATTCACTATATGATCCATATAATTGCTAGCCTACCCGTTGTACATGAACGCTATTATGAGCTTGACTCATAAAATCAGTGGTAATCGATCCATCTTGATTCTGGTGGCCATCTTTAGACAAGATAAGCTTATGGGTTATTGCTTGGTCTAGGGTAGGTTTTCTTTTATGTAAATAACGAATGAGTGAACCTTTGAATAAGTACAATTTGTTTTGTTTTTTTTCCCCTCGTGCGTTTGATACCTCGAGAACTATTTTTCATGAAGCATGTTCTATACCTTCACGTGATGTCTCCTAAACAATTCTTGCCTTGGCACTGCTGGAATACCTTAAAATCTCTGTCGGTTTCCTGTTTTGAGAGGATGCAATTTTATGGAATACTAAGGTTGTTTTCTTGATAACGTCTTTGTCCATGAGTAGATGATTGTGAAGTATATCTCTTGTTTATCTCATGGATTGGTTGGATAGATTATAAGAAGGCTGGGTTGGGAAGAAGAGGAGGAAGATGAAGCAGTGAAAATTTGTGGTCATCTCATGTTGTTGAAATATTAGACGACTTCAATTAAGCTATGTGCTCCCTTTAGTCTGGATTCAATTAAGCTATGTGCTCCCTTTAGTCTGGAAAAGAGAACTAATGACTAAGATTTTTCGAGTTGTCGGGATATCAAAATTTAAAGATGGAAATAGTCGGTTTTTTTGCTTTTCGCGTGCAGTGCGTGCATCTTGTTGCTAGATTCTAAATGAAACCACTGCTTTAAGGCTTCATTGTGATTCCGCCATAAATATGTTGACTATGGGGTGAGTAAAAGACCAAATTGTGATTTTTGCTTGTACGAGGGGTTTTATGCTAAGTTGTCTATCTGGATTTGTTGGATTCATAGTGGATTTGCTGGGTTCATAGTTGATTTGCTGAGTAATGTGGCATGACCAGCACATCCCAAACTTGCAAATTCTAATCTTTCTGCAAATTGCTTGCACGGCTCCTGCGATGCATTGGTGTTTTATTGACTAAGGTTGAAAATGCCATTGAAGGCGATACAATGAAACCGAGAGATTTGTGAATCGAGATCCAAATGTATGTCGATACAAATTAGAGGATGTTACTGACGAATGATCTCTATCGAATAATGTGATGGCCATAAGAATCTATTATCTAGCTCCCGTCATTGAGTTCGACATAAACAAATTTCATGTCACTGTTTCAGTGTGACATACGTAAAGATCTGACTTTCATTCTAGTTCGTATTTTGTTTTTGTGTTTTTCATCCTATGTTGCGTGTCTCGATTTTGATTACTTGCTTCAAATAGAAAAAGGTTTGTCATTGAAATTACATGACGTGCTTTTCTCTACAAGCTCATAGTGTTCTTGCGCAAGCAAGTCTTATTGATATATTTACTGATATATGGAGCTTTGAGATCTCCACTTATATGTTAATCATTTGGTTATGATGTTGCAGCACGCTCGTTTGATTTGTGATGAAATCCATTCCTTTTCCTTTTTTTTTTTTTTTTTTTTTTTTTTTTTTTTTTTTTTTTTAGTTCTCTTGTTTTCTTGCTTATGCTTTTGTTCACCTTTTTATGTTTTGTCGGTTTGGAATGTTATACATAGGATGTTTTGGAGATTTTAGTTTGTTCCTATCGCTTTTGGTTTCCTGCGTTGGTCGGTGAGGATGACAAATTGGTTAACTTCTAATTGAGCTATTTTCACCCCAGTGCTACTGATGGGTGCTCTTATTCAGTTATGCGTTGGTGATGCCTTGGTGGCTTATCTTTTTAAATTTGTGGTTATGGTATTCACATTGGATTGAGTGGTATTGATGTTTGGCCTGGTAGAGATCATTAATCAATTGTCAATTACTGTTGAAGGACGGCATTGCGATTGTTCTCTGTGCGCTCAATGTGATCGTTGGGATGGGAAGATGACATTTTTTAATTGCTCTGAGATGCCATCTGAGAGAAAAAGATGACATGTTTTTATTGCTTTTAATTACTGGCCATTAACAATATACTAGTTGGAATAAAATAAAATAAAATAAAAATTGCAGCTGCTGGGAAGTTTGCCTAATGCGCAGCTAAGAAGATGCAGGCAATGACCTCTCTCATGTTCACTTGGCTCTTCATGACTTAATGATTTCTACCTTTCTACCAACTATCTACATTATGATAAAAATGGAATGTTTCTTGCATCAATAGTTTGGAATTTATTCTTGTTTCCAATGTCTATCTCCAGTTCTTTGGAATATAGGGTACCAGGTACATTGCTTGTACTATAGTGATGATAGCAACAATGACTCAATGTTTTTTTTTCTTTTCTGTGGGAATATCACGCTACAAACCATGCTATTCCCTTAAGCTCAATATATTTCATAAGGTACAACTGTAAACCCTTGGTGTCTTTACGTATGGTTTTGGTCAAATTCATGTCTTCTTAATGTTTGCCTACTTTTTAACTTGACGTCAACCTGATAAGTTACCATGAAACAATGTTGCTTGTAAGGAGACTATGTCGTGGTCCACACATGCATCGTGATTCAGTTAACCAAGACGAGGATTTTTCAGTTTTTGCTCAGTAGGTGTATGTGGTCTTGGTAGGTAATTGTGCTCTAGATGAATTATAATAACTGTAGAGATTTATGTATTATCCAAAGAGACTAATGGATACACTAGAAAGTGATTCATGCCATTGTTATTATGTACTAATGCCATTGGAAGTTCTGTATTGTGAGCAGCTTTTAGAACATATTTGCTTGTGGATATATACCTTGCTTTATAAACAGTTGAGCATGGAATTGATTTTCAAGGCCTTCCTGATCATGAGAATTTGGATAGCCTATTTTTGTTCAACTGATATTGGAATCCTATAGCCTTTGGATGTGTTGTGTTGTGCACATTGTTTTTGTGGCAAATGACCGTTGCTTGATTGGATACACAGTGCAATATGATCTTGGGAAGCACATGTTGTAAAGTGCTTCATATTGTTAGATGAATTTTGGGCATAAATTTTTTGGAGTTCCTTATTGATAAAAATTAGTCTATACAATCACCTGCCCAAAGAGGGTTATTGTGTATATTAATTTGAAAATTGCATGAAGATAAATTCCAAAATTAAAAGATGGGGATGTATGACTCAAAAAGATTTATCTACCCAAAGGTGATAAATTTTTTAAAGTTATGTGTAATTCCCCTCTATATTGATATATTAGAGATGAATGATGGGGATGTGTGGCTCAAAAGGTTTGTCTGCCCAAAGGGGATTGATCCTTGAAGATTATATGTAATTCTCCTTTACCGTCTCTATATATTGATATCATGGAGATATATAATTTAAATGATTGTTCTACCCAAAGGAGATAGATCATTGACAATTATATGTAATTCTCCTTATTGTTATAAACTTCATGCTGTGAAAAATAATGCATTATACACTCTATCTAAAGGGGAGTTTATAATGTACTAATTATTTTTTGTTTAATTGCTTATTGCCCATATTTGATCTTATTGCATTATGTGTGACAAACAATTACTTTTACTGTAAATAACAATAATGCCACGGTTAAAATATTAACTTGATCTAATATTACTTAGTCAAAAAGGGAGACATTGTGATTGAGAATATTAGAACTAAGTCCATGTTGGCCGATCCTCTAACAAAAGACTTACGACCCATTTTGTTTCAAGAACATGTAAATAATATGGGTGTCTTAAATTCTTTTGATTTCTTTTGTTAGTGGGAGTTATATAATCTATATTCCTAGATATTATAGTTATATGCAGACTGATAATGCTTTTATAATCTGTATTTCTGTATTTCTGGATATTAAAGCATTTCTTTCCAATGATTGTTATTATTGATTCTATTGTTATCCTTTCTCCTATTGACCGAGAAATGGAAACATAAGACAGTATCTTTAAACAAACTTTAGTTTAAAGATGACTGGATGTCACTAATTATGAGATCTCATGTTGGATTGTGACATAGTCGTGCAATTTCATGTTGTTTAGAAATTGCGTTGATGCAGTTTCATGTCATTAAGAAATTGCATTGAGGACCGATAAGAAATAGTGTATATTTTGATCACATGTTGGCACTATTTCTTACTACACTACTAGGCCCATGATCCATACAAATATAATGCTTATTATATGTGATTATGGAAGATCATGTATTGTGGTATTTTCTTAATACATTGATCTCCATAGTCCTATACTAAGGTTATATATGATTGGATTGGTTTTGAGATGCCATTATTGGAATATTATTTTTTAATATTGTGGCCACATAAAACAAAATTTTCAATCATTAACCCGATAGTGTCGTTTTCAACATAAAATATTTTTCAAAATAAAATAAGTTAATTAATGTAGCTCAAGTGGGAGAATATTGGAAATTTCTTATAATATGGACTTATATCAATTAATTGATTTCCTATTTTAAATAATCGAGTTAATGGATATTCCAATATTTGTTAAACCCTACAGTGATCTGATTAAATTGGGTATTGACATCTATTGATAACGGGCCTAGTTGAACAGCAAAGTGTAGGCAATTGTGTTTAACTAAAGTCCGTAATGGGAAGGGCCCAGTTGATACACTGTTGAATAGGGTTTGATAGGTCCCCTCTTTAGCCTATAAAAGGATAGGTTATACGTATGAGTTGCTTTAATCCCATTGAAAGCTGCTATACTAAAATAGGTCATAGAGAGGAAGATCTGACATTCCAATAGATCCCTCATCATCAGAGTATCATCAGAGTGATTTACTTTTCTTCAAGTGAAACAATGGCTCAAATAGGTACGCTTTAATTCAGCTGTGTTTATTGATATCGGTGTTTTACAGTCATATATGAATCCGTTTCTTCTTGATTGATCAGTTGTTTATGTGAATAATTTTCTACAATACACATACTTCCGTCGTCCATGTATAACATGTTGCTGTTCGCATTTCTACCGTCGCGGGTCAAAAGTTGATCACAAGTCCAACCAAAACTCTCAAACGCGCCTTAAATTCCCCACCTTAAATACGAACCATAAGCAAGCAGATTCTCCAAACGTACACCAATCTCTCTCTCTCTCTCTCTCTCTCTCTCTCTCTCTCTCTCTCTCTCTCTCTCTCTCTCTCTCTCTCTCTCTCTCATAAAATGAGCAACTGTGTAGCTCCTCAAATCACGAGAAATGGTGGCCTAGCCATGACCACCCATCACCATAACTGGTCATCATTTCCTCCGTCCACAGTCAAGGTTATCCACATGGACGGAAGACTGCAAGAATTCACTCAAACCATCAAGGCTTCTCACCTCCTCTCCCGGGACCCTAACCGCTTCCTCTCGCAACTCGAGTCCATGTTCATCGACTCCATAGTCCCCAAAATCCACGAAGAAGAAGACCTCTGCTTGGGCCAACTCTATTTCCTCTTGCCTCTCTCCATGTCCCGGGTCCCGCTCTCTTTGCGAGAGCTCTGCATTCTAGCCGTCAAGGCCAGCACGGTGCTCAATAGCAGCTCGAGTTTGAGGAGGAGGAAGGATGGAGCTTTGTCAGGGGCGGGTCACTGGAGATGGTGTCGAGCTCCAACCGGGTCGACACCACGAGATTGGCCTTGCGTGAGAGCAGTCGAAAGATTGAGTTGTGCAAGAGCTTGCCTATGAGAGGAAGGGGGAGCCGAACAGATGACAGAAGGAAGAGCTTGGAGGATATGCTATAAGCTCTATTGTCTTGTTTCTTTTCTTTTCTTTTTTTATTTCTTTGTACAACTTCTTTCGAGTTGTCCTAAAATTAACACGTCTAATTAGTGAAACTTGGATTACGTCCCCAACTACAATTGCTTCTATTATTGCCATCATGGCGATCATCATGCTTGTCTTTGTCATTATGTCACGGTCGTCATGATTATGCTAATATCATTATATCAAAACAAAATAAATTTATGTCGTGATAGGGTCATGACTCATGAGAGATATAAAAGCGTGTGAAGAATTGTACTTAATTGGTATTGCAAAGATCTCGTGATAGTCCATTTCTTGAGCTTTTTATGTAGCCTAGGACGAGGTAACATCTTCACTTTTATACGGTGTGCTTAATTTTTGTTTGAACAGCGGGGAAAAGTTATCGCATTTAAAAAGGTACTAAATTTTCTATGCTATATAGCCCATGATAAGGAATAGGGTTACAAAAAGGTTCGAAAAGATAAATAATCTGACCCATTAAAGGGGGAAGCACCAAAAAATAAAAAACTTTGGTGGTCAGTCCAATTCATGTGGAGAGTTAACTTTTACTTTAGCTAACTATAACCTAGGAGAACACTAGTGCGATGATAATTAACTATTAAACTCATCCAATTAAGTTTAAAGTACGACAATATGATTTGACAATTGTAATATTAGCTATTTAACTGTATTTTTTTACAATAAAAATTATATACATTCAAGAAGAGTTATTTCATTAACCTACTTGCAGAAAATATAGACGGTTAGTTATGTTGTCGCGACCTCTTTTTTCGGCGCCCGTAATCGGGTGCGAGCGCCTAAGGAGGCTAATGGCTCGGCTGAATTTGTTAATGCCCAGACTCTCCCAAGTCCACCAATTCATGACTTTAATAGTCTAAGTTTTTAAACTGTAAGTTAATTTTTGAAATGGAGTCGCCACTAATCGATTTGGGGTGGGTTGATTAGAAATCCAAGCGAAGTATCGGGAGAAATACTCGCTCACGCGCAACAGAGAAATTAGGATCGGGGACTTGATTACACTAGTTAATCACTAATGCCATTTCGATACCTAATCTTGTTGAAACGCCGAGGTTTTTGGATGTTTGAGGGATTTTCCATGCATTTTGGAAAAAAAAAAATATTTTTTTGAGTTTCTTTCTCATTTTTGGACATGAAAGGGATTTTTGGATTTTTGGGTATTTTTTAGAAAATAAGCCTTTTTGGCTTTTTGGCTTTGTCATGAATTTTTGGCCTTTTTTTGGATTTTTGGCATTTTTGGATTTTTTGACATTTCTGGAAAATATAAAGTATTTTTTATTTTTTTATTTTTGGGAAAATATATTTTTTTAACATTATTTATATTTTTTGGAAAATAAATTAATTTTTATTTTTATTTCGATTTTTTCGGAAAATAAAACATTTTTTAACACATTTTTTTATTAGTTTCGATTTTCTGGAAATTAAAAGGGTTTTTTAATATTTTTTGAAAATAAATTATTTTTGATTTTTTTGAAAATAAATTATTTATTTATTTATTATTTATTTAAAATATTATTTAATATCAAAATAACTAAAAAAAACGACCCGAGTTGAATCCGCGGGTTGGGTCCGACTTGGGTCGCCTGCTTGCAACAATTACGGGCCTGCAACGCGGGCCCGACTCGGACTTTTTTTTAGTTTTTCTTTTAATCGCGGCCCAGTAGCCTGTTGACCCAACCCACGTGTACAGACCCGACCCGAGGAAACCCTACCCGAACACCAACCTGTGCCCAACTCGGATCACAGCCGCGACTTAGCTTGCAGCCCCTGCTTTCCCCGCGACGTTCGACAGGGATGGTGGCGATGAACGGCCGCAGTTGGCTTGAGAGCTGGTTGCTGCAGCTCTCCAAGCAAAGACAAGGCGACGATGCCTAGCCACGATAATCGATCCAAAGGCAGCAACACCGAAGAAATCGGAGGTCGCGGCGGTGAAGTATTCAACGACAAACTCAGCTCGGTGGGGGATCGTGGTGGGTCATTGAGGATGAAATTAGGGTTGTCGCCGGAGCAAATGATGTCGGATGGCGGCGCAAGCAACGTCGAAGCTGACGGTGTCAGACAGCCCGCAAAGTGGACAGCCACAAGCTCAGCCTTGTCTATGCGCGACTGAGAGAAAACCGGGCCCTGCTTACTGGATTAGCTGCAGTTGTTGTTGGCAAAGCAGCAGAGCAGCGGTCACGGCAACGGCGGCGAAGGTGGGCCTTCAGCTTCGCGGATTTGAAGCGGCGGCGGCATTGGCGAGCCTTCGGCTTTGCAAATCTGAAGCGGCAGCGGCGTTGACGGGCCTTCGACTTCGCAGATCTGAAGCGGCGACAGCGTCGGGCACGACTCGAGGCGGCTCTCTCTGGTTTCTTTTCTCTCCAACCCCTCTTCACGAATCTGGAACTCCTTCAAACACAACCTCCTTCGGCCAACCAGATCTGGATCTTGCCCCTCTCTCTTTGGGTTCGCTTGCCGTCGGGCCTCCCCCGAAGTCTCTCGGTGGGAGGTCATTTAGCTTGCGACCCATTTCTTCGCGCTCACTCTTTGATTCCTCCCCTGAAGTCTCTCAAGGGGGGAGGGGGATCTCGGAGCTTGCTGCTTGCCTGGGACGAGGGCGGTGGCCTCACTATTTATAGGCGAGGAGGCCCGGTCGAAGGAGGCTAGGCCAGTAGTCCTTGGTGCACCGACCGGCCTTCCTCTGCCGGCCGAACCGCTATCAACTCAGCCTCCTCATTGTAGCTCATCCTCTGGCACGTCGCTGGTCTCTGCGCGTGCGGCACAGAGGCACTGGAGGAAGAAGATGACAGAAAGGATAAAGAAGAGAGAGGGAGCCGGGCCAAAAACTCAAGAAAAAGAGGGCTGGGCCTTGGGCCCATGTGGAAAAGAAAAAGGGGGAGGGGCTGGCTTTTTTTTTTTTTTTTTTTTGGTTTTCTTTTGTTTTTACTATTTTTTGTTGTTGTTTTTTTGTTATTTGTTTTGTTTATTATCCAAAAAAAGGAAAATAAAATAAAATAAAATAAAATAAGCCTAAAAAATATTAAGGTGTCAACATATGTTGTTCTCTTAATGTTGAGCTATCTTGATTGTCACTTGAGTCCAAGAGTCTCATGTACAATTTAAGTGAAATATCACCTCATATAATGTGACCATTTTCCTAAAACATATGGAGGTATAAGCATTGAAAATCACAAACTAGCACCTCGTGACATATTTACTCTAAATTAATCTTCATCTAACGAAAAATATCAAACCAGTACCATTGACCCAAATCTACCATCTATTTTCATCCAATATCCTATTAAAATGTACAAGTGTCAATATATTTGAAATTTTTATGTTGGATATGTTATTTTTTACGTGGACACTTGCAGTTGTCAATCAATTCAGATTTGGCATTCTCCACGTCGAGTTCATTTTGTTGCTATCACGTATGCTAACCAGTACTCACTTGAGAGAGAGAGAGAGAGAGAGAGAGAGAGAGAGAACCTATTACCTATGCTAATCAGTACGCACTTGAGAGAGAGTGAGAGAGAGAGTAAAGAATAATGTGTCATTAGAGTACTTGTTTGAAAATATTAATGGTATTAGTCCAAACATTTATATTAATTTTTTTTTCAGCTTTTTATGACTTTTTTTTCACTTTTAACCAAACAAAGTCAAGCACGATAAGCTTTGGTCCAAGGCATGCTACGCTGAGAAATTGCTTAGGTTATTCCGTATCGGGTGCTTTTAGAGTTTTCCCTTTTGGTCGGAAATGCTTCTAGACCAAACAAAAACGATGTCAGTACACGCTTTCTTTAACAGTTTGGCACTCTAGATTTAATATCATATAGACTTTTTATATAAATCTAGCATTTGGTATTAGTATAAGCTCAAGTAGAAGGCAACGAGAGCACGAGAAAGTGATTGAAATCATTGGGTGGCTGCATAAATAATGCAAAATGACATATCTAGATCTTATGGGGACTAGAAGATTGCCGGCCATAAAATTTTAAACTTATCGGCTCATTAGACACATTTTGCACATGAATTTTACAAAGAAATGTGAATTTTGTTTTAAGATAATTAGGTTTTGCCATGGACTACCCCTAGGCCAATGGTTACGGTTGTTCTTGACAGTAATGAAGAATGTTGAGGGACACATCCCTTATTTAGCAAGAGAGGCAGCCGAGAGTTTTACTATGGTCCTTTTTTGTCTTATTTCAGTCAATTTTTTCTGCTTAAAAAAGTTGCTTAGGTTACTCGCAAAGAATCTTGTAAGCCACACTCTTGTTAGAATTTCCAACCCAAAGTTTAAATTAATAAGTGAATAGAGACCACATGCATATCAAGAGCACATAAATCTCGTAAATAAGTGATGCGTAATACTTTTGACATTCAATCCAACAATAAGCATGATCAAAGAGATAAGAATAATCACCAAGGTACATGCACAATCACAAGCGATGTGAAGAATCGAAAAAGAAATCCTAATTCTTTTTTTTTCAACTTAAAACCAAAAATAACAAAATTAGACACATCTCTTATAGATAGTGTCACTATAAAAGAACGCACCTCGCCCAGAAAATAAAATGTAAAACATACATTACATGCCTATTTAATGTCAATCAATTTTTTATCATTATGACAATAATATAGAGATGAAATATTATGCAGAATTTTATTTCAGCAGAAATGAGCTACAACTACTGGAGGCAATTCTTATTCATGGTTCCACCCTGTGCTAAGTTAATTTCACAATTGAATAGGCCAATTAAAGCATACCTATGGTAATCATCATGGTTGGAATGGTCGATTAGTATAGAACACATTAATTATCTAGTCAATAATGCAGCAAGATTCGAATGCCTTTTTTCATTAAATAATATATGCAAGTCTTCTCAACTAGCGAGTCGTGAGTGGTCCGCTACTCATGACATGTTTGAGATAATATTTAACTGGTATAAAGTCTCCAAAAAAATAATATAATATATAAGAATACTACTAAAATTCCATAGAATTGGGTAATGATTATATTTCTTGCGTACTGCAGAATTTCAGTGTGTTGTCTTATTGTATGAAATATTATTGAAAAGGAAACTAGTTTTTCAAAATTTGAAATCAATGAAAGAGTGAAAAATTGCTCCTAAATTGTTTACAACAATCCCTATGTAGAAAACATTAAATAATCAATTGAAAATATACCGTACGGATGCCAATTTAATTATAAAATTTTCAAGTTTACCAATTTAATCCTAAATCTTTTATGAAATTTCAATATAATCATTTTGGCTATATTTAATCAGAAATTACTAATGTGGTGATTTAGTCATTGGTGGCCCTCTTACATGACTCACCACCATGTTAACGAATTTTGGCGAATATTAGCCAAAAAGACTACCTTAGAATTTTGCACAAAGATTGAGGATTAAATTGGCATTCATACAATTGATTGGACAAGTTCCCTTGAGTTTGTAAACAGGTTATTAGGAAAAGAAATCGAATTAAAGAATTTTTCAGAGAGAGATTACTTACCAATAATCGTAGTGGTACCTACAATATATGGCCCTTCTTTTTAAAGAAAGCAAAAACTTCATGTTGACTATGCCCAGATTGAGAGTTTTCTTATTCTTATCAGACCCCCTTTAGATTCTTATTGTCGACACCTAAATTTTGACTAAATACTTAAAATAAAATTGCATAAAAAATCAAGAACCAATTTGGGCCTAACAAAAAATAATTTTAACATCACCTAGGTATTAATATCATTTGCACCTACTAAAGTTTCATTTTTATTTTCATTTTTCCCTTATTATACTGCATTTCAGATAAATAGAAAAGTTTTAAAAAGAAATTGCAGGGCTGGGCTTTCGCCCCAGCCAACCCCCTTTTCTTCTTTCTTACCCACGCACGGGCTTGGGCCCACCCCACCCATTCTCTCCTTCGGCCCGGTCCCCTCCTTCTTTCTCCTTCCTTCTCTCCCCCTTCCTTCTCCACCTTTTGCAGCTCACATACAGCGACGACGACGCGCTCGAGGACAGCCTATAGCGGAGAAAAAGCGGAGTGGGCCGACAACGGATGCGACGCACCTTCAAAGCAGAGCAGATGGGCGACCGCAAAGAGAGAGAGAGAGAGAGAGTGTGTGTTAGGATTGGCGGATTCCCAAAAACCAGATTCGACACTAAATCGAACCCCTAAACTTGCGCGGAAGACGAGCCCAGGAAAAACACATGCATCACCGATCCTAAGGTACATCACAAAATCGAACGTACTTTGTTAGCCACAGATTAAACACCGACGTTGATATGAGGAAGAGAATTCGGTCCTATTCGATCTGATGACGCCAATTCGCCATGTGGCACTCATACTAAGGGTTGAAGTTTTGGTTAATTCAATCCTATAGTACTCTCTTACAAAAGCTACTACCAGCCTTCTATAACCCGGGACCACGTTGACCTCTCATAGCCGATCTAATACTGCTTGCCATTCAGGTGGAAGAATGTTCTTGAAGGTGGACACCTTCTCAAAATCCGGCATAAGATAACCGTTTCAGATGATTTCCTGTATCATCTGATTGACCCTGATTGACCCTGACCACATGTGATACTAAATCACCATCATGCCACCGATAATTAGCTAACTCTGTCATCAGCCTTTTAAGTCTTGCACTTCCTTCGTCCGTTCTCAGGAATGCAGGTATCCGTGCATAACGCATCATAGTTCCTGCAACAAATGCAGAACTAAAAAATAGATCACTTATAATCCACAATGAACATAAGGGAAAATACATAATTTTCCATGATTCATGCAATAAATGCAGAACAAAAATGAATTACTTATAACCCATATAGACATAATTGAAAAAGAAACACATTCTTTTCCTCCTTTTTTTTGTCAACGGTCAAAGTCAACAGTCAACGTTCAAAGTCAACGGTCGTCAACAGTCAACGGTCGAGGTCAGCCGGGTTGGTCGTCGGGTTTAATCGGACCGGGTCAGACGAATCGACCCGGCACGTGCGGCACGCGCTAGCGACGGCACACGCGCACGTGTGTCGCACATGCACGCACGCGCCCGCGCCTACGCCTACGTATCAGCGCGTGCCCGAAGCGACATTTCGCTCCGGCTGCACGTGGGGGCGCGTCCAACGGCCTTTGGCGGTGTTCCGCCACTCGTCACACTCATCTCAACAAGACATTCCATCCAACGCCATCGGAAATGGATTTCAACTTATAGAAACTCGAAAAAATAGATGAACAGTCTCGAGTGTCAAGATTTTTCTGCCCTGATCGGTGTCGGCCGAATTCTTGTTCAAAAAAAATCAATAAAAATCATTCATAAACATGAAACGGGTCGGTAAAAACATGAAAAAGGGTCGGGAAACATGAACTCTTGCTTTGATACCAATGTTGGGATTGGCGGATTCCTAAAAACCGGATTCGACACTAAATCGAACCCCTAAACTTGCGCGGAAGACGAGCCCGGGAAAAACACATTCATCACCGATCCTAAGGTATATCACAAAATCGAACGTACCTTGTTAGCCACAGATTAAATACCGATGCCGATATGAGAAAAAGAATTCGGTCCTATTCGATCCGATGACGCCATTTCGCCTTGAAAGGAAGAAGGGTGTCGCCTCTTGCTTACTGTTTTTCCTTTTGGGAGTGTTTGGAGGGAGAGAAGGAGGAGGAACATACGTTACTTCAAAAGGTACGTTCCTCCCTCTTTATTTCCCCATTATATACGTCCCCTCCAAAAAGGAACGTGTCCCTTCATCATATCCATCTATCCATGGGCCCTAATATTGTGGGTCAGGCTTTTCGGCCCAACATGAGCGGATGGGCCAACTTAGGCCCATCAAATTAATCAATTAAAACCATCAGAGAGAGAGAGAGAGAGAGAGAGAGAGAGAGAGAGAGAGAGAGAGAGAGACTGGGGCTCTAGAGAGAGAAACCAAGGCTGAGAGAAAGAAATTAGAGAGATCTGGGGCTTTACCGCCACACTCGCTTCCCCCTACGCCAAGCACCGATAAGCCAGGGCTTTGGGTTTCACCCCGTTTCGACCTTGCTGCACCGAGGCTCGTGGTTGTCCAACTCGCATGAAAATTTCAAGTTTACCAATTTAATTATAAATCTTTGCACAAAATTTCAATATGATCCTTTAGGCTATATTTTGTTAGAAATTGTTGACATGGCAATCTAGTCATTAATATCCCTCTTACGTGACTTACAGTCATGTCAATGATTTTCGATGAAAATTAGCTGAAAAGATTGCCTTAGAATTTTGGAAGAAGATTTAAGATTAAATTGGAAAATTTATGATTAAATTGATATTCGTACAATAGGTTTAGTAATAATTAGACAAGTTCGCTTGATTTTGTAGATAGGTTATTAGGAAAGGAAATCGAATTAAAATATTTCTCAAAGAGAGACTGCTACCGATATTCATAGTAGTACCATCAATATATGGCCTTTCTTCCTAAAGAAGGCAAAAACTTCATGTTGACTATGACCAGTGGGTCTTCTTATTTTTATCTGACCCATTTTAACGTAAACGTTGGACTAAGTTGAAAAGGGTTCATGCATATTTTTGGAATAAAAACATGTAAAATTCTAAAGCTTGTTACAAAAATGTGATCAAATCTTAACATTTGTAAAATTTGTATAACCAAGACCTTCCATTAACTCTCTCTAACTTGGTTAACAAAAATGCCAAAGTGATTTTTTTAAAAAATTTTCCAACATGACGCTGACGTGACTGAAGCATGAAGTATAAAGTTCAAACGTTGTCATTTTGGTCCAAATGCTTTTTTGACCTAAAGTTCATTTAAATTAGAATAAAAAATTGCTAAATTTAAAATAAAAAGAAATGGAGGGAAGGAAAACCGGGAAGGGCCTAGAGGGCCCTTGCAGCCGCCATGCTACCGCTGGAAAGGGTTGATAATGGTGGATGATGTCTGGTCACCCTCACCGACCGCAAGCAAGCACTTGCATAATTTCCTTTTAAAAAAAAAATAAAATAATGTCAGCTCCGCATAGAAGAGAGAAAATAAAAGAAATCACATCAACATTTTTCGCTAGCCAAATTAAATGAAGTTAATAGAAAGATTTTATTATAATTTTGAAAGTTTTTAGAACTTAATTATATTTTGGTGATAAATTTTAAAACTTCCTATGTACTTAACCCTGTATTTGAACTTCCCGTCAGAAGTGCTACGTGAGAATTGTCTACGTCAACTGTCAAAGTCAAGATTTTCAACGTCGGTCATGCATGGGTTACTTCCTAAGAATTGCATTGCATCGACCTTCCAGCGGCCTCCAAGCGTCAAAAGTAGGGGTGAGCATTGGTCCAGGGTGATCCTAGACCGGCCCAACCCAGTCGTTCCTGATCCGGTTCCTAGGGAGACTGTGTCGGTCTTTGGTCCTAAAATTCCTGGACCAACACTGTGTGAGTCGGTCCTCGGTCTTGAGAGTTCCAGGTCGGTACAATCTGGACCAATTCTGACAATATATATATATATATATATATATATATATAATATTATTTATAATTTTTTTATTTAGAGAAAACTTTAAAATAAGCGGCGTCAACAATATTAAACAGTTCTTTAGTGAGGAGTTCAAATAATTTTACATTTTTTTAATAATTTAGATTTTTAATGTCCTTTACGACATCAATAGTCAAAATTTACGAAGGAGGAAAATATTTTTGTGAGGAGTCCTCATGATCTCCAAAAAGGCATCAACAACTCCTTATGACATTCTCCTATAGTATTCGTTTTTTTCTGTCTTATTTGTCCTCTTAGTCTTCAATTTGCTAAAATCGAAATAAACAATTTCTCCGCTCACCACGTGACACTCGCCTCGCTTGCTTTGGTCACTCATGCCACTCACCGCTCAAAGCTTGTTTAGCTTGTTGCTCCCCTCTCGACATTTGATGCTCATTCTGTTCGATGCTCTCCCTACTTAACTCTCGCCGCTTGCCTTTTCTAACTAACCTCACTCATCATCGAACCCATTGGGTCAGTACCGTCCTCAGTTGCCCTTTCAAAGAGTACAAAAAATGAAATAAAAAATTATTGGTTGATTCTGGGTTGAACTTGAAACCAGATTGAACCTATTGGGTCAATTCGATCTTCAATCATTTTTTTAAGGAGTACAAAAAATGAAGTAAAAAAATTATCGATTGGTCCCGGCTTGACCCTAGAACCAAACCGAACCTATTGGGCCGGTCCTGTCCTCGGTCATAAGCTCAATAAGGTCAGTCCTTGGTCTCAAAAATTGAGGACCAACACTGTGCAGGTTAGTTTTAGGGTTAGGGCGTGGACCGGCCCAACCAGGACCATACTCACCCCTAGTCAAAAGGGGAGACTTGGATCGCCAATCTTGCCATGCCGTCCACTAATGGCTTTTGATCCTTTGTACATTGACCATTGGGACAACTTTTGCATCGTGTTTTTCATTCCATTGCCCATGAGAATCCGAGTAAATTACTTTATTTTCCTCTTTATTTTTTTGGCATACACCGAATAATATAGGAGAAAATACCAAATGATTTACGAATGCCATGTCTTCTGTGATTATCAATAATATTGTCTAATCCATGATCAATTATGAGTTTTCTTTATTCACATGTCATCACGTGTTTGAAGAGTTTTGAGAAATGGAAATTTTTTTCCAAATGATTTGATATTCCCCAAAAGAATTTAGCAGATTTAATTGGTGAGATGTTGCCATTGGTCCCTATGCTTTAGTCAAAATATAAAAACCACCCTTGTACTTTTGTTTTTGGTTCAAAAATCGTCCATTTACTTTTTAAAAGTATCATTTGATCGGTCTCGTGATGAAATTTGCTCACATCAGAACCTGGCAAACCTAACATGGCCACCAATGCTAAATCCCAAGCGGCCACATCGGAAGCTTGAAGAAATTCTGGACTGCCACGGCCAAGCTCAACAAACCTTAAAGCTCAGGAAAGTAATGTGTGACTATCAAAAGTCTGAGGGCTATGGGGCCTACGGTGACAAAGTTGAAAGAGATAATGTGCAATTATTGAGGTGCGATGGACGTGAAGTTTAAGGAGACATGGAACGAGTATGCCCAAAAAGCATTTGTTTATAAATTACACTGTTGAGGGTCAAAAGTTGGGTCATCAGTCAATCCAAAACTCTCAAACACGCCTTTACTCCCCATTAAATACCGCCCATATCAAACAAATTGGCCAAACAAACATCAATCTCTCTCTCTCTCTCTCTCTCTCTCTCTCTCTCTCTCTCTCTCTGTGTGATATAGAATGGGCAACTGTGCAGCTCCTCAGGTCACAAGAAATGGTGGCCTTGCCATGACCACCCATCATCATAGCTGGCTATCACCATCTCCATCCACGCTCAAGCTCATTCACATGGACGGAAGACTGCAAGAGTTCACTCAAACCATCAAGGCCTCTCACCTCCTCTCCCAAAACCCTAACTGCTTCCTCTGCAGCTCAGAGTCCATGTTCATCGACTCCATAGCTCCACAAATTCAAGAAGAAGAAGACCTCCATTTGGACCAACTCTATTTCCTCTTGCCTCTCTCCATGTCCCGAGTGCCGCTCTCTTTACAAGAGCTCTGCATGCTCACCATCAAGGCCAGCGCCGTGCTTGAGAGCAGCTTGAGTTTGAGGGGAAGGAAAGACGGAATTTCGATAGTGGCAGGTCATTGGAGACAGTGTCAAGCTCCCACCCGGTTCGATGCCGTGAGACTAGAATTGGTCGAGAGCAGCCGAAGAATTGAGCTGTGAAAGTGCTTGTGTATGAGATGAAGAGGGAATCGAATAGATGACAGAAAGAAGGGCTTGAAGATTATGCTAGAAACTCAATTTTTTTTTTTTTTTGTGTGAACAAATCTTTTTTTTGTTTGTCGTTAAATTAACAACTCTTTTTAGGGACACTGAATATACGTCTCATTGTTTTTAGATCTGCGATCAATCTAATTATGATTAACCTAAGTATAACTCTTTCAATTATTAAGTATTGCCATCGTCATCATTCACAATCATCATAACAACAACAATTATTATTATTATTATTATTATTGTTATTATTATTATTATTATTATTATTATTATTTTAATTTAAAGTAGCTTTTTGGTTAAGTAATCATCATAGAAGCCAGCATCATATGTCGTGATAAGGAGATGAGAGGTGTAAAAGCGAGCGAAGCATAGTTCCTTAGTTGGTGTTGAAAATATCTCATGATATTACATTTTTTTGAGCTTTTTATCTCGCCTAGACAAAAGAATTCCCTTAATTTTATAGTGCTAATTCCTTGAAGAAAAAGCATCAGTCTGAGATCTAATGCCGATTCTATTCTGATTTTTTTTGTCTTAAAAAAATTATAAATTTTTACTCGAAACTCAAATCTAACCCCATTAATTTGGAAGAGTTAGCTGTCCACTGTGACCAGCCCAAGCGCCCCGAAGCTGTGGCCACGGCGATGATGAACGGTGACAGAAGAGAAAATGATCTGCGCTTTCTCTCTCTCTCTCTCTATTAACTGAGACCACACCATTGCGAACACCTGAACGCCGCATTGGTGGTGGTCACATCGATCCACTGCGACAGAGAAAGAAACCAGATTAATGGTGAGGTCAATCCCTGAAAACTAATACTGTAAGTTCACTTGTCAGGAAAGTCCAAAAAATTGCACTTAATGGCTTATTTTAAGCTATGGTACCCTATTAGGCACTGGTTAACATCTTTACTGAAAACGCATAAACAGAGGAACCGGGAAGAGCAGAGAGCAGATTGAAAGGAGATCCAGCTACGGAAAAACCACCGTTGTGGTAATTGCCTATCAATGTTGACCACCGCGTCAAACACCCACACGGCAGAACACAAAGGGGCGGGGGAAATTCGGCAGATGCTACCACCACGTGATGGACACTAGCGAGCGATGACAAAGGAAGGCTCTTGTTAGGGTTGCCCGGACAAAAGAAATTCTAGGCTACGAACAAAGAGAGAGGATCCTAAAAAAAAAAAAAAAAAATCTGAAGTTAAAAGAAAAAAGCTGACGTGTACTTATTCTTGTTGGGGAATTGTCACATTGAATTTCGAAGTAACGGAGGTTAGATTTGGGACTTAAGGAAAAATTTGTGATTTTTTAGGTAAAAGAAAAATTCATACCAAAATTGATAATAGGTCTAATGTTTGGACTTTTTTGGGAAATTAGCCCCACTTTGGTATATTGATGCTTAATTTTTGCTACAACAAAAAGATTTTGAATGTATAGAGCTAATCTTTCTATACCATATGGCCCATGATATGGAATTAAAAAATAAGTACTTCTATTCTCAGCTCGATGCATGTGGAGAATTAATGTTTACTATAGCTAATTAATCTAGGAGACCCCTAGTGCTATGATAATCGATTGTTAAATTAGTATCTAATTAAGATTAAAGCATGACGATTTGATTAGACAATCATATTGAAGTAGATCTCAAATTTAGACATACAATAGCAATTCCAAAAGTTGTCTGTCATATGTTAATCCTTGTAAGCACCTTCTTGTTTATTACTACGACAGTTGTTGAATGTTTTTTCCCCTTGATTTACTGCTTGATAGAATAAATTGTAGCCTTATTGGGAGACATATGAGCACAATTTTTAAATCACACAATTAATAGCTATTGAACTGTATTTTTGTAAAGTAAAAAATGTACATGTTCAAGAAAAGCTAATTTTATTGACCTGCTTGTGGATGATATTAGATAGAGAGCTATGTTGTTTCCTTCACTTTTGGCCATTGAGCTCCATGGTTTGTCATTTCATAAGTCATGAACAAGCGTACAAATTAGTAAGCTGGAAATTTTGAAAAATAAGAATTCATTGTACATTATCCATATTTCTTTCTTCAATATATATTATTAATGGAAAAGTCGCCTTCCTTTCATCTCACTCAAATGTTCCCATTATACCTTCATAAGTATGCCGTTTACGTCGCAATGATAACTGTCTACCACTTGGTTCCACTTTTCCATATGTATAGTTATTATTCAAGTCATTTAACTTATTTACAGAATTTATAAGGTCTTTACATATATTTTGTCTTTTTCTATCTATGAGTTTAAGCTTTTAGATTAAACATTCTAATATTGTATTAGAACTATGTTCTGTCTCAATTTATTTCGTGTGTAAAGCCTCCTAGTCTATCGAATTTAAGTGAAATATCACTTCAATGAAGGTAGTGATTTTCTCAAAAGATATATCAATTGTTTTTTGAGTTTTATTGTTTTTTTTTTTTTTTCACTTTGAACGGAACGAAGTCAAGCGTGATAGACTTGGCTTCATGGCATGCTATGCTGAGTTTTCTTCTTATTGGGTGCTTCTAAACCTTTTTCTTTTCGGCCACAATTGCTGCTAGACCTAAAAGAGGACGCTTTCTTTTTCAATCTGGTACCGTAATTTTAACGTCATGTGGACTCTATGTCTACTATCTAGAATTGGGTATTAGTATATTCTCAACTAGAAGGCTGAGAGGGCGCGGCGACGTACTGGCTGCTTGTAATAATAAAGCAATATGAAAAATCTAGATCATACTATATATTTCATGGGGATTAGTTGATCGCTGGCCATAAAAATTTCAACAATTTAGGTCAGTTCACAAGGGAAATTTTGCATGTGAATTTCACAAAGAAATGTGAACAATCAGTCGACGTTTTATTGATTAATTAGCCCTTATGAATAAAACTAATGCCCTAATAAAAACTCCGGTTCTAGGAATTGACCAATTTAAGGTTAATAAAATCCGGGAGCTTATGCCAGACCAAAAGATTATTTTGTGATAGGAACAAAACAATTTCTGCAAATGGAGCATGATGTTCTTCATGAATCTTCATATTTGTCCAGATTTGCTTTGCATGATGTGATTTTCTCATATCAATCGAATTTCCTTTGCAAAAACCTGAATCGTAGTGATAATATGATGCTTAATATAATATCACATTTTATATAGTGGCCATCGCTTATTTCGACGAACTTTTTATGGAAAAAAAAGTCCGAGCTTGAAAATGGAGATAGGATTACTTTCACTATAGTAGAGATTGCCTATTTTTCTTGAGTCTCCTTCTCTTCTCTTCTCCATCACTGTTTATTGCGTTCTCAAGTCTGAGATATGTAGTTATTCATTAGTTTACGATGCTAGCAATAGTAGCATGATAGATTTGTAGCATAATAAGGGGGTATTTGAAAACAACATTAAGTATCGAATAGCAAACTTTTCAGCACTTAATGTCAGAAAGTGAGCTCAATAATCTCTAACTACACACAACTTAATTGATTGGCATAAATTAAAAACCCCCTGATGGGATAAGTTAGAAGGGGTATATGTAAAAGGTTGAGTATTTTCCACTTCTCTTTTAGCTTAGACGCTCCTCTTTTTTTTTAACCATACTATCTCTTGTGGAGTCCATCACTTCTAGTCCAACTCTATAAAAGTAATCTATTTTTTATTATTTGGTCAACTTTTTCATTTCATTTCTTCTTTATTTTTTCTTTGCAGATTCCACTTTCCTTCTTTTTTTTTTTCTTTTTTCCATACTTTTATTTTCTCTTGTAGGTCATTCTTTTTTTTCAACGCCTCTCACTCCTCCTCCTCCTTCCACATAACCGTCCTCCTTGTTATCCTCCACACTTTCGCTGGCACTAAGATTGGGCCACTGGCGACCAATTCGCCGAGCCCTTTTTCTCTGCTGCATGCAGGCTTTTCTTGCACCATGGAAGGCAATTGAGAAGCATTGCTTCTCTCTCTTCCTTGTTTGTCCATATTTCTCTCATTTTCTTGCACATGTGAGTGTCTAAGGAGAGAAAAGGTGTCTCCACTATGTGTAATCATAAAAGTAGAGGGCAACAGGTGAGTTCTATTTTTTTAGAAAAAAACTTTCATTGGCCTTCAGGGGTAGTAGACACGGAGCCGATTCTCAAGCGGCTCCAATTCTTTCTATGGCATTTGTCATATTTCATCCATTTTCATGTACTTATCTTTATTTGTAATGTCTGACACTAGGATGTGGCTTTTCTTGTTCATGACTCTGCTCCTATTACTTTTAGTATCCAAATTCCTTAGGAGGAGAGATTTATGATACGCTTGAATTGGGAGGATTCGGCTTCCCGAAAGAAGAGAGAAAAGACCTCTCTATCGAAAAGAAAAAAAGAGTGGATGGGTAATTTCCCTTTTCTAAGCTAGGAAATAGAGCACTATGGGTGAGGAGGGATTCAAACCCCTAACATCGTGGTTCATAGACACGTGTTCTAATCCTCTAAACTACGAGCTCACCCTGTCTCCCCTGGATCTGTTCCGGGAGTACCCTAAAAAAGGATCATAATAAACTAGTGAAGTGGATCCCAATGAAGTGGGATTCAAGCTAGTGATTTAATTTGATTGTAGTTTTCAATGCAATGTTTGAGTGTTGAAGTTAGTCGTTCTTTTGGAGATTGCAGATGTAAAAGGAATTTCCGGAAGGAGTAGTAGGCATAGAAAGAAGAGAATGGCTTGCAAAAGAGAAAACACAGAGACAATTTGCAAAAGGAGAACTAAGATGTCAAAACGTATGGAAAGAAAGAAAAAGAAGGAAAGTGAAACCTGCAAGGAAAGAAAAAGAAGAAACAAAATAAAAAGCGTTGGCCAAATAATAATAATAATAATAATAATAATAATAATAATAATAATAATAATAATAATAATAATAATAATAATAATAACAACAAAGATCACTTTTGTAAAGTTATACCAAAAATGACAGGCCCCACAAAAGATAGTATGGCCAAAATACCAAAAATGGGAGTTTCAAAGTCAAAGGACAAGTGGAAAAATGACAGCTTTATTTAAATTATTGAAGAGATAAATTACTCAATGGAAATTAAAATCTTACCAAAAGTATCGTCCAAACCTTCTAATAATGTTTTCTTTCCATATTTAGTAAGAAACTACAAAAATCATTTTTTATTTGTATCTATTATAAAAATACATTTTATTTTGCTTTCAATACTTAAGATTTCGACACTCAAATATTCAATTCATAGAGTTTCAATATTTAAAAAAAAAAAAAAAAATTATGGGCTAAGCCACATGAAGTAGAGCTTGTCTTAGGATTACAGATCCAACTATTAATAAAAATATATAATGTACATCAAAAAAATTAAATTTAAATTGTGTGCAAAGGATTGTCCCTAAATTAATAAAATTACAAAGTTTAGAACTGAATTAGCATCTGTACAATGGGTTTAGGATTTATGGGATAATTTCCCCAATTTGTCTTGCTTCCGAGGAACTAGGCATATAGGCGCCATTACCCGTGTACACCCAAGCGATTCTAAATCAACTTTAAATTTAATATTTTTTATTCCATCTCTTTGGGGTTAGTGGGTGAGTTATATTTTTCGGCTTTATTACGTTTTGTAAGTTTTGCCTCTCGCACATATCATGATTTCGTCTTAGCACAAAAACATTTAAAATCACATATATTGACATCGACACATAAACTAATGATGATCGGTATTAAGGTGGGTAAATTTCAGATGTGAAACTTGAAGCCTACTCTGTTAGAATTGATTTCCATTTTTTGAAACCTATAATCTAGTTTGTTTGTTCCAGAGTTGACCTTGGAATTTACCCTATTGGTCTAGTATGGTTCTAGGGTCTACTTGGGGAACTGGTTTATAAAAAAAAAAAAAAAAAAAAAAAAAAAAAAAAAAAAAAAAAAACCAAGACAAATAGCAACTATAGCGTAATATTAAGAGCAACAAAATAGATCAAAGAAAAATATCAATATAAAACAAACATAAATATAAAATATGGAAATTAAGCTCATTTAAGAATAATAAACTAACTTCTTCTAACTTCAAAAAATATGTTCTAACCGATTCTCAATTGGGTGGGTGGGTGGGGGTATGTTCAACACTTAATACTGATTTCAAAATTTTGGAATCGGATATTGGACATGTTTTTATGGGCGGTTCAATCTAGTTAGAGGATAGAATTGGACCAGTTGCATAGCCCTAATGAAAACCATATATAATTCTAATAATTTTTTTTCAAGATTCAAAATATCTTTTTAATCATACTTATAACTAGAGGATTGGGTAAATTCTGCTTGCTTTCTAATTGACAAGCAATCCATATCTCCCCTTCTTATTCTGTTTTTGTTGGGAAAAAAAAATTGATTCATTTGTCATAATCAAACATGAGAGGAACATAGAATTCTTCCAAGTAAAGTAAATCTCAAAAGAGTCACGAAACAAAAGAAAACCCAAAAAAACAAAAGAGTATAGCTTGCAGTTATAAACACACTTTCATCTCAAAAGACTAAATTTGTCACAACTTTTAAAAGAAGAAAAAAGAAAAATCAATGGCTAATCATTGAACTGTTAGTTGTGGACACACTCTGAGATCTTTCCATGTAGTAACTATAGCTTGCAGTGCACCCTAGGTTTGGCATCCTCAACACCATCACCATACAAAGACGACAACGATGCGACAACACATTAAAGTACCATAGGTCAAATGCCTCTAAGAAACTCTCGGATCTAAATTTAGATCAAGAGACAAAAGCTCATAGTTTTAGATCTACACCTAAATTGAGAAAAAGAGCTTCCATTGAATTTTGGAAAAGTTATAGAATCATCTCCCTAGCATGGCGTTATTACAAAATTTTCAGCTGCAACCAAATTTATCAATCATCATGAGCGCACAAAAAAACAAAAACAACTATAAAGAGTAATAGAAGATACCAAACGAGGCAAGAAAAGACTCCCAAATTAGATTAGAAGACCCAAAAAGAAATAAAAAATCAAGGCCTAAAAAAGAAATGCATAGCAAAGTAGGTTATGAGCTTCAAAGATTAAAGCTAAGAGCTTGTAGATGCAATGTTTTTGAGGGAGGGTTTTTCTGGGGGAGAGAGGGTTGCCGACAATTTGTTGATGCCATTGATTGTTTTGTTGATGCCAAACGAACATGCAACTCGGAGAAAATAGCATTTTATCCTCGGGCCATCTGTTCTTGTGTACGTAAGAATTGTGTAAGCACTTCTTTGTCATAGAAGTGTTGAGGCTCAACCTTGAAGATCTTGACAATCTCAGGAACATATGGATTGAAGAAAATTCACACGACGACAAGATAAGGTTAAGATTATTGGCACTACGAATTTGAGAAAATGTAATCAAAAGAGAGAGTTTTGGAATGAGTTAATTTTGTTGAAATGAACGGATGATGAACCTAATTTTTAGTGAAATGTTGGAAACCAATGGGCATTACATATCCCCATCAGGGAAGCTGATGCACAGTAAGGCCAACGTAGTGAAAAGGCTCAAAAATACTAGACAAGGCTGGATGCATGCCAAACTGGGCTTCAAGACCTTGGCAAACGCGAAACGAGTCGGGGACCGCCCAAGCTCGCGTGGCCATGCGCAAAGGTCACGTGTGGGTGCACTGGTCCGGTCATGCCCCTGTGGTCTAGCGTTGAACGGGATGCATGGTGGCGGCTACCGACCGATGCCGGGGGCTGCTGAGTTCATTTGTTCTAGAGGTGTATTGATGCTTTAGACCGAATCTCAGGGGCCCCGGAGCGGATTGGTCGAAAAAGCAAAACGAAACTTCACAATTTTGGGTCCCCGGGAACCACTAGAGAAGGATCTAGGAAGCACCGTTAGAAAAAGCGACGTAGGTAATGCTGCCTCCCTTTTCTCTAACATTTTCGTGTTCTTTCGGTTTGTACAATCAGTTCACCAGTGACCGCAGGATTCCAGCGGCTTTCCTGGAACGAAACCCTAAACAAGTGGCGACAAAATCCTTTTGAGCTGCCACCGTTTTCTCTCCTTCCCCATTTACACGACCCTGGCGTCCGACTTAATTTGCACTCCCAGAAAATTTTTCAATTTTACTAATGTAGTCATAAACTTTTATGCGTTCTAATGAAGTTGTTATACTCTTTCCTATTTTCTTTTCTACCTGGTATATTTTTAAAACTATAGATTTTTTATTAATCGTAATAGTATACTCTATCAACAATGTGAGACATATGCATGCTAATGTGGTAGTTCGGTCATCACCAGCTATCCTATATGACACACTAGCGATTTACAACCAAAATTGACCGGAAGAGCTATATGGGAATTTCATACAAAAGTTTAAGACTAAATTAGCAAAATTGGAAAATTTAGAATTGAATTAACATCCATATAATATATTAGGCTAACTCGACAATTTCCCCCTTTATTTATAGTTTTGATTTTATCTCTCCAGTAAACTAATTTTATTGCAATGTAAAGGAATATTAATAGAAATTCTAGAGGTCCACATAGTTATGACCTGGGCAAAAATGACTGGAAAAATAATCATGTGATGTGATATTGTACACAATCTTTCCGAAGCACTCAAATTTGGACCTTTGTCGAGATACACGCACATCCTTAGAAATTGACCAAACCCATCATATAATTGTATAATAAACCCAAAAGGAAAATAAAAACGTAGAATCAAATCACAACCAATCGAAGTTTCCATTTTATATCACTATAATTGCACATTCTGACTAGAGGCTACAACTCTTGTTGCTACGCCATGTTCATGTCGTATCAACTTAATGGTATTCTACAAAACAACACGATTAAATAATTGTGAGCATTATATGATGCATGAGCACAACCTAGTAATTAATGGGTTGACACAATATGACCCTATTGACACGATTAAATGCAAGGTTGACAAGTCGACACGAGGATGCAAATCATGTGACGTGACTTAGAAACATACTAATGGGTCAACATGATTTCTTAACCCATCGTGACACGCATCAACCTGCCAATCCTGCAAACCTGAGATGGATTTGTAAGTTTTTAATGTAGGCACGTTTCAAGCATGTAAATAAAACATCATCAAATCAAGCAAACCGACTTGTTTACAATACTTGACAGACCCCAACATTGGTCAAAAGTCCATTATGTCCATAACCTGTCCAATTCATATAAATTAAATAAGTAGTCATTGATATGCTGGCTTTACAAATATGCCTTTCATGAATATACAAGCCGTCGGAATGCGCTAATTAACCTTCAAAACATACAAAAATATTCTTTCAAACCGTTGACAAGATAGAAAGAAACATATGAAATTTCATAATTTCCCTATGCAGTTATTCTGATTGTTTAAGAATTTGCATTAGAAGACCCATTGCATGAGACCAACCCATGGGTGTCAAAATATAAAGGGCATTGGTCCAAGCCGACCGGAAAGCTGGAGAACCAAGGGCCCTTAGATGGTGAACCGAGGCTCTACGCAAGTCATGAATTTTATAGAATATTTTAGAGATTTGAAGTATATCCTTAAGGGTCCGTTCATTTCGCGGAAAATGGGCCATCTCCGGAAAATATTTTCCTATAAGTCATTTTTCAGGAAAATGACAATATTTTCTGGTGTTCGGCTAAAACCTGAAAGTGTTTCGGAAAATGTTTTCCGATGTTCGGTAAGGAAAATATTTTTCGCTTACCAAATTGACGAGCGCGAGTGCCAAGCTCGAGGCTCGCCAAATTGACGAGTGTGAGTTTAAGATCGATGAGTTAGAGGTTCACCTGGTTCGACGACTAGTCAAGAAAGAAGAAGATAGGAAACGAATAAAAGAAAAAGAAAAAAGGAAAAGAAAAGAAAGAGGAAATTAAAAATAATTCAAATTAAAAAAGACCAAGAAAACTAAAAAATAATTCGAATAAAAAAAGAAGGAAGAAGAAATGAGAGGAGAAAGTGAAGATTTGTATAAGTGTGAGGTAAGAGAGATCAAGCGAGGAAAATGTTTTTCACTTTTCAAAAGTGGAAAACATTTTCCCTTACTTTAGAAGACTTTTTTCCTTGGATGGAAAATATTTTCCCCAAGGAATTCATTTTCCATGAAACGAACACTGGAAAATCCAGAAAACGTTTTCCCGGAAATTATTTTCCGCGAAACGAACGGAGTCTAAATATATGTTCTGCTTCCAAAACTCTCATTATATTTGGCCAAAAGAACCCCATCTTAGGAAGTCAAGTAATAGCATGGCTCCAATTTTTCAAAAAGTTATTAATTAAAATCTCTTTCCATTGTATTTGCATTTCTCTACCCCATCCCGAAAGGGGAGGGTGTTACAATCATATATGCTTAGAACAATCTTGAGCTAAGGAACCGACACTAAAGAGGACATCATTGAGGGAAACATTATAAGACTTGCGGGGGAAAGTAACAAAAAGTCCTAAACTTATTGAATCTATGTTAATTCAATCCTAAACCTTTCAATTTGACCAATTTAGACCTAAACATTTTGCATTTATATTAATTCAGTTTATCTGGCCAATTTTGGTTAGAAATCTCTTATATGGACACTATCCTGTTACATGGCACAGCCTCGTTGATGGAGACAACTTTTATAATTTTAAAGAAATTAATATTAATATTTTATTTCCTTTTTTTCCCTTTCATTTTAGTTCGCGAGGACATTTGTAGCCCTATCAACAGCGGCCCCCTACCCATAGTTGGTGAAGGCTTGCTGGCCCTCGCTAGCCAAAATAAAAGAAAAAAAGAAAAATAATAAAGAAAATAAAAATATTTTAAAAAATCAAATTATTATTAAAGATGTAAACATTAGTGCTAGCTATGTCATGTAAGTTAATTAGTGTGTCTGTGTTGGCAATTTTTAATCAAAATTGTCCAGATTGACTCAATTGGCATAAATGCAAAAGGTTTAGGACTAAATTAGTTCAATTAAAAAATTTAATGCAAAATTGGCATCAATATATTAGGTCAATGACTTTTTCATTACACTCCCCGAAATATGGATAGTTACACGTTACTTCCTTGAACATCGACTTTTCTTGTAGTCATTGTGCCTTCCTTTTGGATAAACATTAAGTATTAGTTTAAAGTGGATGAACCCATCTTCTTGATGAAAATGATGTCTGATAATTTTCATTTAACATCTTCAATTATACATTTTTTCTATCTGTGTCAACTTCATTAACCATGAAATAGAGGTTACATTGATAGAAGAAGATGAGCAAACCATTTTCAGGTGACATTTAACGGCTGAACAGATGGAAAAGCGACGATTGCCAATAAAAATAAAAATTCAAGAAGGTAATCTATAATTTTCCAAAGTTTAGGGGCCATTGGGCAACGGTGCCAAAGTTGGAGGAGTTAATCGGTGACATTTTAAGGTTCAAGAGTTTTTGTGCAACAATTACAAAGTCGGGAGAGAATTTTGAGCATACTCTAATTAGTGTCATTCCAATAAAGCAACCGGCAACTTTTTTAAGACAAATTCCTAGATTAATGGGTCCATGTGGGAATTGAGCAATATGCGACCAATCACTATCGTGGATTAACACAGGCATTATATAAATCTCATTTATGGACATGTGTTATTAATACACACTTCCGTCGTCCACGTATGACGTGTTGCTGTTCGCATTTCTGCCGTCGAGGGTCAAAAGTTGATCACAAGTCCAACCAAAACTCTCAAACGCGCCTTAAATTCCCCACCTTAAATACGAACCCTATGCAAGCAGATTCTCCAAACGTACACCAAACTCTCTCTCTCTCTCTCTCTCTCTCTCTCTCTCTCTCTCTCTCTCTCACATAAAATGGGCAACTGTGTAGCTCCTCAAATCACGAGAAATGGTGGCCTAGCCATGACCACCCGTCACCATAATCGGTCATCATTTCCTCCGTCCTGAGTCAAGGTTATTCACATGGACGAAAAGACTGCAAGAATTCACTCAAACCATCAAGGCTTCTCACCTCCTCTCCCGGGAACCCAAGCTGCTTCCTCGCAACTCGAGTCCATGTTCATCGACTCCATAGTCCCCAAAATCCACGAAGGAGAAGACCTCTGCTTGGGCCAACTCTATTTCCTCTTGCCTCTCTTGTGACATCCTGAAATTCGAGTCCTCTGAGGAATGAATGGATGTGAATTTCGTCAATGCATTGTTGGTTACTCTCACTCGGAATTGATCACTCCTGAGATACTGACCTTGAGAGGAAAGGCTAATGAGGACAGAACTCGTACGACTAAAGAACTCGACCTGGGAAAACGACTTGACCGTGAGACTTACGTGAGGAAGATCCTGTAGGTAGGCAGGCCGAATCTAAGGACGACTAAAAGTTGATTCGTGGACAAAACATAATGGAACGACGGGTGATTCCGTTTACCGTTATCGAGCCCACGAACGACCCTAGGTCGATCCTCAGTAATCGTGTACTTAGAAATAAGAATCTATCCTCCGTAATTTCATGTAGTCAAGGATGTCCATGCGTCGAGATATCTTGAACGTGGTTTGGCACGAGTCGGTCACGCGTGAATCCTCAAAGCCACCTATTAGTCTGAGTTGTGACCAAAATGGCATTAAGGCGAAATTGACATGGCATGAGAACTAAGAATTGGACTTCGAATTATCGGGAATGTCAGGGACAGACTTTAGATGAAGCTTTAGCGACAATAGACAGAGCCAGTGAAGCCGAGAAATTGGAAAAGGGATTTTCGGACCGAGAAAGTAAGCCCGCGAGGAAATGGGCTGGGCCAAGCCAGTGTGGGCCTTAGGCCTAAGTTGGGACAGCCACCAAAATGGGCCTAAGTTAAGCAAATGAGCCCATTGGGCCTAAAACACTATTCATCTTTCAAAGCCCATGGCCCAACTTTGGGCCCAATCAAGCCCAACCAATTCCCAAGCCCATTACTATTCATGGCCAAGCCCAATCCCTAGGCCCATCCACCAATTTCAGCCCAAGGTTAGATTGGTAATTTGTGTAAGGCGGAAATGACCAAATTGCCCCTAAAAGCAAGTGGATAAGGGCAAAGGAAGAGAGAGAAGATGACATCATGCATGGGGAATTGAAGCAAGCATTCAATGGCATTAATGAGGTGTGACTCCAGCCCTCACATCACTCTCTCTCTCTCCCTCCTTCAGCCCCAAACCGTCGAGCTCTCCCTCTCCCTCGTTCTCCCTCTTTTCCAGTTTCTGTTCCAGCAGACATCCCTCCAAAGATTCGAGTTGATTGTTGGCTTTCCGGACGAATCGGCCTTCGTGCCACCCACCGTTGTCTTCAGGAGATCCAGGCCGTTCAGGGGGACTTGGCCGTTCGCCAAAACGATTCTCAGATCGTCCCGAATTCCGGCCAGAAGCCAGCGGCAGTCCGACCGCCTGGAACAGTTCTGCTCCAGCTGACCTTTCGTCAAAGATTCGAGTTAAAAGTGGTCTTCCCGTGAGAATCAGACTACACTCCACATACCACCGTAAATAGGACTTCGAAAACGTTCCAACGAGCTTGGTATTACCTCTAACGGAGCTGTCGTCCATCCCGAAATTCTGAGACAAGACACCGGCCGCTGGACCGCCCGGTTCCGCCCAGCTCCGCCTGGTTCGCGATTTCGGCCATTTTTCTCCCATTCCAGACCTTCCTTTGGCCATCCCATCCACCCACAAGATCCCCAAGGCCCTCGGGAGCCGCCGGTTGCCGGCCATCCCCTTCGCCGGAGCTCCGGCCAAGCCATTCAAGTCAGTTTCTCCTCCGGCAGGGCTGTTTTTCAGAGATTTCAGTGAGAGTTTGGGCTGTGGTTGCTGTGTTGAGCTTGGGACCACCTTGGATCGTCGTGGTAGAGGTCTGGGAGCGTCGCCTCCGTCGTCGCCGCCGCGTCGGTGTCTCCGGCCCGCTTAACGGGTGAGTTTAGCTCCTAATCCTTTGATTAGAGCCTAAACTTGCTTAGGGTTGGTTTAGTTAGATTTAATTCTAGTTTAGATGATTTAATTAAGTTGTATTAGCCCTAAGATAGGTGGTTAGATGGATGGATTAGATTAGTTTAGCTTAATCTTGCTTTATTTGCTTGATGTGCTTTATGTGGTTAATTAAGTATACTTGGCTTTAATTAATTGATGATTGCTTTAATTAATGCTTTTAATGATTTCTGATTTAATTTATAGTTTATTAAATTCTGGAAAATTACTGTTCATGCGACACTATTCACGATTTACTGTTCACGAGGTACTGTTCACGAAACACTGTTCACGAGCACTGTTCACCCGAGAATGAAAGGTGTCTAATTTCATGTGTGTTTAATCCTATGAAGTGATTGGATGTGTTATTACATAAACATCCGCATGAATTGAGTGATGATTTGTGAAGTTGAGTGGTGATTGTGAAAACATGGATTTTATTTGGAAAATCCCGGGTGTCGGGTTTTGACACCGAAAATAGATTTTTAAGTATAATATCAAACAGTGGGGTTTGAAAAAGAGATGACACAAATTTCTGGTTTCGATCTAACCGTGTCCCCCACACACGATTATTTTATCATGCATTTATAATATGAAGAAAATAGGCCGGGATCACCATTTTAATTGAAGTATTTGAGTGCAATGCACGGTGTCCTAGGTCGAAATTGAATGAATGCATGAATGAGATGAGATGCCGTCGCGAGCCTTTGGGGCCGGACGATGCTCCTTCGGGAATGCCCCAAGTCAACGGATGCCGGTCGCAGTGGAGGTTGGACCGATGCTCCTTTGGGAATGCCGTCGACGTACTGACGATGCCGTGCTCCAAGGGGGGAGACGATGCTCCTTCGGGAATGCTCCTTCGGGAATGCCGTCGACGTACTGACGATGCCGTGCTCCATGGGGGGAGACAATGCCTGGCATTAATGTCAGTAGATAGCCGAACTACGAGTAGGCTATGCCCTTGATTGGCAGTGAATAACAATTGGAGCGCATGATGGTTTGAGTTGATGCGCCTGATTATGGGACGAAACTGTGTGGCATGGTATGGGACGTGTCATAACGGTTTTGCCTTATAATCAGGACCTCTGTGGTTGATTGGGTTGAGACCCCTGTGATTAATTGAGTGGATAAGGCATTTCAATTGTTGTATGCATTGAGTATTGCATTGTGTTTTCGAACTATGCCAATGTGCAAGAATGCATGAGAATCATGGTATTTGCGATTTCGGTCATACATGAGTTAAGCACATTGTTTATGGCACGTACGCATGAATCAATAACGTGCAGGGTGTGGCAATGGCCAGGTGAGATTGCTTGTGATGCGACTCGTATGTGAATGATGAAATGTATCATCTAATGGTCATGTACATTGCGTGTATTGTACTGAGATATAACGTGCAGGGTATGGCATGCCGGGTAAGATTGCATGCGAACCGACTGTTGATTGTTGGTTGTTTGCTTGCTTGTGGGGTGGTTCTGAAGAGATACCCCGAGTTGAGTTGGTGTTCTAATCGGGGGCTTAGGGGAAGAACTCGCTGAGATTTATATCTCACTGGTTATTGTATAACCATTTTCAGGTCCCTAGTGTGAAGAGCCAGGAGCTTGAAGCAAAAGGATCAGGAGCATAGGTGGCTCAGTAGTTCTTTAAGTCATAGACCTTCTGTATAAGCTTGAAGTGTTTATAAAAGTGTATTTGCTTGGAAATTGTTGTCTGCTTTTCTATCCTATGTTTGTTGAGGTCGGGGATTAGTAATTCGCTTCCGCATGTGCATTTAAAATGAATGGGTCGGCGACGAGTACCTGGGAACGTCGCATAGCTAATCGACCACAGTGGGATGTGCGCGCGCTCGGGGTTCGGGGCGTGACATCTCTCCATGTCCCAAGTCCCGCTCTCTTTGTGAGAGCTCTGCATTCTAGCCGTCGAGAACAACATGGTGCTCAATAGCAGCTCGAGTTTGAGAAGGAGGAAGGATGGAGCTTTGTCGGGGCGGGTCACCGGAGATGGTGTCGAGCTCCAACTGGGTTCGACGCCACGAGATTGGTCTTGGGTGAGAGCAGTCGAAAGATTGAGTTGTGAAAGAGCTTGCCTATTAGAGGAAGGGGGAACCGAACAGATGACAGAAGGAGAAGAGCTTGGAGAATATGCTATAAGCTCTGTTGTCTTGTTTCTTTTCTTTTCTTTTTTGATTTTCTTTGAACAACTTCTTTCGAGTTGTCCTAAAATTAACAAGTCTAATTAGTGAAACTTGGATTACGTCCCCAACTACAATTGCTTCTATTATTGCCATCATGGCAATCATCATGCGCGTTTTTATAATTATGTCATGATCGTCATGATTATGCTAATATCATTATTTCAAAACAAAATAAATTTATGTCGTGATAGGGTCATGACTCATGAGAGATGTAAAAGCGTGTGAAGAATTGTACTTAATTGGTATTGCGGAGATCTCATGATAGTCCATTTCTTGAGCTTTTTATGTAGCCTAGGACGAGGTAACATCTTCACTTTTATATGCTGTGCTTAATTTTTGTTTGAACGGCGGGGAAAAAGTTATCGCATTTAACAAAAGGTCGAAAAAGGTACCAAATTTTCTATGCTATATAGCCTGTGATAAGGAATAGGGTAACAAAAAGGTTCGAGAAGATAAATAATTGGACCCATAAAAGGGGGAAGCACCAAAAAATAAAAAAAAACTTTGGTGGCCAGTTCAGTTCATGTGGAGAATTAACTTTTACTTTAGCTAATTATAACCTAGGAGAGCACTAGTGCTATGATAATTAACTATTAAACTCTTGTCCAATTAAGTTTAAAGTGCGACCATATGATTTGACAATCGTAATATTAGCTATTTAACTGTATTTTTTTACAGTAAAAACTATATACATTCAAGAAGAGTTATTTCATTAACCTACTTGCAGAAAATATAGATGGATAGCTATGCCATTCTCTTAATGTTGAGCTATCTTGTTTGTGACTTGAGTCCAAGAGTCTCGTGTACAATTTAAGTGAAATATCACCTCATATAATGCGACCATTTTCCTAAAACATATAGAGGTATTAGCATTGAAAATCACAAACTAGCACCCCGTGACATATTTACTCTAAATTAATTTTCATCTAATGAAAAATATCAAACCAGTACCCTTGACCCAAATCTACCATCTATTTTCATCCAATGTCCTATTAAAATGTACAAGTGTCAATATATTTGAAATTTTTATGTTGGATATGTTATTTTTTACGTGAACACTTGCAGTTGTCAATCAATTCAAATTTGGCATTCTCCACGTCGAGTTCATTTTGTTGCTATCACGTATGCTAACCAGTAACTTGAGAGAGAAAGAGAGAGAGAGAGAGAGAGAGAGAGAGAGAGTAAAGAATAATGTGTCATTAGAGTACTCGTTTAAAAATACTAATGGTACTAGTCCAAACATATATATATTAATTGTTTTTCAGCTTTTTATGACTGTTTTTTCACTTTTAACCAAACAAAGTCAAGCACGATAAGCTTTGGTCCAAGGCATGCTACGCTGAGAAATTGCTTAGGTTATTCCGTATCGGGTACTTTTAGAGTTTTCCCTTTTTGGTCGGAAAAGCTTGTAGACCAAACAAAAACGATGTCGGTACACGCTTTCTTTATCACTTTGGCACTCTAGATTTAATGTCATGTAGACTTTTTATCTAAATCTATCAAGTGGTATTAGTATAAGCTCGAGTAGAAGGCAACGAGAGCGCGAGAAAGTGATTGAAATCATTGGGTGGCTGCATAAATAATGCAAAATGACATATCTAGATCTTATGGGGATTAGAAGATTGCCGGCCATAAAATTTTAAACTTGTCGGCTCATTAGACACATTTTGCACATGAATTTTACAAAGAAATGTGAATTTTATTTTAAGGTAATTGGGTTTTGCCATGGATTACCACTAGGCCAATGGTTACGGTTGTTCTTGACAGTAATGAAGAATGTTGAGGGACACATCCCTTATTTAGCAAGAGAGGCAGCCGAGAGTTTTACTATGGTCCTTTTTTGTCTTATTTAGTCAATTTTTCTGCTTATAAAAGTTGCTTAGGTTACTCGCAAAGAATCTTGTAAGTCACATTGTTGTTAGAATTTCCAACCCAAAGTTTAAATTAATAAGTGAATAGAGACCACATGCATATCAAGAGCACATAAATCTCATAAATAAGCGATGCGTGACACTTTTGACATTCAATCCAACAATAAGCACGATCAAAGAGATATGGATAATCACCAAGGTACATGCATAATCACAAGAGATGTGAAGAATCAAAAAAGAAATCCTAATTCTTTTTTCCAACTTAAAACCAAAAATAAAAAAATAAAAATTAGACACATCTCTTTTAGGTAGTGTCACTATAAAAGAACGCACCTCGCCCAGAAAATAAAACGTAAAACATACATTGTCAATCAAATTTTTATCATTATGACAATAATATAGAGATGAAATATTATGCAGAATTTTATTTCAGCAGAAATGAGCTACAACTAATGGAGGCAATTCTTATTCATGGTTCCACCCTATGCTAAGTTAATTTCACAATTGAATAGGCCAATTAAAGCATACCTATGGTAATCATCATGGTTGGAATGGTCGATTAGTATAGAACACATTGATTATCTAGTAAATAAAGCAGCAAGATTCGAATGCCTTTTTTTCATTAAATAATATATGCAAGTCTTCTCAACTAGCGAGTCGTGAGTGACCCGAGACCGGCCAACCCAGCCACTCTGGTCCGGTTTCGGGGAGATTGGATTGGTCCTTGGTCTTAAAATTCCTGGGCCAACACGTGCGTGCAGGTCGGTCCTCGATCCCGAGAGTTTCGGGTCAATCTAATCCGGACCAATTCGACTATATATATATATATATATATATATATATATATATATATTATTTATAATTTTTATATAGAGAAAACTTTAAAATAAACGACGTCAACAATATTAAACAACTTTTTCTAATTTTACATTTTTTAATAATTTAGATTTTTAATGTCATTTACGGCATCAATAGTCAAAATTTACGAAGGAGGAAAATATTTTTTTTTGAGGAGTCCTCATGACCTCCAAAAGGCATTAACAACTCCTTATGGCATTCTCTTATAGTATTTGTTTTCTTCTGTCTTATTTGTCCTCTTAGTCTTCAATTTGCTAAAATCGAAAGAAACAACTTTTCCGCTCACCACTTAACACTTGCCTCGCTTGTTTTGGGTCACTCGTGCCGCTCACCGCTCAATACTTGCTTAGCTTGTTGCTCCCTGCTTGACATTTGATGCTCATTCTGTTTGATGCTTATTTTGTTCGATGCTCACTCTACTTGACTCCCACTGCTTGCATTTTCTAACCAACATCACTCATCATCGAACCCATTTGGTCAGTATAGTCCTAGGTTGCCCTTTCAAAGAGTACAAAAAAAGAAATAAAAATTATTGGTTGATTCTGGATTGACCTTGAAACCGGACTAAACCTATTGGATCAGTTCAATCCTCAATCGCTTTTTTAAGGAGTACAAAAAATGAAGTAAAAAATTATTGGTTGGTCCCAAGTTGACTCTAGAACCAGACCGAACCCATTGAGTCAGTCTAGTCCTCGGTTCTAAGCTCAACATGGTCAGTCCTTGGTCCCAAAAATTGAGGACCAATATTGTGTAGGTTAGTCTTAGGGTTAGGGGGTGGACTGGCCCAACTTAGACCGTGCTCACCCCTAGTCAAAAGGGGAGACTTTGGATGCCAGTCTTGCCATGTCGTCCACTAATGGCTTTTGATCCTTTGTACATTGACCGCTAGGACAACTTTTACGTCGTGTTTTTCATTCCATTGCCCATGAGAATCCGAGTAAATTACTTTATTTTCCTCTTTCCTTTTTTGGCATACACCGAATAATATAGGAGAAAATACCAAATGATTTACGAATGCTATGTCTTATGTGATTACCAATAATATTGCCTAATCCATGATCAATTATGAGTTTTCTTTATTCACATGCCATTACGTGTTTGAAGAGTTTTGAGAAATGGAAATTTTTTTTCCAAATGATTTGATATTCCCCAAAAGAATTTAGTAGATTTAATTGGTAAGATATTGCCGTTGGTCCCGATGCTTTAGTCAAAATATAAAAACCACCCTTGTACATTTGTTTTTGGTTCAAAATCATCCATTTACTTTTTAAAAGTATCATTTGATCGGTCTCGTGATGAAATTTGCTCACATCGAAACCTGGCAAACCTAACATGGACACCAATGCTAAATCCCAAGCGGCCATATCGGAAGCTTGAAGAAATTCTGGACCGCCATGGCCAAGCTCAACAAACCTTAAAGCTCAGGAAAGTAATGTGTGACTATCAAAAGTCTGAGGGCTAGGGGGCCTACGGTGCCAAAGTTGAAAGAGATAATGTGCAATTATTGAGGTTTGAAAGTGATTGTGCGATGGACGTGAAGTTTAAGGAGACATGGAACGAGTATGCCCAAAAAGCATTTGTTTATAAATTACACTGTTGAGGGTCAAAAGTTGGGTCATCAGTCAATCCAAAACTCTCAAACACGCCTTTACTCCCCTATTAAATACCTGCCCATGTCAAACAAATTGGCCAAACAAACATCAATCTCTCTCTCTCTCTCTCTCTCTCTCTCTGTGATATAGAATGGGCAACTGTGCAGCTCCTCAGGTCACTAGAAATGGTGGCCTTGCCATGACCACCCATCATCATAGCTGGCTATCATCATCTCCATCCACGCTCAAGCTCATTCACATGGACGGAAGACTGCAAGAGTTCACTCAAACCATCAAGGCCTCTCACCTCCTCTCCCAAAACCCTAACTGCTTCCTCTGCAGCTCAGAGTCCATGTTCATCGACTCCATAGTCCCCCAAATCCACGAAGAAGAAGACCTCTGTTTGGGCCAACTCTATTTCCTCTTGCCTCTCTCCATGTCCCGAGTGCCGCTCTCTTTACAAGAGCTCTGCAAGCTCGCCATCAAGGCCAGCGCCGTGCTCGAGAGCAGCTCGAGTTTGAGGGGAAGGAAAGACGGAATTTCGATAGTGGCAGGTCATTGGAGACAGTGTCAAGCTCCCACCGGGTTCGATGCCGTGAGACTACAATTGGTCAAGAGCAGCCGAAGAATTGAGTTGTGAAAGTGCATGTGTGTGAGATGAAGAGGGAATCGAATAGATGACAGAAGGAAGAGCTTTGAAGATTATGCTAGAAACTCAAATTTTTTTTTTTTTTTTTTTTTTTTTGTGAACAACTTTATTTTGGTTGTCGTTAAATTAACAACTCTTTTTAGCGAGACTTAATATAGGTCTCATTGTTTTTAGATTTGTGATCAATCTGATTATGATTAACCTAAGTATAACTCTTTCAATTATTAAATATCGTCATCGTCATCATTCACAATCATCATAACAACAACAATTATTAGTACTATTATTTTAATTTAAAGTAGCTTTTTTGGTTAAGTAATAATCATAGAAGCCAGCATCATATGTCGTGATAAGGACATGAGAGGTGTAAAAGCGAGCGAAGCACAGTTCCTTAGTTGGTGTTGAAAATATCTCATGATATTCCATTTTTTGAGCTTTTTATCTAGCCTAGACAAAAGAATTCCCTCACTTTTATAGTGCTAATTCCTTGAAGAAAAAGCATCAGTCTTAGATCTAATGCCGATTCTATTCTGAATTTTTAAAAGCTTCGATATAGTAAGCCAAGTTTTCATAGACAAAGTTTTGAGGAAGCTGTGGCGAAGCGCATATGAAGCTGTGGCCACGGCGATGATGAACGGTGACAGAAGAGAAAATGATCTGCGCTTTCTCCCTCTCCATTAACAGAGACCACACCATTGCGAACACCTGATCGCCACATTGATGGTGATCACATCGATCCACTGCGACAGAGAAAGAAACCAGATTAATGGTGAGGTCAATCCCTGAAAACTAATACTGTAAGTTCACTTGTCAAGAAAGTCCAAAAATTGCACTTAATGGATTATTTTAGCTAGCTAGGCACTGGTTAACATCTTTACTGAAAACGCAGAAACAGAGGAACCGGGAAGAGCAGAGAGCAGATTGAAAGGAGATCCAGCTACGGAAAAACCACCGCTGTGGTGGTCGCCTATCAATGCTGACCACCGCGTCAACCACCCACGGCAGAACACAAAGGGGCGGGGGAAATTCGGCAGATGCTACCACCACGTGATGGACACTAGCGATGACAAAGGAAGGCTCTTGTTAGGGTGCCCGGACAAAAGAAATTCTAGGCTACGAACAAAGAGAGAGGATCCTAAAAATGCAAAAAAAAAAATCTGAAGTTAAAAGAAAAAAGCTGACGTGTATTTATTCTTGTTGGGGAATTGTCACATTGAATTTCGAAGTAACGGAGGTTAGATTTGGGACTTAAGGAAAAATTTGTGATTTTTTAGGTAAAAGAAAAATTCATACCAAAATTGATAATAGGTCTAATGTTTGGACTTTTTTGGGAAATTAGCCCCACTTTGGTATATTGATGCTTAATTTTTGCTACAACAAAAAGATTTTGAATGTATAGAGCTAATCTTTCTATACCATATGGCCCATGATATGGAATTAAAAAATAAGTACTTCTATTCTCAGCTCGATGCATGTGGAGAATTAATGTTTACTATAGCTAATTAATCTAGGAGACCCCTAGTGCTATGATAATCGATTGTTAAATTAGTATCTAATTAAGATTAAAGCATGACGATTTGATTAGACAATCATATTGAAGTAGATCTCAAATTTAGACTTACAATAGCAATTTCAAAAGTTGTCTGTCATATGTTAATCCTAGTAACCACCTTCTTGTTTATTACTACGACGGTTGTTGAATGTTTTTTCCCCTTGATTTACTGCTTGATAGAATAAATTGTAGCCTTATTGGGAGACATATGAGCACAATTTTTAAAGGGAAAATTTCAAAAAAGGACCTGAAGTGCCATTATTTTCTCAAATAAGGGTCCGAAGTGAACTTTATTTCAAATAAGGACCTAAAGTGGCCTTAGTTATTTTAAATAAGGATCTAAAGTGATTTTGGTTGTTTCAAATAAGGACTCGACCTCGCCGATCACCAACTAGCTAAATTTTCCAACTAATCAAGGTTATTTTTGTCATTTGGCATTTCACCTTCTTCTTTTTTTCCTTTTTTTTTTTTTTTTTTTTTTTTTGGTTCTTCTTCTTCCTTTTCGTTGGTGGTTGGCCAGCCACCGATGATGCCCATAGAGGGCTAAGTGAGGGTTGCCCTCGCCACAAGTGAGGGATGGCTTTGTCTCGAGCGTGGTAACCCTCGCCCGGGGCCATTCGCAAGGTCGGCCCTTGCCGGTCCCAAGCGGGGGCAGCTAATGAGGTCATCTAGCCCTCGTTGACCTCGCTTGGAGCCAGCACAGGCCGATCTCGCACATGGTCCTTGGGTGAGGATTGCCATATCTGGGTGAGGCCATCCCTCGCCTAGCCCTTTGTGGGCATTGTTGGTGGTCGACCGGCCACTAGCAAAGAGGAAGAAGAAGAACCAACAAAATAAATGAAAAGAAAAAAAGGGGGAAATGATGAAAATGCCCTTGACCACTAGAAAGATAGGTTCTTATTTGAAATGGACATAGCCACTTCATGCCCTTATTTGAAATAAGCATAACCACTTTAGGTCCTTATTTGAAACAACATCCACTTTAGGTCCTTATTTAAGAAAATGAAAGCACTTTAGGTCCTTATTTAAAACAAGGTCCACTCCAGACCCTTATTTGAGAAAAAGAGAGCGCTTCGGGTCCCTTTTTGGAATTTTCCTATTTTTAAATCACACAATTAATAGCTATTGAACTGTATTTTTGTAAAGTAAAAATTGTACATGTTCAACAAAAGCTAATTTTATTAACCTGCTTGTGGATGATATTAGATAGAGAGCTATGTTGTTTCCTTCACTTTTGGCCATTGAGCTCTATGGTTTGTCATTTCATAAGTCATGAGCAAGCGTACAAATTAGTAAGCTGGAAATTTTGAAAAATAAGAATTCATTGTACATTATCCATATTTCTTTCTTCAATATATATTATTAATGGAAAAGTCGCCTTCCTTTTATCTCACTCAAATGTTCCCATTATACCTTCATAAGTATGCCGTTTAAGTCGCAATGATAACTGTCTACCACTTGGTTCCACTTTTCCATATGTATAGTTATTATTTAAGTCATTTAACTTATTTACAGAATTTATAAGGTCTTTACATATAATTTGTCTTTTTCTATCTATGAGTTTAAGCTTTTAGATTAGACATTCTAATATTGTATTAGAACTATGTTATGTCCCAATTTATTTCGTGTGTAAAGGCCTCCTATTCTATCGAATTTCACGTGTAATGTCATCTCCTATATATATATATATATATATATATATATATATATGTATATGTATATGTATGTATGTATGTATGTATGTATTTTATGAGTTCAAAAGTCTTAGGTAGAATTTAAGTGAAATATCACTTCAATGAAGGTAGTGATTTTCTCAAAAGATATATCAATTGTTTTTGAGTTTTATTGTTTTTTTTTTTTTTTTTCACTTTGAACTGAACGAAGTCAAGCGTGATAGACTTGGCTTCATGGCATGCTATGCTGAGTTTTTCTTATTGGGTGCTTCTAAACCTTTTTCTTTTCGGCTACAATTGCTGCTAGACCTAAAAGAGGACGCTTTCTTTTTCAATCTGGTACCGTAATTTTAACGTCATGTGGACTCTATGTCTACTATCTAGAATTGGGTATTAGTATATTCTCAACTAGAAGGCTGAGAGGGCGCGGCGACGTACTGGCCTGCTTGTAATAAGGCAATATGAAAACTCTAGATCATACTATATATTTTATGGGGATTAGTTGATCGCTGGCCATAAAAATTTCAACAATTTAGGTCAGTTCATTAGGGAAATTTTGCATGTGAATTTCACAAAGAAATGTGAACAATCAGTCGATGTTTTATTGATTAATTAGCCCTTATGAATAAAACTAATGCCCTAATAAAAACTCCAGTTCTAGGAATTGACCAATTTAAGGTTAATAGAATCCCGGAGCTTATGCCAGACCAAAAGATTATTTTGTGATAGGAACAAAACAATTTCTGCAAAATGGAGCATGATGTTCTTCATGAATCTTCATATTTGTCCAGATTTGCTTTGCATGATGTGATTTTCTCATACCAATCAATTTCCTTAGCAAAAACCTGAATCGTAGTGATAGTATGATGCTTAATATAATATCACATTTTATATAGTGGCGATCGCTCATTTCGACGAACTTTTAGGGAAAAAAAGTTCTAGCTTGAAAATGGAGATAGGATTACTTTCACTATAGTAGAGATTGCCTATTTTTCTTGAGTCTCCTTCTCTTCTCTCCTCCATCACTGTTTATTGCGTTCTCAAGTCTGAGATATGTAGTTATTCATTATTTTACGATGCTAGCAATAGTAGCGTGATAGATTTGTAGCATATTAAGGGGGTATTTGAAAACAACATTAAGTATCGAATAGCAAACTTTTCAGCACTTAATGTCATCAAGTGAGCTCAATACTCTCTAACTATACACAACTTAATTGATTGGTATAAATTAAAAACCCCTTGATGGGATAAGTTACAAAGGGTAAATTTAAAAGGTTGAGCATTTTCCACTTCTCTTTCAGCTTAGATGCTCCTTTTTTTTATCATATTATCTCTTGTGAAGCCCATCACTTCTAGTCCAACTCTATAAAGGTAATCTATTTTTCATTATTTGGTCAACTTTTTCGTTTCTTCTTTTTTTTACCTTGCAGATCCCACTTTCCTTTTTTTTTTTTTTTTTTTTTTTTTTTTTTTCCATACTTTTATTTTCTCTTATAGGTCATTCTCTTCTTTCTACGCCTTACACATAACCGTCCTCCTTTGTTTCTATTTATGATGCTAACCTTGTCATCCTCCACACTTTCACTGGTACTAACATTGGGCTCACTGGTGACCAATCCAATGAGCCCTTTTTCTCTGCTGCACGCAGGCCCTTCTTGCACCATGGAAGGCAATTGAGAAGCATTGCTTCTCTCTCTTCCTTTTTTTTTGTCTATATTTCTCTCATTTTCTTGCACATGTGAGTGTCTAAAGAGAGAAAAGGTGTCTCCACTATGTGTAAGCATAAAAGTAGAGGGTAATAGGTGAGTTCTATTTTTTAGAAAAAACTTTCATTGGCCTTCAGGAGTGGTAGACGCGGAGCCTTTTGAAGCAAATTCTCAAGCAGTTCCAACTCTTTCTGTGGCATTTGTCCTGTCTTTCATCCCTTTTCGTGTACTTCTCTTTATTTGTCGAGTCTGACACTAGGAAGTGGCTTTTCTTGTTCATGACTACTCCTATTACTTTTAGTAGCCAAATTCCTTAGGAGAAAGGATTTATGATACGCTTGAATCGGGAGGATTCAGCTTCCAGAAAGACTTGAGAAAAGACCTCTCCATAGAGTGGATGGGTGAATTTAATTTGATTGTAGTTTTCAATGCAATGTTTGAGTGTTGAAGTTAGTCAATCTTTTGGAGATTGCAGATGTAAAAGGAATTTGTGGAAGAAGAAGGAGTAGTAGGCATAGAAAGAAGAGAATGGCCTGCAAGAGAGAAAACACAGAGACAATTTGCAAGAAGGAGAACTAAGACATCAAAAGGTATGGAAAGAAAGAAGAAGAAGGAAAGGGAAACCTGCAAGGAAAGAAAAAGAAGAAACAAAATAAAAAGCATTGGCCAAATAATAATAATAAAGATCACTTTTGTAAACTTATACCAAAAATGATAGGCCCCACAAAGGATAGTATGGCCAAAATACCAAAAATGGAAGTTTCTAAGTCAAAGAAAGAGTGGAAAAAGCATAGCTTTATTTTAATTATTGAAGAGATAAATTACTCAATGGAAGTTAAAATCTTACCAAAAGTATCGTCCACACCTTCTAATAATGCTTTCTTTCCATATTTGGTAAGAAACTACAAAAATTATTTTTTTAATTTGTATCTATTATAAAAATACATTTTATTTTGCTTTTGATACTTAAGATTTCGACACTCAAATATTCAATATTTAGATTTTCAATATTTATTTTTTAAAAAATTATGGGGTAAGCCACATGAAGTAGAGCTTGTCTTAGGATAACAGATCAAACTATTAATAAAAATATAATGTACATCGAAGTAATCCTATTTAATTATGTCAATAATATTTTGTTATGGCTCAATAATTTAAGTGGATATTAGCTTCCGTCTATTTCACAGAAAATATTTCGTCATTATTGGGTGTTTTAATTTGTTTAGGAAAATAAGTCAATGAAAAATATTTTCTAATCAACACTAAATTCATGCTTAAATTTAAGAAAACGACTTCCTCTTTGAAAAATCAAAAATAATTTTTCAATATATGGCTAGATATCAACATTTGGATTAGAAACTCTGCGTTTGAACATAGAAACTCTAATGCTCGTTCCTGGGTCCTCAACGCTAGTGCTTGGAGAATTGAGGTTGGGCTTGAGGCCCTGATTCCCATGCTCAATGTTTTACAACTTAATTTGAGATTACTATAAATAACTACAGTGTGTTTCTGTTTTGTGTTTAACCAAGTCATCTATTAGTAAGTGCTTTTTTTTTTGTCAAACGTTTGGCAATCTAGTGCTCTTAACGCACTTATTAAACTTACTGAACATAAGAATATTTTGATTTTTTAAAACATTTACTAAACATAACATACATGTATATTGAGAACTACAAGCTTTATGTATTTTGTTGCTCGATAAATGTCGTGACAATACCTTTTTTTTTTTTTTTTTTAAATCTCGTTTGAGGCATTTTTTTTAATGTGATAATTTTAAAACAAATCCTAGAGAATTATTGAGACTAACTCCCAGGACGGAGGTGAAATACATATAGAGGACCAATGCATGCTAAAAGGGAAGGTTTAGATTGTCTCAAGAAAATTACTTAATGAATCCTAAGCCCATATTGTACGAATGTCGATTTTTTTCATTAACTTTTTAATTTTGCAAATTTTAGTCATAAATCTTTGCACAACATTCTAATATTTCCTTCCAATCAATTTTGGTTGAAATATATAAAGTAGCAATCTACTCATTGCTGGCCGTCCTATATGGTACATTGTGCTTCACAGATTTCCTACAAAAATCAATTGAAAAAATTACATTTAAATTGTGTGCAAAGGATTGGCCCTAAATTGACATAATTGCAAAGTTTAGAACTGAATTCGCATCCGTACAATGGGTTTAGGATTGATGGGATAATTTCCCAATTTGTCTTGCTTCCGAGGAACTAGGCATATATGCGCCATTACCTGTGTACACCCAAGCGATTCTAAATTAACTTTAAATTTAATAATTTTTATTCCGTCTCTTTGGGGTTAGTGGGTGAGTTATATTTTTCGGCTTTATTACTTTTTGTAAGTTTTGCCTCTCACACATATCATGATTTCATCTCAGCACAAAAACATTTAAATTCACATATATTGACATCAACACATAAACTAAGGATGATCAGTATTACGGTGGGTAGGTTTCGGATGTGGAACTTGAAACCTACTCTGTTAGAATCGATTTCCATTTTTTGAAACCTATAATCTATCTTGTTTGTTCCGGAATTGACCCTGGAGTTTACCCTATTGGTCTAGTATGGTTCTAAGGTCTACCGGGGGAACTGTTTTTTTTTTTATTAAAAAAAAACCAAGACAAATAGCAACTATATAGCGAAATATTAAGAGCAACAAAATGGATCAAAAGAAAAATATCAATATAAAACAAACATAAATATAAAGTAATATGGAAGTTAAGCTCATTTAAAAATAATAAACTAACTTCTTCTAACTTCAAAAAATCGTCCAACCGATTCTCAATTTGGTTGGTGGGTGGGTGGGTGGGTGGGTGGGTACGTCCGACACCTAATACCAATTCCAAAAATTTGGGATTAGGAATTGGACATGTTTTTATGGGCGGTCTAGTCTGGTTAGAGGATAGAATTGGACTGGTTGCATAGCCCTAATGTAAACCATATATAATTCTAATAATTTTTTTCAAAATTCAAAATATCTTTTTTATCATACATTAACTAGAGGATTGGGTAAATTCTGCTTGCTTTCCAATTGATGAGCAATCCATATCTCCCCTTCTTCTTCTGTTTTTGTTGAAAGAAAACTCCATTCATTTGTTATAATCAAACATAAGAGGAACATAGAATGCTTCCAAGTAAAGTAAGTCTCAAAGGGCCATGAAACAAAAGAAAACCCAAAAAAACAAAAAGAATATACCTTGCCGTTATAAGCACAACTTCATCTCAAAAGACTAAATTTGTCACAAATTTAATAAAAAAAGAAAAAAAAAAAAAATCAACCGCTGATCATTGAACTGTTAGTAGTGGACACACACTGAGATCTTCCCATGTAGAAACTATAGCTTGCAGTGCACCTAGGTTTGGCATCCTCAACACCATCACCGTATGGAGACAACAACAACGACGACAACAAATGCCTCTAAGAAATTCTTGGATCTAAATTTAGATCAAGAGACAAAAGCTCATAGTTTTAGATCTGCACCTAAATTGAGAAAAAAAATGCTTCCATTGAATTTTGGAAAAGTTATAGAACCATATCCCTAGCATCCGGTCGGCCAAATCAGTGATGACGTTATTACAAAATTTTCGGCTGCAACCAAATTTATCAATCATCATGAGTGGACAAAAAAATAACAAAATTTTCGGCTGCAACCAAATTTATCAATCATCTTGAGCGGACAAAAAAAAAACAACTATAACGAGTAATAGAAGATACCAAACGAGGCAAGAAAAGACTCCCAAATTAGATTAGAAGACCCAAAAAGGAAAAAAAGTAATCAAGGCCTAAAAAGAAATGCATAGCAAAGTAGGTTATGAGCTTGAAAGATTTAAGCTAAGAGCTTGTAGATGCAATGTTTCTCAGGGAGGGGTTTTTGGGAAAAAGAGTTGGCGACAATTTGTTGATGCCATTGATTGTTTTGTTGATGCCAAACGAACATGCAACTCGGAGAGAATAGCATTTTATCCTCGGGCCATCTGTTCTTGTGTACGTAACAATTGTGTAAGCACTTCTTTGTCATAGAAGTGTTGAGGCTCAACCTTGAAGATCTTGACAATTTCATAAAGATATGGATTGAAGAAAATTCACATGACGACAAGATAAGGTTAAGATGATTGGCACTTATGAATTTGAGAAAACGTTATTGAAAGAGAGAGTTTTTGAATGAATTAATTTTGTTGAAATGAACAGATGAAGAACCTACTTTTAGTGAAACTTGGAAACCAATGGGTATTACATATCCCCATCAGGGAAGCTGATGCACAGCATAAGGCAAACGTACTGAAAAGGCTAAAAACTACTAGACAAGGCTGGATGCATGCCAAATCTGGGCTTCAAGAGCCTGGCAAACGCGAAACGAGTTGGGGACCGCCCAAGCTCGCATGGCCACACGCAAAGGTCACGTGTGGGTGCACTGGTCCGGTCATGCCCCTGTGGTCTAGCGTTGAACGGGATGCATGGTGGCGGCTACCAACCGCTGCCGGGGGCTGTTGAGTTCATTTGTTCTAGAGGTGTATTGATGCTTTAGACCGAATCTCAGGGGCCCCGGAGCGGATTGGTCGAAAAGCAAAACGAAACTTCACAATTTTGGGTCCCCGGGAACCACTAGAGAAAGGATCTAGGAAGCACCATTAGAAAAAGCAACGAAGGTAATGCTGCCTCCCTTTTTTCTAACATTTTCGTGTTCTTTCGGTTTGTGCAATCAGTTCACGAGTGACCGCAGGATTTCAGTGGCTTTCCTGGAACGAAACCCTAAACGAGCGGCGACAAAATCCCTTTTGAGCCGCCGCCGTTTTCTCTCCTTCCCCACTCACAGGACCCTGGCGTCCGACTTAATTTGCACTCCCAGAAAATATTTTCCCGCCGATGCCAAACCTATTGAATGGATGGATATCGGTTCAATTGTAAATTTTTCAATTTTACTAATGTAGTTATAAACTTTTATACGTCCTAACGAAGTTGTTCTACTCTTTCCTATTTTCTTTTCTACCTGGTATGATTTTTTAAAACAATAGATTTCGGATTAATCTTAATAATATACTCTAAACAATCTGATACATGTGCATACTAATGTGGCAGTCTAGTTATCACCAACTATCTTGTATAACACACTAGCGATTTCTGATCAAAATTGACTAGAAGACCTTTATAGGAATTTCACACAAATGTTTAAGAGTAAATTAGCAAAATTATAAAGTTTAGGTTGAATTGATATCTGTACAATGTATTTAGGCTAATTTGACAATTTCCCCCTTTATTTACAGTTTTGATTTTATCTCTCCGTTAAACTAATTTTATTGCAATGTACAGGAATATTAATAGAAATTCTAGAGGTCCACCTGCGCAAAAATGACTGGAAAATAATTATGTGATGTAATATTGTACACAATCTTTCCGAAGCACTCAAACTTGGACCCTTGTCGAGATACACGCACATCCTTAGAAATTGATCGAACCCATCATATAATTGTATAATAAACCTAAAAGGAAAATAAAAACATAAAATCAAATCACAACCAATCGAAGTTTCCATTTTATATCACTATAATTGCACATTCTGATTAAAGACTACAAAACTTGTTGATACGCTATGTTCATGTCGTATCAAGTTAATGGTATTCTACAAAACAACACGATTAAATAATTGTGTCAATATACTATGCATGAGTACAACCTAATAATTAATGGGTTGACATGATATGACCCTATTGACACAATTAAAAGCAAGGTTGACAAGTCGACACGAGGGTGCAAATCATGTGACGTGACTTAGAAGCAATACTAATGGGTCAACGTGATTTCTTAACCTGTCACGAGACGGATCAACCTGCCAATCCTGCAAACCTGACATGGATTTGTAAAATTTTTATGTAGGCACGTTTCAAGCATGTAAATAAAACATCATCAAACCAAGCAAACCGACTTGTTTACAATACTTGACAGACCCTAACATTGGTCAAAAGTCCATTATGTCCATAACCTATCCAATTTATATAAATTAAATAAGTAGTCATTGATATGCTGGCTTTACAAATATGCCTTTCATGAATATACAAGCCGTTGGAATGCGCTAATTAACCTTCAAAACATACAAAAGTGTTCTTTCAAACCGTTGATAAGTTAGAAAGAAACATATGAAATTTCATAATTTCCCTATGCAGTTATTGTGATTGTTTAAGAATTTGCATTAGAAGACCCATTGCATGAAACCAAACCATGGGTGTCAAAATATAAAGGGCATCGGTCCAAGCCGACCGGGAAGCTGGAGAACCAAGGGCCATGGTGAACCGAGGCTCTGCGCAAGTCATGAATTTTATAGAATATTCTAAAAATTTGTAGTTATTTTCCTTAAATATATATTCAGCTTCCAAAACTCTCATTATATTTGGCCAAAAGAACCCCGTCTTAGGAAGTCAAGTAATAGCATGGCTCCAATTTTTCAAAAAGATATTAATTAAAATCCCTTCCATTGTATTTGCATTTCTATACCCCATCCCGAAAGGGGAGGGTGTTACAATCATATATGCTTAGAACAGTCTTGAGCTAAGGAACCGACACTAAAGAGGACATCATTGAGGGAAACATCATAAGACTTGCAAGGGAAAGTAATAAAAAAGTCCTAAACTTATTGAATTTATGTTAATTTAATCCTAAACCTTTCAATTTGACCAATTTAGACCTAAACATTTTGCATTTATATTAATTCAGTTTATTTGGCCAATTTTGGTTAGAAATCTCTTATATGGACAATATCCGATTACATGGCATGGCCAACGTTGATGGAGACAACTTTTATAATCTTAAAGAAATAAAATTTTTTATTTTATATCCTTTTTTCCTTTCATTTTAGTTCGCGAGGACATTTGTAGCCCTATCAACAGCGGCCCCCTACCCATAGTTGGTGAAGGCTTGCTGGCCCTCGCTAGCCAAAATAAAAGAAAAAAGAAAAATAATAAAGAAAATAAAAATATTTTAAAAAATCAAATTATTATTAAAGATGTAAACATTAGTGCTAGCTATGTCATGTAAGTTAATTAGTGTCTGTGTTGGCAATTTTTAATCAAAATTGTCCAGATTGACTCAATTGGCATAAATGCAAAGGTTTAGGACTAAATTAGTTCAATTAAAAAATTTAATGCAAAATTGGCATCAATATATTAGGTCAATGACTTTTTCATTACACTCCCCGAAATATGGATAGTTACACGTTACTTCCTTGAACATCGACTTTTCTTGTAGTCATTGTGCCTTCCTTTTGGATAAACATTAAGTATTAGTTTAAAGTGGATGAACCCATCTTCTTGATGAAAATGATGTCTGATAATTTTCATTTAACATCTTCAATTATACATTTTTTCTATCTGTGTCAACTTCATTAACCATGAAATAGAGGTTACATTGATAGAAGAAGATGAGCAAACCATTTTCAGGTGACATTTAACGGTGAACAGATGGAAAAGCGACGATTGCCAATAAAAATAAAAATTCAAGAAGGTAATCTATAATTTTCCAAAGTTTAGGGGCCATTGGGCAACGGTGCCAAAGTTGGAGGAGTTAATCGGTGACATTTTAAGGTTCAAGAGTTTTTGTGCAACAATTACAAAGTCAGGAGAGAATTTTGAGCATACTCTAATTAGTGTCATTCCAATAAAGCAACCGGCAACTTTTTTAAGACAAATTCCTAGATTAATGGGTCCATGTGGGAATTGAGCAATATGCGACCAATCACTATCGTGGATTAACACAGGCATTATATAAATCTCATTTATGGACATGTGTTATTAATACACACTTCCGTCGTCCACGTATGACGTGTTGCTGTTCGCATTTCTGCCGTCGAGGGTCAAAAGTTGATCACAAGTCCAACCAAAACTCTCAAACGCGCCTTAAATTCCCCACCTTAAATACGAACCCTATGCAAGCAGATTCTCCAAACGTACACCAAACTCTCTCTCTCTCTCTCTCTCTCTCTCTCTCTCTCTCTCTCTCACATAAAATGGGCAACTGTGTAGCTCCTCAAATCACGAGAAATGGTGGCCTAGCCATGACCACCCGTCACCATAACTGGTCATCATTTCCTCCGTCCACAGTCAAGGTTATTCACATGGACGGAAGACTGCAAGAATTCACTCAAACCATCAAGGCTTCTCACCTCCTCTCCCAGGAACCCAACTGCTTCCTCTGCAACTCAGAGTCCATGTTCATCGACTCCATAGTCCCCAAAATCCACGAAGGAGAAGACCTCTGCTTGGGCCAACTCTATTTCCTCTTGCCTCTCTCCATGTCCCAAGTCCCGCTCTCTTTGCGAGAGCTCTGCATTCTAGCCGTCAAGGCCAGCACGGTGCTCAATAGCAGCTCGAGTTTGAGGAGGAGGAAGGATGGAGCTTTGTCGGGGGCGGGTCACTGGAGATGGTGTCGAGCTCCAACTGGGTTCGACGCTACGAGATTGGCCTTGGGTGAGAGCAGTCGAAAGATTGAGTTGTGAAAGAGCTTGCCTATGAGAGGAAGGGGGAACCGAACAGATGACAGAAGGAGAAGAGCTTGGAGAATATGCTATAAGCTCCGTTGTCTTTTTTCTTTTCCTTTCATTTTTTTTCCTCTTTGAACAACTTCTTTCGAGTTGTCCTAAAATTAACAAGTCTAATTAGTGAAACTTGGATTACGTCCCCAACTACAATTGCTTCTATTATTGCCATCATGGCGATCATCATGCTCGTCTTTGTAATTATGTCATGATCGTCATGATTATGCTAATATCATTATTTAAAAACAAAATAAATTTACGTCGTGATAGGGTCATGACTCATGAGAGATGTAAAGCGTGTGAAGAATTGTACTTAATTGGTATTGCAAAGATCTCGTGATAGTCCATTTCTTGAGCTTTTTATGTAGCCTAGGACGAGGTAACATCTTCACTTTTATATGCTGTGCTTAATTTTTGTTTGAACAGCGGGGAAAAAGTTATCGCATTTAACAAAAGGTCAAAAAAAGTACCAAATTTTCTATGCTATATAGCCCATGATAAGGAATAGGGTAACAAAAAGGTTCGAGAAGATAAATAATTGGACCCATAAAAGGGGAAGCACCAAAAATAAAAAACTTTGGTGGCCAATCCAATTCATGTGGAGAATTAACTTTTACTTTAGCTAATTATAACCTAGGAGAACACTAGTGCTATGATAATTAACTATTAAACTCTTGTCCAATTAAGTTTAAAGTGCGACCATATGATTTGACAATCGTAGTATTAGCTATTTAACTGTATTTTTTTACAGTAAAAACTATATACATTCAAGAAGAGTTACTTCATTAACCTACTTGCAGAAAATATAGATGGATAGCTATGCCTTTCTCTTAATGTTGAGCTATCTTGTTTGTGACTTGAGTCCAAGAGTCTCATGTACAATTTAAGTGAAATAGCACCTCATATAATGTGACCATTTTCCTAAAACATATAGAGGTATTAGCATTGAAAATCACAAACTAGCGCCCATGACACATTAACTCTAAATTAATCTTCATCTAAGGAAAAATATCAAACCAGTACCCTTGACCCAAATCTACCAACTATTTTTGTCCAATACCCTATTAAAATGTACACATGTCAATATATTTGAAATTCCCATGTTGTACATGTTATTCTTTACGTGAACACTTGCAGTTGTCAATCAATTCAGATTTGGCATCCTCCATGTCAAGTTCATTTTGTTGCCTATCACGTATGCCAACCAGTACGCACTTGACAGAGAGAGAGCCTATCACGTATGCTAGACAGTACGCACTTGAGAGAGAGAGAGAGAGTAAAGAATCATGTGTCATCAGAGTACTTGTTTGAAAATATTGACGGTACTAGTCCAAACATATATATTAATTGTTTTTCAGCTTTTATGACTGTTTTTCACTTTTAACCAAACAAAGTAAAGCACGATAAGCTTTGGTCCAAGGCATGCTATGCTAAGAAATTGCTCAGGTTGTTCCTTGTCGGGTGCTTTTAGAGTTTTCCCTGGTTGGCCGGAAATGCTTGTAGACCTAACAAAAACGATGTCGGTACGCGCTTTCTTTAACAGTTTGGCACTCTAGATTTAATATCATCTACACTTTTTATATAAATCTAGCGTTTGGCATTAGTATAAGCTCAAGTAGACGGCAAACGGGAGCACGAGAAAGTGATTGAAATCATTGGGTGGCTGCATTAAATAATGCAAAATGACATATCTAGATCTTGATAGAAATTTAATGGGGACTAGAAGATCTTGTCGGTTCATTGGACACATTTTGCACATGAATTTTACAAAGAAATGTGAAATTTTATTTTAAGATAATTTTACAAAGAAATGTAAATTTCACATCACCTAGGTATTAATATCATTTGCATCTACTCAGTTCTATTTTCATTTTCATATTTCCCTTATTTTACTGCATTTCGGATAAACAGAAAAGTTTTAAAAATAAAATAAAATTTGCCGGGCTGGGGCTGGGCTTTCGCCCCAGCCAACCCCTGTTTTTCTTTCTTTCCCAAGCACGGGCCAAGGCCCGGGCCCACTCCACCCATTCTCTCCTTCGGCCCGGCCCCCCTCCTTCTTTCTCCTTCCTTCTCTCCTCCTCCTTCCCTCTCCGCCTCTGCAACTCCCGCACGGCGACGACGATGCGCGCGAGGACAGCCCACGGCGGAGAAAGAGAAGAGTGGGCCGGCGACGGATGGGACGCTCCTTCAAAGCAGAGCAGGTGGGCGGCCGAGGGGACGCCGGTTCTGCCGCACCAAGGCCGGGAGAGAGAGAGAGAGAGAGAGAGAGACTGGGGCTCTAGAGAGAGAAACCAAAAGGCTGAGAGAGAGACAGAGACAGAGAGAGACAGAGAGAGAGAAATTAGAGAGATCTGGGGCTCTACCGCCCGCGCTCGCTTCCCCCTACGCCAAAGCACCGGCAACCAGGGCTTTGCGTTTCGACTTTGCTGCGGCGGAGCTCGTGGGTGTCCAACTCGCGCGAGCTCCGGCCCCCGGCCGACCTTTCATGGGTTGCTCCGGTTGTTGCTCAACGCTCGCGCCTTGAGTCCTGACGTAATTTCCAGCCTCGATTGGTTCGTTTTCGTTCCTTTTCACCGGCGGAGGTCGGCGGGGCTCCGTCGCAGATCGGAGGGAGCAGGGTGGCACGAGGGAGTCGGGTCTGCGGAGGGGATACCGGGTCGAGAAACGGGTCGGGCCTGGGGCGATTTCTGGGCCAGGGTTTCTGCTTTAGTGGGCCTGTTTTGGTTTAGTTTATAGGCTGGGCATTTCTTTTAATTGAAAATAGGCCTAGCCTTGTTTTTTTTTTCCCTAAAAGTGAAAGAATTCCGGGCTAGGCCCGCGCTGCAGGCCCATCCAGGCCAATGGCTGACGAGCCGGGTTGGTCCCAACCCGGTCGTTTTTGTAATAATAATATATTATTTTAATATTGAAATTATTTTAATAATAAAAAACCAGAAAAAATATTTTATATTTCCCAAAAATCTGAAAAAGCAAAAAAAAAAAGTTTTTTTTTTTTTCCACAAGTACAAGGAAAATCCTTAAAAACCTTGAAAATCAAAAAGAAAATCCAAAAAAATCGTGTTTAAATTATGGGAAGTAAATATTAGTTTATTCAAATTACGCCCTTATGATGTATGGATTTATATTTCCTTAATCTGTTGAGGAACTGAATCCTAGAATTCGTCATTAGTATAAAATGCTGCACAAATGCTTTACTTGATGTTTAAATAATATTAAGTATCAAATGGGCATTAGTAATTAACTAATATAATCAAGTCATCGATTCTAGTTTCTCTAATTGCATGAAGCAAATTATTTCTCCCGATATTTTACTTAAGTTTTTAATTGGCTCACTCCAAATCAATTAGTAGTGATTCCTATTTGAAATTGACTCGAACTATAAGTTATGAATTGGTAGGCCTAGAATAGCTCAAGCTAAGCCTAATAATACTTAGCAAACCATTAGCCTCCACTAGTGCTTGTGTGTGAGGGCATCGAAAGGGAGGTCGCGACAGCTTGACGACTCCATTAAAGAAATTCTTTTTATGTACTTTGGTTTTTTGTCTTGTTTAAATGTTTCCTTCTTGTTCTAGACACATAATCTACTAAGAAGTGATTGTCATTAGAAAACTAAAGATTTTGACTGTCCATCTCAAACTTCATGGTAGTTTAAGGTACATGACTTTGTTCAATGCTGCTGATGTTCATATAATCGAAGGCAAGAGAAAAAAATTTCGCAAAGGGATGGCATTGAAGATGGATTAATGACCATCATGTCATGCATACATAGCCACAAATAAGAATGGCTAATCAAAAGAGATGTCGAATTGTGACAAGATAAAATGGTTGTCACCAATATTCGAGACACTCTAAGTTGTCAAATATAAACTACGGAGAAGGGTAATTGGATATCATTTCCAATATTCTTTCCTCTAATTTCGCTTTTGACATAGTTTCCTCGTTTGACAAGAAGTATCGGGATTCAATGAACAAACTCAATAAGTTAATTTGAGTAAATCAATACTGGCCAAACAAGCACATAGGAGTAACTCATATCAAATTCATCTAACTTAGTGTGAAAGAGACATTTCGTTCGAGAGCCGAGTTCAATTTAATAAAGAGAGAAGTGCCCCATGAACACTATTGCCTTGAACTAGTGGTATGGGGTACAGAAGCGAGTCCAGGAATGATCGAGATTTGATCCCAGAAAATGGCAACAAGGTTGCAATGTAAAAAAAAAAAAAAAACTAATAAAAAATTTTGTTTCTCTTGCTTTTGCGAAAATGTGAAAATACTTGACCTAAGAAAGCCAAAAAGAGAAAGCCAAAAGTACATGACTTCATATTTTCCTCATACTTTAGGACCTCGGATCTATTTAATCATTTACAAACCAATGAAGGGTAACATTGTAGCTCTCCCTTTTAGAACTCCTAAGGGAGTTCATACACGACACATCCTCCCCATCCGTTGTAAAATCACCTGACCGCCAAAGGTGCAGACAACAAACCAATGAGAGGAACGTCAAACTATGATCAACTCTCCCAAGCGAAGTGGTGGCCCATGATAAAGAATGAGATTACAAAGAGGTTGGGAGCAAAGTGGATGATTTGGCCGATAAAAGAGGAAATTAAAAAATAAGTACTTCTATTGTCAACTCGATGCGTGTGGAGAATTAACATTTACTATAGCTAATTAGAACCTAGGAGACCACTAGTGCTGTGATAATTGACTGTTAAATTATTATCTAATTACGTTTAAAGTGTGACGATATGATTAGACAATCATACTAAATAGATCTCAAATTTAGACTTACAACAACAATTGCTAAAGTTACCCATCATATATGTTTACATGTTAATCACCTTCTTTTTTATTACGATGACAGCGTTGAATTTTTTTCCCTTAATTTAATGCTTGATAAAATAAATTGTAGCCTTATCGGGAGACGTATAACCACAATTCTGAAATCACACAATTAATAGCTATTTAACTATACTTTTGTAAAATAAAAAAAAAATGTAGATGTTCAAGAAAAGCTAATTTAATTGACCTACTTGTGGATGATATTAGATAGAGCTATGTTGTTTCCTTCACTTTTGACCATTGAGCTCTATCGTTTTCATTTCACAAGTCATGAACAAGTGTACAAATTAGTGAGTTGGAAGTTTTGAAAAATAAGATTTCACTGTACATTATCCTTAATTCTATCTTCCATCTATAATATTAACGGAAAATCTGCCTTCCTTTCATTTAACTCAAATGTTCTCATTATACCTTTATAAGTATGATGTCTACGTCACAGTAATAACTGTTTGCCGCTTAGTTCCACTTTTCTATATGTATAACTATTATTTAAGTTGTTTAACTTATTTATAGAGTTTATAAACTCTTTACATATAATTTATTTCGCATGTAAAGCCTCCTCGTATGTCAATTTTCATGTGCATTGTCATCTCCCTATATTAATATATATACACGCATATATATTTTTATTTTTTGCACGAACCCAAAAGTCTAAGGTAGAATTTTAGTGAAATATCATTTCAATGATATGCTAAGAAAAACTAAGCACATCAGTTGTTTTTTGAGGTTTTTTTTTTTTTTTTTTTCCGCTTTGAAAGGAATAAAGTCAAGCGTGATAGACTTGGGTCCATGGCATGCTATGCTAAGTTTTTTTTTTTTCTTATATTATTCATTATCTAGTGCTTTTAAACCTTTTTCTTTTCCGCCAAAAATGCGGCTAGACCTAAAATGAAGACGCTTTCTTTTCAGTTTGGAATCGTAAATTTGACGTCATGTGGACTCTATGACTACTCTCTAGAATTGGGAATTAGTATATACTCCACGAGAAGGTTGCGATGGCGCGAGAACGTATTGGCTGCTTGTAATAAAGCAAGATGAAATATCAAGATCATAATATAAATTTAATGGGGATTAGTTGATCACCAGCCATAAAAAAAATTCAACAATTTAGGTCAGTTCATTAGGGAAATTTTGCACGCGAATAATGCTCACTTTTCATATTTGATAAGAAACTAAATAAGTTATTATTTAATTTGCATCTCTTATAAAAATACATTTTATTTTGCTTTCAATACTTAAGATTTCAAACTTTAATATTCAATACTTAGATTTTCAATATATATATAGCATTATCGAATTAGCCACATGAAGTAGAGCTTGTCTTAGGATCCAACTATTAAGGAAAAATTGTGGTACATCAAATAATTCTATTTACTTATACCAGTAATATTTTGTTATGGTTTTTTTCAGTCCTATTCTATACCTACTCTACACTCACTCTCAGACTTTTACCCTACCTCTTGCAGGGCGTGGGCGTCGAAACCCACTCCTGAAACATGCGCATCCCCACCCCATCCCTCCCTGAGAAGATGGGGGTTTGAACCCCACACCTCCCCTTCCATGTTGGAAGAGTGGGAGTAGAGGCAATCCCAATGGTTTATATTTTGTTATGGTTGAATAATTGAGAGCAGATATTAGCTTCTATTTATTTCGTGGAAAATATTTCCCTCATTTTTTGGTGTTTTAATTGTTTAGAAAAATGAGTCAATGAAAAATATTTTCTCAGTCAAAGCAAAATTCATGTTTAAATTTAAAAAAAATGATGTCCTCTTTAAAAAATCGAAAATCATTTTTCAATATATGACCAGATATCTACACTTAGATTAGAAATTCTGTGCTTGGACATGGAAATTCTAATGCTCGTTCTCGGGTCCTCAAAGCTAGTGCTTGGATTGATTGAGGTTGTGCTTGAGGCCCCAATTCCCCGTGCTCGGTGTTTGACAACTTAATTTGAAATTAATATAATTAACCGCACAGTGTTTCCCTTTCGTGTTTAACCAAATCATCCTATTGGTAAGTGTTTTTCTGGGTCAAACGTTTGGTAATCTAGCGCTTTTAACGCATTTATTAAACAGACTTAACATAGGAATATTTTGAATTTTTTAAAACATTTACTAAACATGACATACCTGTGTATTGAGAACTACAAGCTTTATATATTTTGTTGCTCAATAAATGTCGTGACAACACCTGTTAAAAAAAAATCTTGTTTTAGGCAATTTTTTTTTTTTTAATAATGTGATGATTTTAAAACAAATCCAAGAGAATTACTGAGACTAACTTCCGGGATAGAGGTGAAATACTTATAGACGCCCAATGCATGCTAGAAGGGAAGGTTCAATTTGTCTCGAGAAAATTACTTAATCAATTCTTAACTATTGTATGGATGTCAAATTCAATAATGAACTTTTTAATTTTACTAATTTAGTTGTAAATCTTTGCACAATATTTCAATGTGTCATTCTAATCAATTTTGATTAGAAATCTATGAAGTAGCAATACAGTCATTACCAGCAGGATCGAATTCCCTACGAAAATCAATTGGAAATATTACATTGAAATTTGTGCAGAGGATTAGTGGGTTTTTTTTTTTTTTTTTTCAGCGTCATTACCTTTTGTAAGTTTTGCCTCTCACATATCATGACTTCGTCTTAGCAAAAAAAGCATTTAAAATCACATATATTAACATTGACACGTAAATTAAGAGTAATTGATTTTAAGATGGATAGATTTCGGATGTAAAACATGAAACCTATTCTATTAGAATTGATTTCCATTTTTTGGAACACATAACCTATTTTATTTGTTCTGGAACTGACCTTAGAATTTACCATGTTGGTCTGGTCCGATTCTAGATGCTAATCAAGAACTTTTTTTTTTTTTTTGCTTCATTTAAAAAAAAAAGACAAATAGCAATTAAAGCAAAATCGTAAGAGCTATAAAAAAAGTTCAAAGAAAAATATCAATATAAAAAAAGAAATATAAAGTAATAGGAAGTTAAGATCTTTTGAGAATAATAAATCAATTTCTTCTAACTTCAAAAATAGGTTCTAACCTATTCCCAAGTAGATGGGTGGGTATGTTCAACACCTAATACCAATTCCAAAAATTTGGAATAAAAACTTGGACATATTTTTATGGGTGGTCCAGTCCAATTATAGGGTAGAACTAGACTGGTTGCATACCCCTAATGTATACAATATATAATTTTAATAATTTTTCCAAAATTCAAAATATCCTTTTGTCATGCTCATAAACAGAAGATTGGGTAAATTCTGCTTGCTTTCCAACTTGCTGAGCAATCCATATCTCCCATTCTTCTTCTTTTCTATCGAAAGAAAATTTCATTCATTTTTATAATCAAACATGAGAGGAATATAAAAAGCTTCCAAGTAAAGTAAATTTCAAAAAGCCATGAAACAAAACAAAACTCAGAAAAACAAAAGAGACAGCTTATAGTTATAAACACACTTTCATTCCAAAAGACCATGTTTGTGACAAAAATAAAAAAATGAAAATCAACGGCCAATTACTGAACCATCAGCGATGGGCACAATTGAGATCTTTCCCTCCATAAACTATAGCCTGCATGGCGCCCTAGGTTCGGTGTCCTCAACACCATCGCCATACAGAGACAACGACAATAACATGTTAAAACACCATACATCGAATGCCTTAAGAAACTCCTACATTTAAATTTAGATTAGAGACAAAAACTCACAGTTTTAGATCTACACCTAATTGAGAAAAAAAAGCTTCCACTGAATTTCAGAAAAGTTATAGAACCATATCCCTAGCATTCTGCCGGCTGAACCTGTCATGATGTTATTACAAAAATTTTCAATTGCAACCAAATTTATTCATCACCATTAGTGAAAAAGGAAAAAAACTACAATGAGTAATAGAAGATGCCAAACAAATCGAAAAGAGTCCTAAATTAGATTGGAAGAAAAATACAAAATCAAGGCCTAAAAGAGAATTGTAGATCAAAGTAAGCTCTGAGCTTCGGAAATTAAAGCTAAGAGGCTGTGGATGCAATTTTTTTGAGGGAGGGTTTTTTGGGAGAGAGGTTTGCTGACATTTTGTTGATGTCATTGATTGGTTTGTTGATGCCAAATGATCATGCAACTCTAAGAAAATAACATTTTATCTTTGGGCAATCCTTTCTTATATATGTAACAATTGTGTAAGCACTTCTTTGTCATTGAAGTGTTGAGGCTCAATTTCAAAGATCTTGGCAATCGGGGGAAGATACGGATCGAAAAAATTAACATGATAACAAGATAAGGTTAAGATGATTGGCACCATGAATTTGAGAAAATGTAATTGAAAGAGAGAGTACTGGAATGAGTTAATTTCCTTGAATTGAACAGATGAAGAATTATTGTTTGTGAAATTTTGGAAACCAATGGGCATGACATATCCCTTCAGGGAAGCTGATGCACAGCATAAGGCAAACGTAGTGAAAGGACTCAAAAATACTAGGCAAGGCTTGATGCATGCCGAAACCGGGCTTCAAAAGCCCAGCAAACGTGAAAGGAGCTGGGGACTGCTCAGGCCCCCACGGCCATGCGCGAAGGTCGTGCGTGGGCGCACTGGTCCGGTAATGCCCTTGCGGTCTAGCGTTGAACGCGATGCGTGGTGGTGGCCGCTGATTGGTTGCCGACCGCTCCCGGGGGCTGCAAATTTTTTTTTAATCAAAAAATGTGGATTTTCATTGCTAAACCGAAGATGCTGAATTACAAAAAAGTTCAAGATCTGAACATAATATTAACCAAAGGGGATGCAGGGGATGTGTAATCCAATCCGTCGGGAGAGAGCCAGCATGATGGGCTTTAGCAACCTAATCGGCCGCTTGATTAAATTCCCTTGACTCGAAACGGATGAAAATTCCTTTTAACTAGCTCAGAAGGTTAGTGCAATCTTTAATAATGGACCTGGGGGCCATGGCGTTTCATCCCAGCCATTATGCATCTAACCGTCAATAAGTTATCCGTTGAGCTATTATTCCTTGCTTCTATTTTAACCTCTTCTACTTTGCCCAACTTTGAGGCAATGTTTCGCAAGGCCTTTTCTATAACCCAAGCACATGGAATACCCAGCAAATGTACCCAGAAAGCATAATGCTTAAATTCGTAACAATGTTCAGGGACATTGGGGTTTCCCTCTTGTAAAACAAGGAGATTACTAGCAAAGGACGAAGGCCCAGAGTCCAGCACACATTTCTTCTCCTCTACAGAGGGAAAAATAAAGAGATAGTACCCAGGTTCGATTATTTCGCATTTTACCAAATCTGTCTTCCACGCTTTCTTCATAGTGCTGAAAAAGGCTTGAAAGTTGACATTTGATTTTGAGAAAAGTGTACCATATAGAATTAGTTCACATTCCTGTCTTTCTGGTTCAGGCATTTCATCGACCAGCTTGGTTACATCCTCTTTTGACCACAAATCACCCATACTCTTGCAAAGTGCCATTACTCTAAGCTGATTATCCTGTGTGCTCTCCATCCTACAGCCGAAAGGATGAAAGAAAATCTCAAGAAGATGTAGCCGTCAAGAGGGAATACTGGTAAGATTCCGAATTTAGGAGTGAAGGGAGCCCTAGCTAGTTTGAGAGTTTTCTGGGCGCGTAGAATATACAATCTGTGTCAAACTGTTTATGTAGGTTTTGTCTGAAAGAAGGATTTAGCTATTGAGTGTGGAAATCACCCAAGAAGAGATGCTTAACCAAGTTGCACTCACTTTCTCCGGTGCTGTGTTTGTGAGACAACGTCCCAAACCATCGGGAGAAGTCAGGTGGATGGAGAGGGCAATGATGGGTTTAATCCGGGTGGAGAAGCATTAAGGGATCCGTGGAAAGACAAGCAAGCAAAACTAGGGTTGCTGCAGAGGAAACCATCACCCAAGGGGATAGAGAGAACTCCACCGAAAGGGAGAGAAAATATCCACGCATATATTATCTACCCAAAAACAAACGGGTCGAATAAAAGTTGCATCCGTGAAGTTAATTGGCTAGATTTTGGTGGACGGTCGGGGTTTGATGCTTGCAAGAAACCAAATTCAATTTCAATGCAGAGATTCGATGCATGAACGTCCCTCCCTCCAGCCTAAAAGACATGTGTCAAAGCCGCTTGACTAGTTTATCACGTTGGCTTGTCGAGACCCTCAATTGAAAAAAAAAAAAAAAAAAAAAACCAAAGGTCTATTGATGCTCAGACCGAAATTTACGGGTGCAAAAGCGGATCGGTCGAAAAAGCAAAAGCGAAACTTCATAATTTTGGGTCCCCGGGGCCCACTAGAGAAGGAACTGAGAAGCAGCATTAGAAAAGGCTACGAAGGTAGTGCTGTCTCTCTTTTCTCCAACTTTATCATGTTCTTTCGGTTTGTCCAATCAGTTTCCGAGTGATCATGGGATTTCAGCGGCTTTCCTCGAACCAAACCTCAAACGAGTCCGAGACTCGGTGACCCGTGAATAACATGAGCCAAGTGGCGACAAAATCCTTTTGTGCTGCAGCGTCTTCTCTCCTTCCTCATTCACACGACACTGGCGACTGACTTAATTTGCACTAAAGAGGACATCAGTGGGGGAAACACCGTAAGAAATAAGGAGAAAGTAACAACAAAGTCATAAACCTATCATATTTATGCCAATTCAATCATAAACATTTTAATTTAACCAATTTAATTCTAAACATTTTGTATTTATACTAATTCCATTCATTCAATCAATTTTGACTAAAATCTTTGACTCACATAGCATGGCCAACATTGATAAAAACATTTTTTAATAATTTTTAAAAATTGAATATTTTATTTTTTATCCTTTTTTTCCTTTCATTTTGGTTGGCAAGGCCTTTTGCAAGCCCATCAACATCGACCTCCTGCCAATGGCCGATGAAAGGAAGAAAAAGAAAAATAATGGAGAAAATAAAAGAATAAAATAAAAGTATTAAATATTTAAATATTTTTAAAATGCTCACGTTAGTCTTGCTGACCGTGCCATGTAAATTGATTGGAGTCCGTGTGAGCAATTTCCTATCAAAGTTGTTCGGATGGACTCAATTGGCATAAATACAAAAGATTTAAGAATAAATTGATCCAATTGAAAAGTTTGAAGGCGAATTGGCATAAGTATAATAAGTTAATGACTTTTGGGTACTTCCCGCAAAATGTGGGTAGTTGCACCTTACTTCCTTGAACATCTACTTTTGTTGTAGTCATTATGCTTCCCTTTTGGATAAACATTAAGGCTACATTTGGAATTGGCTTTGGGAAGGATCTCTGGGCTTTTAAGGATCTTTAGGTCAAATATTGGGTGCTTGGTTTCATTTTGAAACCCACCTTGAGGCCAAGTTTGCCTTGCAAATGATGAAAGCCCCATATCTATGTTCATCTTCTTCTCCAGTGGTGTGTGGCTGGTGAGCGAGGAGCTTGAGAGAGGCCGGTGAGGTCACGCCCGAAGCCGACGAGGTCGCGGTGACAATCAGCGGCCGGTCGCATGACCACAATGAATCGCGTCGCTGCGACCCGGGCGCGACTCACGCGACCTCAAGCACGACTTATGCAACCCAAATCTAGGTTGCTAGAGGTCATGCAACCTTGCGGCGACCAGATACGTGTCTTTGGTTGTCGTGAGGTCACGCGACCTTGGTGGACATAGATTTGGGTTGCCGGGGTCACACGACCTCACGGCAACCCAGATTTGTGTTGCTGGTCGCCGCGAGGTCGTGCGACCTCTAGTGGACCTAGATTTGGGCCATTGGGGATAGCGCGACCTCAAGCAACCGACGCAACCTCGGCAACCCGAATCTAGTCGCCACAAGGCCGTGTGACCTCCCGGTCACTTAGATCTAGTCCTCACAAGGTCGCGCAACCTTCGGCGGACCCAAATCTAGGTCAAGCAATATTCGTGAAGGGCCGCTAGGGGTCACCCAACCCTAGGTGGCCCTCATCGAAGGTCGCTTGACCCCAAGCAACACTCGCGGTCGTCTTCGAGCTACCTAAGGCGGGGCGATCGCCCGCCTTGCCGACCAACTCTTTTATTTTTACGCTTCTTGTTTTTTTTTTTTTTTAATCACTAAAGTCTTTTGTAAATATAATCCCTCCAAACACTATTTTACTTAAGGGTACTTCACAATGAACTTTCAAATTACAATTTAACAAATACAATTTGCATTTTGGAAAATCCATTTAACTTAAAATCCTTTATATTTTTTTAAAGGCTTTCCTCAAAAGTTTAACCAAACGCACCTTAAGCATTACTTCAAAGTGCACTAGCCCATCTTCTCGACCAAAATGATGACTGATAATTTTCATTTAACATCTTTGGTTATGCAGTATTTATATTTCTCTCAACTTCATTAACCATGAAATAGAGGTTATATTGATATAAGAAAATGAGCAAACCATTTTCAAGTAATACTTAATGGCTAAATAGATGGAAAAACTGACGATTGCCAATAAAAATGAAAATTCAACAAGGTAATCTATAATTTTCCAAAGTTCAGGCGCCACTGGCCAACGGTGCCAAAGTTGGAGGAGTCATTCGGAAGCGTTTTGAGGTTCAAGAGTTTTTGTGCAACTATTTAAAGACAATTTCCTAGATTGACGGGCCTAATGTGGGAATAGAGCAATATGCGACCAATCGCTATCATGGATTAACACAGGCATTATGCAAATCTCATTTATGGACACGTGCAATTAATACACACGACCGTCGTCCATGTATGACATGATGCCGTTCACATTTCCGCCGTCGACAGAAGTCGGCCTCACGTCCATCCAAAACTCTCAAACGTGCCTTAAATTCCCCCCTACAAATACGAACCCTAAGCAAGCACATTCTCCAAACATATCTCAATCTCTCTCTCTCTCTCTCTCTCTCTCTCTCTCGCCGAGATATAGAATGGGCAACTGTGCAGCTCCTCAAATCACAAGAAATGGTGGCCTTGCCATGACCACCCGTCACCATGACTGGTCACCATCTCCTCCATACATGCTCAAGGTCATTCACATGGACGGAAGACTGCAAGAAGTCACTCAAACCATCAAGGCTTCTCAACTCCTCTCCCAGAACCCTAACTGCTTCCTCTGCAGCTCAGAGTCCATGTTCATCGACTCCATAGCCCCCCAAATCCACGAAGAGGAAGACCTCTGTTTGGGCCAACTCTATTTCCTGTTGCCTCTTTCCATGTCCCGAGTCCCGCTCTCCTTAAGAGAGCTCTGCTTGCTCGCCGTCAAGGCCAGCGCTGTGCTCGAGAGCAGCTTGAGTTCGAGGAGAAGGCAGGACAGAGCGTCGTCAGGGGAGAAGGAAGGACAGAGCTTCGTCAGGGGCGTATCACTAGAGATGGTGTCAAGCTCCGACCAAGTTTGGCACCATGAGATGGGACGTGGGTGACTGCAGTCGAAAGATTGAGTTGTGAAAGTGCATGCCTATGAGGTGAAGCGGGAACCGAATAGATGACAGAAGGAAGAGCTTGGACAATATGCTATAAGCTCTCTTTCTATTTTGAAAATCTTTTTTTTCGGTTGTCCTAAAATTAACGAGTCTTTTTTGTGAAAGTTGAATTACGTCTTAATGTTTCAGCCAACTATAATTGCTTCTATAATTATTATGATCATGGTCGGATCATCCTTGTCATTAATTATAATCAATGTTATTATTTTGATACAGAGTAGCTTTATGTCGTGATAAGTATGTGAGAAACGCACAAGCTTGCGAAGAATATTACTTAAATTGCTGTTGCAAAGATCTTGTATTATTTCATTTCTTGAGCTTTTTATGTACCCCAAGATGAGGTGATTTCTTCATTTTTATAAGCGGTGCTTAATTTTTGTTTGTTCCCCGGGGGGAGTTATTGCATGTAACAAAAGAAGAAGAAAATAAATATTAAACTTTCGAAAATACACCTGAAGCACCAAACTTAATGTGAAAAACATTAAAGTGTCAAAAGTTACAAATGTGACACGTAAATGTCATTTTTTAAATGAGACACCTAAGTATCAAGTCCAGAGAAAGTGGTCGGAAATCCTATGTGACAAGTTTTTTAATAATATAACCTACTTACGTGGCAATACCGAAGAATTGCGTTATGTCTTTTTATGAATTTCAATATAAATATTAATTAAATTAAAATATTTATATTTTTACTTTTTAAAAAAGAAGGAAGATGGAGGTTCCAGGCGAGGGCTCAGCTTGGAACCTCCATCTTCCTTTCTTTAAAAAAAATATATATATATATATATATTTTAATTTGTTTTAAATTTTATTTAATTAATATTTATATTAATTCCCTATCCATGTTAGCAGCAAAACGATATTATTTTTGCATTTATCTAGTTACGTCAGCGTGCAAAAACGACGTCATTTTGCATTTGCCTTATCATAAAATTGGCACGTCGGTATTTTGCCTAAACTTTCTCGCTGTTGACACTTAACTAATCCATTTTACTCCGATTTTGACACTTAAATGTTATCTTCATAACTTTTGACACTTAAATATCATTTTATGTTAAGTTTTAACTTTTCAGGTGTTCTTTTCCCTTAAACTTTCTAAAACCGTTGTATAGCCCATAGTAAGAATTGGGGGTACAAAAAGTTTCAAAAGATAAATGTTTAGACCAATAATTGAGGGAATTAAAAGATAAAAATAAAATAAAATAAAACTTTGTTGCTTCGTCCAATTCACGTGGAGAATTAATCTTTACTATTGCTGACTATAACCAAGGAGACCACTAGTGCTATGATAATTGACTATTAAGCTATTGTCCAATCAAATTTAAAGTGCGATGATATGATTTGAAATTCGTATTGTTAGTTCTTTAACTGTATGTATCTTCAGTAAAATCCTCTATACCTTCAAGAAGAGATTTTCATTGCCTACTTGCAGATGATATTAGATAGAGACCTATATTGTGCTCTTAACTTTGAGCTATCTCGTTTGTCACTCAATTCCAAAAAGTCTCATGTACAATTTAAGTGAAATATCAGCTCATATAATGTAGCGATTTTCCTAAAACATAGAGAGGGAATACTATATAATGAAAACGAGTATCCCATGATGCATTTGCTTAAAACTAATTTTCGTCTAATGAAAAATATCAAATCGGTACCCTTGATCCAAATCTACACTCCGTTTCTATCCAATATCCTATTAAAATGCATACGTGTCAACACATGTAAATTTTCCACGTCAGATATGTTATTCCTCATGTGACTGTCTTGTAGTTCTCAATCAATTCAGATTTGGCATTCTCCACATCAAGTTCATCTTGCGTTGTCCATCACACGTGCTAACCAATATGCACTTGAGAGAGAGAGAGAGAGTATATCTAGGTCAGGGATACTGGTTTGAGATATTTTGTGAGATGAAAATTACTTTTAAGGTAAATGGATTGTGGGATACCTGTTTGAGATTTTTAATGAGATGAAAATTAGTTTGAGTTCAATGTGTCATTAGGATACCATCTTGAAAATTTTAATGGTATTAATCAAAACATAATATATATATATATATATATATATATATATATATATATATATCAATTGTTTACGCTTTTATGATTGTGTTTCCACTTTGAACCCAGCTTTTTATGACTGTGTTATCACTTTGAACCAAACAAAGTCAAGCACGATAAGCTTTGGTCCATGGCATGCTATTATGAGAAATTGCCTGGATTATTCATTATCGGGTGCTTTTAGACCTTTATCCTTTTGGCCAGAAACGCTTAACATAACAAAAAAGATGTTGGGACACGCTTTCTTTATCTGTTTGGTACTGCAGAATTAATGTCACGTGGACTCTATAACTAAATCTAGCCTTTGGTATTAGTATGAGCTCAAGTAGAAGGCAACGAAGCACGAGGAAGTGATTGAAATGATTGTCTGGCTGCCTTAAATAATGCAAAATGATATATCTAGATCTTGAAATAAATTTAATGGGGACTGGATGATCAACGACCATCAAGTTCTAAACTTTTAGGTCGGTCCATTAGACAAATTTTGTACATGAATTTTACAAATAAGTGCGAATTTATTTTTAGGCAATCGGTTTTTGCGATGGACAACCGCTAGACTAACGGTCACCATTATTCTTGACAATAATGAAGAACGTCCAGCGACATATCCCATATTTAGCAAGAGAGGCAACCAATAATTCATCTATGGCCCTTTTGAGTCTCATTTCAGTCAATTTTTTCTGCTAAAAAATTTAGCACAAGTTGCTTGCAAATAATTCTGTAAATCAAACTTCTGTTGGAATATCTAACCCAAAAACTTAAACATAGATGAAGGAGACTACATGCATATAAAAAGTATGTAAATTCATAGACAAGTGATGAGTGATACTTTTAACATTCCCTCCCATGTGCAAGCTAGATATGGAACAACACGTGGAATTTGATGAATTAGGGGGACACACGAGAAATAAAGTAAGATGGAACCTGGCTCTAATATTATGTTAGGAGGTTCAATCCAATGATATAAACATTCAAAGAGAGATGTGATAATCTCCTAGGTATGTGCACAACCATAAGAGATATGGAGAATTAAGGAAAATATCCTAATTATTTCTATTGACTCTAAACCAAAAATGAAAAATGAAAAATAAAATTAGACACATTTCTTATAGATAGTGTTACTATAAAAGAACTCCCCTCCCGCCAAAAATATAATGTAAAACACACATTACGTGCCTATTTTATGTCAATCAGATATTTATCATTATGGCAATAATATATAGATGAAATATTATGCAGAATTTTATTTCAATAGAAATGAGCTACAACTACTAGAGGATATTCGTATTCATGGTTCCACACAGCGTTAAGTAAATTTCACAATTGAATAGGCCAATTAAAGCATACCTGTCGTAATCAATCATGCCGGAATGGTCAATTAGACTAGAACATGTTGATTATCTAATAAGTAACGCAGTATAATCCGAATGCCTTATCTCAAAATAACACATGCGAGTCTTTTCTACTAGTGAGCAGTGAGTCCACTACATGTTTGAGATAACGTTCAACTTGTATGAAAGGCTCCAAACAAAAAATAATATAATTTATAAGATACTACTAATTCCATGGAGTTGGGTATACGTTAATATGGGACATGCTCACATCTTATGCATATTGCAGAATTTTAGGGTGTAACGCACCCTTTTTTTCTTTTCACAAATAGGAAATTCTAGATCCAAAAGATCAATACACCAAGGACTACAATTAGGTTCCATAAGCAGTGACAATTATCCTATGAAAACTCACTTTCATTATGGTTTCAATGGTTCCCTCTGAATAAATTCATATCTGAAACAAGTTAACATAGTAGCCATTCAGAGTCTACTGTATAGAGTGAATGGAAAGGAAAAAACAAGGGATTTGTTATACTTGGATAAGATATTCTTAGAAAAGAAGTTAGTTTGTTATAATTTTAAATAAATCAAAGAGTGAAAACATTGCTTATAAATTGTCTACAGCAATCCCTACATAATTTTTTTTTTTCGAATCAGCCTTAAACCTATTATATGGATGCCAATTCAATCTTAATTTTTTTTCAAGTTTACCAATTTAGTTCTATTTTTTTTTTGTAAAGTTTCAATATAATCATTCGACCAATTTTTGTCGGAAATTGATGATGTGGCAATTTAGTCATCGGTGACCATCCTATGTGGCGCAAGCCACGTCAACGATTTTCAGCTAAAATTAATAGAAAAAGACTACATATAAATTTCACACGAGATTTAAGATTAAATTAGAAAATTTATGATTAAATTGACATTTATATAATAAATTTATTACCAATTGGACAACTTCATCTAGTTCAAAAGAAATCGAATTAAAAAAATTCAAAAGAGATTACCACCTATGATCGTTGTCGTACTAGCAATATGTGGTCTTTCTTTTAAAGAAGGCAAAGACTTCATGTCAACTACGACTAGATCTAAGCTCCTCTTGTTCTTATCCGATCCACTTTAGCGTAAATGTTGGACTAAGTCAAAAGTGTTCATACATATTTTTGAGGAAGTACAATTAATCCTAAAACTTTTCAAAAAGTATGATCAAAGTCCTAAAATGTGTTAAATTAATGAAGTCAAATCATTTTGTTAACCATGACATTAAAATGACTAAAACACGAAGGATAAAGTTAAAATGACGTTGGTAATGATCCGAATTTGATTTTTGACCCAAATTTTGTTAAATTATTAAAAAAAAAAGTGGGGGGCGGGCGGGGGGGAAGGGGGGGAACTAGGGAGGGTCTGAGGGCTCTTGCCGCCACTGCCACACTATCCCTAGAAAGGGCTGGCAATGGTGGGGCAATGGGCGGTCACCCTCACTAAACTATAGGCAGCCCTTGCCTATTTTTTCTTCTCTCTTTTAATTCAGTTTTTATTTTTATATAATTTAATTCGTTTTAAAATTTTAATTTGGAAAAAATGACATTATTTTAACTTTGTTCTTCTTATTCTAGTCATGTCAATGTCACATAGAAGAGAGAAAATTAAAAAAATTATGTCAATATCTTTAGTTAGTCAAGTTAAACGGAATTAATAAAAATTTTGATTATACATTTTAAAAATTTTAAAATTTAATTGTATTTTATCCGAAGTTGTGAAACCTCGTGAAGGCACATATCCCTATATTTTAAGTTCCCAACAGCAGTGCTGCGTGAGAATTTTCCCCGTCATCAGTCTAAGTCTAGATTTTCAACGTCGGTCACGCATGGGTTGCTTCCTCAGAATTGCACTGCGTGCACCCTTCAGCAACCTCTGAGAGTCAAAAGGGGAGGCTTGGGATGCCGGTCTTGCCAAGTCGTCTGCTAATGACTTCTTTGATTCTTTTTGTACATCGACCGCTGGGACAACTTTTTTCGTGTTTCTCATTTCACCACCCATAGGAATCCGAGTAAATTACTTCATTTTTCCCTTCCTTTTTGGAATATGTTGAGTAATAAAGGAGAACATATCAAACGACTAACAAACTCATGTCATCTGTCAATTTATCATGACAATGCCTTATCGACGGTCAGTTATGATTTTTCTTTATTCACATATCCTTACATATATGAAGAGACTTAGCAAACGAAAGTATCTTCCAAACGATCTAATTTACTGAAAGTATTTAACGGAAGTAATTAGTAGAATATCATTGTCCGTCTCTATACCTTAATCAAGAGATTAAAACTCTCCTTCTACTTTTATGTTTGGTTCGAAATCATCCATGTACTTTTTGAAAGTACCATCTCCAGTGGGTCTAGCGACGAAATTTGCTGACATCAAAACCCGTAAAACCTAACAACCCCACTAGTGCTAAACTCGGAGCGGTCATAGCCGCGTGCTCAAAAAAACCCTGGACTGCCATGGCCAAGCTCGACGAAGCTTGAAGGTTAGGAAAGTAATGCGCAACTATCTAAAGTCTGAGGGCTATGGGGCCAACGGTGCTAAAGTCGAAAGAGATAATACGCAATATTCTAAGGTTTAAAAGTTATCGTGCGATGGACGTAAAGTTTAAGGAGATTTGGAACAAAGTACCCAAAAAAGTACTTGTATACAAATTATACTGTTGAGGGTCAAAAGTTGGGTCATTGGTCAATCAAATTCTGAAACACGCCTGTACTCCCCATTAAATACCTGCCCAAATCAAACCATTTGGGCAAACAAACATCAATCTCTCTCTCTCTCTCTCTCTCTCTCTCTCTCTCTCTCTCTATCTAAGCGCCACACCCACGCCCCCAAAACCAAACTCCCCCCCCTCCCCAAAAAAGATATAGAATGGGCAACTGTGCAGCTCCTCAGATCACGAGAAATGGTGGCCTTGCCATGACCACTATTGACCATAGCTGGCCATCATCATCTCCATCCACGCTCAAGGTCATTCACTTGGACGGAAGACTGCAAGTTCACCCAAACCATCAAGGCTTCTCACCTCCTCTCCCAGAACCCAAACTGCTTCCTCTGCAGCTCAGAGTCCATGTTCATCGACGCCATGGTCCCCAAATCCACGAAGAGGAAGACCTCTGTTTGGGCCAACTCTATTTCCTCTTGCCCCTCTCCATGTCCCGAGTGCCGCTCTCTTTACAAAGAGCTCTGCATGCTCGCCATCAAGGCCAGCGCCGTGCTCGAGCAGCGCGAGTTCGGACGGAAGGAAGGACAAAGTTTCGTCAATGGCGGGTCATCGGAGGTGTCAAGCTCCCATCGGGTTCGATGCCACGAGACTAGAATTGGTTCAGAGCAGCCGAAGAATTGAGTTGTGAAAGTGCAGGAGTATGAGATGAAGAGGGAATCGAATATATGACGGAAGGAAGAGCTTGAAGAATATGCCAGAAACTCTTCTTTTTTTCTCCTTTTTTTTTGTGTGAACAACTCTATTTGGTTGTCCTAAAATTAACAACTCTTTCTTGGGAGACTGAATATTCGTCTAATTGTTTTTAGATTTGTGATCAATCTGATTATGATTAGTCTAATAAAAATTCTTTCAATTATTAAATAGCACCATTATTCACAATCATCATCATCATATTCACCATTATTATTGTTTTAGATTAAAGTAGCTTTATATGTTTAAATAATGATAGAACCCAGCAATATATGTCGTGACAAGGACATGAGGTGTAAAAAGCGTGCCAAGCATGGAAAGATCTCGTGATATTCATTTCTTGAACTTTTTATGTAGCCTAAGACGAGGGAATTTCTTCACTTTTTATGCGGTGCTTAAAGAAAAGGACTAGAGCTACTAATCTTTCTATACTATTTGGCCCGTGATTAGGAATGGGGTTGCAGAGGCTGGGAACAGTTGATGATTTGACCAATAAAAGGAAATTGAAATAAGAACTTCTATTCTCAATTCGATTCATGTGAAAGCTGTGATAATTGAATCTCAAATTACTATCTAATTGAGTTTAAAGTGTGACGGTTTGATTAGACAATCGCACAGATCTCAAATTTAGACTTTACAGCACCAAATGCAAAATTTACCCATCATATCTTACTCTTGTTAACCACCTTCTTTTTTGGTTTTCACGTTGGTTGATTAATGTTTTCCCTTAATTTAAAGCATGATAGAATAAATTGTAGCCTTATAGGGAGACACATAAGCACAATTTTGAAATCACACAAGTAATAGCTAATGAATTGTATTTCTCTAAAGTGAAAATATACATGTACAAAGAAAAGCTCATTTAATTAACCTACTTGTGGATGATATTAGGTAGTAGAGCTACGTCGTTTCCCTTCGCTTTTGGCCATTGAGCTCTATGGCTTGTCATTTCATAGGTCATGAACAAGTATACAAAATTAATAGCTGGAAATTTTGAAAAAATAATAATTCATTGGACATTATCCATATATATCTTTCTTCGATCTATATTATTAACAAAAAAACTCACCTTCCTTTCATCTCACTCATATGTTCCCATTATACCTTCATAAGTATGATGTTTATGTTGCAACGATAGCTGTCTACCACTTAGTTCCACTTTTCCATATCTATAGGTATTATTTAAGTCGTTTAACTTATTTATGGAATTTATAGCTCTTTACATATAATTGGTTTTCCTCTATCTATAAGTTTAAGTTTTCAAGTTAAACATTGTAACATTGTATAAGAACTATGTTCTATCCCAATTTATTTCGGGTGTAAAGCCTTCTCGTTTGTTGAATTTTTGCAGGTAATGTTATGTCCCTATATTTTTTTTTTTCTTTTTTTTCTTTTTTTCAGCACAAGTCCAAAAGTGAGGTAGAATTTAAAGTGAAATATCCCACTTCAATGAATGTGGCCATTTTCTCAAAATATATTCCCATTATACCTTGATAAGTATGATGTCTATGTCACAATAATGTCTGCCACTTAGTTCACTTTTCTATATGTACGGTTGTTGTTAAAGTTCTTTAGCTTATTTATGGGGTTTATAAGTTTTTCATATTCACGTGATGTCCCCCATCTATAAATTCAAACTCTTAAGTTAAACATTTTAATGTATTATCAAAATCATATTTTGTCTCAATCTATTTCACTTGTCACGTGTAATGTCATCTCCCTATATATATGTGTACGTGCGAAACCAAATCAAAAGTCTAAGGTAGAATTTAAGTGAAATATCACTTCATTGAATGCGGCGATTTTCCAAAATATATATCAACTGTTTTTGAGTTCTATTGTTTTTCACTTTGAACGAAACAAAGTCAAAGTGAGGTAGGCTTCGGTCCATGGCATGCTATGCTGACAAATCTTTTAAATCATTCAATGTCGGGTGCTTCTAGATATTTTTTCTTTTCGACCAGAAATGCTCCTAGACCTAAAAGGGAAGACGCTTTATTTTTGAGTTTGAAACCGTAAATTTAACGTCATGTGGACTTTATGTCTATTATCCACAGAAATTGGGTATTTTTATATTCAACTGAAGGCAACGGGGGCACGAGGACGTACTAAACGAATGATTGTGTGGCTGCTTGGAATAAGCAAAATGAAAAAATCTAGATCATAAGATGAATTTAATATGGACTAGTCGATCACCATCCATAAAAATTTCAATAATTTTAGGTCAGCTCATTAGGGAAAATTTTGCATGTCAACAGTTGGTCGGTATTTTATCGATTAATTACCCCCTATGTAGACGAAACCGATGCCTAGCAAGGACTTCGATTCTAATTAGTAGTAGAGGAAAAAAAAACTAGGTCGAAGCAATGGCAGCGGAATTGTATCAATTTAAAGTTAATAAAGTCGAATTTTGTGCCAAGATCAAAAGATCATCTTGTGATAGGAATCCAATACTTTCATAGATCGAGCACGATGTTCTTTATGAATCTTTGTTTTGTCGAAAGTTGCATTGTTTGATGTGATCTTCTTAGATTAGTTAAATTTCCATAGCAAAAAAAGTGACCCGCGTGCTGGATTTTTCACTTGATGATTCAACTCATCATCATACCGAATAAAAATTGTCTCGAAAGCTTATAGAACGACATGTGTGGTTCGTAGCTTTTTGCTTAATCTAAGATCGAGGAAAAAAATTTAATTTAAGGAAAATGGATACAAATAGTTTTCGAACTTTGACTCGGGGTATAATGTGAGTATCTAAGCTTTTAATTTGTTTATGTAATCTTTGATGGTTCCTGAATATTCAATGTGTTTAATGTAGTCCATAAATTTTTGTACATATTTAATTTAGTGTCGAAACTATATAAAAATATTCAATATTGTCACTAAAATTGTATTATGGAAGGACATCATAATATTATCTTTATATAGTTCAAGGATTAAGCTGAATATATATCAAAATTTTATGAATTATATAGAAACAAATTAAAAATTTATAGACTAAATTATATATTGAGCTAAAATTTAAGGATCATATTGAACAAGGCCCGATAGGCTTGGAATCGCGTTGTATATTGAATTAAAGTTCAATGACCATATTTTTAAAGGATTACATTATATCATTATCACAATCATTTAGATCGAATACGATGATCATTTATGTTATTATCTCTTAAGTTATGACTATGTGAAGATGAAAAAAAGAAAAAGAAAGAAGGGACCGAGGACGTACTTGCCTAATAATTGGAGTCGTATTAAAAGGCAAAGCAAAGCCTTCGTGCACGCGTCGCCAAGTCAAAAGTGCCCCCTATTCCAAGTTTCCCAGCAATGCCACGTAGAATCATCAACCTCATTCCATTGGTCAGATCCTACAATTTTCAACGTCGGTCCCGCATAGTGGTTTGCTACCTGGGAATTTGCATTTGCAATGCATATAGGAAAAGAACGGCTTGGGATGCGAGTCCCGTCACGTCGTTATCAAGGCTTGGGGATGCAGTCTTGTCCCGTCGTTGTACTCTAACCGTGGCTTTTTGAATGATTCGCCTCTAGATCGACCGCGGGACAACCTCTGGTGTCGTGTCTTTCGCTTCATCGAACATGGGAATCCGAGTGAAAGAATTACTTTTTTATCTTTCTTTATCTTTTCGGGCAGTGGCAAGTGATCGAGAATTTTCTTTGTCAGCGTGTCCCCGCAATTTCACGTAAGTTGACACGAAAGCAACTCTAGAATAATACAGATAGGACAAATTTATCTAGAAATTAATTTTTTAAACTAAGAAATCTTAATCAATGTACTTATGATAAATTTATCTAGAACTAATTTTTTAATTATAAAAAGGTTCAAACTAGTATGTTTGCTTAATAAATTTATTTTTCTTTTAATTTATATTAAATTGGATTAATATAGCATCAATTAAGTAATTTGATAATAAAATTTAACATAAATTAATAAAGGGTAAAATTTATTATAAGTGTGTTAATTTTGTAGTTCAAAAAATTAGTTTTTGAATAATTCCTTAAATAAATAATTTGGGTTTTCGTAGTATTAGCAGCTAATATTTCATCGAGTGCCTTAGAGAGGTTAGTATACTAGAAAGGATTTAGTGGATTCGATAAGGTGAACCATTGGTGCTGGTACCTTAATTTAGAAATCAAAACCATTCTTCTACCTTCTTTTTTTTTTTAATTTTTTTATTCTAAATCATCCCAATGCTTCTTAAAATTGTCATCCTACTCGTTCCTGTGTTAGAATTTGCTGACCTAGCATTAATATCATTAGAAACTTGGTGATGTCCTTTAACTAGCATTAAATTTTGTTGATTTGGATTTTCTTTTTTCTTTTTTTCAATGTTCCCTCTCTCTCCCCCGCAACTGCGATCACCATCATCATCTTCTTCTTCAACCTCAACCCCACCAAATCCAAAACTCACAAACTCACATGCCCGCCGATACAAAATCTCAATCAGCCATACGGCTAAGCTCAACTAGGCATAAAATCTAGGGATAGTATATAAATTTCCAAAGTTCGGCGCTAGAGGGCAACAATTGCCAAAATGGGAGGAGATAATCTATAACTTTTCTAAGTTTAAGAGTTACTATATAAGGGGGGATTTTGGCAATTATTACAAGAAGTATCGTATTAATTGTCCTTCGGTCCAAACCCTTGGCACTGCTTTTCCTGAGTGAATTTCTTCTTTTGGCAAGCCCATGTGCGAATTCCATGATATGCAACCAATTACCAATAATTCTCATTTACGGCACACGCGTGATGAATAAACACGTCCTTGGATGACGTGGACCTGGTATTAAATCAAAACATTGAGGGTCAAAAGTGGGTCAAACACGCCTTATTCCCCTATTGAATAGCCACCCATTTCAAACATATTCGCCAAGCAAACGCCAATCTCTCTCTCTCTCTCTCTCTCTCTCTCTCTCTCATAGAATGGGCAACTGTGCAGCTCGTCAGATCGCCAGAAATGGCGGACTCGCCATGACCACCCATCACCATAAAGGGTCATCATCATATCCATCCCTGCTCAGGCTCATTCACATGGATGGAAGGCTGGAAGAGTTCACTGAAACCGTGAAGGCCTCTCACTTCCTCTCCCAAAACCCTAACTGCTTCCTCTGCAGCGCAGACTCCATGTTCATCGACTCCATAGTCCCTCAGATTCAGGAAACCGAAGACCTACGTCTGGGCCGACTCTATTTCCTCTTGCCTCTCTCCATGTCGCGAGCCCCTCTCTCTCTCCACGATCTCTGCTTGCTCGCCATCAAGGCCAGTGCTGCGCTCGAGAGCAGCCGGCGTTCAAGGAGAGGGAAGGACGGAGGTTCGTCAGTGGCGGGTCATCGGGGACGGTAACGAGCTCCGACCGGGTTCGACACCACAAGATTGGAATCGGGTCAGAGCAGCCGGAGGATTGAGTCGTGAAGGTGCATGCTTTTGAGCCGAAGTGGGAATCGAATAGACGACATAAGGATGGGCTTGAATATAGCCGAAGTGGGAATCGAATAGACGAGGCAAGACCGGTGCTCGAGAGCTTGAAGCTATACACTCCTTTTTAATTTATTATTATTTTTTTTGGGTGCACTTTTTGGTTGTCCAATTAGCGAGACTTGATATAGGTCTCATCGTTTCTTGATCTGTAGTCGATCAGATGATAATTGACCTAATTATAATTTTTTTATTATTACCATCGCGGTCGTTGTCGTTGTGATCATCATCATCATCATCATCATCTATTTGAATTTGCTTTATTTGGTTGAGTAACGATAGAAGTCAGCAAATATGTTGTGATAGGGACATGAGAGCTGCAAAAGCGTGTGCAGAGTAGTATTTAATCGGTCTTGAAAGGATCTCGTGGTACTCCGTGAGCTTTTTATGGAGCCCAAGACGAAGGAA